>OX155900.1:16604707-19079707 GCA_944588485.1 Phosphuga atrata
GGCACTGTAACTGGTATTAATTACCTAACAATGCTTGCTGATTCCATATTTCCTGCCATTCGTGCATTATACGAGCGTACGAGGACGTACGAGCTTACCTGGATCAAAATTTGTCGGGACAGTGGATAGGACGCAGGGGGCCAATCGAGTTTCCAGCACGCTCTCCAGACCTTACACCACTGGATTTCTTCTTGTGGGGCACAGTAAAAGATGAGGTGTACAAACGTAAACCACGTAACCTAGACATTCTTTGGAATGAGATTCAAGCAGTGTGTAGAGAAATCTCATTGGACGTTTTGATACGATGTACAGAATCAGTGGTGACTCGTACTCAGAATTGTATTGATGCTGCGGGTCACCAATTTGAACAGTATTAACATTTGTTATTTATGTTTCATTTACATTGGACTTTCAGCTTTCTATTTTCCTGAAATTTAACTTTGTAGAACGGTAAATAAATTTTCTATGGAAGTTCAAAGTGTGTATACATTTTTTTGAAGCACCCTGTATATATATATAAATATATATATATATATATATATATATATATATATATATATATATATATATATATAAATATATATATATATAAATATATATATATATATATATATATATATATATATATATATATATATATATATATATATATATATGGAGGGAACTGTAAGAATTTTAAAATTTGTAAAATATCGTTTACACGACGTTCTCTTATCTATTCTTGTCATGCATCTTATTCGGCTCTTTTTTTGGGCTTTGAATATGGTATGAATCTGAGGGGAGGAACCCAATACCATAATATATCCATATACCATAACCATAATATCGAAAGAATATCGATATTAATTAAATTCTTCAGTCTTCTTAGTATGAAGATACTTCTATTTATCTTGGTTACTATCTTCTCTACAGTTATTTTTCACGTCATTGTTTCTTTAAAGAATAGTCCTTAAAATCTTGTATTTGACGCTCTTTGTAGTTTTCGCATCGTTTTCTTCTCGTTGTTTGAAAAATCGAGTAACTGTTTTTTCTATGTTTAAATACAAGTTGTTCGCTGAGAACCACTTATATATTTTAGCCAGCAGTTTATTCGTCTCTTCCTCATTTTCCTTCGCCGAATTTTCTGTTATTAAGAAGGTAGCATCGTCTGCGTATAGGGTGCCGTAGTTACGCTCTATATATTTTACTAAGTCCGCTATGTATATTGAAAAAAGAGTTGGGCTTAATACACATCCTTGAGGGGCACCTATGATTATTGTGGTTGCTGGCGATATTCCACAGTCATTGCTATTTGTAACTATGACCACTTGCTGTCTATGTTCAAGAAACGATGTTAGCCAGTTGCCCACTTTTCCTCTTATTCCGTATATGTAGCATTTATCTTGTAGGATGTCGTGTGACACACAGTCAAGCGCTTTAGTGAGATCGCCACATATTCCAACTGGACATTTCCCACAGTCTATTTCTTCTAAGATTTTATTGTATAAATTTGTAATTGCCGTTGTTGTAAGTTGACCAGTTCTAAATCAGTGTTCCTGTCTTGGTATTATTTTGTATTTATCCAGGAAGGGTGTAACTCTGTGTAACATAGACTATTCTAATATTTTAGATATAACTGATACTAGCCAAATCGGTCTGTATTTGGCTATATCTTCTTTATCGCTTTTTTTTAAATTGGAATGATTATTGAAGATTTCAGGAGCTGTGGAAACTCTTCCCTCTCAACTCTAATACATATTGTCTAATTCACAATATGTGTTAGAGGTTTAATTAACAAAGATACGAATTCTTTTACAATCTTACAGGGCAGTGAGTCGGGCCCGCTAGTGTTTTTATTCTTTAATTTTTGTAAAACTTGTAAAAGTTCCCCTTCTGTATATTCCTCTAAGAATATTGTACAGTTATTTTGAGGTATATGTCGGTTTGATATTTCAATTGGTGTTATATTTTCCCTCACTAAATCAGGTGCATTCCTAAAGAAGTTATTAAATAAAGTATTCACTTCATTTGGGTTCTATTTGGATTCTTGGATAATCATTCCACTATTTTCCATAATTTGTATACAAGGTTTTTCATTGATTTTATTAGATAGATCTTTGACAATCGTCCACAATTGCTTTTGTATGTTAGGGGCGTTTTCTAGCATGTTTTCGTAAAAGTTTCTTTTTTCATCTGCAATTAATATGTTGTATTTTTCCTCTGTACTATGTACCGATTCTTTAGTTGTGGAACTTCTTTTTGCAATAAATATACGTCTTTTAATTTTCTACTTGAGGTTCTAACCGTGTGTGTTACCCAAGATTTGCTTTTGATTTCTTGACGTACCCTGAATAGCGGAAAACTGATGTAGAAATGGAATTGTAGAATCTGTGTAAAGATGTTTTTGTATTGCAGTTGTTTTCTGTATACAAATCCAGCCAGTTTTCATCTGTTAATGCATTTTCAAATCAAAGACGGAATTTTTCTGTAGTAGGTTTAGTGTGTCTAGAATTCGTTTGAAGGATTATTTGTCTGTGATCTGATAAAGTTGTGTCATGTAAAGTAGATTTTGTGGAATAGTTAGTATTGAGAAAGATATTATTGATTAGAGTCTTTGATGTGAATGTTATTCGTGTGTATTCTTTTACTTCTTGTTGTAGTCCGTATGACAGCATGAGATTTGTTAAATTACCTGTTTCTTTGCTGTTTATTGCCAGGTTTATATTAAAACCTCTTTCTTTTACTTTTTTGTCTATGGCAAACCAATGCAGCTCTAGTTTCTCGATCTTATCTATTATTTTTAAGTTAGTCCAGATAGCAACTCCCCAACCAGTAGCATTCGTTCTACAGTAGCTATTTACTAAAGCATAGTTACGTATGTGGGCTAATGCTATATTTTCATTTTTGGAGCAGGTCTCGGTTAGACAAATGAATAATGAGTTCGTCTCCTCTGGATTTATCTCAAGTTGCGCAGTTTTGGTTTCATTTAGCGATTGTATGTTTAGGTACAATATTACATTGCAGGGTTGGCTTGATTGGGTTGCCGAAAATTTGAATTTGAGAAACGCTTGCTTCGGTCAGCACGTAGAAAGTTGAATCTTGCTAGTCGTATTCCTTCCGGCCAGAAGGCGCAGTCATAGATAGAGTCCTTAAATAGGGGATCCACCCCTATTTTAAAAGCTTTATTGTTTGTAGATTGGATTTTTGGTGTTATTTCTTCTACTATGATGATGATTATTTCTACTCTGTCCCATTTTATTCATTATGTAATCCGTAACGATCTCTTGGGTAACGTGATCCTTGGCCCGTGATATAAATAGCCATATTTTCTTAGGTAGAGGTTCTCGTCCAGAAAGTCCAGTAGCTTTGTCGTTTTCGTTGACTATAGCATTTCCAAACGAAGCTCGAGTTCTTCTTCATCTAGTTACAGCTAAACTTTGATTATTCTTTGCCCGATTATCCTCTGCCCGTCTATGTCTATTATTATTATTGTTCAGAGGCGCAATTATAGTTGCTGCCCTATCCTGTACTAGCGTCTCCGCATTTATGTTTTCGGAATTAATATAATCGGAAACTGTACTAATCGATGCAGAAACTAGATTTTCTATTGTTGATTTAAGTCGTTGATGGGCGCTAGATGTGGCAGTGTGTTGGGTGGTATTTATTAGTTGTGATTGTTTTGGTTGTTTTGACAATACCTCGATTTTTTCTTCTAGCAGCAGCATGTAACTATTCATAATTTTATTTTTATCTTCCATTTCTCTAATAAGTTTCTTTGACAAACCATTTTCAGTCCTCAGTATTTCCATTGTATCATCCTCCATTATCAAAGAATTTTCATTTTCATTATCATTATGATATCTTCTGCTTCCTCATTCATTTTATGGGAACATTTGGTTTTCTTGGCATGCGGTAAGCAACCTGGATGGAATTTCCTGTCACACTTTATACAACGGACGGCATCGCGCACTTTTTTGCCACAATGATTACGGAGCATATCACTTTTGTATTTACTATCCGCCATTATGATGCAAAACGCCTTGTCCTAGTCTTGTCTATCTAGTTTTGTCTGTGTAGGCTTGTCTAACCTAACCTACTCTTCTCTGACTGATCTTGTCAGTCTAGTCTTGTCTCACTATTCTTATTTGTTTAGCCTTGTATGTCTCCGGAGACCCGGGTTCGATCCCCGGTCGGGGATTAAACAACTACGGCGGATATCACTAAACGCCCGGAGTGCCAAGCTTGAATAAATGTGAAATATGCGATGCCGGCGTGGCGCATACTAATAACCAAAGTGGAATTGGAAAGTGAAAGTTTAGTGAAAGTTCCCCCAAACCTGCCTGTCTGTCTTGTCTGTCTAGTCTTGTCTTGTCTATCTACTCTTGTCCGGCTAGTCTCGCGAAACACTTACTAACATACATTATTTTCTAGATTCAGACAATCTGTGCGACAGGATAATTATTATTTCACTTAACCTGTATCGTATTTAGAATTTTGGAAATAATTTTTTCTAGTTGTTCCTCGAAGCTCTTTTTAATATTCACACGGAAATGGTTTCTTAGTAAATTGTAAAATATAGTGTTAGTTCTTTTGTGTTTATTTATCAATTTCCAAAGCTCTCTCCTAAAGAATGTAAAAGCTGCATGTCAGTTCCATTACTTCACTTATAATTTTCAGATTGTATAAAATTGCCGGAATTTGTAGAATCTGAAACACAATACACATTTTCTATTGAAGATGAAATATTATACGACAGTTTAAGTGACATATAAGCTATATAAGTGCACTTATAGTAAGAATAATGCTTTAACAAGTGTTTGATATCACAATGTAACAAAACTTCTATGTAGTAGGTATACGCCGGCAGCCTTTTGACAGCGAAGAAAATAAACTAAGGAAAAATCTATTATTTATAAAATCTCATTCATTAATCATCCCCTAGCGGTATTGTTCATATAGATAATAGGTACACCAAATATTGTCGAAATATTCCACTTCACAAATATTGGGAGCACTAGAATGTGGAATATTAAACATTTTGCTTGTTTATTTTGCAGATTTGTGATATTTATAGTTTTATTAATAATTTATATAACGGTTCTATTATTCTGTTGGAATATAATTTTATATTTCACAAAAATATGCACTCCATAAATTATTTTCGTAATTTGCTTAAAAAATTTGAAATATTCATTTTAAAATTTATTTAATTTATTAAAAGCCTGCATAATCTATCGAAATAAATATTGCTGAAATGGTTATAATTGTGCAATTTATTTGGGAAAAAATAATTTTTAGGTGAAATGTAATTTATTTGAAGCAGCGTAACTGGGATTAAATTTAATATTGATGTGTTTTATACAAATTGTTACTTTCATTTTGTTTTTCTTCTAAATGGTTTCCTCGTATCATTCCTATATATTCTGCTGTTTCTGCTATTTATTACTAGACTATTATACCAATTTATCTTTATCATTTACAGTTACTATTTGTAATTGTAACTTACGTTAACTATTTACTTTATTTAAAACTAATATAAAATGTATAATTACTAGTTTACTTAAGTCGGTCTCATCGTTACCATATAATTGTTACAATTTTAAATTTTATTTCATAACAAAACGAGATCTTCTTTCTTTCTTCGTTTTGCCCATTCAAAGAGCGCGTTTGAACTTGTTAGTTGGTTTGGTGATTTTCGCCTTCTTATCCTCCCAAAACCACTTTATGAACGCACTATGTTGTATCTTGGGTTCTGTCGACCACTTCCAACCAGTTTTCTTTTTAGGTTTCTCCAGAAACTTTTGTTTTGTTACTTCTGTCCTGATGAGCCACGGTTTGCTATGTCCGCCTTAGTTTCTTCTATCCACTTCATTTTGACCTTTCTTGTGTTGATTACTTTGAATAATTTTAGTTAGTCTGTCGTAGTCCATTCCATATATATGCCCATATAAATTCAGGCGTCTATTCCGTCTGGCATCAATAAACCTGTCAGTGAAGGAATATAGTTCCGCTGTTCTTATCTTAATCTACATTCCATTTGCTGTCGTGGGACCGTAAATTTTCCGTAGAATTTTCCGCTCACACCTTTCGATTTCTGTAGTTTTAGGGTGATCACCTAAACATATAGGTTTATGAAGCACATAAAGCTTCTGGCAAAACTGTCTTGTGGTGTCGTATTTTTGCATTACGCGATATGACTCTTTTGTTATAGTATTTCCATGTTAGTCTGTACGTCTTATGGAGTTTGGTGGCTCTTTCTACGTTGGATCTACTGTCTAGTCCGTGATAGTATTATAATTTCTCCAAAGTATCTGAAGGAGGAATTTGTGGAATTGCGCCTTTTTTCACTTCTAGCGGAGTTTTTACACTACTCTGATGCAGATTTTCCATATACTTTGATGCTATATTGTGTAGTCTCTGTATAGGCATATCTAGTTTCATCATTGCTCTTAGTAATGACTGCTAAATCATCAGCAAACGCTAAACATTTCATATTGACCTTCTTTCCCGAATTTACAACATTTCATGTCCTTTTCTTATATTCTCTAATAATTTTGTCTAGAACTAAGAAGATTAGGGGGGTGCCCGCCACCTTGACCAACGCGCGTAGTTATTTCAAAAGGCTCAGAGACTTCCCCAAGAAATTTCACTTTAAACGTCGTATACGTGAGAGTCTGCTGGATAATAGCTCTGGTCTTCTTGTCCACTTCAAATTCTTCTAGAGCAGTGGAGCGCAAACCATGGGTCTCGACCTAAAAGGGGTCGATAGAGAATCTTTTTGGGTGGTCGAATTCATAAAAAACTTAAGGAATTTCGTGTGTGCAGAAAATACATGTGTATACAGAAATTTAAAAAAACAATTGAAATTTTCAAACTTAATTTTCGCAAAAACTAATTTGGGGATTTGTTTAAAATTTTGTGGAGATTTTGGTAGAACTGTTCCGAAATATTTAGCAAATTTTCCCAATATTTTAACATTTGTTTCAGCAAATATTGCAGCTTTTGTAAATTCCACCTTGAAAATCAAATTTGTAAACATTGAAATTTTCAAACTTAATTTTCTCAAAAATTAATTTGGGAAATTGTTTCAAATTTTGTGGAGTTGTTAATACAACTGCTCCGGAATATTTACCAATTTTCCCAATAGTTTAATATTTATTTCAGCAAATATTGCAGTTTCTTATAAATTCCACCATGAAAATCAAATTTGAAATTTTCAAACTTAATTTTCTCAAAAACTAATTAGGGAACCTGTTACAACTTTTGTGGAGATATTCGTACAACTGTCTGGAATTACAATCACACGTTCACGTTACTTCTATCTAGGGGTTGCGATAAAATTTTACAGAAAATGTTGGGTTGCAAATGAAAATAGTTTGCGCACCACTATTAGAGTATCAAAAACTGTCTGTCCACGGAATCATACGTCTTCGTAAAGTCCACAACAGAGATGACTGCTCTGGTACTTCGGCGAATCCACAATATCCTGTTTAAGTTTCATATTTGCTATGTAAATTATCCTAAAATATTAATATAATAATAGAAAACGAGTTGTTATTTATATAATTTCTGAATTGGTTAGGTTAGGTTTTCACAGAATTATTGGTCAAAATAACCTGCGCTTCTAGTTATATTCTTATGGCTTCAATAACAAAAGTATTAAATGATTTTTTGCTTTTTTATGTTGTTGCTGATTGAAGACTGAAGCAGTTATACTATATACTGACGCGAGAGCAAATTTAAAATGACTTTACTTTTGATCAAAAATTCATCTTTCCAGATGAAATTCGTCCAAATTCTAATTCCATTTTTTGTTTGAGAATTATCCACAGGAGTTTAAAAGTAAGTCGAAGATGTGGTTTTTAGTATGGTGATTACATAAGGCCATATATATTATATTTAAATGAGAACAGAATACAGAATTCTAAGACTGCTAATTCGCTTATAGACTTATTGTAACTGAAAACTTCAATTCAATATCGTCGAATCAACAATTTCAGAACAGGTAATTTTTAGCCGATAACACATATTCCCCTCTTATTATGATATTCCGAATCTCATAGTTTGATACAAATATTAAGCCCTGTTACGGATGTATAGTTAAAGAAGGAAAATGGGATCAATAAATATCCAACATATTAAGTTTTGTCGCTACAGTCTCTTACTACGTTTGCCTTGCGAGAAACTTTATTTTTAAATTGAACAATCTGCACTTTTTTTAATGATAGTAAAATTTTGTTTTACAAATCTTCTGCTGACTACTTTTACCACCCTCAGTGTCATACTTGCTTTCTTCTGTTTTAAGGCAGATGTCTTAAGCGAGTAGTGCGCAAACCGTGGGTCGTGATTCCTAAAGGGGCCGACAGAGATGTTTTTGGGTCGTCTAATTGATAAAAGTTTAAGGCTTTTCCTGTATAAGTATCAGATAGCAATAAAATAGTGAAATTTCAAAATAAACAAATTTAAAAATACGTTTATTGTCTATCCAGGGTCACGACAAAATTTGACTGAAAACACGGTGTCGCAAGAGAATATAGTTTGCGCACCTCTGTCTTAAGCAACACTTATCTAGATCTTTGACATTAATACCAAAATATCCTTCTAACCCTTAACTTATAAATTGGTTTTGGAGTTGGGAATAACTATTCCTGAAGATAAAGACTTAACTAAATATAAAAAAGTTTTTTTTATCTTCTCCCTTAGAGAACCATAACATTATAATTGCGTAATAACAATAACTATATCTGAGTTTATATTAAAAAGACTTAACCATATAACTTTTTTAAAACCCTTGAAAATATCCATCCTATTATAAATGCGGCAATAGAGGCGATAAAGATTCGAAATATTGTTAAAGGAAGGCAGCATAAGAAATTTTGAGATTAATGGTCTACATAAATAAAACATGGTTTATGGTCAGTAATAGACAAGTAAAACTAAGTCTCTAAAGATTGTACAGTACGTATTCTCGCCTTAAGTAGAAAATTTTAAGTTTAAACATTAATTATATTAGAAGATTATGTTAGACTGATTTTAGTACATGTTATTAGACTATGTCGTTTAAATAAGACGTTAAAATGTTTGCACTTCTTTTATTGCGAATTTAACTCTTTCTTACTTGTTAGGTAACTATTTAATACTAACAGATATTTTATTGGGCTTAGATACAGTCAATATGGAAAAGAATATAAATTTAAAATAAAGTTAGGTTTACACGTTGTTTATGGAAATGAAGCTTAAAAAGAACATATGTTCATTATAAGTTTAACTAATGACATATTGTTCATTTTCCTAACTATCCGTAACTTCACGAAGAAATTTGTCTGCGACGTTTAGGACATTCTCTGAATATTTGCTGGTTTTCAGTTTTCAAAACTAAAGGTACAGAGTTTGAATATTCATAATCTGCGGTGTTTTTAATCTAAAAGTACACTACACTAACATACTACATAAGCGTATATATTACAGGCAAACTTTTGAAATGCATACATTAACATATTTCAATAATAATTGACATATCAGGGATAATTCTTGTTCAGTGCATATTGTAAGTTGTGCTCCCAATTTTTTATATTTACAAAGAAATCGTGCTATCAAGACTTCAATAATATAAGGTAATAATATTCTATTCTACGTTCTCGTTTTTAATGTAAATATGTGATAAATTGTGGAAATGTATTTATTATAATGTTTAGATAGAAAATCAATTGAAAAGCAATAGGTCCATGTAATATAAAATGTTTTTCAATAAGTACATAGCAATTTAGTTTTATAATCCGGAACATAAACTACAAACATTTTTATGATCAGTCAAAGTCAAAACATCAGCCAAGGCTTACATTTATATCATGGTGCAGTTCACAAACGAGTTACGTTTGGAAATTCATAAAGCTTCCTACCGAAGTCGGTAGTCGCAACAATAAGAGCGCTTACGCGCTCATTTTTGTTCACAATTATCGTTCCACCAGACAAGCTATTCGTGCGATGGTGAACAAATTTGAATCAACATATTCTTTATTGAATGTTCCTGTGTCAGTGAGACAAAACATCGGTCGGAGTTCTGAAAATATTGCAGCCGCAAGAGCTTCAGTTCAAAATGAACCAAGCAAGTCGATTCAGCTAAACTCTTCGAAGATAAAATTAAGCCAAGAACTGAAACCTCTAAATCATTTAAAGCGCCGAAACTTATCCGATTTTGTTCTGCAAAAGTTTTAAAAGAATATCCTGAATTTCATCTAAAAATGATCTTTGGCGACTAAGTTCATTTTTAGCTGAATGGCTCTGTCAATAAGAACATAATATGCGTTATAGAATAGCAACAAATCGACATGTGCTTCACGAGACTGCGTCAAAAAAAAGTGAGCGTGTGGTGTGGATTTTATGCCGAAGGCGTGATTAGGCCATAGTTTTTGTCGATGAAAATAGTCGCATGTTATGGTCAATGTAATTCGCCATCGTACCATGTTGGAAGACTATTTTAGGTCAGAATTGAATGAATGATATCAGCGATATGTGGTGCCACAAGCCACACAATAATTGATTAATTGAAAGGAAAATTTGTTAATCGTTTAATCCCTAGAAATGGTCCAGTCGGATAGCTTCCTCGCTCATGCGATTTTACGCTTTTTATCAATTTATTTGACGCCTTAACTCGAAGATTTATGCCAACAATCCAAGAAGGTTAGAGGTGCACAGGAACAATATTTAACGCGAAATTGCCAACATTCCGGCTGATATGTATGAAAGAGTGATTGAAAATAGGATCAACAAAATCGATCGCTGCCGTTGTACTTGAGGTGGTCATATAAACGGCGTCGAATTCCATACGTAATTGTGATATGTGTGCTACACCTGGAATAAATTTTATCCCGATAACTCAATTATTGTGTGATTTATTTAAATACAAATTTTTTAGGTTTTTATTGAAAAACCCGGTATTTGTATGGAAATTGCGTTTATTTGAAAACTCAGGTTTGAAAAAAAATTCTATAAAAATGTTATGTAAGTTCAACATTAAGGGGGAAATGATTCGGAAAATTGAAAAAAATATATATATTTGACAATAATTTCTGAAGGATAGGGGGTCGACTCCGAAATGTGAATGAAGCCTGTAGAGTGACTGGCGGAAAATGATCCTGCTAACTAAAACATCTCAAAACTGATTTTTGAAATAGACCTTTTCATAGTTGAAATTTTTGTATGCGCATGCGTCAATTTCCGTCATGTTTTCGGATACTTGTTTGACGTGTAACCAGTGAAAATAACAAAATTTGCCCGAAAATTTCATATTCCCGCCTTTTAAACAAGGCTGACGCTCATGCGCTTAAATAACCGTAAAAAGGTCAATTGGAACGATTTCTCAACAGCTAGCCAAAACAATTTTGCTAAAATATTTGTGGTATGTTCTCTCTTCAACTAGGATAAATGTGCATTTGTCATAGTTTTATTAGTAAGCTCTATATCGTCGGTAAATATCAACAACATCGGTTAACAAAATTTGACTTTTGTTATTCAGATGAAGAAAACAGCCGGTTATCTTTAACATATATCTTTCAAATTCGATTCCAAGTCGATTCCAATCTATATTTTTTACTTCAAAAAATTCTGAGTGATTGCTGCAGTATTTTATAAGAGCTTAAATTTTAGGTACATTTCACACTTTGGAGGCGATCAATTTCTTGTTTTTTTCTTTAGTAGCATCGGACCTCCAGATTGTATATTGTTGTTATTGGTGTACTGTATGTTATTCAGATTGAAGACTGATTATAGTATATTACGTAACGATAGTTGTAAGGAGCATATTATTTACGAGCGGAACAGTTATTTCGTAATTCCGCGAGTACGTAATTGGCTTACAACTCGAGTTATGTACTACACTTTATATGCGGCCATACTAATACCATACTAATTTGTTTCTGTTTAATAAGAAAAATATGTTTGATGTAACAAATTTATTTCTTATAAGGTTATGTTTATTTAATTATCATTATTTAACTTTATAATAAACAAGCAGTTGCATTTTCATATATGACTGTTACTGGACATTATTTAACATGAAAGAAATGAAAAGAAATACATTCTTAATGGTTACATACCTTATTATTTAGTACTTAATTGGATTAAACTGGAATAAGAGTGCTCATAGATATAGGAAATCCAATGTACGCAATGTCAATTTCCGTTAGTTTGAATTGTGGCACAGGGGGGCGCTGAGCCCCCCTGAGCACGTAGTAGCAGGTCTCGAGCAATCAACGAATCGTAAACCAGACGCACGTGTGTTATCAATCATAACTTATCATTAATCGCGGACTGTTACATACGTGTGTGTTATGATGTATTTACATAGTCCACAAACTGTACAATAATAGGCATTTACAATTGTGGTCGTAGATAAAATGCTTTATCTTCTTGGTTCGTTCGATAAACACAAAAAACCATAACAAATACAGCCAACACACGATACATTCCCTCAACAAAGCTGTTAACCTAACCCCTATATAATAATGCGTGAGGTAGTCTATTCTATCCTAGACCAATTCAATGATGCTAACATTTGTCAAAATCGGTACAGCTGTTGAGGTTTCAGCTTACAATTAGCCTAATTAAAGACACCATACATACAAGAAAACATCATCAACATCTTTTACAATTAGCTTCATAGCAGTCGAATAAACACCTTCGATTTAATACCTTCGACAGGAAAACCCATTTAAGAAGAATACTATTTATTATATACATATAATAAATAATATTTATGTATATTTATTACTACTATATATTTTGATAAAATTCTTTTCAATATGTAACATACAAAACTTGGAAAATTATAAAATGTCGTTATGTTAGGTTCGTTTTTATATAAATTTGTTTGATATCGTTTTCAAAGAGCATGTTAAAGTTCACACAATCTAATAAAACTTATGGTAAATTACATATTTTCGAAATATGCTTGTAACTAACTAACATCAAATAGAGTAAAATATGGAAACGTTTGGATTTTAACGTCGTTAAATTTCATGCATGTATGAATGTTGGCCAATTTGAGGAACACGATATATTCAGTGGCACGAAATACATTCGTCGATTGGTATAAAAGGTAAATATTTTCAGTGACGCTGCGATTTATATTTCGCGATAACGGCCTCGTTATCCGCATCGGAAATCGCATTTGCATTTCACTATTGTGTACTTGCGGAACTTTGCCATCTGAAGAATCGGTTTTTTTCGATTCGATTTCATTTCTCGAATCAATTCTTTTTTCTCCCACAACATTTAGCTTTACTCGAAATCGCTCCTTTCCAAACGTTCTTATCTATAATGGCGTTGCATCTTTTCAGAAAATCCAATAGCTACTAAGCAGGGTTTGATTGATTATAAACTTTGGTTTTTCAGTGGAAAGTTTGATAATTAATTTTGCCGCAGGGTCTTTTCATCGAAAACATTTTACTCGTTATATTTAAAGGCCCCTGGCAATTATATTTTTGCGAGAGCTTCAGCAAAAATAGTTTTATTTTGTTTTCGTTGTTGCGTTTTTACGCGGTTGGTTGCAATTTAGTAGCGTTAACCGGGGTGAGACTAATTATTTGAGGCATAATTCATTAACGCTGGCTCGCACTTTAAATTGTCGGAACTCGAAATTTGCAAAGTAAATCCCACCAAAACAGTGCGGCATTAACAATGAATTAAATGTGCCACGAGGGAAGCTACTCACGTAGATATATATATATATATATATAATATATATATTTATTTATTTATATATATATATATACATGTAATGTAAGAAATGTTTGTGATGCGAAGATGGATATCAGAAAAAATATATATGCGTAAACAATATTAAGTATACAAAAAAGTATTCATTTCTTATAATTCTTAAGGGATATAAACAAACCAAAACTTTTTCTTCTCTTAAACTTTTATGAATCTTTATATAAATCTTACATCTACTCTTATTTTCAAATTAAAATGATCATGTTTAATGGATCTAAAAATATTATGAAACAAACACAAACTATATTCTTAAACCGAACTTTTTTAATATACGTATATATAAATAATTTAGTCTCATACAAAAAACAGAAAAAATATTTCACTTTAAGCAAACAAAAAAGACCTTTGTCTCTTAAATATCTTAAAAAAACAAATACAAAGTTATTTTTTCTTCTTCTTATAACATCTATAAAATCTATTATAATAACATAATATCCTTCTAGCAACTCGTTAATAATCATACTTAAATAGAGCAATATTTAGGCAGAGCGTGAGTAATGAGTCAAAATAGTTTGAATTTTTCTATATTTAAAATCATCCTAATAGTTGTTAACATTGATTACTTTTATTTATTATAACATAACAAATCTAAAAATCAATATTTATTTAATAAAATAAATTACTTCATTAAGTTTGACTTATAGGTATAATAATAAGATCTGGCAACAGCACTTTATTGAGTCTTGAAAGTTTATAAAACAGAGAAAGAAAAGAATACAAATTGAAAGAAGTCGAGTGTACCAGTGTCACGTAAAAAAAAAATAAGTTTAAAAAAATGTATTCTAGATATAAAAGACAATTTTGCAAAATAAAAACTTGCAAAATTGATTGGAAAATTAGTATATTTTACAGCAAGAGATGAAAGTGGCGTTTTTTTGGTGAGGTGAGAGTTTGCTCACGAGCGCCGGCGAGTTAGCAATCACACCGAACCAGAAAAAAACACTTTCATCTCAAGTAGTAAATACAATTTTTTCTACTGATTTCGGTTGTAGAATCCATAATTCGACTTTAATAAATCCAATTCGAAGCGAACTGTCAGAACTGTCAAAACAAATTTAATTATTAGTTTGGCCGTTTCCACGGTAACATATTGCATTCTCATAGAAGGTGATACTTTTCAAGTCAAATGTCCTAATTTTATTTCGGTTTTTTAAATAGTTTCAGGCTCGTTTTACGTTTGTACATAAAATATTTCATTGAAATTGATTTAATTAATAAGAAAGTCCATGCAAATTTGGTTAGTTTAGTGTTTTAATCCAGAAAATCATAAATTTAAAATGCTCATTTTCGGCTCTAGACGTGAAAATATTTTCATCCCTAGAATGAAAAAATGTCACTTTCATGTAGGGTAAGCCGTGGAAAAAATGCCATTTTCACATATATCAGTAGAAAAATTTTTTTTTCTGTCTCTATAACTGTTTCCATCATTTTCTTTTCTCTCAGCTATTTACGCGACGTTGCCAAACCACCCGTCATGTAAATTATTGCCGATAAACAAAAATTCAAAATAAAAAGTTTAACTTTAATTATTACATTTTAAATAATCACATCAGTAACGTCACATTGCTTTAATGTTATCCTGTTTTACAATTATCCAAGTTTATTATATGTAGTTTTTTATTCCTTAAAGTTGGGAAATTAATATCGAAAGAAATAAATAAAGTCTGAGTATATGAATTGAAATAACATCAATTTTGAAATGTTTTATTTTCCGATAAACTAAAAAGTGGCTAACTTTCAAATTTTGAGAGGACCTAAATAAAGTATTTATCCGCATGTATAAACAGGTTTAAAGCTTAAACTTAAAAAAAATATATAACATGGGATTCGCTCGAACCTTAAACTTCAAAAATAAAATTCGAAGCTTTGACTTTGACTCCTAATGAGCCGCTGTTTCAAAACGGCTATCGTCTCACCAACGTGTTCATCTGATGAATCAAGATCATTAAGAATTCTATCCAAAGTGACGATTAAAGGAATCACTGATGATATAGAAACTCTGCCCGCACTTTATTATTTGGTTACTTCTTCAAATCTTCTTCTTCTTATTAGCCTGCATACTTCCATTATTGGATATAGGCCTCCTTCAATTTTTTTCATGCTTCTTTGTCATTTGCTGTTCTCATCTACTGTTTTCCTGCTATCGTCTTTATGTCATCTATCAATCTTGTTTGGGGTCTTCCCGTGCTTCTTTTTGTTTCCCGGGGTCTCCAGAAGGTAATCTTGTGGCTCCATTCTTCTGTATTCTTTCTGGCCACGTGTCCTGCCCATTTCCATTTGAGATCCGCTTTTCTCTCCATGACATCTATTATTTTTGTTTTTGTCCTGATATCTGTGTTGCGCATTTTGTCTCTTAGAGTGATTCCCAGCATCGCACGTTCCATTGCTTTTTGAGTCACTCTAAGTTTTGCTGCTGATTTTTTAGTGATAGGTATCGTTTCCAGGCCATAGGTGGCAACGGGGAGGATGCAGCTGTTGTAAACCTTACGTTTTAGGTAAATTGAGACGTCTTGGTTTTTTAGTCTATGGCTGAGCTTTCCAAATGCGGCCCATGTCAGTTGGATTCTGCGTTTGATTTCGGCAGTTTGATTTTCTTTGCCAATTTTAATTGTATGCCCCAGATATGTATATTGCTCAAGAATCAAAACTTGTTAAAAGACGGGATGAAAGCTCAAGAAACGGTTGTGGCTGCCATAACAAAAAGCAAGAAGATGGAAAAACTTTTTCCTCATTCAAATACTGCTCAAGACGAACTTACAACTTTACAGAAAAGGCTTAATCAAACACCTCTTAAGGTTATACAAGAGTGGTCAACTAGATGGAACAGCACCTTTTATACAAAACGTGTAAAATACGAGATTAAAGCTCAAGAAACTGTTGCGGCTGCCATAACAAAATGCTAGAAGATGGCAAAACATTTTCATCATTCGGATACAGCTCAAGAAGAACTTATAACTTTACAGAAAAAACTTAAGCAAACACCCCTTCAGATTTTACAAGAGTGGGCAAGTAGATGGAACAGCACCTTTTGTATGCTAGAGCGTATTTTACAAGTCAAAGAATCTTAATGTGTTTATCCATCCAGGAGTGATAAAATTCCCCAAGCGACTACCGAAGAGTGGACCATCATTGAAAAACTTATGAGTTCAAAACTTGAACTCACTTCTTCAAATGGTTTTAGTAAACTCATAAGTTTTTCAATGATCGTCCACTCTTCGGTAGTCGGTAGGGGAATTTTATCACTCTTGGATGGATAAACAAATTAAGATTCTTTGAGTTGTAAAATACGCTCTAGCATACAAAAGGTGCTGTTCCATCTAGTTGCCCAATCATGTAAAATCTTAAGGGGTGTTTGTTTAAGCATTTTCTGTACCTGTTCGCCATGAGCTGTATCCGAATCATGAAAATGTTTTGCCATCTTCTTGCATTTTGTTATAACAGCCGCAACAGTTTCTTGAGCTTTAATCTCGTATTTTAACACGTTTTGTATAAAAGGTGCTGTTCCATCTAGTTGCCCACTCTTGTATAACGTTAAGAGGTGTTCGATTAAGCCTTTTCTGTAAAGTTGTAAGTTCGTCTTGAGCAGTATTTGAATGTGGAAAAAGTTTTTCTATCTTCTTGCTTTTTGTTATGACAGCCACAACCGTTTCTTGAGCTTTCATCCCGTCTTTTAACAAGTTTTGATTCTTGAGCAATATACATATCTGGGGCATACAATTAAAATTGGCAAAGAAAATCAAACTGCCGAAATCAAACGCAGAATCCAACTGACATGGGTCGCCTTTGGAAAGCTCAGCCATAGACTAAAAAGACGTCAACATGTAACATGTGGCATTGACGCATGCTACTCAAGTCTTTCCATTGAAGGAACACGATGCCACAAGATGCCTACCAGAAACATGTCTATTTGTGGCATGCTACGTCTTGAGTGTTGTTGCCGTGACGCATGCGTCACCTGTCTTCAAAATTGAACATGTTGAACGGTGTCGTCTCTATCCAACAGCAATCGGATCGGGCCATTTGTAGTATGCAATTTGGACTGGAATAATGAAAGAACCACAACATTCATTGAATATTACCATAATTCACCCGCATTGTGGAATAATAAAATCAGTGAATATAAAGACAATAAAATTAAAAATGACAAGGAGCTGGCTATTAAATATAATGGTACTCCTCCTGAGATAAAAAAACAAAATCAAGAATTTGTGTACAGCATATCATCGAGAACGAAAAAAAGTTCAATAAAAAAAGAGTGGATCGTCTCCACAGAGGAAACCAAAGTGGTTCGCGTTTGAGCTGTTAAGCTTGACTTACCTAAATCAACATTTTCTAAATGCTTGGCTCAGATATCCGAAACAGATACATAAGTGATGGATAGCTATCACTCGTAGCCAAATATATCAATGTCACTAATAAAGCGCTGACTTACTAATAAAAGTGAACAAATTTGTGCTGATGAGAGATAAATTTCGAAACTCGTCCACAGATGGCTATCCACTTAAGGTATCGGAAAGACATGATCTTAAAAACAAAGTTATTCTTATGGTTTTTGTTGAGTGCCACGAAGGTGGACTGATAGCTATAGAATGACTTACAAATTTCACATGAAATTTGTTTTGGTAGTCTTAAAAAGACTCAGTAATTGTTATAGAGCTCCGGGAAGGCTGAGGTGGTATTACATCACGAAAATTGGTATCATGCTTTTTTATAGTGGGTGAGATTTTATCAAGCAAGTACTCAAAAGCCTCCTTGCTGATTCGTGTAAAATTTCGAAATAAAGCTTCATCGGCAAGCAAGTTGTTGAATAAATTATATTGTGTTTCTTCAACATCAATATGCAGTTGTCTTCGCCACCACCGTGGTGACCTTCTTTTTTTCTTACGATTCAAAGCTATTACCAAATACGCAGCTGCCGCAGCTTTCCGTAAATACATGCTGCACCAAACTGAAGTTGCCTAAATGGAATCGCTTCAGACGAATACTACAAACATAGAAGACAAAGCGCATGCGATATAACATGCGCATAGTCGCACACGTATAATCAAGCAACACTAGGAAATATCTATCCTCCCTCATGATGTACAGTCTTGCCTCAGTGGAATTCCACCTTAAGACTATCTTTTATATTACGGATTCTTCTGTAAACCCGTGGCAAGTAAGACTCAGTAGTGAAACCTCAGAACCAGATATCACTAGTAAATGACAATTTTTCAAAGGACTTCAGTAATCCGTGTATTTTCTGGTTCACTTTACCATTCATTGCAGATGAAAGAAGTAAAATACTGTCTAGTCTTTAAATTATACGATGGACCTAGATGCTTCGCTAGTCTTACGAATCCAACAAATTCCACGAAACTAAATGCCAAGTACTCCAATGCAATCATTTCGCTTATTGGTTTATCAACTGTCAAAGACACAGATTTTTGCTCCCACTGTATCGTTTTTTCGACACATACTAAAAATGATATCATTTTGTCGGATTTAGTACTTTCGTGGAAATATGATGCAAGTCTATTAATTGCATCCTGCTTACCGTTTACGTTTTTGTTCAATTCAACAGATTAGCTTTTATGCATTGACTTCAAATAAATTATCACAGCCGTTGCAGTTTTGCCTTTTCGAGAATATTTATTGTTTCATCTAACTCGTTCAGCATCTCAAAGTATGAAATAAGTCTATATTTCAGTAGAAGTAGATTGACTGATTTACTCACTTTAACAAATCCCTCTATCCTCAAAATTAAATTTAATTAATAAATATTTTTTTTATATTTTTGCTGAAATATATTCAATGTGGATGGGTTTTATCTTGTTTTAATATTTTGGATATTTAATTCAGCACTATAAAAGGAAGTCTCTGTTTATTAAACATAAAAATATTTTAACGAGGAACTGCTTGATATGTTGAAGTACTTATCATCGTACTTATTTTTGCTATAGGTAACGGGCCATTGGGGGAATTTGTCTGTTCAACTGGACGTTGTTGTTGTGTTTGTCTCTTTTTGTTTCTCCGAGTTGAAGATTCCCAAATTATACTAGAATCTTTATACTCACCAAAAAAATTGCTTCTGTGAGCTACTTTTGCTGAGAAAGTAATTTTCAAACACCGTATTTCCCTAGTAGGAAAGAGGAATTCTTTTATACGTTGGGTTCAAAAAACTACCCTATGATTTGAACAGATCTTGAGCGCACTCAACGACTTTCAACGGTGTTGGATTTATTGTGCTACTTTGAATAACATCTCTCCACTCCGATGCAACGTAGCTTGGTCAAAATTAACCCCATATCTTTATGACTTTCAACGTTTATCACGTTTTCCCAATCTTATGAAGTCGAATGTAAAGTACACTTCTAAAACTAACAAATGGCAGTACCAGTATAATGTTGAAAAAAAATGGAGTTCCGTGGTGTTTCCCCTGTACCCTTCAAATGAAATTCACCCTTTTGTAAATCAGATTCTTTCTTTTACAAATAAAGTCTTTTACAGACATTTAGGAAAAATCAATTTCAAAAAATAATAAATAATAATCAATTTATTTTTTAACAAAAAATAATCAATTTATATTTAGGAAAAATCATTCTTATCAATCATTCTTATCTTTTAGGAATCAAAACTTTTATTATAATTCCAAATTTTTTTTTTTGCAAATGAATTGCATAATTAGAGTGAGCCTTATCTAACCAACACGGTCTGCGTCACCGTCCATCCTTCCCGCGTATTGTAGATAATTGCGATATTCAGAAACAAACAAACTTCGTCCACATTACAGTCTTCCAGAATGTAAAAAGAGCTATTTCCATGTCAAAGAGTCGAAGAGTCAATTTGGAAAATTCAGTCCCCTTTGTTTCTAAATCACTAAAAATCGGTTATTTTATAACCTGGTCTATCATGAAATTATGAAAATATAAACTTACAAAAAATTACTTCAAAATTTTGTAGCGTTTGAAGTTGAAATCAAACTTTCTTTAAGTCTTTACTGACATATATTTCGCCCAAGCGTACACATATGCAAAAGTACTTGATTTGCAAAAGGGTGAATTTCATTTACAAAATGTTTAAATTCATTTGCAAAAGAGTGAATTTCATTTACAAAAGGTATAATTTCATTTGAAAAAAGGATGAATTTCATTTGCAAAAGGGTGAATTTCATTTGAAAAAGGGTGATTTTCAATTGCAAAAGAATTAATTTGATTTGCAACAGGGTGAATTTACTCTGAAAATCCGATATGCGTTGAACCAATTTACGTGTTAATGAATCTGAGCAGAAATTTTGGTTCTTTTGTTTTGTTGTTATTTAGGCCTACATAGTGTGCCTCAAACACTAAATCAAATAGACCAAATCCGATGGCTGTTTTGGTTTCCGCACTCAAAATTTACACAGAAACACTTAACCTTCCAGTAATCACGCGAAAGTTCCAGATATGAGTAGTCGCACGGGAGTGTCTGTGACACCCGTATAACAAGAATGCAAACAAAAATACATTGAAATATACTTTTCGGAAATTAGATAGTGGGAAGTTTTAACATTATGTTGTTGTCCTCTAACTCCTACGTGGACCATAGGGCCTATACAAAGCCCTTCCATCTGACTCTGCTATTCTGAGCCTGAGCCCTTCTATTCTGAGCGAGGCGTTTCACCTCATTCCACGATTTTTCTACGATCTTTAATTCTGCGTCTATGGTCCTCCTCCACGTGTTATCTGGACGTCCCCTTCTGCGAGAATCCTGCGTGTTCCATTATAAGGCTTGCCAAGTGATGTTTCCTTCGCCTCTCCTCAATACATGGCCCAACTATTTCCACTTGCGGTGTTTTATTTATTTTTGTATCTCTTGTTGGTTTGTCAGGTGCCATAAATCTACATTGCGTATTGTATGGCCAAAAAATGCGCAGTATACTTCGTAGGCATTTGTTTATGAATACCTGAAGCTTATTTACTATTGGTATAGAGATCTACCATGTTTGGCACCCGTACAGCAAGACGGATTTCACATTTGAGTTGAATATTCTTAGTTTTGTTCGTGTGGAGTACAGTCTGGAGGTCCAGATCGGCCTGAGTATACCAAATGCCTGTTTGGCCCTTTTTGTTCGGTATGAGACGTCGGTGGTGGTGCCGCCCTCATTAGTAATTATGCTTCCCAGGTACGTGAATTCATCTGCATCCTCTATTTGTTTGTCATAATTCTTCATATTCTTCGTGGCGGCTCTAAGCGATTTGGTTTTGCCAATGATTTTATTGAATTAAAAAAAAAGAAACAAACATTTGAAATGCAAAGAATAAAATGTTTTTCGAAAAAATGAAGACTCTTCTACAACCCCAAAAAATAAAAATAATTTCCTTGTTGGTTTAGATTATTTCTCGGCATTCTTGGCAAATGCCAATTATATACTTCAAACACATTTATTTTTTGCATTTTTGGCAACTAAACAGTGTTTTACGGTTTTTTTTTCGCCGTGCAGTAGAAACATCTACCCGGTATACCATTATTATTATTATTTAAAACATCAGATTACACATTTATCACAGAAAGATCTTTCAGTCTATCCTAAGTTTCGGGGAATATTGTTGGAACGCACTAGTAGATGAGGTCTTATTAATTCATTCGACAGTTGTCTCAAATAATATCTTCTCAGAAGCTTGATGTCGGGGTTATTTGAGCAGTATATTATCTGTGAATTGATTCCACCTATTTTTAAAAGGATATAGAACAACCGTGGTCACAGTGGTGTGGTGGTGAGCGCATCCGCTTGCCATGCATGAGATCTCGGGTTCAATCCCCGGGCAAGCCGTGAAGATTTTTCACGGAGTTGTGCTGTGGCCGCCCCGTGAAAAGCAATGGCAAACTAATACGAGTAATTCTGCCAAGAAAAACCTAGTGCCGTTCGGAATCGGCGATAAAATGAAGGTCCCGTATATTTGTAGATGATTCGTTCCACAAGTATGCGCGATAGGTTACGACCATTGGCCACCTCTCTGTGATTCTAGAACAGTTGTAGCTTGCAGAAAATTTATTAGCAACATCTACATTGTAAGAGACAAGAGTGCACTCTTTCTGAAGCGAGTGTGCTGGAATGTTCTGCTCGAACAGTGGGTTGAGAAGTGCGTTGAGTACTGTAAGCTTATATTCACAGAAAACTTTCGTCACAAGAGGAAGGGATGTGAACCAATATTCCATCGTAATATTACGACCTGATCCAAAAATATGCAGACAAAGTCATAGAACAATATCGTAGGAACTATTTAAACTATGAGGAGGGTCCTTCAGGTTGTGTTCCGCTGCGCTTTCCGCGAGATTCTGCAAGCATCTTGTCCACGGTTTCTTACTCGAAATGATGATAGCCGCTCTTACAATTAACAGTTAATTGCTCAAAAATAGTACGTATAGGCGTCAATTTGTCTGTTGCCATTCGAATTGATCGAGTCCCTTTGCTATAAAATCTTAGACAACGAAGAAAGAATCTAAATCTTTGCAGACTCATGGTGAGGCAAAATATCTACACCAGACCCATCGGTAGCCCACAAATCTTCTCCATTTAAACGAGTTACAGGATATATGCCAGCCATATAAACAAGTCCAAAGCGCGAATTTCAATTCAATTGGTTATCGTTATATCTCTTTTGCGAGCAAAATTTTTGGCAACAAATTCAATGTACTCATTGGTACATTCCACAATAATATTGATCATCTCGCCAATGAAGAAATGCTCCCATATCTGGAAAGGCCGACCAAGTAATTTGTAAAGATAAAATTGGTAAAACCATCTTAGGTTATAGATAATCATACAAACTTATCGTTTGTATTGTACATTTAAATCAATAGCCTCCTAAGTTCATGTCTCTCTCTCAAATGTCAGAATAAAAATATTCACCAAGTGGGTTTCAGGTGAGAGTTTTACAAATTGTTATTAATAAAAGCAAAGCTGCACTGATGAGAGATAAATCTCGAAGCACTGCAGATGCTACTGCGTCTGTAGATGGCTACTTACTTAAGTTATCGGAAAGACATTATCTTAAAAACAATGTTATTTTTAAGGTTTATGTTGAGTGCCAAGAAAGTGGACTGAAAACTATTAAATTACTGATAAATTTCAGATGAGATTTGTTTTGGCAGTCCTAAAGAGACTCAGAAGGGTTATAGTGCTATAGAGTTATAAAGCTCCAGTAAGGTTGAATATATTTATATATTCAGTCTGTGTTCCAAAAAAGTAATTTGTTCCTAATGTGGAACCAGGTTAACGCTTCACCACTATATTCACTTGCATTGTACGAGCTGTTTTTTGTTCTAACAGAAATTTCCACCAACGCGTAGCTTTATCTTCCCCTATCAATGATAATGTGGTGCTGTTACTGTCTTCTTCTTGCTCATGATCAGAAATGTCTTTCTCAGAATCACTACTTTGAAGTTGTTGCTTTTCATTGTCCTTTTCATCCTGATCTGATTCGTCTAGAGCCTAATGATCGTCATACGCAATCATTCGATCTGCATTTTCGCTCATAACATCTTCCAACATTTGTTGTAAGCGTTTGTATTCTTTTTCGTAGGACCCCATGGCTAAAGAAATCAATATCGCTACATCTTCATTATATAATTCAATATAAAAACAAACAAAAATAACGCGTTTAAAGATGCCAAAAGAACAAGGCTGGTCACATCGGTCTCTGACACTTTGGGAGTCTCTAATTATGTACAACCACCACTTGCAGAAGTCTCAATAGTATTGGCCCTCTGCCGCATGGCATTGGGAAGGTACGCAAAAAATGTATGACCGGTCTCACACACCGTGCGCGACTACTGGAATGTTAAAAAATCGCCGTCATCAAAATATCTATTCTGCTGTGTAATTGATTTATTATTAACGTACGCCTGTTTAGTTTACACTGGCGTGTTTTAACTTTGTTGTGAATTAAATTTTTCGCATTACCCGACATTATGATTGAATAAAAGTTTACCAAATCATTATAAATGATATAACTGAATGATGAAAAACCTATTAATTTCCCCAGAGCAATTGTATTATAAGGTTTACAAAAGTTGAAAAAGCGTTTAAAACCGTTAAATTAAAAATCTAATTAGCACGCGTACTCGTAAAACTAACAACATAGTTCCATACATACAAAATTTGTTTATGAATTATTTTAAGTGAAAGCAAAATTAGAAACTTAATTTGTCAATTTTGCTTGACAAATCACTATGATGACAATTTATCAAATAAGTTTCCTTTCTGTCAAAAGGCTTTTACAATTTATCCTTAAATTTTCACAATTCTCCCGCTAAATAATAATATTTAGTTATATTGATTATGGTAATTTATGGATAAAATGGAAAGAATAAAGATACGAGAATGATAAAATCGGCAATGAAAATGAAATTCGTGATTTAATAATTAAAAATATGAATAATGGTGTAACAGCAAATTATGCAGAATAACAATTAAAGTCCTAACAAAAGCAGGAAAAATTATGTACGCATCGTATATATTGGGTCATATATTTTGTTTCTATAAACCAAACAAAAGTATCAATTATGACTAGTCAGATCTAAGTTGCACCTTAACTCTTCGTGAGTGCCAGGCAAAATGTTTAAATGAGTGGCCACCTCTTGTAACATCTCTGTGATTTACAGTTCGCTTATAACTTTTCATTGCTCGGCTAAAACAATGTCCTTCTTTCCCAAGAAAAATAAGTGTAACGGGGGAAATCCAGGCTCGCAGTGAATATGCTATTCTGTATAAAATCATTATGCTTGATAAAGCAAAAATCTTCAGTGCCAGGTATTCAAGTAAATTTTCTAGTTTCATCCAGTTGATCTAGACTGGTTTATCGAGATCGTCGAAGAGTAATTATTCTGTTGCTGCACCGCACTTTTTGCTCTAAGATTGATCCCATATTGTTCCATATTTTGCAGCTCTTTCGCTGATTTTTGTTTGGATTGCTTTAGCTTTCATAGGAATTTAAAATAATATAATCGCTTGTCATTCGAAGTCTTCAATACCATATTTCAAAATTATATACGTCGAAGTATTTAAGGGCAATAAGTAATTAAAAGCTCAACCAACAAATGAAAACTATTTTTATTCTACAGATCGTGAAGCATAGTATATCATAGTATATCAGCGTATGAAATGTTTTTTCTGGGTGGAGATCTAAATGGACATGTTGGCACCAGTGTGGAAGGAGAAGTAGTGAGGAGCGTGCATTGAGGTTGGGGATTTGATACGAGAAATTAGAAGGACGAGAGTGCTAAGTTTTGCCTTAGCATTAGATCTAGCAATTTGTAATCTTCTTCAATAAAAACAAAAGGCATCTGGTGACCTGCAGAAGTAGAGGAAGAGAGAGCCAAATAGATTTCCTTTTGTGCAGAAGAATGCATTTGAAAGAGGTTAAGAATTGTAAAGTTATTATCGGGGAAAATGTTACACCACAATACCGAGAGCTAGTTATTGATTATTAATTCACGGGCATTAAGAAAAGAACAGCAAGGAAAATTACCCCAAGAATTAAATGGTGGAAATTGAAAGATCCAATTTTGAGAAGTGAATTCAAGGACATGGTGTTGCAATGAACACGGCCAGTGGAAGGAGTTCAGAGATGGACAGTAAATGCAGAAGCAATCAGGAAAGCAGGTGTGGAATTTTTGGGGAAGACGACTGGGAAAGGTGCTCTAGTGGATAAATAAACATGGTGGTAGAATGATGTGGTTCAGGAGACATCAAGATAAAACGACAAGCAAAAAAGAAATGGGATGAGTCTGGAAATAAGGTCAGGTAGAGGCATTCTGGAGATTGAAATCTTGGAAGAGAGGATACCAGTCGAACGGTCGATTCGGTACCTCGGTGTGATCCTCCAGGCGGGTCAGTGGAGATTACACGTGTGCCACGCCGCCGGCAACACGGCACGCGCGTCACAACAGCTAGCGCGTCTCATGCCGAGGGCAACCGGGCCTGCGGAGTGCAGGAGGAGGCTTATGGCCAGTGCGGTCACTAGCAGACTACTATACGCGGCACCGGTGTGGGCAGCGGCGGTGAGGGGTAACGCTTGTAACAGGGAGCGTTTGCGACGGGCAATGCGCCCGGTGGCCATCAGGGTCGCCCGGGCTTACCGCACTGGCAGTAGTGACGCCGTGAAGGTCATATCGCGGATTCCTCCCGCGGACCTCCTTATGGAGCGCGCGTCGGCGAAGGACGCAAGAACATCTGGTGGGAACCGCGGGGAAGCTAGGAGAGTTGCTTGGGAGCAACTACTTGCCTGCTGTCAGGACAGGTGGTCGCGTGGCGGAAACGGCGCGTGGACTCGTCGCGTCATCCCTGATTTAATTCGGTGGATGGGACGAGGGCTGGACGAGGTGGGTTCATACTTCCTCACCCAGCTTCTTGCCGGATACGGGTCCTTTCGAGCGTATCTCCATAGGATTGGGAAAGCCCCAGACGATAGGTGCATATCCTGTGGAGAGGGCGTGCGCAACTACACGGAGCACACTCTCGTGGCGTGCTCGCGTTGGGAGAGGGAGCGACAGGCCATGGCGTCGGCCCTGGAAGGGGAAGTCATGGTCGAAGCCGTGGCGGGTGGCCTCGCTGGCTAGGTGGGGCCGGGGGTGTGGGCGGCCTTAAGCCGATTCGCGACTACAGTCATGCGGGCTAAGGAGTTGCCTGGGTGGGAACAGGGGCGGTAGGTTTTTCTTTTTTTTTGTATTATTTTTGTTGTAATTGTTATTGTAAATGCTATTGCATACCATCTTTTACTTTCATATAAATCCTGTTGTACTTTTACTCGAAGCGCGGGCATTGGCTGTAATGCCATCGCTGGCGGACCGCCCGAAACGGAAAGACAGAGGAACCCTCTATTCTTCCGTTTCAGTGGAGTCACTTGAGAAAATTAAAAAATTAAAAAAGTCTGGAAATGACGAGATAGAGAACCCTACAGAAAGGCAAATTAAGTTGTGAAAAGAGCTGTAAGGAAAGCAAAGGCAGCTACTTGGAAGGATGTATATGAAGAACTAGTGACCACAGAAGGGGAGGCAAAGCTTTTCAGAATCACTAAGGCACGATACAGGGCTTCAAATGATCTGACACACATCACTTAGTTGAAAAGTGGACAAAGAATTGTAATTCAAGATGAAGAGCATATTAAGAAGATATGGAAGGGATATTTTTAAAAGTTGCTAAATGAAGAAAATGCCCGGCTTGTGTTTGAGGATAGTATCCCAAATCACATTGTAACAACTGGCATATGCAGGGCAGAGGTTTCAAGTGTTATTAGGAAAATGAATTGTGCAAAAGCAACCGGTCCCGATGAATTACCAGTGGAGGCTTGGAAATGTCTGGATGAAGAGGGCATAGATATGTTGTGGAATCTATTCCAACAGGCACTGCAAGAGGAAGTAGTGCCCAAGGAATGGCGAGAGAGTACCATAATTCCCATTTATAAGGACAAAGGTGAGATTCAGGATTGTGAAAATTACAGATAATAAAAGTCATACCAAACTCCTCGAGTATCTTGGAACCGCTTCACGCAGAACGTCAAGATGTCGGTGTATTAGTTTCGCCTTACATCCCCATTCCATGTCTTGCGATTAGGTTCAGGTTCAGTTCCTTGTTGCTCTCGACCTGGAACCGTTTCCTCTCGTCCTGCTCTTTCAAGGTCATGCTGTTTGTTATAATAGCGGTTGTTATTGCCCAGGTGTTCCCCGACCTAATCATATGGTCGGTTAGGCCTATGGGCTCTAGTTTCAGGTGAAGTTTCTTTTCCCACATTTCTCTTTCTAGTATCCATCTATGATACTCGAAGATGGTATGTACACAATGAAGATCTGGGAGAATGTTATTGAAAGTAGGCTTCGTGTGGAGACAACAATAGGAGATGAACAGTTTGGATTTATATCGGGAAAGTGAAGAACGGATGCTATTTTTGCACTTAGGCTAATCATGGAAAAGCTCAAGGGGAAGAGAAAAGAACTACATATGGTGTTCATAGACCTAGAGAAAGCTTATGATCGGGTGCCCAGTCAAGAGCTATGGAGATGCATGAGATGCAAGGGAGTACCGGAGAAGTATGTGCGCATTGTTCAGGATATGTACCGTGGAGCAAGGATACGAATTAGAAGCATTGTGGGATTGTCAGATACTATACCGGTTCAAGTAAATCTTCACCAAGGTTTTCCACTAAGCCTTTATATTTTTGATCTTATAAGCATGTCTTCTCTGAAAGCTTAAGAGAACCAGCTCCTTGATGTATGCTATTTGCAGATGGTGTTGTTCTATGCGGTACAAACAGGGAAGAGCTTGAATATAAGCTGGAATGCTGGAGAAGAACCATAGAGGACAGAGGCCTTAAAATCAGAAGGAATAAGGCCGAATACCTGTGCCTTGGAGGAACTGGAAATGAAACTTTTCAGATGGATGGTAGCTAGAGGCAAGGGTCAGTTTCAAGTATTTGGGATCCACTGCATCTGACGAGGAGAATCTAGATCTGGAAATTACCCACCGAATTTGGGCTGCCCGGTTAAACTGCTAAAGGTTATTTGGTATTCTCTGTGGCAGGAGACTGAATATCCAAGTAAAGGGTAAGGACTATAAATGTGCAGTGAGATCTGCATTGCTATATGGAGCAGAAACATGGCCAACAGTGCAGTCACAGTGCAAGCGACTAGAAGTAGCTGAAATGAAGGTGCTAATATGGATGTGTGATGTTATAAGAAACGATAACATCAAGAACACCTTCATACGAGGTAGCGTAAAAGTGACTGAAATATCAAAAAAATGCAAGAAAGACGCTTGCTCTGGTAAGGGTACATTAAGCTCAGGGAAGAGAGTTATGTAGGAAGGAGAGTGCTTGATCTGGAGGTGGAACGCAAAAGGGAAGAGGAAGAGGCAGGCCTAGAAGAAGATGGATGGACTGCGTGCAGGGTGATCTCCGGGAGAAGCAGTTAACACAATTTGGGACCGAGGAAAATGGAAACGACTTGTTTGAAACGTCGACCCCGCATGAACTGAAAAAGACGAGGAAGAATAAGAAGAGGCTCGTGAAGCGACTCAGCATATATGTCCAGAAAATCCTTGAAAGTTTTGGAATAGTACTGTAGCGTTTGGTTAGAATGAAATAAATATTGCATTATTATAATCGATTTAAATTGAATTGACGAAACTCTATTATTTATTCTCTATTATTATTAATAATATTAAATTCGATTAAATATAATACCATGAAAATTGTGAAATGTTTATACAATTATTACTAATTGCAGCAAATATAATTGGATTCTGCTGAAAACGACATTTAATACCCAGGAATGACATAAATATAAGCCAATGCTATTAATTAAATCGGTATTTTAGTGACATTTTCTTTCAGAAAGCACCTTAAACTATGTGAATAGATCGAGAGCGAGGGATCAAATTATATAAAGTTTATCTCAAACTATCAAGAATTGTATCTAATTAGTGTAGCCTATTTTGGTATAAGCCTCTCAAGGATTTGTTGAATAACTCGATTTACCAAAGTAATGAGTAGTAATGATATTGCACAGATTAATTTGGAATTATTAATATTTAACAGAAATTATTAAATATAATAATCAAAAGTAAAATTGATATTGAAAAGACACGATGATTTTATTGCTACAATAAGCTATAAATTTAAAATTTGTTCTCAATCTGTACTAGCTATATGATAACACTAACACAAGGAACGATTTACAACATTATGCAATTCTAAAAATATGCTTTTCATAATATATAGCGCGTAAAAATCTGTAATAGTGACAATTTGTACCTACCCAGTTTGCTTCCAGTTTGTACCTCGACGCTTGTTCAATGTATCTAGCTTGCGCAAACTCATTTCAACAAGTTGTGCAAGTTATTCAATTACTTTTTATTGTGCCAGTACTTGTATAATTGTAGCAAATTTTTAACTTTGTACATATAGTCTGCAATGCCAGTGTTATTAGTGTGTATAATATGTACAATTTCAATACTGTTTAGTTTCCGACTTTGTAGGTATCATACATAAATTATTATACGAAAACAAATTCTTTTGAGATAAAAATTGTGTGTGCAAGTATGATATAATAATTGGAAAATTATTTTTATAATTGTGTAAATCCTATATGAATGAACAGTTATACTGGATTGATAATTATGTAAATACGGATATTAAAAAGTTTCACAGAGAAACAACAGGTGTTGCTGTATTAATTACAAAATGTTTAAGTTCAATTAAAATGATTGTAACCCACTTGAATAAAGCGGGGTAGGTGTATTCGTCTCGTGGGATATGGAAGTTCTCTGACGCTGCTCAGCCTGCTGCCGTCTAACCGCCGCAGGACACCGAGATGATGGCATATAACATACGCTATCACCAGCTCAACAGGAACGAGGAATTCCCAGCATGAGAACTGAAAATATGCTTTCATTAAAATGCTCTTTCCTTCAGTTTACTACCTACCAACCACTGTACGGCGACGGCATTTTCTACTAACGTCTGCGTTTTGATAGAGGCATAAAAACTTGCTGTAACTAAATCCCTCTACACTCTGTTTTAATATTTAAAATAACACGCGCAGACAATCTTTTGAAACCAAACCGTTAAATTAATGATCTTTCTCAAATTGTAATATTACAAATTCATTGCTATTTCCAAGTTAATAATGTGTTAGTTTAATTCCAACCTGTTAAATAAAAAGTGTAAATATTATAACTCGGAACGATAGTTTGGCGTTTGGTAATGACAATAAAATACAAATGTGTTCAAAAGTTACGAAAAATAAATCATCTCTCGTTAAGTTTTATGCTACTTTAATTTGTTTATGGTACAATTTCATGTTCTTTTAATGGTTTAAAGATTACATGATCATTACTTATAACTTCTAGATTTAAATTGCGTTCATTAATGGCTGTCCGCTACGAACTGTCTTGCGGGTGGATCTGTTCTTTGTTAGGTAATGTAACTAATACCTGGATAAATAATGAATGCTTAAATAAACTATCGCAACAATAATGAAAATAGATTTTTTTGCAATAAGTACGTTAGACCTGTAATTATAGTAGAGCTGTTATCCCTGGTGGCGTTTCAAATATAAAATGTTTGATTAACTACATATTTATTACAGATCTTTGTACATTTTACAAAAATGCATAATATCATCTGTTGCCAAAGTTGCAGATGAGATAATTTTAAGACATTATTTTTTGTGAAAACTACACGGATAAGACTAGAAAGACCACACTAAACAGAGAAGGCTAGTCAAAAAGACTCCACAGGTAAGACCAGAAAATTACTATCCAAGGCATACTAGTCAGACCAGACTAGAGAGGCAAGACTAGACAGACAAGACTAAATATACAAGACTAGAGAGACAAAATAAAGCAGAGTAGGCTAGTAGGACTAGACAGACAAAACTAGCCAGATAAGATTGACGTAGGAGAATAGAAAAACATGTTATACTGTCAAGACTTGTTAGACAAGACTAGACAGTCAAGACAAGACAGACAAAACTAGACTAACAATTCCAGACCGACAAGACTAGACAGACAAGACGAGATATACTAGGCTAGATATACTGGACTACATAGACGGACAAGGCTAGACAGACAAGACTAGAGAAACAATACTTTTTTTGGTTGGAAGGCGCAGTAAAGCACTTTCGTTAACTTGAGCAAGAGGTCCCATCGAAAAAACCACACAACTCGGGACCGCTCTTCGCATAACTTTGAGGAGGTGGTGTATCACACTTTGTGTGATCGTATTGTTTTTGGATTGGTGTGTTTTACCCTTACATATCCATTCCATTGGGCATGATTAGGGGTTTCAGGATTGTTTCATTTTTTCCACTTCTTTTTCGTTCCTACCAATCGTTTTCTTTTTGACATTATACTTACGATTGCGTTATTAATCTCGTGTCATTGATTTTCAGAGACAAGCATGTAGTTTACCATCGTTATATCGTCGGCCCAATTTTTAATTAGTTGTCTCTCGTCATGCCATCTACCTCAGGTGAATATATTCTGAGCAACTCCATTTTCTTCTCCACAATATTCGCAGAGCTTTTCTCTATCTTGTGCAGGTGATCCCTAAAGCATCTATGTGTTTTTTTCATCGCTGATTAGGTTTCTTGTCCAATGCCCTTTGCTATGAGAGACCCAGTCACATTGCCATACCTCAATAATTTTGGCAGTGGCGGCTATTGTTTCCTCGATCCTAGTTGTTGTTGCCTCTACATTATGAGTTATATGATTCATGTCTGGCTCGCACTGTGAAGTCAATACCTCCTATGCCAGCGATAACCAAAGCAGCTGCCCTTCAAACTGTTTCAAATGCGCTACATATTCTCAATGCTAGCCTTCGTTGTACTGATGCCATCTTGTTATTTATTGTCTTAACTCTGATTTTGTTTGCCCAGACCGGGGCTGTATATAGCATAGCGGATTGCGAGACCGAGAACAATAGCTTCCCTTTGCTGTCTCTAGGACCTCACACATTTGGCGTGAGCCTTTCTAAAGCAGCATCCGTTTTGAAAGCCTTATCAATGGTTTTCATGATGTGTTGCTTGAATAAGAGACTTTAAACAGACACAACTATACAAACAAGACTGTTCAGACAAGACTGGATAGACAAGACTAGACAGACATGACAAGACGGACAAGACTAGACAGACAATACTAGACAGACAAAACTAAACAGACAAGGCATTACAAGACAGACATGACTAGGCAGACAGAACTAGACAGGCAAGACTAGACAGACAAGACAATATAGGCAAGACTAGACAGACAAGAGTAGGTGGACAAGACTGTACAGACAAGACTTTCTTTTTGCAACTGATAGGAGTTGAAAATCTGCACACCGACACCACCCGACCCGTGCCGAGTGGTAGTGTGGGGCTGCCCACCATTCATACTTCAAATCCCCCACCATTCATACCCCCCAGCCAAAAAAACAGAGGAAACGTGATGGAATCCAAAAGCTGGCATATCTTCATCACGTTCCTCCCCCATTCATTTCTAAACCATTCATCCGCATTCACTCGTTGTACCGGGTGCGCCGTTATTCGCCGTGCACCTCCCTTCCTCGCATCAAGGTTTACAATAAATTTCTGCGCCCCCTGGTAAATTACGGTCGCAGGAAAGGGTGCCTTGGCACGCACGGCTCGCGCGTACCATCCCTTGGACCCACCTCACGCTCATCCCTTTCATCCTTATCCTTTCTCCTCATAATGTATCCTATCATCCCAGTCAGCACGCACACACTGTCGCCTTACTCACCACTAGGTTTTTGCCTGCTCTGTCAGTCAAAGGATTCGCTGAAGCTCCACCCCAAGTTGTCTCACAGCGCCCGAGTCGGCACATCAACTGCCCCATTCGCACGGTCAGTTTACGCAACTTTCTTCTCCCAATTAGGAGGCTGGCCTTAATTTTATGAAGTGCCAGGGCTAACCAATTTTCCTCCATCCACCGGGCAATCCCACCAAGTTACATCATTCCTTATAACTTTCAATCCTTCTTTCGCTCTTGCGACAGCGACTACCGCTAAATCATCTGCGTACCCGACGAGTGTAACCCTGTCTGGTCGCCTCATTCTCAACACATCGTCATAAAATGTGTTACACAGTATCAGTCGAAGGATCGATTCCTGTGCAACACTCGCACTCATCTGGAAGATCTTTCCCTCCGCAGTCGCCATCTCCCTTTCGTTCAAGTAGCTGCCCACCAATATTTGGAAGTTGGGAGCTACTCCCTTCAGTTCCAATGCCTCCACGATTTCGACCCATGGGACCTAATTGAAGGCATTTTTCATATCCAGGGTGACAAGCACACAATGGCTATGGGTAAGCCTTGGACCCGTATTTGCTTCCCTGTCTCTCTCTATCACGCACATCATTGAATCCGCCATGGTTCAGCCGTCCCTGAACCCCTATTGGTTTGCTGGAAGGCCCCCTACTCTCTCTCATGATTCTCATTTATTCTTGCTCCAATCATTTTCTCATACAACTTCTCTATCCCATTCAGAAGGCAGATTGGACTGTACTAGGCTTCTTTTCGCTCCTTCTCAATCATAACCAGTCTTCCTATCTTTCACTCCTTGGGGAAGCTGCCCTTCACTTATTCCTCATTCATCAGTCTCAGACACAAATCCCCACACATATGCCCGAACTCCTTGCACGCTTCGGGTGGAGCACCATCAGGACCCGGCGCTTTACCCTCCCTCATTCGACCCACAGCCTTCCGCAGCTCGTTCGGGGAGAAAAGGGTACTGCTCTCTATCCCGCGGGTTCCACCCAGATTACTCGCTCATGTGCTGTTTCAGCTTCCTGACTTCCGCCCTGAGAGTGCCCCCCTCGGAGAGTATTATCCCTTGGCGTATGTTTTTTATAATGTAGAGACAAGACTGGACAGAGAAGATTGGACAGACAAGACAGGACAGACAGGATTAGACATGCCAGATATTGTGTGGCAAAAGTGGCAAAGACACTAGAGTGCTTCTAACAAAGGCCAGTGGCCCAGACTTCTAATCCCAGATCTGTTAGCTTGGGTGACACGAAAGCACGAAGGAGTGTGCTATCATCTCAGTCAGTCGTTAGCTGGGCATGGGTGCAACAAAGAGTACTTGCGTAACATGGCAATCGCTGTGATTACTGCGGCCTCACGGATAGTGCTCTACACACAGTGTTCGTATGCGAGAGATGGACGACAGGGAGATACGTATGGACAATCAAGACGAATGAAAAACTTCAAACAACTACAATGGACGGACGTGATGCTCAGGTCCGAAATAGACTGGCTGGCAACGGAAACGATGATTATAAATATCATAAACAAAAAGGAAAGAGACGAGCGAATCGGACAGGAAGTTTACATAATCAAGGGGGCTACATAGAACATATAGAACGCCTGAACCCCTAATCACATTGCGTGGTTGGGGGATGTAAAAGGCTACTCATAGTTCTAACCAGCCGAAACATAGAATGTGTTCCGGGATGTGCGGGATTTCAGGGGGTTCTCTTGCTCAAGTTAACTGAAAGGTGCTTGCTACGTCCCCATTAAAGAAAAGGAAAAGAACAGACAGACAAGACAAACAAGACTAGACAGGCAAAATTAGACATTCAAGACTAAACAGACAAGACTAGGCAGACAATACTAGACATACAGGACTTTTTTACTTTTTTCGGGGGCGCCGCTGTACTTTATACAGACAATTGCTCCCTACGAAACCAATTAAGCACTCTGGGAATACACTGTTCGCAATTGCTCGTTGTTGTCATCTAGTTACCATAGTTTGTTTTCTTTTTACTTGATCTTTTGTCTCTTCTTTTGTTTCTTTCGTAGATATTATTGTTCGCATAAGTCGGTGAGTCTTGTTCCAATTTTCTATATCATCTAACATATAGCCCATGATTGTTGGTACGGTGAAAGGTGTACCCATGTTCTTTATAGCTTCATCTTTATCATTTTCCCATTTGTAGCATTCAAATATTGTGTAGCTTAGACTAGACAGACATTACTAGACAGACAAGACTGGATAAAAAAGATTAGACAGACAAAACTTGACAGATAAGACTGGACAGACAAGATTACCTAGACTGTAATAGACAGATAAGACTATACCGATAAGACTAGTTAAAAAAGTCTAAGCGAGACAGGCGAGGCTAGACTGATAAGACTGAACATACCAGACTAGAGAAACAAGACTAGATAGATTTTGCTGGATTTTTAAGACTGGATGGATAAAACTAAATACAAATAAAAAGAGTTAGATATAAAAAGCATATAAATGAGTGTAGAGTCAACTAAACATACAGGATTAGGCAAGTAGTTTCTGATTAACGTAACAATTAGATAGACCAGATCTATTAGTCAAGAACAGACTAACAGGCAGAACTTTTAAAACTTTCAAAACAAAATTGTCTAGGTTTAAGGTACTAGATCAGATAATCAAGTGTAAACAAATTTACATACCATTTCAGACTATAAAGACACACTCATTATAGAAGGCTAGTTAGACAGTTTAACGATGCCTGATTCTACAGAGATAATAACACAGAGATAACAAACTTTAATAAGAGGAGCTGGCCAATATATTTAAATTTTCTTTAAAAATTTGTGAAAAATTTGTCATAGAAAACTTTTCATTTTTATATACGTTCTTTAAATAAAATAAAAAATAAAACGTTCTTTAAATGTATGGGAAATCCTGAAAATATATACAGTTGAATGTAGACCCCAAAGCAATAAATTTAATAAGCAATATGTTTCAACATTTACTTTCCACTTGCGTTCATTTTGTATAAATTAGTTACTTTTGTAAATCCTGGTTACAATGTTACAATTTAGCAAAAGTAGGTGTAATTTAGCAACACAATACTAAATGTAGGAGTATAATGTTATGTTGCTTCTTGGCTATAATAATGTCAGTATTCGAAGAAACCCTTTCAAAGAAATAACGAGAATTACGATATCAGTTTATTTATCTTGAAGCTCCGTCTTCAGGAAGTTCTAGTGAAGAAATATTTCCATTTAGAATGCCCTAGCCAGGACCTGTACCATATTTTTCTTTTCGTTTTGTTTTCTTTATTTATGTGAAGCAATAATGTATAAACCACATAGCAGTTTGTCTACGACAACAGTTTATATTACAACAAATTGCTCAAACAAAAAAGTCACTTTTCACTTTGGATTTTGACAAAATATTTTATGATAGCGTACATTTAGAAAATATTTAAAGCAAGTTTTCCCAATTTATAAACGAATAATTAAACTTTCAATATTTTATTCTCTGCATGATATTTTTATAAACAATTCTTCTACTCTTCTACTCTTTGTATGACAAAATTCTTTATTTTAGGTTAAAATTTGGTGTATCCAACAAAACTTTCCGATATTTGTTAAATCTTAGGACATTTATACCTTCGAGAAGTAAACTACATACTTTGCAAGTATAGTCATTTGTATTTCTAAATGTATATAGAAGCAACAAATTAAAAAGAAATTTATTAGTTTCATTATCAGAAGTTTTAAATTCATCCTAAAAAGCCCAGTTGCATGAAAACAAATAAGCCTAAAGTTAATTAGTTTATTGCAAATGGATAATTCAAAATTTAATTTCATTAATTTGTCATGAATGTCAACATTGGTTTTATCAAAAGTCATTTACGTGTACGCAATTATCACATTACATTGTCCATTCATATTACATTATTATTGAAGATCAACTATAAGTGGTTTTAAATTATTGTGAACCAATTCCTGTGTTATATTCCATGTTAAATATTTACATTAAATTGGTTATTATAGAACTTGCTGTCATTATATAACTTGTAATTTTATGTCTAGTTATCGTTGAAAAATTTTTGACGATTAAAGCGATTTTTATACATTCATGTGGAAAATCAATTAAAATTTTGTCACAAGCAGGTACCGCCCTTTGCGTTTGAAAGCAAAATATTTTCGTCAGATAAACGAAGATAATTATTATGAAACAAACAGGCGCATTAGAATTTATGTTTAATTAATGTTGGCTTTACACAAAATAATTTGATTATTCTATAGCGGTGGCCCACAAAGGCAAATCGAAACCATTATATACAAACAGAACAACCAAAAACGAAAGCCTGCCGAGTACGGTTGAAACCCTGAACGGTCCCCGATACCAGACGCATCTAATTTTAAATTCTCATTCCGCGCTACATTTTTTTATTGGGTTATAACTAAAAATGTTAAGCAATAAAAATGAACGCGCTTTAAACATTTTTCTTTCGTTATTCGATCCGAGTTACTTCCGTTCAAGGCGCTCCAAGCTGCAATATCATTTGTTACATGTTTCCAACCCTCTTCCAGAGAGGACTTCTTGAAACATTATACGTTTGTATATCGATATATGAAAGCTCTTTTCATAGTGGGAAGCTTAAACATTTTTTCCATGATAGAAAAAATATGTAATGACATATAACATGACAACTTTTTGTTTTAGTAGTCCGATTTCACTCAATAAAGTTCAATCAACAAAGTACAATTTTAAATTAGCTAGGACTAGTAAATCTGATCTGTAGTAAACTAGTATAAAGATATCAACCAATATTACAACAGTCATAAAAACATCACAATGACCTAGTACAGTGATACTTAAATTTATGCAAGAATAAATCTTGAGTGTACAATTAGTGATGATTATATTTACGTGACCATTGTAGGTCTATTGAACCCCATCTACTTTCTCTAATTATTGGTAAAGTTTTTATTGGTGTTAAGTTTTATTCCGATCCTTTTTTTTTAATATTATAGAGTTTGAAAAGGTTTGGTAGAAGATTTTAGTTCCTTCTCGTTAAAGCAGTAACTTCCAAGAGCAGATTATTGCTCCAGAATTCTGGAGAAGCTGTATGGTTATTTTCCTAGCTGCAACACAGAACTTGAATATATCCCTAACTCTCGAGTTTTGAGGTATTACATGTATTTGCAGTGTTCTATTGGATTACCTGTCAGAATTCTAAGCTTGTTTATGTTTCTCAATTTTTAAGTTTCATTATTTTCAGCTTGATAGTTACCGATGTGTATCGTCGAATATCCTTCTAGGTTTTTATCTAATTTTTCTACGTTTGGTAAGTCATATTTATGGTGTTCCTAAATATTTGCGCTCTTTATCCCCATTTGATTATTAGCTATATATAAACCACTTAATAACACGTGATATGCCGTGAATTACTGAATAACTGAAGGATTAGGGAAAATGTTAAATACTTAATGAAACATATGCTCTTTAGTTTATTTTATGTTTATTTCCTCTCCATATAACATTTATTATTTACATACATTTTTAAAAAAACAAAATATTTTGGAGATTCGGAGTTCGAGTGCTGCTTGCAAAGAGCAGAGAGACAAATGTTTACCGAGCTCGAGCAGGTTGTTTCAATTTGCAAAGAGAAATGTTATATATCCAATTTTTGAACGGAAGAAATTACCTCTAAAGGTATTTCTTTAATTTGGAATTTATTGATGAACAAATACAGCTCGTTAGAAATATTTTCTATTTCCGTAACTGTGTCCAATTATCGAGATGCTTATTTCTTCGGGTTTGTCGTCGCCTCTTGATTCTTGAATGTTTTACGTTTTTTCTTTTCAATTATATTTGTTTTTATTTGTCATTATTTTACACTTTGTAACTGAGAATTTATTGTTCGCTTATTTCTTTAGGAGATTCGGACTTTCATTTATATATTCTCTATTATCTCAAAAATTGCTTTATGAAATTTCTTGCAATTAGAAGAGATGTAAGGTTTATAAGAGAAAAATTTACTCTAATTACGGTTTTGATTATGGCCCTAGGCAAACTGAAAGGGTTGTATGAAACTTAGATGAAGTGGCACTTCGAACAGATTATACAGCCGTCTGCAATATTTACTCATATATATATATATATATATATATATATATATATATATATATATATATATATATATATAAATAAATGGATGAATGTAGCGTAGAGTAGCGTTCGTTCGTACAGCGAGAATTTGAATTAATTAAAACTATTGGGGTCCTCTAACAGAAGTATGTAATTAAACGTATATTGACATTTCCGGTTTGTCATCTGACCCGCGCGACTCTCTCCAATTACACTTTACAACTTGGTGTCGAGAGAACATACATTAATAAGAAATCCTTTTATTAAAAAAAATCACAAAGAAAATACATTAAAATGGCTAAATATGTACTTTCAGCAAAGAAGATGAAAATTCTACGGATTACAGACCATATAATACGTAATATCTTGCTTGTATAGATTAACTAGACGGAATAGGCAAACTAGATAGACTAGACTTATTAGACAGACTAGACGGACTTGACGAAGATAGTTGAATATTAAATCAAAAATAGCTAGTGAACCATAACAGTGCGGCGTTGGTGGCGTAGATTTCTGGTTCGAATCCGGGAACACAAATATGGAAAAATAAGCCACCGTTTTCCTGTGCATGGCTCTGGCAAAATTATTATAGCAAAAATCTGCCACGTTAAAAACTGTAATGTACTCTTTATACTTGTTTAAGATCAAGAAAACAAAACACAAGTGTATGCAGAAGGAAGCGGTATATATCCTGCTTAGGACTGTAGCACCAGTGAAACGAAGGAAGAACTGTGATATAAGCGGGGGTTATACAAATATTAAATGCGCTTCTTACCTTATTTTGGACAATAATAATAACTCCGGCAATAACTGTCAGCTTTATTGTTGTTGCTGCCACAATTTGAATTTTTTTTTTCGAGATTTTCGAGACTGATTCCCACTGACCTGAAAGGAAGACCCTTCCCAATGTGTTTTGCAGGATATTAATTGCCACAATTTGCAAAAATTCCAATCAATGGGAAATAACTTCTAAATGCACAATATGTTAACTTGCGAAATAAAATAGAAATAAAATAATAGAAATAAAAATTAAGCAAACGCATTTTTATGTAAATTAAAATTACAATTCAACAAATCTAAAATAGAAAAATTTATTTTCCTATGTCGTGGGGCAACTTGGCCGTACCTATTAGAAGTACCTATTTGTAATTTAATTATGAACTTCTTCTTTCGGTGCCTATCCGGTTTGGATGTTGGCGATCATGATGGCTACTCTTGTCTTGTTGGTAGCGCCGCAGATCAGTTCAGATGCAAACATATTGAACCAGGATATTCGTGTTCTTACAGGACCTCTTTTGTTAATTTTCTCTTGAAGTATTTTTTTGGAGTAGATCGTAACTCTTTGTATTTTGCATGATTTGTCCTAGATATTATAACCTTCAGCTTTCACTATCTTGATCAATTTAGGTGTTGTGTCCATTCTTCTCTTTACTTCTATGTTTGTCACACTCTGCAACCAAGATCTTCTCAAGAAGTCAGAATTCAGATGCCTCTAGCTTCTTTGCTGTGTTTTTATTTAATGTCCACGTCTCTACACCATATAGGAGGACAGAATATGCATAGCAGTGCAAAAGTCTAATTTTTGTACATATAGTGTTTGTTCACGTTGGAACGCGCGGGCGCGGTGGCGGGTGCGGGAGCGGTAGAGGTGGCGAGTTCGTGTTCACATTGTCTGCCAGGCGTTAGCGCGAGTGTGACCTTTGTCAGGTTACGTTGGGTTAGTATACTAACCTAATTTTAAGTTTTGGTTAGTATACTAAGCTGAACAGCACTAATAAACTCTTCTGTATTGAAAGACATGATGAAAACATGCTATCGTTTCTAGCGATAAGTTCGTACTGGTTGAACTTTCTGACGTCGCGAGTGAATCGCGCGTTCCAACGCTAGTTCGACGTGAACACACACAAACATTTCACGCGTTTGAAATAGCCGCGAGCGCGCCGCGCGCGAAAGTCGCTAGTTTGCCAGCTACTTAGACCGCACTTGCGTTTCGTACGTGAACACTTCGATATTACGCCATATGTTTGATATTTCGTGACCGCGCCCGCCACCGCGCCCGCGAGTCAACGTGGATGAGCACTTAGAGTTAGGTTGTGGCTTTTGAAGAAAGCACTCATTTTCTGAAACACATTTCTTCCTTTCCCGATACGAATCTTGATTTCTTGCGCGATATCCCAATTTTCTTTTATTATAGTTTTAAGATACGGATATTGTTTTATCCCTCCTATATTTCTTTGGCTTATGACTCGTGGTCGTCGTCGGGATTTCCTCGTTGTCGAAGATCCTTCCCTCATTGCCATCGCCACCTCCGCTCATAGGCCGGTTAGTGGAGTGTCTTGCTGAAGAAGGGGTAGTGATGATGGTGAATGAGGGTAGCTGTGTACAGAGTACCAGGAGAGCTTGCACGTAAAACCCCTCCTGCTGCTACAGGTACAGGCTACGATTCTAGTAGCGCGGATAGCTGAAACAAGTCGTGAGAGTGAGTACCCTTAAGTAGCAAAAGACAGTAGCCCCAATCTTCAGGGCTGAGGAACGCCGCCGTAGTATTGAGAGCCTTTCTCATTCCGCCGCCGTCCATAGAGTAGGTAACCTGTTCTTGTTCCTACCCAGTCTAGGAGGCCATTCCCCAGCTACGCCAGGTATTAGCCCCACCTAAACCCTCCAACACTCTTCAGTTTTCTGACCTGGTTCCCCACACCTTCTAACGTAACAACGCAACGGTTGTAGATTGTAGATATGGTGGTGACGACTTGTACTGCGACTTTTATAGATCTATTGTACCCCACCCTCCTCCTCCAAGTGTTAGTGTACTTACCCATTTAGAGCGCCTCCTCGAATCCTGATTCCTTTGGGAATTCCAGGATCTGGATGGGATTCAAGACCTGCAGCTTCTCCGTGTTCAAGCAGTGAGTCCCAAACTACATCTGTCTCTTGCGGAGTAATGCTCCGCAGTCCTTGATCAGATTTATGGGGGTTTCCTCTGCTGAGCCACAGAATCTGCATCCGTCATCCTCCTCTAGGCCTAGGGCCTTGAGATGTTTCCTAAGTCTGCAGTGTCCCGTCAGGACTCCTGTCAGAATTCTAAGCTTGTTCCTGCTTAGTTTCAGGCAAGCTTTTGTTCTCTTCTGGTTAAAAGATTCCATCATCACTTTGGATTGATTTAGCCCTGGAAGTTCATTCCAGGTTTTCCAGGTTTTCTTCCCAGTTTACCCAGTATAGCGTTACTTTATTATCCCTGCCAAGCTTGTTCAGCTTCCCCACACAGTTCCATACCAGTTTGGATCCGATGGTGTATGAGTTAATGGCCTTGATGGCGGCTTGACTGTCTGACAGGATAGAAATTCGTATTTTTTGATAATTCCTGTCGAGGTTAAACTGTGCACATCTTTCGATTGCATGTACCTCTGCTTGGAAGATACTTGGGGATGTTCCCATGGATTCGATGTACCTGGTACGAGGTCCAAACACTCCTGCAGCAGTACCTTCCTTTGTCTTCGAAGCATCTGTATACTACTTGATGGCATTTTGCTCTATGTATGCTTAGGATTTGTCGCTCCAATCGGCTTTACTACTACACAATGCTGTGTAGTTTTTCTCGAAGTGGTATTTGTATACCATTTCCCCTTTTGTTACTTCCAGCCAGGGGAACTTGGCAGCGAGGCTCTTTCCGTCTCTGCTCCCGATAACGCAACGGTTACTCAACGTAATAGGGGCACCACGTGTAGGCGATGTGGAGTTGGGGTGAAGAGGCTATGTGGCCGCTGGTGACCATATATTGCGCATCACACCCAAGACCCCCTTGGGCTTATGTTTAAGTTTACTTCGGAAATATTTCCTTTAGTTATAATCATGAGTTTTGTCTTTGTGCCCATACTGAATGCTGATTCTTGCAATTATATCCATTAATACTTATAGCGTTTGAATAGTATCAGCAAATACACTACTATCATCAGCATACATGATGTTTTTTAATCTCATTCCATTTATCAAAATTCCTTCTTCTGAAGAATCAGAAGAAGGAATTTTGATAAATGGGCTTCTCTAAATATGAATTCTGAATATATGTTAAACAATATAGGTGACAAGATTCATCGTTGTCCTACTGCTCTGATAATTTTATGGGCTATTAGGGGCTATCTGTTCTTCACATAGTCTATATATTCTTCTATGTATCACCCCCAAAAACAATTTCAAGAGATGCTTCGTCAACCTTATCATACTATAATCTCCACATTGTTTTGCACTGGCTTTTTGATCAGATTAATGAACTTAAATTAATGAAATTATACATAAATTGGATTGAAAATTTGGGTTAACTATTTTACATGATTTTGATCCATCAATTTTATGAACTCTGCTTCAACTTTACCAGGTCCTATTGCCTTTCCGTTCTTCATCTTATTTATGGTTGTTTGAACTTCTACTTCTAATACATCCGTGACACTTATTTCATCTGTACTTGGTGTGAAAGCGCATCTAGTATAATGAAATACATGTTCTATATACTTTTTCCTATTCTTTTTCTTGTCTTCTATATCCACCAAGTTTCTTGTTTCGTCCACTACTTTTCAACTGATGCTATTCCCCGTTATTTCTCTTACTTTCTTGTGTACATTGAAACTATCATATTTACTCTGATAAAACTCAATCTCCTCACATTGCTCCGATTTCTCGTTTTCTTTTGCTTTTCTGATCTTTCTTCTGATGCCCACACTTATCTTCCTGTATACTGTTGGATTTTCTTTATTTAAACTCCTTTCCTCCATTAGGTTCAGTATCTCATCCGTTGTCCATGACTTTCTCTTCTTCCTTTCTGGTTTCATGTACTTCTCTTTTATTTGATGTACAACATTCTGTAGTTTGTTTAATTCTGATTTGTTGGTCGTGATGTCCTCTATGTTACTTGTCAAGTTTAGTTCTGTTTGCATATTCTGTTTTTCTGTAGAGTCTTTCATGTTCCTCAAATTGTCGATCTGCCGTTACTTTCTCATATTTTTTTTTAATTCTGACTTTAAAATCTCCTGCAAGTGGTGTGTGACTGAATTTGTGTGTGCAACCAGATATGTTTTAGCTGAGGTGCAGCTTTTTCTAAAACTTTCATTTACTAGTACGAAAAGAGTCTGGTTTCTCACACATCTACCAGGTCTGTCCATTGGAGACTTCCATATATACAGTCTTCTAGGTGCAAGTTTAAACCAAGTGTTCATGATCACTAAAATATTTGACCACACAAAATTTTCAAGCTCATCCCCTCCTCCACTCTCCTAATCTAAATGGCCCTATCATGTCTGATGTTTTACCTTTCTCCACTTTCGCATACAAATCACATATCACATTTCTCAGCTCATGTTTGTTGAGTTTTTACATTTTCCATAAATTCCATTTATGCTGTCATACAACTCCTCCATCTCTTCCATTTCCTTGTAGGGGCTAAATTACTCCGGATGATAATTTAGCCATGAGCTTGGCCGTGATGATTGCTAGGGCATGCATCAGACCTTTAATGTAGTGCGTTCTGCATCCTTATGCCGTTGACCCTCTTCATAGTTCCGTCGTCTTCAGAGCCAGTTTCCCAAGTCTAGGACAAAGAGTGCCCTAACCTCAACCCGCCATTGGCAAGAGAGAGGAGGACTTCTTATTCCGGGAGTCATTCGGTCGCCAAAGCCTCATCAGTTTAAAGCAGGGTGCACCACGTGCAGGTGAAGATGACATTTGGGTATAGTCTACCTCTTACAATACAATGGTTCTTAGCGCTTAAAATTATGTACAAAATTATGGGGACAGCCAGGCGTCTTAACAAATCAGCAATCTTAACACCAATTTCCAAATGATTATGTATGTGTGTCCTTTAATTCCAATTAGGAACATAGGCCGCACGTCCAAACGATGTTACTTACGAAAAGGATGGTTGCGACTGTCACTACGTGGTAATCCACAATTACCCTGAATTGAAAGGTTCACTATGTTTTTACCAGTAATTTGTGTTTAAATATGATATAACTTGTGAAGTTGTATCATACACTTTATATCTTACATCTATACACTTTACACGGCTCGAGTCTTGATTGTTGAAGTTCATTTTCAAGTGTATTACAAATTGATGAGATTGAATATATAGCAATAGGTTTGGTGAGGATATGTGTTTGTGGGTTGGTCTTAGCACAAGTTGCGTTAATTAAAAGTTGTGAAAAGATTGGTCGTCTTAAAAATACATGTGCATTTTCTAACCATTGTCTAGAATGTAATCATGAATTTCCCAACATAGATATTCTGAAAATCTTGCATGATTGCAACAAAGACCCGAAGTTAAATCTCCTGGAGTCATTAGAAATTTTCAAACGAATGCGTAATCCATCAGTTAATCTACATATCGAGCAAACCGGCACAATCTTTTCTCAACTTTTTAATCTAACACAACCGTCTTTAGCTAAGTCCCCAACTACAGACAAACACCTATGCTCCTTTCGAAAACTATTAGTTTAAATTCAATCTCATCAATTTGAAATCCACTTGATAATGACTTTCAACATTCGAAACTCGAGTCGTAAAGTGTGCAAATTTATATAACTGCACAAGTTATATAATAAAAACATATTGATCTTTTCAATTCAAATATTACTTACTGTTATTCATGAAAAATGTAAAGGTTTTTGGTACACTTGCATTATCTGTAAATAAAATGACATTTAGCAAATCGCTGGCATCCATAAGATACTGACTTAACCGCTTACAATGATGAAAATGTTTATTGTGATATGGCAGAAACAATGCATGTAAAAACAAGTCTTGTGTGGGAAGAATTAACCATAAAATATTCATGTTTTTGGGACCTTGACATGTCTTTTACACAATAGTATATTAAAGGACGAGTACAGTAAGCGCGATTTTACAGCAAGCGTCCAAGTTTGGAAAACGGCGAGCGTAGCGAGGATTTGTTTGTGCTGTAAAACGCCTTACGAACGAGTTTTTTATAGTATTTTTTCTGTTCTGCGCCCTTTTATGCCATTTCTAAATAAAAAAATCGCTGTTACATATTGAGAAAATTGTATCGCAGTCGGCGAGCCATAACCGCACGCATATGAGTGCTGTTATGAGCCCATTATAGACGCAAAATGAAAAAAATAATATTCAATATTATACTAGAAAAGATAGGAGAAATATAAATTAATCTCTTAGAACAAAATTAATGTTATAAAACTTATAGTTCTTTCATTGTCCTATCGTCACCTGTTAATTCCACATTTAAATATAACCCCTTATTGGACATTATTCACATAATATCAATAATTAAAGATTTTTGTCGTAATAATTTTTTAGGTTTATTAAAAAATAATTCTCACATTTTGTGCTTGTGCATGTTCTTATAATTGCAGGTCTACCAAAGCCTTCGTTACGATCAATATTTCCGGTTTCATGGAACAGATTTACCCTTTACCACTTTATAACGAGCAGAATCTATAGAAAACGCGTTGGGAAATCTTTGTCGGAAATCATTTAAACCAGCTAGAGTGCTGTAAATCCAATACCCTTTGCCGAAATCGCCGCTTGTAAAATAAAACTCAATAATTAAATTTAAATATTGAATTAACTGATGACGATAGGACATTGAGAGAACATATCTTAATAAGTTACACAGAATAATATTCAATGCTATACTAGAAAGATAGGAGAAATATAAATTAATCTCTTGGAACAAATAATTGTAACAAAACTTATAGTTCTTTCATTGTCCTATCGTCACCAGTTCCACATTTAAATATAACCGCTTATTGGACATTAATCACATACCAAATATCAATAATTAAAGATATTTGTTTTTCGTGAATACCATTTAGCCGGAAATATGCAAACAACAATAATAAAACTGACATGAGTGATACATAAGGATCCTATTTTATTGAGCATCTATATTAATTCCCTGATTCTTAGCAAAAAGAAAAATGTTATTATAGCGGCAAAAACACTTTGTGATTGGTAGATTTTCCTTACTTTTACTATGTTCCAAAAATATTCACTGCTTCTGCTACTTCTATATGGCGATATAGTTTGTGCAAACCTTTAACCACAATATCATCAAATATTTTTACAAAAATTTAATATATGAAGCAGCGAGTGGATAGGCATTTGTGCCGACTCTCCAAGGCGTTACACTACACTTTACATAAGAAACTATTGTAAAAATACATTCGATTTTTCCTTAAAGAGTTAAAGCCGGGTATTTGTTCCAATATACAACGTATATGTTGTGGATGGAAAAATATTATCTACTGCAGTTCAAATTTAATAGGGAACTGTTATAGTCTGCTTGATATGTGTACTCAACGGACGCAATTTGTAACATTGTTGTCGATAAATAACCAACCACCACTACTATATTCTCAGATACTATTAACATTATTGTATCATGATCAGATCCACAAAAAAGTTACATAAAATAATATTCAATGTCATAATAGAAAAGACAGGAAAAATATAAAGTAATCTCTTAGAACAAAATTAGTTACCGTTAATTATATACTAATTTAAGAAAAAAAAATAATTTTGTTATAAGTTATCCTTCGTTAGTCCAGATCGCGTACCTAACTCAAATGGAATAAATATTGTTATATTTAGCATATTTCTTAACACCGCTGTTGTAAAAAGTACACCAATATTTCTAGAAATGCTGTCTCATCACGGCCAATGTAAGTGGTATGTGTTCGAAGAACCGTCGATGTCGGACCATCGATACATCTTTCTGGAGATCAACGCCGTTGACAGGATAGAGGATGTGTATCGCAATCCACGCAAAACTGACTGGTAGCACTACAAGGAAGTGCTAAAGATACAAACAAGTGTGTTAAGTTCGAACATAACCAGTCCGCATGATATTGAAGAAACCTCCACTCTACTTCTGGAGGCTATAATAAATTCTTATCATGACAGCTATCCTCAAGTGAAGCGAACCATGAAACGAGAAGTTACCTGGTGGAGCAAGCAACAGAAGGAAAACAAAACGACAAAGCTCTACAATAGAGCTAAAAAGACAGGGATGTGGACCGAATATACGGCTACACTCACTGATTATAACAAATCTGTACGGAGGGCTAAAAGGGAGTCCTGGAGGAAGATGTGTGAGAATGTCGAAAGTACATCTGAAACAGCAAGTCCCCAGAGACTTCTGATAAAGAACCCGTTAAATCCGGTTGGTACTATCAGAAAACCAAACGGAAAACACACAACCAATGGGAAGGAAACTATGGAAGTTTTACTCCACGCTCACTTCCCAGATTCCTATGAGATCGACCCAACAATGGATAAATCCTGACTGTCATGCTGTACGCTCTCAAACAAGAGGGACGAGGTGTGACTGGCAGGTGCCCAAGAGGGTTGTCACATATGAAAGAATTGAATGGGCCAAAAATACCTTTGGCCCATATAAAGCAGCTGGCCCGGACGGTGTCTTCCCCGCCCTTCTGTGGCAGGGGAGGGAAACCTTGGTGCCAATACTGATCAAGCTATACATGGCAAGTCTGGCATCAGGCTATGTGCCAACTACCTGGAGGCAAGTAAAAGTGGTATTTATACAAAAAGCCGGGCGTCTAGATTACACCCAGGCTAAAGCGTATAGATCAATAAGCCTAACCTCCTTTCTATTGAAAACGTTAGAAAAACTGGTTGAAAAGCATCTGAGGGAGACCTGCTTGTTAGACAGGACGCTACACTCTAATCAGCATGCCTATCAACTAGGAAAATCATCTGAATCTGCTCTACAAGAATTAGTGGTTAGAATAGATAACTCACTAGAAAACAAGGAATTGGCGCTTGGTGCCTTCCTTGATATCGAAGGTGACAACACGCGTTTCGACACTATAGCCAATGCAGCCCGCAGTCATGGTGCAAATAAAACTCTAAAAAAATCAGATGGAATAGGTCCCTGCTACATGGTAGAAATGTTGAGCCTACAGTAGCGGGTGACACAATGCGGGTAGCTGTCATCAAGGGGTGTTCTCAGGGTGGGGTTCTTTCGCCATTCCTTTGGGACATGGTTGTTGATAGCCTGCTTGTGTCACTAAATAATAAATAATTTTACACCCAAGGCTGCGGATGACATAGTCATCCTCATCAGGAGTAAATTTCCCTCTATAATAGCAGCGCTGATGCAAGAAGCACTGAACTAGGTGGAGAGTTGGTGCAGGGGGTCGACTTTCGGGTCAATCCTCAAAAATCCACTCTAGTACCATTCACTAGAATGAGAAAAACGGATGGGCTAAAGCCCTCAATTTTCTAACGAACATCTAAAGGTGAGTGATGAAGTATCTAGTTGTAATCCTGGATGCCATACTGACTTGGAATCAACACCTAAAGAAAACTACCAACAAGTGTAAAATGGCACTGATGATGACCAAAAGAACACTTGGAAAATCATGGGGACTGAAACCCGGCATGGTATACTGGCTATACACTATGGTAGTTAGAACCATTCTAACATATGGCTCCACAGTATGGTGGACCAAAGTGAAGCAAAAACAGGCCATCAAAGAACTCTCCTGTTCAAAATGTTCAAAGACTGGCTTGTTTAGCAATTGCGGGAGCGAAGAAAACCACCCAAACTGCAGCTCTGGTGGTGATCCTAGGCCTTCCTCCCCTGGATATCCTTATCATGGGCGAGGCAAAGATGGGAGCTTTCAGATGCATATGCAATGGCATATGGGAATCTCTGGCGAGGTCAGGACACAAAATGATAACAAATGTCATGTCAGAATCGTACCTCAATATAGCGGGGGATTCGATGCCCAAAAGGCTGTCATTCGATCTGCCCTTCAAAACTCATCCACGATGGACAGAAGGCAATCAAATAACCACTTGCCAAGGAGGACTGGATTGGTATACAGGATTGGTACTAGCGCAGGAATCTATGGACTGTCACTGGAGTGCTGGATTGGTACTGGCGCAGGAATCTATGGACTGTCACTGGAGTGCAGCCTATCTGCACCCCTGGGGACACATGCCACAGTATTTCAAGCAGAAATACACGCTATCATGGTCTGTGCCCGTGAAAATTTGAGAATGGACTACAAAAGTAGAAACATCCGCATTTTCACGGACAGTCAGGCTGCGATTAATGCTCTAGCGTGTCACGAAATCAAATCCAAGACAGTTTAGAACTGTCTTCGGGATTTAAAAGCCTTGGCAAAGCATAACAAAGTCACTCTCGCTTGGGTGCCTAGCCACACTGGACTGGTGGGTACCGAAATGCAGATAAGCTAGCAAGAGGTGGAGCCTGCAAGGCAAACATCATTGCTGAAAGCGGACCTTACATTACCAAGACCACGACCCGAAGTAAAATCTGTAAATGGGTAGCAACTAAGCACCGTCTACAGTGGGACAATTTGAATGATCTGACACACAGCAAACGAATGTTAGTAAACCTATCGGAAATTCTAACTGCTGAAATTCTGCAACTGCCAAGGAAGCAGATCGCAATTGTAATAAGCCTACTTACAGGACACTGCCCTCTACGAGAACACCTGAATAAAATGGGTATCTGGAAGGATAAACCTTTATGCAGGTTATGCTATGAGGAGGACGAAACCGCCGCCCATATAATCTTCCACTGTGCAGGAATTGCACGTAGGAGACACAAGCTTGATATTACAGCTAAGAGAATCCCCGTGAAAAACATGGCACGTAGAATCCTGGACCTAATAGAGGGACTGGATCTATTTGTATGAACGAAACAATGTGGGGAAAAACAATAGGCCAATGGGCCGCAGTGTTTTAAGGGCTAACCCCCCTGGACCCACATTGACTAGAGGAAAAAAAACGGCCAATGTATCTACTAAATGCTCACAAAATATTGTTTCTTTAACAGTCCGTTGAATTGATTTGTTTCGTACTTTCGTTCCTGCGTTGCAGTTTGGTGTACAAAATCCACCGCGTGTGTAGTTATGTAAGTATAATGAAGATAAAATTAAGAAACCCAAAAAAATGCTACCAGCGGAGTTGGAGGAGCTGACCCAAGTGATTTGCAACACCGATTCTGAAGAAGGAATACCTGACGATGATGCTTATACTTGCTCGAAAACGAATGTGACTCTGAATCAGAAATAGAAGGTGGGGACCTCGATGAATTCGAATAAGAAGACGAAAATAACAATCATTTTAATGCTAAAGATAGAATGACTAGTTGGTACAAAATATCGCTGACAGGCAAATTTAGTAAAACAGGTGCAAATAACGTTCTGATTTTCTTTTCCCGGTGCTAAAAAAGAAGTGAAAAGCATAAAAAAATAAGACGGTGCTTTCATGAGCATATTAACAGATGGAATCATAGAACATATAATCTAATACACAATTATGCAAATTTTGAAAACTCAATCTAAACATAAGAGAGAACGCTTGTTGAATGGTTTTTTTGTTTGGTTTGAATTGTTATCTGGATATAATAAACAAAATCACACCCATTTTTTGGAACCGTGGACAACAAATTTAAATTTTTCGGGCATGTATGAGCAAAAATAGATTTCTATTTTTGTTTTCTGTAATTAGATTCGGCGACAAATGTGCAAGCAAGCAAAGGAAGCAGATTGATAGGTTGCAGCAGAATTCGTAGAAAAATGCAAAAACAACTTCTCCGTGGGCGCATTCATAATCATTGACGAAATATTCATACCGGGCAGAAGGACCTTGTAGTTGATATCCCTTTGTATAATGTATAAAGTATACAATAAATATATTATCTCTTCGTTCATACCTTTTCGATGACGCAGTGCTTTTGTACAATGTATAACAAATAAACCTGCGAAGTATGGGTTGAAAGTTTTTGTAATGTGTGATGCAAAACATGTAAGTATCGAATTTGGAATTCAATTCCTGAAAGCAACCACATGCGCCCTATAGCTTGCGGAATACACCTACTTGTTCGAGGAAGTGAAAGGTAGTAACAGAAATTTGACATGGTTTTCAAGCTATCCGCTAGCTAAGAAATTACTAGAAAATAAAATTCCAATGATAGGGACAATGAAAAATAAAATAAACGCGATATACCGCCAGAATTTTTGCAACATAAAAACAGACCTGCTAGGCTCTTTATTATTTGGATTCCAAAAAAATTACCAATGGTCACCTAAATACAAAAGAAAAATAAATCTGTGGTACTCATTCAACAATTCACGAGGTAACAATAACTATAAATCCAATGTCGAAGAAACCTGATATAATATTATAATACAAGGCCACCAAAGTTGGAGTTACACTGTCGATAAAATGTGTAGCACCTGTTCTGTATCTAGAAGAACAAGGAGATGGTCATTGGCTATATTCTTTCAACTGACAAACATAGCGGGAATCAATAGTCAACTGCTTTATAATGCTACTCATATTGATGCAGCTCACAAGCATAGCAGAGAATTTTTGAAAGTGCTCTCCCTAGCTTTGATGAAGCCGCAACTTTATAAGCGTGCCACTATAGAGTAATTTTCAAGTTTCATAAAATGTTTCCTGATAAAATACATGAGACCATAAGAAGGGAGTGAAGACGAGTGTAAAACACGAGTGAAATGTTTTAACTATGGTCGAAAAAATAATTTAATAAAATAACCATCTGCGGCAGTTGCAAAAAATCAGTTTGCAAACAACGTATGACCACTGTTATTACCTGCGATTCATGGAAAACTGGCGAGTGAAGCAGCCAATGAAGCGAATAAATAATAATGTAAAATATTATTTGCTTTCCTTTGTTTATAATCAATTATTATATTCCTTTATAGTTATATTCCTATTGAATAGCATAATTCATCAAGCAAATATTATTCCGTATCCCCATACAATAAATGTCACATTGTGATACATGTGCTGTATATAATATCGGGTAGTTACGTGAAAATTCCGGATGTGGGTAGTTGAAAGTTAAATTAAATTCCAAAATTAAACGCACAAAGAACCACTTAACGTGCGCAAGTTAACACCGAGCTTGGATGTCAAGTAGCTGTACGCTAAGTGGTTAAAACTGGCATAACTAAGTCATAGAAATATTATTTAGTCATGAATATATATTAAGTTTATATTAAGTCATGAATTAATAAATTTTCTAATTATAAGAGTTCTTTGCAATTCGGTGTATGTATAAAAAATAAACAATTATAAGCTCACTTAAGGAAATGCCTTTATATTTTTTATATTAATAATAATAATAAAAACTAACCAACATGTCAAAGTGAACTAAGCATAGACCCAACACATTTAAAAAAAATATTGGGCTTCTATATGGTCCTTGCCTAGAAACTATGTTAGGAATACAGAATGGTTGAAATTTATTGAAGAACATCACTACAAATTGGAACCTATGTCAACCCAAGAGTTTACTACTGATGATATTTTAAAGGCAGTAAAAAAACTAAATAGCTGCAAAGCTCCTGGACGAGATAATATTCATAATTTCTGGTTGAAATAACTAAAATCCTGCCATGAGCGGTTAGCACAGTCGCTCTGAACAATCCAGAAACTATACCTAAACATATAACTAAAGGAAACACTTACTTTCAGTTTAAAAAAGAGAGTGTTACAGAACCAGAAAACTACAGACCGATTACCTGTTTATCTGCTCATACAAGTTATTTACTTCTCTGATAAATAACAAAATCTATGATCACTGTGAAGTAAATAATTTATTCGAAACAGAACAAAAGGGTTGTATCAGAGGAGCGTTAGGATGTAAGCAACAGCTTACTATAGATGCTATCATTTTGAAACATGCTGAAAGAAGGAAATGTAACTTGCACGTAGGATATATAGATTATTCTAAAGCGTTTGACTCTGTACCTCACTACTGGTTGATTAAAGTCTTGTAAATCTCCAAAATCTCTTCCAATATTAAAAATTGTTTGGTAACAATGATGAAGACTTGGAGAACCAATCTTAACATAGATAAAACTAACATTTGGAATGTCAATATCAGAATAGGGATTTTTCAAGGAGACTCTCTTTCTCCCCTGGGGTTCTGCCTAGCCGTGAATCCCCTCTCGACTTTACTGAAGCGAGAAAATATAGGCTAGGAGATCTGGAGAAATGACAGAAGAATAGCACATCTATTATATGGTTATGGATGGTTATGGCATATGGATGACCTTAAGGTCTATGCTGACACGGTTACAAAGTTGAATTCTTTAATATCCATTGTAAAGAACTTCAGTGTGGGTATTTGCATTTTGGCCTTGATAAGTCCGCCATACTGAATATTAAAAGAGGCAAGACGGAATATTTGGGAGAGACTGTTAAAAATATCGTCGAACTTGGGCGTGATAATGTTTATAAATTTCTTGGACTTCCTCAAAATATGAAAATCTAAAGAATATGTTTACCGAAAAATACAAGAAAAGACTCACTAAGATTTTGAACACCAAGCTCTCCGGAAAAAAAATAATATCAGCTATAAACGCTTCGGCAATTCCTGTACTGGCATATTCCTTTTGTTTAATAAAGTGGACTGAAACTGATCTGAACGATTTAAATAGGATCAGAAGAGGAACTATTTCTAAATTCCGATGTCGACCCCCACGCTCCTCCGTCACACGGTTATATCTACCTCGAAAAGAAGAAGGTAGGGGGTTAATTAACATCTTTGACTTGTGTAGAATCCAAGAGAAGAACATGCGGAATAAACTATTACGCTCTGGTGATGACCTCATCCATTCTGTACTGAAGGCTGACGATGGGTATACTCCTCTAAATTTATTTTGTCATACTGAAATATTCTCCAAAAAAGATTTCAAGCCCTGGAAAGACAATATTCTCCACGAGAAATACCCAAGCCTCCACAACGAAGATCATATTGACGTAAATGCTTCCTTACAATGGCTGAGGGATGGATCTCTCTATCCGGAGACTGCGGGATTCATTATAGCTATCCAAAACAGAATTATAAGAACCAGAAACTACGAGAAACATATTTTGAAATTAAACGTGATAGACAGGTGTAGAAAGTGTGGTCTTGTTGGCGAATCGTTAGAACACATCATGGCAGGTTGCCCAACTTCATCAGAGACTGCCTATTTAGGGAGGCCAATCAAGTGGCAAAGCTGATTTACCAACAAATCGGTGTAAAATACGGTCTTCTGGGGCTGAAAACTCCTCCATATTATAAATATTTACCAACACCAGTCGTCAAATCAAGTAAACACATTCTCTTCTGGGACAGACCTATATTGACCGATAAGACGATTGCCTACAACCAACCTTATATTCTTCTAATTGACCTTGAGCCAAAACAGCCATACTATTAGGTATCCTATTTACTATTACGTTTGCATCGCAGTTTCCTTCACAAATAACATCCGAAGAACAGAGACAGAGAAAAGAAATAAATATGAGGAACTAGCCTGGCAAATCAAAGATATCTGGAAACTGGACAGAGTATTTATTAACCCAATTGTAATATCTGTGGATAGAGTTGTCTAGTCCAATTTTACAAAAAACATTAAGAAACTTAGCTTGCCGAAATCGATCTTGAGACATGCACAGAAGGCAACGATTTTGCAAACCTGTCACATTGTGCACAAGTTTCTTAATTGAAAATTGGCTAAATGTAAATAATCATGTGGGCCAGAGTGAACTCTCTTTCCGCATCAAATTTTTCCAGCGTAAGCTGAGAAGGTGCAACAAAAAAGTAATATTAATAATAATTATTATTTTATGACGTCTGTTCTATAATAATAATAATAATTTTAATACATCTGTTCAATTAACTCAAATAATTAAACTAAAAATTGCCAAAATAATGAAAATAATAACGTAACACAATAATATTAACATGATAATAACATAACGAGAAAAAAAAGAAAATAGAATTATATAATGAAAAAAGGTTTTTTTGGAAGAAAATGCTAACCAAGCCAAATTATTACTACAACTTTCCTGAATATAGTCCATTAACCATTTACCATTAGTCACTCACACAATTCTTATAAATGAGGTTCTTAAAGCTAGGTCCGGACAAACTAAGAATATTATTAGAAAATGTATTTAACATATTAGCAATGCTGTAGAAAGAGCGCTGAAATAATTGCGTTTTATTTTGTGGTATTGTAAGCTTACCTTTATATTAAACCTAATATTAATGCTATGCACATCTGTACGAAATCTAATTTTCTTGTAGACGTATATGGAAAATTTATTTTACATTATTGCGTTGCGTACTGGCAAATCGTGTGCATGTAACGTCTCTGGCTCATGCTTAACCAATTGTTATCTATAATTTTATACATGGTATGATCATATCATTAATCGTAAGCCAAATATGAAACGCAAGCAAGAATTTTAGCCTTTTTAATACGTTTTGAATCCGTCTCGGTTAAACATGGTCCATAATCGGCATCACAGAAATTAAAGTACAGTGGTACCTCGACATACGAGTTTAATTCGTTGCGCAACCTTGCTCGTATCTGGAATTACTCGTATCTCGAAGCAAATTTCCCCATACAAAACAACTGAACTACCATTAATCCGTTCCAACCCCCAAAATGTCACCCCAGTTATTTTCGTTACGTGGCTTTGAATAATAAAAACGTATTTATAAATGACAAATATTTATTGTACAAAAACAAAAAAGGGAATGTAAAGAAGTAAATTAGATATCCTCACTGGTCTTTGCTTTTCTCGCTTTCACCTGTAGGCCGTTTAGGAAAAAACATGTCCAAGGAGGTTTGTTTCTTCCTCCCTCTCGGAATGTTCCGGAAATGAGTTAGGCAAGTGTCATTATAAAGATCAGATGAACGACCTGTTGCAACTTTATCTGGGTGTTTCTTTTCCACGAACTGTAAAACTCTCCCCCACATTCCTAAGATCTCATTTATCTCACTTGTAGAAATAACCTCCTCCTCCTCTGACTGCTCGAAACCAATTTCTTGCATAACCTCCGTATGCTGCTGTGACTGTAACTCTTGTATCTCCTCAGTCGTCAGTTCCTGGGTGTGCTCCTCGACGAGCTCGTTCACGTCTCTCCCTTCCACCTCTAGACCTATGGATGTCCCCAGGGACACAATCTTCTCCTCTACTGACATACCGGGTTCCAACTCTTCGTAGATCCTTTCAGCTACATCTTCAGGCCACAGATTTTTCCATGCAGAGGTCAAGGTCCTCGTCGTAACACCCAGCCAGGCCTGATCGATAATTTCTAGGCAAATCGCGATATTAAAGTGGTCCTTCCAGAACTCTCGAAGGGTGAGGTTTGTGGTCTCCGTCACTTCAAAGCAGCGCCGAAACAGATGCTTGGTGTATAGCTTCTTAAAATTAGAAATCACCTGCTGATCCATGGGCTGCAGGATAGGAGTGGTGTTGGGTGGTAGGTAGAGAACCTTTATAAATTTGAACTCCTCGAGGATGTCATCTTCGAGGTTTGGTGGATGAGCAGGGGCATTGTCGAGGATGGGAAGGGCTTGCATGGGTAGGTTTTTTACTGTAGATATTTCTTAACAGAAGGACCGAAAACCAGATTTACCCACTCCACAAAGAACTTCCTGGTGACCCATGCCTTCGGGTTCGACCTCCACATAACTTGCAGATTTTCTTTCAAAATCTTATGTGACTTAAATGCTCTGGGGTTTTCCGAATGGTATACGAGCAGAGGCTTGATCTTTCAGTCGCCACTCACATTGGCAAATAGGGCTAGAAACAATCTGTCCTTCATAGGTTTGTGGCCTGGCATCATTTTTTCCTCTGCCGTTATATATGTTCTATTCGGCATCTTTTTCCAGAACAGCCCTGTCTCATCACAGTTGAAGACTTGCAGAGAGATATATCCTTGGGTTTTTATAAGATCGGAAAACGTTTTAATGTAATCCTCAGCTGCCTTCATATCTGAGCTTGCTGCCTCACCATGCCTGACAACGGAGTGAATACCGGTCCTCTTTTTGAAATTCTCAAACCAGCCCCGGCTGGCTTTAAATGACTCTTCCGATGCCTCGTCGATGGAATTCTGCGGGGTTTGCTTCCGCAAATCTCCGTAGATCGCTCTTGCCTTCTCGCAAATGATGGTCTGCGTCAAGGTATTTTCTTAGAGCTGCTTCTATGTCATGCACACCATCAGCAGTTTCTCCATATTTTCAGGAAAGGAGGTTCGCAGCTTGGAAATTATCGTAAGGCCCTTAGCCGGCGTTACACTCTTTATCGACTCCTTCTGTTTAAGCACAGTACATATCATGGACGTACTACGCCCAATACTGCCTCGACAAGTAAACAACCGAACACCAATTTCACGTTTTATTTCAATACTCATCATCTTTTTCTTAGCACTTGACTTTTCACAAACTTTCTTCCGATCCATGGTTATAAAAATAAATGAACTTCAATTGTAAATGCAAACGCAACTCAAAACGCGAACACAACTTATCACAGCGGGACCACGCTGCTAACTGATTCACTGACCGTGGTGACGTGGCACGCTCAAGCACGTGCTACCAGCCGACCTGCAAACTAAACCGAACTCGTATCTCGAATTTCGCTCGTAACTCAAAGCAAAAAATCACACGCTCGCCGAAAAACTCATATGTTGGGGCACTCGTATGTCGAGGTACCACTGTATATTTAAGTTCATCACATAATAACGATTTAACATTTGTGTTAAACACATGTCTATTTTGGTAAATTAGCTTTAAACAAGAATAAGCTTTTTAAATACATTTGTTAACATAAGTTGAAAACCTTAGATTATTGTCAATGTAAAAGACAATAATTTTTTAACACAGAACTGAAATAAATACTGTGGCATTGAACATTAATTTTATGACTTTATTGCTCAATAAATCTTTGTTTTTCCAATTTTCCTCCAAATACCATGGGAACTGTTTTGTTACAATTTAATTTTAAACAATGATCATTAATAACTTCCAAAACTTTAATTAAGTCAAAGTTTATGGCGGTGACTGCTTGTGAAGATTCGTCTGGATAAAGGGATATATAGATTTGAGTATCATCAGCATAGAAATGACTACTACAAGAACGAAACGCTAATTGAAAATCCGAGGTTGTCCTTGAGCCCTGTGGGATACCATTAGTAACATTTAAAAATCCAGAGTTTTCTTTATTATAATACACTAATTGCATTCTATCCTGCAGTTAATTTATCATAAGTGTAGTAGCTGGGTCATTAAACCCCACATAATTGTACATTGCTTTTAAGATGTCATGAATTACTATATCAAATGCTTTAGAATAATCCAATAAGATTAGAATGGCTAGCTTTCCCTTTTCCAAGTTATTTATTATATCATCTATTATATTCTTCAAAGCTGTATTACACCCCAAACCCTTCCTATATCTTTATTTTACAAATAAGACAAAATTAAATTGTTGCAACTAATCTTAAATCTTAAGAATTTTCAATTATACCTCATGTAAACGAAAATCTTGTAAATGTGCGTTGGCTATTTTGCTGGCAAAATATTTAAAAATGGCGACATTTCAGCTGCTGGAATTAGGCTCCTCAGAATTCTACCATGCAGCCTAGAGGTCTCAAATCTTAACTAAATCAAAAAAATAAAATTTGCATCGTTATAATAGTAATGCGCTTTGAATGACGTCGAGAAAAAATAATTTAAATAAATTAAAAAATTCAGGACCCTCTAGGAAAACGATGTTTAGATTCTGTAAATACAATCGGTAAAAAACAATATTATTTTTTGCTTTATACAAGAAAATATTGCAATAGAACGAAACGCCATGCAATAGTCATTAATTAAAAAATTTCCTAATTATAAGAGCGCTTTGTAGTGCAGTGCAAATATTTATACATAAAGTCATTTTAAGAAATTGCCTGGATTTAAGTTAAACCGTAAGTAATCTTTCTTTATGTAGCGGAGCAACCTATTTCTTAGGTGTAAAGGTGTAAAAATATTTAGCAATTTACCTTTTCAGGAAGAAAATCCTTTAAGAAATCTTTGAAAAGACAAACAAACTAATCGAAAAAGGTTGTTTTTCCATAAATCAGCAACAGCTAGAGCTGAGAGCATTAGCCAAGCATATAACATAATTTTAATATGTTAACATTATAAACTAGTTAATGTATTTTTTGTAATTCCGATATTGTACCTATAGTCGTTGTTTTGTATACTGCGAGATTTTATGTTTTGATGGGCATCTTTTAGAATGTTGTGAACGTAATATCACTTATTCATGCACCAAAAAATGAAAAAAAAAACATGTTATTCGTTACATAAATCAGCTCAATAGTTTGAGTACAAGTTGTATAAACTTTTATTTCAAAAGTTTTCTTTGAAACTAATTTTTATATAATTATGCTGAAATTAAAACTGCAATTAATTGTTACCCGTTCCTGTAAATGATCAAAAGTATAAACGACGATAGCTTACAAGATTTCAATTTCTTAAGTTCAATATCGTAGACACTTTTAAAATCGTATTTCGTTTTTGTCACTGCTACTTTCAGTTACCTTAAGCTTATCTTTTCTCAAACAAGAACATTGAAGTTTAGAAAGACTAATTTGAACTTTGACAAGACGAATTTGAAAACAAAATCCTGTCTTTGATGGAAAATCATGTTGACTTCGAAAGGTATTCCTTATATTATAGAGAAGCTGAACCTTTATAGCGTAAAATACCGGTACAATGAATGCTAGTATTGTTGTGTATTTAAATCTGTCTAATGTTCAAAAGATGTTGAATTATAATTCATCAAAATGCTAAAATAACTCAAGCATTACATTAATTTGTTTCTCATTTAAAGAAAAAGTTCATGATAACGATACAAATATGAGTTGTATCATCGGCCTATAAATGACATAAAATTTAACAAAAAGCCCCCATTGTGATTATTAAATTAATTTGTATCGAGTTGAGGAATTCATTTCTGACAATTCACACACAGTTCTGACAATTTAAAAGGGGCTATAGGATGTATCTCACCATGAATTTTAACAGGTCGTCAATTGTAACTTGTTGTATCATATATTATTTCTAGTTGCTATGTAAACTCATTATGATGTATTTGTAAATTCTTTTGAGAATAATTTAATATCCCAGATTATCTTTAAATAATCCATACAAAAGTATTAGGAATTAATTATCCCTAATTTGTAGTTTCTATTGTATTTGGTGTGTTTTATCCAAGTGTTTAAACAAACTAGATATATTAGATGAGATGGAGAAAATATGAGAGTGTAGAAAGTAGGGTGTATAAAATAATAACTGTCTTTAGTTTTCTTTTTCTAAAGGCGAACTGATGATGATAAATAGAAGAGGAAATTCAAAGCGCCTTGATGTACAAAGAAACCTTTTATACAATCTGATATTCATCTCGGGAAAACTCAATGGAAACGGGACTAGTGTAGCTGTGCACAACGTGTGAATAAGAAAATCAATTTAAACCAAGCGCAAAATTAAAATTTATCTATAAAAGTATGTTTACGATGACGTACACGTGGCTTATTATTCGGAGTATAGTAGAATAGTTGGTTTGGAAGATTGTTATTCGTTTAGTACAACAAAGGAACAAAAAAGGCAAGGAAATGTAATTCGGTTTGAAACTGAAACAACAAATCCGTTTAATTCGCGTGTGTATGCAATTTGGGTTGAAACTGGGGCGCCGGTTCGCGTCTGCCTCAACGTATACGGCGCACATACTTGGCGCCACGGTACATTATATTCCATAAGTAGAAACTCCGGTGCGCCAAAGTGGATCGCGAATTTCCATAGATGCTGCATAATGTATGCAAATATACATTAGAAATATTGCATGAATATCCAGAAACTCTACACACAACACTCTATTTGAACCATAAATAAACTTATTATGTAAGAAAACGTCACTTACATGATTTTCTTTTCGGGACTATGGAGTTTATTTATATATAAAAACGCATTTCAGTACTAAATTTTACAGACTAAATGTACCAAATACGTAACCCAATTCTTTTCTTCAACGCTTTTACTAAAGTACTTAACAAGTGTTGAAATTGCCTTACATTTTACATTACATAAATAACGACTAGAAAATAATTTTATCTACAACGACTATTGCAAATGCCCATTACTGTACAGCTCGTGGACTATATAAATACATCATAACACACATATGTTACAGTTCGCGATTAATGATATGTTGTGATTGATAACACACACGTGCGTTTGGTTTACGATTCGTTAATTGGTTGAGAGCTGCTACTACGTGCTCATGCATTCCGCGCGTCCCATGCGATTATTCAATCTAACGCAAATTGACATTTCGTACACTGGGTTGCCTATATCTATGAGCATTCTTATTCCAGTTTAACCCAAATAAGTTCTAAATAATAAGGTATGTATTGTATTAATTATTAAATAATTGTAAATAATTAATTGTATTAATGAATTATTAAAGATGATGAAGAGGAATTGCTTGAAGATTTACAGCTAATTCAAGGATTCATACACTTTATAAAAAGTAATATTTGATGCACTATTTTTTATGTAATTTAAATATTCTCATTTTTCTTCTTATATCCACTTTGGCACACACACAAATTTGTTGAACATAGTTTCGTACCCCTTTCAAACCATTCGCGTACCCCTTGGGGTACGCGTACCACGCTTATGGAAGCACTGTCATTACAATTAGCCAAAGAAAGCTGTCATTACAATTAGCCAATTCCAGTTTAACCCAAATAAGTTCTAAATAATAAGGTATGTAACTATTAAGAATATCATTTCTTTGATTGTCTTTTGATTTCTATCAAGTTAAATACTGTCGAGTGGCAGTTATATATGAAAATACAACTGTTTGTTTATTATAATATAAAATAATGTAATTAATAAGAAATAAATTTGTTGCATCAAACATATTGTTCTTTTTAAACAGAAGCAAATTAGTGTGGTCGTAGGAAAAATATAGTACATAATTCGAGTTGTAACGCAATTACTTGCTCCCAGAATTACGCACTCCCTGCTACGCGGGTCCCAAACTTTTGGTTGTTCCCAAACTTTCGATTCACGTGTACCCCTTTCAAATATTTTTTAACTCTTCATACCCCATAGTAGAAAATTTCTGAGATATATTATTAAAAATAAAAACTGTACCGGTCTCTTTTAAGTAATATACTGTCTCTAGATTGGTTTGATTGATTTATTATACAAGCGGATACAATTATGGTTTAAGGAGATTTAAATTCGTGAGTTAAAGCTTATTTTTATTCGCTAGTGTATACAAACTTTTCTTTAATTTTGCTTCCATTTTCAAGTCCCATTTTCTCTTTTTTTTTAAGAGAAGCATGTCGTCGGCCCATCATTGTATTGTTGTCGTGACAACGATGAAATTGTTGATTCGTGCGTCAAAATTTTGTTTAGAGTATTGTGTTTAATTACGTGTTGTGCTGTAACAGTTCCGCTCGTACGTAATATGCTTCATACAACTCTTGTCACCTAATATACTATTGTGATTGGGTATCAAAAAAGTACATCAGCGAGGTCAACATTTAGTGTTATGTTTACGGAGCCCATGAATTATTTTGATGCGCTGCTATGGATACTTTTATTTCACTAGCGAAATAAAATTTTTCTTAAAGTAAAATGTTTTACCAACATAAAAAAACTGTTTTATTGATCCGCATCTAAGGAATTAAACGTGACTTTTTAAGGTAAAATTGAATAAAAATTATTATACATATTTGGAAAAATGTTATTCTTTATTAGTTCACTTTAAGACAGTTTATGCTTGTTTTTATATGCGTAAAAACAATCTGCAATCGTGTTATCGTGGGCAGTTGGTAAAATATTTTGGTTGTATTGTATTAATGAATTATCAAAGATGATGAAGAGGAATTGCTTGAAGATTTACAGCTAATTCAAGGATTCATACACTTTATAAAATGTAATATTTGATGCACTATTTTTTATGTAATTTAAATATTCTCATTTTTCTTCTTATATCCACTTTGGCACACACACAAATTTTTTGAACATAGTTTCGTACCCCTTTCAAACCATTCGCGTACCCCTTGGGGTACGCGTACCACGCTTATGGAAGTACTGTTATTACAATTAGCCAAAGAAACTAATTGCTGTTTCGATTACCTAATAAAAAACAAGACTTTTATAATACCGGGTGTTTCAAAAAGTATATACGTAATTCGCATGCATATATTTATTAAGATTTAAGACATATGAATATGAAACTTTACACATATTTACGAGCCTCTCAAGTTTAGACTACAGATGTTCAATATGTCTTCCATCAGCGACACGAATAATATCACACCCATACTCAAATTCCTCCCATACTCGGGCAAGTCTTGTTGAAATATGAAGTTGTCTTCGTGCAGCCTCGGAAACAACGAGTTTTGTAACATAGCGAGATACTGCTGTCCGTTAACCGTGTTTCCATCAAAGAAAAATGGGCCGTGAACAGATAATCGGGATATCGCACAAAACGCATTGACTGACGTGGGCGAATCTCGTACATGTTCAATGACTGTTTGTGGGTTCTGTAGGCCCCAAATTCGAACATTGTGTTTGTTCACCTGACCACTAACATGGAAAGTCTCTTCATTACTCAACACGATACGTTTTGCAAAAGTGTTATCATTGTCAATAGCATCAAGAATCCCGCTACAAAATGCCACACCTTTGTGTGTTTCATCAGGACGCAGAGCTTTTAATAGCTGTAACTTGCTATTCAACTTGCGATCAATAGTTTAATTATGCTTTGTAATACGTATATTCTTTTTGAAACACCCCGTATATAAAGAGATAGAAGTATTTATGATTCAAGACAGCAAGGTAAAATTTCTTGACACTTTGAGTTGCAGAGAATATTTTGGATTTGCATTTGGTGTTGCAAGAGCGTTTGAAAATCCTTATCCACTGCCAAGTGATTGTGAAGTTACAACAGTCCTTACAGCTATTGCTTTATCCAATGGGGATTCATTTTCTCGGTTAATGTTCATATCACTGAATTTTAATGCCAAGGCAAAGGAAAGCGAAAGAGAAATCTTTAAATTTAGCTTGGAAAATTATCTCGAGAAAAGCTGCTTCACAGTTACATTTCTTGTTCTAATTCGATAGACTCTATCATCGGCAACTTCCAGTAAAACACCAAAGAGACATCGGGTATCTTCTCTTCCGCGGTTAACCACTGGGACAGGAATGCGAACCCATGTTCTTTTTTATAAGGGCGGATGAATCTGATCTGCAGTTTTTTCGTGCATTAACCTTGCTCTTCTAGACATTGGATAGCTTCATTTCTCTGCTTCTTTATTGCATCAATAGACTTGTCCAGGTCAGCGAGGAGATGCTCACCATCATTTACGAGTAAATTTATACCAATGGATCAATTTCCGTTTCTTTCATTTTCATCATAATTTCCAATCCCGTTACTTTCCATTCCGTTTTATTGTTATTGTTGTTTCTGAATATGATCAGTGGCGCATTGAAGATCCTCTTCGGTTTCTAAATTTACCAATACCTCAGTAGGTAGTTTTGAAGTAGATAAGCCATGTCTCGGGGAGCAACCGAACATTGCCTCATAAGAGGTATCTTTTTATCCCAGTATGCAATGCACTGTTGAATAAACCTTCACACCATTTTGATGCTTTGTGGTCTTCCATCCAGGTGGTTATCATATTTCCTATGTCCTCGTTGGCTCTCTCGACAATACCTTGACTTTGACTATGTCGCCGTTTGCCATGCGCCATTTTGAAGTTTGGCCGTGTGGCTGTGTGAAGTGTAATCAGTGTGATGTCATCACAACAAATTCTCTGCCATTATCAGACAGCAAAACACAATGAGCGCCTAATAATCTCAAAATATCAATGATGTTATCACACACTTCGTGTCCAGTCTTTGATTCCAGTCGTCTTAGCACAATACACTGTCAAATGATACTGATACACCATTATAAATTTGCAGTCTTCATCAGGTTGCAACTGAAAGTCAATCAAGTCCAAGTGACATTGTAGATTCATTTCCTTGAATAACAGTGGCTTTACAACCAGTCTTTTCTTCTTATGTTTCAATTTTGGAACACAAGAAATCCCTACTTGAAATGAAGGGAATCTCTAGGTTAGGTTAGGTCAGCTTAGTTTAGAAGGATTTCTCTATTTGTAACATCACTTCTGCTGAAAGAGTTAGCTATAGATATTGAGTTGGGATATAAAAGATGTCTTACATCAGACAAATTTGAAGAGCTGTTGACCACAGTGAATGATCAAATTCAACGAACAGGCACGATGACAAGAGATGCGACAAAAGCAAGAGTGAAACTTGAAGTTATAGTCGTTCTCAGTGACCTTTACTCTACTAAAACCTTTATGTTTACATGGGAAGAGTACGGAGAGAATAGCTATTGTGGGGTCAGTAGTGTAGAGTAATTTTCTCACCGTGTTAAAGTACTCTACTCTAGCAGCTACTAGCTGCTTTGCCCGCTACTCTACTCTACTTAACTTTGTTGCGAGTTTCTACAGATAGACTTACTATAATCTACCCTATTCTTGCCTGGCTACTACACCCGTATAAACGAACCTTAACTGCTCTACCCGCCTAAACCAGGCATTATTTATACAATTTTGTAGCGCTGTAAGCTGAGAATGAAACACTTGGGTTTTTTCTTCAAAAATTAAATTTCCAATATAAATGTATACATTTCGTTAACTGAGTTAATATCGCCGATATTTATAATTTTGTATACCAACAAACCAACAAACCTGAATACCAACAAAGCTTATATATTATGCTGATGTTCTTAAAGGTTTGGGGAGGTTTGAAAACATATTTTTTTATATATAAAAATAAAAAACAGCATAGTTGTTAGATGGGAATACCTATGGGATTAAGGATAATAAAGAATTGGATAGCATGCTGATGTCTATGTCGAGTCGATTAAAATAGTTTCTAGTGCAACTAGGTTTTCTAAATTACTTTCTCCTAAAAGTATTATTTCTTTCGGGTTATGCCCGGTTTCTATTTCATGTAATACGAGAGATGCTCTATATGCATTACGACATCCACAGGTATATATGTTCTTTAAATCTTGCTTCAATGTTACGTTGTGTTATAGACTTGTGTCAAAATTATCACATGATATTTTATATATGCCTGATTTTCTCATTGTTTCTATCTTGTCAACGGGTTTGCCGAGAATTCTTTTTATTTTGAAAGGGTTATGTAAGATCGGGGTAAAATCAAATTTAGTAAACAAGTGTCTTAATGTATAATAAATTTTTGGATGGAAGGTGATTTTAATTTTTTTTGCGATTTCTCATCAATAAGGGATAGTATTCTCGAGTCCCATAAAGTTTGTTTTGTTTGGTATTGTATTAAAATGTTTTTTATTAACGTTTTTCGTTAACCATTTCGTTCAGCAATTTCTATATTTTTTTCATATTCTACCTTGAATCTATAAGGGGTTAATGGTAATAATAGTTTAAAAGTCTATGGACTAGAGAGTGGAAAGCCGTCTGTTGTTTGTGGGTAGGATGGTGTGTTGGTGTTGAGGAAGATGAGGGTGATGATATAATTACATATTTGGTTGTGTTTTTTTCCATGAGTGTCAAATTCCATAGTAGGATATCTAAGAGGGCTAGTTTGTTTTCAAGTCTCGTTCGTTCTCTGCTGTGAATTTGAGTGACAAGTGGTACAAGTTGTTGATATATTCCAGGAATTCTAATTGTTTTTTTCCTATTTTTCTAATTTTTTCTAATTGTTTACATTGAAGTTTTCACTAGTTATTACCAATATGTCATCCACGCATCAACACCAGAATTTTGGAAAGGTGTGGTATTTTTCTACGATTTGGTTTTGAATTTGGAAACAAAAATACTGCATCAAGAGAAATTAATTTTTCTCCGCCATTTAAATTTAGGGTTTTAAATTTGTCTATAGTTTGGAAACAATTTTTGACAGAGATATCGTTTTCCAAGTTTATCATTTTAAATTCAGCAATGTAATTTGGCCATTTGGCCACACTAAATGTTGTTGAATGTAACTTCAAAACTATTAGTCTATTCGTGTTTCCTGGTGTGCTTTTTTTCTCGTGTTTCCTCCATTCTCGAGATTTTAGGTTTTTCATCTTTTAATTTCAATTTTAATTTTCTGTCAATTTGAAATGGGCAATCGGCTAAGGTCTTATTTACATTGCTAATTTATTTTGGAAATGGTAACTTGCGAATGGGTTCATACGGGCCTGAATTTGACATTTGACAACGTCATTGATACCGTCTTTTCTGTTTACAATAACAATTTGGTTGCCCTTATCGGCTTTAAGGTAATAAACGTCTATTTTTCACAGTTATGACGCTATTTTAATATCCGGTGTTCTATGACATGGATTGTTTTTTAAAGTATTTTTCAAAATTGTCTTAATCGCGCAATAAATTTCGTGGGTTATTTCCTTATTTGAATATTTTAAGGTTGTTTGAATATTTTTAATTATGTCTTCCGAAAGAATTTTTGGAGGAGTTAGTGCACAACTCAAGTGCACAATTCAAGCCTTTATTAATTTATGAATTATATTTAGTGCTTTTTCCTTTTTCATTAAAATTAGCATTGACTATTGATTATGAAATTATTTTGACTTCTGGCATTGTTGAGTCGAGTTGGATCGTTGAAACATCGTTTATTGACTTTTTAAGGCATGTCGCTTACTCGATCAGTTCGTCTCCGCTCAGTTCAGCCTTTCAGTTAAGAAAAATATAAAACTTGTGTATTTAAATACACAAGTTTTACATACTACGTCCACTCAGTTCAGTTCGGCTCTGTTCCGATCCGCTTCGCTTTGTATCCTCTGTCAAGAATACTAGTCCGGAAGGTCTATAAAGCTGGGGGTGCCTCTTCAAAATTCAAATTTGGTAAGACCAGAATTATGTGCTCTTTATGTGCTAATAATGTGCCGCAATCGCGATTTTTGTGCTAGAAGCGTTAAATGAAAATATAAAATTTTACTAGTACAAATGGAACCTATTCTTAACGTTGTTGGTACTTTTTGTTTGGTAACCATAACTTTTGGTACTTTTTATCAGGTTCTTTCATGTTTTAGAATTGTATGAATGTATTTCTTAATGGTGTTTGGTACCTATTTTTGGGTACTTATTTTTAATAGATCTATTACTAAAATATCGCAGTTTGTTTATTTATTTTTAGTACATTTAAATACTTTATTATTTAAATAATTTATTTATGGTACATTAGGTACGCTTTTTCGATGATTTTGTTACTCATATTTACTTTTTTTTGCAGCTCTTAGTACTCACATTTTACGCAGTCTCGAGTACCCAAAGCTCAAATTGAGTACTAAGAGCTGCAAAAAAACGTAAATATGAGTAACAAAAGCTTCGAAAAATCGTGCCTAAAGTACCATAAATAAATTGAAAGTACTAAAAATGAATGAACAAACTTCCATATTTCGTTTCACTAAAAAGCCTGTTGAATATAAGTACCCAAAAATGGATAAAAAAAATCGATAAAAAATACATTCAAGTACCAAAAGCTTTGAAAAAAGGTACATAAAGTACCATAAATAAATTGAAAGTACTAAAAATAAATAAACAAACTGCGATATTTCGTTTTAGTAATAAGACTGTTAAATATAAGTACCCAAAAATAGGTACCAAAAACCGTTAAGAAATACATTCAAGTACCAAAAGCTTTTAAAAAGCGTACCTAAAGTACCATACATAAATTGAGAAGTACTAAAAATAAAAAAACAAACTGCGATATTTCGTTTTAATAATAAGCCTGTTAAATATAAGTACCCAAAAATAGGTACCAAAACCGCTAAGAAATACATTCAGACAATTCGAAAAATGAAAAAACCTAATAAAAAGTACCAAAATTTAAGATTATAAAACAAAAAGCACCAACAAAGTTAGGTACGCTTTTTCGAAGATACCAACATCTTCGAAAAAGCGTACCTAACTTTGTTGGTGCTTTTGGTTTTATAATCTTAAATTTTAAAAATAGGGCGCTTACAGTCAAGCTAGCACCCACCCATCTGAAAAATTGGGATACCGATACCAAATAAACTAAACTCACCCCAAACGGATTGAGCCATCTATAATAGAAGAGGTCAAATCTATAATAATCGAGCTCACAAGTTTTAACCAACGCGATATTATTGCAATAATTAAGTGTTCTTCATATATTATATTCGCGATTTTTTGCTCGCAGCCTAGTATGAAAAATTCACTCCAAATCTTTAATAATCGAGAACAGAAATTTGAAGACGCAAAATTGTTTAAAAAAAACATAAATAGCATATCTGGAGAGCAAATAAATATTGAAACAATGTTGCGTCATTTAAAATTTCTCTTCTCTATTATTGAAGATTTCACCTTTTAAGGCTAACACAGTTCGGGGTGAAATTTTCGTACAAGGATGCAAGCACAAAAATTGCGAATTTCGTATCTGGTGCACACATAATTATTGCAACAATATCGCTTTGGTTAAAACTTGTGTGCTGGATTATTATAGATTTCACCGCTTATATGACCGCTATATGAGTTAGCGAATTCGCTAGACGTAAATAACACATAATTGTAGTGCTTATTTGGTATCGGTATCCCAATTTTTCAGATGAGTGGGTGCTATCTTCACTGTAAATTAGCACGCCATAATAAATTTTTTTTTTTTTATTGAACGCTTCGAGCAAAAAAATCACGATTGCGGCACATAATTAGCACATAAAAAGCACAATTCTGGTCTTATTAAATTTAAAACGTTTTTACATACGCATATTCTTTTCATATTTGAACGTTTTCATATACGCGCTAAGGTATATATGCAACCAGCATAGCAGTACATATTTAGCCCAATACATAAACTATCAAGTTTGCCAGTGGTTCGGAGGGAGGGTATTAAGTTTGTGGAAAAGTGACGTACCGAGAGGAGCGGACCCGATCGGACCTGATATGAGCTGAGCGGAGTGGATACAGTTTGCGACAAGCCTTAATAGTTTGTTATTGACACACCAGGTTTTCAGTTGCATCTTGTGTTGATTCACTCTGTGAATTCTTCCATTGTGGGTGTCCCTTTCAATTGGTTTGAAGCAGTTGGCTAATTTGAAGTGTAGTCTGTATGTTTTTAGTTCTTGCGGTTTTTTATGTAGGTTTCCGATTTCGAGATATATCCATTTTATGAATTAATTTTGAAATGTCCTTGTTGCGATTTTTACTTTAGTAAAATTTGGATAAACTTTTACTATTTTGGCAGTTGTTCAGAAAGTAGATGTTTGCTCGGATGGTTTAAGTCTTAGTTTTCATTTAAAAATATTTGTGCAACTGTGTTGACCAGGAAGCCATGATATAAATAGTTTGGGTTTGTTGAGTTTGAAGATTTTGTACTAAGAATGAAATACTTGGGTCTTTTCTTCAAAATTTTCTTCAAAAGCAATAAACCGGTTGACGCTTGTATCAGGAAAATCAAGTGCCGTGTCAATGTTATGATTTTATAAAAATTGCACGGTTTGTTACTTTCATAATACCGTGTAAATTTTAAAAGTTTACTCTATGGGGCAATACTTACGAAAGTTGCAAATTGAATTTTACGAAATTTTACATATTTGTAATATTTTTGAAATACTCTAATTTGCAACTCTCTGTTTAGTAAATATCATATAGAAATAATATAAATGATATTTCATTTTGAAACTTGCAAATATTGTAAATATTGTAACATAATTTTCTTTTTCACGGTATCTGCCGATATGCGAATAACATTATTTCATTTACGAAATTACAAAAAAAAATATTTTGAAAGTTAACGTAGTTATATAAGTTATAAACTTCTTGTTCCTCTGGGCCACATTAGAAGAACTCGTGGAGTTTAGGGCCACAAGTTTATTACTATAGATTAAGAGCAAAATATTTTTGATTTAGTTATTCCTTCGCCATACACACATATTCAAATACTTATTCGAAAATATTTCCTTTTCACTCAAAAATAAAATATGTATAAAGGTTAGCACTATTAAAGGTTAACGGTTCGTTAAGCCTCTTTATTAGTCCATGCCATAAAAACTAAATAATTAAAAAATTGTCGGTTTTGTTTTGAGCCGTATTGGAACTTGCATTAGGTCACGCGTTCTACAACTATGGTCTAGATCAGGGGTCTCCAAACTACGGCCCGTGGGCCACATCCGGCCCGCTGACAGATTTTGTCCGGCCCGCGGAGAGCTAGCATACTTGAAAACTCCTTTTAGAGAACATATTTTTTATAGCAAATTAAATTTAGTTTACTGAATTATTCTAATTTTATGTTGAAAAATTATTAATATGACATCTACATTAATATGGTCATGGGCTAACTACTCATAACATTGTTGTAGGCTTATTGTTATTGTTTTTGTGATAAGTTGGATAAAGAAACACAGAATTGTAATGAGTAAAGACATGTATAATATGCAGAAAATTTAACTTAAGTTTATTATAACTAACAAATTATTGAAATGAATCCAACTAACATTTTATACATTTTAAATAAAAACATAACTTACAACAAGCATAATGACATATGAAATACTAATGAGATTTATGTAATTGAGATTTTCCACTGACAATAGTTTGTAGTTGTGGACTAATTTTACTTGTACCAATTATTAAAAGAGATTTAAGATGCTCATCAGGTAATTTAGATCTGTAAACATTTTTTGTGTACTTCATTTTGGAGAAGGTCTTTTCACACAAATAAGTAGTACCAAAAACAGAAAACAGCCCACTAGCAAATTTATGCAAATTATCAAATTGTGTCAGCGGAAGACATAAAATTCCCACAAAGATGAGTTTTGATATTTGTTCTTAATTATATCACTGCACTGTAGATCAATCATTTCCATTTGAAGTTCCGGGGCTAGGGTTTCAATGTCAGTATCAAAAGGATTCTTAAAAATCTTCGAAACGAGTATCAAAATTTATTTTCAAAGCACTGAAAGTTTCGATTGCAAAATTGATGGAAACTCAGTCTCAGTGGTGTGCCTGAATATTTCACATGTTTTAAAATGTGAAAAACATTTACTTCGTAGTTGTGATTGAAACAGTATCAATTTCTTCCGGAATTATTTGATATTAGTGTATAAATCAGGAAGATGCTGGTTTTCTCCTTGCAATCTCAAATTCAGTTTGTTCACATGTTTTGTCAAATCAACATAGAATGCTAACTTCCACAGTCATCCGTTGTTTTGTAATTCAGTAAGAGGGCGATGCTTTTCATTCAAAAAAATTTCGATCACTGCTCGAAGTTCTAAAAAGCGCTGAAGCACTTTCCCACAACTAAGCCAACGTACGGCAGTGTAATAAGGTAAGTCATTTTCTCCAATCTCTTCAATAAATTGTCGGAATTCAGCCCAAAAGATCTGACAAAATTAACAGTTGATATGACTGGTTTCAGAACTTGAGACATATCCAAACATTTTCCGCACAAAAACTGTTGATGAATGATACAATGTAAGACTAATGGTTTTGAACCACCGTCATTTTCTACAGCGTTTGACACAAGAGCGACCACTCCTTTATCTTTCCCACTCATGTTTTTGCCTCCATCAGTTGTAATACATTTCAAGTTTTTCGATCGAAGGTTCTTTTCATTAATGGCCATTTCAACTCCTTTAAACATATCTGTACCAGTAGTTGTGCCATGAATACTATACATATCAAGAAGTTCTTCATGCACTTCATAGCTTATATCTACTCCTCAAATATAAATTAAGATCTGAGCAGTATCTGACACATCCGTTGACTCATCCAAGGCCAAAGAAAACCACTTAACATGTCCATTTTTGTCGAACAGTTGAGAGGATATATTTTCAGCGATGTTTTCTACCCTTCGAGCCACAGTGTTTGCTGACATACTGACAGTTTTTAATAAATTTACCTTTTCAGGCACATTTCTTCGGCTACTGCAATTATGCAATCTTTGATCATTTCTCCTTCGGTGAATGGTTTTCCACGTTTTGCAATTTCAAGAGCCACACGAAAGCTGGTACGAGTTGCAGCCTCTTGTTCAGTTTTTAGTTTTGTAAATGAAGATTGCTGCGATTTCAATCCGCGCTTCATAGCTTCGAATTTTTCTGTCCGCAAACTTCCTGTATATTTTGAGTAATTTTGAAAATGTTTTGTTTCATAATGACGTTCAATGTTATATTCCTTGAGAACGGCTATGCTTTCATTGCAAATCAAACATAGAGCCTTGTTACTGGACTCAATTACGAAATACTGAATGTTCTACTGATCTTTGAATTTTCTGCATTCACTATCAATTTTTCGCTTCTTTTCCATACTACTAAATCACACACAAAAGCAACAATTCAAATCAAAATACTGTTACAAAGATGTCTTAAACTTAAACACGCACAAACACGTTTAAAGGAGGTACGCACTATTTTATTTCACAACGGTGTCATAGGAACTGACTTGTGGTTGCGCCACTAGCCTTCTTATATATTCCAATTACTGCCATCTAGATGTGAGTGGAAGACACCAGAACTTTCTCGAACCAACGAGATTATTCTGTACGTGCTATTAGCGCCATCTGTTAGCGATAGAAGGTGCTACCTATTTCCGCTTGTGTCCACCAGATGTCGTGTCACGTTACTCCTCATGGCTCGTACTCTGCGACTAATCTAGAAATTACAGATAATGACAGGAAAATTAATAATATGCAGTGTCGCCGTTTTGCGGACTTTAGTCCGATTTGCAGCCTTTTTTAAACGTTGCGTACTTTTTCGGACTTTTTTTTTCATAAGTGGACTATTTCACTTTTTACCACCGGCAACAATGATAATATGGTTTTGGCCTTTGGAACTTACTGGAGTAATCAGTATGGCCCTAAGGCTGGAAAGTTTGGAGACCCCTGGTCTAGATAAGAAAAATGATAAGAAATGCCTGTCACGCAACCTGAAACTTAAGCACTACACATCAGTCGACCAGAAGCCCTATATGCCATGGAGTGTCTTTCCTTGAACCGAAGGGGTCTAATAGAGAAATTGGAAATCAGAGAGAGGAATCCTCAGGAAGATCCTAGGCCCGGAAAAGGAAAATGGGGAATTCCGAAGACGGCATAACTCTGAGCTCTACGAACATATTGAGATGCTCTCTGACTGTGCCAGGAATAGAAGGGTAGCTTTCTATGGTCACGTTTCAAGATTGCCTCCAAACCGACTAACCAACCGTCTGTTCATCTTCTGGCAAAACAAGAAGCTTCGTACCACTTGGTTGATAGAGACCGAGAAGGATATTAAAGAACTGGAAATAGCAGATCTCAAAAACAGACAGTCTGTGAGATGCACCCTAAAGGAAGTCCGTGGATTTCATTAAAAACCTCGAAGGAAAGGTACCCCCTGGACAGAAGAGAGAAAGGAGTTACACCGGCAGAAGATGCGACATTACTGGGCAAAGGTCAAAGCCCAAGAGTTGAACAAGCGTGGTCCAAAGTAGGCCTATTCGAAAGAAGAAGAAATGTAATTGCTAATTTCCTTAAATAAGATTAAAAATTGTCAAACTAATATTTACTAATAATATTTTTGCAAATATATCCACCAAATATGTCAAATTTCACTTTAGAACAACTGTACGCTCTAGCGGACTAAACACAAAACCTCTGGATTAACACTCCAATTGTATCTCGAGCAATCCTCGGAAAGCTCCACCACTCCAACCTTACAAATTTTATGGATGATGAGTAGAAAAGAAAACAAATTAACCCCAGGGAGTAAAATCTCACGAGCTCAGTTCTCAAACAGGCATTTCAGGTTCTGGGGAGCTTGCACCTTCTGCTCTGATTTTATTCGAAGAGACTGTGAAACTCAAATTGAAACTGGACTCAAAGAAGAAATACAATATCGGAACTTTGAATATTAACTCGCTGATAAAAACAGGAAAACATCTAGAACAGACTCAAGCTTGAGCACCATAATATCCAAATTCTGGCTTTACAAGAAACTCGCTACACTGATGAAAATTCTTTTCAAACAGGCAACTAGAGAATAAATATAAGAAAGCCAGCAGAGTTTATCTTTGGAAAATGCTCCTTATTAGTTACAGCTTTTATTGAAAAAAAAAATGTAACGGAGTCCATAACAAACTTCAACTCTACCTCCAACATGCTCTCAACATTGACGATCAAATGTAAAAACAAAATGTACACTCTAGTGAGTGCTCATGCTCCAACAAATATTGACAATAAAAATTATCCGGCAAAGTACAGACTTTCTAGGATGAACTAGAAGACACAATTAATAAGATTCTAAAAGACAATGTCATCATGCTGCTTGGGGCTTTATGGGGCTTGGAGCTCGGCAAGGAGAAGAACTACAGAAATATAATTAGAGAATATCCAGTGCATAAGAGGACGAACAACAATGGAATAAGACTTGTGGAACTCTGTCAAATCTTCAGCCTCAAAATTATTACCACATACTTCAAGAAACATCCCAAGAAAATGAAGACTTGGAAAGCACCATATCAGCTCTTCGGAGAGTTCCAAATTGACAATATAGCCATTTCTATAAGAGAATTTTAGACAAATCAAAATATTAATTTTCAGAAAGGAGCCAAAATAGATTCAGATTCAGAGAAAAACCTTGTTAAAGCTAAAATTAAATTCATCCCAAATTCCTATAAAAATAATAAGACATCTAAGCAAACATTTGAAACTAAAAATATTGAAGCAGATAATCAAAGCATCTTCAAATCCAGCTTATACGGCGAGACATGGAAAGAAATGATGTGTAAAATAATGAAAGCTGCAGAAGAATCTCTTCCAACTTAAATTAAAAAGAAGAAGATGTGGTGGAATGACTAGTACAATGAAGCACTAGAAAACAGACTAAAGCTTTGGCAAAAATTTAAATCAAACCCAACACAAATCAACCTAGAAATGCACAGAGAAGCTAGAAAAATAGCATCTTATACAATCGGGTTAGGTTAGTAATTTTCGTGAGAAATCAGGGAAAATAACCAAGAAAGCTGCAACATCTTAGCACAATATTTCGAAGATCTTCTGGACTGTAAATCGCCGATAGAGAAACCGGAATTCAAAACTACAGACGAAATGCTTGTAGAATCACATCCACCAACTGCAGATGAAGTCCAGAAAGCGATAAAATCCCTCAAGAATCACAAATCACCTGGTGGAGATGGAACCACAGCTGAACTTTTGTAACTAGGAAAAAGTTTCACTGCCCCTCAGTACTATTAATTAGGAAATTTCAACCGGTCGAACCGAGAAGATCCCAGAAGATTGGAAGATGGCCCTTATACTCCCCAAAAATGGTGACAGATCTGATGTGAAAAATTACAGGGGAATTTCCCTCCTATCTGTTCCATACAAAGTCCTTTCAAAAATGCTTTTAAACAGGCTAGGACCAGATCTCGATGCACAAATAGGAGAATACCAAGGTGGATTTAGAAAAGGGAAGAGCTATTCGGAGCAAATTATCAATCTGAAAAACATAATCAGAACACATGCTGGCCAACCATTTGTTACAACTTTTATCGATTTCAGAAAGGAATATGACTCCATAGACAGAGAAAACCTACTTAGAACTCTGGAGGCATGTGGAAGTGATAGAAAAACCAGAGAGATTGTGAACCAAACTTTGACGGATACCAAGTCTATAGTGAAATTTTGAGGCAAGATTTCTGAACCTTTAAAAGTCAAGACAAGTCTGAGACAGGGTGGCGGACTCTCCTCAATCTTATTAAACATCTAATGAGGGAGACACTGGAAGAATACACATACAAAAAACTGAAGGGACTTTCTTTTGGAGGATCAGTTAAAGGATTAACGATACACACACTAGCTTCTGAAAATGATATTTCTCTCTTGTCCGTGAATATAGGAGATGCAGTTAAACAAATAGAAATCTTAGTAAAGCATGCAGCTAAATTTGGCTTACAGATATCACAAGAAAAAACTAAATTCTTGTATAACAAATTTAAGGAAATAAAAGAACTGCACAGATATTGGATTCATCGATTAAGTCAAACACTTTAAATATTTTTGAGAAACAATAACGGACACTGAAATAGAAAAAGAATCTGTAAAACTTCGAATAGCTAAATTAAGGAGGGCACAAATTTTAACACAGAAGTTATATAACAAAAAATCTCTCCAAGTTATTACACTATAGCACAGTTACAAAAACAGAAGTACAATATATGCAGCAGAAACACTCTCCCTCAAGAACAAAGGACTAGTAGAGGAACTACAGAAGATGGAAAGAGTAATTCTGAGAAAGATTTTTGGCGGACACAAAAAAGTTGGCGAAAAATGGGTAAAGATGAGCAATGAAAAAATCTACAAATTTATTAACCCGGTCTCAACAGAAATGAAAAAGAGAAGGCTGATATTCTTCGGTCATCTGGTGGGAATGGTTGATAAAACATATTAACGAAAAAAATCCTCAACATAAGTCAACAAAGGAAAACACAAAACTCAACTTGGAAGGAATAAAGAAAGACCTCACTGAACTTACAGAAATGGACTCAATGAACAGGGATAAGTATAGGAAGGCAATAAATGAATTTGATGTTTTCACGAGGCTCCAAAATCTAAGACAAAAACAGGAAACTAACATCTGAACATCTGGCGAAAGGTGGCAGCAGGAAGAAGAACAGCCTTAGAGAAGAAAAAGAATACAACATAAAATATGAAATAGAATTTGTAACGCGGTCCTTAGTTTTCCATTTCTTGTAAATAAATGTATGCAAAATTTCAAGCATCCAAACAACTGACCTAAACATACGTTATATAATACCTACGTCCACTTATAAAGATATTGTGATAACGAAGTTTGCTAATTTATTTAAATTATTATTATTATAATAATTTATTTAACACATGATATTAACTGAAAATTGTCGACATTCTGGCAAAAAGACACCGAATTTGAGGAACTATTTTAAAAATCATGGTTAATAAAATATTTGCAATTTTTGTGCAAACGAACATGTTTCTTGAATTATAAAATTTTATTTTTTGCAAGGATTTATTGAAAAGGATGGTTGCGGCAGTTACTACGTGGTAATTAATATTTATTCTGAATTGATCATATATTATATATTTTCTGAATCATTTGAAAATGACCTTCAACAGTTAAAACTCCGTTCGTGTAAAGTGTTTGTAGTTATATAATTCACAAATTATATAATATTTTCACACACATTGGTGGTAAAAACATATTGAATGTATCAGTTCAGTACAAGTATTTATAGATCGAGTGACGGTTTTTATCTTGCAGTTCTCTTTCTTAACTTATCGTCAGTAAAATCCCAGCCGAAAATGCAAACATTTAATTAAGTAACAATTTTTATAATTGAAAAAATCTATCTTTATAATTGTAAATTATAATGGTAAATCTTTACCTAGATGTAATTTTCGAAACAAAATGCTATTTATCCAACAACGTTGCCGTCAAATACTCTTTGCCTGGAGTCCCATGTTACTCGAGTAAATGAAATAATTTCATTTAATTCTCTCGCGTTTCTAGTTATTACATTCAGTCATATTAAACGAAACTAATCAAATAAAATTAACTATCAACGGCTCAAGTTGCTCATATATAACAAATAAATTGAATCAAAAATGTTACAATGAAATTTGTGATTTTCTTTTCGTTTTCCATGTATAATAGTAATGCAGAATGGATTTAATAATGCTTAAAAACAAGAAAATAATGATTTTTTTTCATAATAAATTGTTTATAATGCAAGTCAAATTAAAGATATTTATGTTATACTTACTTGTGAACTGATAAAATTCGAGAAAATAGTTAGTTATATAATAATAGTTAAATAGAAAGCAAGTGAAAATATGTTAATAAAATAATATAAGAAATATCGTGCATTTCTAAAATAGTTTTATAGATAAATAATATTGTTATACACTATATAAAATGCGACTTTATCGAGTAGTAAAAATAAGTTTATAGAAACATGTGTGCCCGAAGATGTAAGAACACGGTCCTTTTTATTCAAAGCAAATATTTCTTTTGGTTGTTTGTATACAGAATAGTAAAAAGAGCTATTAAAGTATTTGCTTGGCTGGGCATCCAGGAAACAAATGTAATTTGCGGAAAAATGTTTTTGGCAAACATAGTTTTGCACATTTATAACCACTTTGGGTTGCCATAATAGCGGACTAAAAAATATATTTAACTTGTTGAGTAGGTATATAGCAAGATTTTATTTCAAAAAAAGTAATTTTGTGGAAAAACCCAGACAAATTACTAAGTGATTTGTCTGCCATTTAGTTTCTGACCATTCGAGCAATAAATCCCTTAATTGTATCGATCGCCACTTCCAATTAACGGAAATATTTACGGTATTAATACGCAATCTGGAATGTCTTTCCCAACTCTTACGTGAGCAATATTAGATATATATTCTCCTGTCCGGAACACATGTTTCGCTTGCAGCTAGTGAAAAATTACGCTTTGCAAAAAATCCATATATAACTTATGGATGATTTAATTTCAAGATTAATGCTAGAAGAGTCAAAGTTTCCTGTCGCGGAACAAATCACGAACGTCTGCAAGCGAGCGTCTCCAAAATCGCCGACATTTTTTCCTCTTTCCGTTTCTGTAATTTAGTCAAAAACCCATTTTATTTTCGAACGGATAGCTCTGAGATTTATCGGCTTACAGATTCGGTCACGCTTCTTACAAAAATCTGTTTGGATTCCTTCTGTGCAAGTTTTTGTCAATACGTGCGACGCAACTTTACTTCAGCGCACAAAGAAAATATTTAATACTATTTATATTGACAATACTAAAATACAAGTTTATATATAAATAATGATTTAGAAAATATTCGGCTTAGGTAATGGTTTTAAAAAATAGGTACGGTTTTATAATATCATATTTTGTAATATATAATAATCTTGAAAGTCACCTGTTCAAACCGGAAAAAAACATATCCTTAATATTAGAAAACAAACATAAAGTTAGCAGATACAATTACAAAAAAATTGTAGAACAAGTTAGGACCTACAGCTTTTCTGTCATACAGTAGTAGTTCAAGTAATATTCAAATGAAAACAAGCTATATTTGTTTAACTATGTGTGTTAGCGTTTAATGACAAAATACGTAGTATATGCTTTAATGGCAAAGATTTTAAATTAACCGTAAAATGGGTTTTAATGGCAAAATCTGAAAATTATCAACATAGTAGTACTTTAGCTCTATAAATTCGCTCTATAAATTTTTTTTTTTTTTTCGCTCTATAAATTCTCTAAAATTTTTTTTTCAGGAAGTGAATATTTATTTACTATGTTAATATACAAATCCATAAGATATTTCTTTGGATTTGGATATTAACATGTTCGTCGCCGCGTCACCCATATCTGACGGATGTACTTCCGTGGAGGCCCCGTCACCAAAATATGGGATTTAAAGTTAAATAGGATATTAATTGGATTTTTTAAAGTAATTTACTCGAATAAGCACAGAAATATAAAAATAGTTTTTTCGACTCTTTTCCTGACCTTTTTGGGGCTCGACAGTTTCCTTATTCTTCTGGTAATATAGGGCCCACATCCTTCTCATAGGCTTGTCGTGCCGATTCTTGCGAATCACCAAATGACGTATTACTTTCTATGTTTTATTCATATTATTGTTATTTACAATATTTTCTGATAACAACAATTCGGTGAAGTTCCCAAAATTTTCTTATTTCTTTTTTTCTCTTTATGGCTTTCTGGTAGACGATATGAACATTTACTATAGTTGTTCCCAAGAACAAATGTAGCGTTAATATCCGATACGACTTGATTCTTTTCTGTATCGTTGCGGCATATGATACCATTTGGTCACTCCTATGTGCTTTTTGTTTAAAAAGATCTGGAAAAACTGCAGTGATATCCCTCGCAGACCTCTACACAAAAAGCTTATTCTTTCTTCATTTTGTAACTGAACACTGTATCTTTTATAATGAAAAGGTTTAGTTAAGTTGCGTCTTTGCTATTTCCACTTATCACCCTGTCTCTCGGTCCATGTTCACTTTCTAGCGCGCCGACAAATCCGACTGTCGCGACAGTCGGATTTGGGAAACGCAAGAAACTTGGCCGAATTGCGTATTGCGGCGAACGTGTTAAGAGACCTAACCTGGACCCGAATTTCGTCGAATTGCCTTTTTACTTGCATTTGTGTAGTGCACGTTAACTGCCATACATGAATGTCTTCTACCATCTTCTGTCAAATGAATAGATGTTGAAATGAACACCTAATTGGACGTATAAATTAATTATTCTGCGCAATAGTTGGCGCTTGATTGTACACAATTCCTAGAAAATATATACAATTTCGAGCCTACTTAGGAAATGTGTAAAATAATGTTTCAAAGATTCCTTAATACACACATTTACTGTAAAATGTATGTATTTTCTAGGAATTGTATACAATTTCGAGATAATACCAGGAAATACATCAAAACTAATGCTTTTTGTGATTAAAATAAATAAAACACCTTTATGAACTGAAATCAGAATTTTTATTATGATTTTTATTTACAGTTGAAGAAGTTATTTATTTATTTATTTATTATTTTTGCAGGGTAAGCTGAAGTGCCACTTGAAAATACAGAGTAGTTTATTTTTATATCACTGGCATCTTGCTGTACTATAATTCTTGAAAAAACACTTTTTGAATCCTTGGCCGGTTTTACTTGATTGCAGATTTGCAACTGAGCGTAGTGTAATTTCCGTACTCGGTACATGCTTGATAACCAGAAGATCTCCCGAACAAACATTGAACTGAGATCTAGAAAACAATCGTTTTAGGATTCCATTCGTCGTACCAATTTGGTCTAGCTCGTCATCTATTTTAGCCAAGACTAGGCTTTTAATATTACGTGCATCACCACGTCGTCTACTAAAAACGTAGAGAAGTACCAATAGATACAGGGGGATCTTATTTTCAATAAACTCAATAAAGTCGGGACACAGCCTAAATATATAAATATATCCAACCTTTCCGGAGCTCTATAAAATTATTGAGTTTTTTTAGGACTATCAAAACAAATCGCATGCGAAATTTGCCAGTGATTTACTAGCTTTCAGTCCACCTTCGTGGTACTCTACATAAACCAGAGAAACAACCTCGTTTTTTAAAGATCATGTCGAAAAACAATGTTATTTTTCTGGCGAAGGTGGACTGAAAGCTAAATTAAATAACTGGCAAATTTCACATGAGGTTTGTTTTGGTAGTCCTAAAAAAACTCAGTAATATTATATAGCTCCAGAAAGGTTGAATATATTTATATATTCAGGCTGTGTTCCGACTTTATTGAGTTTATATGATTATCTATAATGTAGTATGGTTTTACCTGTAGTAAATTATTTTTAACTCTTTTTCATAATTTTTTCGTCCTTTACATTTTTTTAACGCTTTTACTTTTTTAATACCATATGACTTTAGAAATCACCCGATAAAGGACGTGGCTTTATCAGATGATTCTTAAACATCATCGACAATTCTGTAGATTGCACATCCGCATTCTCTACAAAAGTGTTTTTCAACCTTTTTCATGCCGCGACCCCCTTAGTGTGCAAACATATTTCGCGACCCCCTACCCTACCCTCCGCCGTTTCAAGCTTGTATTTTTTTGTGATACAAATATCGAATTAGTACATTATTTTTGCTTATTTTTATAATTAGTTATCGGCTAAATAAGTAATTACTTACATATAACTGACATTCGTGATCAAGTCATACAAAAAATTAAAGAAAGTACTTTTGTATCCTTGCAGTTTGATGAATCTAGTGATAGTGCGCAGTTTGTAGCTTTTCTGATTTGATTGCAATGAGAGATTGATGGCAGAAATACTGTTTTGTAAAGCTCTGCCTATGAATACAACAGGTCAGTGCTTATATAACATGTACCTTGAAGCTACGCAAGACTTCCATATCGATTTGGCGAAGGAATAAATAGCTATTTGTAGTGATGCAGCAAAAGCTATAATTGGATCGAAAGGCGGCTTTATTACCAGACTTAAAGCACTGTTATCAAACGCTTCTTGGATGCATTGCTTTCTTCATCGCCAAGCTCTTGCGTCCAAAACCTTGACACAGAAAAACAATGACGTTCTTACTATAATTATAAAATTAGTAAATTCGATTAAAGGAAAAGCGTTACAACCACGTTTATTTCTAAACATTGGTGAAGACATGGGTTCAGTGCACCACAGTTTTACGACTGAGGTTATCGAAATGCAAAGTACTGGCCAGTTAAACTAAGAGTTTTGGAAATTCGAGCATGAACTATTGCTGTATTTACAGCAGTTCTAATCCAAATATACTAAATTGATTTCTGACCCGGAATTCTTTCTGAAACTGGCTTTTCTTTCTGACCTATTTGAGCATTTAAACACTTTGAATAAAAGCCATCAAGGGTGGGATGAAAATTTCATTACCGCTAAAGACAAAATCTATAGATTTACGAAAAAAATAAACCTGTGGTCATCCATATAAATCATCCATAAAGCAAGACAACTTTGATTCGTTTTCTTCTACTCAGTCTTTTATTGGTGAAGTGGCATCTGAGATAAACATCAAATCATGTATACCTGGCATGAAAATTGTATTGCGGAATTTGAAAGAAGAATTGTGTCTTTATTTCTCAGTGGAAGAACTTTCAGAAAACACTGGGAAAAGGTGGATCATAAATTCGTATTTAAAAGCAGCTACAGACGCGGTAAGTTTGGGAACCAATCTAAAGAAAATCTGTTGGAATTATCTACTGACGGAATGTTACACTTGAAATTCATGTCTATCACTTTGATAGACAATGATAGCTTTTGGTTAAATATAAAAACAGAATATTCACAATTAACCAGAAAATCTTTGAAGTGTTTGATTCCATTTGCCACCTATGCTGCCAAACAGCGAAATCGCCTAAATTTGGAAATCGATTTAGTTCTAAGTGTAGCAAAAACGGATTCTCGATGGGAAAAATTGATTAACAAGAAACAGGCCCAACCATCACTTTAATGTGAATGTGTGCCTATTCCTAGTAACTATTCCTATATAATTAATGATTCTTGTGACTCGAATGTATTTGTTGATTTGTGTTAACCTTATTTGTGTTCCACCAAACCTTTAATAGACCTTTTCATAGTTGAATTTTTTTTTATGAGCATGTGTAAATTTCCGCCATGTCGAAAAGTTCGGGCACTTTATGATGTTTAACTAAATATGTGCCCGAAACTTTAATATTTCCGCATTTCAAACTTGGCGGATGCGCATGCGCTAAACTAACCGTAAAAGGTACCTTTTCTTAATAAATATATCATTTTGAAATGGATTTTTTTTTTTTTACTTTGAATGTCTCTTTAATGTATTTCTCTCGTAAAAGGGCTTTGCTTGATCATTCAACTATCTTCTTCTTCTTAAGTACCATGTCTTTCTAGAACGTTGGCCACCTACAAGGCTATTCTTACTCTGTCGATAGCAAGTCTGAATAGAGAGCTTGAGTTGAGTTTATACCAGTCACGCAGATTCTTGAGCCATGATGCTTTTCTTCGGCCCGGTTTTCTTTTAACATACATTTTTCCCTTCATGATGTTCTGCAGTAATCGGTATTTTTCGCCCCTCATAACATGCCAGAAATATAGCAGTTTCCTTCTTTTGATGGTGGTAAGAATTTAGGTGGATTTATTCAGACGTTGGAGTATTACCAATTTGGATACTTTTTCCGTCCATAAAACTTTAATATTTTCCTGTAAGCCCACATCTCAAAGGCATCAACTCGACTTTCTTCGTACCTGTTTATAGTCCATGATTCCATCCCGTACTGCAGGGTGGAGAAGACATAACATCTGAGAAGTCGGATTCTTAGACTTAACTTCAGATCTCTACAGCACAACACCCTACTCATGTTTTTAAATGCAGCTCGAGCCTGCGCAATCCTTGATTTCACCTCAGTTTGACTATCCGCGCTGTTAGTTATTATGCTGCCTAGATATTTTATTTGGTTTACTTGCTTCAACTGTTCACCTCCAACTGTATATTAGCTATGATATTAGGTAGCTTGCTAATTACTAATACTTTGGCCTTTTTTGCTTTTAATCCGAGTCCGGCCATGGCGCATTTCTCCATGACTGCATCCAGTATCCGTTGTAAATCTTCCTGACTGGAGGCCAACAGTACCGTATCGTCTGCGTAGCAAAGGTTGTTTATGATTTCGCCATTTATAATAATGCCGGCTTGTATATCAGTTAGTGCTTCCCAAAATATTCTTTTAGAGTATCCATTAAAGAGCAAGGGCGATAAAATACAACCTTGCCTTACTCCACGTTAGATTTTTACTTCCGGCGTATCATCACAATCTATTCTAATTACTGAAGTTGGGTTCCAATATAAATTTTCAATTTTCCTAATATCCATTCCGTCCAGTCCAATTTGGTCTAAAGTCTCTACCAATATATCATGTTTAACCCTGTCGATTGCGTTTTGGAAACGAAGCATGCGTAGACATCAACTGACATATCGCGACTTCTTTGAGCCAGGACATTTATGGCGAATAGAGCCTCTCTTGTGCCGAAGTCATTGCGGAACACTTGGATTCAACTATAGACTACTCTATATAAGACGATGTTCTTGTCTAGTGCTGTCACATGTGAATTACCTTAAGGGCTCTTAAATAACCTTCAAATAACCTTCGCGACCTCCTTAAAAAGGCTTTGCGACCCCCACGTTGAAAAACACTGCTCTACAAGTATGAGCTCCAGTAGTTTCTTGTGAACAGACGATATGTTAAGTTAGTTACCTACATTTATTTTGAACACAAGCTGGAGATCGCGCGCTTGAGACTTTACTTGGCTCTGTATTCACCTTAGTCACCACAGTCAGAGAAAATCATACAGAGCCTTGCCGAAAGTGAAGCGGATTCAAAAACCTCTGCATGTGAATAGTTCACATACAGAGACTTTTAAATCCGCTAACATATACTTTTCCGTTAACATATACACCATCAAATATATTTTTGTATTCTACAAGAACTCGTACTAAACAAAATAATATAAGTAAGATTACCAATACTGCCAGTTTTTTTTAAAGTTTATTGAATATTCATAGATGCGTTATATTATTAAATGTTATGCTCATGGTAAAAGAAATAGCAAATTACCTAATTTGCTATTATAAGCAATTATTTTTAGTTTAAAAATTGTCGCCTCCAATTTTAAAAGATTCACTCTAACAATAAAACTAAACTAAAGTTCTGGAACTTTTCATAAAAAAATGTTTTTTATAAAATTGCTAGATTGGAGAGAGGAACTAATACTGTACTAAGGTTGCATATTGACTTAATGCACTGATTTCAAATAAATAAACTGATTCAAAGGGTCATGTATAAGAGATGTCGTGAGGTGTAATCAGTAGGTACAAAAAATATGTCAAATTAATAGAATAATTCTAAAAAGTTCTTAACAAGTAATGAGGGTGATATTTTAGTTTTCTTCTACGACTACCAATATTAACCTGTTTTTTTGAAAAATGTACTTTCTAGCCAGTTTTAGAACGACAAGTTAATATTGGACATAAGTAACGATTGCTCTATAAATGTCTAGATAAATAAATTGCAAAATATGTTTTTAAGAATATTCCTTACACGTTGTATCCAATGGAGACATATTTTCCGGTCATTGAGTAATATATGAATATTTTATTAAGAATTTGAATTATTATAAAAACAACTATTATTTAGAGTCATAAGTAACTTCTATTTTTTTATCACACATTTATTTCACTCCTATTAAATAACAACATTATATGAATTTATTATGTATTCGCCAGTTTTATCTATAACACTGTCCCATCTTCCTGGCAGTTTATCAATTCCTTCCTTGTAAAATGTGGTTGGTTTGGCCTTGAAGAAGTTTTCGACAGCCCTGCTGACTTGCTCTTCGGAATTAAAGATTTGTCCATTCAAAACGTTTTGTAAGGAAAAGAAATGTAGTACGTCGGGGCAAGATCCGGGAGTAAGTAAAATAGACCATCCAATCTCAAGATTTTTGTCTTGCAGTATGTGGTCGCGCATTGTCGTGTAAAAGAATGACGTTTCTACGATTGTCGAGTGCAGGACGCTTTTCATTGAGTTTCTCTTGTACTCTTTGCAACGGCTGAACGTATCTATCCGCAGTAATCGTTAAATTTGATTTCAGCAACTTGTGGTGAATTATTCCTTGACAATCCCACCAAACACACAATAACATCTTTTTGCCATGGATGTTAGCTTTTGCATCTGGTAGAGGTAGTTGATTCTTATCAAGCCACTGTCTTATGCGGACTATATTCGCATAGCTAACCCATTTTTCATCGCCTGTTACGATCCGGTTTAGAAAATTAAGATTCTACCTAAAGAGATTAAAAAGATTGTACTTAACTGCATCGGAAGTTACTTGTAACTCAACCTAATAATTAATATTTGCAATGTAAAGAAAAAGTGCGATAAGAAGTATTTAGTCTTAAAACCATTTTTATTTTATCAGAATATTTTCACTACCATCTGTACTATATACGCTAATTATGGCTGTAATATGAACAGTTTTGTCGACCCAATTTTGAGAAAACAAAGTTAGTGCCAGTTTGTCTTAGTGTTTAACTTAGGCTTTGGCACAATAACACAAACATTGGTGTACAATGAACATATAGTTATTAAACGTCACTGCAACGATGTGTTGATTGAAAGTGGAATTTGTTAATAATTCTTAATAAATATTAATCAAAATAATTTTGAAATCGTTATAATTATAAGTACAAATTCTTTGTGTCTATATATTTATTAACTCCTTCAGTCTTTTCATCGGCGAATGTGTTTAAATATGTAAATATATTAAATATGCTTGTTAACTAATATCTTTTTGTTTGTGCTTATCAATGTTTTGTTTTTAAATGTTTAGAGTCGAAAAATGTTAAAAGTCAATTTAAAAACGAAGTAAACATTCTTTGTTTAAATTCACTTAAAACCAACCAGTTTAAGTAAGACTTGAGGCGTTTAGTATTAAAACCAGCTCAATCCATTTTAATAAATTTTGCAGGAGAGACAAAAAACATATCACGCTCTGCCCATTTGCTTTTTTCAAAAAAAAAATAAAGGTCATTCGGTTAACCTTCGGTGTGCGATTCTAAATCTTTTTTTTGTTTTTTATAAGTAGTATTGTATAATTATTTTTAAATAAAAATAATTTGGAATTAGCTGGGCTTGCAAAAGTTTGAGGTATTTTTTCGTTCCTCCCTTCAAATTTCAATTAAACCCACATTGTATCTTAATTATATTTACGTATTAGCCTGTAAAATCAAAAGTGTGAGTTGATTTAATCAATTTATTATAATAAAGTCGACAAACTGTTATTCTAAATATTAAATGATATAGAAATTTACTATGTCCCTGTAATATTTTACTGTGTAGTATTTGAGGGATTCGATTTCCATCCACTCAAAATGCCTTGTGAGCAAATTATTGTCGTCATTTATCTATGTTGGAGCAATAGGAACGCCAACAGCCACAGGGGGAGGAAGATTGCCCTAAATATTTTTTTCGATACACTCCTGAAAGCTCTAATGTCCGAATTATAAAAAAGTTCACCTCTTACCTTGATGTCAGTTTTTATCTCCATCCTGATAAGCAAAAAACATTTTGAAGCTGAAAATTGAAAATGCCACTAACCTGTGACGCGCAAAATCGACGAAATAGCAGCTTTAAAATCATTTCACAGCAAAGGAAATTGTGATTCCCTGGTGAGCGAAAATTGCTGAATATTTTTCGGGATTTCGGATCACTGTATTTTTCTTTCGTATAACCTTTTCTATTTGGTCAAATACGCGATCTAATATGTGTCTTGTTTTCGTATGTTATTTCAAAATTGTATTTCTTGAAGGTGGAGTGAGTGAATTCGTAATAATCAATAATCAAAGCAACCATAATAATCTTTTCCACAAATATCGAATATCTTTATAATATGATTTCATAAATAAAATGAACGGTGTTCTCACTGTAATGCACGCTCCACAATCTCGCGAAGTAGCACGGAGTTGAGCGAGGAACGAGAGTGTGGTCAAGTTACTCGGTTTGCCTTGTGTTTCCTCGCCTCGCCTTGGCTAACTTCGCTTCATGGAGCGGTTTTTCGTACCCGAGTCAAAGGGACACGAGGCGCGAGTACGAGGAAGGGAGAGTATCACATCCACACCCTTCTGTTTAATCGTCCTTTCTTATATATTATACACACAAATAGTTGAGCAGCAGCTACCATCTGTGCGGTGTCAGTCATGGCACTGAGGTCCTCGCGAAGTAAGGCGAGAATGTAGATGCCTCCTCCGTACACTCTCGCCTTACTTCGCGAAGACCTCAGTGCCGTGATTGACACCGAGCAGGCGGTAGTTGCTGCTGCAACTATTTGTGTGTATAATATATAGGAAAGGACGAGTAAACACGAGAGTGTAGAAGTGATACTCTCCATTCCTCGTACTCGCGCCTCGTGTCCCTTTGACTCTGGTACGAAAAACCGCTTCATGAAGCGAAGTTAGCCAAGGCGAGGCGAGGAAGCACAAGGCGGACCGAGTAACTTTATGCACGCTCCACACTCTCGCGAAGTAGCACGGAGTTGAGCGAGGAACGAGAGTGTGGTCAGGTTACTCTGTCCGCCTTGTGCTTCCTCGCCTCGCCTTGGCTAACTTCGCTCCAGAAGCGGTGTTTCGTACCCGAGTCAAAGGGATACGAGACGCGAGTACGAGGAAGGGAGAGTATCACGTCTACGCTCTCGTGTTTACTCGTCTTTTATTTTAGTCAACTGTATGCAGGTGGGTTAATTCACAACCATTTCCAGAACGATAAAAAACTAAAAATATTTTTATTTAATATTATTAATTTTTATCTAATATTAATTTAAATAATATCAAAAATCATGAGCGATTGGTCCCTAGAACTCCAGTTACAATTCCTTGAGGCTTTTCAAAGGGAACCAATTATTTGGGATAAGTTATTGGGATAACCTAATAATAATAATTAAAAGCAGAAATAGCTGCAGCAGCAGCTACTACCTGTTCGGTGTCGTTCAAGGCACTGAGGTCCTCGCGAAGTAACGTGAGAGTGTAGATGCCTGCTCCGTATAGTTCCTCGCCTCGAACAACTTCTGCGAAGATGCTCGCCGAAGTTAATCCGCAAGAACAGGCATAATAATGAGCTCTTTTTTCCAATATGTAGTATTCTTTGAGTTTGAAATGATTAATTTTGGTTTTTGATAGTTTTATTTGTTTATTATAGTTTTAATTAAATAGGACTGTGGAGTCGCTCCTTTCTTTTAAATAACAAAGTTTTTAAAGTTGTGAAAATGACGAACTCTATAAGAAAATCTAGAAACAAATATGGGCAGAGAAATTATACACAGGATATGAACGCCATGAATCCCGCGATTTTTTTTACAAAAGATAATCTTAGTTTTTACGAGTTTCAATTGGTTACATTTCACTAATTGAGGAACGTTCCCCTCACTGAAAAAAAGGGGTACGAAAAAAAGATTTTTTTGAAAATTTTCGAAAAATGTGGAGAAAAATGCGGTTTACGTCTTGATTTTTTTTTTCGGACAAATTGAGCAAAAAAATTTTTTTAGAAGAGATCCACCCGTTTTTTTAGAAGAGACAAAGTTCACGCTTTTCCCGTCAAAATTATCCCGCCTTCCATCCCGCCTTTTGTTCCGCCAAAATTAAATTTTTCACTTTTTCTTCAAAAACTCCATTCATCTTCGGGTCGAAATGAAATGTCTCTTTTGTTGTAAAACTGAACGGGCCTTTGAACCGTGTCGGTCTGCTCGCAAGTCCCACACTGTGTTGTCCAGCTGCCTAAAACAGGAAATCGTTTCTAGCACCTTTGAGAAGCAATTTTAAAACGAATAATAAGCGTTTTTTCGATCACATATGTGGACGCTGTACTCTTAATTGAAGTGAGCCGCGTCTCCAAACCGGTTCCTTCGATACGAGATGTTTCCCCGCAATGGGCGGTGGAAGAATTTGGGAACTGCGGCATCCTATTCCCGCTCTAGGTCAATTTTAATATAAAAATCGGAAAACGCGATTTTTTTTTCACCTAATTTGCGGTGATTCGTCATAGTGCCTTTTAGTTGGTTTACTAAACTCAATAATTCAGAAATTTTGTTCTTGAATTCATTTATTTCTAAAACTAAAATGTCTATAAAAATTTTAAACTAAAAAAATACAGACCATCGGTTGAAGATGAACGTCACTAACACTACGTTTTTTTTTACAAAAGATTTATAACAGAAAATGCACAATGTAATGTTCTTGATTTATAGCCAATTCGAGTATGCACAATTGTTGTAACAAACTTGTAAAAAAACTTTGATATCATTAACGTTGATAACATTAACCACAATTACAAAAGCGATTACATGGAAAAAAGTAAACTTTAAAAATTACAGTTTTAAATAGTAGTAGCGGCCTTACGAATTTGAAACTGTAAAAACTGCAAATTGCTTTTGTTAAAATTACAGATTCCGATATTATTAGTTTTAAAATTTGTATTCGTAAGGTCGCTGCTACTATTTAAACTGTGATTTTTAAAGTGTACTTTTTTCCGTGTAGAAAACATAAATATAACAATATCTTGAGTTTCAACGATGTCTGAACATTTGATAAAATTTTTTAATTCATTCTAGCGTAAAACCTGATCTAGAGCTGAAATATATTAATATATAAATGTTACAGTCAAAGCGTTAACTCAGTCGGTGTATACAGTCACTGGTAAAAGCATACATTAACTGAATCGTTCAGACAAAGTATAAAGAAATTAATTTATGAATATTACATAGAGTTAAAAATCACCTATAACTATATTAACAGAAACGATTTCTACAATGAAGTAGTTGAATCTTATTTTAGATAGGTTAGTTAATTTATAATAAATAAAATTTAGTAATTATAATAACATAAGTGAATTAATTTAAAGGTATTACTTTTTTTCCTTGTGAACATAATATGCATAATTTTTACATTTTAAGATTAGAAAATTGAAACCAAATTCAGACTTTAACTAATGCCCCGCCGTGAAAGTATTCATTATCGCAGTGTTGTATACTTTAATTGGATGTATTATGCATCTTTATTTTACAATTGATAGTTTGTCAAAAAAACATGCGTAGAAGTATACATTGACTGGTGAATGTATGCACTGAACTGAATTTTATACTTCAACTTTAACATAAACATACTTATACCACTTTAATAAAATGCAGCTCATAAAATTAACCTCGCAGTTTAATATGAAAAGGTACAAAATATTAATCTACTGAAAATTTACTAGTTAAGGTAACAAAACAAGGAATTATAAATTGTAGAAGACTATCTCTATTTATTATGATTTAGGAGATTGAACGTTTATAATGTGTTTGCTGTAAATTATTATTATAACCTTGTTTGAACTTAACGGTAATAAATGGTACGATATTTTCGGCAAAGTGTACTTTAGTAGTTTAACTTATCACACTTGATGTTGTTTCCTAGGCTCTTCATGTTAGTCTTTTTGAACATATATTCTAAGAAGGTAGTAACTGGGGAGACATGACGTCTCTGTGGCGAACCCCTCATTTAATTGAGAACTCAGAGGTATCTTCGTGCAGTCTGATGCTCACACTTCCATTGTTGGACGCGTGCTTTATGATATTTGTATTGCGTTGGTCTATTCTACATTCCGTGAGGGATCTTAGCATGGAATTACAATCGTGTCGAAAGCCTTTTCGAAGTCGATGAATATTAACATTACGGGCTTCTTATACTCGGTGAATTTCTGCATGAGGATTTTGATAGTGTGTAGGTGGTCATTGACACCATACCCCGCACGAATCCCTGCCTGCTCCTTGGGCTTGGAGATATAAAGTTTTGCTGTAAATCTTTTGGATATAATTCGCATGAATAATTTGTATATCTGTTTGACTGTTCTGTTTCACTTTTTATGTAATAGTGTGACTACCGCTTCCTTTCATTCACCTGGTGTTGCGCCGTTGCTTAGGCATGAATCGCATAATCGCAGTATCGCATAATATTCTTTGGAGTGCCGGTCCACTCAGTTTCATGTAGTCAGTAATGATGCGTCGACCACGGGCGATTTTTTGTTTTTCATGACATTTAGGCTGGATTTAAATTCTGGATTCTGAATCTTTAGTTCTGGATTTCGTCTACAGTGATGTCGGGACTGTCCACTGAGCACACATTTCTAATATGAGGGATTTCGGTGATATTATTCAGTGTCTCTTCCCTTCTATATAGCTGTTCATAGAATTCTCTGAATGCTGTCAAAATTTCTTGCTTGTTTATTATTGTATGAGCGTTTTTGTTGTTAATTTTTGTGATTCGTTTCTTCTCCTCAGCTAGCCGTCCTCGCAGTACTTGCATCCCTCGGTTTTCCTCTATTGATCTGATTATTTCTGCTGTATTTTGCCGTCCAATGTCTCTAGGGCTGAAGCATATTATTTTATTGGATGTATTAGTTGTGATGCTTTTGTCGATTCCTTTTGTTTCAGTTTTTTCCTAGTATCCATAAGCCGTTTCGTATTGTTTCTTCTCTGCTTTCTGTTTTTTTTGTCGAGACTGCTTTCCTTCTTGTTGTATAGCATTTCTTATTATATTATCATGTTTTCAGCCCTCTTAGATTTACTTCTAGGAGGCCTCTTACTGCTCGGCATTCTGGGTGTTTTCTTTTTGCCTTTTGTGTCAATTTTGATCTTTCTTGTCTCTCGTTTAGTGTTATTTTTGCTCTAGCACAGGAGGGGCGGAATCTTTTGGCAGTCGGGCCGCATTATGTATGAAAATTTGATCGCGGGCCGCATTAAAAATTTATATTTTTATAGTTATTACATGCCATATCTACACATATTATTAGTAAACATCAGGTAAACATAATAAGCATGTCATAGGTATGCATTTGGGATTTTTTTAAGCTTTGTTTATGGTAGAATACGAATTAGGATCATTCATTATGTGTGCTATCTATATATTTATATAGATAGCATATATTATATATGCTACCTATATGCTACTATATTTGTAATCGCCTTACCAGTGAGGTAATATTTTGGTATATTTGGTATTTTGGTGTATTGGTTGTTCTCAAAATCAACTTCTTTTTATTATTGGGCCAAAATTTAAATTTCTGTATATAAAGTAGTTTATGAAATGCATCGCGGGCCGCATAAAAAGTCGGAGCAGGCCGCACGCAGCCCGCGGGCCGCCGTTTGGATAGGCCTGCTCTAGCAGCTCAGTAGCGGCTACCTACATAGAACCTATTTAGGACGGTAACATTGTGTACAAGGTTAATCTTGTGAAATCATTTATTTTTGCTAATTAAAAGAGATATTAGAGTTGTGAAAATGGCGAAACCTCTATAGGAACATCAAGCTAATAAAATACACATCGTGAAAATATACATCGATTAAAGATGAACGCCATGAACCCTTCGATTTTTTTCAAAAGAAAAAGCAAAATTAGAACAGAAAATGCACAATGTAAATTACTAGGAAAAAGTACTTGAGTACTAGATTTATAGGGAATACGAGTATGCCCAATTTTTGTAATAAACTTGTAAAAAACTTTAATATCATTATCATTAACATTGACCACAATTACAAGAGCGATTAGAAGACATAAATATAACAATATCTTCAGATTCAACGATGTCTGAACATTTGATAAAATGTTTCAATTCACCCTTACGTTAATCTAAAATTGAAATATATCTATGTATAAACATACTTATACCACTTTAATAAATTGATAAATATATAAAAATGCAGCTCGTAAAATTAACCTAACAGTTTAATATGAAAAGGTACAAAATATGAATCCACTGAATATTCGCTAGTTAAAGTAACAAAACAAGAACAGTATATCATTATTATGACCTCGCTTGAACTACACTGCAATATATTGATTATATAAATAATTTGTGCGAATGTGTATCAAAGCAGTGTGAGAGGCGTTTCGATTTTATCTGTTCGCCATTAGGTAAATGGAACGATTGTAATGCTATTTCCAAGTACATATCGCACGGATATTTCATAAAACCAAGAAACCTTCAGGTAGAAAAGGGTTCTACTAGCTTCTAAATTTCAACGTTTATGACTCCTTTCAGGGGTTTTATTGCGGCGATCGTCAAAACCTCCACTGACAGTTTTGATTTATATATATATATATATATATATATATATATATATATATATATATATATATATATATATATATATATATATATATTTATGTTTATATATCTGTGTATGTGTGTGTGTGTGTAGGTTGTTCATTTAGTGATCTCATCTCAGTCTTTTTGTTGTGTACTTTATGATGAATTAAAGCCACGCGCGCCTTTTATGCGTCCTCTGATCCTAGACGAAAGTTTCATTCCTGGTCGCGTCGAACGAGTGAGCTCCGTTCCGCAGGACGACGCGGACCCATTCACTAAAGCCCAGTCGATAATTCACTCGACTGCTCACAAAGACCGACCGGGCATATGATAAGATCGACGTGCGGAATGTACGGCAATCATTCTAATCTTTACTTCTTCTGTCGTCTTCTTTATTAGATCTTGACTTGGCGTAACCTAACGAACAATGCGAGACTCACACGTCCTTTTTCACCCTTATCAACATTTACTAACACAATAAAATATTAATTAGATCCCAAATTGTTTTTGGCTTAATTGGAAGATTACTCTCTCTGCGAACTCTGCGAAGAAGTATATATAAATTTCTTAATAAATTGTATACATATTGTTTCTGTTTCAATATATTCTAGTTCTTCTCTTCACCAATATTTGCAATATTTCAAATAGGAGTAATTACTGTAATTCTGTTAATTTGTAATTTGAATATGTTATTTATACAGGATTCAAATTTATGTTTAATTTTAAGTTTGCTTGTTCGTAGAATATGAATAAATTGGATTAGAAATAACAGATAAACTAAAATGATTTTTTTATGTTTTTAACTTAAAAATGCGTTCGTTATTCTAGTATTATTTTTAATATATCTAAGTTTAATTTAATACAGTTTATGTAACAAGGTAGTAATTTAACTCAGGCTAGAATAATTTAAACATATATTTGGCTTATGCAGAAATTAAATTTGGTAGATCATATAACAGGAACAAATAAGATAAACCTGAATATATTTTATTTATCGAGAAATTCTAATTTTACATTTCGGATAACAACAATGATCTGACTAATAGAGACAAACTGCAGTATATAATGTTAGATTATCTATGAGTAATGACTGTCCATCCAGAAATATCAATTTATCACCAAACTCACGCATCTTGTAGATGTTGGTTTTCTATTGTGTTGGGGGCAACAAAGTCTTCCATTGAGGTGAGATATAGTTCATAGAAGATTCAGAAACACTGGTTTCAGAAAATCTTTTTTTAGATCAAGAGGAAGCAGTAAATCCTGTTTTTTAAATTAGCAGTATGACAAATATTTTTCCCTCCTACTATTTCCACCGTTCAAATTGTTTCATTTCAAGATTATTTATCTGCTATAATAAACCGGAGATAAAAATAAAAGCCGTTCAAAATATGGTTCGTGCTGTATTGATCTTGGTTGAATCTTCTTGCGTTGAAACTAATTTGCTTAAGCTTCTCAGTGGGAATATTTATTAAAATAAATATAATTGTCTCTAAAATGGTTTGTTAAAATACGGATAATTTTCATTAAAAGGGAGAACTTCTAATCGTCGACGTCAAGCAAACCGGTAATGGGAAATCTTTTTTGAAAGAACAAATCAAACAAATAAAGATTAACTATACTAGAAACACGTTTGATTATTGTTTTAAAATCTAGAAATTCTATGTCCGTTATCGAATATTTGTCGTAGAAAGACAAAATATTCGGATATAGATAGATTTCATATCCGAATATTTTGTAAATAAAAATCAGATTTGGGATGTAAAAATCGTACACAGGTTCTATTTGGTCTGTTTCCGTTTTCAATAAAATAAGGGTATAAATCATCGAGAAGATGAGGTCACTTCATGTGTGTGATACTAAAGTTAAAAAAATTGTGGAAAGATTGCAAACTATTTAGAGATTTTACTTATGAAAATACATATTCCTTCGGATTACTAACAAAAGGAATATTAAAAGTAGTTACAAATAAAGTAAGTAGTTTTACCAGACAAAACTCTAGCTTACCATAGAATAAGCATTAGCGAAAATAATGCCTAAAGACTTGTTACATAATAGCTTTTAAAAGGTACTTGATATTAAAAAATCCATTGTTATGGGAAAATTCTTTATTTATTTTCGTATAAGAAAGATAAAATGGAGGAAAAAGCTGTTGTGTTTGTGGCTTCTTGCTTCTTGAAATTCCAACAGTGCTTCTTGAAATTTAAATTGAGAAACGTTAGTAGGTAATATAAAATATATTTTAGCAAAAAATTGTTGACGAATAGTGTCAAACGAATTCCTAGAAAACATCCTCGAATTCCAAGAAAAAGTTCACGGAATTCCAAGACGAAGTAACGAGTTTATCTACATTAGAACATTTCAAAGATCTCTGCATTGGGACTATCAAATGCATTAAAAACATAACATATTGAATTATTATACAGAAAAATAAAATATTGTACGCAGAATACTTGCTTAAGTATAACTTTTATTGGAATTTCATGTTGTACAGCACAAAGAAGACGAGCGGAACATTTGTTAAACGGAGTTTACTGGGTTGGAGAATCGACAAACGAATTTAGGGTAGAGCATGTCACATTCCTTAAATGGGTACAAACTTGTAAAGACCCCGTTCAAAAAGGGGAGCACCCATTTACATACAAATTAGAAGGATGAAAAAAAATAGATTTTAGATATGTGATTTACTGTTAATACATAATAACCATAATATCGTATTTACGAAAAATAACAATTGATGTTACATCGTTATCGCCGCGATAACGGTTTCCGACCTTTTTGTCACTCTCAGTACCTGGAGTTACCGCCTGACCAATTTTCTCTAAAATTGCTCTAATAATACACACCCCCTTCTGAGCCATTTGAATCTAGCTTGGTTCCTAATTTTTCGAATAACATGTCTTTCATACGAAAAGTATGCTTTATGAGTCACACTATATTAATGAAAAGCGACCGTTATTACGTGGTAACTCATACTTACTCTGAACTGAAAAATTCACTATATTTTTACCACAAATTAATTGAATATTATGTTGCTTAAACATATGTTTTCAAAAGTCGTCAAAAACAATCTCCTGGAAGGTATATTTTTCGCATTGCTTTAAAAGGTAATTAATTAAATTTGGATAAATTAATGAGTTACTACGTTTCAATATACTCATGACTTATTGTCATGACACAAATTAATATAATTATAAGTACAAACTGACCTCCTACACTTTCATGCCACGAGAGACCATGTGGGTTGCTAAAAAACACTAAAACCTAATAAAAATTAATAATGATGAACATCCATAGACAATTTTCTACCTTTTGGTTTCATCAGAAAAGATTTATCATTCAATCTCAATATAAAATTAAAATTAAAAACAACTTACTCCGTAATGTTCATCGGCTAAATGGTGATATTTAACATTATTAATTTTTTTTGAAACCAGTCCAGCTGTTTTTTAGACACTACGGTCGCTTGCTGTACTAGCAGATAGAATAATATTAGGAGATATTCATTATTTTTAATTTTTATCAGTTTATTGTGTTTTTTAGCAACCCGTATGTTCTCTCATGGTATAAAAGTGCTTATAATTATATTAATGTAATTATAATTATATAAATTTATGTTATAAAGCATGAGTGAATTGAAACGTAGTAATTTATGAATTTATCTAATTTTATTATTGAACATTATTCATATAGTAATTTCTCCCAATGTTATTTATTGTTTTCCATTATTGTGCTATATATCCATAGGTCAATATAACACGCAGACGTACACTATATTTAATGCAAATTTTGTTTGGAATTTAATATGAAAATCTCGATCTCCACAGACTCGGAATAATCTTATTCTTCTTGTTCAGATTAGCCTTATTAATTTTGATCCAACGCTTCCATTCCAGAGAGATATAACTGTAAATACGATACTTTAAAACGTTTGTTATTTATTTTGCAATGTAAATATAGCATTGAAATATCGCAATGTTAATAATATTCTTAATGTCAATAATAGTTTTAACGTCCATAATACAATTAATAACTTATTGTGAAAATTAGCATGGTAGCCATTGTGAATTTGTTATATTGAATGTTGATTTTAACAGAACGCAACCAATTCGAGCAGTTAAAAAAAATTGCCAATTAATATCCCTCTAATGAACTTTAATATATCCGAAGGAGACGGCCCATTCCAATCGCAGTTTTGCTAAAGGCTCTTGCGGTTTATAAGAATTAGAAAAGAATTATCTCTGATGGCGATTACATAGTGCAATAACAACAAATAGATTGTTGCCTTATAAAGATTGATTACTAGGACAACCAGAAATATGCTCTTAAATAACAACTTTTAGCGCTTAAAAAATAAAAATGAAAATATGCTTTTTCTATTTTGCGTCTATAGTGAGGTAATTAAAGCACTCATATGGATTCGTTAATGGCTCGCCGAGGGCGATGCAATATTCTCAATATGTATCGGCGATTTTATTATTTAGAAATATCATAAAAGGGTGCAAAATAGAGAAAATAGTATAAAAAAACTCGTTCATAAGGTGTTTTTAGCATTTGTCCATTAGAAAACTCCTCGATACGCTCGTCGTTTTCTAAAATTGGACGCGTGCTGAAAAATGGCGCTTATTGAACTCGGTCTTTAATATACTATTATAAAAAATAAAAATATGCTTTTAAAAAAATATATGCTCTCTCTATGTGAAATAAAAGATATGAATTAATGTTAAATTCTAGGTATTTACAACATAAATTTTATCAATAAGATCTTTTTTTATTACAATTAGGAACAGTGAAAATATAAATACAAAAGCAAAGTGCAGCAAAATTCCAAAATAATTTAGGATTAAAACTGATGTTGATCGAACACACACAATTTTTTTGAAATTTTTATTACATTAAATGACAAATATGTCATTTAAGTTCTCAAAACGAAAACTATGCCTGCTTGACGGTAGCACATTTTTTTAAATGGTGAAACTTCACTTCTCATCAACCGAAGTTATGAGAAAATTTAAATGACACTCCTGCAATAATACAATACTTATTATCTATTGTTGTAGATTCTCTAGACAAACTTATCGAAATTTCCTTCATAATGCAAAAATCACGATTTTTCTAGAGAATCATTGCAAGTTTTTTTTCACAAAACAAGACAAGTTAGCTGCTTCAGCGTTTACGCCATTAATTACATCCTGAGCATTTTCTACTACCTCAATCTATTTAGCAAAACTGAAGGGGTAGCCAAGACATTTCAGGCGAATTTTTTGATGCGCTAGGGCAGAGATTGGCAACTCGCGTGTCGCGAGCCGCTTGCGGCTCTTTCGAATGCAACAATTCAGGATTGAATGCGAAAATGCGAATGCGAAAATCCATGATAGAACCCTAAAAATAACAAAGAAAGTGACATTACAGCATTTTTTAAATTTGAAATGTAGTTTCTTTAACATGTGACAAGTCGTGTGACATTAACGATACCTTATAAGTGGGATGAGTAGGGCGATATGTAATCTTCCAAGATATTCACCTAGAATGTGTACTTTTATTTCGCTCAAAAGACATACACGTGGGGAAGTACATTAATTCAATATTATAATTAAAAAAAAAACGGCCAAGTGTGAGTTGTGACTCGAGGCATCGAGGGTTCCGTACAAACTTGTAAGTAAGATATCTTTTTTTTTTGTGGAGGACGTAGCAAGCATATTCAGTTAACTTGACAAGTGGCCCTCCTGAAATCACGACCATCTTAGTACCGCTGCAAGCATAACCTCAAGATGTCGCTGTCGTACGATGGAATTCTACCCTATATTTGAACAAGTTTGCATTATGAAATTGCATTATGGGGATTAGTTTGTCTCTAACCATAGAAACTTTTTTTTATTGTGGTTTGGTGAAAACTCTCACTAAACCCCCTTTTTCCACAGGCTTTTCAGTATGCGCCACCCCGGTTACAGGTATTTTGCATTCCTTCAGGATGGGCTGCCCGGACGGTTAGTGCCTCCCTGGTTGAAAGTGCCTCCTCGGCGGGACCTAACCGAGGAGGACCTAACTGTATGCAACCCATATGCGTCTGGTGCCTGACAATACCACGCAACACATTAGTGCATTTTCATAAGTTTCTAATAGTAAATTTGCATTTTTCTTGTAACTAAACTACATATTTACGGTTTTCAGATTTTTCCCTTTACATGTGCTGTAAGACACCGCTTATTGCTAAATTCCATGATTCTAGGTGAACGGGAAGTGCCCTATAGGTTTTGATTCCCTTGTGGAATCGCAAAATATGCGACATAAACGGTCTTATCTTTTTATCGCGTTGACTTATAAGTTTGATTTTTTCACAGCTGAAAGAGACCGCAGACCCGAGTATTTGATACAAATTTCAACTTGTTCTTGACTGACAGACAGACGGACGGACGGACAGGCGGACAGACAGACAGACAGACAGACAGGCGGACAACAGAGTGATCCTATAAGGGTTCCGTTTTCGGTACGGAACCCTAAAAACAATATATTGATACAAATAAACTGATTCTATTGCTACATATGGTGCAGAGAATATGACTTGTAGAAATAACATATTAAAACTTTTTCGTTGTCAAAGAACTTGGATTTAAACGATGACGATTATTCCCAAAAATTCTATTTTGCTAATTATATGGCAGTTCTTAATAACCTCCATAAGAAGTTGCAAGGACAAGGCAATACTGCACATTCACTTTTAGAAATTGAAATTTTTTGAAAGTCAATCATCTATGTTTACACAACATATCAATTTAAAAAACCATCGAGAAGCAGATAGTGTCATTAACACGCATTACATTAAAGTATTTTTTAGTATAACTAAATGTAAAATAATCCTTCGCTAATCGTTTTACGGAGTTTAGAAAGGAAATAACTACATTGCCAAGTTTGACACATCCATTTTCTGTACCAACGAAATAAATTTTAACTTGTTCCAAAAGGTTAATATATCTGGATTTAAATTTCGGTTAATAGGTTTTAAATCGGAATATTGTTGGTCTTCAAAATTTACATTTTTACATATGCTCGTGGCATTTGGACAATATTCCGATCCACATATTATTGTAAGGAGATTTTTAAAAACATAAATATCCTTAATAGAAAAATATGAGCCTTGTTGAAAGACGTTAGCCTTACAAGTTTAAAACTAAAGACTTCAAATTACGAACCTGATACAAAACACATCTGTGCATCAATTCACTCATAAAAATCTCACTCATATTTTTGTTTATTTTTATTAAATTGTATGCCTTCATTATTTATTTTACATTATGCGAAAATAAAAGTATAAAACAATTAGAACCTTCTTAAATATTATTTTTACACCATAATCCCTGCGGCTCTTCCGTGATATTTGTAATTTTTTTTAAGAAAATGGCTCTTTACTTAAAAGTAGTTGCCGACCCCTGCGCTAGGGAATCCATATTTTGAGGCAATGTACGTGAATTCAAATTTTATCTCACCGTTACTTAGTAGCACCTTTGAAATTTTCATTGATGCGACCTCTTCTTCGTCCTATACATTAACCACTTTCATAACTATTTCGAAGTTGGTGGCATCGTACACTGCGGCAGCAATCCATGTTCGCCATCAAGTATTATTGGTCGCGAAGTGCGAGACCTGGTACCAAATTATTAAAAATCGCTACCCTTGACGGTGCTTTCAAGAATACCTTTTTACACCGGTATTGGACGATCGACGTTAGTATACATGCTTAGAATTTGATCCCAAACTCGATGAACTGTGCAATACAAGTCAGATGAGTCACTTTTGGGAGAAATATTTTTATCGGCATCTGTTAAGATGTATGGAGCGGCATTTGATTCAAAGAGTAAAATCGAATCTCGGTTGAAACTTTTAAGCAGAATTTTTATCCAATCATGAAAATCAAATCAATCGTGACAATAAAATATATCAAAATAAAATTAAATCAATCAAAAAGTGTTGCAATAGTACTGGCCTTGGGATTGGGCTTTTCTAGCACTGTAGTATTTAATAAAAAAAAATGCTTAGCGATTAGTTCATCGTCGCCCAATATTCCAATGAAGACATTTGCTACATATCTCGCAGTTATATCCGTAGTTTCATCTATTGAGATGCATAAAAAAATATTGTTGGTCAAATATTTAATTTGACGCAAATTTTTATGTGATCGATAGTTCTTTTGTGAAGGTCTTTCACGTAATTGTACCGAAGAGTGTTTTTGGACGGTACTTTCTACTCTGTATACTTTTCTTGAAACAACACAAAATTTTTGTTAATGTCGGCGGAAAAAAGAAAACACATATCTTCTTCAAATTAAGTAGCATGTGAGTTAGAAAATAAGCCGAAGAACGGTTGTATAATTTTCTTCCCATTGTTCTTGTTTACAAGTTCGATATGTTTTGCAGTTGTTAAATGATGTATTTCTATGAGTATTTCTTCGGCCGATATGGACTTGTTACACCCTTTGCACAGAAGCATCCTACCAGCAGTCTTATATAAAGAGAACTCTTGTACGTATTGCGACAATTTTTGTGTCAAAGGGGTTTTTGTCTTCGGCGCTATATAAATTAAGATTATTTAAAATTATAAGTAAACATAATTTTTTTTTTCGGAGAACTGACTAATTCTGCCCTTAATTTACTTTACCGCCACCTCAGCATCTCGGTTCTGAAGTGGGGTGCCCTTTCAAAGCGGGTATTATTGTAAAACCCAACATTTTTTATTAGTATTTTGATACCCACAACCTTTGTCTGTTGTCGATGTACCTATACCATGTTGATTAGTCTACTTATTTATAAATCTATTCTTGTATTTATTAAATGCAACAACCTCTATTTATTGTATGTATTTTTATGTTGAATTGTAGAGTAGGTGGTTTATTTCCAATTGTAGGTGGGTACGGTTTCGGGATTCGGTTTCCTGATCAGGATTACTGATTCGGAATTCCGTGAGACTAACGCAGACGTTCGAGTTTTTGTATTAGGAATTTACACTACCAGTAGGTAGAGAGACGCTTTCGTAAAAGCACGTTTAAGATGGACCACGATTTAATTTCTATTGCAATTTTACTGGCGCTAAGTGAGAAAAAAAGGAAACGTCGATATTGGGTACACCCACTAAACACCAACAAAATAAAAGAGAGTAAATTCTATCTGAAAAGAGCAAATTTGCGAACACACCCAGAAGAGTTCTTCAAATTGTATAGGATGTCAATGAAATCCTTTGATGAACTTCACAATGGCATAAAAGAGAAAATTTAAAACAAAATACGTGCATGAGGTTGTTTGGATACGAAAGAAAAGTTCCGAACGGAAATTTCCGTTCGTGTGCGGCGGATTATCAAAAATGTATGCGAGCGCTGCGTTCGGGACAGTGTTGCCAATTTTATTTTTCAGCGTATCTTACCATGCACTTGGAAAAATCGTATTTTGCCGAACGAATTTTAGAAATAGAATAGTACGCATAGAATTTTCCATAAAACAATAGTAAATTATTTGAATAGGTAATATTATTATAGCTTTAAATCAATATGTTATATTTAGGATACAACATTTTATTATTTGGTATTTAAATACGAACATGGAATGATTTTCTGGACCATGGTTACCAGTATTTGAAGACTCATTTGTCAATTAAGGAGTTTATATATACACTGCTCAAAACAATAAGCGTGCCTCCTATCACTAATTTGTGCCTCCATAAAATTCTAACGGAAAATTACATGGAAATAAAATTAAGAACATCTGAAACACTCTCTATTAAATTGTTTTAATTGACACAAAGGGAATTATACTCATGGCATACTTCCGGAGTATCCGTAATAATTAACATGAACTACCAAAACTAAAGTGAAATAATGTATCCCAAATTTGATTCAAAGAGCTAGGAAGGTCTAGTTCATATCAATATGCAGACGAAAATGATTGCAACTTACAGTTTGACTTAAGTTAAGTGAAAATGAAGCATCTCAACGAAGTGAAAGTTGTTCGGGCTATAACATTAATTTAAAATGGTGAAAGCTTTCAACAAGTTTCAAGAAACTTGAACGTAAACCTGTCTGTTATTCGATTGTGGAGCAGGAATTTGGATTCAGTTCAATGTACCGGGCGCGACGTGGAAGGTCGCAAAAGAAAAACATCTCAAAATCAAGACCGATTTTTACTGATTTCAAGTCGGAATAATGTTTGTTTAATCTACACTTACACTTTATTAAACTATAAAATTAGGAGTAGATTTAAGGGAATCAAATTTGAGCGGAAGACGACCCGTCCGAAAACCCTCTTTGACACGACGCCACAGAATAGCGAGGATGATTTTTGCTTGTGAACATTTCGCGTGGCAACTTCGTCAAAGGAAGTCTGTGCCCTTCTCGGATGAATCAAGGTTCCTTATTACTCGTTGCCATGGCCGAGTACGTGTTTACAGACACCCAGGAGAAGGCTACGCAGCTGCTACTGTTCAGGAAGTCGAAAGATTTGGAGGTGGTTCAGTTATGGTTTGGGGTGGGATTAGTATCGACAGTAGAACATGTTGTTCCTGGGGCATATGAAATACGGCAATTTTTTTTTGTTAATGCAGGATAACGCAAGACCACATACTGCTTCGATTGCGGTAAATCGATTACGCGGGGAATCGTCATATAGGCGAGGAGTAAAGAGGATAGTACGCTGCATATTTATAAAGTGCGAGTGGGTCAGTCAAAAAATCATTGGATGCCTTCATTGAAAAACCAAAGAGGAAGGTTATGGCCCACTCAAGTCTCTTGTATTGTGCTATTTTTCTATTTTCTTATCAAGATTTGGAAAGATCGTATATTTTAAGTACGATTTAGAATACCTGATCGTATATCGCATCCGCTCCAAAAAGGTCCTATAAATACGATTTAAATCGTACGGTTGGCAACACTGGTTCGGGTTGACTTCATTAAGTTTTTTTCGTTCTGAATGACCCGAACGCTCGGTTTATTTCCGAAACGAACGCCAGGTTTTTTCCGTCCGGAAAATGTATTAACGTGTGCGCCCAATTGAACATTTTATATATAAGGCAAGCATTCAGGTCTCCGAATCAGGAACCCTGATCAGGAAACCGAATCCGGAAACCGTACGCATGCCCCCGGCCGTAGATAGCAGGAAAATTAAGATATACGTACCACGTGCATGTGGGGTTGGAAAACAATCAAAGTCAGCCAGCAACACAACAAAGTCATTAGATTCATTAAAGTAGTACTAAATTACTCTAGCCTAAATATTATAACCTAAACGTATATACATTCTTGCCGCACGTCACGCGTTTTGATATTTCCATAAAAAAACAGATCAGGTGATTATAAATATTTTATCTAAATTAAGCATAATATGAAATATGCAGTTATTTCGAAAAATATCTTATCTTGGCCAATATACAATTTATTGGTAAAATATTAAATAATATGCCCCCACAGGGCTAGGGCTCTAGGGCTTCTAGGGCTTCATGGTGCTTCTAAATTCATAGTTTAGTCGGAAACAAATTTCGGAATAGTCCATTGCTTCTCGCTTCTTCGCAATAGTCCATAGTCTCTCCGCCTTCCTCTTCAGTTCACAGTATAAGTTGAGGCAACTCACATATCACATCTTACAGTATTTCACTCAAATACCCCAATCTGTAATTCTTCTGGCGTCTACTGTTCCCTGAATTATAAACTTCAGTAGTCCATTGTGTCGCAGTATGTGCGACATACTGTGTATATGTTTCTTTTTAAATATGTAAGGAAGCATCTTCTCTCTCCCACTCTTCTAAAGACTTCTTCATTTGTGATCATTTCTTTACAGCTGATTTTCACTTCTATAGCACCAGGTTTCAAATGTTAGTAGTCTTTTCCTCTCTCTATCTCCTATTGTCCAAGATTCGCTGCCATATAGCGCGACGCTCCATACATAGGTCTTCTACATTTGTTTCCTCACATCAAGACTTATGTTCTTTGCAGTAAATAGGTTCTTCTTTTTATAGAAAGAGTTCTTGGGCAATCCTGCTTAATATCTCTCTGCTGCTTCTTCCACTATTCGTTATTTTACTTCCCAGATAATTAAACTCTTTTAATTCTTGTATCTCTTCATTCCTTAACTCTATTGCTGTCTGGTTTTCACCATTTCTATGAGACAAAAATTTTTGTTTTGTTGTATTTATTATCATATTAGATTCTTCCTCCATTATTTTGTCCATCTTGCTCAGGATCTTTTGTGTCTTCTTCATTTTCTGCAATTAGCGCTGTCATCAGAAAACCTTGCTCAAGTCATCAAGTCAACTTTGCTTCATGAATATTCACTCCTGTGACAAATTCTTCTCTTATTCTTTCCATCGCCTGTTGTACATATGTATTGAATAGATATGGGGACAGGGAACAACCCTGCCGTATACCCTTTCTGATATTTACTGTTTCTTCCTTGCTACTACAACAAACTATTCCACTTTCTTGTTATATTATAGATATTATATATAGATATATATAATATCTATAGATATTATAGATGAGTTTTCTTTCTCTAAAGTTATCTCTTAAATACATGTTGGATGAACATTTCTGAATAGAACAGTTCAGTTGACATTGTCAAACACCTTATCAAGGTCGGCGAACGCTTAGAAATTAGGTTTGCCTTTCTTCACTTGCTTCAATGCCAAGATTGCATTTCGTATTCTACTTCTTCCCTAAACCCAAATTGATCATCAGATAGGTTTTCCTCAATTTGTTTTTCTATTCTCTTCATAATAATTCTGGTGACTATTTTTGATGCATGACCTGATCCATAATATGCATTTGCATATTTTTGAGATTAAGAAATAATTATAGTCATAAACAACTTATTATCGTTATAAACAATTAATTATAGTTATAAATATTTAATTATAGTTATAAACAACTAATAATACTAATAAACAACTAACTATAATTAATAACAACTAATAGGGAATATGCATGAAATTCAAATTTGATTCAAATTTTTTTTTTTCGAATATTTATTGACCGGAAATTTGAACTAAACCAATATTTTTGTTTTTTTAATACTATTTTGTTTTTGTTTAATATCTTTTAAAATACTTAAAATCAATATATAAACGTGCAAATTAAGCGAAGGAAATTAAAATTTGTAAAACGCAACACCATTGGGTAATACGGAAGTGACGCAACATACCATGTACACGTATTTTTTACATTGGTATGTATGTCATTGCAGTCTTAGGTTAGAAAACAAACGTTCAAAAGGTGAAGTTAGAAATGAAAACAGCTGTAATAAATAATGGACTGAACTGTCGGTGGTAATTGATGTCATCAACAGACTACGCGAAAATGGCGGCGTTTAAACAGCTCAAAATTTTTCCCTATATTAAATATTTTTTTTTTTAGTTTAATTACAGCATTTTTAAGTAGTATTTGTATGTTTTGCTATGTTATAAAGGCGTAAACAGTTAATTAAAAATATAAAATTTTTCATGCATATTCCTATTATAGTTATGTAACTTAATCCAGAATTTTTTCTGAGAAAAAGAAAAAAAATCGAAATTAATTTTTTTTTAATTTTATTGGAAAATTATTTCAAAACATTTTGTCATTCAATCTATATATTTTCTCATCAAGATGAGGTTAATGTTACCATTTTTAAGAAACTTCAAACAATACTTGAAAATTAAAAAAAAAAATACCATTCGAATTGTTTTGAATGTTATCCAAAAATATTTATAAATTTTTGTAAATGGTTTTATGATTCGTTTTGAAGAAATCCAAAGTTTCCAATTTTTTAATTGTAGTTCTATTTAACCATAATATTATATGTATTGTCATTGAATTATACAGAATTTGTCTCATGTTTAGTTTTAATTTTTTGAGATATTTTGAATTTCATGTTGAAAGATTTGACAAGAATTTCAATCAATTTTATTTTGTCAAGAATTTCAATATATTCTATTTTCTATTAAAGTTGCTTCAATTACAAACTGAAACCTATTCCCTCATCTCTGGGCAAGAAGAAGAATGCAAGTTTAAAAGATTCAAATCTTGTAACAATTCATATCGTACTTTTCTGTTAAAATTATGATTACAAAAGTTATTTTAAAATATTGTTGCGACCGTTAATACGTAGTAATCCACTTCAAATCAAACTTTTGTCTGCATTTGGAGTTTTCGGCTATATTTGGGTTATTGTGATTTTTTTCCTTTTATATTTATTCAATTTTAGATGAGTGTAATTGGAAAACCATTCTCTGTGGCAATAAGATAAGCTTTTAATTCTTTTGTCCTCGGTTAGAGGGATGGAAGAGGCTCGATCTCTCATGGAATGATAAGTAGCTAATTTATGTGATATGGTGATTTGATGTGAAGGGGATTGTACAATTTACACTACTCGCTTTTCTGTTACAGTGTAAACTCCAATTAACGCCACTCGATTTAACAACAAACTCCCTAAAACGTCGAAATTACTTGACTCTGGTTGATTTACCTTGTTGTCCATACAATGATATACTCTATGTTGCAACACACCCACTCTTAGTAACGACAATACGTCATTATGAAGAAATATACAGTATTTTATAAGTTGCCGAAATTAATAAGAACTGCAGCTGTTTATGTTTTTTGTTTATTATTTTGTTGCTTTATTGTCTAGCCCGTATTTACCTAGACTGTCGGCATCATACCTACCGGAGATTCTAAGAAATTCGTTCTTTTGTTTATTGAGATTTTCTTGAACGTGTTTACCTCGGCTGCTAGACTTTCATTAGGTTGTTATGCGTTACCATATTCTCAGTTGCTCACAAACTTTCAAACTGTGAACATAGCGAATAAGAGAAAATCTTTGTGTATTGTCGAACAGAAATACGCGCAATAGAGGCGGGAGAAAAGATAAGTGATATTGGAAGACGCTTTGGATTCACTCGCTCTACCGTATCTACAAAATGGAAAAACAAAGAAAAAGTGCAGAGCGGGATGGAAAATCTTCTAAGAAATTAAAGAAACTGAAGATTTGGATCAAGCTATGATATCATGATTTCATGGACAGCTTCAGATTAATATGCCTGTCTCGGGGTCGATCGTGAAAGCTAATGCATAGAAGCTTACTGAAGAACTTGGCTTAGAATTAGCGGCTTTCAGAGCGTCAGATGGATGGCTCGGAGAGTTCAAGCAACGACACCATATCAACTATGGTAAAGTTAATGGAGTGGATATGTATTAATGCTAATGTAACTGACGACTGGATTAATAGACTGTGGCTAAAATTGAAAGAAAAGTAGAATCCAGATGATTTTTTACTGCTGATGAAGCCGGAGAAGTTTGAAATTTAATTATTAAGAGAAAAGTGTGTAGGAGGAAAACTTTTCAAGGAGCGTATTACAGTGCTGATATGAATGGCACATCTGCTAATATGAATGGCACAGAAAATGGGAAGTTGGTCGCTTACCGGACAAACTCGTTTGTTCACAACATTTTCCTGCCTTTCTTCTTAAAATAAATACAAGTTTTTCTAACCAGTTTCTAGAATATAATCATCATCATCAACCAGCCTTCGAAGTGCACTGCTGGACATAGGCCTCCCTTATAGTTTTCCTTTGTTGTCGGTCTTGATCCGTGTGAATCCAGTCGGTTTCAACTCTTTTTAGGTCGTCGGTCCAGCGTATAGGTGGTCTTCCCCTGTTTCGCTTATCAACGCGTGGTCGTAGGCCCTGATTCGTAACGTGGTCTCTTAGACCTAAACCTAGCATTGATGTCTCCATTTTTCATTGTGCCACTCTACGCTTTCTCGCTGATGATATCGTTAGGGTTAAGGTATAGAGCATATGTGAATGCTGGCGGAACACACTGCTCGACCACTTTTCTCTTTAGACAGGTGGGAAGATCGATTATAGGACATGTTTTAACTTTCCGTACACTGTCCATACAAGGTTGATTCTTCTATGTAATTTGCATATCTGGTTGTCCTTTGATATTCGTATATCATGACCCAGGTATATATATATATATATATATATATATATATATATATATATATATATATATATATATATATATATTTCTCATTCATTCACTCATAACAAAATTTGTCATGATCTTAGTCTTGGAAAAGTTCATCTTTAGTTCACCAGAGCATGCAGAGCATGTTGCAATTTATGGAGCATTTTTTTCGCCTGCCCTAGATTGTCGGTTGTTAAGACAATGTGACGACCGTCTATGTTTATACCTCTAGTATTCCAATCGAGCTTCTTCAAAGCGTATTCTAGGACTGTTATGAATAGTTTTGGAGACATGTGTGTGTGTCCCTGTCTCACTCCTCTTCCGACTTTAATGCGGTTGCTGTTGTCTTGTAATTTGACCGACATGGCAGCGTTCTTGTATATGTTATAGATCAGTTTTGGGTATCTACAGAGGTCTTTGTAAGTCTATAATGTAATCATAAATTCTTCTAAATAGATAATCTAAAAATCTTGCTTAATGAAAAGGACCCAAGTTTAATCTATTGGAGTCATTAGAAATTTTCATAAAAAGCCGTAATATATCAGTAAATTTCCTAATCAAGAAAACCGACCTAACCTTTTGACAACTTTTTAATTTATTGCTATTCTCTCCAGATAAGTTCCCAACTATAGAGAGACACCTCCCTACCCCGTCAAAACTCTTAGTATACTTTCAATCTCATTAATTTGTAATCCACTTTAAAATGACCTTCAACAGCCGAAAGTCGAGTCTTATAAGGCAGTGTTCTTCAACGTAGAGAAAGCCTTTTTAATTGGGTAGCAAAGCCTCTTTAATGGGACCTCAGTTATTTTAAAATTTAAAATAGAGAGCCCTTAAAGCAGTTCACTTGTGACAGTAGTAGACAAAAACATTATCTGGTACTCTAAACATATTTGGTACTCATTATAACGGCTTATAATGAGTACCAAAGTAATGCTTCAAAATATTATTTTTGTAGGAGAATGTAGACATGTAAACTTATGAAAAAACTTTCATACACTTATTTTAATTAAAATCAAACTGGCAGCTTCGCAAATATATACAGTCTATAGTTTAGTTATCAAGCAAAACCATTTTACCTTCAAAGTAAAAAAGGCATTCAAATTAAAAAAAAAATCTAAAATCATTCTATTTCAAAATGTTATATTTATTCAGAAAAGGTTAAATAAAGATTAGGTAGAACATAAATTAGGTTAATACAAATCAACAAATACAGTCAGTCACATGAATTATTAATGTTACAAGGAAATCAAACCACATTTACATCAATGTGATGGTTGGGCCTGTTTCTTGTTAAACAATTTTTCCCATCGCGGATCCGTATTTGCTAAACATGGAACAAAATCGCTTTCTAAATTTAGGCGATATCTCTCTTGCCTTTTATTTTAACCATCAACGAAAACTTCAAATCGCACAAATAGGAGGTGACAAATGGAATCAAACACTTCAATGCTTCTCTGGTTAATTGTGGATATTCTGTTTTTCTCTTTAGCCAAAAGCTATCGGAAATGATAGACATGAATTCCAAGTGTATCATTCCATCAGCAGATAATTCCAACAGATTTCCTTTTAGATTGGTTCCCAAACTTGCCGCATTTGTAGGTGCTTTTAACAACGGATTTATGATCTACTTTTTCCCAGTATTTGCTGAAAGTTCGTAAACCGAGAAATAATGCACATTTCATTTTTAAAATTCTGCAATACAATTTCCATGCCAGTATCTATGATTTGATGGTTATCTTAGATCCCACTTCTCCTGATATAAGGCATCCCAAATGTAATTTTCATCCGAAAATTCATTATCATTCAATACGAATATTAAATTATTACATAAAGTTCCACTTAAAATACGGCAAAGTGGAAAAAGCACTTTTCTCGTTAAAATCGGGGATTCCGCAGGGAAGCCCATTATTATACACTCTGTTCACAGCTGACCTTCTAGTGCGTTCAAACACCACCGTAGCAAATCAACAACATACAAATCCTGTCACAGCTTCGAAAAATCTACGAAAAGCACTAAACAAATTCGGATAGTGGTTAAAAAAATGGAAACTTGGTTAAGTGGTTAAGAAAAATTGATGTTGGCATGAATGATGCTTGCTTAACGCCAGCGATACCAAATCTGTTCACATCACTTTTACAATGAGAAAGAAGGTCTGTCCTACTGTTCTCCGGTATGGCCATCCGCCCGCAGGAGTCAATATTTCAAACCAAATTTCTAACCACATTACGCCCACTACCATATCGAACAGCCATATGAAATTCATCGAAAAAACAGCTCATATTGAGGAATTCACCGAACAAGAAATATTTGATTTATTCCATCAACACCTGAAAAATAAATCATCTGCTGGCCTGGATGAAATATCAGGCAAAATCTTCAAGACTTTTACCTTGATTTATCTTGACTTTTTAGTTACCCCATTAACGCATATTATTAATGCCGTCATTGAAGCCGAAACGTTTCCAAAGGTTTTAAAGATTGCCATCGTAATGCCTGTATTTAAAAAAGGCGATAAAACCAAACTTAACAAGTACAGGTCGATAGCTCTTCTCTCCACCCTATCAAGTATTTTAGTATACAATATTCTTCGCCGCCTAAATTAATTTATCGATAAATATAATCTAATACCCATAGAACAACATGAATTTCGTAAGGGCAAAGCTACTGCCACCGCTATTTCTGAGTTGTACATTCAACTTCTAAATGAAATTGATAAAGGAAATCATCCCACCGGCATTTTCGCCGAACTATCAAAGGCTTTCGATTGCGTGTCTCACCTACAAATTTTAGATAAACTATTTCAACTTGGTATACGTAGAAAGATGAGCAAACTCTTACAATCCTACCTATTAAACAGGAAACAACACGTAAAACCTACTTCAAATTTTGAAACTGGTATATCGGAACCACTGAATATTAACATATGTGTTCCTCAAGGAAGTGTCCTGGCTCCTACCTTGATATTATTATATACAGCGGACCTTGTCTCATTTATGCAGAACTGTCGATGCATTTTATATGCTGATGACTCAACATTCATAATATCCAGAACTTCAACGACTGAAAATGAAATTGAAGCTAACAATGTTTTATCCAAAATGTTAGTGTAGTTCTCCGCGAACAATCTATTCCTTACCAAGGATAAAATTGAGTACCTCATTTTTCAAACACGGCTAAGTCAGTATGCGGAGAACTTGAACTTAAAGATCGATGGTTTTAACCTTCAGAGAACGAAAGCAACAAAATTCCTGGGACTCTATTTTGACGAGTTCCTTACCTGGAGCATGGCAGTGGATACGTTATCAAAGAAAATAAATAGTAAGGCTTTCTTGATTCGAGCGTTACGAAAAATTATCAACCCACATGAACTGCTTAATTTCTACTATCCTGATGTTGTCAATTTTAACATATGGAATTCTAGCGTGGGGAACCTCTAGTCAAATAGAATTTGTGCTCAAGGCACAAAAAAATGCCATACCACCACCAGAGAGTAGGTTTTTTTTTAAACCTACCAGAGAGTAGGTATTTCTTCTACAGCCATTTGCAGACCGCATTTCCAAAGGTTAAAAATACTAACAGTCACTCGCATATACATTTGGGAGGTAGCTTGGTTCATCCACAAAATGAAGTTGGGTTTGTACATGAACATGGATATCCACCATCACTTTACGAGAGGATGTTCGAAACTATATACCCCTAAGTGTAACTTACAATGTTGCTGTAAATCTCCAACTATCCTTGGAGTTTCCATCTACAACCAGCTACCAAATAGTATTAGAGATAAAGTTTCATGGAGAAACTTGAAGAAGAAGTTGAAATTTGTTTTGTTAAAAGATACTGTTTATTCTTTTCAAGAATTTTTTAATATATATTTTTATATTTCTGTTTCTTTCTTTTTTGACTTTATCATATATGTATTTTAGTGTACATCGTTTATGAAATAAATTTAATTTTGATTTGATTTGATTTGATTGAATAAAGTAAAATATCTCGGCTTGTACCTCGATCGCAGGCTAACGTGGGCAAGCCACATTAAAACTAAAAAGAAGCAACTGGACCTACATCTGAAAAATGTACTGGCTGCTAGATAGTAGGTCAAAGCTGAGCATATACAACAAAATATTAGTGTATAAACAATCTTGACCAAGCTGGACGTATGGAATACAGCTTTGGGGAACTGCCAGTACCTCAAATATTGAAATCCTGCAGCGATTCCAAGCAAAAACCTTCAGAATGATAACTAATGCTCCTTGGTATGTCACAAATGCAAACTTGCATGATGATTTAAAAATTGAGACAGTAAAGACAGTTGTACAAAAGCTGTGTACAAACTACGAGCTAAGGCTCAGTACCCACCCAAACGCACTTGCATCCAACCTGCTGAATAGACGAGGTATCAAAAGGAGGCTAAAAAAATTCAAGCCACTGGACCTGCGACAGCGATACCAGCCGGATTAAAATACGCAACTAAAAATCATATGTGGTGATAAATAGAACAGTGCTCATTGATGAATAATGGCCTTCTAAATACATAAACTTGTCATTTCTATAATACAGCATAATTATTTAATGTCATGTCACATGATAGCTTATAATTGTAATATATTTGAATTTAAAAGAAAGATTCCTTAAAATCTTCAAAACTTCCAAAAACCTTCAAAAAGAAAACCAAATATCAAATGTATCATATAGAAAATCACCAAAACTCAGTTATATGTAATGTATTTTTTCTTTTTTGAAATTGTAACGTTTTTATTGCTGATTTTCAGTTTTGTATAAAATAATCGTTTTATATTAATTCCATAAATTTTTCTCTAAAATTTATTCTAAACTCAATTTTAAAAATTACAAAGTTTTTTTTCCAATTTATTGCATACATCCAACGACCAAGAGAAAAAAATTACATCGAAAATCGTTAAACCTTAAAACTCGAATAACGGGATGACGAAGAGTGAATTTATCGCTCGCATTCGTGCAGTCTGGTTAAGTAGCCGGGATCGGCCCCGAATTGAAAGACATAGTTTCCTCCAGTGTTGCCATAGAAAATAAAAAAGCCGCTACCAAAGGCGTGTAATGTACTCTAAATATACAACCTATAAATTATTTATCCTGTGATATAGAGTGGGTATAGAGTGGGTAAGATGTGGGTGAAAATTTTTTCAGACAAAAAAATCTTAGATGAATTTATCTATCAAGATATCGCTTTTACAAATTCTTAGTAGGTACATTAAACAGATAAAGTGTTTAATATTCTACATATATTATTTCAAATTTAAAAGGTGATTATAATTGATATCGGAAAGTGCTAAACTTGCAGTTCTTTCTATTTTCTAAGTTCAACTCTAGTACGTTACTTGCAAAATGAATTAAACGCTTCATGCACCCTAGAGATAGTTATCAGGAAGGTCGAGATCTAGCAATCTGGGTCATCAAGAAACTGTATCTTTTTCCGATCCAATGATTGCGGAAAATGAACTTAAAAATGCACGAGATTCTTTGTTGAAATGAAGTCTGTGCATCATACTGTTGTATCCACATCTGTTGTACTTTGTAAACTCCGTCGTTATTTTTAATAAACTAACAACATAAGCATTAAGGTTTGGCATTCTGTGATAGTTTATTTCGATTTTGCAAATTATTAGTTACAAGAAACAAATATGACAAGTATTTTCAATTGTAATTGGTTCTGTTAAACCTGTGCTAAAAGTGGAACTGATATGGAATATTCTATGATAAAAAAAAATGTTGCTAATATTGGTGTTTTTTATTATTGGTGTCACAAGATGTAATCAATTGAATTTAAAATGGGGCAGTTAGAATGAATTCGCAAAATGGAAAACAACATGCAATGAACATTTGAGTCTAAAAGATCAACAATCAACAATGAATGAGATTTAAACGTAATACGCCTAATCAATTTCGATGCATTCGAGTTTTGAGGAGGATATTATTTTGATTAAAACAGTAATTGTCATATTGTTCTTCAATAAACTAAAAATCCTTCCTGTGAAATAAAAAAAAGCAAAGAAATGATTTAAACTCGAAAGACAATTTATTTTAAATTATATAATTACAATAGATTATCTATGATTATACAATAGATTTAAGATTATTATATATGATTATACAATCGATTATAGCCGCCTACTAAACCTTATCTGTTATTCTATTAACAAAATCGCTTTATATCGATTAATTTGTTGGATATATTATTTAATGTGCTAGCTAGTGTATTGTTTTTAAAATGTGATTATTTCTGATCTTTGGTCCGTAACAAAACTGTATGGTCCCGCAGGTCCACATCGCGGAAATTAATTCGGAAGCCGTGCGAAATCGATTCGAACGTGATGATAAATAATACACGAGAATAGTTACAGTACACTAAACCTTTCCCATTTCGCCCAAACATTTTGTTTTCTGATTTATTTGCTGTTGGCACTATTAACAAACACGAGGTTCTCTACAGAAAGATTAGCAAAAACTCGCAAATCTGCGATAAAATCTATTGAAAAATAGAAATAAAGCTATTTTGTCGTTCAAACGAATAGAAAATGAATAACATGTGGAGGAATATGTTGAGATTTTGTGTTGAGATAGAAATGTTTTCTCGGGTAATGTTGATGGAGATTTTCTTATTTAAATGGGAAGAGGCGTAAAATTACTTTCGCAAAATCGCTTTACTTGAAACGTTTTTAAGTACTGGATTTATTGTTTCTCTTTAAGAAGATTTAAAATTTAAGCATGGTCAAATATATGTAATTTTAAAAGCAATTCACGTTTAGAATAGAAACCGATTAAAATATAATGCATACAAATATTTGCTTTACATTAAGCTAGCTTATTTTCTTAATATTATAACCATATATTTAGAATTTCATGCTCTATAAAGTTTATTTACTCCTACTCAAAATGTTTTTAACATTATATAAAACAATATTTATATATTTGCGTTAAGAAGAAAAAATTGTCAACAAAACCAAAATGTATATTAAGCTTTAAAGCGCGCGTAGAGAGATGTATACAATATATGCAATTCTTTTTTGCCGTTGTTCTTTGTGAGAGGTAAGAAATAATAAAATATCTTGCCTTATTTGTGTACTTTTCTTTGTATGGCAGCTGTGCAATATTGAACCGCCTCGCGGCCTGAAACTAGGGAGATTCACTTTGTAGCCATTTTTGCATTCACTAAATTTAAATAACAAATTTTATTATATGGAAATTATTTAGTGTTTGAAGTCATTTTGCAATTTTTCGAGCGGACAGCAATGTCAAGTTTCAACAAAAAAATTAATATCCAGAACAGTTTAACAAGTAATAATTTGATAAAAGTTATTCTAAAACCAATTATTTAATTACATTAACATTAATTTAAATGAACAAATCATCATCATCAACTTCTCTACAATCAATTATCGGTCTTGGCCTCCTCTACAATTTTTTTCATTTAAATCACAACTATATTTTTAATAAACCTACCCTTTTATAATTTAGAATATATAGTTTTCTAATTTATGATTGTCTCCTTTTTCATATTGTATTAGGATGTTATTGTTTTTATGTACGCTTTGAAAGCGGTGTAAAGTAAAAGGAATACCGAATAGCCGAATCAGCCTTAATAATTAATCTTTTACTTCCGGGTGTTTCCCGACATTCTTTGTTTGAAAGTATCAAAGTGCAGCCCGATATACTAAAATAATGGGCCGCAGCAGGATACCCTTAACTACAACAGACCAATCTATATGCAAAGTCAATTTTCAAAAATGTTTGAATCAGCTTTTATGACTCGGTTGTCAAGTTCCTTGGAAACTCCTGTTTTCTTTTTGTAGCATGGAAGAATTCACTAGCTATTCTTTAGCTGTGATATAGTTAGTTTAGCTTTTAAGTTTGTATTTAACTTTTGTTAATTTTTTTTTGACGATGGCCTGATATATTAAAAATGTACTTAGGACCAAATAAATATTTGGACGAGTTCAAATCTTGTCGAGTTCTCAATTTGTCTACCTTTGTGAAGAAGTTTTGTCAACATTAAAGGCTCCTTCAGACCGGCGTGGAGCGTTTGCGTCGCGAAACTTTCGCAGCGAAAAATTCGCTAGCGGCGCGGCAGCGAAATGGCCATGCCCACATCAAAACGCGAATTTTTAAGAATTTTTAAGGTTATAGTAGTCATAATTTCCTTAGAGTAGTAGCTAGCAGTAAGCTTTGCTATAAATAGTATTGACCACAGAAGAAGAAAATCGGTCACTTTGTTATTTTTTATTTGTTTTTAATTTCTAAAAGACCCAGAACTTATTTAAAAAATAAAAGAAAAAGGACATGGGTTCATAAAATCAACAAAATTAATTTTCTTCCAATTCTAATCCCATCTGCTTACAAATTTTGTCCTTTTCCTTATCTTTTTATAGTTTTTATGATCCAGGTGGAATAATATAGGAAAGTTTTAAAAATCCTCAATCCACTTCTCTCGAATCGTCATTTCAAAACATAGCCGGCAGCGAAACTAACCGTGTATGCAGCGTTCTTGTCGTACAATGCTGCACAGCCGCGGCTTTGGCGGAAAACGCAGCAGTTGATCTGAACATGTACATAAGCCGCCACGTCAATCGGTCCGCCGCGATAACGCACCGGTCGCTGTAGCGAAACTTCCGCGCCGTTCTGTGAGGTCCTTTACAGGTTTTGTCTAGAAGTAGAATATTGAGGTACCTAATACTTTTTTGTTTGGAGGAAGGTGGGGCGTAGCTGGCGGGATAGTCCTTTCCAGAAAAATCGACCCCAAGGAGACGCATACGAACACTCTGGAACTGCTTTTCGCATGACTTCTGAGTGTCGGATGGATATATTAAAAAAATGTGCTACAACTGAGTCTCTTGTTGGGCTTCCCCTCAACATTTTCTATGTTGCCTATTATGGAGTCGATTAGCCTCTGCATGGTTTCCCAGTTTTCTTTTTTCTCCAAGCATGTAACTTATAATGGTTCTGGGACCAATAGGTTCTTCCATGTTTACTGCTGCTCATTTCCTCTCGGCTTGCCATCTCCAGCATTCGAAGATAGCGTGGTTCACACTGTCTGTCTCCCCTTAGTACATACATAATTCGTTAGAAGTTCATAAGTTTTGTGTAAATAATCTCCAAAGCCATAACCGGAAAGTGCCTGGATGCTTCAGATAATAACTTATTTTACCGTGCTTTCTTTTAATCCAGGTGGAGATGTGCGCAATAAGTCATTTGGTCTACTGTCCTGTTTCCGTGAGCTCCCACCTTCTCTGCCACTGTTCGAGAAGTTCCTCTCTGACTATTTTTTTGATATCTTGTTGTAGCCAGTTTCGTAAAGCTTCTTTCCCTCTTCTGCGAGTAGGTTAATTGGGAAAATGTCTGCAATGACCGGGGCAGCTTCCCCCGATACCGTTCGATAGCTACTACATGCGCGTATAGCCATTTTACCTTATATAGCTGCTATTTTTTGTAGATTTCCATTTATTTGCAGTTCTTTGACCCATATACAGCATCGTAGCCTGAACCACAGAGCTCAGAATTTTGCGTGTGCTACTTTTGGGGCCCAACGTTTGACATTAGTTATTGTAATTCTGCCATAATCCTCATTCCTTTAGTCACCGCTTCTGTGAAGTGTGCAGTATACGATAGCCTTTTTCCAATCGTTACACCAAGGTATTTTTTCGTATTATCATTATGTCTTTTGGTATTATCATTATGTCGTTTTAAATTTTATTGAGCTGTGTTTTCTCAGACCTGTAGGAAGAACCGCTTCGGTTTTTTCTGCTGCTAGGCTAAGATTTCTGAATTCCGTCCATGCACCAATATGAGCGATTACATGGTTTGCCGTTTGCATGAGAACTTGCTCGGTTCTGGCTGTAACTACCAGTGCTATATCATCGGCGACACCAATTATCGTTGCACCCACTGGCAGTTTCATAGTTAGAATTCCGTGATATATTACGTTCCAGAGGCCATCGAATGGGACCCCGTGGGGCACCACTACTAAATTCATGCTCTTCTTTCTCTCCATCGCCTTGCACGAACAAGCTACGATTGCTAAGGTAACTTCATATCATGCGCAGCAAGTATGGAGATATACCTTTGTTTTTCAAGCTTTCCATTGTACCTTTAGAGTTCGCGCTGTTGAAGGCATTCCTAACGTCAAAGGTTAGGAGAGCATACATTTTTATAGTTATCTACCTGCCCGATTTGGCTTTTTCTGCAATTTCTATTTCTATCTGGTCATCTTTTAATCTAGTTATCGGAAATTGTTGCAATAATTTGCCAGAGACGTCCAATAGACAGATTAACCTATACCAGGGGTGGCGAACCTTTTTCCGGCCACGTGCCATTTTTTTTAAATTTTCACATTTTGAAATTTTGACGTGCCAGGTCTACTTTTACAATGTGATAGTGAAAATCAGTTACTATATTAACGTGAATATTTGACGTGTTTTGTGCGCCTTTTGCAATTACGGACAAATCAATCGACGGATTTTGATGAAATTTGTTATGATTTGATATTGTTATGAATTTCAAAATTGTAGCTATGTAAATACGGCTTTTGTAAATTTTTGAAATTTGTAAATTTTTGTGCGTCTTTTGCTATTACGGAGAAACAAAACGACGGATTTTGATGAAACTTAAGAAATGGTAAGAATTGATGTTCTTACAAGATATCACAAATTACCAAATTTGAAAATTGTAGCTTTGTAAATGCGGTTTTGGTGAAATTTGGAAATTTTTGTGCGCCTTTTGCAATTACAGGCAAACCAATCCACGGATTTTGATGAAACATAGTTAATGATTTGATATTCCTGCGAGGTCCCACAAATTGCCAAATTATAAAATTGTAGCTTTGCAAATATGGCTTTTGTGAATTTTTGAAGTTTCTAATTTTTGTGCGCCTTTTCCAATTACGGACAAAAAAATCGACGGATTTTGATAAAATGTGTTGTATGATTCGATATTCTTACAAGGTCTCACAAATTCCGAAATTGCAAAATTATAGCTTTGTAAATACGGCTTTGGAGAATTTTTGAAGAATGTAAATTTTTGTGCGCCTTTTTCAATTACAGACAAATCAATAGACAGATTTTGATGAAACTTAGTATTGTTTGATACTCTTACGAAATCTCACAAATCCCCAAATTTAAAAATTGTGGCTTTTTAAATACGGTTTTCGTGACTTTTTGAAATCTGTAAATTTTTGTGCGCCTTTTGCAATTACGGACAAATCAATAGACGGATTTTGATGAAACTTGGTGTGATTTGATATTCTTACGAAATCTCACAAATTCCGAAATTTTAAAATTGTAGCTATGTTAATGCGGCTTTTGAGAATTTTTTAAATTTGTAAATTTTTATGCGCCTTTTGCAATTACGGGCAAACGAACCTACGGCTTTTAATGAAACTTGGTATAATTTGATATTCTTGCGAAATCTCACAAATTGCCAAATTTTAAAATTGTAGCTTTGTAAATACGGCTTTCGTGAATTTTTGGAAATTTTTCTGCGCCTTTTGAAAGTACAGGCAAGCCAATCGACGGATTTTGATAAAACATGGTATGATTTGATATTCTAACGAGATGTCATAAATTCCCATATTTCAAAGTTGTAGCTTTGTAAATGCGACTTTGGTGTTTTTTTTTAATTCGAAAATTTTTGTGCGCCTTTTGCAATTACGGGTAAACCAATCGACGCATTTTGAACAGGTCTTATATTTTACACCATTGATGCTGCACAAAATTAGATTGAGAAACTTAAAACTTTATTTTAGAAACGATAGTTTAACAAGTTTAGAAGGCATGCGTGAGAAGTAGTTCGCGTGCCAATAAAATTTTCCTAAGTGTAGGCTGTGACACACGTGCCATAGGTTCGCCACCACTAGCCTATACGATCTGGCGTCACCAATCGGTTTATTACCTTTTCTGACAAGGATTAACTTTGTCCTCTTCCATCTGATTGAAAAATTTTCACCAACTAACAGTGAGTGAGTGTCTAGTACAAATTCAGATTGATTTTGCACGGTTATCTTCATAATCTCAGGTGGAACTCCTTCTGGGCCTGGCGCTCTAGCGATCCTTATTTTCATACCTGCTGCCTTTAGTTCCTCTGCAGTGAAGGTATCTAATACTAGGTACCCAGATATTGATGAAAATGCACATTGCATTGTACATTGCGATGTACATTTTCACATTGCACAAATAGTTCAATTTTGGCAATACTCATTTCTCGTTAAATCATCGAAAGCCAGATGTCTTAGGTTGTACACACCAATTATTTTATAAAACTAAAAGGTGATATATGACTCTACGTTAGGTTATATTTTCTATGGCAATGCAGCCATATCTATGTTGAATAAGCCTCGTTTACTTTCATGATTGTATTTTAAAAAATTCAAGATTTTTTGTCCCCTTTCGCGACGAAGTTATTGGTTATTTTCTCGCAGAAATCGTTTAAACTAGATTCTAGTAAGTATGAAAATGAAAATGTTTCCTTTAAATTTTTCACGCGATAGATGCTCAACGAGAATCTCTACCTTTTAATAACTTGCGTCTTCCATGTTTGCTTCAAATAGATAGAGATAACAAATAATTCCGCAATGACCCATGGATGAGAAACTGATTGCAGATATATGTAAAATAAATTGAATATAAAATCGTTAAATTAAATGTTTCGTTTCGTTTTAAGTTTTAAGTTATTAAAGTTTTGTTTGTACCTCGAAATTGCTTAAAACGAGACTGTTTAAAGGAAGAAAATATATTCTTATATATTGATTTATATTTTTTATCTAAAACACCAATGTAGGTAGGCACATCCAAATTTTTCTCGTAAAAGTATCATTTTAATGTAAAAAGAAAACAATTGCTTATAAATTCTACAAATTTTAATTCTGGTCAACCAGCAATTGTAAAACTGGTGCAAAAGTTTGAGCTATTTTAACAAGTTTGTGATACAAAGACCCGAACTCGTGCACGCCGCACAAAAACAACAGAAAAGGTTGCTATTGTAGCCCATACTGTTGAGGAAATTCCAGGTTTAACAATTTCTCGTCGATCTTTGGAATTGGGCATTCGACAAACGACATTACACCATATTTTACCATCCACAACGTCGTGTCTATGCTGACTGGTTCCTTGAAATGCATCAAACTGCATGCATCCGAGATTTTATCGAAAAATCATGTTTAGTGATGAGGTCCATTTTTACCTCGGGGGCTAGGTTAACAAGCAGAATTGTTGAATTTGGGCCTCGGAAAACCCAAGAATTATTGTTGAAACGCCTCTTCATCAAAATCAACGTGTCCATTAAAATCTTCTCCATCAATCTCAAAACCAAACTCAACGTGTGGCTGTTTGTTGCGGTTTTTGATCTGGCGGGGTCATTGCACTTTGCTTTTTCGAAAATGAGGCTGTAGCAACTGTTACGGTGAAGGTATTGCGAAATCAAACAATGTTTTGGGATTTTGTATTGCAGAAATTGGAAGTTATTGATGTGGAAGACGTATACTTTCAACAAGACGGCGCTTCGTGTCACGCAAGTAAGGATACCATCGCTCTTTTGCGTGAAAAGTTTTCTGACCGTGTGATTTATCGAAAAGGCAATTACAATTGGTCACCGAGATCTTATGATTTAATACCGCTAGACTTTATTCTTTGGGGCTTTGTGAAAGATAAGGTATATGCCAATAGCCCACAATCGATACAAGACCTCACAGATGAAATTCGTGAAAAACAGATCAAATTGGTGAGGAAAAATTTAATAAAAACCTTATGAACCTGCTAGCGTAGCCGTGGAGGCCATTTCACGAATATTGTTTTCCATTATTAATGGAATAACTCTCCTCTTTACAATTTAATAAACATCGGATGATTTTGATTAAAATTACTCGTTTTTTTTACATATCAAAATGAATCCTCTTATTGGAAGACTTTTTATAATACATTTATATTTACTAAATTAATTTTAGTATAACAATCATAATTTGGTTTGAATAATAAATATAAATTATTACTTATCCAGTTTCCATTTTAGTAAGTTGTTTCTTCTTATTTGGGCCTACTTAGGACCACGGGGTTCGTTTTGACTTTTTATATGGGTCTATTGTTTCTTCTTAGCCTAGAAAGCTTTCATTTTCTGGTGTGGAGAAGCCTCCTCTCATCTGTCCACTTTGGTCTGTCGGTTCTTGTGCTGTTTTTGTCGGTAAGGGCCACTGGGAATACTCCTTGTCTGCCGGAGTTTCGACCGATCCTCTATGGTTTCTGGTGGATTTTTAAGTTGCTCCAGGTCTGATTTCACTGTGGTGATCCATTTGCTTTTTGGAGGCTTTTCCTCTACCTGTCGTTGTGAAGATCCTGTTCATGAGTCTACGGGGGTTCATGCGGGATAAATGTCCATAGAAAGCTAGAAGAAGACGCCTCTCCTCATAAATGTGTTTATGTTTTCTTGCAGGTGGTACAGCTCACTATTGTGTCTGATTCTGTATGTGCCATCCTCTTCTCGTATTGGCCCTAGTATTCTTCTCAGTATTTTGTAATATCTTTATTTCGTAACCATCGTTACAGACAAAAAGTTAAATTAATTTTAATTTTACAAAAATTTTTACATGTATAATCGTCAGATAGTTGTAGTGCTACGTATAAACTGTGCTATTGACTGGTTTCCCTTTCTTGGGCAGGTCTGCGTGTGATATCTCCTTGCTGCTTCGCCACATAGACGGTAGGTGCAGTCTTCGTCGGGGGGGGGGGGGTGGAAATGGTCTTTCTAACATATTATGTGATGGTATCCATGTAGCGTCAAGCAGGTTAAAAGGTGTCTTTCTTGTTGGTTTGATGTTTTGCACGAGTTGCATGCAAAGGCTGGGCCATGGGTGTACCTTTCCACCACGAAATTCATATTCTTCTCGCCAATCGCCCTTGTGTATTCTTACCTTGTTTCTTCTGTAATACCTCTAAATATGTCTAATATATCTCCTATCCTATAGTTTTGAAGTCAGCCAGGTGAAACGTAAACGTATTGGATGCATATATCGGTAGGCCCAAGATCTTTTAAAAAAAACCGGCCTTGATTTTATACAGTAGCAACATATGGTTCGCAGTCAGGAGGGTGCTCATCGATTTAAAACCATAGGTCGCTTTTGCATTCCGATTGCACGTGCCATTTTTCTCCGTTTTAAGTTGATGTGTTTTGTGAGCGTGAGCGTGGGTAGTAGAGCCACGCCTAGGTATTCATATTCGTTGACAAATTCCAATTGGTGTCCCCCTAGGTATGCTTTATCTGTTCTTCCGAGTCGTCCCCCTCTTCTAAATTTCACTATCTGGCTCTTGCTGTGGTTGATGTGGAGTTTGTTCGTAGGGCACCAGATCTGGAGGAGGTCCAGGCTTACCTGAAGTTGTTCTAGGTTTTGGGAGTATATCGTTAAGTCGTCGGCGTACATTATAGACTGTACCCCTGGTGTTCTTATTGCCTCTGGTAGATCTTTGACAAACGCCATGAAGAGAGTTGGGCTTAATGAATCGCCCTGTGGAACCCCCCATACCTGGGAGATCACCTTGGATAGCTCTTTGCCGTTGTCGACTCTAATGTAATTTTTATCCAAGAGGTCACGGATTAAGTTGAAGATTTTGCCTTTATTGCCGATTTGCGCCATTTTGTCACATTATTTTCCGGTCTACTGAATCGAAAACCTTGTGGATGTCTATAAAAGCTACATATAGTTTTACTTTTGGTCTACTAATTGCTGTTTTTATCTTTTTCACTAGTAGGTCTATGGCGTCTTCGCACCTACTGTTCTTCCGGAAGCCGAATTGCTCGGTGGGTAGCAGGTCCTCGATGTTGGCGTGATCCTGTTGTTGAGTATTTTTGTTAGGACTTTTAGTTGTGTTGCTAGCAGCGCAATTCCTCTATAGCAATTTGGATCGTTGAGGCGCCCTTTGCCTTTGTATAGTGTTTTAATTTTTGAACTCCTCCATGCGTTTGGAATGCTTCCAGCTTCCAGTATAATATTGAATATGTTGAGCTACCAGTCCGCTAGCAGAGGGTATAAAGACCTGATGTGTTCGTTCGTTATGCTGTCTATGCCTTCTCAGTATTTTCTGGTCTTTAAGCTGTTCATATAGAGGCATTCTGAGGTAAAGGGTACGGAGAGTCTTACTACTAAGTTTTAATGTTTTAGTTTAAGGTTATTGGAAAGATGTTTGCAGATGTAAATGCTCTTGAAGGAGTGGTAGACCCTAACCAACTTGGTACATCTGGTATCTATATCCAAGTTTAACGTTAAGTAGGCTGTATATATAAAGTTGAACTTAATATGACAAAGCAATCCATTTATTGGACTTGTTGCTCCTAATAATCTGCTTAGGAATTGCACTTTCTATATACGCTCCTGTTTTTTTTCTCTCTCTAATTCTTCATGAAGCGCCTTCTCGACAAGCAGCTGTTAAACAGGTGGATAAGTTTGAGCTGTTGGGACAAGTTAGTGATATGAAAAACCGAACTTATGCACGTCGCTTAATAACAACAAAGAAAATTGCTGTTTTAGCCCATAGTGTTGAGAAAAACCCAGGAAAAGGAAAACAATTGGGCATTCCACAAACGACATTACGCCGTATTTTGCATAAAGACTTAGGTCTTAAGGCTAATAAAGTTCAGTTAACAGAAGAACTCAAGCCTACCGACCATAAATAACATGTTGTCTTTGCCGATTCGGTCCTTGAAATGCATCAAACTGATAAGGAATTTCATCTAAAAATTCTCTTGAGTCTTAAGGCCAATTTTCTTTTCTAACAGGCAGGATTGTCGCATTTGAGGCTCGAAAACCGAGCCTAGGAAATATTGTTCAAAAACCTTTCTGTCCTCAACGTGTGAGTGTTTGGTGAGATTTTTGGTGAGGCGGTGTCATTGGACCTTACTTTTTAGAAAATGAGGCAGGAGCAACAGCTACGGTGAATGGATTGCGCTATAGAACGATGATTAGTGATTTTGTATGAACGGAATTGGAAGATATGTGCTCTAGCTTCCTGAGTGGACCTTCTCTGTTCATCTAGAGGCATTCTGAGGCGAAGAGTACGGAGAGTATTACTACTAAGTTTTAATGTTTAAGTTTAAGGTTTTTGCAAATATGTATGGAGTAAATGCTATGTAAATGCTCTTGAAGGAATGGTAGACCCTCTCCAACTTGGTACATCTGGTATCTATAGCCAAGTTTAAGTAGGTTGGGCTCTATATATATATATATATATATATATATATATATATATATATATATATATATAAAACTGAACTTAATCTGAAAAAGCCATTTAAGTTTAAAATTAAGCAAATCCCTTTATTTGACTTGTTGCTCCTAATACTCTGCTTAGGGATTGCGCTTTCTCTATACGCTCCTGTTTTTTTCTCTCTCTCTAATTCTTCACATAATAAACATTCATCACAGATTATGGTTCCTACACATGGAACACATTTTATTCTTTGCTCACGTTTACGCTGTATAGTATCCTGTTCTACCAACGTTGCGTTGTTGTTAACGTTATCTACTTCATATATTTGCAACTTATTTAAGCATGACTTGCCCAATGACAAAGATGGTGATGGGTGATGGGTGATGACAAGATGACACTTTTGCTTAAATGTGAGGAACGAAGTTTTTTTCTTAAACCCCTACTTTACTTACTTCGATCAGTCTTCGTTACATTTTTTTCGGTCGTTATAATCTAATAATTTTTTTACCTTTTATACCTTCAAATACAATAGCCCGTCATTTCCTTTTCTTCTTCAGCATTGTTCTATTCATGCACGGCCTGCTTTTATTTATTCATCTCATCTTTTAACAATAGTCGTTGATTGGATATTGGGTTGTATTCTATTCATAGTACGCGATTTTATGCTTACCTTTACTTTCTGAGTTCGTGCAAAAGGAATAAAAAGCAAAATCTGAAATTTTGTTTTCTAATAATTATGTGAATTATGAAAAAGTAGTGTAATTTATAGTTCTCTTTGTATAGTTTTATATGTTATTCCATATTGAATAACTGTTTTGTGGTGTTTGCCAAAATGTGTTTTATTTGAAGATTGGAAACTCTAGTCGTTGATGAATTGTTTTTTGTCAAACTCAATTCAATTATCGATTCAGATCGTCGTTGCACATCACGTTAGTTTGAAGACAAGCACAACGTATGGCTTAAATTTTTCGAAACCACTTGACGCGGCAGAAATTATAATCCTTGGAAATATTGTTTTCAGCCAAACAAAAATCATACACATATTAATTCATCCGATTGTTGCCACATCCATCATATAATTCGGACCTTTCACCATCAAACCACCTTACAATAACTCCTTGCATGAATAAAGAAGTAATCAATAAAATCGCATTTGGCTCAACTTAAAATTGCTGTCTGAAAAATGGTAATAGGTCATTGTCAAAAATGGACCTTATTAAAGGCTAAGAACTGCCTTTAAGGTCAATTTTTGACAATGACCTATTACCATTTTTCAGAGAGCAAAGGCCTTTTATTATAATTTATTTTTCTTGAAAAATATCTCTAATTACTTATTTGACAATTAAACATCTTTATTACAATGGCACAATAGTATATTGTGCAACTAGGGCGGTAAGTTGTCAATTGTCCACGAGACCGAAATTGACAATACCGCACTAGTTGCAGATATTAATTTTTATTACTCATAGGAGGGGACCTATCTTGCAAGTTTAGGGTCCAGGGGCCATCCAAATAAAATAGAATGAAAATTGAAGAATTTGCTTTTTCAATTGTCTCCGCTGGTGTGGATTCGTCATAAGAACTCTCATCAGTCTCCGGTATCACCGTTGAATTTACACTCATTTTAAAACGATCTCTTTAATTTTTATTTTGAAATGAAAAAAAAATCACTTTTTGTCACTTTCACTTTTTTATATTGAGGTTTTGGTTGTGTTTATTTTATTTATTCAATTGTCTTTTGTATGTAACTTTTGTTGTTTTTAATGCGAATTTTATTGAGTATATGCGTGCGTTTCCCAAGTTATGTGGTGATAATTGAATTGACATACAGCCACTTCTCGCTCTAAAAAAACGGGCCACAATATAGTACTTATCCCGCATGAGTAATAAAAATAAATTTTAATAAGTATTTAATTTTTATCAATAAGTATTCTCAATTAAAGTTAAACAGGAAGCACAGGAATCTTTTAGAGTCAAAGTATATCAGGTAAATTGTTACATTATATTGGTAATTTCTTAGCTTTTTTAATACAAAGTAGTGGAATGATAATGTACCCTTACATGACTTCATTGAAATGATTTTGAATTGAACTGAATTTCCTGACACTTCTTTTTGATGAACGACTAACATACAAATTCTATGGTCTATGGATTTATAAAGTATAAGGTTTCGTTAGTTTGCACTCGTGTTAATTATAATCCGTCTGTGATTGATGTAAACAAATATTTCTTATGAAATAAATTTTGATCATAAAATTGTTACGGTTGGAATTTGTCTGTGGCGTGTTGTAAAGTAAGCGTTCGCCGACTTGTAAGACGATATTAGGTTAATTATCTATTTAAATATTTAATTTGCAATATTCCCCTGGTAGTTAAAGAAAGAAAATATATTAAATTCTTGCAACTATCTCCACTCTCGCTCATTACGAATTCATGAAAAATTTAAACGAATTTATTTAACTTAGATCGTCCGAGTGTGTTCATTTTTAAGAAGCATGCAGACTTTTACATCGTTTTTGCAGCGACTATAACTAGAAAATGAAAACGAAACTATGTTATCCTAATATAGTTATATGCAAATTTTATCATGAATAATTCAATTTGATATCAACTTAATAATATATCAGAGACTAGAAAGTTTTTTAAATTGCTTACTATCAGACATACTTTACTTCCAGACAGTACTATCTCCTTTAGCACTTAGTATTCGTTCCTAGACAACAAAGCGCTAAACTACACAACCTTAAAAGAAGTCTCTTAAGTACTTTCATATTAATTTATATAATAATAATAATTACAAACTGTGACAAATTTAACATTATAAACACAGAAATATACAGTTCATTATTTGTATGAAGGTCTTGGCTCTTCTGTCGCCTTGTGTAATTTGTCGCATTCCTTTTCTCTCATTAAACAATTATTGGTAGTAGTTGAGCGCTACCGAAGTTCTTTCAGAATGTGGATCCTTAATTACAATTTTTTCAAAAAATTTGTACAGCTTATATTAAGGAAATGCAGCACGTTCTCTGGATTCATTGATTTCAGAATTACTAATATCTGTTATGTTGTAAGTTCTACATGAATTTCTTGTTCTGACAGTTCTTGAAGGTCGTTGATAAGGCTCTAGTCTCCCTTGAGATTTCATATATAATAGCTCCGTGATCTGAACCAATGGCGAAGTATTGGGTGGCAGAGAAACTACTTCAACTGGAATGGTAACTACAACAAGTCAGTAGGCTTGCTTTAATGCGAATCAAGGGAAATGCCGTGATAAATTGAATTAGGATAAATTTATAGCTTTCATAAATCGGAAGAAGAGCTATATGAGGTTGTATTGTATAATATTTCAAGGAATGCATTAGAATCAGGTTACACTTAATGAATTTTTATTTTTATTTATGGCAATTTTTTTATAGTAAAAGTGGCATTATATTTTAAACATTTTACTACACAAATATAACGTTTTCCAATAATAATGATATGATTTTAAAATGAAATATAATTTAAAATTATTTCAGATACAACCAAACTTATTATTTTATTGTAAAATACAGTGGATAACAGATATTTTTGTAATAACAAATCGTTTAAGTGGCCACCTCGCCTTCATGTACATGATCCAATTTTCTATGAATTTGTGTAGTAAATTAGGCTTGATCTAAAGACTGCAACGTTCAATGTTCAATCTTAATACATCAAGTTTGTGGTCTGTTTGTATAGACCAGGTGTCTGTTGGTATATACCTTGTTGACAACCTGAAACTCTCGAGCCTGTCCATTGCGGTCCATTTTAAGGCCGGTCCAGACGCTCCGTTTTGCACAACCTTTTGTCTGCGCAGTCTTAAGGCGGAATGAAAACATTGCAATGTGTAGAGCGTCTACACGGTGCAGATATATCTGAATATTTGGCAGAGTTTTATTGACATTGAAATGGAGGAGATACTTCTCTGGTCAATTTTGAACAAAATGAATCGGAAAATGGAGCTACCGTCTACAGGCGCCGACTTGTTTGCACAGTTCATGGATATCTATGCTCTTTAGCTCAGTTATCGCTGCAATTGTACCGTCTCCGCGCAGCGCTTTATAATCTGCGCAGTTTTCCTATCTACACGCAACGTTTTATCTGCAACGTGTTGAACTGCGTAGACAAGTGGTTGTGCAAAAAGGAGAGTCTGGACCGGTCTTTATGTAAAATTGCGGCTCTCCAGTTCCAAAAGCAAACATTAATTACTTTATTATCAAAACCCTTAAAATCGTCAAATCATATGAAACTATTTTCTACGTTTACTGCACGTGCTACTTTTCTTCACATTGTCTGCTACAAATCATACTGTATGAAATCACATTCGGATTATATTTCATTAAGCATCGTCTTTCTAAGAGAAAATCAAGAATTCAATCGGAATTGGGCGGAGTCGTTTATATGCAACACATATAGGCTTCTGACATGTCTCATTTGCTACGAAAAGCTCGCACACAATAAGAAGTCATGGGTATTGATGATTAATGAGTATTGAGAGATTCACAGAGAGATTCAGATATTGATAGTTCACTACAAAACGTACCAAGTTCGCTGGTAAATATTCAGCTTTATTGAAATATTCAGCTTCGAAAATAAAACAGCAGTTAAGTTCTCTGCTAAGTAGCTGGGCGCAATCTTCAAATAATGTAAATCTAGCAAGCTTTGCAGTATCACAAGAAATTGCAATAAGTGGAAAATCATACGCAGATGGTGAGTACAACGAAGATTGTTTCATACGTGCATCTGAACAACTTTTTCGGGGTTTCAAAAACAAAGCAGAAATTATGAAAAAATCAATGATTTGCCATTATCTGCTTCAACAGAACTGATAGAACACATATGCAAGTGGAAGATATTTAACTGGCCTCAGCCTTATCGCTTGCTATAGATGAGTCTTGCGGCATAGAAGACACGTCACAAGTTGCCATTTTTGACAGGTATAAGTACCAGTAGTATGGCAGGAATAAATAGATGAGTATCATCGATTCTTCAGAAGAAAAAAAATTAACCACAAAATTCTAACGTTTCACTGCATATCAAGAGGCGCTTGGTGCCAAAATATTTCCGACGGAAATAGTTGAGGTCATGAATTTGGTAATTGAGATTATTGAATTTTGGTAGATCTTGACAAAAGCAATCTACCATCGCCAATTTAAAGAATTCCTTAAACAAATAGGGAGCCCGTATTCTGACCTACTTATGCACAATAAGGCTTTCCAGAGGCAATGTATTGAAACATTTTGCTTTGTGCTTGAGTGCAATAAAAAATACCTCAATGAAAGGCATTCTTGCCATTCCTAACAGGAAGAAGACGATAGGCTGCAAAAATTCAATTTGCAGATATCGCAATGAAACTAAATGAAGACTGGGCTGGATGCATATGCCTTTGTGGAAAAATTGTTTGTTTGAAAAAAAAATTCTTCTTCTTGTTGAAGACATAGAGAGCGGTAAATTACGTCATTTTAAAAATGTGAAGCAATGTCGCGATGAAACCAATGCAACTATTGACACGAGTTACTTCAGCGTAGTTGATAAAAATGTAGAGATTTGAGCAATTCAAAAGAAACAAAATTACTCGTTTGGCGTTCATAGTTAATTCTCTCAACACAAATAGAAATGACATCAACATTGAACTATTTGGAATTAATGCTGAATCTCTTCAAATGCAATTTCTGGATCTTAAAATCAAAGGCTTGTGGAGTGGCAAATTCACAGAACTCAAGAGTAAGTTCGTGGAGTTGGAGGTCCAGAAATGCATGCACCTCGCTCAACACAAGTGGGCAGCTCAAAAAGAAATTCCGCGAGTCGAGGCACTCATATTCGACACATGGAATAGCCTTCCAAAATGCTAGAGTGCGGTAAAAAGTTGGCAATTGGAGTGCTGACGATCTTCGGGTCGATATATTCTTGAGAGCAAGCGGTCTTTTGCATTAATATAATAAAAGGTAAAGTGAGAAGCCAACTAACAAAAATCTAGAGTCGTGCTTGAAAATTTGGAAATTTTGCTAATTGTAACTTTTAGCTCTTCTGTTTCGAAAGTTTGCCGACCCCTGGTATAGACCTTAGATTCTTTTTAAATCACAGCTTATTGGAGGCGAGCAAATAGCTACATTCCTTGAAATACCCTTTCATCAAACTCTTCTTACTCGTCTATAGTTTTAAGAGCAGAATAACATATGGGACCCTCTTGCTTCAACCACAATCCTCCAAATCAAGTGAATCTAAATTTGGCCACAAAAAAATTCTTAACGTATGTCGGTGTAGTTCACCATTCACTGCAGCTACGTTTCCTACTTAATTTTTGAAAAAAATGGTCCGATGATGCTACCATGCTATATAAAAGGTATGTCAAACTCATATGATATTGCGGGCCACATCATCTATTTTGTACTAAGTTGAGGGCTGCAAGTTTTACTGTACAAAAAAATAATAAAATGCGATTGTTAGAGTGACTATATTAAGTATTTATTAGACTCAATATTTTTTTTACTAAACTAAAAATATTTTAAATTTTATTGTATATTATTACATACATAGACATTTTATATTTCAAGTTATTTTTTACACTGAAACTATATTCTATATTTAAAAATAAAACTAAAATAAAAGTTATAAATCACAGTTATAAATCACATGTACAAAATCACAGTTTAATACTTACTACTTTTTAGAAGATATTTGACACCGTGTGTTGGAAAGCAAGCCACCAATATTGTCTTGAATATCTTGAGCTGATGCAATTTTTAAAATTTGATGATATATGTTGATCGGTTAATCTTGACCTTTCTGAATTTTTGTTATTTTTCATTAAAGAAAATAGTTGCTCAAACAAATAAGTGCTTGCGAACATAGTAAATACGTAACAGTAGCGCCTAAGATACATTTTAGGAAGGAAACCGATCTAGAGATAAATATGTATAACATTCTGGAATTCCAACTTCCATACATTTTTCATTCAGCAAACAAATTCAATGTCGATGGATAGAGGTGAAGTAAATAGACAAAATTGTGCTTCACAGAATTTGAAAATCAAAAAAATCTTCGATTTTTTCATATTCTGAAAATCTGAAAATCTTCATTTAGGTGAAATTGTTAAAACCATAATACATTATAGATAATCATATAAACTTAATAAAGTCGGAACACAGCCACTATATATAAATATATTCAACCTTTCCGCAGCTCTATAACATTATTGAGTCTTTTTAGGACTACCAAAACAAATCTCATGCGAAATTTGGCAGTTGAGTGCCACCTTCGTGGCATTCAACAAAAACCAGACAAATAACTTTTTTTGTGATTAGCCATCTTTAGACGCGTTTCGAGATTTATCTCTTATCAGTGCAGCTTTGCCTTTATGAATAACAATTTGTAAAACACTTACTTGAAAATCACATGTCCGATATTTAAAAATTTGGAGCACAGTAAGTACTTGCTGGTGAATAATACAATGAAAATGTTCAAAATTATTATCACAGTTCTGTTTACCCGCTTCTTTTAAACTCGCAAAAGCTCCTTTAGTAATACCGATCATGATAGGTGCACCACCAGTTGCAAGCAGGGCCGTATTGAAGGCCCTGGTCACATTAGGATAAAGGGGCCCCTAGGACCCTGACTTTGCGAAAACCTTGAGAATAGACCAAGAAAGTAACAATTTACACAAGTAACGCTTTTAGCTCTCACAGGTTAGCGATAAAAATCTATATGGATTTAAGAGAGTACTCTTCTAGATTTGAGATGGACAAAATCGTTAGTCACCTCTTCAAAATATACGTTTTTGAGTGACAAACGGGTTAATCTTTCTTGAAGCTTTATACTTCTTAATTCATTCTTCACTTTGAAGAAGGAGAATTGCAGTTCCCAATTGGAGTTAGTTACCATGATGCTTAAAAAGATTCTCAATGCGATTTCTACATTTGGAAATGAATCTTCAATTTTGTTTTCTTTAAAAACATGATGTATTTCTAAAATACCTTCATTTGCACTATGAAAAAATTTCAAGCATTCTTTTAAATGGAGATATGCCATTTCCAACTCTTTCTCGTTAACGTCTTCATAATAGATTTCAGCAATTTCCTTGCAACATTGTCTCAATTCACCTCGGAATTCAGAGTTTTCAAGCTAAAAAATGAACCAAAACGTTGACTAATGTTCTTATATGAACATAAACGCTGTATTAGGTGGACACTTAGGGTATCAATTATGGGCAGAAAACCTCTATTTTCAATTTCTCTTATCGCTCTGCAGAGCCACCAAAAAAACTCTGGCGTGAGCTTCTAGGTCTTGTTTTTGAGATAGATCATTGTAATCAGATTCAGGATTTCTTTCTTTGGCGGACGATTCGAAGTAATCACATTTATCTCAGAATTTAATAATAACATCATCAAGTGAAGTAAACTAATAAGTTGCAAGATCCAGTGTTATTGTTTTTTTCTAAAGATAATTACTTGTTTTGTTTATTCTTTCTCTCATAGATCTGCTAATTTCCGTTAGTGTAGTATCTAGTTTATGTGCCTGTTCTGTATCTATTGCGATAGACATCAAAGCTTCTATAATTTCTTTATGACCATGCAAGCAGCTTTCTGCAGCAGCTCGGGCTGACCATCTGACCATCATCCAGAGTGCCAAATGGGAAAGAGGGGCCTGGTTGCAAGACAAACGAACTGTCACCAATAATGACTTATATTTCTTCAAAACTTCCATAAGTGCATAAATATCAGCTCAGATAATTGTATTAGACCTGGAATTTCCAAAAGTTCTTCACTTACTTTTAACTTAACATCGTAGCCGCGAATAAAAACTGTCCAGCTGACCGCAAAGAGCAGCAAAAGAATAGGCTTGAAATGCTGATATTATTAAAAATGCTGATTTCTCCAATTCTCGGTTATTTCATGAAATGTTTGCTACAGTATTTCGACTTACACTTATATTATTATATATTTTTTTATTTGTGCTGGATACAATACTTCCGCCTTTTGTCAAAAAAAATTAAAACGTCTCGGCGGGCCGCAATCTGAGTATTGTCGGGCCGCATGCGGCCCGCGGGCCGCTTGTTTGACATGCCTGCTATATACTACACCATACACCTTTAGAGTTACCTTTAGAGAATGCAAAGTCTTCTCATGAATATGTTGTGAATTGTTTTCACAACAAAACATGGCAATTTTGCCTGTTAACATATCCACTTAATCAAAAATAAGCTTCTACTATAAGATATTTTTTTTCGCAAAATTAGGATTCGCTTCAAGCCATTCTAAACTTTGATCAAATTCTCGACGCTGACGATGGTCTAGTCAGTCTAGTGGTTTAAGTCTGTGGATTAAACAATCTTATAAAGGTATAAAATTAACTCTTTTTGGACTATCCGCCAAGTTATCGTGTTTTTAAGCCTTAACATTTGAACACGATGAGGAAATTGATAAAATTAGATCTTCAGCCAAACTAAATTTGACGGCAGCAAAATTCTCAAGTTTTGTTATTTTGACTACTTGCTGGTGTCTCAACTATGCGTTCTCAACAATTAGTTCTCAACCATGCGACGAATGGCAGGTAAAGAAGGCCGATTATTTGGACCAATGCTTTTACCAAATAATTGTAAGTGTTCACAAAAGAACGGCGGTGTTCATAAAATTTTTGGATAATAACAAATATTCAAATGTTCTCGTGGCACATATTTAGCTATAATATACTGTAAGAGATAGCTCAACATAAATTACTACTAGTGAAAGGTATAACTTTATTACCATGCTTACTATATCGTTTCAAAATCATTTTTATTGGCAGACCTTGTACATCACAAGAAAATCTTTATAAGCCACTATGTTCACACATAATAGAATTCCTTGAATAGGTTTTGCATTGGTTTGTGCTTTGGTACATTTCATTTCGGGTCAAAGAGCTTTTTTACGCTAGAGATATATTTATATGTCTATATATTTTATAAGCTTTCACTTTACGGCAATTTGCACAACGTTCAGAAACGCTAAATCAATTCTTCACCTGTTCCTTAAAATTGATGCGCTCGAGGTGGAAAAGTACGTATGGGGTGGAAGACTCACGGCGGGACCTCTCGGCGCCTCTTTTACGCTTTAGTTATGCACAGACAGTCTCAGGCGTCACCTTTTACACGCCGTCGCTCAATCATACCCACTTTTCTAGCACAAAGCGTATAAAATCTCAATAAAATAATCTTATAACTTTTATCTAAGGTACAAATTTCTCAAACAATGTAGTCGGCTATATAGTGTCTTGTGCATATTCGCAATTTTTCAGATTTTCAATAAAACAGCGGAGGCGGAAAACAATTTTCTTCTTCCTGAAATATTCTTAATATAGTTTTTTATTTACTCCCTGCGTGCAGTTTTGTGTGCCTTTTCACCTTTGTACTTGCAAGTAACGAACTGATTTTACATTTTCAAAGAAAGTAATTTTATTATAGCAAAGTATATTTCTTGATTTTAACTTAATATATTGCGCTTTATGCGAAAGAGTTTTCTTTAATTAAAATGGTGACACGAAGTGCTAAAGATAGATTCTATAGGTGGGGAGTAATTTATATGAATATGATGCTTATTGTTAATGGCATAAACAAAAATGGTTAATAGCAATCTGCATTAAATTGTTGTTTTCACAATGTGCTAAGCAAATTGAATGATGTAACAATGTATTATGATGTAATAATGTAATGTATTTATTTTGGTTAAACAAGTAATATTAAATGGTCCATTTTATGTTTCTCTCATTGTTAAATCTCATGTACGGTTTCCTAACATAAAAGGTGTTAAAAATATAATTTGGTATTAATAGTAAATTAGTAATATTTTAGTATTACTAGTCAAATTGTTACTATAGTATATATAGTAACCAATTACAGCAAATAATGCACTACTCTGAATCAGATAATAACAATTCAGATTCCATTTTACTGCACGTTACTCAGTGAGCTTCATATATTTTGTATATACAGTATTATACAAAATATATGAAGAAAAAATTAAATTGTGTATAAAGTCTTCAAACTTGTTGAAATCTCTAGAAAATAAAGAGATCAATAACAACAATAAGAGAATCAATAAGAACAATTATTTGTAAATGTATTAAAAATTATTTAATTATTGTTATCTATCTGAATAGTTCTAATTGATTCTGTTATTCTTCTTATTTATCTGTTTATTCTCTAGAGTTTTCAACAAGTTTTAAGACTTTATAAACAATTTGAATTTTTTCATGTATTCTGTATATACAGTATGCTCACTAAGTAACGTGCAGTAAAATGGAATCTGAATCAGTTTATTGCTACCGAAGAATTGGTTCTAAAATACATTTTTCCAAAAATTCTGTGTTTTTATGACGCTTTAAGGACTTTTGCACGTGCAATTTGAATCATAAGTTACAAATGTAATCAACAATTTGGGTTATCGTTATAAAACTATTACAAAGTAAATCTTTAGCCACTTCTTTGGGTTTTACGTTTTGCTGTGTTACTTATTTTTCTAGGCTGCCACTTTTGGAGATAGTTGTTGATATGACTCTCACTAGAAATCTGTAGTAATTTAGTAATGTTCTGATTCTCTACATCTTCCATTTCTGCCATATAGACTAGATATACAATTTGACAAACAATGTTCTTCTTGTTGAAAACCATACGATCACATATCCTTTCATACTGCGTTCATATATTAGAAACATATATTAGGTTGGCTGACTAGTTTTTGCAGTATATCACAAAAAAAGTAATTACATTTCTTTATTACGAAAATATAATTAAGTTGCAATAAAATATACCCCGTTGTTATCTTTCAATTCTCATTTACGATTTTGTAGAGATAAGGCGCTGCGCTCATAGAACTTCTGAAGTTTCCGGCTGTAGAAGTTACCCAAATATATTTTGAGACCTTCTTCGTCGTCGATTTTTTTCTCGTACAAATCATCAGCAAGCGAGCGAAACAAATGGTAGTCGGTAGGTCCTAAGACCGGAGAATAAAGTCCTGGCGTTTTCGTGAATTCACTCTGTCAATTTTTGTGACTACTCCGTTCAATTGCTCAGACAATAAATCAGCAGTTATTGTACTTCCAGTCGACCAAAAATTCGAAATTAATTACACATTTTATGAACCACAACATTATTTTCTGGAGTTGAATATCAGGTTTTGGTGACACCTCTTTGCCTAGCTTCCAGCCAATGTGGCTTGCGGGTGTGGTTGACGTATGCACCCACTTGTGATCAGCGATGATCAAGTTGTGGAGCCATCAACTTTTCTTTCCAACTGGTTTGGGTTTACCTTGTATGGTGTCTACACTCCATATTTCCATGTCTTGCCTAAATCATGGAGATATCTTTCCTCCCTCATCCATATTACTGCATATATTGCGCGCCGCTTCCGTTGCTTTGTCACAAATAATATTCGTGATGTAATAGAAATCTAAGCTTTCACAAGAAATATTAATTTCTTTCACATATTGAGCTAATTTTGAACGAATTATATGACTGTTAAATATGGGGTTTCACCCACTTTGATATACTTTGTTATAGTTTTCCAAGTTTTTTTACGCAGAAGTTTATAAAAAATTATCGAAAAATCTTACTAGAAAATACTAGGAAATTTTCCTAGTTATTTTCACTAGTATGTATATAACAGCAGGATTTGTACATATTAAAACTTGTGTATAATGTTGTAGAGTCGTCGATCGAACTCATTTGAAATGAAGTATAATAAGATCGCCATCTTCATGCTTAACAATAACAAATAAACTTCAACTTAAACACTACTTCTACAAAGTTTTGTTCTTCTCCTGTCACGAGCTGATTCCAGTTTCTTTGCCATCATGTCTATAACGTCTATTGTGCTCCCTCTTTGACCTATAATCTTCTTCTGTTTTCATCAGACGCAACCTTATCCCATTTATCCGTTTTTCCGTATCTTTCTATTTTCAGCTTCAACAACACCATTACCTGTATGTGGTCAGACTCACTTCTCAACCTCTTTTTTACATCATTTGTTAAGATCTTCAATATTAGTCTTGACCATATCGTTAGTTTGTCGCCACTTGCCACCAGTAACTTTCTAGCTTCATTTCTGTCAACATAACCCCTTCCGTTGCACTGGGTATTCTTTTAGATTCAATAATATTTCCTATCTGGTCCTACCAAATCCACTTCCTTTATCCGCCCAATGTATTTTCCATTTGTAATCGTTTGCTCTTGCCTGTACCCCACCCTTTTTCCTGTATCCATGTCTCTACAAGCCCAATGAAATGAAACTTCTAGCAGTCGCTAACAAATCTACTACTTTTCTCGCCCGTCTGCATGCTCTATCTGCAATCGTTGGGAAGATTGCACTTGCTTGTCTCCCATTCCTTTTCCTGTAAGCACGTCTCCACAAATCCGATGAACTGGAACATCCGTAAGAACCTTGTGAATGCTCCTTCTTTAGTTTACAATTTTTTGGTCGTCACACCCGCCACATTCAAAAACAACATCTTACTATTTTCCTTCCACACCTCTGCCTCTACCGCTTCTTCATTAGGTTTTCCCTCACCAGTTTTTTTTCTTCAGCCCGTGTGTGTCCACTGCTGGACATATGCCTCCTTCAGGCCGTTCCATGCGCATCTTCTTTTTGTGACAAGATGCCATTCTTTCCAATGCTTCGTTTAGTGGCTCTTGGTTTCCAGTGAGTAATCCCATGACATTTGTCGGTGTTTTCCTTGTATACGTGTCCTACCCAGCTCCACTTGAGTTTTGCGCTTCGTTCAATCACGCCTTTGACTTTGGTTCGCATCTCTGATCTCCTGGTTTGTTATTCTTTCCTTCGGACCACCGCATCCATTTAACGTCAACTGTAATTGTTTTATAACTAACTTTAATACGTTGGCCACTTCCGCTTAGGAGCTTGGCCTTCCTGAGCAATTCTATTTGAATGTCCTTTTGTGGTGTAGTCATCCTGTATAATAACTTTGGTTACTTTCAGTTGAAATATTTCTACCGGTAATCTTCCTCTTTTTGTCCCAAGCTGGTTACTTTGCAGCAATACTAGTACTTTATTACGTCCATTGGTGACAATTTTAAAAGCATTTACGAAATCCACCTTAATTCTTACATTTTTTCTGTAAAGATTTTTTTTGGATCATCTCGCCATGCCTCTCCATCAATACCAAAAATTATGATATTATTTCTTATTTCTCTCCCGAATCTCCTCTCTTCGGTCTCTTTTAAGCTACCCATTTCTCTTCTCAGCGCGCCACATTCCTTTCCCCATCTGCACTCAGTTCTTTCATTCCCTTCCTTAACTGACTTCGCTTCACCCTCCAACTGCAAAATCCTATTCTTCATTTCCTAATTCTCATCACTAATTGCTCTCAATTCCCCTAACAATTCTATTCTCCAGCCCTTTTCCAATTCTTCCTCATCCTCATCATTCTATCTCTTCACCACATTTTCCAGCTTTTCTTCCAACCTTCTGTTCCCGTTCTCATTTCTTCTAGCTTTGTATCCAAGTCCTTTCTAATTTGTCTTAACTTCTGGAAAATTTTATCCAAATGCTCGTTGTGTCCTGAAGTGCTTTCTCCTCTTCATCCATCGATAAATCTCTTCCTTTTAGCGCATCTTTCAAATAGACTCTTAGACTCACTGTACGTTCTCAGTGTATTCTCGTCATCGCCCATTCTCGGATTACTTGCCCAGCGCTATTTCCTGCCCGCAGAAAACTGAACCAGTATTTGGGCGGATAGAAACAACTTAAAAACCCTATAAGCGGTTTTTACATATTTTGTTTATTCCAAATATATTTGACAAATCCTAGTTTGGCGTGGATTTGAACCCAGTCTCGAATGATCAAATTTTTAGGAAGCAGCGAGTGTACTGTATAAACTACGAAGACTTTAACATTTGCGAAATACACTCTCACACTATTCTCCTACTGCTCTCCTCAAACACCATTGATTGATTTTTTTTTTCTCATTTCCTTACTGATAAGCGTTATCACCACGTCGCGAATATTGCATTCGTTTGTTATTACGTTTAGTAGACCATTTTCTGCACTGAACTGAATAACGCCCTGACATACTTAGGGACTTGCACTAAGCTATTACGTTGATAACTAACTAACTAAACAGCACCTTTTTCTCACTCCTTTACGAGCCCTCGCAAGTACGTCCGTCGCCACCGTGCCGACAGACAAGATCCACTATTTAGGATATACTCTTTGGTTATTAGATATCTTACAAAAAATATGTAAATATAAATTATAACATGAAAACAGACCTAATTTACTTTTCTCAAAAAATCGAAATTAGAGAGATGCCATATAATCTTTTAGAAATTTAGAAATGCCATATGTTAGGCTAATGACTCTTCTTTAATATACCATGCAGTTTTAGCGCAGACCTTCTGTATAGATAAATTTCTGGTTACGATTTCATATTTGTTGCTGTTTTCTCTTGGGATATATACTATGCTGTTAGAAAACAAAGTCAGGTTAGACATATTATCGCCATCTTGAAGCAAACAGAGATTTAAGCAAATAGAGTTTTAAGAGTTGATTGAAAATGCTTGATAAGTATTTTAAAAAATACCCATCAAAAGAAATTTGAAGATACTAATTAGATTTTTAAATCTTAAACCTACTTTCTATTATTAATCGAATACGGCGAAGCGAATACATGTTTTTTCGATTGTATGTAATTTGTATGAATGTATTGGTGCCTGGGACGATTTTCACAATTAAAGCTTTATCATTTGCAAAGTCAATTTTACAATTTATTTAAAATGAAACCACACGCCGCATATATCCCCACATATATGTAAATGTAACTGGAATGATTTTTTTATTTTTCCGCTTTTATTTTTTCCATCATTTAACAGCTGTAAATTTATCGCATCCCATTTCACTATTGAGTCACGAAAGTATCGTTTTCAATATTTTTAACGCTAAACCGTAATGGAAAACTACTTTTATCAACCATTTCTCTCCATCACGCTACTGAAGGCTGTTACAGTATATAGTGTATCCATCAAGTTCTCCAAATAATGTGCCGGGATAAATACCGTTGCCATTCGTCTCTTGATACTTAGTTCCATTTTACCAAACATTTTATTTAATGTCACATTTTTTAATAGTGGTGAAATTTAGTGCATTTTAGCATCAGTTGCTCTGGTTAGAATTTTAAAGATTAATTATTTCCAATTTTATCTAAATATATCAGGATGTAAATAAAGCATCCATTTATTCAATTTATTGGAAAAGCAAAAATTTATAGTACACTGTTCTCGAATGAGTTTCTACCTTCAATATTTGCTTATTGAACTTCTTAGCAAAAGTATCACCAGTTGAATACTGTAGTGCACAAATTCAACGTTTTTCGGGTCTATTTCTTATTTTATTCGATATTAAACCATGCGTTGCAAAAATCCGTTTAATTGTTATTGAATTTGTAAGAATTTAATAAGGAAATTTGAATAATTTTCCTTTTGCTGTCTTTAATTATTCTTACCATTTAGCTGTCGTATTTTGTATATTCCTCGTTAATCTATAAATGCAAGATTTTTTTAAATTCAGTATTTCTTTTTTTTTAATAATCTGATGAAAAACGCAGAAATACTAAAAAATATCGTTATAAAAAAGCTATAAAAACTATGCACTGGTCTGAAAAATAGTGTTATCGCGGTAAAAAATGCAAAATTGTGCACAAATACATTTATAAAATTATTAATGAACATTTTTGAAACGATTATTTTTTTTTTGTTAAAACACAAAACTACACCATATTTTTTGCATAAAATATTTGTGAATCCATTACACTTTGGAAATTTGCACCAGGTTCTCTGCGAATATTGGCTAATATGCAATTTGTTCAGTTCGTATTTCTTTTGGAGGTACATGTTGAGCATAACCTCTGTGCCTCTTGGATGGAATATTCTCTTCTAAGGAAGAACTTGATCTTCCATATTCAAGTGTCGTTTTGATCATAGCATAGCGTAAACAATTCTAAATGTTGATTGTTGTATTATTTCCTTCTGTCTTTCATTTAGGGTCATAACTCTTTTACAGAGAAGTCATAAGATACGTAAATACTATTTTCTACTTGAATTTTATACCGTCTTATAAAACTGTCCATCAGATCGATCCCACTTATGTGTCGATTATATAACCGAATGTCGTTGTGACATTCTATATCCACATTTACTCTGAATTTTTGTTCAATGCACCTTACAGTTGAAACGAAATTCTTTCCAGCTTAAGTTGAGAGCAATGTAACATATTTGTTATCTTTTCATATATGTGTTGACGCCTCTACACCATCAATGGTTATACAATGTTCAACTGAACTACTGTGTTCTTCATTTTTAGTTAGTGTTCTCTAGACAATTTGCAATTTAGAATTCGATTACACCTCATGGTACCAAGAGAATATATTCTTCTTGTTGCAAGATAAAGCTCATATTCTAAAGATGTGTAATAATTACGTTGTACTAAACGACTAATGAGCATTCACTGTATAAAAAAGGGGTCTAATAATGAGGTATTTTGAAAATTACGAAGAATCAACCAAAAAACGCGCTTTACGTCTTGATTTGTTATCACTAAATAACTTATAATGTTTTATATCAGGAATGATCCGCGATAACCGCTCTGGTATATTTGCCGATGCGCCAATATGCGCTTCATTAGCTAGCCTACTTTGCATATTTTCTTGACCAGAATAAATCTCAAAACAAGAAGGAAATTCAGAAACACCTGCCAAAACAAGGAGCTTGAATCTATGTGATTCTTATAATGTTTAATTTTTGAAGCACATATTTTTTCATCAATTAAGAGTTCAGGTTCAAGTGCAATGCTGGAGAATTTTTCGTTTAGATTATGTCAATGAATAAAGGTATAAGCTAATGTAGTATCTCATGATTTGGATGATTTTTGCGTAGGGTAGATGATGTTAGTCATTATTATTAGGCGCTTGCAGACAAATTTATTTGATTCTAGTATTTTTTTTTGGTTGCATATAAGTTATGTTCTTCAACAATTTTATCAAACATTTCATTAGACAAGAAGTAACTGAAAAAAATAAGGAATAAGGTGTTGCTAGAGATAACACTTTTGGTGAAAGACCAAGTGTTACCATGGAATGTCAGCTGTTAGTCATTTAGTAGCATATTTCGCTTCAGCTTATATCGCGTTAGCATATATCTCTTTCAATGGACATGTCTCCACTCGATAACTTTCATCCTCTTATATTTCATTGCTTTGATCACTTTCTTTGTCTTCTGTATCGCAAGAATATATATATATATATATATATATATATATATATATATATATATATTGCTTAAATCACCTAAATTAAAATATACAGAATATCCTTACAAAATTAGATAATTAGAATCGCAATTCGATCGAAGATTTTTTGAGTTTAGCAGTGAAGCTGTGAAGTACAATTTCGTTTTTATTTCACCTCTATCTAAATTGTAGATGAAAACTGATAAATGGAATTTATTGACAAACTTAAAACAAGCGGAAAACAGCCAGAATATATAAATATATTCAGCTTTTCCGCAGGTCTATAACAATTAATGAGTCTTTCTAGGACTACCAAAACAAATCTCATGTGAGATTTCTAAGTTAAAATATATATATATATATATAAATAAATATATATATATATATATATATATATATATATATATATATATATATATATATATATATATATATATATATATATATATATATAAATATATATATATATATATATATAAATATATATATATATATATATATATATATATATATATATATATATATATATTATTTGTTTTTGACAAAGTAATAAGTTTTATTTGAAACCGTTAATATTATCAGACAGCGTTGTATTAACATACATCTTTGCTTTAAAGATTAGGATTAAGATTGTAATATCAACTAAGAAAGCCAAGTTCTTTATCCATTGTCCATCTTTTACTTCAGCACAAGAAAGGTACTTACGTATTAACGCCACCACCGCTATATATTGGATCGAGAGTTCGCGCTGCCGCCCGTATGTTGTCTTGTTTTATCTGTCCGATTCGCGGCGGGCAACCTAAGTATTTTTTGTTTTAAAAATGTTTTAATTTTGAATCAAATGTTTTATTTTATGATTTATCATAAAAATTTTAAGTATAGATGGCGGCATTTAAAAATGTAGCGGTGGTGGCGTTAATACGTAAGTACCCAAGAAAAATATGATTTCGTCTAGCAATGTGAAGCAACAATCGTTTTAACACTTTATGGCTCGAAAGCAATCGAACTTCCGTTTAATATTGTAGATCGGTGTATTCACATTCTTCCAAAAATAAAGCAAACTGACGATATATAAGTCCACGTGTTCCAATATAATTTACAATTGCGTTGACTTTTTTTAAAACATGTTCGTTATTTTACACTTTGGAGCACAGTACTTGCTTGTGAATAATACAATGAAAATGTTCAAAATTGTTATTACAATGCTGTTTGCATGCTTCTTTTAATCTCGCAAAAACTCCTTTAGTAATACCGGTCATGGTAAGTGCACCATCAGCTGCAAGACAAACGGAACAAAATTCCCAAAAGCGCATTAAGAATATCAGCTCCGGTAGTTGTATTATACATAAGAGTGGCTTCCAAAAGTTCTTCACTTACTTTTAAATTAACATTGCATCCGCGAATAAAAACGGTCAGCGAGCGATATTTAGAATATTTGTACTTTCATCAATTGCAACAGATTAAAATGTAGATATTAGGCAGGCTTGAAATGTTGATATTATTGAGTTATGCTGATTTCTCAAATTTCCGGCTATTTCATTAATTCTGTTTGCTACAATATTTCGACTTAAACTTACACTTTTAAAATTTTATTTGTGCTGGGCATACAGTGTGTCCGCGGATTGAGGTACCTACCCAATGGCAATTGGCAAGGCATACATTTTTTTTACTTTTTACAAAAAATTTATAAAACAAAGTTTTTTATAAACTAACGTAGAGTCTGACTACAAATTCTGAAATAAAAAATTCGAGTTTTTAATAATTATTCTACATATGTACCTTCCAACTCGACACGCTTTTCCGCTAACTTAATAAATCTATCCTATACATTACGAATAGTTCGCGGCAGATTCAGAGCATGGGTTGCTTCTTCTATGCGTTCTTTTAATATTTCCCTATCATGTGGAAGATCATCTGAATACACCTTTTGTTTTAAGACACCCCACAAAAAAAATGTAATACTTAAAGCTCAGGCGACTTAGTTGGGTAATGGTTTGGTCAAACTTCCCTATCCACCTTTCCCCAAAATGATCATGTAATCATTGTCTGACCACGGCTGTGAAATGTGCAGGGCAGCCGTCTTGTTGCTCAAACAAATTATTACGTAGTTCTGGCTTTAATGCATTAAGAAATAGTAAGACAAAATGGTCCAAAATGTTTAAATACACGTGCTGGTTTAAATTTCCCTCTATAAAATGAGCCAATGATCCGATCAAAAAAAAAATCCACACCATACATTATTTTTTTTGTAACGTTGACCTCGTTTCTTTATTATGTAATTAGAATTCTGTAATTAGAATACAAATGGATACAAAACTTTCTCCGTTTATCAGAAAAAAATCAAAACGTCTCGGCGGGCCGCAATCTATGTATTGTCGGGCCAAATGCGGCCCGCGGGCCGCGTGTTTGACATGCCTGTTCTATATAAATTTAATTGTACAACATAGCTTTTAATATAGAATATCAACATTCTTGCAGATATCCCGCCATATATTTCGAATTTAGAATCACTAGAAATGCACGTAAAAATGTTACAGCAAACGGTAGTCGATAACTGATAATTTATCACTTATAACAAGTCATGTGGTTCCATTTATTACAAAAACTTCGTACTTACATTTGAAACATACTCTAGCCTATATGCAACAATGATCCTTAATCAGTTATTCTTTTTTTAAGCGATTTTGGTGTTGTGGAATATACTTGTTGCAAATTTGCAACACAATGCATTTAAGGGTTAAAGAATAATCAAAAAAATTCGGTTTGTTTACAAATCCTATCAAATAAATACCGTATAAGATTGAGTACCAAACACTACTTTGATACCCAGTATCGTTTCATTTAAAAGAAAAACGTGGATTTTCTCAATTCTGATGTATATGCATCCATTCAATTAACCTAGGCTGAAACTTCTTTAAGTATAACTTGATTTTATAATAGTATACTCAAGTATGAATGGTACAAACAGGTAACCAAACATTTGATTTATATGTAATTATTCGTTTGTGGTGATGGATTAAGTAAAATTGTGGAATACTGCGTCTTGAAAAAGGCCAGTTAAATTTTAAGTAGTTAAATTTTAGTGCAGGAATCAACGGAAATGTGTTTTATTGGTATCAAATAAAAATACATCTGTTATAAAAGATGTATTTTGGTAACGGTTTCATCAATTGACTTTTAGATTTATGGGTCAATAACTGACTATAAATAGACCCTTATGGTCAGTATATAATTTTGAGCATATTCTTTCATACATGGCCTTATTAACAAACATAGTACAAAAACATGATTTCTCATAATGAGGGTACAGGATAACAATGGTCTACTTGCAAAAGAAATGCAAGTCAGTTTTTTTAAGAAATTAGGGCTGGGCTATATCTGTGTTCATCTGGTTGGACATCCTGAATAAAACACGGTGTCTTAAAATACTTTTCCTAACCTTCTTGCTTAGGGCTTCAAACGAGAACGATATTTTTCTCGTCTCTTCTCGTAAAAGTGAGAACGAGAAAGACAAGACCGCATGTAGTTTCACTCTCGCGAGAGCGAGACCGCATGTTGTATCACTCTCGCGAGAGCGAGAACGTGTGTGGTCTCGCTATCGCGAGAGCAAGAGTGGTCTCGTTCTCGCGAGACACGAGAGTCTCGTTTCTGATCCCGGTCATACTTATTCTTCAATCTTTGATTCTAATACGGGCAGACGTAATAGTTTCTTGCATAAATTTGAACTGCGAGCTCGGGCAAGTTACATTTCATTATATAATAATTAAAAGAGTAGATTTCGTAATATTAAATAGATGTCGTAGACAATTTCAAATTATGTTCGTTGTTGTTATTAATTTTAAATCGCCAGCAAAATAGAAGGTTTATATAAACAGCCATTTATGGTGTGTTATCGCTACATTTTCATGTGGATGGAACAAAGCGAAATTAGAAGATATTAATAGTAACCTAATAGAAAATTTATGGTAAGAGAGCGATTATGTCTATTCTATAACATTTTTATTTGTGTATATGATAATTATAATACAGTGTATGAGTTGATTTCCCATATTAAGTACAGAAAAAGCGCTTGCGTATTAATCCGGTTCCCGTACACGGGACACGAAAATATTTTACGGTTCCCTTCCGGTTCCCGTGGCGAAAGGGTTAAGAAGATTTATAATCCGCATGCAAAATGTCGATAGTTTGTATGACTTCCTGGATTGAAAAACATAAGTCTGAAATTGCTATTTGTAGCCTCATTAATGTCATTTCATACCAGGCAGGTGAAGTAATGTAAGTAACACTAGTTTAAGAAGCATTGAAATCAAAAAGGTGTAATTTGGCCAACTATACATACTCAGTTTTATCGTAGTCACCTGTTAAGTTTCATATTCTGGTATTTTTAAAAGTAAACCACCGATATTTTGATTAGTCCACAAATGTATTCATTCTAACTCTACGAACGCAATATGAAATGCAGATAGACCCTATATGAAAAATCAGAAAATTCACTCACTAACTACAATAGGCTCATCATCTACATGCTTAACCGTTCCTTTTGTATACTTTTTATACTCTTATTTTATGTATATTGTCCGTATTATATTGTACGTATTACCAAACCCATAAAATGAGAACAGTTTAAATTTGCTTTCGTCCGAAACGAGGATCGCTTTGCAACCAGTGCAAATGTTAAATGCTAGCCCGGCTTTAACATGGAATGAAGGATTTTATCGCAGATCTTCTATATAGATTATTTTCTACTCACGATTTCCAGCATATCTTCATATCAGTTATTTAGTGCATCTATCTACAGTACTATTAGAATACATATTCAACTTCCATGTTCGCCGTAGTTTTATTTGGTCATCTTTGTAAATTGTTATAATCCTCTGATGCTCTTGACTTTCGAGGGTGTGGTTGTCCTTAGACGCTTTATTATATAAATTTACAATTTTATAAATCTTATTGATTAATTAATTTCAAATCATTACATTATTAATTAATTAATGGATTATATTATTAGTTAATTAATAGATTGTATTATTAACTAATTATATTATTAATTAATCAAATGATTATATTGTCAATTAATTAATTTTATTATTAAACAATATATTGTTTATAATCTAGAATCAACTGGAATTAAAACACCTTGTACATTGTATAAAACACCTTGTATAAAACACCAATGCAGAAAAATATAATTTGTGGTGGAAGGAAAATTAGTGATGTAAGATATGATATAACAATTTTAAATAAAAGTTGATTATAAATTTTTATGTAGAGTATTTTATGTAGGGTGAATTAAATTTTGCTTTGCTTGAATTTAAGACACATAATTTGCATAATTTAAAAAGAAAACAGTTTTTTTTAAATAAATATATAAACTGCAATTAATTTATTTTCTTTTGAAAATGTATTGTTTCTCAGTTACCCGATACGAGATTTTGTTTGAAAGTTTCTTATTACAACTTAACCTATTTTCTCCATAGTTAATAAATAGTTCTTCAAATATACTGAAATACGACGAAATATTGGAGAATAGTCTCTTATACATGATTACTGGGCACACTGGTCTCCACGGAAATACGCGGAACGAAATAGATTCCACCATCACGGATAAGAAACATATCATACAAGATAGGGATGGGCAAATGAAAAAAATACGACGATATTTAAAAAAGAAACCGTTATATATGAGTAAGTTATATGTAAAATTGAATGGAAAAATTCACTATGTTTTTACCACATTTATAATATGTAAAAATGTTATATAGCTGATTATTCACAGTTATATAAATTTCTTCACATATCACGACTGTTAAATATCGAGTTATAATATTCGAGTTTCGACTGTCGCGATATGTGTAGAAATTATATAACTTTGAATAATAAGTTATAAAACATTTTTACAAATCATAAGTGTTGTAAAAACATAGTGAATTTTTCAGTTCAATGTAAGTATGAATTACCACGTAGTAACACTGGCAACCATCCTATTCATAGTTACATGTAAGTTTTTTACCCAAGACGTGAGTACCTAAAAGTACTGTCAAAATATTTGTAGTGGCAACGAGCCGTTCCATTTATATTTCTTAGTTTACGAGGGCATTTCAATAATTACCCAAATATTTTCGGACAATTTCCGAAAATATTTTCTTATGGTCGATAATGTAATCCTCGAGCGGATAAAGAAATATTTTTATTTTTAGTTTTGCGAGGGCATTACAGTAATTATCCAGTTATTATCGATATTTTGATATGTAAAATATAGACGATATATATATTTACAAATTAATTATTTTCTGAAAAAATATCGTTGTTTTGATATATGGATGATACAGTTAAAGCGTTAACGCAGTGAGGTGTATACAGTCACTGGTAGAAGCATACATTAACTGAATCAGACAAAGTATACGGGAATTAATTTATGAATAGTTTCACTAGAAACTGTATACACTCGCTATTTAAAATTAGTAAAAGCATTCATAGGACTATTTTATTATAGAATGTTTTAAGAAGAACTGAGGAAGAACTTGAAATGTTGTTGAATGAACATGAAATTGAGTATAGGTCTAAATTCAAGCCAAAATAAAGAAGCATATTTTTGATTTATCACGCATTAAAACCACCTACAGCGGGAAAGACTCTAAGAGTTGATGGCCTGATGTTGATCAAGGCAGTGGAAATGCTAAAGCATTTCCAACATCCATTTTGACGATATTTCCACTTATTGTTTCCAATTGGAGCACCTAGTGGAGTTATGAAACGTCTTTATTCTATATTACAATTTGGTATTTGTCCTGGAAGATAACTAAAGAAGAAGTTTCTGAGGGAAAATGACCTTTATGGTTAATTGCTAATAATCAAGGATCTGGCCAATGTTTTAAGAAAAGCTTATTAAAACTAAAACATAAAAATCACCTATACTTATATTAACAGAAACAATTTTTATAAAGAAGTGGTTGAATCGTATTTTACGTTGAATCGTTTTTAGATAGATTAATTAAAAATAGATTAGCATAAATGAATTAATCTAAAAGTATTACTTTTTTCCTTAATTTTAAGTTTACAAAATTTAAACCGCATTCATTCTTTAACTAATACCTCGCCGTAAAAGTTTGCATTATCGCGGTATTCCATACTTAAAATAGATATGTAGTTTCGTATACATCTTGTTTTTCAATCGATACTTTTTCAAGAAATATACGGTGAAGTATACATTGACCGGTGGATGTATGCACAAACTGAATTTTAAACTTCAACTGTAACATCGATATTTTTTACCCATCCCTAATACAGGATATCGCAGTACTCAGCCGGGTGTCAGTGGAAAGGGACCACAGGATGCTAAGAGCAAAAGTGGTGCTAAGATTAAAAAAGGAGAGACGACTACTCGCCACAACAAAGAGAAAAGAATCAGTCACAGTGAACAACAACGAGAAGTACAAGCAAACGGCGGCAGAAAGACTGGGAAACCATAACATTGGGGAACTGCATATATAAGATAGAACCAGAAATAAGATAGAAGGAGCAAAACATAGACATTGTACGAAAGTGAACATTGAAGAAGGGAAGCTCTTAGCAAACACAACAAAACTTATGAAGTAAAGGCGAGAAAAACTACCAAAGCAGCTACTACATACAAATCTGCTGAGAACAGTAAATACATAGATATCAAAAGCCACCAGGAAAGACATTAGAGACTATAACAAAAGATGATTAGCAAAGACTATAGAAGATAACAGATATATGAAAGTATTCAAACAGAAAATGACACCTGGAAAAGAAGAAATCACCAAAATCCAGGATAAAAATGACCAGGAAGTATCAGGAAGAAAGAAGAGATCCTTGAAACCGTCAAACGTTTCTATTCAAACCTGTATAGCGCTCATGGAACAGCAGTCAAAATATATCCCTACCATTCCCCGAAATCTATACTACGGATCGGAAAATCTACCAGAGACAACTAAAGAAGAAATCTCAAAATCAATGGCGGAAATGAAAAACAACAATAGCCCGGGTAGGACGATATTAGAATCGAAGAGATATTAGGAGCCAGTTAAACCTTATTTAATAAGTTTCTCATGGAAAGAATAACACCAACAACATGTTTTTGGTGTTTCATTTCCTTTCATTCCTTCCGTGCAATCATCTTTATTCGGACAAAAAGAGTAAGGCAGCTGACCTAAAAAACTATAGACCAATAATCCTGCTCTCGCTCCTCTACAAACTCCTCACCAAGGTCATACATAGACGTCTCACAACCAGACTAGAGTTTTACCATCCGCCTGAATAAGAAGAATTTAGAGCCGGATACGGAACAAATGACCACCTGCAAACAATCAAAACCCTAATTCCGAAATATATTCAGTACAATAAGCCACTCATACCAAGTTTTGTGGACCATCAAAAGACATTCGACTCTATCATCCACAGAGAGGTGTTCTAGGCCCTGGCCAACTTCCAAATAGACCAATGTTACTCGGCCAGTCTGCAAGATATATACAAAAATGCTACCGATTGCGTAAAACTACACGAAAAAGAGACGGATTAAGAAGTTCAACGTGGCGTGACACCATCTCGCCTAAACTATTCACTGCCTTCATGGAGCACATGTTCGAGACCATAGAACTGGAAGATAAGAGCATAAACATCAGTGATGAAAACCACAATCATCCAGGGTTTACAGACGACATTATGCTACTTTAGGATTGTCTAGATAAGATGGAAATATGAGAACAATAAAAAAAGTCGGCCTTAAAATAAAAAGTCTCCAAAACGGAAATTTATGACTAACCTAGTCGTTACCCGAAACCTTATAATGGGAAATGGTATCCGGCAGGTCAACTCATACAAGTATCTAGACGACGCGACGATATTTAAACCCGTAGAGACAACCAGACAGCGAGATTAGAAGGAGCCTCTAGGAGGAGAGTAACATGGGCAGCCTACGAAAAACTAAAATAGATTTTTTAATCCGACATAACCGACTGCCTAAAACGCAAGGTGTTTGACCAATGCATCTTACTAGTTTTTACATACGGAGCAGAGTCTCTAACGTTCACATAAGAAATCAGGGTAGCGCAACGAGCCTTGGAACGTGTCAAGCTCGGAACGATATTAACAGAAAGAGTCCGAAACGAAATAGTAATACGGCGATCTGGGGTTAGTGATGCAATTGAGAAAATAACAAAACTAATGTGGAACTGGCATGTCGTAAGGATGCCGAACAGCAGGTGAACCAAAAAGTGCCAAGCAGGAGGAGCACAAAGGTAAAAGTCACCCACCAACCCGATGGACAGACGATGTGACACGCATTGCTAGTAATTGGATCGAAGTAGCCCACGATAGAAATAGACAAAAGAGGTTAAGATAGGTTTATGTCCAGCAGTGGACGATACAGGCTGCGATGTGATTATGATGATGGTGATGATTTTCTTATTATAATACGATACCTCTAAGCTAAAGACTGGTATACTAGAAGTATCTGAGTACCAACTGGAATGATATAGTTATTATTTGTAAAGTCAGAATTCATTATATTTTCATAACAATCCTATATCATACCTTTATATGTAGTAGTTTCATATACATTATCACCTATACTCCAGTATCAAAGCTTCTAGTAACAATTTATTTTACCCAGAAACATTTAGATTTGCAATAAATGACTTGAATTTAATAAAAAATAAAAAAAATTACTATGTGAATTTTCATATTATAAGAAAAGAATTAAGGAAACTATGTTCTTTAACTCACAAATTGACTAATAAAATAAATAAAATATAATTATTAGTACGATGTGACTGCGTGTGCGATATGACTTGCATTTTAACCTCCTGCATTTTACTGCCATGGCATTTACTGCTAATTTCCGTTTGGATAAATATAAATCTGGTTACGTTTCTCAATTCCTAAGGTTTGATAAACTATATAACTCTCAGAAATAATCAATTGGATCGAAGCACCGTCAAAAATAATTTCACAGTATTGTTCAGTATTCAATACATCAAATACGTTTTTGCCAGAATATGTGGTTTTATAAATTCTCCATAAAATATTATATTTTTCGATTTCTATATAGCCATAATGTATTTAACTATAATTTGGAAAAATGTATATTTCGTATTTGGTCTCAGTTGGTTCTATAAATTAAAATATTTATTGTAAATAATATATATTTATCCCATCTACTTCCTCTGAATTTACGTCATTTATTCTATTCATGGCAGGAGGTTAAAAAAATATAATATAAACATTTTCATCCTCCATCAATATGTTTAACAGTTCTTCAAAAATTCAGCAACTAGAAGAAACTGTAGAAATATTCGCTCATTTACACGAGGGCAAAATATAACAATATAATATCTATTATCAATATTATCAATTCAGTGTAAGTATGGATTACGACGTGGTAACGGTCGCAATCATCCTATTCATTAGCAAAATAACTTGGTTATAAGAATAAGAATATATGAATTATGAATTACAATCTATTTGAAAAAAGTCATTAACTAATATTTTTTAATGCAATAATTATATAACAAGTTGTACCATTATTTTTTTTGCTGACGCTAATAATTTGTCCCAATCCAAATCAGTTATTTTTGAACATAAGGTAGACGGACTTTAAATAATTGAAACATTAAGGGCTAATAGATTAATAAAATCCGTTACCTATGCAATAAAATCCCCATAATGTTAAAAGACGATAATTGACATTGTTAAAAGATAAATTTTGCGCATTCCTATGAGGATGCCAGGAGGTAATGGATAGATAATACTACTTTTATTATCGTCTTATTTACTTTATAATTAAGTTTAAATATTTGGCAAAATTGTCGTTTTCAATTTAATTTAGATGTACTACTTTTAAATCTAATTTTTTTATACTACTAGATATTAACTATTTCTTGACACTAGTAGATATTTAGTCTAACAAGATACAATAGAAATCATATAAATTTTAGTTGCATCTTAGTTACTAATATTGTATCTAGAAGACACAATCAGACTTGCTACAGTGCGCTAAGCCGGCCTACAGAACACGTTTGTTTACAACGTTTTCAGACGTTTGTTCAACGCTATTGTATACAAACAAAGAAATCACCAATGCGGTCCAAACCCAAAACTATTGCATGCGCGAAACTACCTGTAAGGTACTGCGTATGTTCTGCGACAGTGCAACATCAACATGGAAAATCAGCCGAAAAGGCTATCAATCCAGCTAAAAATTTCCAAAACAGGAAGTACATATGCCTTGCAAGATTTGATTAGTGCCATAAACGACGAGGTCGAAATGAATACAAAAGTATAAACAGGAGCAAACAAGAAAAGAAAAATATACCCTAACCTAGTAGCTACAGATATCACTAAAGACTCTCACACTCGCAATCACATACAACAGCAATGTGGCTAGACGAAATACCAACAAGCAACACATACAGCGTCCTAGCAGAAACGAACGACAATACAATGAACATCGACACCTCAACGGAAATAGTAAAACCTCCGTCTATCTACATCCAAGCACAATCTATCGACCCACTAACAGAACTACTAGAAGAACACGCAGGGAGAAACAATTTTACCCTAAAACAACTGAAAGAAAACTAAATCAGTATACAGCTCAAATCATTGGAAAATTGTCGAAAAATAGTCAACGAACTAAAAAGAAAAAATGCAAACTTTCACACATACCAAATTAAAAGAGAAAAAACCTATAAAGTAATACTCCGAGTTATACACCCTAAAACAAGAACAGATAAAATCACCAACGAACTAAAACAGAGCGGCCACACAGTCAGAACTATAAATAACATAACCAAATATTACACCAAGCAACCGCTAACTCTCTTTGTCATAGAACTGGAACCAAAAGACAACAATAAAGATATATACGAAATTAATGAATGACTGCATACGATAATCAGATTTGAACAGCCGACACCAAAACGCGATATACCACAATGTTTTCGTTGCCAAAAGTATGGACATACGAAAATCTACTGCAACAGGTCATCAGCTTGCGTTAAATGTGCCGGAAACCATCTAACGGAGCTGTGCCCTCATCAAGGCATAATTGAACAATTTCAATGTATCAACTGTCAAGAAAACCACCCTGCAAGCTACAAAGGATGCCCAATCCGTAAGGAACTGCAAACAGAAGCTATTTCCTAAGTTAAACAATAGAACTGAACTACTCCCAATGGAAGCAAACAACAACCAACTACCTAATACCGAAGCACAAACACCGGCAGCAAATCATGTACCATACTCGAAGCAAGCTATTAAAACTACCAATAGAAGTTATGCACAAATTACCATAGAGCATGCTACCTTACATACACCACTACTAAATCAAAACTCATGCAACTAACAAAACTACTAGATTACAAACGAAAATACAGAACTAAAACAATTATTAACCTAATCAATGAAAAACTTAGAACACATAATTAGGATGCTAGCAACCCAAACCGCACTGCTACAACAACAAACACATCAAATAACTTCTATGATAGAAATATTAACCAAATCACAAACAACAGCAAATAATGGAAAGCCCAACCAAAATGGTAGTATGGAACTGCAACGGATTACAACAAAGACTGCAAGAACTAAAAATACTTATACATATGTATGACATTGATATCATGATGATCTCTGAATCATGTTTCACAAACAGAAACTACGCAAAAATTTCTAACTACACTATATACGACACGAAACAAATATCAGAGAAAGCACAAGGAGGAACCGCGATCCTCACAAAAAATAGCATTAACCACTATTTACACAGCACCACTGATCATTACTACCTCCAAGCAATCACAATTGAATTTGAAACAGCAAACGGAACAATACAACTTTCAAAAAAAAATAATACTAAAATGATTAAAGGAGACAATCGACAACAAACACCTAATTCCCGTTTGGGTTCAGAAACAAACTCGCTACTACTGAGCAGGTCCACAGACTAATTAACAAAATTATAGCATCACTGGAGGATAAAAAATACTGCACATCACTTTTTGTAGATATAGAAAAAGCATTCGACAAGGTCTGGCATCTAGGACTACTTAAAACCCTAACACAACACTTCCCTGAAGATACGTACAAACTATTCAAATCTTACCTCAGCAGAAGAACATTCTACGTCAAAGTAAATGACTCAGTTTCTGATATACAATGCCTAAATGCAGAAGTGCCAGAAGGAAGCGTACTTGGACCAATACTATACACCCTATATACAGCAGATATACCAACGACGCCTCACAGCACAACATACACATTTGCAGACGACACTGCAATACTGGCAGCACGCGAAGGCCAACAGGAGGCAGTCAAGATTCTACAAAAGCACACTCACCTGCTCGAAATATGGTTGACTGACCACAGAATAAAGGTAAATCATAGCAAATGTCACCATATCCTTCACGCTACGTAAAGAAGATGTCCCGAAAATTACTCTTCACAACAACGAAATTCCACAAACAAATGTGATCAAATACTTGAGACTCCACCTAGACTCGAAACTAAGCTGGAAAGAGCACATACGCAAAAAAATACAACAAATTAGAATTAAAATGAAAGAAATGTACTGGATAATCAGCCGAAAATCTGTATTAAGTATTGAAAACAAATTACTAATATATAAAATCATTATCAAACCCATATGGACTTATGGCATCCAGCTATGGGGCACGACAGCAAAAAGCCACATCTCCAAAATGGAAGCCATGCAGTCAATCGTACTCCAGACAATAGTAGACGCGCTATGGTACTTAAAAAATGTACAAATTCCCATCGTAAATGAGGAAATCCAGCGTCTAACAAACAAATACAAATCAAAACAAACCATCCGAACCAGCTAGTCAAAGCACTGTACACCAACAGGACTGCCAAAAAGAACACACCCCCCAGGACCTTGCGACACCATCACCTACACAAAGCTAATAGCAACAAAATCAGAAAACATAATATTGTAAGTATGCTACACCAATGGGAGTAGTATTCATATGTTACCTGCAAATAAAATACAACAACTTGCCAAATGTCCCCAGGGACAAATTGTGAGAAAAATTTGGGGTCAATAGAAAGAAAAGAAGAAAACACAATAGATAAAGTTGGTATTATAAATTAGTTTACATTAAACATATTTATGTGGTTTTGAAAATTTACTTTCAATGTTTTAAAATGGATTAGATTGTCTATATAGTATGTTTTATTTGTTCAGTTGGAGCTAAATAAATTTTAAGTAGATTGGTCAATATATCAAGGTTCGAATGTATAGATGTTGAAAGAATTTTGTTTAAAATATTGGACGGAGAGATCGATTTATATTCGGCCATATTCAGTCTCTCCGGGGGCAGAGCTTTTTGCAATAAGTATATTACCAGTTCATCCAATATAGGTCCGCCCTAACGACATAAATTTATCGACAGAATCGGTTCTCCCTCTAATAATTATCTGTGGCTATCAAGTTTAATTGCAATCAAGTAATTAAGTCGGAAGATTATCCAAATCGAAATCTGAGATATCCGATACATAAAATTAAGGGTTGCGTATAATGGATAGTATTTTTATTTAGATATCGCGTGAATGAAGGCATCGCAAAGATCTGGTAAACAATGTTTTTTCGATTTTGTTGTTGTTTGGAAAGGGTGTGTCCAAAGGGAAATAACCATTTATATCCTAATCTCATATTTTAAGTCTGCGCTTTACGACGCTCATTGTTTGCCCGGTGTAAAACGGGTAGATATATGCGGTGGCCGGTGGCGGCCACCGCCCCCCGATTCCGATAAAGGGTTGAACGGGTCCCAGGGCAGACCTTTACCGCAATCGCGCTGTTATCTCAACAGGACTCCCCGGCGCCGCTTATTGTAGCTGTCGGTTGACCATTGTTCGGCGCATCGACAAGTTAACGAGCTACGCCCGGCCGTTCCTCGGGAGGCGTCCTCCTAATTATCGGAGTTATGTCCCAACTATTATTACTACATCCCGCATTGTTGTACGAAGGAATGCCACATCTTATTACATTCATATACTAACAGACCCTCAATGTACACATACAATAAACCCTTAAACATTGTTTCAACAACTCTTCACCTCATATCCCACTAACTTTACTATTATACATATATAATTTAAATTTTACGTTCAACACACACAACATCTGTAAGTTATGTAATACAAGCCAACAAAAAATCATATATATATTTAGTTTAGTTCTTTCTAAAATAATTTATGTCGATGTTACTTGTAGTAAAACAAATAAAACAAAATAATATTGTTTTGCGTATTCACGATTTATTTACCACTAAAGCAGAAATAAGTGCAATTTACATGAATACTGATAAATTTAAACTCATGTTATTTAAGTTGCCCCCATTTAGTTTGAAAGCAGCAGGATATTCTAGGGGATTAAACATGATAGTTTGAATTCAGTGGACGATTCACAAGATTAGCTATATTGGCTAACGGACCAGGCTTTGAGCTTCGCATCATCACATGTATCCATCCACACTTGCAAACATCAAAAGCGCTCGTTTCCTCTAAAGCTTCCCCAGAAAATTATTTAACGGTATATACCAATACTTCTAATACCGAAAGATGCATTTACTTAATATGCTCGTACACTTAAACGGCATCTCTTGATCTCGAAATCACCTATATCTTCGCATTCACTTTATTGATATAAAAGATATTTTATGTTCATTTCACTACCAGATTCCGTTTTATATGTTTTTTAAAATTTAATGTGGGGAACATTTTACGAGTAACGATTTATAAATAGTACGCTTTTAGGTTCCATTAATTTAATTTGTTATGATTGACTATTTGTAAATAACTAGTTGGAGGCAATGTTTATGGCATCTTGAAAATTACATTCTAAATTAATTTACATTAAACGAATATTGCTTTTCCAGGTTATAGTTTGGGAATTTAGGAAGTCTAAAGTAAATCCATTTGAATGAAAGGAGTATAATGCCTAAATTTTTTGTGGCAATATAGAATTCCATGTCATTTAAAAATCAATTCGTATCTAATTTAAGGTGCATCGAATGATTAATGCTGATTATCATTTTGTTATTTTATTAAAGTTAATTTTTTAATTCAATTCGTACTTATATTATATTGGAAATTAGTTTGTATTTTCACCTTAATTAGATAATTATATATAGATAATTTAGTGGTTTGGGTCAATATCGGAAGCGAAAACTAATTATATGGACACATTAATGTGGGCTGATAGTATATTAGTTAGTTTCGGCCATTTTTTTTGTAATGTGAATTGAAATTAAAGGATATCTCTTTGTTGACTGGTAGTGGTGAGGCGAATATATAACAGCAAAACATTATAGACATCGACAAGGAGACGGTCGTCTATTTTATGACACTTGAATCAAATAATTGAAGTATTTAAAATGATGAATCTTTCGTGCAGTATTTTTCAAATTAGAGTCGTGTAGGGAATCAGATCCCTTGAACATTAGGGCAAACAAAGGGAAACGAAATTGGATCGGAATAAAATAAAAAAAAATGTTTAAGGGAAGACTTTGATTAATGGGAGTGGACGGTTCTGTGTTATAAAGTGCATCGCGGGATCCAGGATGTGATTGATTATAAAACAATGGGACTGAAAACTCGGGTTTCGGTGTACTCATCGACATCTAGAAACTCGAGATTTGCGCGGATTTGCATTTTAACGGCCTTTTAATGTGAACAAAAAACTTATTTTTTGTTGAATTAATTGCGTCTCTTAATCTTTATGCAAAAATGAGAAAACGCTAATTCCTGTTGAGACTTAGCCTGCTCGGGGCTTGCTGACAGTATATGGTAATTACTATTTAGTGCAATTAAGTTAATCAACGACGTACTAGACAGCCGATCGTTATGTAGTAGAATATTGCTATCAAACATTCTGGGTGCAGCTGGTGTGAAATCATTGTTTGCATATAAATGTCAACACCGGATCCATACTAAAACTGAACTGTTACTTTGTGGGAATTTAATTAATTTTGTTTCCTCTTCAATGTGTGTTCTATTTTACAATTTAACCAGTACAAGGAAGAAAATAATATGACATGTACTTGATGTTATGTTGAATATAAACTGGCACTACTTTAATTGAATGTTATCAGAGCCGGTTCAAGGCGTTTTTCGACGCGAGATATTTTCCATTTTTTGAGCCCACCTATTATCCTCCATCTAAACATAAATAAAGTTATGAAACAACTAAAGTAACAGTTCAAATGATGGCGGAAATATGGTGATCACTTAATTGTATCTTAACTAATACATTAATTTATATCGCTTTAATAAAATTACAGGAAACTGGAATATACCAGGTGTCATAAAAAATGTCAAGTGTTTAATAAATATCGTACAATTTTCTTTCAGTTCATATAATGATTTGCATTAACATATTTTTTGTACTTCGTTCATATTGATGAACATTTTAATTCAAATAGCACACATTTAAAAACATTTATTAAGATCTTCCTGGACCCAAACGCGATAATAGCCCCACTACTTGACAGAAGAACCATTACAAGAAGGATGAAAAGTACAAACCATTGGACCTTTGACAATTTTTACGTGCTAAATAAACAATATGACCAAAATTATTAAACGGATATACATAGAGAAGTTCTATACTTCTATACATCTAAGTTAATACTAGAATAGCTTTCTACGTACCAACACTGCTACAGTTTTCAATATAACCAACGAAACTAGTCATTGTTATGTTACATAACTGATTGTAGTTGATAAATATTAAAGAGAGAAAAAAAGGAAGATATTTCTGCATTAACCGTTGAAGGCTTTTTACAATAAACTTAATTCTTAAAATACCCAGATAATAAAAAAAGTAGTACTTTGGTTCCTGATGATCTGAGTGAACATTCTATAGTATCTCTGCAACCTATCCACATGTGGGCCGGTTCTAATTACGATAGGACCTAAAAAGTGTGATATGGTGCAGCTCTACCTAATTGGGAATAAAATCTCTCATCGCCGAAATCTTAAAAAGCACGTGGCATGATAAATTCCTGCAATAGATTAAAGTTACTGCCACCCTTATGGTAACATGTTTTGCGACACCCGTTATAGTTAAGTGAATTCCAATAGTTGTTTCCATTAATCCAGCCCCGGTTTTACATACTTTTCCTTCTTGTCAGGAGGAGCCATTTTGTTTTTTCATTACTGTATAAATTCGGCTGAAAACACAAGCACACGCGGTTTAGGACCTGAGCAACCAAAAGCTGTTTATGAGGCAAATTTGGGGGTTGAATCCAAATCAGCCCGTTTTTTAAGATTGGTTTTCGAATCAGTTTTCGAAATATTCAATAAATTCATTATTTTACTATTTTTTACCATTAACGGCCATTTATTGAATTAAAAAGTATAAATCAGGAACGAGCAGATATTGAACTGAGTCTTTTATAATGTTTAGAATCTGTTTCACGCAGTAGAGTCCAACAGTAGTCGCTCATCATGCCTTCGTCGCAAAATCCTTGTTATAGCCTTTAGATTTTCGCTATATCTTGTTGTAGCCGCTCTCCTTGCAAGTCGCTCGTGTCGCCTTAGTTTTGTAGGAAAAAATCGAGATGTGAATGCAGAAAATGTATCTTGAGAGACATTCGAGCTCCAATCTTTTGGTAATTTTGCAAAAAAAATTCGATTACTTGTTTGTATACCGGTGATTTGTAGTTACCGAGAAAGTTGTGAACAACACGTTTGGTGCACTTTGCATCAACCATTAGTTTTCGAATATTAGGTCCGACAAATATGCCTTCTTTGATTTTTGCATATGACAGTTTTGGAAACAACTAGATTAAGTACTGGAGAGGCAGTCCTTCGCGATTGAGCGCTTTGACAAGGTTGTTATGCCAAGTTTAATATGAAGAGGTAGCGTAAAACATCTTGTGGGTTCACAAGTGGTATAGAGTACACGTTTTGTTGTCCTGGCTCATAATGGGTACTACTCGGCCACACCGTTCTCAGATATTGATGATTAACTGCACGGCTGTCTCACAGACACAAAAAATAGCAACATTTCGCGAATCCAGATTGCATGCCAACCAATAGACCAATAAACTGTAATGAATATGTAAATCTATTAATATCTATGTCGAAATTAAGTAAAATTTATATATTTCTCAACCTTTACATCGCCACAAATTTTTCAGTGATGCTCAATGTATTTTATCTTGGCTAAAATTGTATGCATTATGTCCTTGCATTCCTTAGTTTCTACTGCGTCAACAATCGGAATCGATGTTTTTTTTATTTCCAATATGGAGTAGAGCCGTCTTCAAACTGTACTTGCAATTAGAACCACCTATTAACAAACGCCATTCATTTTGATGTATCATTGCTGAATGTATCATTTTTATGTATCATTTGATGATCATATGCTGTATTCATCACATCAAATAAACCATTCATGTCATTGCAGAAACACATGTCATTTTCTTTTTTGAAGAAAGGTAAAATCGCGTGATTTCTATTTCTGTATATAGTGACTTGTGTTTTAGGGTCAATATGTTTCCATCCTTGCAACCGTCAGATTGCAACGTTTAGATAAATTCAAATCGCGAATCAAACCACTCCGTTCACTTTGACAATTTAAATCCTTTTCTTCCATAACGAAATCGCTTTCATTGCTCACCAGTGATGATGACAAAGTTCTTAGGGCATATTTTACACTTATACCTGGACAAATTGGCAATGGATCACTGTCCGTACATGGAACTGGCAGTTTCGAGATGATACGTCAGGATATTTATACCGTACTAGTTTTTTTGCATTTATACCAACAACATCCATTGAGCAAAAGTAGCAATCATCTACATGATTTTTCTGTTATCTCCATAACGTTGGCACAGAAAATGAAAAGTACATATTTTCACCAAGTGACCATTTGTACAGCTTTGTACTTCACGCGTTACAAAACAATTTCGGTACCCATGGCTAGTCAGTATTTATTACGGCAAAATCAAAGTACTACAAATACGCATTTTTTAGTGAAGTTTTCATGATTTTTCAACGTATTCCGAGCATTTAACATCCACATACGTAACAAAAACACTTTGAAGCGACTCTAAAACGTTTTCTCTGCATGTTCACACGTTCCGAAGCACAACCACTGTACAAAAGTAAGATCCAGAAGTTGCTTGATGCAACGTGGTCAGCTAATAGCCGATATAAGAGCGCAATTCTGCCACCATGCGCGAATTCCAAAACTAGAACCAATATTGACAGACGGAATATTAACACATATTGAAGATCTGAGTTCAGCGCATCAAATAATGTTAAGAATCGTTCTCATCTGCTCGGGTCCAAAAGTTGACCCAAATTTTTAAACTTGTGTAATTATACAATTTTTAGTCTGAACTATTACGTAGGGCTATGTTCTGATAACCATGTTTTATAACAGCAAAGAACCTTCAAGAACGTTCCAAGTAGATTATATTACGCTTTATTGTTCTTCTTGTAGTTATCAATATATATATTCATCAATATTGGTATTAGTTTTGAAACACGAGGACGCATTGTGCCATTTCGATAATAATGACTTATGGCTCCTCTACACTATGGCCCATCTTGAGCCACTGTGAGCCATAACCATTGTGTAGAGGGGTAGATGGCCTGTAGTGTCCTAAGTAGTGGATGATGGAGATGGTGATGGCCATGGATGGCGTTGGGAGCGGTTTGATGTGTATGGTCGATACACATCAAAGGAGGCCAACATGCGCAAGTAAGCTGCGCAGTGGCTAAAGTGGCATGTCCACACCATGGGCCATCATTATTTCCTTTATCGCACGTTTATCAGTGCCTGCTGATTGTCATGATAATACTGATTTTAGTAATTATTTTTATTTAATTATAACAAAATATTTAGTTTATTGAGATATTAGTTTACTGAAATATTGTTTTTTTGTAATAATTAGTTTTCTTTAACAAAAGATAGGCTGTTTATTAGTAATCATGGCAAAATCGAAAAAAGAAATAAATTGGGTTTCAGAAGAGTTTGTCATTCAAGTTTATTGAGTTGTATCAAAAGAAGTCTTGCATTTGGAACACCAAAATTTTTATCAACAATGTTATGGCCCATGCATGCACATCTAGAATGGTCAATCTAGATAGACCATTGTGTGCATCCGTCCATTCAGGCCACCATAATGGTCCATGATAATAGTGACCATCATGATGGCCCACAATGAGCCATAGTGTAGAGGAGCCATTAGTTTAATTTTAAAATTTTGCCAAATTGCAAAATTAGTCGGGGAAATTTTAAATTAGAATATCGGTGACTATTTTAAAATTGTCAGACCCATATCAGAATAATCTTCTCTTGTTTGATTACTATTCCAAGTGACAAATGTGATCATTGTACAAGTTACAAAAATGAGATATTTCTTTAGTCGTCGGATAGTCTGGATAGTCACTTCATTGATTTTTGAAATTATTCATTCAACATTTTCTTCCATTTCTTTCTCATTCAGTACATTTCGATTCACCTTCTCTTTAAAATATGGAGTCAATGTTTTTGTTTATGGCTGGCCAAATTGGATTTTTTTATTAAAAATTCCTCCGGATGGTTTCCTTCTATCATGATCTATTGCTCGTAAGATATAAAAATATGTATGTATTTTTGTAGTAATATTAGATATTATAAATCATTTTAAGTTGCAAAAAAAAAATTTAAAAAAAAATATTAATTAGCAAAAAAAAATATTTTCTTGATTAAAATGAACTCAAAACAGCAAAGCTGCACTGATGAGAAAAAAATCTCGAAACGCGTCAGCAGATGGCTATTTATTTTAAGTTAAATACAAATATATGATCCTAAAACAATGTTTTCTAGGTAGTACTGTTTAGTGCCACAAAAGTGGACTTGGGCTTGTAATAACATACAAATATATGTTTTATAATTCAATATCCTGCGTGGTACTAGCAAGGAAAGTAATTGTTTTAACATGAGATTTGTTTAATAGTCTTAATAAGACTTAATATTATAGAGCTACGAATTATTGCGCTTTAAATAAGTTTTTTTGGTACAGAAAATTATACAATTTTAAGAACAAAACAAGTTTAAAAACTTAATGAAGTAAAAACAGCTATACAATATGTAAATAAAGCACAAGATATATATTGTGTACGGAATTAGTACCTAAATGATTTTTAACTTGCTAGGAATAGTATATTTTACAGCAAGAGATGAAAGTGGCGTTTATTTGTGGTGAGGTGGGAGTTTGCTCACGCGCGCTAGCGAGTTAGCAATCACACCGAACCAAAAAAAAATACTTTCATCTCGAGTAGTAAATACAATTTTTTCTACTGATTTCGGTTGTGGAATCCATAATTCGACTAATAAATCCAAGTCGAAGCGAACTGTGAGAACTATCAATACAAATTTAATTGTTGGTTTAGTCGTTTCCATGGTAACATATTGCATTCTCATAGAAGGTGATACTTTTCAAGTCAAATGTCCTAATTTTATTTCGGTTTTTTAAATAGTTTCAGGCTCGTTTGACGTTTGTACATACAATATTTCATTGGAATTGATTTAATTAATAAGAAAGTCCATGCGAATTTGGTTAGTTTCGTGTTTGAATCGAGAAAATCATAAAATTAAAATGCTCATTTTCGTCTCTATATGTGAAAATATTTTCATCTCTAGAACGAAAAGATGTCACTTTCATGTGGAAAAAATGCCATTTTCACATATATCAGTAGAAAAACAATATTAATTGATTACATTTGTATACACAAAGTAAAGGAACAATATTTTGATATAATAATTGTTAGTATACCTATTGTTTTGCTCTAATATTTTGATAAATTTATTATATAGTATAATATTTATTATTATAGTTACTTTCAAATATGAATTTTTGTGATTCTCTTGAAAAGGTTTTATGATTTTTATATGTTTTGTTGGTTAGGATATTGCAAATTTTGGGTAATATGTAAGTTAAAAAACGATTTTTGTGAACTCTTGGAGTGTTTAGTAATTGTTTTGTTGTGCTTCTAGTTGTATAAACTGCGGGAACAGAATTTTGAAGCATTTTATTTTTGAATGCATACATACATACACTACGAAAATATAATTTTATAATATTACCAATCTTCTTTATATATAAAGTTAGTATGAAAAGATCTTTTTTTTTCAAAATTATGTTCAGAATAAAGTTTTATATTATGCTCAGTTTTTGCAAGGGAAATTTATTGCACCCCACACCAGAATACCGTAACGAAGAAGTGATTCAGCTACAGATTTATAAATTAATATTAGTAGATCCTTAGTTAAAAAATATCGTAGTTGGTAAAATTAGTTTCCTCGCCTCTTTGGCAGATAATCAACATGATTGCTCGCTCAATCTTAGATTTCTGTCAATAATTATGCCTAAATATTTGACCTCGTTTATTTCGTTAATCTCTTCTTTCAACATATACAACTGAATCTTGAGCGTAAAATATGATTCTCGTCTTTTCTTTTTCTCTCACTAACCAATGTGGGTCCAGGGGGGTTAGCCCTTAAAACACTGCTGCCCATTGGCCTATTGTATTTCCCCACATTGTTTTGTTCATGCAAATAGATCCAGTGCCTCTATTATGTCCAGGATTCTATGTGTCATGTTTTTCACGGGGACTCTCTCACCTGTAATATCAAGCTTGTGTCTCCTACGTGCAATTGCTTCACAGTGGAAGATTATATGGGCGGCGGTTTCTTCCTCCTCATAGCATAATCTGCATAAAGATTCATCCTTCCAGATACCCATTTATGCAGGTGTTCTTGTAGAGGGCAGTGTCCTGTAAGTTGACCTAACACAATTGCGATCTGCTTCCTTGGCAGTTGCAGGATTTCAGCAGTTAGACTTTCCGATAGGTGAGCTAACATTCGTTTGCTGTGTGTCAGACCATTCAAATTGACCGACTGTAGACGGTGCTTAGTTGCTACCCGTTTACAGATTTTATTTCGGGCCGTAGTCTTGGTAATGTAGGGTCCGCTTTCAGCAATGATGTTTGCCTTGCAGGCTCCATCTTTTGCTAGCTTATCCGCCATTTCGTTACCCATCAGTCCCGTGTGGCAACGCACCCAAGCGAGTGTGACCTTTTTATGCTTTGCTAGGGCTTTTAGGGCCTGAAGACCGTCCCAAACTGTCTTGGATTTGATTTCGTGTCACGCTAGAGCATTAATCGCAGCCCGACTGTCCGTACAAAAGGCGGATGTTTCCACTTTTGTAGTCCATTCTCCAATTTTCACGGGCACAGACCATGTTAGCGTTTATTTCTGCTTGGAATGCTGTGGCATGTGTCCCCAGGGGTACAGATAGGTTGCACCCCAGGAACAGTCCATACATTCCTGCACCAGTACCACTGTCCTTCTTGGAGCCGTCTGTATACCAATCCACTCCACTTTGGCAAGTGGTTATTTGATTGACTTCTGTCCATCGTAGATGTGTTTTGAAGGGTAGATCGACTGACAGCCTTTTAGGCATCGAATCCCACTCTTTATCGAGGTACGGTTCTGACATGACATTCATTATCATGGTGTGTCCTGACCTCGCCAGAGATTCCCATGTGCCATTGCATATGTGTCTGAAAAATCCCATCCTTGCCTCGCCCATGATAAATATATCCAGGGAAGGAAGCCCAAGAACCACCTCCAGAGCCGCAGTTGGGGCGGTCTTCATCGCTCCCGTAATTGCTAGGCAGGCCAGTCTTTGAACATAGGAGAGTTCTCTGATGCCCTGTTTTTGCTTCACTATGGTCCACCATACTGTAGAGCGATATGTCAGAATGGGTCTAACTACCATAGTGTATAGCCAGTATACCGTGCTTGGTTTCAGTTCCCATGATTTCTTAAGTGTTCTTTTGGTCATCATCAGTGCCATTTTACACTTGTTGGTAGCTTTCTTTAGGTGTTGATACCAAGTCAGTCTTCCATCCAGGATTACACCTAGATACTTGACTTAATCACTCACCTTTAGATGCTCGGTATAGAAAATTGGGAGCTTTAGGCCATCCGTTTTTCTCATTCTAGTGAATGGTACTAGAGTGGATTTTTGGGTATTGACCCGAAGGTCGACCCCCCTGCAACAACTCTCTACCTCGTTCAGTGCTTCTTGCATAAGCGCTGCTATTATAGAAGGAAATTTACCCCTGATGAGAATGACTATGTCATCCGCATAGCCTTGGGTGTAAAATCCTTTATTATTTAGTAACACAAGCAGGCTATCAATTCTTGTCTTTACTTTTAAACAAAGTAATGAATTTATATGAGTTTTAAAGAGTATTGGACCTAGAGCAGTTCGTTGGGGGCCGCTATTTTTATAATTGTAGTTTCACTAATTGTATCTTTTACTGTAACACATTTTTCTCGATCTGCCAAGTAACTACGAAAGTCAGCTAATACATAACGCTCCACATACATAACGCTCCAATACATTAAGAAGTATTGCGTGATCAACAGTGTCAAATGCCTTTGCCAAGTCTAAAACCACTGCAATCTCTTCATCAAGTCCCGGTATAATATTTTTGATAACAATTTGCATGGAATTGGTATTAGCTATACCAGCACGAAACCCATATTGTTAATCATGTTTGATTTTATTTTTATAAAAAAAATTGTGCTAACCGTTTTTTTTTTGAAATTTTTGAAAGATTTTACGAAAGCTGTTTATGTGCTGATTGGTCTGTAATTATTAATTTTAGTTTTGTCGGCAATGTTATTAATTGGTGTAATTATAGAGTATTTGAAGTATGTGGGTACGTGTCCCTTTTCTATGATTAAACTGAATAATTGTTTGAGGGGTTGCTGTATATATTGGTTAAATTATTTCGGTAATTATCCCATCTACCCCAGGCGAAATGTTTTTTTTCAATGTAGATATATACTCTCATACACATACTAATTTTCTGTTGTTGGATTAAGAAACATGGAATATTTTAAATCTGGATTTAACTGGTTACGATAAAACAATGACAGAACAAACTGCTTAAATTTGTTACTAGCTACTAGTTTCGGCGATTTAACATTTAATTAAACAATTTCGCCATCTTCAGGCATAAGTAAAAGTTTTTTAACAATATTCTAACCATTATAAAAAAAATATTAAAATTTATAGAAAAAAGTTGAAAAATAATAAAATTAAAATTTATTTTTTGAAGCATATGATGAAAATAAATAAGCAAAGCTCGATTAAACAGGCCAATCTTCAGGCAACATGACTGATTAGTCAAGCGAATGATACGTAACAGCTAGTAAAACTAACAAATTTAAAAATTTGGTCTTTCTTTGTCCTATCGTCACCAGTTAATTCCACATTTAAAATATAACCCTCTTGGACATTAATCACATAATGTGAAACATGTAATTTGTATTTATTTCAGAATTTTCATTGATTGTGCTCTTTCTAACTATTTTTAGGCCGATGTTACTAAAGTAATCATTAGAATACTTTGCCATTCATTGATTATCACTAAATGTAACAGCGTCTTTATCAGCAATCTGTAAGAAATTTTTATAATTGTTTCTTTTATTGGTAGTTTCTGATATCAGTTGATAGATTTTTTATTAGATCATTTTTATTGTTTTTGACTTTTTTAAGATAGTAGTTACTTTTATTTTTAATCGGTCATTTATTTAGTTTATTTCAGAAAATTTCCTATTTTAGCACCAATTCAAATGAGAAGCGCTTGTTTAGATGATTTTTTAATTTATCCTTATTTCTTATGGACAGTTACTGTTGTCTTCGGTTATCCACAGTTTTATTTTTGTGTTTCTTTGCCATAATGTTGTACTTTTGGAGTTAATGTCGTTAAATTTGTTTAAAAGGATACCAGGCCCAAGTTTAGGATCACTTCATTTAATATTATATCTAATGATATAATAAAACGATTTTCAATTCCATCAAATTATAACTCATATGTCTTTAATACTGAAACACATTTATTATTCTACAATACTGCGCAAATTAAAGAAACTTTAAAAGTTAAACAATTAAAGAAACTGGATTTTTTCAATTCAGAATAAGTAAGGATTTATGATCGCAACCGTCCTCCTCTTAATATCATTATATTAATCGCTAATTTTCTTTTCAAAAATCTATGTAAAAAATAAATTATAATCTATTTATTTGTTTTTTTTTCTAATATTTTCTTTCTATGATTTGGTCAATGAGTAAAGGTTATTAATGATTTGATTTCAAGTTTATTATTTGTTGGTTAATCTTTGATACAACGCCATTTAATGCATATTATTTTCGACACACTTTTCTAACAAATCAACATAAGTGGCAGAAAAAGACTTTTCCTAACGCTTAAAGTTACAGGAAAATCACCTTTTCTAACTCTGGAGGACTAAGAAATTTCTTGCTTTCTATCGCCTAACATTACATAACTCCATATATATATATATATATATATATATATATATATATATATATATATATATATATATATGTATATATATATATATATTGTTTTATTAAATTGAAATAAACGTAAAACTATTAATTAAAACTCCTTAGAAAGTGTAGCAATTGTATTACACCGTTGAACTTTGAATTCCATTCAGATACCTATGTCTCAAATTTAATTTGGTTGTGTAAACACCACCCGATTTTCTTGATAACAGTTTGCTAACTACAGCTTTGGACATTAATATGCATGGAATTTCTGAGTCGCTTGAGTCCGAGTAGAAGAAAAACTAATAAATTGAAATTTGCAAAACTTGTTAAAGGTGAAGATTCTTTGAATAAAATTTTATTATCGTTCAAATAGCAAAGCACCACTAACATTTTCCAAAGTACTTCAAAAACAGCAAAATAAAAATCCAAATTAAAAGTTTTTATTTGGTTTCGTAATAAAAAGTATATGATCAAAAGTTTTTTAATTGGCTATAATAATATATGTTTACGTTCGAATAAAATATTGCATTATACGGATCTAAAGAGCGTTTGAGGCTCATGATACACATGGATTCGAAGTAAGGAGCCGCAATACTTATGCTCCGATTGTCGACAAGCAAATATGTATATCGCATTTACCTTGTAAAAAATCGGAATTGTGCTTATTGTATGTGTATTAATGATGCTTTATCAATTATCAATGATTGGCATTTCTTCAATATATTTTTTATTACTCATGCAGGATAAGTGCTATCTTGGCGCCCGATTTTTAGTGCGAAAAAATGGCTGTTTTTGGTTGTATTACTACATAACTTGGGTAACTCATGCAAATATTCAATAAAAATCGTTAGCTACATTTAAAAAAAAACAATTGAATAAATAAAAAAAACTTAATGAAAACCTCAATATTAAAAAAGTGACGTGAAAGTGACACATTTTTTTTTCATTGCAAAATAAAAATTAAAACCAAAGCTAATGTTTTAAAACGACTGTAAATTCTCGGGTATACCCGAGACTGATGAGAGTTCTTATAACGAATCCACACCACCGGAGACAATTGAGCAAATTCTTCATTTTTGATTCTATTTTATTTGGATGGCACCTGAATTCCAAATTTGTAAGATACGTCCCCTCGCATGAGTAATAAAAAATGTTATCTCGTGCGGTATTGTCAGTTGCCCTCTCGGGCAAATTAGCCCAGTCACTTCGTTCGTTCTCCCAATTTCGCTCTCGTAGACAATTAAAAACTTACCGCCCTAGTAGCACAATACACTATTACTTTTTGTGTGAATATGTTTGTTTCTATGGTTTGAAATAAAATAGCATGGAATAAAATATTTACGCGCTGACCGCACAATATGGCACTTATACTCTTCAAATATCAAACATTTTAAGTCAACAGTTCAATTTCTTTGAACAGTTTTATCTCATAGGTTATAAACTTTAAATAAGCAGCAATTGTTTATAGATTTTTTTTTCTTATAATCATTATATTTAATAGGTATATTCTAATCAGACAATGTCGCATCATCAAAGGTTAATCGGATTCTGTAAGAGGGACGTTAAAATTTATAGAAAATACGCCGCTAACATTTTTCTATTTCTGCTTTTAATAAAAATTAATTAAAAAAAAGTAAAAGAAAAAAATTAATTAATTTAAAAAAAAGTAAAAGAACAGAGGAACTAATGCAGACTAATATATGTATTATTTTATTTATATACTTTTTACTTCTCCTGCATAGCGAGCATGCAGGAGAAGATACGGAAATCGAAGGTGAAGATTGAACGGTGCCGGGTCAACATGGCTCAGTCGAATTCCAAGCAAAAGAAGTTACAGTTGCTTACTTGCTTGAGTAAGCTTGGAGCACAGCGCGAAGATTTGGAAAATTTCGTGCAAAACACGCTGACTCCGGCTCAACAACGAGAAAAGCTCCTGGAACAAGTGAAGCAAAACAAAGCGGACATCTCTATTAAAAGTCAAAGATAACAACGTACAAGAGTTTTCTGCGAATGAAACGCGTGTCGCCGCTTTCGAGCACGAGCTGGACGGCAAGGACTACGCGCGTCTCAAGAAAAACAAAGCACTCAGAGAATGCGGCGATTACATGGAGAAATTCATTTTAGAAAACGAAGACAAATCTTCAGACTTGAAATTCAAGATCAAAGAAGTTAAGTGCGAGATTTATTGCGCTCTGGACCAATTCTCGAAGAATTAAACAAACTTGCGGGAATTGGATTTGAAGTTTGACGGGAACGAGCAGACAGACGCTGAAGGCTGGGCGAAGAAACTTAAACTGTTGACCACACAGACCAATCGAATAAATTAATTGAGGCAATAGTACAAGATGATGCAGGGTAAGATGAGCTCGATGCGGGGTGAAATGGAGAAGTTGTATCCAGACGTGGATAAGGACAATGAGGAATTGGAGACTAAAAAGTTTGAATTGTTAGAGACCCAGACTAGTTTGAAGAGTACGCTGGAGTCTAAGAAGGGCGCGGTGGTCGAGGCTCAAAGGAAACTGGAAGACTTGAGGCGTAGAATTGATGAGAATCAGGATTACGTCGAGATTGTGCAGAATGAGAACGAGGTGGAGGAGCGGAGGAAGGAGAACGTTGAGGGGCTCGTCGAGTAAGAGAAAAGGTGCGAGGCAATGGTGGAAGTCTTGGAAAGTCTGGACGAGGCTTTGAATCGAAGAAATCTTCAGGTTATTGAAAAAATCAAGAATAAATTTTAGATTGCTTGAAACAATTTGGCAGTTGCGATACATTTTAGACTTCTAAACGCGCAGGACGGTGAGGAAAATGCATCGGTTCTACAGTTTTCCCTTCAGTTGATTCACGAACGTATTGAGATTTGGCCTTGCGGTCTATTCAAAATCGACAACACTTATTTTTGGGATCATTGGAGCGACAACAACTTACGAAATTTTAATTTTTCATTTGGATGGCGTGTTGGAAACAAAATAGAATAAAATAAAAAGTAAATAAATATTAACGCGTCCGCTACCAATGACCTCTTTGAGTTGCAACCTCACAGACCAAGATTTTTTTTGGACGCATGTTAAACTATATCATCATTTTCTGGATAGCAGATGGTTATATGATGTTATAGCTGTCAGATATTTTGATTTGGCTCACGATCTGGCTTACATATAAGACGCTCGCCTATAATTGTTAAATGAATCCATTTTATGAGACGACAAGAAAAACAGCAACCAAAAGTTAATTTCTAGAATTCTTTGAGATACCAAGACGTAAATATCCTAAAAAAATATGAGATCCTCATAAATATTTATAAACATAGAAATATATTTCATAAACATCGAGATCATGCTTGATTATTCACATAGTCACAAATCTAGCTAACAAGTGAGTTGTCAAATAATAAGGCGGATATTTCTCTCGCAATAGTTGCAGGTGGAATTTGGATTTTCAAGTCTTCAGGCTCAGAAAAATCAAAAAGTTTGAGTCACTATCAATATCTATCCAATCGTCATCGTTTAAATTTGTGACTATTAAATTGTCATTTTTCATCGTTGTTTTGACTCGGATCTGCAATCTCTTTATCAAATTCATCAGACGATATTTGTTCCTATTGATGGTGATCAATGGGAACAAATATCGTCTGAGAGATACCGTTTGAGATCAAGTGATATACCTACTAGACTCACCTTACTATAAACCATGGCAAAATCTGAACTCACTAGCTCCTTTTGTTGATTTTTAAATGTGCTTCAAGCGGTATAGCTAAGAAAGCGTTTGAGACGGCGGTCTAGTTAAGAAATTGTTATGGCTCATATACGAGACGCTTGGTAGCGAACGTGTGAAATTAGCGGAAATAAAGAAATTTCAACGGCGTCTTTTAATTAACTTTTTCTCTTACAGAATCGACCCGATTATCGGTATAATCGGTTACGTATGGATATGCCTACTCAAAAAAAATAATTTAAAATATTTCTTTCTGTCTCTGACTCATTCTCAGAATAAATTTCAATTTACTTCAATAGATTTTGTTACTTTTTGCTGATTTATTTGGATCAATTTAAATATTTGTTTATACGAAAATGTTCATCCTCCATACAGAATTGTTATTTATAGTTTCGTACATCCTATATCATATGTAAATGTTTAGGAAACAACGCACCTTTTTTACTAATATGTTTATTTCGTTTTGACAAAAGCGGTATTTTTATAATTCATGTGGTTGAGTAAAACAGTGTAAATCTGCTGCGGAGAAAAGGAAATAATTTACCCAGTCCCTGACATTTAGTCGAATAAATGCAAGGGGTATACGCACATAACAAGAGAACCACGAGTTTAGGGAAAATGCGTGTACCTATGGGAAAGGGTAGTATACACAGATATTCCCGCATATTCCGAACACATATTATTTTCAGCATTATATTTATGTCGACAGTCTGGTAGGAATATCAATCATAAGCGGGAACGGGGAATAAAACCTCCTCCGTCTCTTTTTTACTCAGCATTCTTTCTTTTTGCCGAAGTATTTTACGTCCTTCCGTTTTCGTCACTACGTACGAATAATAAATTTGAAAAGAATTGAAAGCAAAAAAAAAACAGATTTCCGAACGCAATATAAAGCAATATTTGTATCAGGATATAATAAACCAACCGAATATAAACAGGCCAAAAAAACATCGCAATTTATTTATGCAGACTGTAAGCCGAAATATTATAATTTTTTGCAGAGTTTGACGAAGTGATTAAAAATTGCGATTAGGGGAGGACGTAAATTATGGAATCACTAATAACTTTATAAATAATTCATTAAGGGTTTAGCGTTTGAAATGTTAACGGATTCTAAAATTATTCTGTATTTGGAAGAAGATTATATAGAAACAACAAAATATTAAGGTCAAAATGTGTATAAGCTAATTTATATTTTATTGGGAGGAGAGGGAAATGTATGGTATCTCTGTAAAATGTTACTAGAAAATGCTACTACCTGCATTTATTAACAGCAGCTGAATTTAGTCTAGCTGCTAGAATAATGAGAATAATGAAATATGAAGTTATGAGTCAAATTATTTGTTATTCATCATCTTAATGGTGCTACAGTCCTAGCAGGAGCTGAATCTCCTCCCACAGCCTAAATTTGTGCTTGCTGTCTTGATGTTAGACACAAGTGTAGGAAGAGCCCTTACAGTTTTTAAACTTGGATGGCGAGCCACTATTCGGGTAGGTTTCGAGGCAGATTTTTACGGTGATGATTTTGCCATCTACACTAGAGCCATCTACAGGAAAACAATGGCTTATTTTTACCATGTCCAGGATTTGAACCCGCGACTCGCGGCTCCGAATTCTGACACTACTATTCTATTCAAAGATTTATATTTAATAATTAACAACAACATCAATAAAACATAAAGAAACAATTAAACAGCAACAACAAACAAGAATCCCTACCCTATTCGGGTAACACTTCTAGATTTTTATATTAGAACAACAAACCGTCCTGTACATCCTAGTTCATGCAAAGCATAATATAGCAGCACATAACTGTTATACTTTTTACAAATTTGATTCTAAATTTCAGATTTGGAATTTCGAGTCTAAATGTAATTTGTTGTACTAAAAAATTAAAAGTAAATAAGCGGGCTTTGTGATAAACTGTCATCCAAAAGGTAAAAGGTAATAATTTTTAGTAAGTTAAAACGTCCAAGTTGAAATTAAAAGAAAACACAAAATTTTGAACACATTCATGCACTCATTCATCATCATTTTCTCCAAATATGGGCAAAGTTTGGTATGGTAGTTTGTGTTTAAGTGTGATTGGTGTGTTGTGTTGTCTAATTTTTGTCAAGTCTCTAACATGTATGTTTGGGTGCCTAATGTTTGCATGTTTAGTGTAAAATTTTTGTGAGAGTTCGTAGATGTTGTCCGTTAGTCTAGGAATTTGTCCTTCGTCATGTAAGTCGTCAATTTTTGTGTAAATAACCCTATTCAACGCCATTCTAAGGCACTTTTTTTGGAATCATTGCAGGATTACCAGGTTAGTCTTGGCAGCACTGCACCAAGCCGGTGCTGCATAAACTAAAACGGGCCGAATTATGGTTTTATACAATAGTATTTTGTTTGATTTTGACAATTTACTATGTTTGTTCATCAGGGAGTAGATGCTCTTCAGTGTGGCGAATGCTCTGTTTACTGTGCGTTTGATGTGTGTTTTGTAACATAGTTTTGAGTGTAAGTAAACACCCAGGTATTTTACCTCCTTCTTGGGTGGTACTGAAATGTTGTCTATTTTGGGTGGGTATATGAGTTGTGTTTGTGTATTTTCGGGTGTAGGTGATGGTTTCTGTCTTTTGTGTGTTTAGTGTAATTTTCCAGAGTTTAAAGAATTTTATGATCTGATCTATGTGAATTTGTGTCTTTTTGTGTGCTGTGATTGAATTGAATAAGTGACTGTAGATGGTGGTGTCGTCTGCGTAAAGTGCGAGTTTCGTCTGTGGCATAGTCGGCATGTCGTTTATGTAAAGGTTAAATAAAATTGGCGCTAGAATCGATCCCTGTGGCACACATGCTGCTATCGGTCTAAGTCTCGAAAATTTGTCGTTGATTACAACAGTAAAGTGTCGGTCCGTCAAGTAACTGTTTAACAATTTTATAATGGTCGGAAAATTTTAAATTAATCAATTTGAATAATAGTCCGTTGGTCCAAACTGTCAAAAGCTTTCTGTATGTCCAGTAGTGTCATGGCAGTTACGTTTTGTTTGTTAAAATTTAATTTCACGTCCGTTATTATTCTGAAAATTTGTTGTACTGTGTTATATCTGGGTCTGAATCCAAATTGATCGTCAGTCATAATTTTACGTCGTTTTATGTGTTTCTTTATTCTGGCAAATATAATTTTTTCCGTAATTTTACTTAAAGTGTTCAGTAAGCTAATGGGTCTGTAACTGTTCGGGTTCGAGTCTCGTTTTCCTGTTTTAAGTATCGGAACAACATTGGCCACCTTCCAGGACGGCGGAAAATATTGCATTTTAAAAATTCCGTTAATTATGTGAGTCAGTTGTACCAAAGCTTTACGTGAGATTTTTTAATAATTTATTCTGTATTTGGTCGGGTCCGGGTGCTTTTAATGGTTTCAAATGTTTGATGATCAAAATAATTTCCGTCGGACAAGTCGTCAGTTCGTGGTCTGAATCTGTAAAGTCCTGTCCATTTAGAAATTCTCTCACGATTTCAACGATTAATTTTTGTTTTTCGTCAAGTTCAGGGTCAATTTTGTGTACCTTTTCGAATGTGTCTGCAATAAGTTCCGCCTTGTCCAGGTCGGCCATTGCCATTGTCGTTCCCTCTGTCAGTGTCGGTATCGGTTTGTGGATCATCTTCAGTCTTTTAGTCATTCTCCAAATGGAGTTGTCTGTCGGTGTCAGTTCTGTCAGTTTCTTAGTCCATTTATCATTGCGAAAGTTGTAAATTTCAGTCCTTATTTGTTTCGTCAGTCTGTTCATTTCCTGTTTGTCCGTAACGTCTCTGTATTTCTGCCAGTCTCTTCTAAATCTGTTTTTGGTATGTATCATGGTCATTATGTCTTCCGGTAAATGTTCGTTAAGTGGGTCTAATTTTCTATTTTTAATCAGTCTACGTCTTACCGAATTGATTGTTTTCGTCAGTCGTTCTGTCTCAGTCTCAATTTCATCTGTTGTGTCCACACGCTTAATCGTAATATTTCTGTCCAAGAGTCGTCTAAATTCTGTCCAGTCTACGTCTTTATAGTCGGGTACGGTTCGTCGGTATCGTTCGCATTTCAGGTGACCAAGGGTAATTCTAACCGGGTTATGATCTGAATTTAAAACGTGCAAAGTCGAAATGTCTGTGAGGTTGGGGAAATTTTTGGTTATGGCAATGTCTATGGTGGTAGGGGTCATGTTGTTTGTGGGATAGTGTGTGTGCGTGTCTGGAAATAGAATCGAGCATCCACTCCCTAATATGTAATTATATAATGTCAGACCATTCCTGTTATTCCTGTGACAATCCCAGGCCGTATGAGTGGCGTTGAAATCCCCGAAAACCAGTACTTTATCCCCAATGTTCGTCAGAAAATTTACGTCTCTGTCAGTTAATTTATTTGCTGGTGAGTTGTAAATCGAAATGATGTGTATGTTGCTCATCAGTCTGATGGCTATGTTTTCAATTTTGATTGTGTTGTGTGTTTGCACTTGTGTGTGTGGTATGTCGTTCCTTACCAGTATTGCCACACCACCAACTCCATTCCTTGAATCTCGCCTGATTACAGAGTAATCCCTGATTCTCAGGCGAAAGGAATCATCAATTTTGGTTTCATTCAGGAGCATTATGGGAGTGTGGGTGCTGTGCAGGAACGACACAAGTTCACCCATTTTATTTTTAATGCCATTGGCGTTCCAACTTATAATTTCTAAAACATTCATACAAGATTCGTACAGTATGAAATAATGGTTTGCACTGCCTCACCGGTCGTTCTGCATTGGCACAATTGATTATTTAATTCTCTCCATGCGTTAATTAAATTTGGGAAATTGTTTAAGATTTCATTTGTCCTTGACATTTCTCGCATGAGGTCGTTCGGAGAGGTCGTCAGGCTTCTTTCCGTTGTCCTGGGGGTCCTGTCTACGATGGGGGTTCTATCCACGGTTGGAGTCCTGTCCGTAGTGGCGTCTTGTGTCGGTACATGTCGTTTCTGTCTCAATTTGGGATACTCTTCAATTTCACTGTTTAAATTTTGATTATTTTGTTTCCAAACGTTTGTTTTTGGAGGGAGAGCTGGTATAAATTTCGGTTTCGCTGGTTCCTGGATGATTCTTTGTAGTTTTTTATTGGACATCCATTCCAACCTCTTCTGATAGACAATACAGTCGGTCGAGTTGGCGGTATGTGCCCCCTTACAGTTTTCACATTTCGCCGCCTCGCTCCTGGGCTTGTCGCAAGCATGGGATAAGTGATCTCCAGCGCATTTCATACATACTGGCGCTGCAAAACAGTTTGAGGTTGCATGTCCCCACTGCTGGCATCGATGACACTGGGTCATCTGTTTCTTGTTAAAATATTGTCTGAAATTCACTCTACAATTTTGAATATATTTTACCAAATCTTCTAAAATGCGAATGGAAATGTTTTTTGGTACCACTACCAGAAATAGTGGCACCCTAGTGTTCCTCATTCTACTACATTTATTTACATTAATTTGAAATTTTATTTTGAATTCTTTTATGATTTCCTCCGCTTCTGCGTCTTCAGGAAGTCCATGAAGCACAAACGCATTTGTCTTCTCACTTTTTAATGTGTACGTATGAAAATCTTCTTCAATGTTTAATTTAATTTTGTTGTAATTTTCAAGATTATTTACATAAATGTTGGTGGTTTCTCTTCCAAATTTGACACTAAAATTTTGGTTTCCAATGATTTCACCAATTCTCCGTCTTAGCGCTTTTCCTTCCTCTATTTTCTTGTGTAGAACTATAGGTGGGGGTTTCGTAGTTTGCTGTGCACTTATTACTTGCGTTCTATGCGATAGTAAGTGTACCGATTCAACGTCGGAATCGGTGTCCTCCAGATCAGAGAGTGGTTGGAAACTATTCCCTTCTCGTAATCTTTTCGACGGTCCCGGTAGATGTGAATCCAAATCCATTTTAGACTTTTTCTTTTTGTTCATTTCGAACGATTTAATAAATTTATTAAAATTCAAATTAATCAAATGTCAAATTAATTAAATGTCAAATTAATTAAACGTCAAATTTAGAATTTAAATCGAAACACAATTTAATACTTATTGTTCACATTTATATGGTTCTGTTTAATCTAAACACAAAACAAAAGTTAAATTTTATAATCACCACTTTTCTTCGCTTTCTATTAGTTTTAACACCACTTGAAAGACACTTTTTCCAGGAGCAAATTTTGCACGTGTAATCAGTTGTTTGGCCGTTGCCATGGGGACGAGAACTCGAATTCTGACACGCTGACTACTGGGCCACCACCGCCTCGATTATTTGTTATTACCTACTGCAAGCTGCTGCTTTCTTTTGGGATAAATCTCGGCATATATTTCATTTTATAAGTGCTTTTAGATTATTACTGTATTTAATAAGTTCAGTGCCTCATATTTGGTCTAATAGAACAAGGAACCGAATATAAAGAACCAAATAGACTTACGATTAGTTGCAGAAATGCCTCATGCTTATTATGGAAGTGCCATCTTTGTCAGACCAGAAATCCAAGTCAAGAGCATCCATTATACACAGGAAAATAACATAGAAATTATCACCTTGGAGCAAAACAACTGTGTGGTCACATCAGTGTACAAGTCTCCTTCAGAAAAGTTCTGCTTTGTCCAACCTTGCAATTTTGACTCCAGGAAGACAAATGTAGTAATAGGGTATTTTAAAAGCCCCAGCCATGTTAGGCGGTACTCACATGAGAATGAAAACGGAGAGGCTGTTCTATCTGGGGCGCAAACTAGCTACCTCTCCGTTATTCATGATAGCAAATTGCCTCCATCCTTCAATAGTGGAAAATGGCAACGAGGGTACAACCCTGACCTCCTCTTCGTCAGTGAAAACATAGCACCACAGTGGTACAAATCGGTGTGTTCTCCTATCTTAAACACACAACACAGACCTCTAATATTTCAACTCTTCCCCTCATAATACCTCAAGAAACTGGCTTCAGGCGAAGGTGTAACTTCAAGAAGGCTAATTGGCCTAAGTTCTTCAGAAGGTTGGATGAAATAGTTCAAACAATTTCATCTGGGCCGGAAAGCTATTAACCCGTTTTTGACCTACTTAAACTGTTCTCACGAGCCTGTATTCCAAGAGGCTGTAGGACAGTAGATCTTCCAGGTGTGACCTCAGAAACAACCATTTTACTAGAGGAGTATTACACACGATATGAAAATCATTTCATTGTCGAAACCTCACAAGCAGCGAGCTCTGTTCTCTTTTCAATCTCTAAGGCAAATCGTACGGAGTGGGAGAAACTAATGTCAGACTGTGATATGGGCTGCAATAGTCAAGAGGCTTGGAAATTTCTTCGGCGCCAGAATAATGATCCTTCTCAGGCAAACACCTACGCAAATATACGAGCTGATATTGCACGCCAGCTTGTGCTTAATGGAAAAACACCTCGTACAACCTGGACTGATAAGAAAACTTTTAAGAGGCAGCATGATCAAGAAACCACCTCCTTACAACAACCTTTTACCCAGCATTAGATAGATCTTGAACAGAGCAAATGCAAAAATGGCAAAACTGGGAGCATCGATGAAATAAGAGCTGATCAGATTAAGAACTTTGGACCAATAACAATACGCTGCCTGAAAGAACAGATGAATGACTGCATAAAATTCTGCAAGACTCCAAAGATATGAGGGAAAGCCAAAGTTATAGCGATTCGTAAAGTAGGCAAGGATAACGATAATCCCAAAAGTTACCGTCACATATCTCAGTTGCGCCATCTGTATAAGTTTCTTGAAAGACTCGTCCTTAACCCTTTCACTGCTATGTAAATTTTAAAGAATAACACACAGCGCCAATATTTATAAAAATGCCGGTAGTTATGCAACACCTTTCACATTGGTAAGCCTCCTATTGATCAAAAGCGGAAGATTGTATAAAGAAACTTTATTCAAAATAATAAATAAACTTTAGAATTACAATATGTTGTGTATTCGATTGTAAGAAGGAATACACAAATGTGGTTCATCCAGACAGCTTCCATAGAATGTTATAATTTTTACAGTTTGATTTGTAGCTTCTTTCATCCGTATTTTTTAGAATTTTCTTTGCAACAGTTTTTACAATATTTTTTTGATTTTTTCCGTGGTCCTTCTTTGCTCTTCAGTTCGTGACGAGCTTTACATCCCTTACTTGAGTTCCTTCTTTCGGCGCAGTAAAGTAAATCACTAATTACTTCTTTCCTGAATTTGGTAATCGGAATTGTATTACCAGTTGCTTCCTTATATAAAATGTATGAATTTACATTTTATTTATGTTGACAGTATTAAATCAATGGCCATTTTCCTATACCATTTTATAGTTTTCCTTAAGGGATTGCTGTAGGAAGCTAACTGGTCGGAATAGTCTAGAAACCCTTTTCGTTTATTATAGTCAAGAACATAAATGGTCTAGTAATTTCTTTTACGCGCTTATTAGTAGTTGTAAGCACAGTATCGGTATGTTTTGTAGATAACATAAGTACGTATCTTTACGGAGATAAGTATGTATGGAAGATAAGTACATATCTTCGCGCCAGCGCAAAATTGTAATTCCACTGCTATTTTCTTGGGCTACGTGTTCTCCAACTTTTAGTTTTCTTGCCAAAATACTAGGTGGAATTCCTTTTCGGTTTATCCACATCGTACCTACAAGATGGGTACTTTCTTGCAATAGTCGCTCCGCCACGTTAATGCTTGTATACCAATTGTCGACATATATTGTGTGTCCTTTATTCATGATCGAATAACAAAGGCGTAAAACAGTTTGGGTGCGGACACTATTACCGTGGTCATATATTTTGCCAGTATAAATGGATAAATTATAAGTGGTACCAATCGAAAAACACAATTTAAAAACTTTAATTCCTTATTTATGTCGTTTATATTTCATAAATTGGAGAGATGCTAATCGTCCTTTGAAAGGCACTATACTTTCATCAACACAAATATTTTTAGTTAGATCATAGATAATTTTTCAAAAGCATTTTTACTAAATTTTCGATTTTGTGCAATTTATTTTGATATTGGTTATCTTCGTTATTCGCAAAGTGGAACATAGCTCAAAACGGTTGCGGGACATAATTTTTAAAATCGGAATCTTCGAATAGAATTCATCATTACTCCAATAGTTACTTATTGCCGGCATATTTACCATTCCCATATATACAATAACACCAAAAAGCTGTTTGATTTCTAAAAAATCTGTTGGGCACCAATTGTGAAATCGTGATGCGGGTTGTACATCCGCTGCAAGTAAAGTTTGTGTATCATACATATTTGTTTGATCAGAAATTTCTTTGAATATATTATCATCCACCAGGTATAAAAAAATTGGCTCTCCTCCAGACATAATTTCGGCTATATTAGTTTTTATCCCCTCATTTGAACTAAAAATAAATTTTCGTTGTGCTTCAGTGCAAGAAGTCCATAAATTTTCTGCATGATGCAAATTTCTCTTCAGTTTCACATTTACTGGATAAAATTCGATTCACTCTTTTTCTTCTCAAAGGAAAATCGTCATTGTTATAAACCGTTCAATTACTTTCTGAGGTTGAATTACTAGATGTGACACTAGAAATTCCACTTAAATCATCCTCGTCCGACGAGGACTAAATTATATAATTATCCATAAAGGGTAAATACTGTCACACTGACTTTTTAAAAATATGATTTGATTGACTTGATTTTTTTTAAATTATAGAAATATGCAAAATAGTAATAATTTCAGATGAAATTACTAGATGGCCCGGGTCAAAAAAGAAACCCCGGGTTACATCGCCCGGGCCAGTGCTGTACAAAATCAGGACCCTGGGTCACACCACCCGGGATGGCAGTGGAAGGGTTAATAGAATAATGGGACAGTTGGAGGCAGTATCTATTCCACAACAAGCCGGATTCAGGTCTAGGAAGATTTGTACATATAAAGTGCTGAAACTCAGACAGCATATTGAAGATGGGCTTGAAAGGAAAGATATCACAGGAGCAGTATTTATAGATCTAACAGCAGCCTACGACATAGTTATTCACAAACAGCTTATACTAAAACTATATAAGGCTACCAAGGATTACCAACTAACCTGTTTCATGCCGACACGAGTGGTGTAGTGGTGACACTCGTGGTCTCATGTTAGGGTGCTAACTAACAAGTCTGGAGGTTTCCGACTTATTATCATATTTAAAAAACCTATCCCCAGTGTTGGCCGCATTTGTACTAGAAGACAAATGTCATTAATTAGCGCAATTTATAATAATATCTAGGTTTCTGGGCCTATACGTGAAAAATGTGGGCAAAATAATCCGCAGTGTTTGAAGGGTTAATACCCGGTAACCTTCTTGAAAATAGGAAATTCCTTGTTGAACTTCAGGGGCGAGGAAGCAGATGAATATCACAGATGAACGAATTACCCCAGGGTATTTTGTTTGATCCGGTGCTATTCAATATCTACCCCAATGATCAACCATAATTTGAGGGGACACAGAGCTTCATTCGTGAAGATGACTGTGCAATTACTGCCCAAACCAGTTGCTTTGATACTGTTGAGCAGAAGTTGACCAAAACATTGATAGAACTATCAGCCTACTACAAAAAATCAGCTCAGACCAAATCCTATTAAAACACAAACTTGTGGTTTGCGCCTTAAGAATCAGGAAGTAGCCAGAACTCTCAAAATAACCTGGGATGGAGTCATGCTCGATTACTGTATGTTTCCAAAATACTTCGGAGTTACCATTGACCTCTCTCTAACTTACAGGATACATTGCTTGAATACCAAACCAAAGGTGGTTGCCAGAAATAACATAATAAGGAAGCTAACTGTCACAACAAGGTGACAAGGTGTACCACCGTCAGAACCTCTTCCCTGGCTCTGTTTCTCGGCTGGAGAATTTGCGTGCCCAGTATGGTTCAGATCTAGCCACGCCAAAATGGTCGATTTGGCTCTCAACGACACTGCACCGGCTGTTTAAAACGCACTCCACTGGATAATAATGGAATGGACGGTATTGCTCCACCTGACATTCATCGAGAGATTGGGGCCAATTATGAGAAATAGAAGGTTCTAACATCTAAAACACACCCTCTATATGTATATCAACCAACAAATTCAGAACTCAAATCTCAAAATCAAATTCAAGTCAAGAAAAAGCAAAAAGCTCAAATCAAGAAAAAGCTTCCTAAAATAAACACTAACTCTCGCCGGGACACAAAAGCAATCCGGTGCGGATTTGTGGCGAGCAAGGTTTATTAGTTCCAAAGACTGACCGAAGCCAAGCGAGAAACTACCTCCTGGCTACAGCGAGAAATGGAGAACCCTCAATAGACTATGGTCAGGAGTAGCAAGATCTAAAACCACCTTGATAAAATGTGGTTTCCAAGTGGAGGCCTTCTTATGTGAATGTGGGGAAATCCCGAAGACATCCCATTTGCTCCAGTGTAAACAGCGTATACACATGTACTTACACGAACGATTTACTGCATGCCTCACCAAATACACTAGAGCAGTGTTTCCCAACTTTTTTTGTGCCATGCCCCACCTAAGGCTTTCTAAAATTCTTACGCCCCCCATGTAGCATATACATAATTTTTTAGAAAGGCATCTTACTCCAGTGTGAAGTAAAAGTCTCACATGTTCTGCGTTTTGTTCTTCATCAAATACCTTGAAGAGGCTTACATTTGGCATTAGCCTTAATAGCGTTGATACTACATTTAGAACAGGCGAGATGTTTTTAGCTACCAAGTTTTCTTTTTGAATAACACAGTGCACAAGAATCAGTTCTGGATTCTCATCTTTCAACAATTAAGCATTAATTTATTAATATTATTATTAAGCAGCCAATTTTCTTGTCCATCATATTAGGATATATTTTTCATTGGTATATTATTGACATCTAGGTATCATTTACATCTTTTATTGACATATTGGAGGTGGTAGATGGCTGCTTTCTAATCTTTTACAGAACAACATTTCTTCGGCAAAATGTCCTTCATCAATATATTTTACGAAAGTTATCAATACTGCCTCACTGTCTCTCAAAGTTGATTCAACCATTTTCACTGAGAATGCTCTTGTTTTCACCTTTTAAATAAGATGTTTTTCTATATCATTACCCACTTCGTCTATTCTCCTGCTATTTATATACTCCTACTTTATAACAGTATTGTTACTGAGTGGCATAGCTTTTACATCTTTGTCATCTTTTTCAAGAATCGTTTAAGAATTGCAAGAGATGCAAATTAACGGTTTTATTGAATTCTCTCCTATAGTATGATTTTTTCCAGATTTAGCGATGAATAAAGAAATTTGATAACTAGCCTCAAGAATACGATTATGAGATGAAGTATGAGCAGTAAAAGAGACTTTATTGTCGTTCACCTTTCAAAATTTTTGTTTTGTCCTGAACGTAAACATTATTGCAGAAATAGAATAAACCTCCTAGTTTGCTTAAGTTGTTTACCAACCTAAAAACGTGGCTTGTCAACATTGTCCAGTCATATGCGATATTGTTCACTCTTATACAATTGGTCCAAAATTAGGCTCAATTATGAAGAGTTTTGTTAAATATTTACTGGTCTTGTCGAGACTTGTCTGCTCTTGTACGGACTGTCTAGTCTTCTTCAGTGTATTATTGTCTTGCACAGATTTTTACAATCTTGTCACTCATATATATTCGGTATTGTCTGGTCTTGCGTTGTCTAGTCTTATCTGTTTGTCTGGTCTCATCTATTCTGGTCCAGTCTTGTCTTGTCGTGTTCTGTATTGTCTCTTATTATTTACTACAATATTTACTACAATATCTTGGTACATATAATATGTTAAACTAATGTTTAACATACGAGTACATTTTCCATACGAGTACAAATTGAAATTGAATTTTCGGGTGATTTTAAATTTTGGTGGGACGTAAGTGTACCATTCGGGGCGAAAGATTTAAAGTTAGAAAGTAATTCAAATCTGAATTAATATGAGCACTATGTTTCACCATCAAATGCGCCTCAATCCGACCTTCTTTCATTGATTCGTTGATCAAGCATGGCTGGCATAAAATGCAAAAAGGGAACCGCTTATCGTGAACAGCGGGTATGAATCGAAAAAACAGCTAAAAAACCCAAAAAACGCAAATTTGATATAGAGATATTTTGGCCTCGTCAAACAAATTTATAATATATATTGGCCGCAATTATTTAAGAATTTGCTTTTTTCTTTCAATTTTGGCACCGAAATCTAGCATTGCATTTAAATTGCCCGGAGAAAAATGGTTAACCTCGTGTCGAGTTCATATTCGAATTGCCCCCCTTAACAATCAAATTCCCCCCCTGTGGGGCGTGGGCCCTACGTTGGAAAACACCGCACTAGAGGTTGCCAACTTCTGGGCGGCAGTCACAAAAATGAACTATGTACAGTGTGGGATCTGAAATAACTACACGTCTTTTCCATATCTAATGTTTCAATTGTATCCTTTCATGCTTCTGTATTTGTAATAACACGAATAAAAGAATAAATAAAGCATCCCTTGCCCCTTATTCGAAGAATATTATTCTAATGTTCACTATTCCAAAAGTTGGTTTATATAAATGTTAAATGTGATAACTATAACTGTGTTATCATTTTTATATTGATAGAATCTTTAATTAAATGACTATATAGGTTTGAAAGCGTTGACACAACTCATCAACAATATCTACGAAACTGGGGAATGGCCTAAACAAAGACTTTTTATATGTCACTTTTTAGATGTCACAATGGTTGCTCTAGAAAAGAAACAGCAAGCCAACAAATGTAGTGATTACAGAACAATTAGTTTGATCTCACACGTGGCGAAGATCATTGCAAAAATACTCAATGGACGGATAGAACATAAAATCGAAGAAGTAATGGAAGATGATCAGTTTGGATTTAGGAAAAGAAAAGGAACCAGGAACGCCATAGGCATGATGAGGATATTGACGGAGAGAGTTTTGACTGTTAACGAAGTAGTCTGCGTGTGTTTTGTGGATTGGCAGAAGGCCTTCGATAGACTGGACAAAATTGATGAATATTCTTAAGGAGATTGGTGTCAACTGGAGAGACCGGAGACTAATTTGCAATCTGTACATGAGACAAAGAGTAAAAGTACAATTGAACTACGGAGAAGCAAACAGCGTAGAAATAGGAAGAGGAGTCAGACAAGGATGTTGTCATTGATGTTCAATTTGTATGGTGAATGGCTGGCGAGAGAAGCTTTGAAAGGATGTGGAAATTTCAAGATAGGGGGACGTCTCATCAACACCATCAAATATGCAGATGACCTGATAGTACTCGCCAAGAACAACTACAACACATGATGAACCGGCTGGTAGAAACTGGAAGGAAATATGGCATGGAAATTAACAAGGAAATATGTAAAGTGATGAGGATATCAAAAAGGGAAAAACCTTTGAAGATAACAGTCGACAATCAAGAACTGGAGAATGTAAAACAGTGCAAGTAGTTGGGAAGCCTGCTGACAAAGGATGCATACTGCACAAATGAAATTCGAGCAAGAATCGCCATGGCCAAAGCTGCATTCAACAAGAAGAGGACTCTACTGACCAGCAAGTTGAGCTTGGAACTAAGGAAAAAACTGGTGAGGTGCTACATCTGGAGCATTGCACTGTATGGAGCAGAGACGTGGATCATGAGGAAAAGGGAGAAAAAATACCTCGAAAGTTTTGAAATGTGGTGTTGGAGGAGAATAGAAAAGATCAAGTGGACAGATAGGGTGACAAACGAGGAGGTACTAAGAAGGGTAGGAGAAAAGAGAATTATTCTAAATACAATTCTCCAGAGGAAGGCCAACTGGATCGGACATATAATTAGACAGGGTTCATACATGACGTCATTGAAAGGAAGATTAAAGCAACTGCAGGTCGAGGAAGAAGAAGAATACAACATCTGGATGACATGAAAGAAAGGAGGAGATACAGCAGGCTAAAGGAAGAAGCTGAGGACAGGGCACATTGGAGGCAGAAATTCTCCGTACAAAGTCAAGGACCTGCCACTAGGCAGAATACTGTATAATATATTAATAATATTTGATATTCTGTTAAATTGAAAGCTTGTTTTTCTGTCCAAGTAATTAAGTTCTTTATTAACTCTTATCCACTTAGATACTGAGTTCATTGGACGATAATGAAACAAATTATTAAAATTCTTATATTCTGGTTATTTTTAAAGTTTTTATATTAGTTGTGTTATCATATAACTTTTTGAAATGCTTAGATAATATATATTTTGATTTAAAAAGTTTGTTTGGTAATAATTGCTTACTAAAGTAACAGTTTTTTTTGTTGTTTTCGGAAAATTTGAGAAGTGTAATTCAATTCCTTTTTGCATGAATTAATTCATTTGCTTATTAAATGAACGTTTGTTTTAAAATTATCATTGTATTATTGGTAACTAATTATACATAAAATGTTTATAATTTATCTCTTCATAATTTATGAATCAACATTATTAATGAATTACCAATATACCAATATTTGAATTCCCCTTTCTACAACAGTATAATCTGTTTTTTGATTAAATACAATTTAATTGAGGTTGTATGTATATAGTACAATATCATTGAATGTTATAGAAAAGTTTACAGGTAATTTGTAGTGAATTAGTATTTAGGACGGAAATTAATACCATCGACGTAGAAATGTAGTTTTAATTATTTAGAGGGATTCCTTAAGTTATCTTTTCGAGCAATTAAATATATAGCCATAATGAAATTATTGAACCACACATAAATATTCAAAATAATAAATCGTTATGTAATATGCAAATTTATCTAACAAACAAAAGAGAAAAGAACGTAATATGCGTAACTAATCCTAATGAACATAATTTGCGTAACTAGTCCTCATTACCTCAGTAACAATACGAGATATAGAAGCTTTTTGCAGCAATATTCGGATTTTAGTTTTAATATTCTGCAATTTTAGAGAAAAAGAAACTTTAAGCTTTTAAAATCCCGCTGATAAAACCTATTGAATCATTTATTGCAATTTAGCACATATGCAACACAAAAGATTCAACATCGACAAAAGATTAATCTAAAACTAAAGATGTTTTGTATAGCTTCATTGCTGTAACATGATTTTATATTAGTAAATTATTGGATTATATATTAGCTACTATGTTACTGGATTATATTAAAATTCTCGAAATTACTGGATTATATATTAGCACAGAACCAAGGAGGCCGTAGATATATATTATATCTTCATACACTCTCCTAAGAGGCATAATAGAATAAATTAAACAAAAAAATTGAATTGGTTATAATAATGTATCGCTTCAGAGTGGCAAGTTGCGACAATAGCAAATTTATCCCAAAAATGAAGTAATCCGAAGCATATTTCGAGTTTCCTTTATTTTTATTACTGCAGCAATCTGCATATATGAAATATGAGTTATTTATTAGCACAGAATCAATAAGAGTAAAGAATCTATTTCTTATCCCCATTTCAGAGAATACTCCCTATTCTCGGCAGGGGAGTCAGCAAATTCCAATTCATTCCCAATTCATCCATACGAAATCCTGTAAGTGCACCTCTACCTCAATAGAAAGGATACGAATCGAACAAGTCTTACAAATTTTCTAGCAAATACTTTCTCACAAATAGATCGTTAAATTTACTTATAAATTGCAAGAAACGTTTAGATAACAATATTGATGCAGTTACTGAGTTATTCAGTACATGTGAAATATTAAACAACAAACTACCAACAGTTTTTACCACCTGACAAATTCCATCTAGTCGTCACACTACAAGTAGAGTTGGATATAAATGTATATTGACAATGCAAATTATTGCTAATGCAAAAATCTACTTTCCTGTTTACAGCATGTTATACTTAGTTGTTTTCGTACAGCGTAAAATTTTCTTTCGATTTTATAAATAACAATTTTTAATAATGCCGTATTCAATCTATTTTTGGATCAATTTTCGCAGAGAGTAAAACACAAAGGTGTTTATTTTATAAACCCAAAGAAGTTTCCATAATGGAAAATGAAATTATTCCAGCTCGATTATTGAAGATAATCCGAGTATGGAATGCAATTAGAAAGAAATTTTAATAATCGCTGTATAGTCGGTGGGAGTTTGCAAAGCCGAGCGGAGTCCTATCTCCGTCAACCCAATTTAAATGCTAACTAGTGATTGCTGGCAAACTAATTGATTGCCCACGCGACAAATTTAAAGAAAGAATCTGACTAACTCTCTAACCAATATATATATATATATATATATATATATATATATATATATATATATATATATATATATATATATATATATATATGTATAAAAATTTGATTTTTGGATTTGCGCCAAACCGAGAGTAAAACTTATGAATGAGTCCAGTTCCAGAAGTGTTCGCTATAAATACATTTAACTGAATGAACTCGACTATTACCATGCTTTCGTTTTTTTTTTGTCATTTTGTAGCTCTATCTTTCTCTTTGGATAAGGTTAATGTAACGGAAGTTTGCGGATATTTTCGAGGATCTAATTCATATTCCGCGTCTTTACTTAAAGCGTCACTCACAAGCTTCACGTATTTGTATATGGAGAAATAAAATTAAACGACATAAAATTTATGGGCCACACGTTCCCCTATATGTAAATTTTAATTTTTCTTCCACAACACTCATCCATTTTCAACGCCTAATAAGTTTCTGACTTATATCGAGTATATGTTATAGCAGTAAAATAAAGCATAGTAAATGTAGTCTTGCTAGCCAATATTTTCATACCCACATAGTAGAAAAAAACAAAATTTAGTTAAATAGTAAAAATAAAACAATTATTAGTTCATATCTATAAATAGTTAAATAGTATAATTACAGTTTTTAATTTAGTGACAATAGACAATAAAATAATTTAAATAAATGACCCGATTAAATTAAATAAATAAGCATATTAACAAAGTTTAGTAATCTTTAGAAACAATTTAATATCAAAATAGACAGCTTATACAGTTTTAACTTTAGTCGTCGTTACATTATTTAATATTGGAATATAGATTTTTCTGGGGTCATTTTTGTCTTCTCTAAAATTCATCGTGTTGAATTTTTTGATGGCCAACATTTCACTAGTATTGCATTTAAATGTGTTTCGAGCTCTATAAATTTGTAGTTGTCGAAATGTGGACAGTGTTCATGCGTGAATTTGTTGTGTTTGGTTAAAGCCGTTTTTCCTGTGTTTGTGACCGCATTGATTTTGCAATTTTGTGTTTTCTTTGGGTATTATGATGTTTGTCCAATATATACTTGTACGCATTCCTTACATGGGATACTGTAAACTAACTCAGAAAATTTCGATATCGGTGTTTAGTCCTTTAACTTCGTGAAGATTATTTTGTTGTTTTAATATTATGTATGGCTAAATCGCATCCTATTTTGTTGGTAATCTTATTGATTTTTCTCGTTAGATTCTATATGTAAGGGAATTTATAGAATTTATATTGTTCCTTTGTTCGACCATTTCTTGTGATTGCTTGAAAAATTTGATAACAGATTTTGCTACAAAATATTTTGGATAATTATTATTGGATAACATATTTTTCACGTTGATCGTCATGAATCTCGTAATCGTTATGAAGTTTTGCACCAATCGTTACCTTCCTCTATTGAGTGGGTTATATTGAACTTTTGTTTATTACTGGGGTGAGAGTAAAACACAGCCACCCAGCCACAGCCAATTTGTCTTAATTGTGTTATTTTTTTCTAATTATGTCAATGTCTAGAAATAGCAAGAGTCCTTCTCTTTCTATTAATATGGTAATTTTTATGCTGTTATTAAAACCGTAAAAGTACTCTAACCTTAGTAAATCTACTTTGTTTTGTGGACTTGTATCATATCATATACATACTACATGGAATCGTATCATATACATACAAGTTTTTTAAATGTATATCAATATTAATTTCGTTTTTAAACTTGTTAAATAAGTCATAAATCCTTATTAAGTTGGCTAAGCAATGGCTAGCGGGTACCCCCCTGGGTGTGACGGCAGTCGGTCAGTAAAACTCGTTTGACCTTGTTTAATAACTGCTTTCGAAACTTATGTTAATAATTATTTGTGGATTTGACCATCTTGACGGTTAATATTTCTGTTTTGATTTTGGTATTACTTAATTTACATCAAGAAAAGGAATATTTCATATTTCTTCCAACTAGTTCCGGCTTTATTAAATTTAAATTAAAAAATTATCCATCTTCAGAGAATGTTGAAGGCTCGGATCGCGAACCCTTAAATGTAAGAGAGGCGCTGGCGTCCTTACCGAATCGAACGCGTGCAGTTTCGAGTCGCTCCGTCCGCAAACGGCGAATCTGCAGCGGTCAGACTGACCCCACCTTCCGGCGTAAATTTCCATTTCCATTTCCATGTCCATAAAACGTGGTTTTTATGCCGTCACGACGCCATCTTCGTCGAAATCGGGATTAAACTCCCAAGAAAACTAATAGGTTCTATGCCCGATCGAACGACACCGGTCCCGTTCCTATCCGTTAATCGGTTCGGACGTTCTATGTACCGCCGCGAAACGCCACTGTTTTTTTTCATTTTTTGAGAATTTTCCTATTTAAACTGCCGCAGATTTTCAAAAAGTCGTCGCAGTTTAAAACTTCTTACTTCTTATCGGAATGGCTGCGGGCAAGTGCTCTGAAGAGAACGAATCCGGCCGTTCACCTGGAACCGTTCATATATGTGGGGGGCGTCCGTGGAAGTGATTGCAAAATTAAAAAAAGAAAAGATTATTTTTTTCTTGCACCAGGTGAATGGGGCGTCTCAGGACGGCGAGCGAGGGCTCTAAAAATGTGGCGCGGCAGCGTCTAAAGCGTCCGGGGAGAATTTTCAAGATTTGACGAAAGAAGCGCCTCCAAGGTAAAAAATTCGGCACCGCTCGACGGTTCTACAGCAGAAAAATGTAGAATCCCGTTTTTCGCCGCAGCTTCCGTAGGGCCGTTTCCGCAAAAACCTCGATTTTAGGGGTGGTATCGATCACCTGGAGGGGCACGCCAGGACGGAGGACGAAACTTAGGGATGCGCAACGTGCGGACGTAGATTCGCAGTTAAACCGTAGAAGACGCGCGTTGATATACCGCAGATGTGCTGCCTCCGGCGGCATAAAGAATCCTAATTTGACCTTTACAAAAACCCACGTGGTGCGGTCCCCCGGGTGAAATTCGAGAAACTCCACAGGTCTGTCGCCTCAGAATTAATCGAAATTTACGATTACCTCTTGACCTGGCGATTCAGGTCGAAGGCTTCCCCACAGACCCCAAAATTTTGCTTTAAAAAATTAATACTTTTACGGAGGTCACAACGAAGATGCCCGGGGAAAATGAAATTTACGCAAGGATTCCGGTAGAAAACTTTGACACGCGTACTCCGGCACGACTCTCGTCGCCGTGCGACTTTTGTCGGCGACGTTATTCCCATTTTTCTGCGAATTTGGGGCCTTGGACCAAAAGGCCGCCTGCGGCGGCGTCCGCCGCCCAGGGGCGGCCGTGCAACAGATTGTTGTGACCAAAGAACAGACGAACGATCCTACGTACGGTGATTGTCGTTTAGACTTCCGGATCGCGTCATTTAGGCGTCCAAAATTTTTGCAAGAAAATGTGAATTTCTGGCACTTGCCAGAAGTAAAATTAAGTAAAAATCTCGAAAAGTGAGGTGACGGTCGCACGTGTGGCGACATCCCGGACACGCCGGTGCCGTAAGAAAGCCCGTACGACGAAAATTGTTTTTTTTAAATTCGACCCAGCCGCCCCCGGAGGTGGTAGATGGTTGAAATTATTTGAGAGTAATTTCGTGAGGAGCCAACACTTCTAAATGTTTTTACAATTTAAAAAAATACATTTTTTTACCCCTTTTTAGTACCGTGACGGCTCGTTACTCGTTTAGTAATCGATTGAGAGTACTACCAGACTTACCCCTTATTATGATGCTATATCCTATGCTATATGCTAGACCCCTTATTATTGCTATCATAATAAGGGGTAAGTTTGGTAGTACAATCATGAACCTTGCACAGAGTGCACTTAACATCATCAACTGTTGGAGCAAGAAGGAGGGCTTTAGTGTCAACCCGAGCAAAACACTAATGGTCTCCTTTACCAGAAAGAGGAAGCTAAACTTGAAAGCTCCGAGCATTAATGGTCAGACGTTAGAGTTCTCCGAGGAAGTGAAATATCTAGGGGTAACGTTGGATAAGAAGCTCACTTGGAATTCACGTCTGAACAAAATGCAATCAAAAGCCACAGCGGCCATTTGGAAAACATGGGGAGTAAAACCTAAAATGGTTTTATGGTCTTACACAGCAGTGGCATGCCCGTTTTTCACCTATGGCCCACTCGTATGGTGCTACAAAAGAAATTAAAAAAACGACCCAAAGCATGCTACAAAATCTTCAACGGGTCGCGTGCTTGGGTTTAACCGGAGCAATGCAATATACTCCAACCTCAGCAATGGAAGTTTTGTTGGACCTACTGCCACTGCACAAACAGGTAGAAAAAGAAAGTCACCTTAGTGCTCTGACACTAAAGAGTACATCGCCTATTCAGAGACATGTGGAAATATGGGAAGAAATCGAAAAGAAATTTCTGAAGCATCCCTGGTACACGATGTCTAAAGAATATGACTTTGACACAGCCGTTGAAGTGGTTATTCATGACCGCCAAAGCAGTGTTCAAAGAATCGAACAGCTAAAAGACAAAGCGTCCATGTGGTACACCGACGCATAAAAACTGCTAAGGGTACAAGAATTGGCATATACAGGCGGAGTCACAGGAAGTCCACGGCATTGAGCCAGGTTCCCACGGTACTACAGGCTGAATTATAGCCATTGTAAGATACGCTCAAATCTGGCTAAAGAATCGTCGTAGATGAGAGCAAATCTGCATCCTAACGAACAGCTAGGTAGCTCTTAAGAATTTAAAAGTCCACAACTTTAATTCCAAGTTAACCTGGAACTGTAAACAAACCCTGAAGCAACTGGATAAAGGTAACAGAGTGACGCTAATGTGGTCACCGGGTCACCAGGGCATATATGGAAACGAAATGATGAAAACATCAAAGCTGCACTGACGAGAGAGAATGTTTGTAATTTTATCTGACCAACTAGGCATTCTGCTGTAGAGCCACATCTCAAATGCCTCAAGTCGTTTACCCATCGTTTCGGTCAAAGTCCAGGTCTCAGCTCTATAGAAAAGAATGGAAAATATATAGCAAAGTAGAAATCTGAATTTTGTTTCCATCGAGAAGTAATATCTCTTAAACACAATAGCCATTTTACAAAATGCAGCTCTGGCTTTCTCGATACAGACTCTAATTTCGTGTGAAATATCCCATTGGTCATGTTGGTAGCCATATATATGTTTTTGCTTACTTGCTCAATAGAGGTACCATTAATATTAAGAACATAGTTTAGTAGGTCTTTCTCGCTGATGACCATAAAGTTTGTTTTATTCATGTTGATATCTAAGCGGTAACGCTCACTACTTTCACCGATTCGAGAGACAAGGTGTTGAAGACTATCCAAGCTGTCAGCAAATATTACAGTATCATCAGCGTAGCGGATATTGTTCTGCTTCTCTCCATTCATTCATTCATTCATCGAGGGCTTCTTTGAAGATATACTCTGAATAAAGATTAAATATAGATGGCGACAAAATGCAGCCCTGTCTCATGCCGAGGCGTCCTGCATCCTTACTGTGTTAGATATATGACTTGATATAATTGTTAAAACCTAGCAAAATTTCGCGAAATTTGAGTTTTAATGAAATGACCTCCTGAAAACGATGCTGCAATCTGTCGAGATATGAGGTGGAAATTCTGGAAAATTTGAATTCAGAATTTCGCAATAAGAAAAAATAATCTTTCCAAACAATTTACATATCGATTTTCTCGTTTAGTTGCAGTGTGCCAAAAATGATTTCGTAAATATCGAAAACGCAATTAGTAGAAATTGGCAGAATCCCCTTACAAAATAGAGAAAAATGGGTTTTACCCGGTTCGGAAAATCTAGCTAAGTGACCCACAAATGCAAGATACTTTCAAGATTACTTTTAGCAAATTGGTATTTAAATATTTCTTTAAAAATAAAGAAACTTTTATTACCATTTTCCAAAAATCCAGTTAAAAGAGGTAAAAAATAATGCTCATTTGCAGATCTGACAATTGCAGACATTTGAGTAATAATTTATAATTGCAATTTAAATGGCAAATTGAAAATAGAAAGGCAAATGGTTTGATGACTCTATATACAGTTATACCATAAGCGATGGATAATGCCTATTCCTGATGCTACCTTACATTGTGTGGAAGTCAAAACATGGTAAGAAAGTACATGAACAAATAGTTTATAGTGTTGAAAACTGGGATGATTCCTTTATAGTGCCCAATGATTGTTATGGTAACAATAAGCGAGTGTCGTTGCATATTTCAAAGCTCAAACCGCTTAACCTCCAAAACTGCGAAGACGAAGTCTACACACTCGGCCAGGTATAATAACATTTGATAATTATATCAAAATAAAATCAAGTTGAAGAGGGTGGATCTGGCCCGCGAGCCCGAGAAAACGAAATCCAAGTTATTAGTATTATAGAAAATTTGAGAAGTTTATTCTCCGCGCAACGGCAAAGCCTCATACTTTGTCCAAATTTGCACTTCATTTAGAATAATTTAGAAAAAGATTCAGTCAATTTAGATCATTTTGGAAAAAGTTACGGGCAAAAATCTGAAAGTATGCTAATTTTCGCGCATTTATAATCGCCAATTTCTGGCTTACGTTTCACCAAAACAGAAAAAAAAAATATATTTTTTGTTTGTTCCATAAAAAAAGTCTTTTGGTGTATTGTATGTCAATATCCATGTCAAAATTAGCGATTTCGAAGAAGATTATGACAGAATTGTAATTAAATAGGTCTGAAAGTTTAAAAAGTATAATATATGTGAAATACATATGTATGTAACAATATTAAAATTTAATAATATAAATCTTGACATTTCAGGGAAACTGTTCACACGAAATTATACAGAATTTCATTCAAATTATATTAACTGCACTTTACAAAACTGCAGGGGAGACAGTTTTTTGGTTTTTAATTTTTTACTATTCTGATAGTTGACTTAGATTCATCAAATTCAGGACAAATTATACCACCGACATTGTTAGCCATCCCAAATTTTTCCAAGCCCTTAATTAAAACCAGTCAATCCTGACCGATTATCGAATCAACTCAAAATGAATCAATTTGCCCCGTCCAAGGGCAAGTTGATACAAGTTTGGGGCAAGTTGATACATGGAACTAAAACGTAGAAACAAATCAAACACACCACAAAATACATACTAAAATAATAAATTTAGGGTAATAATAAATTTAGGATAAAAAATTGTACAAATGTTTAAAATAGGGTTAAAAATTTTAAATACCAAATAGTTCTAAAATATCCCCTACTCTTGTTCACCATCTGAATCACAGCGAATGCATATAAATCTAGGACAGTCCTTCCCGCATTCCAGATGTGCCCACTTGCGACAAGATGTGCATTGCTGTCCAGAACACGATTAAAAACCGTCTGAGGCACCTTAAACAAACAGCTTCTTCGTCCTCTGAGCCGTCACTAGTTTGTTCAAATGGGACAGCCTTGGATACTTTGTAACCTTGCTGATTGGCATTCTGAACCGCCTTTGATGGTTTTTGAGCTTTAAAGTTTTTAGCTTTGTTTAAACATAATAAGATTTTTTTTCCCTTTCCTTCTCTTATTGTCGCCTCTTTTTCTAATTGTTCTTTCGGCTTCATACTCTTGCGGCCTCTAGAATTCCTTCCGCTCCCCCGCCTTCGGATACGGTTTCAACTCTTCTGGACTGCTGGATGGACTCTGGACTTTCTGGACCACTCCCACTCTTGTGGGCGTTTTCTTGAGACGTTGATTGTTGCGGTTCATCAGACGTGAGAGGGCGATCTGTGACATATGATGACAGAAAGTCTGCTTCTGTAAAGACTTCTGGTTTGAACGGCATGATGCCAGTGGCAGAGAATCTAGACATAACATTGGCAGGGTTTGTAGCATTGGGGAGAGCCTGCTTCACTACCCCAGGAATGTCGTATATGGAATATGTTTTTCCTGGATTGTTTGTCATCCACTGATCCCCTCCAGCAAAATAACATTTTTTGAAGGGTCCGTAAACCGACTTATCAAGAGGTTGTAGGCGGTGGAATGTGTGCGGCGGGAAAGATATCAGTATGATACCATTATTATTGCAGAAATTTTGGACTGGTATAGACAGGTGAGAGTCGTGGTTATCTAACAGCAATAAGCATGGTTTGTCCTTGGCGGAGTTAATATGCTTATGGAAATGTTCGATGAACTCAATGAATGATCCGCAGTCATCCAGCCCGATGGATGAGCTATGCCGATGCAACCAGGAGGGCCGTCTCTAACCATGAATTCTTTGAAGTGAACCCTGGGAAAAATAAACAAGGGTGGCACGGGATTTTTATATTGTCGAAAAACGATAGTTGGATACCTTGGAGCAAGTTGATATGGCCCAGCTGAAGTGTATCAACTTGCCCCGGAGGACGCCATGACACTTCACCAAACATAACCACGAAACGAAGCAAACTAAGAATTCAAAGACAAGAGAAATGACTTAGCTATTAGTAACAAAGCACAAAATATATTTGGATGTGTGATACAACTTGTATCATCAAAATAAATATACAACAATTGACAGAAGAAAATTGACTATGGTGATAAAAAACAGTTTTGTTAACATATAATTGAAACTAATCATAAGATCTTGATGGAAACACTGTCTGACTAAGGCCTATACTTTCACGAATTGATACCTGTGGTGGGGAGCACCTGCGCACTACCATCAACTCCAGACAAACGTTGTATCAACCTGCCCCTGTCTCAACTTGCCCCGGTCTTCCCTATGTTTTATTACAATTTTTCCGTTTAATAACTTCTTGTAATCAATTGTACTAAGTTGCAATGGACATTTTTGAACTACAACATTACGCAATCATCTCTGTAACGGTATTACGCGTGTTCCAGAGTTTATGGGATGATTTTTCTCAGCAGTACGGCTGCAAATTAAATGAGTTCGAAACAATTAACGATTATGTACTTCGGGAACTATTCTAGAAAAGTTTCTATTGCTTCGATTTCTCTTTGTCGCGATTTTGTGTGTAAATAAAAAATGATCCCATGTTTGACTACAGCTCTGCAAACATATTGTACGAAACACTATACTTATTTTGCGAAATTATAAATTTCTCATATTCTGCAGAGGTGTTTATTCTCTCTCTCTCTCTCAAATTTTCTATAATACGATTCGAGAATTTTATGAACTTTGAGAGGTTTATTCTCCTTGCAAGATTTCTCCTCATACATAATTCTAATCTGCACTTATTTTAAAATAATTTAGAAAATGATTCAGTCAAGTTAGATTATTTTGGAAAATGTTTCGGGCAAAAATCTGAAAGTATGCTATTTTTCCCACTGTTATAATCGCAAATTTCAGGCTTACGTTTCACCAAAACAGAAAAAAATTATTTGCTGTTTGTTCCGTACAAAATTTCGCGTCTTCTGGTGTACTATATATTAAAATTAGCGAAGAAGATTATGTAGAGATAGGATAGGTGCTGAAAATAGGATAGGTGCCGCGATTTTTTTAAAGCCTGTGTAGGGCTTTAAAAAAATTATTTGCACCTATCCTATCTTTAGATATTGTATATCAAAACACGCAGAATACGCTCATATTTTGCTCACATTTTACACAGATTACGATCATATAATATATCATTATGCAATTTAGTTTACAATAAGTCAAGACATCTTAAAAAAACTATCTATCAGTCCTCCATCGATGACTGGTTCGGATCGATGGCTGGTTCAACAGTATTTTTTAATTAAAAGCTTTTAAGGAATATGATATGTTTTCCGACTAATTTTGGGATGCTCAATCGTTTGGCAAAAACTAAAAGTCTCTGTGATAATCCGTTTAAAAGTTATTACATCGTGAAACCTGAGGAAAATGCGAGAAACAGTATTTGCATAAAATCAATATTTGTCAAGTGAATTGAAAATTTCAAAGTGTGTCTGAAATTGTTGCGCCTGTTGGTTGTATAGAAATAATTGGCAAAATCGAGCGGAATTTCGCGAAATTTGGTCGCCCGAGCAGAGAACTGGGAAACTATTTAATATTTTTAAGGAAATGTACACACCTAACGAAATGACTTCCTGAAAACTATGCGGCAATCGGTTTTTAATTATCTGCAACCGTTCTCGAGTTATCGACTTATGAAGTTGAAATTATCGTAGCACTAAAATGTCAAGATAAACAAATTTAAAAAACGTCTACTTTCTATCCAAGGGTCGCGATAAAATTTTACACAAATTGTTGGGTCGCAAATGAAAATAGTTTGGTTATAGTTTGGCACCACTGGTTATGGCACCTATGGCACTTGTTTAGTAGGAATAAGTTGATTTTATTTAGCGTATGGCGCTTTAATTACTCAATATAATATACCTACAAATATTGTTGATAAGGATGTTTTTCTAGTTGTAACAAGTAGATTTGGTGGATATTATTTACAATATGTTTGCGAAAATCCTGTGATTCTTTGCATCTTAAAAGGAAAATTCTTCTATTTAATAGGGAAATTATTTTATGGAAATTTTTTTCGTGGCGTCTTATCATTGTTTTCATGGTGTTAATAAAAACTGCTGTAATCGTTGGTATAATACCAACGATTACAACACAATGCATATTTGATAAACTAATAAGAGAAAATACTAAATCTCAAAGTTAATTTTAATAATTAATAACAAATTGTTCAATATAACTAATTAATAGATGGAATCGCCCAAATTTCTTTAATTAATATGCAAATTTTGGTTTTATATACAGGAAAGCTCGGCTAAACGCGAGGGATATGTTAAGGAAATTACAGCGCTAAATGAAACAACGTGAAAACGTGGTTAATCTTAACATTTAAATAATGGCGATAAGTGAAACAAGAATTAAATAACTTTTCGTTTTAATTTGTAACAATGCACGTCTTACATATTTAAAAGTAAACAATGTAAATATACCTAATGTTCTAATAATAAAAAATACTTTATTTTTTTAATAATTTGGTAACTTTTATTTTTGATATCAATACTTTAATAAATTATAATAATGCATAAAACAAACAGTATTTAAATGTTTATGTTGACGTGTAAAGTTCTTCATCATTTAGCGCATTTTTTTGAATACATGTATCGTTGTTTACACGTATATTTTTAAAATAGAATACAAAACAGATACAGTGCTCGAAATATATGAACTAGTTCATTTGACCCAACAAAATGATTATTTGTATTGTTGTTGATGGAAGGCTTTAAATCTAGATGTGTTTGTTGTGATTGCTGACTCGTAAATTTATTGTGATTATCATGGCAGAACTGAAGGGTGGAATATTTGATTGTCCTCAGATATGTCAGTTTATTTTTTGTCACATGCGCTGCAATCGATTCGGCCCATACCATGTACTGTTCACCCTGCCAGTAGTTATTATATAGTTTTTAAGACACGTTTGTGGTATTATAAACTAATTGTTATTTTTTGTTACAGGTAAATTGTCCGTCCTTCAATAAGTGTGAAACAGTAACAAGAATCAAAAGTAACTGCATAATAGAAGAAAAAGAATTTGGGAAATATGAAAGATCAGTATTATATTTATATTTAGCATTAGCTAGTTCCTAACAAATTGACGGAAAATTAGTGAAAAAGTGATGAAAAACATTTTTTTTAAAGAAGCGAATGAAATTATTTCACAGCAAGCTACACTATTGGTAGCAGCAAATCGCATCCCTAACATAACTATCCACTAGGGATATCCGCATCCCTAACATCCCTAACATTGGTTTAGAACTTTTTTCAAAATTTGGATCACTGCGAATAAATTGAAGAATAATTTTTCTAAGGCGGCAGGACATTTCTCTTGCTTCCTCATATTCAGAAACGTAGATTTCATCATCTTGGTGCTCTTCTTGTTGCTGAATTATTCTTCAAGATCTTCGCATCACATTGCACACTACTGTTTCATTAGCTAACTTGACAATTACATCGACATCAACAGATCAAAAGAATTTGGGAAATATGAAAGATCAGTATTATATTTATATTTAGCATTAGCTAGTTCCTAACAAATTGACGGAAAATTAGTGAAAAAGTGATGAAAAACATTTTTTTAAAGAAGCGAATGAAATTATTTCACAGCAAGCTACACTATTGGTAGCAGCAAATCGCATCCCTAACATAACTATCCACTAGGGATATCCACTCATCACTCTTGTATCAATATCCTTGTTAATGCTAGCCTTATATTTCTTATATCCTTTCAAACATGTCTCAGTTACTTCATACCTTGATTTTCTAATGCAGCCATACTCAAACTTTTTTTTTCATGGGCCACTTTCAGATTTTAGCTCTGTCCCGCGGGCCGCTATAAAAATCACAAGATCTGTTAATTAGGTGTTCAAAAGTAAAAGTATTACGTTTAAATGTTTATTTAAATTTTAATGAGATCCATGATATGGGGAAAACTTTTTAACAATTTCAGTTAGATCAGGCTTGTAATTGTTGCACGCTACTCCCAATACGTTTTCGAGAAAAAAATCTGAAAGCCGGTTTCTGTATATGTTCTTTGCGTATTCATCTTGGAATAGGATGCTTCACAAAGATATATGGATGCAAACAAGATAAGCAGAATTTGGGCACATTTTTTTTAACAGTTTTACATTGATCGGGCACTATTATCAAAAATTCAGCGTACTCCTTCTTTTCTATCTTCTAAATAACTCATAAGTTTGTATTTTCAAATTATTTTGTTTTCACTTTGCTGTGTTCAACTTCGATTAAAGCTGTCAAGTTTCTCAGTAATGTCACTTATAAAAGACACTACCATCTGTTATTTTGCAGTTCGGGATAATTTTTATCGTTTTGCTGTAAAACAGAATTTGACGTAAAGAAAACCGTTCCAAAACTTTTCCCTTTCTTTTCCTCTCTTCTCTTCCTCAACTTCGATATATTGGCTACTTCTTCCAAAAGATTTTTAAATCTTCTTTGGTTTAGTTCTCGTGCTCGGATATAATTCACAATACTTAAAACTGTTTTCATCTGAAACTGCCAATAATACTGCCAATAATAAAAGTGTCAATAATATTGAGATAATGTGTACCTCTGGTTTGGTCTTTCATTCTAAGGAATTTGAAAAAATCTTCGGATATAGCATTCTGTTCAGTGCAAAATCTAACTTAACTAACATCTTCATATCTAACAAAAACCGAACATTGCGATGTTTCTGAAATGTCGGTACTGGAGTAAAAAGCTAAGCTAAAGAACTTCTTCAAGTGTCCAATTACGTTATTAAGAACATGCTTGGCGATATCTTCAATACGTCTCACACAGGTAGAATCAGAGAGCTGTATTTTTTAATTTCCAATAATATCTGTTTTTTCACCATTCACGAAACATTCTTTTACAATATCTGCGTCGGTAAACGGTTTCATATTTTTAGCAGGAATATAACAAATTTCATACGATGCTTTAGTTACCACTGCATCTTGCGATAATTCCACCGACATAACATTTTGTTGTTTTGAAAGCCAATTTCTCATTTCTCATGAGTGACTAACTTTGAAACGTCTTTGAAAGGAACGTCTTCTCTCGCCGCCCGTTGAGTCATATGTCGCAGTGTGCAATCAGTTCCCTGCGCCTCTTATTCCCGCGGAATTTAAAATAGGTAATTGGCTTAGTAACGTTATTAATTGAATTTGAAGCTACAACGGGTGGGCAACTTTCTATAGCTTGTCGGGCCGCAGTTTGAGTATGGCTGGTCTAATATATCCATGATATTATAGTTTATCTCACACGAAAAATAAGTTTTAAATTCGATATTACTTCTTTATGCAAGTTATATTTGGCGCGAGAAAAGCCTATTCCACTGAAATAGGTACTTGTTGTCAAGTCGATTAACATTTTAATATAATGCATACAAGATCATAAAATTTATACTTTGCAAAATATCCACATGGCATTATTTATTTATGACATGACATAATTGAAACTAAATAGGTCTGAAAGTTTAAAAATACTAGATGTCAAATACATATGTACGTAACAATACAAAAATAAAATAATATAAATATTGACATTGACATTTACAGGGAAACTGTTCACAAGAAATTATACAGAATTTCATTAAAATTATATAGAAAACTAAAATTAAATTTATTTTACAAAATTGTACGTTTTATTACAATTTTGCCGTTTAATAGCTTCTTGTAGTCAATTGTGCAAAGGTGCAAAGGACATTTTTGAAGTACAATATAACGCAATCGTCTCTGTAACGGTATTACGGCGTGTTCCGGAGTTTATGGGATGATATTCCCCGGCAGTACGGCTGCAAATTAAATGAGTTCGAAACAATAAACGATTATGTACTTCGGGAACTATTCTCGAAAAGTTTCTATTGCTTCGAGTTTTCTTTGTCGCGATTTTGTGTGTAAATAATAAATGATCCCATCTTTGACTACAGCTTTGCAAACATTTTGTACGAAATACTTTTCATATTTAGCGAAGTTATAAATTTCTCGTATTCTGCAGAGGATTACAAGTTACGCGTTTTCAGATTCGGGAAAACTTTATTAACATTAATACTATTTAAAACAAATATTCATATTAAATTTTACTCAAGTAATATTGTTGGAAGGAACTGTTTCGATCAGTTTATGCCAATCTGTTTTGGATTCAATTTACAAACTGCCGCCCTGTGGAGTGTACATTTTTAGGAAGACTAATATAGAGTTTTTCTACTAGTATATCCCGACCAGGAATATAGTGAGGCATGCTTACAGATCTATTCGGGCCTAATGAGACCTTCTTTCCTTCCGCTCCTTTCGAACTGTCAACGAACTGTGGGAAACCTCATTCTAACTTGTCTCGTCTTCATTCAGAAACCCTAACTTAGGCGATTAGTCCTAACTTCCACCTAATGAGGCCTTATGAACTGTGGCAAGCCTCATTCTGAACTTCTCCAGTCCTAATTAGGAAAGCCTAACTTAGATATATCTTTGCAAATCCTAACTTCCACCTAATTAAGCCTTTCGAACTGCTATGGAATTGTGGCTAGCCTCATTCGAACCTTGTCCCGTCCTCATGAGGAAACCCTAACTAAGGCATATCTTTGTATGTTCTAACATCCACCTAATGAAGCCTTCCGAACTGTTACCGATCTGTGTCAAGCCTCATTCGAAACTTGTCCGGTTCTATTTAGGAAAGCCTAACTTCGGCATATTTTTGGAAGACTTAACTTCCCAACTGATATCGAACTGTGACAAGCCGCATTCGAACCTTGTTCTGTCCCAATTAGAAAAGGTTAACTTAGACAAATCATGGAAAGTCATAATTAAAACTCAATGCGGCCTTCACAATGAGGCCTACACAAGAGAAGTCGACTACGGGTGTAACCTACGCTTTATACACCCAATAGCAGAAAAAAATACCGATTTACAGGAACCCTAATTGCTACAGCCAAGAGAAATATCCCCCGCGGATATAGACAAGAATATATCCCATGTTGGAATCAGGAGACGGAAATTCGCAACAAAGAATACCAGGCGACAGGAGACCCGACTACTACAGGAGACCAACTTATACAAGCGATAAACAACTCTAGAAGGGAAAGATGGACAGACACAACCGAATATTTAGATTTAATATACAGCAGCCGGCAAGCATGGTCCCTCCTTCGCAAACTGCGTTCTGCAGCTCCCCCACTGAACCAAAGCCAAGGATTACCGCCATACCAGATTGCCTCTCACATTAAAAACCGAGCTGAGAATGTGCCAGTGGATCCCGTATTTCAAAAAGCAGTAAAAAACGAACTATATGAACTAAATAAACAGCTAACAGTCGACCCACAGATCTCGGCAGCTTTCACCGCCCCTGAATTAAAGAAGGCTATAAAAGGACTCAAATTAAGAAAGGTCGCCGGCCCTGATAAAATATATCCTGAGTTTATTTAACACCTTTGTCCACTGGCACGAAGATGATTGACTGAATTTTATACCGACTTGCTCAATAGAGGACGAGCCCTCAAGAATTTAAAATGGCCCAGACTCTAGCCATATTAAAACCTGGAAAACCTGGATTTCACCCAAACCGAAGCCGCTGTGAACAAGAACTAGCCCTAAGTAGGATTCCAAAGAGGAAAGAAAACTGCAATGGCCCTTATTGACTTATCCGCAGCCTATGATACTGTGTGGCTCGATGATTTAATACTGAAGCTGAAAAGAACAATACTCTGCGTCAAAATGACATAAGGTAGTTACAGGAAATACGACAAGCAGAACCTTTACCATAAAAAACGTACTGCCTCAGGGCTCTGTACTATCTTCACTCCTCTTTAATCTGTACACCAGTGACAACCCAGATACCAAATCACAAAAAATTTGCTACGCTGACGACATCGCATTAGCAATTCAGAGCAAAGACCTTGAGGAGTGGAAAGACACCCTCACTAGAGACTTTGAGATTATCAATAAATATTTAAAAAACTGGAGTCCTTGTCACAATGCAAATAGAACAGAAGTGAGTGCTTTCCATCTAAATAATCGTATGACCAAAAGAGAATTGAATGTCTCTTTCTGTGTAAAACGACTAAAAGATAACCAGTATCCCAAATACTTTGGAGTTACTCTCGACCACTCTTTAACATTCAAAAGACACATTGAATTACTGGAACATAAGCTAAAAACTAGAAACAACATAATTAGAAAACTGGTAGTAGCAAGCTGGGGAGCGCACACAGACACTCTACGCACAGCATCACAATCATTGGTGTATTCTGTCGCTGCATATTGTATTCCAGTATGGATCAGAAGATCTCACACTGGGAAAGTAGATGTACACCTAAATGACACAATGCGAATTACAACTGGTACCCTCAAGTCAACACCGATACCCTGGTTGCATGTGCTGTCCAATATTGCACCACCTGGTCTCAGACAACAGGCAACGGACCGCGAATGGAGGAAAATAAATGACGCCTCATTCCCCAGAGAAACACCAATCCACCAAGTGTTAAGTAACATCCCGAATTCCCACCTTCGATCCAGGAAGCCATTATGGACTCACGAAACGGCACAGTCGATCTCTTCCTTCGACCTAAAGTAAAGCTGGTGAGCAAAGTGAACAACCTTCAATGAAATGAGTCACGATAATCAGAACCAATTTGACCCTACTCAGGCAATTCCCAGCATGCAATTAACACGAAACACTTGGTGCCGGCTAAATAGAGTGAGAACTGGGCATGCCAGGTGTAAAGCCACATTATACAAATGGGGATTAGCCGACAACCTAAGTTGCGAGTGCGGAGCCCAAGAACAGACAGTATCCCACCTCGTCGACGAATGCCCCACTAGGAAATTCCAAGGTAATTGGAATGACATTATAATGAGTACCCCTACTGCACTGAAATGGCTGAGCTCACTGGATATACAACTGTAAAAGAGACTATTGCTTTCAAAAAGTTTATCCTACGTAGTAGATAGTGTCTAGTTGCCACATGCTCGTATATGTTCAATTCATAATTTTACGATAATTCACCTTTTAAATCAATATAAGTAACAATTAAAATGTATTACATACTTACCTTTATATACTTAATTACAAATGTCTGTAGAAAGCCATACGATAAATAAATAAATAAATGCGGCCTTCGGAACTGTGGCGAGCCTCGTTCGTACCTTGTCCCGTTCTAATTTGAAATTCCAAACTAGATTGTTATGAGGAAACTCAAGAGTTAAACTAACTTAGCAAATCTTAGGAATTCCTCTCTAATACCTTATATGGATAACCAAAGGTTATCCATATAAGGATACTTTCAGGAAGGTTAGTTTCAGCAAGTTAGGAAAGCGAAATTTATTCATTCGTCATTACAATGCGTCATTTTAAAAGTCTGTGGCATGGCTTAACTTAAATATATCTTTGAAATTCCATTACCATATGACATTGAGTTTGATTATGTGCATGCATCCACAAACTTACTCCTTCCATAAGGCTATTTCTATACTCGACCAAGATAAATTCAGTTACTCACTATCTTTTCAAATACTTTATAGTGCATCAAACATTCCTATTCCTATTTTTAAAGATTCACTTTTAAGCTGCCCTTTTATCTAAACATGTGTTTCATTAACGACAGAAGTTAAACGGAAACGTGAACATCCTCTTTCAGCCATAACCTAACAGGACAGAATAATTTTTTTGACAAATCAATCTAAATTCTCATTGAAAATGAAAACAAATTCATTAAAATTACACGAGTTGCCTTACGTGCTAATTCAACAAGTCTTGTCTCATTTAATATTTGGCTAATTGGAGGATGTTAAGAAAGTCTGCACGATTTTTTTGGAGCTCAGCGAGAATCTCGTGAAACGTGCTTTAAGGAAAAGTCTGAGGTTGATTGGTTTCAAGATTAAAAACTTAAATCGCAGAACTACAAGGATATTTCCTTCGGAGATAAAATGATTTTAAACCAGATTATGACTAGACTAGAAATTGTCAAAATCAGTCTGAACTCGGTTTTTATATTGAGTAGACATAGTTTGAAAAACCTGGACTTTTTATTACTCGGCAAAATTTTGGACGAGATTTTTGATAAACTAGGAGATATAAACACCAAAAATACATACTGGTATTTAGAAAAAGATCCATCAATCCAAAACATCCTGAACAAATTCACTTTCCTCACCAGCAACTACCAAACGCAATCAGTCTTCCGATTCTGGGTTTACATCACGGACATCCTCGACCTCCTCCAGGGATTAAACTTTACCAAAATCTTCCACTACAAACTACAAGAGAATTCCTGCTCGGTAAACACCTGATATTACACCAACAACAACAAGATTTTAAATTCAGGAAACACTCTCAAAACAGGAAGTTGAGCCTGGAAGAACAACAAGGCATTTTGAAATATCTTATGGTTATCGTTATCGTTACATCGTTACATCGTTACATCGTTAACTTGTACGACGGATTAAGAGTGAGCAGTATAACAGGGAGATGGAGATTAGGATGTTTTGGAGGTTTCTTGGAGAAGATTCGGTTAGGATTGAAAGTGAGAATGTTTTGTTGTTCTGCGAAATGTTAATTGCAGCTTAAATAATGCTCTGTTTGAAGTCTTGAAAAGCTTCGAGACGCTAAGAAAGGAGACAGATTTTACAACCATTTCGAAATCCGAGTTTGCAGGATTTAACGTGATTTTATACGGAGTTATGATTAAGCTCAAGACTACAATCCAAGATAAAAATACCGAAGAGTTTAAAATCAATATTCTCCATGCAAATGAAGTAGGTACAACTAACTATCTATACTTAAGACAAACATATCAATTATTAGATAAATATATTATTATTATTATTAAACTAAAAAAATGAAATTGGCTGAAGATTGGAAGAAAGATGATAACTAGAGAAGGAATTAGTAGATGAAAGTATTTCCTCTGTTTTACATCATTGTCGTGATTGGGATGGTGGACGGACCGTTAGGAAAAGTAAGAAAGAGGAAACAAATATAGAAGGTAAAGTAAAAGAAAATTGATTTTAGACTTTATAAAGACGGAACACAGCCTCATGTGTCTTTTAAGACTACCAAAAAAAAATCTCATGTGAAATTTGCCAGATATTTAGTAAATCTCAGTGCACTCTCCTGGCACTAAAAAAGAAACGGAAAAATTACTTTGTTTAGAAGGTCATATATTTGTATTAACTTAAGTGAATAGCTTTGCTGTTATGAATTATAATTCATATCTTATTAATTATAATTCATACCAGCAAAGCTGCACTAATGAAGGAGAAATCTAAAAACACACACACACACAAGACATTATTCCTATTAAAAGTTAAAGACAATATTCCTTTCGAAATTAATTATTTTGATTACTTTTTCCTTATTCTTCACATAACTAATAAGCGTTCCAATTACTATTATTATGTTTTATGATTCTATTATAATTGCATTAAATTAATGTCATGTAGTTTTCTCAAAAATCCACAACAATACACAATTACAATTAAATACAATACAATTGCAATTAAATATATTCGCATTTGCATCAAACACTAAAGAAAAATTTGGACCACAATAAATTACAGTTGACGCATGCAATTGTAATTTTCGAACTGCAGTCTCTAAGTCAATTCCGAAATCCGAGGCGTAGTCTCCAAACCGAAGCCTAAAGAGGAATCCTAGTTTGGGTCATATTAACTTACGGTTGTTACATCCTAGTGTGATTCTTAACCTTTTTGTGCACAGCGTCCACTTCAGTCGACATCTCATATTTTCGTGTCAAACTTAGATACCTGTAAAATAATCTGCAATTTCAAAGTAGAAACCTGTAAAATAATTCCTTATGAGTACATGTAATACAAAAGCAATTTTCTTAAAACCACCGAACTAGTAGATATCACGCATTCTGTTGTTATTGTGCAAGTCATGATCATGGACTCTGATATCGGTGAAATTCCCGTTAATTTCTTTTATTCTAAATCACTTAAAAAGGTAAGAAAACAGGTATTATGTTTCTACGGATGTGGTTATCGAGCTATAAGAACGTATTTATCGAACAACGCAAACTTTCAAACAATTTGCCCTATTTTATACCTGTCCACAGTAGTGGACAACGTGCAATACTGAGAAATTAAATCACTTTTCAAAAATATTATTATCCTAACCAAACATCGCATTTTACAAGGAATAAATAAACATTAATAAATAACAAACTATTATTATTAGTTATTCATATGTTTTGTTCGTATTATAGCGTGTTCTTTTTGAAACGGAAGAAGTTCACGTAGCTGATGAAAATATAGGTTTCGGTGACGGCCAGAACATATTATTTGATTTACCTGATTGTTCGGAATTGGAAATTGAAAATGTAAACCTAGAATCTGATAATGATTCGGAGGATGATTTACCATTATCGCATTTACTAAGGAAACAAAATTCCCTTGAAATGGAAAGAAGGACAAGATTCTATGTATCGTCCCGGTACTATGTCCCCATATTTATATTTTTGACTAATCACATTTACGTTGAAGGTAATCAACGTGTGGACTATTTTCTGACGATGTTTTCTGATGATTTATTAGAAGACAAATTTCATCAGACAAACCTATATGCATCTCAAAATAATAAGCACAATTATGGTTTGACGAATGAGGAGCTATATGTATTTTTGGGGGTAAATTTATTTATGTTATACATAAGATATCTAAGGATAAGGCTTTACTGGTCTAGTGATGACGGGTTAAGAATGGAAGAGCAAAAGCTATGTCATTAGGCGGATATGGCTAAATTTTGAGACATTTGCACTTTGTGAATAACTTGATCCAAATAATAGCCACAAAATGAAGAAATTGCGTCCGTTTCTGGATATCAGTCAATCAACGAACAGGTCATTCCACTTAAAAAAATTAGAAATAAACCAATATTTGCAGAAGAAACCTTATAAATTGGGCGTAAAATTATCGGTAAGAGTGGACATTAGTGGATATACAGGGTATCCCAACGAAAATTTGACCCACCACCCCACCCCCCTATAATTGGAAAACCGAATAATATTTCAAAATTCGCCGAGACCCGTCGATTTTTGTTCTTGGGGGGAGCTTTTTTGACAGTCAAGCCAACTCGATATGTTCATTCCCTAATGTCTAGCAATCCCAACTTAAAAATTTCAAATGCAACTACCCCACTTGTGGCACATCATTTTAAAGCCCTTTTCATTGCGAATACAGTGACGTGCCGTTTTTAGAAATCGGTTGAGATTTGACAGAATTATTGGTTACAAACGAAAATATGGCAAACCATCTTACCCGTAGTAATTTCTACAAAAATGCCCACCACTAATAAGTTTTTCATCTACTACACATGACCGCATTACCTAATTGTTATTGATGTGTCTATCAGTTTTCAAAAAAGTCAGAAATGAAATAAAAAAGCTGAAGCAAATAATAAATCAGATTTATTTGATGATTTGCTCAAAATGACCCCTGTTAACCTCCAAACAATAATACAGTCTGTTTTCAAATTCTGTTCGAACATTATTAAAGACATCCGCAGTTATTAATCGGCATTCTTCTACAATTCTCTGACGTAGCACTTGCAATGTTTCCGGCTGAGTGGCGTACACTCGTGATTTTAAATGACCCCACAGAAAAGTCCAAAGGGGACAGATCCGGAGATGTTGGTGGCCATTCGACGGGACCTCTTCTGCCAATCCAATGCCCCGGGAAATGGTCATCCAAAAATTGTCGCACAGCAGCAGCGTAGTGCGGGGGCGCACCATCTTGTTGGAAGGTTATTTCATTATCTAGTAAATTGTCGTCACTTTCTAAAATCTCTGTTATCCTAGGATCAATTGTACTTTCCAATAATTTTAGATAGGTGTTTCCATCGAGATTACCTTGGATGAAAAATGGTCCAACGACATGGTCGCCCAAAATGCCTGCCCAAACATTTAATTTTTGAGGTGTCTGAGTTTGAAATTCCCTGATTAAATGCGGATTAGTATCACTCCAATAACGACAATTGTGTCTATTCATTTCGCCATTCAACATAGATGTGCATTCGTCGGAGAAACATGTATTGTAGAGAAGATATGGATTCAGTAGAAGTTGTTTTTTCGTTGGGATACTCTGTATGTTTCAATTTAAGATTTATCAAGGAGCACATGGTGGCAGGCAAAAAGTTTCTAATATTTGAAAAAACAGTCTGTTTGATAAGTACAAACACTAAAATATTTTTTGAGAATTTATTTTGCTCCATACCTTTCTTAGAGGAACTCACCGGAAGAGGAATTTGGGAAACTGGAACGTTGATGCAAAATCGTTTTCAAAATGTAAATTCATGTTTACACTCAGACAACAGTCGTGACAACCCTAGAGGTAGCACCTCGGTTGTAACAGCTACAGGATGTAATATTACCGTTAAAAAATGATATGATAATAAGCCGGTTCATATTGCATCAACATATGCAGGAATAGAACCACTAGATAATGTTAAACGGTGGAACAAGAATACCAAAATTATGATGGCAATAAATAGACCATATTGGGCGGTTTTATATAATGTAAGTATGGGAGGTGTAGATTTGTTAGACCAGATGTTGGTGTTGCATCCTCTGAGGAGAGAGAACAAGTGGTGGTATATGAAAGTTTTTATGCACTTCTTTGATGTGGCAGTTGTTAATAGTTGGATCTTTTCGTAAGAAAGAAAAAATCAATACAGACTCTCTCCAATTTAAAGCCAGCGTAGCTAGAGCAGCAATCAATCGAGGCGTGTATATAGAAAACAAGAGGAGAAGACTTCGCTCAGAAACACCCCCAGGAATTTTAAAGAAAAAACAGTCCTGAAGTTAGCAACCCAATTTGCAAAAATGTAATATTATTTCGGAGTTCCCTGTAGATATGAAATATTTCTAGAGTACTCTGTGCAAAATTTCAATAGCTCTGCAGAATTTCGCGAGATAAATGGAAAATATCAAAATTGAGCTAGCAACCACTATTTAGAAAAACTGTGCGTTTTTTACATATTCCTGCACCTTGACCATAGTTCTGGAGTACTTCATCAATTTTGCAAAGAGTTCTGCAAAAATTAACATTTTGCAAAAGAAACATGAATTTTGAAAATTTCAAAAACCATTCTATGTGTGGATCTAAATAGCACCCTAAGAGCATCTTCGTTCAATAGATATTTGCAATACAGAGGGACTTATTATTTTGAATGAAAATTAAAAAAAAATCGTTTCCGATAGAACTCTAAGAGTTCTCTAAGAGAAGTCCTTATAACATTTTTCTGTAAAGTTAAAAATTGGAAAGATATGTGAAAAATTAGACTTCACCAATGCGACGAAGTGAAGAAGAAAAAATATCGCGCGACAATTCTGTTGACAGTTCCCGTTAGAAGTCTTAGAGTTCTATCGAAAATCCTTATAACATTTTTTTTAAAATTAAATATTAGAAAGATATGCCAGAAATTGTACTTCACCGATGCGACCAAGTGAAGAGAAAAAAAATCGCGCAATAGTTCTGTTTCTAGTTCCCGGTAGAACTCTTGGAGGTTTATTTTAAGTCCAACTTCTGGCATAACTTTATAATATTTAGTTTTAAAGAAAATTTTTATAAGGATTTTCGATAGAACTCTAAGAGTTCTACCAGGAACTTCAAATAAAATTATTGGGCGATTTTTTTCTCTTTGCATCGTCGCATCGGAGAAGTCTAATTTCTCGCATATCTTTCTAATATTTAATTTTAAAGTAGAATTTTATAAAGATTTTCGATAAAACTCTAAATGTTCTATCAGGAACTGCAAACAGAGCTATTGCGCGATTTTTTTCTCTTCACATCGTCGCATCGGATAAGTCCAATTTCTGGAATATCTTTCTAATAGTTAATTTTAAAGAAAAATGCTATAAGAATTTTCGATAGAACTCTGAGAATTCTACCAGGAAATACAAACAGAACTATTGCGCGATTGTTTTCTCTTTGCTCAAAATTTACGTTGCATACGCGGGACAAGTGTGCACACCAATTCTCCCACGTTGCATCGCATACGTTGCGTATGTGGGACCAGTGTGTCTCTACCTTTAGGGTTCTATCGAAATAAAATAATAAGAAAGGCAAACGGTACTGTTGCGCGATTTTTTTAAATATTCATTCAAAATAATGGGTCCCTTAATTTTTCTAATATCTTTTAAACTAAGGTTTTGATCAAAAAATTACAAAGGGATCTTCTATAGAAATCTTAGGGTGCTATTCACATCAATAGAACTTTTTTGCAATTTTCAAAATTAATTTTTCTTTTGCAAAATTTCAATTTTTGTAGAACTTTTTCAAAAATAGTCAAGTACTCCAGAACTATGGTCGAGGTGCAGGAATAAAACGCACAGTTTTTCTCAAAAGTGTTGCTATCTCAATTTTGGTATTTTCCATTTTTTTCGCGAAATTCTGCAGAACTATTGAAATTTTGCACAACGTACTCTAGAACTATTTCATCTACCTGGAACTCCGATATAATATTATATTTTTGCAAATTCGGTTATTAACTTCACAGGACTAAAAACAGGCAGACGTTTCATCGTGTACCTCTGGAAGTAAGGCAACATGGATTTGACTATTTGCCAAAATTGACAGATGCAAAACTGTAGAAGAAACCATTCAGCGATCTGTAAAAAGACAACAAAATATATTTACATAAAATGTAATAAACGAGCCTGATTGTTTTAAATATTTCCACGAAAACAAAAATTAATAATTTTCGTTAGGTTAGGTTTTTTTTCAATTAATGCACAGTGTGAACTAAAATGGACAGATATATTTTTTTTAAGCAAACAACAAAAAAGTCTATTTAAAAAATTTACTATTTATTATTTTTTTTCCGCTAGGAGCCCTCTGAAGCGTCTTCTGCTACCTTCAGCACCCTTAGTATGGCATCGTCGATGGATAGCCCTTTTCTGAACCCAAATTGTCTGTCCCAGAGTCCTTTGCCTTGCCTGAGCGCATTTGCAATTTTCGCAAGTATCAGATGTTCTAATAGCTTCGCTGCGACATCTAGTAGGCATATGGGCCTATAGGAAGGCGAATTCTCTATAGGTTTGTTGCCTTTTCTAAGGAGGACCAACCTGATTTTTTTCCATATATCAGGGAAATTTCCATCCTTCATTATCGCGTTTGCAATTGCTAATATCAAGTCAGGACATATCTTTGCGGAAATTTTAAGAGCTTCTGGCGGTAAACAGTCGGGTCCTGGCGCTTTATTATTTCCTATTCGTCTGCTAGCTCTTTCTAATTCCTCAAGCGTGAAATCTTCGGTTTCTTTCCCTTCCGGTAGTTTCCACTGTGGTACCTCGTGCTTTAGGAACAGGACATCTGCAACTGCTTGCAGCTGTTTGGGAAGTTTGGGCCATGGGAAGTTTGGGATTTGGGTACCTAAGCCTTAGTTCCCGGGTGGCGGAACTGAAATTCCTAGTCGGATGCAAGTGTGGCTTCCAACTGAGTTCCGAATAAGACTAGGAACGAAGCCGGACTTGCGTTAGAAATGTGATGACCGAATAAGTATCACATTTAATCTGTTAAAAACCGAACTGAAATTCCTAGTCGGGATATTGTATTTCATAATTTGTTTCATAATTTAAATATAGAAAGATTATTAAAGTTTATTATCCCCTTATTATAACAATTTCCTCCATTTAATTTTAATATTGTCTGTCTACAAACAAACAAATTTTACATTTTACGATATCAAATAACGCCGTAATTAAAAAGTGAATTGATTAAATACTTAATTCAAAATCCAGTTATTCGCAGAGATAAGACAAAAAAGTGCACGGATCATATTATCATTTATTAAAACTGTATAATCTGTCTTTGTTATTACAAAAGAATATAAATTTTATTGTTATAATATTCAAGGGAGAAAAGAGCGAGATTGCGTTACTTGGCAGAATCAAATTTTCCATCTCTGAACTGATTTTCATATAAAGCAGCGTCGCCTGCTGTCCAACTTTGATTATTTCCCTCCGTTGTTTTCCAGATATTCGCAGCGGTAATTAATATTCTCTGTGACAATCCAGAGACGGGAAAAAGAAGAAAAAATAATATTAAAAAAAGTGGAATGAAGGGGAAGTGAAGTGAATATAATCCGGGCTGCGGTGCTCCATATATACCATTTTAATTTGAATGTACGTGCCCCGTGTGAGTTGCAACGGCTAATTATATGTTTAATTAGAGATGGAGGAATCGGTTAACAAAGCGTATGTGTGTAACTTGAAATTACCGGAGGATAATTAAATGCAATGTAGTTTGTTGAAATTAGTTTGGGGTAAACCGCTAAAATGTCAGTATCAGTTGCCATAAAGTCTAAGCTATTTTTATTTTCAATAATACCCTAGATTTGTTATATATTGGTTTTATTTCTGTTTAATGCTTATCTACAAAATAAATACAAATGCATTTTAAACTTTCCTTTTATATTATTTTATACATTAATTCCTACGTCTATTTATACATTATACATTGCATTTAATACTATATAATTAATGTATTTTTATACATAGCAATTAATGTATATAAAATATAAGCGGAAATTATAAACTGTTCAAGTATACTGCGTGCAAAGTAAACTTGCGGCAAAAAGTCATAGGGTTATTCCTTGGTCGATTCTAAGAATATTTTGTCTTATGGTGATTTCTGAAAAACCCTTTATTTCGAAGAACTCTGTCAAACACACCATGGTTGTTCTAATTGAGTTACACCCAGAAATTGCTGGAGGACAAGGAACTGGAGTAGCGTGAACTATGACTTTAGATAGCCCTATAAAAACTAATCCAGAGGGTTTAGGTCTATGGCTCGAGCATGCCATGCATGTGGTCTACCTCGACCACTCCAGCGATCACCGTATGCTGCTGTTAAAAAATCCGGAGCAACCAAACTGATATGTGGTGGTGCATCTTTGTGCATAAACCACATTGCAATTCTTGTCGCCAGTGGTAAATCCTGCAGAAACTCGGGTGTTTCTTCCAAAAAGTGGCGATAAATCTCGCCAGTAAGTTTTGCTGGTAGAGTTATTGTTGTTTGGAATGTTGTTGGAATTGTCATCGACAATTCCCACCCAAACATTCAAAGAGAAATGTTGAAATCAAGTACTTGGATTCTTCTGTGTCATGTCCAGCACTTTCTGTTCCAGTTGCATCGTTCTTTCTGTCATTAATCTCCTTGAACCTCCATTCAATTCAATGTGCCTGTTTCACGAAGACGTCGAAGATTTTTCGGTGGAGGATGTAACGGCTAGGAAACCGATCAATGTACAATCGCATAGCTTGTAATGAATTACCATCAGCAAGTCCGTACATGAAATGCATGTCAGTCATCTCGGCGTTCGCATACATGTTAGAGGACTTCACTAACTATTAAACACACGTGAAACAGCCAAACATCCCTCAATGTAAACAACTGGGACCGATACAAGTGTTGATCACTGACGAGACGTATTCAACATTTTTTTGTACTTGATAAACTCATTGGCGTACGCTATATTTTTATTTAGATTATTGATTTCAAGAAATATCGAATATGGTTGTCGCAAATTTTGTGCACGCTGTATCTTCGAAACAAAGGAGTTTTTCAGAAATCATAAGGCAAATTATTCTTAGAATCGGCAAAGGAATACACTTTGTATATTGTGTTTATAGACAACAAAAAACAAAAATGCTATCAATTATTATTGATAGAGGGTCATTAAATCATCAAGATTTAGTGTACATAATCTAGATATTTTTAATATAAATGTAGAATTTTTTGTTTTATTTGTATTATCTATCGCGGAGCTTAATTGAATTGAAATTGGAAACCGGGAGGATCAGTTCGTATTAATTTCGTTGTTGTTGTTGTGGAAAACAATTAAAAAATACATTTTTTTATTGTCGAAAACAATTTGTCAAAAAATGATTTATAGCGGCGGCGAGCTATAATTAACAAAGAACAGAGAGACTGCAAAAAATGATTTAAATCTCGACGCCTTTCAAATCTAATCTGATTAAATGCGTCAAGTGCGAATCAATAGGACAGAATGGCTGCAGGACGCGATCACCCCGAATGCTGAATACGACGAGGACCAATTTACTAATTAAATTCGATTTTAAACATGAAAAATTGCTTTAATAAATCGATTAAATAGAATTCCAAACGATAATTATAATTGATGACACAAACTGCTTTTGTTGAAACCGGGCCGATAACAAATTAATGTGATTATTGGATTTATTCGCTGTGAAAAAAGTTCAATCTATTGTTTAAATGCGAACAATTAAGATAAAACTCGTCGCAGGAATTAAATCCACGTTTTAAACACTGCATTAAACTTTGCTGATTGAATTTAAACTTGAAAGTCATGCAAATTTGTATTGATCAGTTTATGCGCATTTTACTTTATGGTAATTAAAATATTTGCTTTTCAAAACAAATTTCGTTTTAAGTACAAAATGCGGTGGAAATTTACGTAGATAATTATATTTAATATCGAAACACAATCGCTGACTAAATATGATTAATTCGATTTCATTTTATAACTTTATCAAATAAAATAAAATTTATCTTATTTTTGTCGGAAATAGCAAATTAATTGAATACATAGAGCCTATGCATATATACCTATATGGAGACTAAGAAAACTGGATCCAATTAAATTTAGTAAGTGGGATAAATTATATAGGCAATTTCAGATTTAGTAGATTGTAGATTTCGGTGGTGACTTGTACTGTAACCTTTCTAGATCTATTGAATGGTACAAGAAAAGTACAAATATACCAGAAATGGCTGAACAAACGAAATGAAAAGGGGAATCTTGACAACAAAGTAGTCACACAGTTATTAACTTAGACGTAATGTTTTCGCTAAATTGCTAAGAAGGACCAATTTCTTTCGAGTTTGGTCTCATATCCAAGATGTGTTTAACGACATCATTATTAATAAAGTAATTATCTCCCCTTTTGCCCGATTTCTCAATGTTTCTATCTTTCCTGTCCGGATTTTGTTGAATTCACTCGTTACTTTAATTGCGGCTTACTTTTCTCAGAAAATTTATTGATATATAATTGTTTTTCTTCCAATACCTACACTCGTTTGGCATATCTGCTTCTATTTTCACATTCTCTTTTCACATATCTGCCACTGGTTTCCGTCTCCTCAGGATACCGTCTCCGCCAAAAAATTCTTGAAAATATTGTGTCTGCAGTGTAATTGCTGCTGATTCCATTTGTTGGAGTACAGATGACATATATGCTTTATTATAAACTTATTTCGTTTCTTAGTTTTCAGCGATTGCTTAACTTCTGAACCTTGCTTCTTCTTCGCTATTAATGACTGTAATTCTTTTCTAATCTTCCTAATATAACTATAATAATCTAATAATAATAATAATAATAATAATGCCATGAAATTCTGATATTTGGCAGATTTCAAATTTTACTCCTCCCCCTAGGCGGGGTGTAAGAATCGCCGTGAGGACACGGCATAAAATATATCCGGACGGGCCGGGACAGCAGGACCGGGGTCGGAACCGTCAGGAAGTTGAATCTGCTCCAGAGGCAAGCGGATCGATTGGCGCCTCTCTGGATGAAGGTACCACAAGAAAGCAAATATCATCGGAGGATGGAAGTACTGAATCCTTAATAGAGAGCTTAACTCGACAAGAAGTCGCAGTTTCTCCTGGGATCAGAGGGCCAATAGCACGTAAAAAGTGGTTAAAAAAAGACAATGAAAATATTATGCGTGCTTACTTCCGTAGTACTAGATGTGAAAGGAATAAGCAAGGATACCGTAAAAAAATGCTAATTGAATGGAGACGTATTATATCTGATTCCCAGCTTAACGAGGGGCAAATTGCTAATCAACTATACGCAAGCAAGAGCCGAAAATTTCTCACAAATTTCGAAGTACTCCATATTAAAACACAAGTAGAAAAAGAGCTAAACTTACTCAATACTTATGAACACGATAATACTATAAATAATTTTCAAGATATTGTGACAGCTGATAACATAGAAGTATTGGAACTAACTCCCGATCATACCGACACTTCATATACAACACCTGAAATAGAAGAATAATAATAAATTTCTCATGATATAATAATGTGGTTTCACAAAAACATGTTAGTGTTGAAATTCCCAAAGTGATCAATGCAGAGCATGTTAGTTTTAAAGAAATTCACCTAGTAGTATACTGCACTGCTCTAACTACGATAGAATATATGGGTATTAAAATAAATAAGCATGAGAATTCTGAAAAAAAGGAACCCAGATGGAAATACAGAAAATTGAGAAGAAAATTAAAAATTTTAGGAGCATACTTACAAAGATCTGTACTTGGGAGAGAGGTAACACCAGTAAAAAGCTAAAAAAAGAAGTCAAGAAACATTTAGAAAGCAGAAGAATATATACAACAAGCTCGACAGTTCTTCAAGAACTTGCTGTATATAAGGATGCCATAAAACAAAAAATATGTCTACTAGGAAAACGTCTCAAACGATACAATAAAAGTTTCAAAAGAAAAATTCAAAACAAGAAATTTTACCACAATGAAAAAGCATTCTACAACATGCTTGGAGGTGATAAAGAGGAATATAATGATCCACCTGAAAAACAAGTGCTAGCTGATTTTTGGTCGGAAATATGGAGCTCTAAAGGTAACTACAACAATTCAGGAAGTTGGTTGAAATTAGAAAAGGAAAACTGCTCAACGTTACCTATCATGCAACCACTTGATATAACTGAAGATGATCTGAAAACCGTACTAAGGAAAGCACATAATTGGAAAGCTGCGGGTATTGACCACATACATAATTATTGGTGGTAAAACTAACACTAACATCCACAGTTGTCTGACTAAACAAATAAGTCAAATAATTAAAGGTGAGAGAATGCTACCTTCATTTGCCACCAAAGCAATAACATATATGGTCCCAAAAAATAAAAATACCGAACATCCAAAAAATTGCCGACCAATAACATGCCTTCCAACGTTTTATAAAATTATCACAGCAATTTTGGAAAAAAAAATCAGCCAGCATTTAGAAAAAAATAATATCCTAACGGAAGAACAAAAGGGATGCAGAAGTAAATCACAAGGAAGCAAAGAACAGCTAGGGGTGGATTCGGTAGTCATCCAAGATGCTAAACACCGATTGAAAAATATCTCAGTCGCTTGGATTGACTACTAAATAGCATTTGATTCCGTTTCCGGAATTTTGCATTCCGCATTCTTGGCTATTGGCAGTCCTCGACCTCTATAAAATAGATCATAGCATTATTGAGTTTCTTAAAAACTGCATGACCATGTGGAAAACCAAGCTTAGCATTAATATTATGGGAAAAACTATACTCACAGATGAAATTGATATCAAAAGTGGTATCTTCCAGGGAGACGCACTGAGCCCATTGTGGTTCATATTGAGTTTAAATCCACTGTCACGAACGCTCCAACGCTCTGGCATCGGGTACACTTTGCAGACACGTAATCAGAAATACAACCTAAGCCATTTATTTTATGTCGATGACTTGAAATTGTACGCGGGATCAGAAGATAAATTAAAGAGACTATTCGAGCAAACAGAAGAATTTACTAATGATATTGGAATGAAGTTTGGATTAGGGAAATGTGCAAAATTGATTACGAAACGTGGTAAACCTATTTCATATCACGAAATCCTGGGAGATAATGATATACAACACCTCAGCAATAGTAGCACATATAAATACCTTGGATATGAACAAAAATGAATTATTCAACAGGCAGATGCAAAGAAAAAACTAGAGTCTGAACTAAAAATGCGTGTCACTAAAATATCAAAGACGGAACTAAATGGAAAGAACCTGGTCAAAGCAATCAATTCCTGGGCCATACCGGCAGTGTCGCATTCCTTTGGTGTAATAAACTGGTCAAAAACAGATATAGAAGCGCTCAATCGACTTATTAGAGTAAAACTAACGGTACGTCAAAAGCACCACCCAAGGGCCTGCTCCGAAAGGATGTATCTACCTAGAAACTCTGGGGGTAGAGGTCTAATTAACATGCTAGTCCTCCATCAAAATCAAATAAATGGGATGAAGAAATACTTCCAACGTAAAGCTTCCACTTCGCAGCTACATTCTGTAATATGTCAATTAGACAAATATTCAGCAGTGCAAATCAATAAAGAACCGAATTCGCTGCCAATACTAACTGAAAGTAAAGAAAGATGGATGGAGAAAACTTTACATGGTAAATATCCCCAACTCCTTAAAAATGCTAACCTGGAATTATCTACGGACTGGATCAGAAGGGGATATTTATTTGCACAAAGTGAGGCATTTTTAATAGGAATTAAAGATAATGCCACAAAGAATAAAGCCACAAAGAATTATAAAAGATATATTGAACAAGTACCAATCGAAAGTTATCTATGTAGAATGTGTCGTAAAATATCCGAAACAATTGCACATCTAGTAGCTGGCTGTACAATACTTGCCCCAATGAATATACTAAGCGGCATAATTTAACTGCAAATATTGTCCACCAAGAATTGGCAATCAAATGCAAACTAAAAACAGAAATAGTTCCCTATTATAAATACATACCTTTCCCTGTCTTGGAAAACGAGCATTAAAGGTTATATTGGGATACTACAATTATTATGGACAGATTAATCGCTAGTAATAGACCAGATATCACTCTTTTGGACAAAAACAAAAAAAATTGCTTTCTTCATTGAAATCTCACATCCAAATGATCACAACCTTCAACAGAAAGAAAGGGAAAAAGTCAACAAATTTGTAGAACTCTGCGAAGAATACAAAAAGATACTCACCTTGAAGTCTGTTCAAACTATCCCGATAATAGTGTCGGTTACTGGCCTAATGAGTGGAAACTTCTTAAAATACCTGGAGAAAGTAAAGCTGTTAGACAAAACAATCCCAACAATTCAGAAACCAGTGATTTTACAAACTTGTCAAATAGTAAGGTAAATTCTAAACATACCTGAATGACGAAATGGAGACCTGCTTACTATGAGTAGCAAATTAAACCACGGATGATGAATGGAGCTTTTTATTCCCCATTGTTCGCTGCACCCTACATAGGAGAAAAAAAAATAATAATAGTATAACTAATCTTCCTATAGCTTGTCAATCCAAGGCTTGTATATTAAAGTTTAAAATATCCATTGTCACGAGGCGCACTATTAGCACACTATATTTGCAGAGCGCCTCGTAGTCATAGAAAATGGGGAACTGATATTATAATCCTCACTACCAAATTATTGTCATTGGAGTGGGGATGCGCACCGGTGACCGTAAGTGTGATATGGGTAACGAAGGACAGTTACCGGAGGGTATTTTAATGGTTCTAAGCGTTAAACGTATAAGTGTCTACAATAATAGACCAAGTTTAATCTAAAATTAAATTTTTTGGTAGTTTTGTGAATAAAGAGACAACGTCTAAGGACACTAATATATAATTATCTGGTATTTTCATGTCTTTCTATTTTTCATGTTTTTCATGATGATTTTTACTAATTCTCTGGAGTTTTTAAGATTTTAATATGATGTGAAATTGAGTTGCGTTATTATGTTATGTACGAATTTGCTTAAATTATAACCGGGACTATTAATGCAACTTACTGCTGGTCTTAAATTTAACTAGGGTTTCTGGTTCGGATATATCCAAACCACAAAACCGCGGTTTTCGGTGCAAAAACCGAAACCACATAACCTTCATAAATAACCGCGGTTTTCGGTTTTATCTAAAAATACATCAAAATTAAAAATATTGAATTATTGCTCTTTCAAACATTGCAAACACTGTTGTTGCAAAAATGGCAACCATCGACGGTATATCTGTTTCTATTCAGATATACCTGTAATATAATGCGATAATCTGCATTTATTCGGAAATCAATAGCTGGTCGGTTTCCCAACCAAATCTTGCGAAAATATCCTTCAGATGTTATTAACTTAATTCAAAAGAAATATACAGAAAGAAAGAAAGAAATGATTTTATAGTTTCAAGAATTAAAAGCAAATGGACAAAAAGCATCTAGCGTTCTAGTTTGAGACGTCGAAGATACTTATACCCACGGAGAAAACAATTTTTATTGCAATTTAGGCTTCCTTCGAATTGAAGGAATTTTTTCTGCAAGTAATAATATCATAAGATGCGTGGAAAAACATGTTGATTCATTTAGTATCAGTTTCATAAATTATATTATGGGGACTAGAGATGACGTTGCCCGGGTAATTTAAAAATTGGAGGAAATGACCAATCCAAACTATTCCTTGCAAGACGAAGTTAAAAAGGCTTTTCAAGAAGTATTAAACAAAAACACTTATATGCAAACATATCGCTCTCCTAATTCTAAGAAACAGGAGTTTTGCTAAATATAAAAGAACTTCTGAGAGAACAAAAAGAATAAATATGTTGTTTCAAGCACTCTCTACAATTAGCTATATCCACCTACTCCGAAAGATCATTATCCCTAAGCGCCAACTTCTGTACAAAACTAAGATCTCGTTTAAATATCAGACACTACTACCAGAAGTTCTTAAAACCCGAACCCGAAACCGAAACCGCGGTTTTTAATTTTCAAAAACCGAAAACCGCGGTTTTGAAAAATTGCGGATATTCAGAAACCCTAAATTTAACGTTTGTCTATGAGTTTTTCTTAGGCAGTAGAGTTTTGATGGAACGGAGTTATGTTTTCTCATCTTGACATATTCATATTTGTCTATGTGTCCTTCATCCAATAGTTTCCTGATTATTGTGTTAGCCTTATCTTTTAGTTTGTGTGTCGGGTACTTTTTTATTTTTGTATAAGTCTCCTTGTCTTCTAGCATGCGCTTCACTTCTTCATCATATTCACTCTTGAGCATAATTGTGGTCGAATTGCCCTCGTCTGATCTTCCTATGTTCAGTTCTTCATGATTTTTTAGATATTCTTCTGTTGGCCTAATGAATTCCTTTAATGGGTTTTTTTGTTTTCATTGATTTTTTTTTTCATATGGTTTACGATTGCTCCTACTATTTTAGATCTATATTCGTGTCTTCTTCAGTTGTTAATAATGGGTTCAATATCTTTAATCATTGCATTGATTGCTGAATTTGTTGCGGGTAAAACAATGAGCATGAGAAACTAGAGCATAGTTTCTACTTTTTCTGGAATCGAAACACTTGTGTAGTTATATAAATATTCTTTTGTATAATTAATTTTAATTGGAGCAGTTTATATTATTAGGTCTTCGATTTTTTTTATGTTATTTCTTTTGATATCCTGGAATTTACGGTTATATTTCTTTTGGTGAAAATTCTTCACATTATAGTATTCACAATTAGGTACTTAATGTCATTTGCAATTCGGTGTCTTCGTTCTCTATTCTGTTTCGTAGATTATTTATTTTCCAATTTGTAATTTTGATTTCGGAATTGAGAATAGTCTTTCTGAATCTTCTTAGACATTTATCTAGTTTATTATGATAAGGATTTTCTTCTAGTTGTAATAAGTAAATTTTGGTGAATATCGTTTACTATATGTTTGGGAAAAACCTGTGAATCTTTGCTTCTTAACAGGAAAATTCTCCTATTTGATAGGGAAGCCATTTTATTTAGATTTTGTTCGTGACGTCTTATTAATGTTTTCATAGTGTTACCAAAAACTGCTGTAATCGATGGTATTAATCCTCTCGATAGTATTAAATATTGGTTATTATTATACCTATTATTTATCGTTTGTTTCGTTATTGGGAATGAGAAATAAAAAGGCTTTTATAAGTTTATATTTATTCGCCTGACCAGTTTCGGAGGCTTCCTGTCACCTTAATCGTAAGCTACAAGTTAAAAGAAAGTAAAATATATATTCAAATTATAAATAATATGACACCAGAAACAGTTTAATGATATAAAATTTAGTAAAATATATAAAAAGACATATTTTAAGAAAAACCAAAAGAAAGTGTAAAATCTGTTTATTTTTATTTTGATATAAATTTATTATATTAAACAAAATACAAATATTTTAGTTTATATATATATATATATATATATATATATATATATATATATATATATATATATATATATAATTAGTTTATAAAAATTATTAACTTTTGTTTATTTGTTTATTAAATTAATATCATATCATATAAAAAAAATCCTATATAAAAATAAATATCATATTTCAACTAAATTATATTTGTCATTTGTAAAAACGTATTAATAAAACGTAATGATCTTTAATTTAAAACATAGAAAATAAGTATTTTAGAGGTATATCTTAATAATTGTTTCAATTATAGTTTATAATTAAATTTATTTTTCCTTTAACTTGTTGCCTACGATTATGGTGACAGTAAGCCACCGAAACTGGCCAGGCGAATAAATATACCATTATAGAAAGACTTTTCATTTCCCATTCTCAATAACGAAACAATTCACGATTAAATTTTAAATTTTCTCAGTATCAGTATCAGTGTTTACCAATCAATATTTGTATTTCAAAGTTTGATAATCTAGATTTAATCTAGAAAAGCTCTGATAATACATAGTAGTATTTCAAGATTGCTTAACAGGGTTTCTTTTACGGTTTTTCAAGCTTTTTGTCCTTGAAAAGATTTCATTTACCGTCATTTATCTCATCATCGTCATTATCATAAGCAGCGTTTAAGTACTCCATTGCTGGATATACGCCTCCCCTATCTAATTCCATGGACTGCGATCTGCGGTATCTCTTGTCCATTGTCCTCCTCTTACTTTTACGATATCGTCCCTCCATCTAGTTCTAGGTCGGTCTGGATTTCGTTTTCCAGTTCTCGGCCTCCATTCTGTAATTTTTTTTGTCCATCTTCCATCCTCTCTTCTCATCACATGCCCAGCCCAGCACCATTTTAGTTTTGCTATGTATTGGCTTATATCGATTACTCGTGTTTTATTTCGTATCCATACATTTGTTTTGCGATCTCTTCTGGTTAGTCCCAACATAGATCTTTCCATCGCTCGCTGGGTTACTCTCATTTTTTCCATTCCATTATCGGTCAATGTCCATGTTTCTGATGCATATGTCCATGTTGGTAGTACACACTGGTTAAAAACCTTTGTTTTTAGGGATTCCGGCTAGTTTTTAGATTTAAATACGTTTTTTAGGTTTCCGTATGCCGCCCATCCTAATTTTATTCTACGGGCTATCTCCTTATTCTGGACATCTTGTGCGAATGAAATAAGTTTACCAAGGTATACGTATTCGTCTACCACCTCTATGCTCTCGTTTCCTATGTCGACTTTAAGTGTTACGTTTTTGTCGTTCGTCATGATTTTGGTTTTAGTGATGTTTATTTTTAATCCAACTTTTTCTGTTGCTTTGTTTACGTCTTTTATCATTTGAGTTAGATCTGGTAAGGTTCTAGCCATTAGTATGATGTCATCCGCAAAGCGTAGCTTTGAAAGGTATTCTCCGTTTATATTAATTCCTTTCCCTTTCCATTCTATCATCTTAAAAACATCTTCGAGTGTATTTGTAAATAGTTTAGGTGAGATGGTATCTCCTTGTCTTATTCCCCGTTTAGTAATAATGGAATTTGTATTTTCAAACGCCTGAATTGTTATAGAAGCTTGATCGTATAGACTTTTAATTAATGATATGTAACGATAATCAATCCTACATCTTTTTAGTGCGTCGATTAAGGCCCATTCATCGAAGTCGATGAATACCATATACAGGGGCTGGTTGTATTCGTATGTTCTTTCCTTTAGTCGCCTTATTGTATGTATATGATCCATAGTGTACCCTCCATACATAGAATACCCTTTTTTGAACTCGGCTTGTTCTATTGGCTGGAAGTTATCTAGACGGTTTGATATTATATTGCTTATGATCTTTGTTAATAGCTTATACATATGTGATAGTAGTGAGATAGGCCTATAATTTTTTAGATCTTCTTTATTTCCTTTTTTATGTAGTATAATTTCTGATGCGTTCTTCCATGCTATCGGTATTTCTCCTGTATCTAAGCATTTATTAAATAGTTTTTCCAGGATTAGCAGTACTGGTTTTCCGCCTTCTCGAATAAGTTCTGTGACTATTTTATCCATACCAGGTGTTTTGCCATTTTTCATGGTCTTCAGCGCAAGTTTTATTTCATATATGCTTATTTCTTGGATTTCCTCTGTGTAGTGTCTTGTTAGTTTGGCTATTTTCTCGTTCGGGCTGCCAGGTGTTTTGGGTTTCTGGGATGAGTATAGTTCATGATAAAATCGTTCGATGTATCGCAGCATATCTGGTCTTTCTACGAGTATTTTTCCATTCTCGTCCATTAATTTTGTAATGTGTTTTCTTCCTTCTGCTAACTTTTTATTGAATACTTTCGGGCCTCTATTCTCTTCTATTGTTTTTAGGATGAGGTTTTTATTGAATACAGCTACATCCCGTCTTACATCCCTTCGGATATTTTTATTCAATAACTTAAGCTGTTCTTCTGTTATTTGGGACTTAGCCTGATTTCTCTGGTCTAATAATAGTTCGGTTTTCGTTAAGATTTTTGATGTTCTCTCTTTGACATTGCGTATAGATTTCTTTGCTGCTGTGCACATGTTTTCTATGATGTAGTTGTTGACCTCATCTACGTTCGCATTTTCTGATATTGGGTGTAGATTCATTTTTTGTTCTAATTCGTTTCTATAGGTGTCCGCATATTGTTGTATTTGCGTATGGTTAAATGTTTCCTTACTTTTGTTTGTAAGTTTGTTTCTTTTTTTTCTTGTGTTTAGAACTACACTACATCTTACCAGCCTGGGGTCACTCCCGCTATTTTCCTTATTTAACACCGTTACATCTTTTATAATATGTTTGTTCTGTACAATAATTAAATCTATCTCGTTTTTTGGTGGTCCCATCTGGAGATTTCCATGTCCATTTTCTCCTTTCTTTCTTCTGGAAGAACGAGTTCATAGCGTACAGTTGGTTTTGTTTCATAAAGTTAACTAGAGTTTCTTCTCTTTGGGTGCGCGTTCCGGTACCGTATTTTCCGACGCAGTTCTCCTTATGCTTTTTCTCTATTTTAGCGTTGAAATCTCCTAATATCACGTTGTAATGTGTTTTTCGTTCCCTTATTGCCATTTCAACATCTTCGTAAAATTGCTCGATTTCGTCATCTGTATGTGTTGATGTCAGTGCATATACTTGTATGACTTTTAAGCTATATCGTTTGTTTATAGTGATAATGGCGCAGGGACTCTAGTTGATACGCTATATATACCTTTAACTTGGTTATTCAATTTCTTGTGTATTATGAATCCCACTCCGTTTTCGTCGTGTGTTTCTTCTCCTTTGTAGTATAATGTATTACCTGAACGTAGATTTTAAAGATTTTCGCCGGGTCTTCAAATTTTGCTGAGTCCGATTATAGCCCAATTTATATGTTTGAGTTCTTCTTCTAATTCGAGGAGTCTATCCTCTGCTGAGAGTGTCTTTATGAGAGTGTCGTATATTTAGAATGCATATGCTTATCTTAGTTTTAAGCAGCCTAGTCTAACCCGGATATTCTTCGCACCCTTTGTTCTGCTATTGCCAAACCCGCTGCGTTGGACTTGGATAGCATTAGTGCCGGCACTAAGGGCCATTGTTTAATTGTTGTTGTCATTTTATGGGGGTTTTTGGCAATAAAACGCCACGCTTTCCAGGCGTCTTGGAGAGTTTGGAAGGTTACATTTGTTTAGCCTTCTGTTATAGCGGTTATACCGCCGTGACTCGGTCGCCAGAGCCACGTTGGTTCTCTAGCAGCGGGCACCACGTGCAGGTGAGGTTGACATTTGGGTCGGTCTTATATAGTTGTTTGTTGCCGTACCCCTTACCCACCTCATTTATCCATCAACATTTAACTATCAAAATTTATATATATATATATATATATATATATATATATATATATATATATATATATATATATATATATATATATAAGGTTTGTGGTTCAAGGTGTGTCAATGAACGTTAATACTTGAAACTTTTAACAATCAAGTTTAGTTTAAAATGTTTGAAGTTTCAAAGTTTAAAACTAAGAAAAAAATAAATTATGATGTGATCATCAGAATTTTACTGTAAATTTATTTAGTTTATAATTTAATAACCCAAGTTTTGCCAAAAAGGTGTTATCTGTCACAATATAACTATCAAACCTTTTGCTTGAATTGCCACTCATCAGGGTTTAACTAATATTATTTATTTTTGTTAGTTTTTATTTTTATCTCAAGGTTCGTCAATAAACGTTTATATTTCTATATTACAAGATTGTATATGAGATTTTTTCGTCTGCTAATTCTAGTCTTATTGCCTCGCCATATGAACCTATTTTAATGTAATGATAGCACCAGCGGGTGCACCAAAAATACTAAAATATTACAATCTTTGGTTTTGGTTTTACAATCAAGTTTTATCTGAAATTAAATTTTATAATTTTATTTGAAATGTTGTTTTATTCAAAGACAATTTACTTGAACTGTAAATTGGTAATAAGAATTTAAGTGACACCTTAGTGTGATAGCTAACACAAATTGCTTATCACTGTGTTTTTGCTTTCTGAAAGGAGTTTAGGCTTTTGAATTCATTTAATATAACTGCTTCTTTTTTTAGTTTAATGAATACATTAAAAACAGTGATAAAAATAGCAATGCTTCACGTAAAATCATCAAAGATTCAGAAGACACTACCGCAGTTTTTAAATTCAGATGGTATGAACTTAAATTGTGATCAAAGGGCTACGAAGTTCAATTGGAGTTCTACTGTTTGGTAATGTTATTGATTCATTTAATAATTTATAGATATATAAAACTCGATAAGAAGCCGACACGTTGCTCATACTGAGAAATGTAAAAAAACATGTAGGAATCACGTAAAATGTAAGCACATAATGTAAAATAAGTACAATATTAACAAATACGGGACGCTATGCCAAACCAGTTTACCAAGGAACCCTTGGGTTAACTATAAAATTGACGGTATCTAGTCGATGTTCAAATATATTTAATTTCTTCATCTTCTTTCTCTCATTATAGGGAGGTCTGTCTGTTCTACCATCACTATGGTCGGTTAAGGTGGGGCATATTGTAGCTCTACCGCTTTTTGGGTCTCCCGCTTCTTTTCCCTCTTGACGAATTATCCCGTGCTATTGGGACCAGATTGAATTTGATAAGCAATATTTACTGTTACCCGTACTTAATGAGATATATATAAATGTATATATTATGTTATTTTGTACTTTAATTATTTTAGAAGAAAGAAACAATCTTCCATTTTCCAAAAAAAAAAAAAAATTCCTCCACAGAATTTTGTGAAGTTGAGCCAGCCATATCAATAAACATCAGTCGGCTGATGATTAAGATCTACTGTAAGAATAATGTGCAAATAAAATGCCGCCTGTGAACCACGTGCCAAAGATTTGCAATACCTTTCCTATAGTAAGTTTTAAATTACATGAAATAGGATAGTACTATCAAAATAAAGGAAGTCTATATCATTCAGACAGTCCCTATTTTCTATATATCTTCTTTATAGAAGGCACCACACACTATTTATTTTCACAAGTGGGTTAAATTACTGTAACGACAGGTTAATTGAAAATTGTGTCATATTACTGTCTAAGAGACGTCTTCTTCTATCACACGCGCTCATTCTTTAAAAAAGTGAAACTTGCTAATAATTCTAAAGATGTTTCTAATTGTATGTTAAAAATTCTAAAGCTTTTTCTATTGAAAACACTTAAGCGAAGCTATGTTTATTAGAGGTTTGAATGAAAAACTTGTTTTGAGTTGTAACAAAATGCAGTTGAATGAGAATTCTGGGAATCTTTACGTAATGAAACGAGGTATTTCGTTGATGATAAATGAGAATAATATTTTTTATAAAAGAACTTTGGTTATTTATAAGATGCTGATACTTTTTGCAATCAAAATCTCACGAATTTTATTTCAAATGTAAAGAAAATGTCGAGGAATATTTTAAGCTTTTCCCAAGAATTTTTAAATTCGATGAACTGCTACAGATCTGGTTTCTACTTTTATTAATGAACTGGACTCCAAACAAATGTTTTTCTTCGAAACCATTAAAGTTTAGTGATTAAACTATCCAATGAAAACTAACTTAATGGTCAAATCATACTAATTATAGATTATTCATATTCATATAAACTTATTTAAAGCGAAATATAGCCTGAATATATAAATATATTCAACCTGTTTGTAGCTCTATAATATCAAAACTTATTAAATACAAACTACAAAGACTACTATAAATAAATAATGAATAATAAATAAATCTAATGTTGAACAACTTTCTTGGCAATACCAAGCAGGATATTGAATTAAACAATACATATGTGTATGATATTACTAGCCATCTAACCTCGCCAGTCATCCACGGGGCGTTCAAGTAAGTGTATTCCAATTTATAACTCGAAGCAGCAAAGCTGCAGTGATGAGAGATAAATCTTGAAACGTGTGTGCAAATGACTATTCACTTAAGTTAAATACAAAGATATGATCCGAAAAACAATGTTATTTATCTAGTATTCATTTAGTGCCAAGAAAGTGTACTTGCGGTTGGTAATAACATGAAAATATCTGTTGTATAAAATAATATCCTGCATGGTATTATCCAGAAAATAGTTGTTTCAACATGAGTTTTGTTCATAGTGTTAATATTATAGAGCTGCGAACGGGTTGACTATATTTACATATTCAACCATTCATATTTCGCTATTTATAAGTTTATATGTTAAATTATGTTATAATAATTAAATTATATGTAATAATTACTCATTTTTCCTCTGGGACCACTTCTAAAATTCATACATAAGGGTTGATTCGGAATAAGCTTACTGCATAAGCCACTATAAGGTCTTTCAACTGTCACGCGTTTGACATTTAATTGTGGCTCGGTTTTGAAACGCTTGTTGTTATTCAGCTTCGTTTGCAATTTCCTATAACCCTCATGTAAACATGCAAAAGTACACGCTTCAATAGCGCACAGAAATTATGAGAATTTAGTATAATAACTTGTGCTGTCTAAGTCGGACGCTGCGTAATGCGCACTTCGTGATATTTTCGGTCTTAATAATCTTCCAACCAAGACCACCAGATTAATTGATGAAGAGATTTGAGGTAACTGGATCTGTTTGTGATCGACTAAAGCCTATACGTATTCGTCCCAGACGTTCGACCGAAAACAAAGCTTCTGTCGCTGAAAGTGTGTTTGAAGAATTAAATCTGTCCATTTTTCGTAGTTTACAACTAGTCTTTCTGAAACTACATTTGACGAATTTTGCTGAAAGACTTGCATCTGAACCGTACAAGATTCAATTGGTAATAGCACCAGTATTATATACTAGTATCGAAGTCACGAGACTACGGCTCTCTCCGCACAATTGCAAACTGGGTTTTGGAGAAGCTTGAGGCGAATCCTCGTTTTGGTGAAAAAATCATCTTTAGCGACGAAGCACATTTTTGGCTAAATTGATACGTATATAAACATAACTGCCGCATTTGGAGCGACACCCATCTACGGGAGATTAGAAAAATGTACATGATTGTTGATAATGTTTGTGCATTTTGTTCTAATTAGATTTGTGTTGGAAATGTCTGGGAGGTGATCAATAATGTGTTCAATGGCCTTGATGAGGTTAATGATAGGGAGATCTTTATGATGCTAAGGCATGCTAAATTTAGGGCCCAAACTTAAAAGATATCTGGAGGAATGTACGTTTGGAATAGGTTGCAAATCCAGTTATTATTGTTGTTATGATCTAAAGAAACTGTGTTACTGTTAGATAACAGTGTACAGTTTTTCGTTGAACTTTTCTTGAATAATTGAATAGGCGTAAAAAAGGTTGTTGGTGAAAAAGCGTATTTTATCTACTAAAAACCGTAGTAGATGAAATGTTAAGAATTTTACACAATAATTTAAAATATTATTACATAAGGTTATATACCAATGTACAATATTGATTTCTAAATTTGAAATGGATCTTTTTGTGTTACGAATGATTCAGTCTATTTTGTTTAGAGTGAAGGATTTCTCGAAGGAGTCCTCGAGCGATGAAGACATTTAAAATATTGCTGCACGTATACAGGAATAAGGCTATGCTTTTCGTAATTCTTTTCGTAAAAAAAGTAAGTTATAAAATTTATAAGCATTTTATACGATTTGTCTACCAGGGTTTGACAACATTTTGAAAGTTTTGAAAATTAAGTGTAGTCTATCAAAGTTTTTATACCATAGATTATTTATCAAAGTTTAAAAACAAACATTTATATTTGACATTTGTATCAATCAAGCTCGATTTATTTTTCAATTTTGGACTATTGAGAATGGTTTTTTAAAATTGAACCTGGCAAGTTAGTTATAGTCTGCAAAGGTTTATCTAACAAAATTTACATTACACAATTTTCAATATCACGTTTTATGTATCAAGGTTTAATTATAATGTTTAATTAACAAGATTTATATTTCAATGCTCGGTAATCTAGATTTATCTCAGAAAATTTAATACTAGTTTTGTGGTTCAATAATGTTGATAAATCATTACCTGTAAATCCGGGTTAGACAAACTTGTGTTATCTTATTAACAATCACAATTTATACATCTAGATTTGCCTATCAAGATTTGGGGATAGATCAAGATCAAGGTTAATCTATGAAATCTTCAAGAAGCGTTTTTTAAAACTATTAAAGTTAATGTATCAAGGTCTATTTGATCAAGTTTTGGAAAACAAAACTTAATTTTGATTATAATTTTTTTATGCACAAAGGCTGCATATCCTATTTAAATACCCAATTTTTAGTTTTGGCTAAAAATAATCAGGTTTTTGCTATTATTGCTTCTCCAATCATATTTTGATCTGAAAGTCTGATAATACAGATTTATCTTGGCCAAACTGATAAAAGGGCTTTTGTCTATAAAACATATTTAGATATCAAGACTTATTTGATAAAAATTATTTATCTTAGAATATTCTTATCTATTGACAAAATGTGTTTAATTCATCATACCTACCTAAACATTATATAAGGTCTTCATTACAATCTTTGATAAACAAGAATAATATTTGATACTTCACTGCTCAAAACAATTAGCGGATCACTAATGTGTGCCTCCATAAAATTCAGACGGAAAATTACTTTCTGAAAATGTTTTAATTTTAATTAATTTTTTTTTGTTTTAATTAAATGGTTTAATTGTTTTAATTGGCACATATGAAATTATTAGCGTCAAGTACTTTTAAAGTACCCCTAATAATTAAAACTACTACCAAAACCAAAGTGCAAAACGAATTTAAATTAATTGTTATTGTATACTTTTGTACATAAAGTGGTAACTTAAAAACAAGTATGTGCTCCCATAGCACAAATAACTACATTGCACCGTCTTGGCATGCTTTGCAAAAATCTTCGAATGCCTTCTTGGGGTATAGCGTTCCATTGTTAAATAAGTGCCGCCACGCGTTAGCTGCTGGATGGTCTGAGGATGCGGGCGACCCCGAACTCGTCTGTCAAACTTATCATATATATATGATAAGTATCATATATACTTATCATATAATTTAAATCAGGACTTAACGCAGGCCACACCATAGTTTCTATTTCCGGTACTTGTAGAAAGTGATTCGCGCAGTAAGTGGTCTTGGGCTACCTGGATTAACAAAAAACTAGTCTTATTTCATATGGGACAGGAAGAACATGTTCTCCTAACACAATGTCAATATAGAAATTAGCGTTAAGATTTCCTAGAATTATAACGAAGTCGGTTCTATTGTCGATAATATTCCCGCCCCAAACCATAACTGAATCACCTCCAAATTTTTCGACTTCCTGGACAACAGCATATGCGTAGCGTTCTTCTGGTCTTGTACACGTACTCAGCCATTACAATGAGGAATACGGAACCTTGATTCATTCGAGAAGGCACATAGTTTCATTGTCGAAGTTGCCTTGCGACATGTTCACTAACAAAATTCATCCTTGCTATTCTGTGGCGTCCACAAGACCATCAAATAAATCTCCAGGTCCCTAACGTGAATTCTAACCCACCTAGTGAAGAAGAAGTCAGAACTACATTAAAGAACCTTAAGAACAACAAGGCCGCTTGCCCAGATAACCTTCCGGCAGAAATATTTAAAGCAGACCTAAAGGTGGTAACAAAATTGCTCCACCCGCTAATATTAGATGCATGGGAGTCGGAAAATGTGCCACATGAATGGAAGGAAGGAGCCATAGTCGTTCTCCCCAAAAAAGGTGATATTAGAGACTGCGGCAATTGGAGAGGGCTTACAATTTTAAACACTATCAACAAAATAATTTCTCACATTTTACTGGATCGACTATCCATCTCCATAGACTCCAGTCTGCGTCAGGAACAAGCGGGTTTTCGCCCAAATAGAACCTGTGTCGATCAAATTAACACAATGCGAATCATCATAGAGCAGTCCATGGAATGGAGGTCTACATTATACGCGGTCTTCGTCGACGTCCGTAGGGCCTTTAATAGCATCTATCATAATGCAGTCTGCAAAGTGCTGGAAGAAAAGAGGGTACCGGAAACGATAATAAACCTAGTAAAGGAACTATACCGGGACGCATCCTGCTATGTAAAACACCAAACTGCTAAGAGCAGCTACATTACCATCAGCTCGGGAGTCAGACAGGGCTGCGGACCATCGCCCTTACTATTTAACATTCTGTTAGAATCAATAATGGACAAAGTAGTGTCAAGAAGTGAGGGCATTAGATGGACGTTAAACTCGTTCCTGGAAGATCTGGACTACGCAGACGATATCTGTTTCTTGACACACACCCACGCCGACATGCAGAGCAAACTCGACCGTCTCTTTGCAGAAGCATCCAAAGCAGGTTTAAAAATCAGCATTGGCAAAACCAAATCGCTTAGAGCCGCCACGAAGAATACCCGCGCCTTCCGCATTTATGACGTACTAATAGAGGATGTAGATGAATTCACGTACCTGGGAAGCATAATTACTAATGAGGGCGGCACCACCACCGATGTATTATACCGAATAAAAAGAGCCAAACATGCATTTGGTATGCTCAGGCCGGTCTGGACCTTCATACTGTATTTCACACAAACAAAACTAAGAATATTCAACTCAAATGTGAAATCCGTCCCGCTGTACGGGTGCCAAACATGGAAAATCTCCATAACAATAGTAATTAAGCTTCAGGTGTTCATAAACAAATGCCTACGAAGTATACTGCGCATTTTTTGACCAGATACAAAACGAAATGTAGATTTATGGCACCTGATAAACCAACAAGAGATACAAAAAGAAATAAAACACCGCAAGTGGAAATGGTTGGGCTATGTATTGAGGAAAGACGAAGGAAACATCACTTGGCAAGCCTTACAATGGAACCCGCATAGTTCTCGCAGAAGGGGAAGTCCAGCTAACTCGTGGAGGAGGACCATAGACGCAGAATTAAAGGTCGCAGGAAAAACGTGGAACGAGGTGAAACGCCTCTCTCAGAATAGAGTCAGATAGAAGGTCTTTCTTTGGGCTCTATGCTCCGCGTAGGAGTTACAGGACAACAGGATTATGTGGCGTCACGTCGTGTCAAAGAGGATTTTCGGACGGGTTGCCTTGTCCTCCAATTTGGTTGCCTCACCTATTCCAAAATGTCTGGTCTGATAACAGTGAACCATGCGTTGTCCTGCGGGAAATTAAGAAGTTTTTCGCCGTAGAAAATCTATTGCGAAGAGGCAAAATCAGTAAAAATCGATTTTGATTTTGAGTTGTGTTTCTTTTGCGACCTGTATCCAAGTACCTGTTCCACAATAGCTGAATAACTCACAGCCTTACGTTGAAATTTCTTGAAACTTGAGGATGGCTTTAGCCATTTTCAATTAATATTACAGCACGAACAACTTCCACTTCGTTGAGATGCCACATTTTCTCTTAGCCTCAGTTGCAAACATTTTCATCGATATATTGATTTGAAAAAGGCCTTCCTAGCTCTTCCTAGCAAATTTGAGATACATTGTTTCACTTTAGTGTTTCTTGTTAATTATTACGGATACTCAGAAAGTATGCGATGCTGATAGTCCCCTATGTGTCAATTAAAACCACAAAATAGAGCTTCTTTCAGATGTTCTTAATTTTATTTCCATTTCATTTCCCGTTTAAATTTTATGGAGGCGCAAATTAGTTACCCGCTAATTATTTTGAGCAGTGTACTAAGAATCAAATTGAGATTATCAAAATTACTGTCAAAATTTGTTTATCTAGTTTGACTATCAGAATTTGAAAATCAATATTTTTCTTAGTCTAAAATTTAAATATTAGGTTTAAGTATCAAACTTTTTATTTCAATCCTTGCAATGAAGACCAAGATTTTTATATGATATTTTTTATCTCAAGGTTTATCCCGTAAAGTTTATGTTTATGAGGATTGTCCATATAATTAATATTTATTTATAATGGAACAGTATTATGATATTTGCGGAATTGAAGTGAAAATCCAGTTAAAGTTGAAGTGCCAAACCAAATAGGTAATTTTAAGAAATCGTTTTTTTTTTTAATTCATACCCATATTTGTCAATGGATTACATATTTAATACATATGGTATTCAGTAGATTACATATTCGATCGTTTTTCAACTACTTTCCGGTGAATTTGAACATAGCTCGGTTTTCAGGTTGCTGGGCTTGATCATTTACCTCGCTTTTAGTAAAAAAAAAAACAAAAAATAAATTAAAAATTAAAAATAAATTTGTTGGCATTTAAGTCGATTTTCACTTCAACTCCACGATATTATGAAAAAACGGATATATGCGTCTTTTATAAAATCATCTTCGAAAAGTTTAAATTTTTGCTGACGTTCAGGCTTGTCTCGTCCTTTAAGCATCAGGTTAAACATTAAACGTATATTTAAAATATATGTCAAAAGTACGATGACTCTTAAGCGGTTCGGTTAAGCGGGTCTGGACTGGTATACAGAAGGCTCCAAAAAGGAACTAACGCAGGAATCTATTGACTGTCCCTGAGGCAGGCCCGGACTTAGAGAGCCAGGGCCCCTAGGCACTTTTTACATTTGGATCATTTTAAATTATCTGGAGACCTGCCATGATCTCATCCCAGGAGCAACATAGACTTCGCCAGGCGTCAGCTCGAAATTGCATTTTACTTTACAGTTTCGTCAGAAAAATTTCCCATCTGTGTGTTGATGCCGAAAAAAATTTATTATATTTAATGACTGCAAAATACCGAAGAAAGATACAGCAGCTGGACAAGACTCCGTCGCACAGGAACCAAGAAGATTCAGTGGGAGATTCAGTTAAATCTATCAGAGGATTAACTTGTTTTACTCTCGCTTGAAGACCAGAAGATACACCCGAAATATTGCTAGCGTTGTCGTAAGACTGCCCCCAACAATCGGCGATATCGAAGTCGTGATTTTTCAATGTCTGTAGGACGACTTTAGCCAGGTCTTCCGCTGTAAAGCCACAAATTGGAATGAATTTCAAAAATCGTTCGACAGGACATCCGCATTCAGACACATATTTCACTATGAAAGAAAGTTGATCTACATGAGAAATATACGGAGTAGAGTTTACAGAGATAGAGAAATATTTGGAATGCTTTATCGCAGTCACAATTAAATTTATTACCCATTCTGCCACGATATTCTTCATTTTATCGCATATTTTTGGGGAAAGATATATTATGTTGTGCCACTTCCTTTGTTACCATGTCGTTTTAAGTGTATGTCCAGAAAACTCAGCCAAAAAAGAAAAAAAGGAATATAGCCTGGGTTCTAGGGTTGTAACATAGTTTCCAATTATTTTTTTTATCCAAGTCTCTAATGGGAACCTCCAAACGGCAATCCGCGTGCAGAAAGTGACTTCACAACAGCGACAATGCGCCTCAAAACCTCATGCCAGTATTTTGTTTTATCTTCTGTTTGAAGAACAAGACTCTTGTCAACTCTACGGCCAGCATTCTTCCTAGCTAATAGTGTCGCAAGTGCTGACCTGGGTTCGTAGGTTCGTACGAATTATCATGTTACTTCAATCTTTAAACTGCGTTTTTCAAGTCGTTGTACCCTTCATTAGCTAGCGACCCCAATTTGCTAAACATCTTACAAGGGGCGCAAAACATTGCACCCTTGCTCTTCGAAAATATGAGCCGTTCATATATGAGAAAATGAGAAGTTCGAGCTCGTATTTTACCACTGCTTAATGTTCGGCTAAAAAGTGACAGCAATAGATACCTGGTTTTATCTGCCTACTTACGCCTTGAAGAAGAAAAGTCGGCATCAATATACTGTTTCACGCCATTTTGGACAAGAGCCAGGCTTTTGAGCTTATGTAAAGATTCCGCCACCGGGCTCCCTAGGCTGGCAGGGCCCCTAGGCCCGGGCTTTGTAGGCCTAGGCAGAAACCCGGCACTGCCCTGAGGTACAGCTTATCTGTGTCCCTGGCATAAAATATCATGGAATTCCAAGTAGACATTTACTCTATCGCGATTTGTGCCCGTGAAAGTCTAAATATGGACTACAAGAGTAGAAACACCCGCATTTTCACAGATAACTTGGAACTGCCTCCAGAACCTCAAAGTTCTGGCATGACAAAACTCGGTACCCAAGCCCAAATGGCTCGGTACCCAAGCAAGTGTGACCTACACTTGCTTGGGTAGTGTGACCTACACTTGCTAGATTAGTTATCAATGAATAGTGCTAACAAAGTAAACATCAGTTTTAACAGGGATTTCTACATTATCAAAACCATAGCCTGTAACAAAATCTATAAATGGGTAGCTTCTAACCACCGGTTACAGTGGGATAAAAGAAATGGTCAGAGACATAGCAAACGAATGCTAAAAAAATCATCGGTTTCCTAAACTACTGAACTCCTGCTACTGACGAGGAAGCAGATCACAATTGTGGAAGGCCTACTTGCAGGTCACTACTCTCTACGAGAACATCTGCACAAAATGGGGATCTGGATAGATGAACCACTGTGTAGACTATACTATGACGATGATGAACTCCTAGACCTATTACAGGGCTGGATCTATTTGCATGATTGGAACATTGTGGGTAAATCCAATGGGCCACCAGACCGCAATGATTTTTAGGGTTTGCCCCCTTGAGCCTCATAGGTTGTTAAAAAAAGCGATTCGGACTTATGTCTCGTACTTTAGTGATCACCCTAAGCATCAAACGTATATTGAAGGTGTACGTCAAAAGTATACGTTTAACTCATAACCGGCCCGGATTTATATATACTATTGAGAATGGTTTTTATGGTTAAATAGTTTACGTCGTTCATATTCGTCTCGTCCTTTAAGCTTCACGTTAATCGTCAAATATATTTAAAATATACATAAAAAATATACGCTTGACTCTTAACTGGCTCGGACTTATACATCCCTTTGGTTCTTCCTTTTTCGTCGATAAATTGGTTATTGTCAGAAGCAACCTTCAATATCAACGCGAAATCCCCAAAAAAATACAACAGATATATATATATATATATATATATATATATATATATATATATATATATATATATATATATATATATATATATATATATATATATATATGTGTGTGTGTGTGTGTGTATATCCTGTTTCTAAATAAATTTCAATTCCAATTTCAATATGCATTGCTTACATTGTCGTAACGGCAACGAATCCCAACAATTCCATCAAATCTATACCGAGGACAATATTTGTTTTCTATATTTAGTTCATAATTTACTTCCATGTCACATACACGTACAAAAAGTAGATAAGCAAATATTCGATTATCATTTCCCATCTATCATACAAACTTATCGATTCACATGAAATACTTTGAAATATAATAGTCTGAAACAACGTACAGCGGGAAAAATAAATAAAATATTTAAGCTATTACATTATAATCGCCTCACAATTTAAAGCTAACCATCATTTCAACTTCAAAGTGGTTTGACGTCTTTAATTAACTTCATTGCAAACGTTTATATTTGTAAAGATATTTTTTATTCAAAACTTTGAAAATAGAGATATAATTAGTTCCATTATCCATTCCACTCCATTTCTATAAATGAATGATTACTAAATATATTATTACTGATAATATGTATTTTGAGAATATTTTATTATTTGATCAATATTATTAGATTACTATGTGGTATTAACATTTTAAGTAATGATTTATTAATTATATATGTTCATGTTGTTTGTCGAAAACTACTTATCAATAACATTTGAGTATTTCAAAATGCATTGTTATAAGTAAAACGAGTTATTATTGTTTAACCAGAAACATAACCAAAACCTTTGACGAATGCATATATGTAATATAATACTAAAGGTAAAATAATATAATATAACAAAAAGTAAATAAGCAAATCGACCACATGATACTGATATCTTTACTATTAACTTAGATGTAGAGTTGACAAACTTTACCCGTTAAATATCATAATTGTATTGCTAGGCTGTTGTTGCAAACTTAAACTTGAACTGCAAAGATGCAATGTTGGAAACCGAGAATCTCTTTCAAAGGATGTATAGATGTTAAATTGTAATCGAAATCGATTTCGTTGCTAGCGTCTAGTCTAGCTAGTACGAAGTTACATGCACAAGTTTCGGTAACAGTTCGGTTGTTATCCCTTATCTTTTCTATGTATAAAAGCATATAGAAACAATCCCTCATTGTTCCATGGTGGTATTTTCAATTGCTGCAATAAAATCAATTTATTTTTAGGATATCGCTGTGTTCCAAGCTTTATACGAATTAATTCAATTACCAAATTTGAAAAACGAATTCGTCGGCTAGCCAGTTTAAGCTTTCGAATAAATTTGATCCGCGCGGAATGTAAAAATAACATATAATTAGCGTAATATATTCTGAGTATTAATTTATAGTTTGCCAGTAATTTACAATCTCGAAATCTTCGCTATTGCCTTCTTTGGAGTAGTTTGAATGTTACATGGAAGGCTTGTCAAACTTTATCCGCTGAATATTATTACTGAAGTGCAATGATAGATTGCTGTTGGAAAACTAAATTTGATTTGCGAGGATGATATGTTGGAAGCGAGGAGTGTTACTCTGTTAAGATATACAAAATTCCAACACAAAATTCGAATATAAATATGGAGGTATAATATTAATATTAAAATGTACTAATCTAAGTTTGAGCAACAGTGTTCTCATTCAACTTACAAGTTAAATCCTATAACAATACAAACATTTAAAATTGACTTAATTAGTCTACTATCATCTTAATAGAATTCATTGATGAAAACAGTTTCTCACAATTATATGTTTGATCTAAAGCGTCAAGATCGCAGCAGCTAGCAAACGAATAATTAAATGTAGCAATTAATTCAAGCAATTATCTTCCGTGATATTTTCTTAATTTTATGAATTTCTACCTGTGCTACCATTTGCTGAAGTTTCCGAACCTAAAATACACTGTACTTTTTATTTTAAATTTGTAGTTCTGTAACAGATATTCACCTAAAAATGTTAAGTTTATTATATGTTCTTCCAATTAACAAATATTCACTAAATCAGTTGGAATGTAATCAATTTCAATCAGAATTTGTTTCAGAATCAGATTCTACTCGACTGTCCCTGTTTCCTTCAATTTCAGATTCAGTTTATTCGAATGGTCATATAAATCAAGGTTCTCAAATAAATGGATTTTAAACAATTCTTTTAAACAGTCGCATAACCGTTTTATTATTACTTCATTATTCTACTTCCTTGATAACCGTCTCATAGATTTAAATAAAACTTAATCGATGCACTGTTTCTCCTAGGAATGTGTTAGAAATTATAGCACATCAAAAAATTATTTATAAACTCAACAAGACATGTATTCATCAGTGGATATTTTATTCTGGAAAGTTCCACAACATTAGTTACAATTATAACTTTTGTAGTTCTGGTTGAGTGTGGTAATTCCTGAATTTTCTTACACAATTCTTTCAATGTTTCGTATATTTAAATTAAATTTTGTAAATGCAATCCGTCTTCGAGACCACATAAAACTAGCTTCAGTAATATTTGATAAAGATTTCGTCCAAGTTATTAAACTTGTTTTTCAAAATAATGTTTTCTATTGCAATTCTTCAACAGATTTCTTTTTACTAACACCATTTTTGGAAATCACAACTTTTCTAAAAATGTCATTCCATATTGCCAATTATTTTAACAGATTGAAAACTATATATTGCGAGTTTCCATTTACACATTTACCTTTATGGAGGTTATTTACAAATCAAAATTGTAATTTAAAATATCAAATACAACTTTAACCAGTAATGCCAGAACCTTATAAATATACTGAAGGCAAATAATCAGTTCTTTCAAAATAGTGTGATCTATGTTTGGAAAATTTATCAAATTTATCTGTTAAATATTATAACCAAAATGCTATGGTATATTGTTGCAAAATTAAATTTGAGAGGACAATTTTAATCTATTTATTATGTCCAAATTAGGTTGTTTTTTTTAACGATTTTTACGATTGCTGACAATAATTAAGAAGTCAATAAATTTAAAAACAATTAGAAGCGCGGGAAGCTTCTTGTGGCAGACAACAAAGAGGGTCAAAGCTGGTCTTTAACAAAAAAGAAAAAAAGTTCTAGGCAAATTAGTTGCAAACATTTGCCAGAATAAAATAACTACTGGTTAACATAATTTTATAAAATAATATTAATTTGATAATCTCACTATCAAACTATGCAAATCTGTTCTGGTAAATGCCTACTGTCTGATTCATAAAAACTTATAAAGCGTTTAAAATACATTTGACCAAAAACTTGATTCATAGACGTATTATAACGTTAAACGTGATTCATGAACGACTTATAAACGGTAAAACAGAGTTATATAGCAGCTGTAAAATGTCAAAGTATATTATGCTGTTTTGGCTTATCCAAACCTATTTTAACCTTGCAAATAGTGGCAAGAGACAAATATCCAAAATATCTCCTATTAAAAATTTTCAAATTTATTAATCGTAAAAGGAGAAATGGTTGCAATTGAGGTAATAGGATTAATTGATGTAATCGGGAGGTCCTGTGCATCGATTATTTTCATTGCAAATACAAGCACATTTGTTTTTGCAAAGATATTTTGAATGGTACACCTAGAAGGATGTGCCGCAAAGGAAAAACTTTTAGGGAACTAATCCCTTTTGTTGCCTGAACAACAATTCCAGATGAGGTACCGCTTTTCCAAAAGAGTTCTTGAAAAAATAACATTTTTAATAAAAGCTAGTGGAGAGCGACCTATAAAATACGCTCGGCCAAGCCTAAACTTCAGAGACTCATTAGGCAAACTGGCTTTTAACGACAAGGACAACTGCCACCTTTTAGCTCAGTACTATAAAAACCTACTCAACTGTGATCCATCCAGGGAAGACTTCGACTATTAACGAACCACACCAAACCCGGACACGCTGCCTCCTGCATTGTAAGAAGTTGACCAGATCATTCAACTTCTTAAGAACAATAAGGCAGCTGGAGACGACTCTATCGTCGCTGAACTGTGGAAGGTGCTGGAAGCAATGCCGTGGGCTAGCTAGCCGAAATTATTCAGGACATTTGGGAAAGAGAAAAACTAGCACCTGATTGGAAATCGGCTCTGATCCATCCACTTCACAAAAAAAGGAGATTCTACTGATTTAGAGAACTACCGTGGAATTTCTCACGTCCCGGTAACATACAAGATTCTCTCCAAGGCGTTACAAGCAAGGGCACAAAATCAGTTGTATAGTCAACTGGGAGAATATCAGGGAAGCTTTAGGAAGACCCGATCCTCTGTTGAACAGATCCTCGATCTTAAAACTGTACTTGCATACTCCAAGATGAGAAACCGCAAGGTGGTCGTCACCTTTGTTGATTTTAGAAAGCCTACGATTTCACTGATAGAGCAACGTTTAACAGAGTACTCCGGGAAATATGGCTAGACAGCAAAAGCCGCAGACTCCTCCTAGAAACCTTGACCAACACCCATTTGAAGGTTAAATTTAAAAGCGAGATCTCAGAAAGCTTCGAAATGAAAACTGTTGTGAGACAAGGAGATGGACTTTCCCCACTTCTCTTCAACTGTTTCCATGAGAAGCTTATGAGAGAATGGGGCAAGGAACTAATCAACTTGGGTGTTCGGAGTGGTATCTACCTGGCACGTAAGAACGATGGACTGGTTGTAGATTGCTTGGCCTTTTCAGATGACATGGCACTGATTGCTGATTCTCTTGAAATGGTAACAATGTAGGTAAATTGCCTTAGAAAACAGGCTGCCAAATTGGGTCGTCAAGTGTCGCTGGAGAAAATAGAATTCTTTACAACATCAAAGAAGCAAATAAAGACATGTTACTACGGCAGGGAAACATCAAGTGGACTGAAAAATTTAAGTATCTTGTCAAATAGATTGAACCCAACTTATCAGAAAGAGCATCATTGTCTATAAGAGTCAACAAGTTAGAACTAGCCTATCGACTAACTAGACCACCTACACAATAGAAGAACACCTACAATGTGAAATGCCTGTCACGCAATCTGAAATTTAAGCACTACACATCAGTCATACGACCAGAAGCCATGTATGCCATGGAGTCTCTTTCCTTGAACCGAAGAGATCTGGTAGAGGAATTGGAAGTCAGAGAGGGTATAATCTTCAGGAAGATTCAACCAATAAGAAATTCTTTAACTGAGGAACATCTTGATTAATATTTACGAATATCTTTTATCGTATGATCCCGCCTTTGAAGATATCAAATCCATGCAATGCCAACGATCAACGACAATTAGTATTACTCTTATGTTAGTATTTACTATATTCCTAATTTTGTTATTTTATGTCATATATTATATAAATTTGAATACTTTTGGTTCCATGCAATGCCAACGATCTCATTAGTATTAGTCCTGTGGTAGTATTTAAGATGTTCCAAATTTTGTTATTTTTTATCATATACATATATAAATTTCAATACTTTTTGTTCGTGCTGAAATGTTTAATAAACATTATATAATAGATTCCCACGTTTGCTAATATATAATGAATTTATAAAACTACACCGAAACAAAAAAAAACATTATCTTAAATTCATTGGCGATTAATTTATTAATTGGCTAAAAGTGCACTGAGACTAAGAATCTACAGAAAAAAATTAATGCCGATTTTCGTATTAGGTTATTATTACATAAAAAAAAGCTTTTAATTGGCAATATGTTATGAATTTTCTCAAAATTTTCTCCCCTCATGGGTGGCGCACTCCGTGACCCTAAACCCCCTGGTGGCCCAGGGCGTTTTGGTCGATCTTGGAAACAATATATACCAAAAAGTAGATCGCCACTACGCAAAGGTTGGACAGCCCTGCTGTAAACTACATAATTCCGACCTCCCTCTTACTGAGACGTCCGCGTAGCTCTTTGCGAGGGTACTTTTAGAAATGTTGTTTGTAAATAACAAACATAACCAGCGAATATCCCAACTGACATTGGAGAATCTGTCATATTGTTCGCTTGCCATCTGGGCATATTTGCGAAATTATCGAATTTGTACACTTTAACCATTATAAACAGTTGATACTTATCAAAGCTTTATAATCGGTTTACGAATAAAGAACATTGTAATAGTTTTTTTTTAACTAAAATAGATTTTAACTATAATAGGTTTATAAAGCATTATTATTAATTGGAATGAATTAGACCGCTAAACTATGACTCGCCAAGAAATTCATCGTTATATTCAGAAAAAAGTACGTATCCGGATTTTTAAAAACAATTGAGAAACTACAAATCCCTGGCAAATTATTTTCCGCATAGATCGAGCAAACCGATGTGTAAAACGTTTGGAAAGATTTACTTTTTTATTGCTTGAAGAATATCTCAAGTTTTCCAGAATTCCGAATTCATAAGTCCATATCTCGAGAACGTTTGCAGATAATTAAAAACGGATTGCGACGTCGTTTTCAAGAGCTCATTTCCCTACGGACGCAGTTACACTTTTTGCGTTTAGTTAATTAGAAAATTGTTTGTTTTTAAAATTGCGTGGAACATTATCCTCCAATCTCGAAATTATCAGACGAAAATAACAGTTTTGTTAATCCTAGGTACAACAGCGGGAAACCTACGAGCCGAAAAATAGTATAGTTCGATCACAGAACTAAGTTTCAAACGAATACCGCTAGCTAGCCTGTTAGCTCCTTGTACCAAAGTCAATATTAATTAATGATTTATGAGAGTTATAAAAACACAAGTAATAGGTAAGACATAAAAAGTGTTCATGTTAAAGTACAATAGGAGTAATAGATATACGATCTTTTTTAAAAGTTTTGTTGTTATTCAACTACGTTTGCATTTTGCTATAGCACATGGGTGCTTCATGCTTAATCATGAAAAAGTACACGCTCCGTAAGTCAGACGCCGCCGCGTGCATTTCGTGATATTTAGGCTCTTAATAATCGTCCAAACGAGACCACTATTGAACAATTGAAGAAAAGATTGGAGGAAACAGGCTCATATTGTGTTCGAGTAATGCCTATACTTCAAGGACGGCGAACCTTTTTGAGTAGTGGGTCAAATTTTCTCGATTATATTTTTCTTACTAGCTCGTGGGTCACCAGGTCACTGGCATCACATGAAAAAAAGGAGGGAGGTCAAAGACTATATTTTTTGTTCTTAATCTTAAAGGCTTTTACAAAATGCAAGTTTCCTTCTTGTTTTTTAACTTCTACTTTGGAAGTGAAGAGCCAAAAATAAAAGTCGAAGTCAAAAAATGTATATCATGAATAAGTCCATAAAAGTTCCTGATGAAATAAAATGAAATCCATCATTTGTTGTAACCATCGTTTCTTGTACCAGAAATTTTTTCTGTAGGTCCATATCCATTTTTTAAAATGCAATAGCAAATTCTTTAAAAGTAAAAATAAGGTTTCCATTTCAATATTATTAGTTTCAATAGCTCTTCTTTCATTATATTTCCTGATTTGTATCGAGCAAAAACTGCTAATTTAGCAAAACCATTTACATCATTACTTTAATCTAAAGCAATTAACATTGAATTGAAAAATTCACTTTGTCTTTTACCACACTTATATTATGTAAAAATGTTATATAACTTATTATTCCCAGTTATATAAATTTCTATACATATCACTGTGTGATGATCACAGTGATATGTGTAGAAATTTATATAACTCTGAATAATATATATATGGTGAAAAACAAAGTGAATTTTTCAATTCAATGTAAGTATGGATTACCACGTAGTAACTGTCGCAACCATCCTATTCATTAAAGCAATTAAATACATTGCTGCATAATTTTAGCAGTTATATATTTGCGAAAAAATGTCTCTTTCTAATTCCAATATTCGATTTTAAATTATATTCCGAATTATTGGTAACTCATTTATACGCTTCTTAATAAAAACACTTCTTTTACAAACTCTCTCACAATGCAATGGGCAACTTGAAAACTAGCAACTGTAATCTTACTTTATCTACTCGCACATGAGAAAAATGAACACATTAATTGGTAAATTATTGTATTTGATCGTGTGTAAAAGTATCCAAATCGTGTAAAAGTCCCATGTAAATCAAATGGAGTTTAATTATTAAACGATTTCTGTTTGTTGTTACTATGGCAATAACTCGCGTCACTAAACAAAAAATATAGACGTAGTGGAAGTAAATTTTCTGACGTATATTAAAATTGAATTAATTTTTCTTGTTTCAAAATAATTCAAAACAACTGTCTGCCGAGACTTCTTGTTTGATTTTTTCTTCTCTCAGTCTGCATTTATCTGGCTCTAATATAACTTAACGTAACGATAGAATCTATATTAAGTAGTCAATATGTGTAATGATACACATGTTGTAAGGCTTTTGTGCATGAGTTGCGAAGTTTAAAGCACGAGCCGAAGGCGAGTACTTTAATAGCATGGGGTCCTTCTTCACACACTTGTATCATAAACTACTATTTCTGGATTCAAAACGCTTTTAAAACAAAAAATGATTCACTTTTTTCTTCTGTGCAAAATTTTTTTATTTTTTTATCTGTTGAAAAGGCGAGATTAGAATGCAACTTTTCAACTTTTGTACCGCAGCCATATTACAGGGTTAGAACTAAAAACATATTTAAAATATAATAATTTGAGAATAAATTTGTTAATAATATATTTAATATTCATTCATAACTTTATGATTGAGAAACTTAAATAAGAAAATTATGTCTGATCCGCGGGTCATAGGTTTGCCATCCCTGCTATACGTGTTTGTCCCAGGTGGGCCAAAAAATTGCTACTGTTGTTGAAAGTGTGTTGGAGGGCCGAAATCTAACTATTTTTCATCGTTCAAGAGAACTTGGTCTTTCTGCGAGCACAACTTGTCGATTTTTTCAGAAGGACTTGTATATGTACCTTTATAAGATCCAATTGGTACCATAATCTAAGCCACGAGACCCTGGCCCTCTTCAAGTCATCTGCAAAGACGAAGCGCATATTGGCTAAATGGATACTTAAATAAACACAATTTGGGGCGACACCCTCCTTCGAGAGATACTGGGGGCTCACTGGTATCCTGAGGGAGTGACTGTTTAGTGCGGATTGTGGGTGGGTGGATCATTAGTCCGTACATCTTTCGAAATGATAGATAGATAGATCAGACGGTGGCTGTTAACGGCCAACGGTATAAAACCATGATAAGAAAGTTTTTGTGACCTTCAGTGTACAGTATAAGCATAGGCGACATGTGGTTCCAACTAGATGGTGCCACGTGCCACACAGCGGGTGATACGCGGGAATTATTGTAAGAAAAGTTCCCATTGTGTGTTATTTCGAAAAGAGTTGACTTCGTGTGGCCACGTCCTTAGACTTTTTTTGGGGCTAAGTTAAGTCGTTTATCTACGCCAATAAACCAACATCAATGACTTACTGAAAAAAGTCATCCAAACTGGACCTCCCGGATTTGCTAATGCAAATGCAGGCTTGGAGAAGATTTGCATGATGTGGTTTTAAAAACAAAATGGTGTCGAATATTGTTTGCAAATACAGTATAATCACGATAATCCGACACATATTGGACCAAACAACCGCCGGATTATCAGAAAGAGTGGTGGGAGGGAAGAGCGCGAGCGGTCTCCACACCGCCGGATTACTGAACGTGTCGTCCGATTATCCAACAACCGAATTACTGAGGTTATACTATAATAAAAAAATTCACCATATCTCACATACAACTATAAATTTTCTAATATTAAAATTGAAGCGCGTTTGTTGAAAGACCCGTGCTTTGTAATTGTTTTGCTACATAAAAACACATTCTATAATAGATACTTTCCATTACCATTTTTTATTAATAATTTAAATCGTCGATAAAATCACCAATTGTCTGAAATAATCCAATATTTATCTAATATGAACGTTTTTTTTTTTATAAAATGATGGCAAATATTATATTCGAGATAATACTTATTTTCTTGAGATGGCAACAATGCAGGTAAATTGCCTCAACAAAATCAGGCTGCCAAAGTAAGTCTTCAAGTGTAGCTGGAGAAAACACAATTTTTCACCAACATCAATGAAACAAGCAGAGAGATGATACTAGAGCAGGGAAACATCAAGAGGACTGTGAAATTGTAGTATCGCGGCGAGTTCATTGAACCCAACTTATCAGAAAGAGCATCATTATCCATGAGAGTCAACAAGTTAGAACTAGCCAATCGACTGACTAAGAACACCTAAAATAAGAATTGCCTGCCACGCAACCGGAAACTTAAGCACTACACATCAGTCTTACGGCCAGAAGCCCTGTATGCCATGAAATGTCTTTCCTTGAAACAAAGAGGTCTGGTGGAGAAATTGTAAATCACAGAGAAGAGAATCCTCAGGAAAATCCTAGACCCAGTAAAGGAAGATGGGGAATTCCGAAGGCGACATAACTCTGAGCTCTACGAACATATTGAGAGGCTCTCTGACTTTCCAAGGAAAAGAGGGGTAGCTTTCTTTGACCACGTTGCAAGATTACCTCCTATCCGACAAACCAACCGTCTGTTTATCTTCTGACAAAAGAAGAAAGTTCGTACCACTTGCTTGACAGAAACCGAGAAGGATATTAAAGAACTGAGAATAACAGATCTCCAAAACAGACAGTCTGTGAAACGCACCGAGAAGGAGGTCCGTGAATTTCAGGAAAAACCCTGGAGGAAAGGTACCCCCTGGACAGAATAGAGAAAGAAGTTTAACCGGAAGAAGATGCGACAATACTGGGAAAAGATCAAAACCCAATAGTTGAACAAGCGTGGTCCAAAGTAGGCCTATTCTAAACAAGACGAAGAATAAAGCAAATGTTATATATAAATATGTGCTGTGTTCCGATTTTATTAAGCGTATATGATTCTTTATAATGCAGTATGGCTATACCAATTCTAAAGTAAGAGAAGAAGTTTTCGGACTATTTACCTTTTAAAAAAAATTGTAAAAATTAAATAAATTATTAGCTGTTTACGTATGAGGATTTTGTAATGCCAGATACTCTAAAATGAAAATTAAAAATTGAATTCTTCACAAATGATTACATGATGTAAACACAAATCTCTATATTCAGATTTGTTTTTGATTAGGAGGTCGGGCAAAGTTTAATCCGATATTATGCTCTGTTCTAAAATTAATCCTTTTATTTATTAATTTATTCAATCGAAACCTTTGTGACATTGAATTACGTTTTATTTATTTCTTCGGAACTGGCACGTTCCATTTTAGCGTTTCTTTGAAAATTATAACGACGAATCATTCTCCGCAGACTGGACGCAGAATCCAGTTGTGCCAAATAAAAGGGAACAAACTAAAATTGTACCTGAAATGATAAAAAGCATCAGACTGTACAAATATTTAAAACAAATTAAATATTTTTAATTTCTCTTAAAAACACCTGTACATCGCTGTACGTTGTACGGCTTCGCTGATCTCTATCGAGTCACTATAGACTACAATACCTACAATACCACTACAATATTTGACTGGTAAAACTTACAAAATCAAGTTTAAATGTGAGCAATTATTTCAATATAGACCTATTCTCGAAGCCCACCCAGAGTATTGATTATCGATTATATCGAGAGTAATGTAAAATAATTAACATGCGTTCACCAAGGGAACTCATTAAGCTCAATAATCAATATTATCCTGGATGGACAAATTGAAAATCTGAATGCACAACAAACTTCTAGATCACTATCCAACAATTGTAGAGCCGCATTCATCGATAGTTTTAGAAGACAACTAGTAAGCAACTATACTCGGCACTCTTTTCAATCAAGGCAGAATATTAGAGAATAAGCCCTTCCAACAAATTGCCAGAGGAACGTTCGAGCTATAAAGGAATTTAACATGTTTCGACACCTGTTCGCGTAGACTAACCATCCATTAAAAACGTCTATGATTCGATATGAAAGTTCGCCAAAAAAACATATAATAATATGCTCCTAGACAAATAATGACAGGCAATCAATTTCCTTACGCCCGTGAAAGAGACGCCATATGATTTTTTTTTTCAGAAAATGCTAGAAACACGTAAAACGACCTCACTCAGAAACTTAACACATTTTACACCAGTGCACTATTTATGCATGACTCCACTATTCAACTCGGCCAGAGGCTTTTCAACTTATACTTACCTACTTATGTTGCAATAAAATAAAGTAGAAATCATTTAGTGAGGGATTAGAAGCCACGTCTTAAGATGAAACAGGTCGTCAATAGCCCAAGAAATTTCAGATGTAGGTAATCTGTTTTCACATTTTTTTTTCAGATACGTTTTCACATACGAAGGGCGCAATGCAATTTTTAATAAACATTTGTGCTAAGAATGTCAAACTTTGTTCGCTTTAAACATAAATATAAATTTATTAATTAATATGCAAAATATTTATAAAAACCGTGACAAAATGCTTCAAAATATGCCTATATTTTGAAGCATTTTATGGTGACATTATATACTGTGGCATTAAAAATCATAGGAATAATACATCCATAATTCACTGGGAGTTAGTAGAATATATTATTAAAATATCCACTATGCATTGGAATACTAAATGTTAGTATTCATTAACAATTAATCAAGACTGTAATTAAACTGCAAATCAAACTATGGTGTAAATTTGAATGGTATTGTCTCTCAATATCGATAACTAATATATTTATGCATATTAAAATAATTGTTTAATAGTATCTTACTACATAATAGTCGGAAGTCTATTAAATGCTTACATTTTTATCACATTTTGGTTGGTATGTATATCAATGTCAATATTGATTAATGATTCATAAGCGTAACATCACGTATGAAATTTAACCGTCCGTTATATGATGCATACATACAATGGTGACAATGCGGCAACTTTTTTTTGCCGAAGCGATTGCTTTTGTTTCTGGATTGGACAGAGTAGCTCCCTCTGTCATTGCCTTGTATAGAACGAGCTTTTCGCTCTGTTTTCCTTAATTTCGGCAACATTTGTGCTTTTGTAGTTCAATTCAATTTTTTGTTCTAGAACTTAAATTTCCTTTACATAATTGTAGGCGAGTTTATACCACTCGTTTGCAAGCCGTGTTATGTGTCAATTCAAAGTTTGTTGTGGGATCTAATTAGTTTAAAGTATAAAATAAAATTGATTGAATATTTCAGCCTTCCACAATTTTATCATCATTATCTGCATTCATTTATTTTCATTTTTCACAATTTACTTTTCTGCAATGGTATAATATAGTCCATGCTAATGGTAATGGTATTATATAGTCCATTATATGTCCATGCGCAAACCATCTAGTGATCTAATCCTGCTATGTGTGACTTAAACTTATTTCGTTGCAAATAGATTCTTCTTAATATATGGCCGTGTGATCAACTATATCTCATATATTGTTGAGGTCAAAGATAAAAGCAGTTTTAACATCCTTCAGCAGTTGCGTAACTAAACTTGGCTGGAAACTGTATCGATTTAGGCTAAATTACGTAATTCACATTGTTTATAGTGGGGAACAGCTAGAACATTATTGTAAAACATTTATGTGCTTCGGAAGTGCAGCTATATTTCCTTAGCGATAAATCCTATGTACCCTGGACGAGTCCTTTGGGTACATTTTAGATCAGAGCATAATTCTACCATCTACAAATATTTCTAGTAACTTAGACAAACCTCCTGTACTGTTGATGTCAGAAGGTGATGTCCTGTACTGTTGATGCTTTTATTACATATTTATTGTAGTTTTACCTTTGGTTCTAGAATATTAAAACTGCTTGGTTGTGATTTTATACATGCTGATAGAGAGCCTTCTTTAAAGTTTTAAATAGTTTGGATATGCAGAATTTTACTATGCAGAACCTAACTAACTTTGTAAAGTTGAGTGAAGAAAGGATTATAAAACGGACTAAAATTCCTGCTATTAATATAACTGAGGAGTTACCCCTAATTGTGTTGCAAAACGCATTGCACTCGATGGAGAGTTTAAAAATGTTTTGTACTGGTAGGTATATCAGAGCAGCATTTCCAGCTATTTTGTGCTACGACCCAAAATATTTTTTTTTAATTATATCTTGACCCAAATATTTGTAATATGACATATAAAAAAGAAGTAACAGCAGTAGAACCACTGCATAATATTACACTGAAATCGCTGAATTTCCATGTATGTTGTTGCTTATCCACAGCTGTTAATAATCTTATTTGTTTACAATAATTACCAATGATATTCTCACTGTTGAAATAATCGATTTGGTTTTGTAAATAATATTTTTTGAAAAAACAATCAGAGGAATCACAAACAAAAAGTTTTAAGCGAAAACATTTCTGTTATAGGTAAATAAGCATTGCATTTAATTTTCTCTCTCAAACCTGTATTCTCTGCGAGTTAACCGCAATTTTGAATATCAATTCAAGTTTTCCTTGTCGAAAGTTTATTGGACTGTTGTACTTTCAATACTACTGCATATATTTGTTTGGATAATATTTACCATAAATCCTCTACGGCAAGGTAAATTCAGTACTTTGCTTCTATGAAAAAAATTAAATTAAATTGAGTTATCAAGCAAGAGACATGTAAAAGTAAAGCAAAGACAAGTAAATAAGTCAACTAAATCAACTGTACAACCCTACATTTTATGAGTTGTTTAGGTCAAATACGAAACCGTTGGTAACATTCTTTGTTCAACATATCCATAACCGAACTTGGCTGGAATCTCTATTGTTTTATGGGGATTCATTGACAAATCTACACGAACTGTCCGAACATGTCCGCTTAATATATCTGTGCTCATCGGAAGTGTGGCCATATTAATTCAGTCATAAATCTAAATGTGCCATTCGTCCTCTGTCCATATACATTAATATTGGATCATAGCATAATTCTACCTTTTAGCACCTACAATTATTTCTAACTAGATATTTTTGTTATAAAAAATCAACAAAATATGCGGTTGTGTTTTCGTGCTCTTTTGCACTCTGATTTGTGGGAGAAATTTGGAGAGATTGAGGTTTCGCTTAGATTGGATATGACTATGTGGATCAAAGGGAATGTAAAAAATACAAGGTAAATGGAAATGCAAAAAATAAAGAAATTCCATTCCAGGTTTCTAATAGAAAATTGAACGATTTACAAGATTTAATTGAAATATTTTTCCAATTTTTCCCTAAATTTTGATTTATAGCTTGTCAAAATCCACGATTTTCTTGCATCCAATTTTTTTCAAGACTCGTTGTTCTGCATGTTTTTCGAATTTTGACAAGGAAATACCAAAATTAAACCAATGTCAGTCAAGGTTTCTGATAGAAAATTGAACGTTTTACAAGATTTATTTGAAACATTTTTCAAAAATTTTGCCTAAATTTTGAGTTATAGTTTGTCAAAATCAACGATTTTCAAGATGGATTCTTATTGTGTAGTTTTACATTTAAACAAGTTTTCTTCAATAACAATCGATACGTAGGAGGATTAGGACTTTTTTTACTTTCTGAATATTTGGACTTTGAAATAAAATATTCTAGTTCTTCACAATATCAAGTCCTAAATATATCTCAAGATTGTTATTGAAACATACTTGTTTAAATGTAGAAGTACACAATAAGTATCCATCATTTGATAAGCAGTTTGGCTGTGGTAGGAGGATTCTACAACAAATCGCACAGAATTTGTACAATTTAATAAAACACTGTATTGGGAGTAGAAACTATTTCCAAGAAGTCGAATACAATTTCTTGATTTATAGATCAACATTCTGAAATTCATAGACCTTTATATATATATATATATATATATATATATATATATATATATATATATATATATATAAATATATATAATATATATATATATATATATATATATATATATATATATATATATATATATATATTAGGGTGGGCCAAAAAAAACTTAAATTTTTTTTTTCTTTAGCTACTACGAAAATATCGTCCAAGATGACGAAAAAAAAATTCTAGTAAAGTTTCAGCCCTTAATATTAATATTAAGAGGTGGCTCATTGTGATTTTTGATTTCCCATTTAAATAACATAAGAAGTTATTTTGTTTTTGTTTGGATTTTTAATGCACTCGAACGAATAAATGTCTCGTGGAAATAAATACATATTCTTGTAGGAAATTTAACGATCTACAAAAAAAGTCTGAAATGATTTTTTGCTAAGTTGACTCGTTTAAAAGTTATTCGAGGTTAAAGTCCAACCTCAAATAGTTGAGGATAACTTTTACAATTTCTTATACTCTATCACAAAATAATGACTCACAAACATAAAATATCTTAGTTTTGGTAATTCTTATCGAGTTTTTTTTTGATAAAACAATAAAATTTTTACAATATATCGATAATCGTAAGAAAAATCGATATTTTCATACCTAATTAAAAAAAAAACACTCGGAACTGTACTTTACCTGAGAGCATCATTCCTTGAAAAATTAATAAGTGCTTTATTTGCACTTGACTATTAGGTTATGTAAAATATTAAGAATCATGTTTCAATAATTTTTCAATTGTAATAAAACTGTTTATTTTATAACTTTATAAACTTGCCATTTTTTTAATCTCAAAATCAATTTTTTTTTGTTATTTTTGGAAATTTTTGCCTGTGAAAAAATTTCCCAATTGTAAAAAAAAAAAATTTTGTTTGATTTTGACTAAGATATTTTATGTTTTTGAGTCATTATTTTGTGATAGAGTATAAGAATTTGTAAAAGTTATCCTCAACTATTTGAGGTTGGAATTTAACCGCGAATAACTTTTAAACGAGTCAACTTAGCAAAAAATCATTTTAGACTTTTTTTGTAGATCGTTAAATTTCCTACAAGAATATGTATTTATTTAAACGAGACATTTATTCGTTCGAGTGCATTAAAAATCGAAACAAAAACAAAAAAAATTCTTATGTTATTTAAATGGGAAATCAAAAATCACAATGAGCCACCTCTTAATATTAATATTAAGGGCTGAAACTTTACCAGAATTTTTTTTTCGTCATCATGGATGATATTTTCGTAGTAGCTAAAAAAGAAAAAAACAAAAGTTTTTTTGGCCCACCCTATTGTATATATATATATATATATATATATATATATATATAAATATATATAAAATATATATATATATATATATATATATATATATATATATATATATATATATATATTTATAATTTGGAAAAATGTTTCAAAAAAATCTTGTAAATCGTTCAATTTTCTATTAGAAGCCTTCATTGGAATTTTTTTATTGTTAGCATATCCTTGTTAAAATTCGAAAGACATGCACAACAATGTGGTTTGAAAAAAATTGTCAGGCAAGAAAATCAATGAATTTGACAAGCTATAACTTAAAATTTAGACAAAATTTGGAAAAATGATATAAACAAATCTTGTAAAACGTTCAATTTTCTATTAGAAACCTCGACTGGCATTTCGTAATTTTTGGTATTACCTTGTTAACATTCAAAAAACATGCACAACAACGTGGCTTTAAAAACAATTGTCAGGCAAGAAGATCGTTGATTTTAACAAGCTATAACTCATAATTTAGGCAAAATTTGGAAAAATGTTTTGAATAAATGTTGCAAAACGGTCAATTCTCTATTAGAAACCTTGGTTGGCATTTGTTTATATTTGGCATTTCCTTGTCAAAATTGGAAAGACATGCACAATAACGTGGTTTGAAAAAAAAATGTATAGCAAGAAAACCGTTTATTTTGACAAGCTATAAAGGAAAATTTAAGCAAAATATGGAAAAATGTTCCGAATAAATCTTATAAAACGTTGAATTTCCTATTAGAAACCTCTTTCCAAACCTATAAAATCCTATTTCTGTTATTTCTATGTCAAAATTGGAAAGACATGCACAACAATGTTTGCATGAAAAAAAAAATTGGCAGGCAAGAAAAGCGTAGATTTTGACAAACTATAACTCAAAATTTAGGCAAAATTTGGAAAAATGTTTCAAATAAATCTTGCAAAACGTTCAATTTTTTATTAGAAACCTTGATTGAAATTTGTTTAATTTTGGTCTTACCTTGTCAAAATTGGAAAGAGATGCACAACAACGTGGCTTGCAAAAATTGACAGGCAAGAAAATCGTTGATTTTGACAAGCTATAACTCAAAATTTAGACAAAATTTGGAAAAAAATTTGAAATAAATTTTGTAAAACGTTCATATTTCTATTAGAAACATTAATTGGAATTTGTCTATTTTTGGTATTTCCTTGACAAAAATTGGATAGACATGTAGAACAATGTGACTTGAAAAAAAGTTGTCAAGCAAGAAATTCGTTGATTTTGACCAGATTTAACTCAAAATTAAGATGAAATTTGGAAAAAAGATGCAAATAAATCTTGTAAAACGTTCTATTTTCAATTTCATACCTTATTGGCATTTGTATATTTTTCGTATTTCCTTGTCAAAATTGCAAAGACAAGCACAACAACGTGGCCTGAAAAAAATGTCAGGCAAAAAAATTTGATTGAAAAAAGTTGATTTTGACTAGCCATAACTTAAAATTTGGCCAAAATTTGGAAAAAAGTTTCAAATAAATCTTGTAACACGATCAATTTTCTTTTATAAAACTTGACTGGCATTTGTATATCTTGGTATTTCCTTGTTAAAATTGGAAAGACATGTACAACATCGTGGTTTGAAAAAAATGTCAGACAAAAAAATCGTTGATTTTGACCAGCTATAACTCAAAGCTTAGGCAAAAATTGGAAAAATATTTAAAATAAATCTTGTAAAACGTTCAATATTCTATCAGAAACCTTGATTGGCATTTATATACTTTTGGTATTTCCTTGTCAAAATTGGAAAGACATGCACAAAAACGTATTTCGGAAAAAAATTGTTAGGCAAAAAAATCGTTGATTTTGACGAGCTATAAATAAAAATTTAGGAGAAATTTGGAAAAATGTTTCAAATAAATTTTGTAAAACGTTTAATTTCCTATTAGAAACCTTGATTGGCATCTGTTAATTTTTGGCATTACCTTATCAAAATTGGAAAAACATGCACGACAACGTGGCTTGAGAAAAATTGTCAGGCAAGAATATCGTTGATTTTGACAAACTATAACTCAAAATTTAGGCAAAATTTGGAACAATGTTTCAAATAAATCTTAAAAAACGTTCAATTTTCTATCAGAAACCTTGATTGACATTGGTTGAATTTTGGTAGTTCCTTGTCAAAATTTGAAAGACATGCAGAACAACGTGGCTTGAAAAAATTGGAGGCAAGAAAATCGTTGAATTTGACAAGCTATAACTCAAAATTTAGGCAAAATTTGGAAAAATGTTTTGAATAAATGTTGCAAAACGGTCAATTCTCTATTAGAAACCTTGATTGGCATTTGTTTATATTTGTCATTTCCTTGTCAAAATTGGAAAGACATGCACAATAACGTGGTTTGAAAAAAAAATGTATAGCAAGAAAACCTTTTATTTTGACAAGCTATAAAGGAAAATTTAAGCAAAATATGGAAAAATGTTCCGAATAAATCTTGTAAAACGTTGAACTTTCTATCAGAAACCTCTTTCCTAACCTATAAAAACCTATTTCTGTTATTTCTATGTCAAAATTGGAAAGACAATGTTTGCATGAAAAAAAATTGGCAGGCAAGTAAAGCGTAGATTTTGACAAACTATAACTCAAAATATAGGCAAAATTTGGAAAAATATTTCAAATAAATTTTGCAAAACGTTCAATTTTTTATTAGAAACCTTGATTTAAATTTGTTTAATTTTGGTCTAACCTTGTCAAAATTGGAAAGACATGCACAACAACGTGGCTTGCGAAAATTGCCAGGCAAGAAAATCGTTGATTTTGACAGCTATAACTCAAAATTTAGACAAAATTTGAAAAAAAATTTGAAATAAATTTTGTAAAACGTTCAATTTTCTATTAGAAACATTAATTGGAATTTGTATATTTTTGGTATTTCCTTGACAAAAATTGGATAGACATGTAGAACAATGTGACTTGAAAAAAAAGTTGTCAAGCAAGAAATTCGTTGATTTTGACAAGATTTAACTCAAAATTAAGATGAAATTTGGAAAAAAGATTCAAATAAATCTTGTAAAACGTTCTATTTTCTATTACATACCTTATTGGCATTTGTATATTTTTCGTATTTCCTTGTCAAAATTGCAAAGACAAGCACAACAACGTGGCCTGAAAAAAATGTCAGGCAAAAAAAATTGATTGAAAAAGTTGATTTTGACTAGCTATAACTTAAAATTTGGACAAAATTTGGAAAAAAGTTTCAAATAAATCTTGTAACACGATCGATTTTCTATTATAAAACTTGATTGGCATTTGTATATCTTGGTATTTCCTTGTTAAAATTGGAAAGACATGTGCAACAACGTGGTTTGAAAAAAATTGTCAGACAAAAAAATCTTTGATTTTGACCAGCTATAACTCAAAACTTAGGCAAAAATTGGAAAAATATTTCAAATAAATTTTGTAAAACGTTCAATATTCTATCAGAAACCTTGATTGGCATATACCTTTGGTATTTCCTTGTCAAAATTGGAAAGACATGCACAAAAACGTATTTCGGAAAAAAATTGTCAGGCAAAAAAATCGTTGATTTTGATTAGCTATAAATAAAAATTTAGGAGAAATTTGGAAACATGTTTCAAATAAATCTTGTAAAACGTTTAATTTTCTATTAGAAACCTTGATTGGCATCTGTTTATTTTTGGCATTACCTTATCAAAATTGGAATAACATGCACAACAACGTGGCTTGAGAAAAATTGTCAGGCAAGAATATCGTTGATTTTGACAAACTATACCTCAAAATTTAGGCAAAATTTGGAAAAATGTTTCAAATAAATCTTAAAAAACGTTCAATTTTCTATCAGAAACCTTGATTGACATTGGTTGAATTTTGGTAGTTCCTTGTCAAAATTTGAAAGACATGCAGAACAACGTGGCTTGAAAAAATTGGAGGCAAGAAAATCGTTGAATTTGACAAGCTATAACTCAAAATTTAGGCAAAAATTTGAAAAAAATTTCAATTAAATCTTGTTAGTCATTCAATTTTCTATTAGAAACCTGGAATTGAATTTCTTTATTTTTTGCATTTCCATTTTCCTTGTATTTTTTCCATTCCCTTTGATCCACATAGTCATATCCAATCGAAGCGAAACCTCAATCTCTCCAAATTTCTCCAACAAATCAGGGTACAAAAGAGTACGAAAACACAACCGCATATTTTGTTGATTTTTTATAACGAAAATATCTAGTTAGAAATAATTATAGGTGCTAGAAGGTAGAACTATGCTATGATCCAATATTAATGTATATGGACATAGGACGAATGGCACATTTAGATTTATGACTGAATTAATATGGCCACACTTCCGATGAGCATAGATATATTAAACGGACATGTTCGGACAGTTCGTGTAGATTTGTCAATGATTCCTAAAACAATAGAGATTCCAGCCAATTACAGTTATGGATCTGTTGAACGAAGAATGTTACCAACGGTTACGTATTTGACCTAAACAGCACATAAAATGTAGGGTTGTACAGTTGAGTTTGTTTTGACTTATTTACCTGTCTTTGCCTTTCTTTTACATGTCTCTTGATAACACAATTTAATTTTAATTTTCTGATAGAAGCCAAAGTACTGTTTAAAATTTACCTTGCCGTGGAGGATTTATGGTAAATATTATCCAAACAAATATATGCAGTAGTATTGAAAGTACAAACAATACAATAAAGTTTCGACAAAGAAAACTAGAATGGTACTAATAAACTAGAAAAATAATATTCAAAATTGCGGTTAACTCGCAGTGAATACAGATTTGAGATAGAAAATTAAATACAATGCTTATTTATCTATAAAAGAAATGTTTTCTCTTAAAACTTTTTGTTTGTGATTGTTCTGATTGTTTTTTCAAAAAATTTTATTTAGAAAACATAATCGATTAGTTCAACAGTGAGTTATTATTGTAAACAAATAAGATTATTAACATACTTGTGGATAAGCAACAACACACATGGAAAATATAATGCAATGTAATATTATGCAGTGGTTCTCGTCTACTGCTTTTTTAAATGTCATATTACAAATATTTGGGTCACGATATCATTAAAAAATATGTTTTGGGTCGTAGCACAAAATAGCTGGAAATGCTGGTCTGATATACCTACCAGTACAAAATATTTTTAAACCCTGCATCGGGTGCAATGCGTTTTGCAAAACAATTAGGGGTAACTTATCGGTTATATTAATTGCAGGAATTTTTGCCGATTTCACTAAAAATGGGTTGGAAAATTATTATACTATTTTAGTCCATTTAACAATCCTTGCTTGACTCAACTTTACAAGTTATTTAGGTTCTGCATAGTTAAATTCTGCATATCCCAACTATTTAAAACTTTCGAAAAGGATCTTTATCAGCAAGTATAAACTCACAACCAAGCAGTTTTAATATACTAGAATCAAAGGTAAAACCACATTCAATATGTAATAAAAACAGGGAACGACAAACATCGACGCACAATATTATTCGCAATATTAGGGACTAGAGTTTGGAAATATAGTTGAATGTTATTAACTACAAATAGCGTAACTACTAATAATTATCAGCAAGGGCATATTGCAGGTATGGCGAACCAATGGCACTCGGGCAATTGATGGCACGCAACATAATATTTAAGTTTATTTTAAACAGACGTAGGACATTTGATTCTTCAATTCTACTGCATCATTCACCATCAAGCCTTGTGTGCTAAGAGTAGTATTATATCTCTTAATAATGTAATGGCGGTAGTCATAAAAATAGTCAACCTCTTATCGTCGGAGGCTTTAAATAAGCGAAAGTTTGGTGATTTGTTGGGTGAAGTCAAGTCTGTATAATAATGTTCGCTGGTTGTACAAACATATGTCAATATTACAATGAATTGAACGTAAAGCTTCAAGGCATAAGTAAAACAATTATCGTCATGACAGATCTCATTCGCGCATTTCCCGCTAAACTGCATATTTTCAGAAACGATATTATAACAAAAAATTAATTTTTTCCCAAACTTGAAAAAAATATCAACGATTTAGATGTCCATTAGAAACCAAGTGAAGAAAAAGTTACTGAATAATTTATTTCTGTAATTGATTCTTCAATCCGGGAATTTTCAGCTATATTTTCTCAGTTCAAAGAATTATCGGAAACACTTAGGTAAGTTTGTTATGATGTACCCTGATGGGACATCTTTTGATAAACTGAATTGGGAATTGAAGATATTGAAATTGAGATGACTGATTTCCAGTCTAGTTCAATATGGATTCAAATATTTATTGGAACCAAGAAAGAGTTGGAATTAATTGTAACAGAAAGATTGACAAGCAATATAAGAACAAAGGCTAGTAAGAAAATTTTGGAAACATGGAATTAGTTTCCAGACATATTTGTTTTGTACACACAACTGTTTGAAAATGCTGGCTCGTGCTATTTTAACCAAATTTTCATCTACCTATGCCTGCGAGTCATTATTTTCGAAGATGAATATCATTAAAAAATTGCCTCGAAACCGTGACTCCAGTTCAAATGACTGCAGTTCAGCATGTATTCTGCTAAAAGTAACATCTTACAACACTAATAGATGTAATTTCTCATCTAATCTGCAACAATAGATGTCAAACTAATGTTACTTTAATTTCAATTACGCGTATAACTGAAACATTTATTATTATACATTGCAAAACGTATTTTTTGTAGTAAATAAAGAGTTGGAGTTGATAGTATTTAGTATTGTTATTTTCAGTAACAACAATAATCACTAATTGTAAGTCAAAATTATTTGACGGCATGTTTATGACCTCATAAACATTTCTTTAGAATAAATGTCACGTTGATAAGAGAAGGTTAGCTACCCCTGACATATTGTACATATATAACAGGGATGAGATATAAAAAAACTATAAAATTTTTTTAAGATGCTTTCTGCCTTAATCTGGCTAAAGTAAAGCATTCCACAAGATCAGAATTGCCGATGTGATTGAAGAACTAGGAGAATGAGGCGCGGGGGAAAACTAACAAACTTACTAAAAGACATCAACACTAACAACTGTACAATAATAAAAACAAAAACCAAGTCAGCAGAGAGCGTACGCGAGTTTTGGGTTCGCAACACTCGAATAAGTTTTTAAAAAAGACTTCAAAAATTTATTCAGGAACAACTCTCTTAATACTAACAAAATAAAATGAAAATTAAAATATAATATAATATGAATGCTATAATATGAATTGAATTATATGAATTAATTGCCTTTCCTCTCCGCATATCTTTATATATGACAGATAAGCTGAAATGTTAGTTTCAGCACTTTTGCAGGTGCAGACTTGGTGTTGGCCTTGGGCAGCTTCCTTAACTCCTCCGGGGATAAGTTTGAGCATCTAGCGTAGCAGGTGCGAGATTAGACGATGATGTCCATGGTCTTGGAATTTTCTTTCTTGATGACTCGAGTTGTTTTCCAGAATTTATATAACAGATAAGAAGTTATTGCGACACATATAATATAGAGTATTAATGTCCACACACTTGGTTTATCTGAAAACAATGGTTGATTCATGATTTTATCAAGTTCTTTATTTTGCAAGTCTAGAATATGTTGGAAGTTATTAATTTCATTGAAATTTATAGATTCAAGTTCTATGGGTTTTATTTGCAATTGATTATTTATTTTAAGTTGATTTTCAAAGTTTAATTTAGGAATTTCGATAACTCGAAAATTTGGTTTTGAATTTTGATAAGATTTGACTTTTATACTTCCAATATTAATTTCACAATATGGGTTCAGTTCTAACATGAATGTTCCGTTAATTGGGAAACTATCTTTAATTTTTCCGCACTGTTGCACTGCCACTATTTCTTTAGGGATGATTAATAACCATTTGTTGTTTTCAATTTTCTGTACTTTGGGGTTTTGGATCTTTGTGGAAATCTGGTGACAACTTGAAATGTTTTTAGCAAATTTTAGCATTTGTATTTCACAAGGAGCTTCTTCGGTTATCTCTTGATGGTCCATTTCTTGACATATAAATTCTTCGGGGTTAATTTCATTACATTTTTCATTGAACTGCATGTAGTAGTGTTCATTTAATGATAGGTATTTTGTTTGTGGAAAAATGGTTTTGTATTTTCCATTTGTTGGAGTAGGCAATGGATATAGACGGTAAAGGTTATAACTATTGGGTTCAACAATTGGAATTTGGATTATGAATACTATTTGACTTTCTCTAATGAAACTTTTGATTTCCATTACTTTTTCGAATAATAATATATTTTCTATTGCAAAGGTTTGTCTAGGTCTAGAGGTGTTTCCAGAGCTAGTGTCCATCGGTTCAGGTCTATAGTTAATCGGTGAAAAATTCTTAGTCATGTGACTGGATCTTGGGTTGAATGGAGATGGTTTTGGTTGATTATTAAATTGTTGATGTTGTGGAAAGTTCGGTTTTGAAATAGGAATGTTAGTGGATCTTGGTTGATAATTTGGTTGGTATCTTTGTTGGTAATTGGGTTGAGAGTTTGGTTGGTATCTTTGTTGGTAATTGGATTGGAAATTTGGTTGATATCTTTGTTGAAAGTTAGGTTGAAAATTTGGTTGAGGTTTTGGAGGATAATTTTGGTTGACATTTTTCATTGGGACATTTTGTATTGGATAATTGTGTTTCGAATAATTGGGGTTAAATAGTGGTTGCGGTCTGTAAGTAGATTGCTGTAAATTCGGATTATGTCCAGTGTTAACATATTTAAAATTTTCCTCTTCTGTTACAAAGGCTAAAGCTTGTTCAATCGAATTGGGGTTTCTCAATCTGATTACTAATTGTGTTTGATATGGTAAGCCGTGAATGAAAGTTTTTAGAGCAAAGTCGTCGTAATGGTTAATTTTAATTTGTCTCTCGTCTTCGTCTTCAATTGTAGAATTTAATTTAGAAAATAATAAACTTCGTGAGTCCTGTATCCTCATGCCAAATTGGATAGGGGTTTCGTTTCTTAGAGGTTTCATGGATATTAGGTCTTGTATTAGACAGTCTGTTCCTCTCTGATCTGAAAAGGTCTGATTTAATGCATTTTTTATTAAATGCCAGCTATTTAGTTCTGTCCTGGTGCTAATTAAATCGGCAGCACGGTCTCTTAATTTACATAGGACCGTATCAAGCAAGCAAATGTTTAATGGGTCGTTTGCGTTTTGAACATTTTGGAAAGTTTGTAGGAAATGTTCGCATGAATTTAAAAATCTGTGCAACTGTCTTGGGTTGCCGTCAAAGTGAGGGATGTTATCGGCCTGGTAACGTAATAGTGGTACATTTAGTGCCATTTTGATTTATTTTTGTGGATTATTAACTAAACTAATTCTTATAAACGAATCAATTGATTTTGATTAATTTTTTGATTGATTATTTTGAATAAATTGTCTTAGAGAAATTCAAAAAGTGTTTAGGAAATTGTTTTTTAAAAAAAGGAATGAACACTTACATTAAAATTACTGCGATGAGTTTCATGTTTTTTCTTTCTTGGTTGTTCTTAATCTAATGCCTATAGGATCTGGAGAAGTTGTCCTTTTCCCAGGTCTTCTTAATCTAACGAGTCCCAGAATAGAGTCGAAGTTGGACTTTCTTCAGGATGTTCCTTTGTGTTGAGTGTTGTTGTGGAATCCGGAATTTCCTTTGGATCTTGCAACTTTTCCTCGATGGAAGTTTTTGTATCTTCAGGATCTTCTTGTTTCGGCTAGGCTTAAGGGTTGATACCCAAAAACAATTGTTTGATACAGAGTTTCGCCTAGATCCTACCGACCGCGCCAGTTTTGGGTTCGCAACACTCGAATAAGTTTTTAAAAAAGACTTCAAAAATTTATTCAGGAACAACTCTCTTAATACTAACAAAATAAAATGAAAATTAAAATATAATATAATATGAATGCTATAATATGAATTGAATTATATGAATTAATTGCCTTTCCTCTCCGCATATCTTTATATATGAAAGATAAGCTGAAATGTTAGTTTCAGCACTTTTGCAGGTGCAGACTTGGTGTTGGCCTTGGGCAGCTTCCTTAACTCGCGTAAACGATGGAATTAGACAAAGCGACAGTATGAGCCCGGCCCTATTCAACCTAATATTAGACAATATAATAAGGAGCGTAAAAAAACTCAAAGCAGGATATCGGATGGGAAACCAGTCCTTCAACATACTGCGCTACGCGGATGACGCTGTATTAATAGCTGACAATGAATAAACGACTTACATCGACTTTTACAGACATTCTCCTTGATATCTCCCATCAAAAAACCAAGCGTATGGTAGTCAGCAGATCAGCAACCAGATGCAAATTAGAACTCGACAACAAGGTGACAGAGCAAATGATGTGCTTTACCTACCTTGGAGTAGAGATCTCAAGCGACAGAGAACGAGCAGCAACAAACAAGGCTCGACGAATACCTGGCGCACTAAGTAACATAATCTGGAGAAACAAACACATATCGCAAGAAGGTAAAATCCGAATATACAAGACAGCAGTAAGGCCAATACTCACATATGCGGCTGTAACAAGGGCGACACATCAGCCACCAAACAAGCGCTGCGAACGACCGGAATGGGGACCCTGAGAGCAATAAGGGGAGTTACATGAAGAGACCATATCAGGAGCTCTAAGATAAGAGATGACTTACAAATCCAGGACATCGTGCGCTGGGCAAGAGCCCGTCGAAGATATTGGCGGGATCACGTGGAACGAATGGCGCCACGCCGAATCGCTAACTGGGCCATGACACAAAAACCCAACAGAACGAGACCCCCTGGAAGACCATCGAAGAGATGGACAGACTCCTGGACTTCCATATCGCAGGAGCCGAAGGACTTTGGAGAAACTTACAGAAACAGGAACACTATGTTCCTGTTTCTGTAAGTGCCTACACAAAAGAATAAAGAGCAATATAGATGGTAAATATTGAAATCATATAAAATGATGGAATACACGAAGAACCTTATTTACTTGTATAGGTTTTCGAGTTTTTTAAGTTTCTAATTTGATTGCAACAAATAAAAATATTCATACGATTTGCTTATTATTTCACGACTTTTGTATGTTTAACGCGACTTTGTAGCGACGTGTAATCTAAGAAACCTTATATTAGACATTTTTACATCCGATAAAAGTTTGTACTTTAAATATGTTTGTATGTTAAACAATTTAGTTGTAAAGGCAATTTTATCTAATATTAAAATCTCTCTTTTGTATAAAATGCCCAAAAATCATTTACTGAAATTTCTAGTCTAACCCTTAGATAAAAAAACCTTGATTAACCTTTAAACTTTGTAGTAAATGAAAAAAAAAAACAGTTTTTATGGTCAAACTTTTATTTTAAATTGGATAGTATATCATAATTTTTTTTTAATGCACGTAAATTTAGGCTTCAACATATTCCATAATATTTGATGATAGGGCTCCAACGAAAGAAATCTGGGACGGTTAAATCAAACAATCATTAGCAATGCTGAAAAAAAAATGTAAATTGCGTAGAATTGCTTTAAGATTCTCGACAGTATCTCAATGGCTAATTATTTGTAAATATATCTAAATCTCATATTTCGCTGAAGACAAAATTTTACACGCTTTTGGGTGTAATAGTAATTAATTTTTATAAAACATAAATTTGTTTTTTTAACATTAATTTTAAGTCTTTTAACATTATAAATGAGAAAACAAGGCTAACGTAAATTATAAAATGCAAAAATAAGGGCACTACTTTTGCAGTCACTAGTATTTTATTTAAAATATCTAATCATATTGTATAATATTTATATTAACATAATTTATAATGTTAGAAATTGAAATAATTAATTTATCGATTTATATTAATTCTAGTTTGAATTTATTATTATCAGTTCATGTAATTTCATTAAATTTTCGGGTCAAGCTCTCCTGTTATTTTCAGTTTTGCTCCGTTTTCCATACAAAAAAATTACCCGCCGCTTCAACAATTCTCGATATAGCAAATCATCGCCGCTTTCATGATATTACGTTATAGATTCTTCCCGTTTTGCATCCTAAAAATGCCCATATTTGATTTTAATGGGACCATGTAAATACAATCACCAAGTAAATACGATTAGATTATTGATAGTGGATCTAATCAAGAAAACCACCAATTAGAAACGGTAAAAATTTATAAAATGTTAGCTGGATGGTATTTGTAAATTTTATAACTTGTTAATAATACATGAATCTACTTTTTTAAGAAGTTTTATCAGTTTTGTTTCATACTAAATATTGAAAGCCTACTTTCCGTTGACTTTGGCATCCCTAACTTTGGTAAGCCTTTGGTTGTCCATATAAGGTTATAGTCGGGAATGCAAAATATAGATCTAAGTTACGCCATGTACAGATTATCCTAATAGGAAACGAATTTCGCACGTTTAACGTTGTAAGTCTTCGTTAGGTCATTCGCCTGAGTTTCCTCATACCGATCTACTTTTGATTTTTTTTTGCATGTCGCGTTTCGGTCTTCCTAATAAGAACGGTACAGCGTTAGAATTAGGTTTGCCACAATTCTCGATCGTAGGCATCTTTCCGAATACCTTACAATATTCCTACACATTTTTAACCATACAGTGCACACCGATTCATATTTGAATCGCTTTATTTTTTCACGCATTACATTGCATATAAAAGTATATTTAGTTGCGATTGCACGGCGATTCATATTTGAATCATCAGTGTGCATGTATAAACATATACCTATATACTTCATAACTTACTCCATGTATGCTGTTTGTCCATGTTTGATCGGCACCTCATCACATGTGGTTGTGCGGTACTTTTTATCGTAATCCAGAGTAGTTATAATATTCAAGGTACGTATATATTATTATTTTCTTATTGATTTAATATAAGATTATCAACTTTCATAATTAGACAATAAAAATATTAATATTATTTAGATTATGAGCGAAAATATTCATGATTCAAATATGAATACTGATCATTTTATACACTGATTTATATTCCTATTCTTTATTACCGTATTTATCATATACTTATCGAGTTTTTATATATTTTTACACAATTATATTTTTTTAGATGCCGTTTATTCACAAAAACGTTCAAGAAGAACATGATTTGGAAAAATTAGATCCCAACGCTCTATTTGATTTGATAGAAAATGGCTTGGATTTTTTGCGTACAATAAAAAATACTTGAAAAAATACAAAATTCGGTTTATTCATACAAAAAGAGATTACTTCATCCAAAAAACGGTTACTTCGTCCAAAATAAAAGGCTTGGATTTTTTGCGTACAATAAATAGATGATTTTTTACAAATAATATCTGGCAAAATACAAAATTCGGTTTATTCATACAAAAAACGATAACTTCATCCAAAAAAGGTTACTTCGTCCAAAATAAAATATAAACGCCCAATGATCGATTGAATCTTACAAATAATAATGGTTTAGTACAATAATTGATAGATTTGTACAAAATAAAATCAATTCACCCAAAAAAGCTTTAACTGTACTAAAATGGTTGATCCATCCAAAATTTGATTGCTCTTTACAAACAATTTCTTTTTTATACAAAATACAATTATATTTTCACAATAAACGAATTTTACAAACAAGGACTTGATTCCTTCAAATTTTATTTCTAACTAACGCGGCGTGTAACGAAAGGGAGAGCGCAAACACATCAGTCTTACGACCCGAAGCACTGTATGCCATGGAGTGTCTTTCCTTGAACCGAAGAGGTCTGGTAGAGAAATTCAAAATCAGAGAAAGGAGAATCATCAGGAAAATCCTATGCATTCCCGGTAAAAGAAGATGGCGAATTCCGAAGACGACATAACTCTGAGCTCTACGAACATATTGAGAGGCTCTCTGACTGTGCAAGGAAAAGAAGGGTAGCTTTTATGGCCACGTTGCAAGATTAACTCCAAAACTACTAACCAACACAGTCTGTTCACATTCTGGTAAAACAAGAAGGTTCGTACCACTTGGTTGACAGAAACCGAGAAGGATATTAAAGAAGTGGGAATAACAGATTTCCAAAACAGACAGTCTTCTGTGAGATGCATCCTGAAGGAAGTCCGTGGATTTCTGGAAAAACACTGAAGAAAGTCCGTCGATTTCAGGAAAAACCCCGAAGGCAAGGTACCCCCTGGACAGAAGAGGGAAAGAAGCTACACCGGCAGAAGATGCGACAATACTAGGCAAGGATCAAGGCCCAATAGTTGAACAATCGTGGTCCAAAGTAGGACCGTTGGAAACAAGACGAAGAAGAAGATAGATGCACTATATATATATATATATATATATATATATATATATATATATATATATATATATATATATATATATGTATATATATATATATATATATATATATATATATATATATATAAGAAGCACTATATATACTATATATAAGCAGATAGAATAATGCAATTTATTTCCGAGCTAATCCACTCATCAATAAGGTGAACAGTTTTTTCCTATCAGTATTTGTATGCATATAATAAAAGTGTGAAGATTATTAAATACACTTGTAAATTTGCATTTTGCACTTATTAAGTAAAATAAAAAACCTTTTTTGGGTGAATTTCGAATATGTTGAACGATTCAATCGATTATTGTAAGGAAAAATCATAGTTTGTAAGAAAAAATCAATTATTGGATGATTACATTTTATTTTGGATGAATTAACCTTTTTTTGATGAAGTAATTTATTTTGTACGAAGTAACCGAATTTTGGATTGATTAATTTATTTTTGTATTTATCCAGCTATTTATTGTAGAACTTCATCCATTTATTGTATGTTGAGTTTTGTATACTTCTAATCAAATACTGGATGAATAAATTTTATGCGATAGAAAATATACCTGCAGCAAGCGAGGATGAATTGGATTTCAGCGATAATTAAGAAGAACCGGTTTTAGTTCGGAGGAAATGCTTGAAGATTATTTTGAAAGAAATAATATTGGCGAACTGACACTTTTAGCTGAAAACTCAGAAGAATCAACAACTGCGAAACTAAATATTGAACCACCTACAAAATCAAGTACAACTGTTCTATCTTATCGTCCAGCTTCAATATGTAAAGAGTTGCGATGGAAAAGAAAAAAAAATAAGGGATATATCTTCAACATTTACTGGTGGTTCAGGATTGTCAGGTAAAACGGCGACTTTGCAAACACTTTATTAGTATTTTTTTTTTTTTTTTGATTACATATTATTGGAAAAGATTGTTAAAGAGAGTATAAGATATAGTTTAACAAAAAATATAGCTAAACCCTTTGAATTTTCAAAACCAGAGTTATGCAAATATTTGGGAATATATATAATATCATCAGTAGCATCAATAAGTAATATGAGGATGTATTGGAAAGATGCAATTGGAGTAGAACTTGTAAAAGATACTATGAGCCAATAGAAGTTTGAAATAATTAGATCCAATCTTCATTTCAATGATAACACTGAAGACGAAAAGGGAGATAAATTGCACAAATTAAGGCCTATTATAGACTCACTTTCCTCAAAATTTCTATCAGTTCCCATAGAGGAAATGTTCTTCATGGATGAGCAAATATGCGCCACAAAAGCTCGTCATCACATGAAGCAATATTTGCACCTAAAGCCCCATAAATAGGGATATAAGCTACTTGTTCTGTCTGGCGTATCAGGGTTTTGTTACAAATTTGAGATCTACACTGGAACTGAAAATATGTAACCAAACGGTTACCAGTTGAACCCGCTCTTAGTGCAAGTTGTAATGTAGTCGTATGTTTGGCGAGAGAGATACCTAGAAATTGTTATTTCAAACTATATTTCTATAACTATTATACCACTGTGCCACTTATAAGTTACTTGGGAAATGAAGGAATTCATTCGCTAGGAACCGTAAGACGAAATAGAATTCCATTCTGCAAAGTTCCCACAGAATCAGAGTGTAAAAAAATGAAACGAGGAATGTCTGATGAATTTGTTACAAATTTTGAAGGAATAGAAATGTTTATTGGAAAGACAATAAGTTGGTCACTCTTCTATCCTCGTTTGTAGGAACCAATCCCTAGAAACGGTAAAGAGATATGATCGTAAAAACAAAGAAAAAAATCAGATATCCTGTCCTGCAATAGTAAAACAGTACAACCGTCATATGTGAGGGGTTGATTTACTGGACAGCATCATTGGCAGGTATAAAATCAAAATTACGTCACGTAAATGTTACATGAGGATATTTTGCCACCTTCTGGACATAACAATAATAAATTCCTGGCTATTTTATCGCAGGTGCAATGAGGATAGTACTAATTTAATGAAACTTGTTGATTTTCGTATCGATTTAGCTCGTACGTTGTGTGCAATAGGGGTGCCAAGAACGACCAAACGGGGAAGGCCGTTCGAATTGCAAAACATTATCGAAATTAAAAGAAAGAAGCCAAATGTTGCTTCATTGCCTCCAAAAGGTGTACGGTTGGATCATCAAAATCACTTCCCAATATGGAATTGCTACTAGGTTAAGGTGCAAAAATCCCACCTGTAAAGCCCAAGCATATGAATTGTGCGAAAAATGTAACACAGCATTGTGTTTCAACAAAGATAAAAATTGTTTTAAACTTTTCCACCCAAAGTAAATTTGTTTGTATAAATACGCAGTGATGCAAATATGATTCATATATAATTGTTAATAATAATAAATGAAAAATAATTGTGATAAGCCACGAAAAATTTAACACATTTAAAAATATTGCGATATATTGCTGTAGGGTTAAAGATATCAAATTTTGTTGTCATAATATACATATTTAAGACTGTATGTTATATAATAAATGTCATTTATGCTTTGTATATTTTTACTATTCACCATACTAAAATAGACAGTACTGCACCTTTAATATTCATCCAATAATTTAACAAAAATGAATGTTCTTTTGTGAATACTGCACACAAAATTAAGTTACACTTCGATCGACTTTTTATCGGCCGAGTTGTTACCAAATTTGAAAGCGATTTTATTATTCATGATAATAAACATAGGGAAAAAATCGAAATTCTAGAAATGCAGCAAATATTGTTGCTGTATGGGCTAGTGTCATTTAAGCTACAAGTATATCACTTCCTTGTCGTTCGCTTGAATTAGGTGTTTCAACAACGACAACCTTATACACGTTGATTCGGGAGGAAATGGAAATATTCTAACGACTGTCCAGGAAGCAAAGAATAATAATAATTTATAAAATTAAAGGAAAATTTATTACTGACCTTGCAAAATAAAGCAAGTAGCATTAATTCACGTTAAATTTACGAGAACTCCATCACCCACTTCGATATATTTATTAGAGCGTTTATAAGTGGACCTGGTAACCAATTTTAGTTAACGATGATTCGCTCTATTTAACGCCACAGCATTAAGAATGCGCTCTAGTAGCACATCCCTTGTGTCCACTTTCATAGCATAAGCTAACGACTTCCTCCATCCCCAAAGACAAAAATCTAGTGGAAGGAAATCCGGTGATTTCGGGGGTGCGGGCCGGCCATCAAACGCAAAAGAATAGGGGCACCATACATTAATACTATACCGATGTTTCAAATTGTGTTCTTGAGTGGCATGGGGGTTTTCGTCCGACCATCGATGATTATTATGCCAATTGTTAATTCCGTCTCGTGTAAAATGAACTTCGTCATTAAATAAAATGCATGTGAGTTCTTCTCTTTCCACAAAAATTCTAGTCCTAATGGATAGTCTTGTTGGAGATTTTGTACTTTCTTCAGATGAAAAGCGTTTTAACAAAAAGCGTTTTCCAAACCATCTTTTGTGGAATTTCAAATTGTATTGCCATGGGCCTTGTACTTCATCCTGGATTATTTCCACAATATCCAGAATATCTTTTTCATGTTCCATACCGAGTCCTTGCTGTTTCTCAGAAACAATACATGTAAACGTTCCAGTTTCGCTAGCACGTGTAAAAATAGTATGAAACACTTGCCTATTAGGAATTGTTCAATTTAGAAAACGACGTAGACACTGTTCTACTTATCCAACAGAATTATTATATTCTGTATATATATTCTTTTTCTTGAAATTCCGCTCCTATCGGAGATTGGAAATCATCACCACTACTCGGACCTTATCAATCGTCCGCCTGAAGAGTTCTGCGGACGTGCAACCAAAGCAATCTCTCAAGTTGTGCAGCCAAGAGATTCTTCTTCTGCCAATCGTTCTCTTGCCTTTTATTTTGCCTTGAATAAATAGCTTAAGAATATTATATCTATCTCCTCTCATAATATGTCCTAGATATTCTAATTTTCTCCTTTTTGTGGTGTTACTAATTTCTTTGTCTTTATTTCTTCGGCGTAGTAATTCCTCATATGAAACCTTGTCAACCCATGGTATGCTCAGCGTCCTCCTATAATGCCACATTTCAAATTCTTCTGTGTTCTTGATGTTTTTTATTTGAGTGTCCAAGCCTCCATTCCATACAATCGAGTGGAGAATATATCGAGTGGAGAATATATCGAGTGGAGAATAGTTCTCAGTTCTAATGTTATATTTCGGCTGCAGAGTATTTTATTCATTTTTATTAGAGCGCTGCGAGCTTCTTCAATTAGACACTTGATATCTTTTGTGTGTTGTGCTGTTTCAGTTACCCATGTGTCAAGATATTTGTAGGAGAATACCCATTCCAGGTTGTCGTTATCAATATTTATAGATGGTCTATTGTGTTGATATTGATGGTCCAGATGTTGTAGCTCTACCAGACTATCGACAAATAACGGTATCGTCTTTCCCCGTTTATGACAATACCACCGATTTCTTCTGACAGCGCTTTCAAAGATGCCTTCACTATATATATATATATATATATATATATATATATATATATATATATATATATATATATATATATATATATATATATAGGTTTAATGAGGATGCACTCAAAACTTTTGGCTCGACAAAAGAAACTCTTTGTTATATACTCGAGTCTTATATACTCGAACGTGAGGTTAACAGTAAATATATATATATATATATATATATATATATATATATATATATATATATATTAAACAAGAGAGGCGACAATACACATCCCTGTCTAACACCTCGACATATCTCAATCACCTCGTTCAGATCTATTCCGATTTTGACTCGTGCTGTTTGATGCCAATGGAGATTGGATATTTTTCTTATGTTTTTGCTATCGATGCTTTATCTCTTTAGTATCTCTAGGAGTTTTCGGTGTTGGACTCTATCAAATGCCTTTTGAAAGTCGATAATGCAGATGTACATATCATGATTCATATCTAGGCACCTTCGTCTCAGTAAGTTTAGTCCCAAGAGCGCTTCTCTTGTTCCCACGCCCTTCCTAAAACTCAGTTGAGTGTCACTGATGTCTTGTTTTAACTCCTTATAAATTCGGTTATGCATGATCTTTAAAATATTATTCAATATATTTTCAAGGTGTAACTCATTATGGCAATGATTCTGTGGTCCGAACATTCTCTGGCTTTATTTTTCTTTGGCAGTGTCATGCATGTTGAGGCTAGCCAATCGCTAGGAATTCTGCCCGTCTCATAAATGTTGTGTAAAACAGTTTTAACAGAATATCTATGCAGTCTTCTCCGATAAGTTTTTGTAGTTCAGCCGGCACTTCGTCAGGTCCTGCTGCTTTTCCGGATTTACAGTTTTTAATTGCATGTTCGAGTTTTTCCCTTAATATTTCTGGGCCAGTATACTCCATGTCTGGGTTCTCCAGTTCCATCCGATTATCGTTGAAAAGTTCTTCTCCACCTTGGCAGTTTGGCTATGGGTTCTACAATCAAGTTGCCGTTCTTGTTTACCAACACATCTGGTAGTTGTCTCTTTGCTCTCCCAGTCATTTCTTTTACCTTTTTGTGCAAACTGAAAAAAACGTATTTGTCTTGATAGGCTTCAACCTCTCGACACTCATCAAGTAGCCATTTTTCCCTAGCTTGTCCCAATTTACTTCTGATGTCATAACCTCGTATCACCATCAGATCTAGTATCTCCTGTGTCATCCATTCCTTGTTCTTTCCCTTTATGGACTTCAATTCTGCATTTCCAACATCCTTCAGTACTTGTTTTATGTTTTGCCATTATTGGTCTATAGTGATATTGTTGTTATCGTTGTGTCTTAGTTCGTTTAATTTTTCGTTTATGTTCTTCTCAACATTTTTGTGCATTACATTGTCCTTCAGTCTTCTACGGTCCATACCTTCCTTAGTTGTTTTCCGAACGAAGTTTTCAGTTTTACATGAATTGTAGCTACCAGTGGATTATGATCGGATGCTATGTCAGCTCCTGGACATGTTTTTACTGACTTAATAGTATTTCTGAATTTTCTACGGATCATAATGTAGTCGATCTGGTTTCTAATTATACTAGATTTTCCGTCTGATAGTGTTTTCCAAGTATAAAGCCGACGTGGAGGAAGCTGATAGAAGGTGTTGCTTATTATCATGTCTTCCCTTTGACCGATCTCGAACAGTCTGTCTCATCGCTCATTGCGAATACCTAGTCCGAACTTGCCGGTAGTATCAGTCACTTCTCCTTGGCCAACCTTCGTATTTAGATCTCCCATTATAATGAGGACTTCGTGTTTCTTGATAGGTTTGATTACTTTAGCTAGATCTTGGTAATGCGACTCTATTTCATCCTCGTCTTTATCTGGTGTAGGTGCATATACTTGAATAACATTTACTGGAATTTTATTTGAGGCCAGTTTCAGTAGAACTATGATTAGAATTAAACAAAAACCTATAAACAAACACCATATCTGAATATTCTTTATGACTGAAAATATTTTGCATTTTTTTAAACTTGTAAATCAACTACAACTGTTTTGTGACATTTACCTTATTAATATTTTGTTTCAAATTTGAATTTAGGACAGAGTTGTCAAATTTAACTTAATTAACTTTTTAAAAAGAAGAAACAATTATCTATGAAACAAATGAAAATCGGACTTGAACATATGAGTTAATTTTGATAATTTTTGTTTCCTATTTCTTCAATCACCCAGTATACAGATTGTGTTGATCCAATTGTGGCTGAATCATAAATTAATTTTGTTTTATTTAATTTCAAAATCGTATTGTCTCTATTCTTCTTCTACCAACAGTACATCTCATATTAGCAAGGTGTACATGCTTATTTCGGGTACCCTTTGGCGTACTCTTTTTAAAAAACATACTCCAATAGCTTCTCATATTTAAGTTTTATAGCTTCGCTCTAGGAGTTAATTAAAAGTGGTGACAGAATACAGTCTTGTCTTGCACCACGGCAAATCTCCATTTCTTCTGTTATCTCATTTTCTACTTTTGCATTCTTAATGTTTTTGCTTATGAGTAGTTGATGTAATTTATAATGCTTTGCCCTATCAAAAGCTTTCTCGATTTCTATATTACATGCGAACACGTTCTGATGCATACATAGCAATCGTTGGAAAAGATTATAGTATCTTGCCTCACGTTCCTCACCGAAGCCAAACTGTAGGTTTTTAATATATTTTTCGAGTTTTCTGTTTATTCTATTAATGATTGTCTGATTTTCAAGAACATTTTTTGGGATATGACTCATGAGTGCACTGGTTCGATAATCTGAACTTTCATTATCTTGAGTTAGGTTTCTTGGGATTGATCAGAAAGATAGACAGTAGCCATTGTTAGGGAAATTCCGCTTCTCGTAGGCAATGTTGAATAAGTCTAGCCGAATATCAATGACGTCGTCGTCAAACATTTTAATAAGCTCTATTGGTATTTGGTCAGGACCGACGGCTTCACCAGGTTTATAGATTTCGGAGCATAATCTATTTCTGTTCTTAATATTAATTTTGCGTTGTTTGTTTCTAAGTTTGGTTCAGAATCTTTCATCGTCAAAGAGTTTCATGAAGTATGTTTTATACCTTTTCCGTTTGTTATCTACGTCAATTATTATTTTCCTTGATTATATTACCAATATCTTTGTTTTCTTTATTGCATTCAGCCATTTCTTTCATCTTTTTGTGCATTTTGAAACAACTATATTTTTTTTTTCTAGTAGCGCTATCTACTCCACTCTCTAGCTCCACTTTTTGATCAGTTAGATATTTTAAAATAAATTTTCCTTAGCTGCTATAAATATTTTTTGATTCGTTTTATGTAGTCTCTTATATGCCTTCTCGTTGTCTTTCCTCTCCCTCCTCTCTTTCATAGGATCCATAATTTATATTGTCATCCAAAGTTTTTCTTGGCATTTTTGCTTATTAAATGTTTTTTGGCTATTGTTTTTAAACCTTCTTTTTATATGTTTCCATTTCTCATCCGCACTGTTTTCGTTTGTTAAACTTATGGTTCTCATACATTCGTTTATCTTTTGCTTTATTGTTTGTTGAGTTTAAGAATTTTTGAGGAGATTTGTGTCTATGTAGATGTTTTCAAACTGTGTTATCTTTTTCATTTTTTAAATGGAGCTTGGTTATTAAGGCGTTGTGTTCTGAATTGTCTCTATTGAATACCCCTCTTATATAATATATAATAACCCTTATTATCATTTAATAATAAATACAAATTATCTATCTTTTTGGTTTATATACTTTTAAAACTATTAAAATTTTAAAAGTGTGAATTGTGTAGAGAATGAATAAGGTATTATAACTAGTGTAATATTTGTCTAATAACTGTTTCCTTTTTAAAATGTTTACAATTTCCTATTAATTCTGAAGACAATGCAGAAATTGAACAAACCTGCGAAAAGGGATGTTCCAGGGAATAATACTAAAATCCATATTATAATGATTTTATTGGCTCTGACCTGGATGTTAATAACCTTTTAGCACTATTGTTTGATATATCAAACACACAAAATACTATTTTAAAATATACACATATTTTTTATGTTTTGTACCTATTTGAAATAAATTAATTAAATGTGAACTAAATAAAATGTTGTCAATCAATCAATCTATTAATTTAGTAATCAATTTTAATTTCAAATGAAATTCGTAATTGAATATAAATATATGAAATGTTATGCAATAAACTATATCAATTTTTTATTTTTGCAAAATATATCAGAATATTTCAAGTTGACCGAGCAATTAATTAAAAATGAAGTTTAATGAAAAAATATTAACTTTCAAATATAAATGCAAAATCAATTTAATTAAAACTACGTATTAGTTCCGCTTGAAGTGTTTTGGAATTGACTGTTTGCCGAAACGATTACCAACAAATCGAGTGCTGTTGAAATAAAATTTATCCATTCAATAAACATTTCAATTATTATTTAGATTTCTAAATATTTGTTAAACCAAAAATGTATGGTTGTGCATCGTGAAGGAAATGTTGCATCCGTCTTGGAAATTATGTTTGCAAATTAGAATATGGCAACAACTACAATCAGCATTCGGCAAGAATGAACTAATCGCATAAAAGTTTTATCCCGGCGGAGCTGCAACTCGTAATCTCAAGATAAACATTAAGCTGTACTTCTACTCCAGCCAATTCTATCAAAATTAAAATAAATTACCACATATGCTGCAGAAGTTTAGATTGGACTCCTATTATAGATATAGATAGAAACTGCAAATATATACAAAACAATAGTATAATAAAGAACGAGTTCAATAAACGCGTTTTTTCAGCACGCGTTCATGTTTAGATACAGATAAAGATTTTTCTAATCGACAAGTGCAAAAAACGCTTTTTGAACGAGTTTTTTATACTATTTTTCTATTTTGCGCCTTTTTATACAGATTTCTAAAAAAAATCACCGATACATATTGGGAAAATTGTATGGTGCTCGGCGAACTATTAACGAACCCATATGAATGCTTTAATGACTTCATTATAGATTCAAATAGAAAAATAGATATAAAAACAGCAGGACACGAGCAACAGAAAAAATGTAATAACCAGCTTATATATACCTTAAACTCAATAAACTCGAATAATCTGGCAATTGAGCAAAACGGTTATGACGGTCACCTGCTAGTCATCCGCAATTGCTAGTCGTGTCGTTTTATAGTCGGACTAGTTTTGTATATCTTATCATACCTGTCTAGTCTTGCGTATCTAGACGTGATTGTCAAGCCCAATCTAGTCCTGTCTCTAGTCCCAACCTGGTCCTGTCTGTCTCGTTTTGTCTGTCTAATCTTGTCGGTCTAGTATAGTCTGTGTAGTCCTGTCTGTCTAGTCTTATCTGTCATCTTTTGTATGTATAGTCTCGTCTCTCTACTCTTGCCTATCTAGTATACTCTGTCTAGTCTTGCTTCTATAGTCTAATCTATTTAGTCTTCTAAGACTGCCCGTTTTGACCCATAATATTTGAGATGTTTTCTTGGATTTTTTTTGATTCACCAGTAATTATTAATAACTACTAGATTAAGTTGGAACTTGTTGATCTAGTTGAGTTGGTAAATTTATTCTCAAGAAATATAATTCCAATGAAACAAATGTTTATGAACAATTCCTTCCTGTTGTAAATTATTCAATTCATTTAGTAATTAATATTATAATATTTAATTGATTAGTAATACTATTCAATTCAATATTAATAACATCCGGTAATTAGGTATAATTACCATATATCCGCTAAATGACGACACCTTCTGTTTGCCTGGCAGTTAGCACCTTACTAATTTGACTAGATAAATAATGAATTGCAATGCACAAGTCACCCCCGTTTTATCTCGTTTCTTCGCCGGAAATCTCAACCTTCATTCCCTTGTATATTTATTCTTGTATGTTTTACAAATACATTTTTTGCACTCTTCACACTGTATGTTAGTTCCCTATCTTTCGAGTATGGGTACAATTCACACATCTTCCTCTTACTGTCTCCTGGCGAATTGGAAATAACTTTTGCGGAAAGTGTAGGTTCTTCCGTAACAGCTATTCTCTGTTTTTTTAATTTTGTATACCGGGGGACTGTTCGGCAATACTCGATATAAGCTTTCATCACAGAAAAACCGAAGTTCCTTAAGAATCAGCCTTTTATTGACTTTCTTCTAGATAGATCCATAGTTGTCATTCCTGTCGAGTGTCTTAGATTTCGAAGCCACGATATTCGTCGTCTTCCAGGACCCCTTTATCTGTTAAGCTTGCCCTGAATAATAAGCTGAAATAGGCTATATTTCTGGTTTCCGAAGTATGAAAGTTTGCGTTCTTTGGTTACGTTTAAGACTTATTTTTCTGTTCTCATACGCTGTAGGACGGTTTCGTTGGTTAGGTCGTAAATTCATGATATTATAAGCATGCGTCTGTAGCACCACATCTCAAATGCTTCCAGACGTTTACATGCAGCGTCGGTCAGGGTTCAAGCTTCCACCCCATATGTTAGTATTGAGAAAACGTAGCATCTAAGAACTCTGACTTTGAGGTGCAAGCCTATATATAAATTGCACAGCACATATCTCATGCGATTAAAAGCAATTCTACTGTTTTCGAATTCGAATCTTAATTTCATTTATTTGTTCCCATTTGTTGTTAAGGAATGTGCCCAGGTAGTTTATCGATGTAACTGTTTCCATTATCATAACATAACATTTGTTTTATTTGTGTTTAGGCGCATGTTGTACGTTTCGAAAACTTCTGTTTCTCTGTCGATTAGCCTCTGCAGACCCTAAACTGTGTCTGCGATTAGAACTGTGTCGTCAGCGTACCTTAGGTTACTAATAAGTACGCCGTTTAGTAAAATGCGGTCATCTGTGTTCTCCAAAGCCTCTTTAAACAGTCGCTCCGAATAAACACTAAAGAGCAGAATATAGAGCACACATCCCTGTCGAACTCCTTGGCGTAATTCAAACTCTTTAGAGAGCGCATTCTTCACCCGAACACGAGCCTTTTGTTTCCAGTAAAGGTTAGATATAATGCGGATATCCCTGTCATCCAGACTTGACTGTCTGAGCATTTCCCAAAGTTTTGTGTGATTTACTATATCATAAGCTTTCTTGAAGTCGACGAAACAGGCAAAAATATTACAGTTTGCATCGCGTGCTCTTTGTATTAGAACATTAAGACTAAACAGTGCTTCCCGTGTCCCGAGTCCGTTCCTAAATCCGAATTGTGTCTTTCCGATATGTTCCTCGAGTTTGCCATAAATACGTTCATGTATGACTTTTAGAAATGTTTTTAGAACGTGACTCATTAGACTTATGGATCTGTAGTCTTTGCATTTTTTACCTGTGATTTTCTTCGGTATGGGAATAAATGTTGAAACCAGCCATTCTTCTGGAATTGTGCAGCTCCCATAAATATAATTGAATAGCTTTGTAATGATGACCAGGTGGTTTTGTTCTATGAGATTTAGCAAATCTGCATAAACTTCATCTGATCCTGCTGCTTCCTCTTCTGTGGTGAAGGAGAGCCCAGTTTCCATGCCCAGGGCCATGTTTGGTTCTTCCAAAATCCCTTGGTTCTTATCATTAAATAGTGCCTGCATGTACTACTTCCATCTTTCTATCCATTGGTCAATCTCAGTCCTTTGGTCAGTTGTGCCTCGCCATTCGTGTTTGTAACGATCCCTGAGTTTCTAAGTCTAAACATACCTGCAGCTTCTTTAATTTTTTTATGTAGATTAAACGAATCATGTTGATTTTCCAGTTGTTCGATTTCGGTACATTTCTCTGCCAACCAAGCCTCCTTTGCCTCTTTGATCTTTCTTTTAATCAGACTATGGATTAGTCGATATATCTCTTCGTTGTCGTTTTTATATTTTCTCCGCTCCTCTATGAGGGCCAATATTTCCTAGGTCATCCATCTGGAATTTTTCTTTCTCCCTCCTGTTACAAGTCTGTGTTTTGCCGTCTCCACTATGGTCTTCTTTGTATCCATCCATTTTTGTTCAATATCGTTATATGATTTTTATTCAATTTTTATTCAAAATGCAAAAAAAACTAAATACAAATATAGCTGTTTGTATTTAGTTTTTTTTTTCATTTTTTTGTTACGGTTTTAATATTTTCGTCGTTTTTGGGTATCCATTCGTTCCGTTCTTTTTGATTTTGTTAGCTTCTTTAATCGTAGTCTTAAAGTGGATAATAGTAGATTATGGTCAGATGGAATGTCTGCAACAGCGTAGGTTTTTACGGTTTTTACCGTAGTCTTAAAGTGGATAATAGTAGATTATGGTCAGATGGAATGCCTGCAACAGCGTAGGTTTTTACGCTATCGAGTTTTGGAACCTCTTGTCCAACGTTATAAAATCAATCTGATTCCTTACTATATGCCGTTCGTTATCAGCGGGAGACTTCCAGGTATATAGACGCCTGTGTGGTTGTTTAAACCATGTGTTCGTAATTATAAAATCTTTCTCTTCTAAAAGCTTCTCCTCTTCTGACAACATCATCATCTTCTCCATAGTCGACTTTGGCAATAAAATCCCCCATAAGAAAGGTGATCTCTTCATTTCGTGTGTATTTAAGAGCTTCTTTCGTGTCCATGTAGAATTTATCTATCTCTTCCTCGGTGCTTTCCGATGTTGGTGCATAAATCTGGATTATATTCAACTTGCAGGGTTTTGCGTTGATCTTTATTATCGCTACTCTGTCAGAGATGGGTACAAATCCTAGCACGGCACAATCGACTTCTCTAGTTACTATTATTTCGACCCCATTTCGATGTTGAGGGCTATCTTCTCCAGCATAGTAAATCTGATGGTCTTTTATTTCGCACTTCCTAGAACCAGGCCATTGCGTTTCGCTAATTCCGAGTATATAAAGTCTTAATCGCAACATTTTCTTAACCTTCTTACCGGTAAACATTCTTTGCACATTCTATGTGACTATTCTTCTCTTTGATGTAGCTTTTAGGATACTGGCTGACCGGGAGATTCTTAGCATCCTCTCCCCATTTAGTAGGGTGCCCGGGACTGAGGGCCGTGGTATTATCGTTTTCAGCCGTAGTAAGTATCCTGGAGAAAAGTGTTGTACCTAGGTAGTTTCGCGTTGCTAGGTTGACTGTCATTTTGACTGTTTTGACTTTACAATAAATAAATTTGAATTAGCTATCATTTGCAGAACCCTGCAATTTATTCCATGCTTAATCAAGCATTCGACAAAACACACGTATTGGCCAGCGTTGGCCATTAGTTTTTTATGCGGTGTATATAAATAACATAATTGGTCAAAACTGTCTGTTCCACCTTTTGTTTTATTACATGTGATAACATATGATCATGTTAGGTTTTTCTGTTGCTTTATCAATGCGGTTGTCAAAATATAATGTGCAGAGTAGTAACACTTTTTTGTTGTTTTTTTGTTGCGTACAACGTTTTGTTGGAGTCATGCAAAAATAGTGACGATGTTGATTTGACAAGACATACTTTTCGGATCTCCCTTTCATTTTTTCTCAATGTTCCTTAGTGGTCCAAAGTGGTTAGTTTATATTTCACCAATATCGTTTGTGCCATTGCTACAGACGTAAACCAATTATCCATTCTTATATTACGATAACTATTATAAATAGGTTCAGAAAGTTTTCAATTTTCTGACATAGTCTTCTGGAACTGATTTATTATGGCTTTTGTCGGTTAGAGCTCCTATATACCGTATAGCATTTACCATGTAATATGTGGTGGCGACATTCAAGATAAGAATTTTTATACCGTATTGGTCAGGTTTTGATAGCATATATATTTTGAACTGGCATCTGGAATAAGTACCCAACAGCTGATCATCGATTTAGTAATATTGTCTATAAAACTTTACAATTGTCTATAAATATATTGCAAATTTCTCGAATTGATGCTTAATTGATGCGGTAACTTAACAATCTCTCTTCTTTGTGTCCTGGCATTTTTATCATCAAATATCAAACATGATGTAAAAAAATGATATCTTTTCAGAGATATAGTTGCCCTACAAAAATGTTTATTCCATACTCATTTGACCATAAGCTTTCTATTTTCTAACTAGACACTCTAAGGCTTCCTAAAACTTAATTCAAGCCGAATAAAGCATTTTATGAATTTATATGATGAACGAAACTGGCCAAATGGTCCAGTTACTTGGCGATATATTTCCTTATTTGTATGTTTTAGAACTTGGCTCATTATAAAAAATATACAAAAAATACTATGTGAAAAGATTACAAAAATTACAAGAAAATAATTAAGGAAAATATACTATGTTCTCTCATTCACAAATTGACTAAAACAATAAATAAATATATTTACTAGTGCGGTGTGGCTTCTGCATTTACTGCTAATAGAGACCACGTGGGTTACAAGAAAAATGAAATAACTTGATAAATAAAAATAAAAATGAACATCCATAGACACTTTTATGCCTTTTGGCTTTATCAATATGGATTTATCATCTATATTTTTGCTGATTATGTTGTCACTAAACGCCAATTTCCAAGCTTCCACAGCAGTTTTTACTTCTTTTGCTGCATCTTTTACTTGTCGATGCTCAAAAACTATGTTTCTAGCTAGTGGTCAACCTCTCTTTGATGGGTGTATGGTCAAAAATCAAATTTAAAAGATATATTTCAATAATTATTTTCAAGTAGCATACTATACAATCATTAATATTAATATTTATCGAGGTCAACGTAACGAAAACTCACCTTCAAATCTTACATAATTATTACAATAATTGTATCTAAATTTTGTTGGGTTATATTGGTAAATAAAACAAATTGAGCTGAGGTATGTATTTTATTACACAAACAATTTCAGGAAGGATTTCAGGATGGTGCCAGCACATGTGATGCAATGCTCCTCCTAATTAATAGCATCAAAAGGCAGTTAGAATCCAAAAGTATTGGTGGATTTCTAGACCTAGCGAAGGACTTTTACTCAGTGCCCCACAAACAGCTACTGGATGTTCTTTAACATACGGTGTGAGGGGTGACGCACTAAGAGTATGCGAAAGCTATCTTAACTCGCGTACTCAATTCTAGAGGGTGAAACACTAACTTAGCGATGTGTTGCTAGTAACGATGGCAGACAAATCTTCTACAGATAGTTCACTTGGGACATCACTTGCCATGGAACTATCACAATCTACAATCTCAATATCAACAATAGATATTAGGTTGAAGTAACACAAATCAATGTAAATTTATTGGTATTCCCAATATATATATATTTGTAATTTGTTAATTCTTTACATAAATTCTTTCGGCACTTACGTATTAACGTCACCGCAGCAGAAGTTTCATACGCATTGTAGCGGAAAGACATATGCGTTGTAAAAAATAACGTGGATATATTTTGTGCAGGGTCTGATTTATAACTAAAAAGTGTAATATTTTTTCTTATTTCGATCGAGAGGTCGCTACCGCGCGAAATGTCGTCCGCATTTATCTGCTCTAATATAACCCAATCTAACCCCTACACATTTTGTTCAAATCTGTCGCTGCAGTGACGTTAATACGTAAGGACCATTCAGTCTTGACGATAGACACAAATCTCTCAATCCTCTCATACGCCGATGACACTGTAATACTTTTTGAAGCATCAAGTTTGGATGAAGTCAAACATTAAGCAGCGGTATAGAAGTTGTAATTTTGGTGACGGGGTAGTGTGTGGAGAAAAGAAAAATAACAAACCCGGAGACGATGTAACTTTTTATTGCGCGTCACGTGACGCGTGCCGGTTTTGATGCGAGTTGTGGAAGTTGTCTCTGATGTTCTGCTGGAAGTTGTGTTCACTGATGTTCTACTGGAAGTTGTGTCTGGATGTTGTTTCGAAGTTGTCTCTCGAAGTTGTTTCTCCAAACTGTCCCTTTGTCACTCCCGTCCCGTCCTTTTATCCCTCGGTCAAACGCATCTTCTCTCTGGTAACTTTGGTGGGAGAGGTTTTTCGTTGTCCCGATTGGTTGTTCGTTCTTCCCTCCTATTGGTGCTGACGCCAAGTAAGATGGAGGAAAAATCGGTATTGTTTGACCGGGTGGTTGGCATTGTTTGATCAGCTGGTTGGTATTATTTGATCGGCTCCAGCCCGCTCATAAAACGGTCTGGGCCATAAAACGATTAAGAAAAACCCGAACCTATCGGCTTTGTTTGATCAGCTCCAGCCCGCTTATAAAACGGTCTGGGCCATAAAACGGTTTAGGAAAAACCCGAACCTGTGCAACTCATCTTGTCAATAATGAGTCCCTACAGGACCCCCCTGCTAGTGATTAACGATACAAGTGCATAATTTACAAAGTTACAGGGTTTATCTCAAACCGGCCTGGTAAAATTCGGTGAATCTAACGCGGCGTCCTGATCTTGTTCGGAGGCCTGGGTCGGTGTTGGGAGTCACAGGTTGGGGTGCAAGCGATGGTGCTGGTGCTGGCGCTGGTTGCATGGGAGCTTGGGTTCCGCCCGCGTCGTCCGGAGGGTCGTCATCGGAGTCGCTCTCCAGCTCTGGTTTTTCGATGTTCTCGTCGATGATGTACGCAGGTTTGAGTCTATCGATCGTAACTGGTACGTGTCTTCCCCGCATCAAGAGAACGAGAACCTTGTCAGTGCGAGAAATTACTTTGTACGGACCATCATACGGAAGTTGGAGAGGTCCGTTTGGTGCGTCGTGGCGCACAAAAACGTGGGTAGCAGTGACGAGATCCTTAAAGACGAAGATTCTGCGCTCACCGTGCCTGGACCCACTGACTGGACGGAGTGTCTCGAAGCGTTGACGAAGTTCCTTCACGAATTCAGCGGAGTTGTCGACCTCTCGGATCGCCCGGGATACCAGGAATTCTTTGGGAAGGCGAAGGGGCTGACCGTAGACCATCTCGGCTGTTGTCGCCTGTAGGTCGTCCTTCCAAGCTGCACGTATGCCAAGTAGCACCGTTGGGAGCGTTTCAGTCCACCGAGTAGCCTGCAAGCACTTGATGGAGCTTTTTAGCTGCCGATGAAAACGTTCGACCATGCCATTGGCCGCTGAGTGGTACGCCGTTGTGTGCAGGTGCGTCGTCCCTAGGAGTTGGTTGAGGCAGCGGAACAGGTGGGACTCGAACTGCCTGCCTTGGTCGGTGGTGATCCGGAGAGGTGTGCCAAAACGTGCAACCCAGCTGTTGTAGAAAGCGCGCGCAACGGTTTCGGCTTCCTGGTCCTGTAGAGGGATTGCCTCCGGTCATCGCGAGAAACGATCAACGCAGGTTAGGCAGTACCTGTATCCCTGCGAGTACGGCATGATGATCAGGTCCAGATGAACGTGCTCGAACCGGCGGGAAGGTGCTGCAAATGAGCCTACTGGAGCGGATACATGCCTGGTGACCTTGGATTGCTGACACTGGATACAAGCTCGTGCCCAGGTGCGACAGTTCACGTTGATGGAGGGCCAAACGTAGCGCTGTGTCATCATTTTCGTTGTTGCCCTGATCCCAGGATGAGACAGCCCGTGGATGGCGTCGAAGGCTGCCCTGCGGAACGGCGTCGTGAGAAAAGGCCTGGCAGTGTGTGTTTTGACGTCGCAGAAGATCGCGGCGTCTGAACCCGGAATGCGGATTTGTCGCAAGTCCAGCTCGGAGCTGTCATCTTGCAAGAGTCCTTGAAGTTCCTGATCTTGTTGCTGCGATGTCGCCAGAGCCTCGAAGTCCATTGGAACAGTGATCTCGTCGACCCTGGATAGAGCGTCGGCGACGACGTTGTCTTGCCCCGCGATGTGCCTGATGTCGGTTGTAAATTGGCTAATCAAGTCCAGGTGACGGAATTGGCGTGGCGAGCATTTGTCGGACCTCTGGCGGAAGGCGAAAATTAGCGGCTTGTGGTCCGTGAGGATGGTAAACGGACAGCCCTCGACCATATGCCTGAAATGCTGAACTGCACAGTAAATCGCTAGGAGCTCCCGATCGTATGCGCTATATTTATTCTCGGAGCTACTAAGCTTCTTTGAAAAGAATCCAAGCGGCTCCCAGTGATCGTCGACTCGTTGTTGAAGGACTGCGCCTATGCTGTAGTCCGACGCGTCGCACACCAGAGACAGGTCTGCGCCGGGTCGAGGATGCGCCAAGAGTGCTGCGGTGGCCAGCTCCTCCTTGCACTGCATGAAGGCTGCCTCGGCTCCGTTGTTCCACTGAATCGGCGTGCTCCCCTTGATGTTACCTTTGAGAAGGTCGTTGATGTTCGCCTGTGTTTTAGCAGCCCTGGGTAGAAACCTTCGATAAAAATTGAGCATCCCCAGGAACTGCCGTAGTCCTTTGGCAGTCTTCGGCTTCTCATATTCTCGGATCGCGGCGACTTTTTCGGGAAGCGGTTCTGTTCCTCTCTCGGAGACGCGGTACCCTAGAAACTGTATGGTTGCCGCGCCGAAACAGCACTTGTTGGGGTTGATCACGACACCAAACTGCTGCAAGCGTTCAAACAGGATTTGCAGATGACCACGATGCTCCTCTTCGGACGATGATGCCACCAAGATGTCGTCTATGTAAGCGTAGCAGAAATCCAAACCGCGGAGGACTTCGTCGATGAACCGCTGGAACGTTTGCGCGGCGTTTCGCAACCCGAAGCTCATGGATGGAAACTCGAATAATCCAAATGGTGTGGTAATGGCCGTTTTAGGAACGTCTTCTTCCGCGACTGGAATTTGGTGATGCTCTTACCAAATCGATCGAGGTGAAGATCTTCTTCCCATTGAGCGTCTGCGCGAAGTCTTCGATGTGGCGCACCGGGTAACGATCCGGGATGGTGCGTGCGTTGAGGGCCCGATAATCACCACAGGGACGCCATTCGTCGCCTTTCTTTGGCACCATGTGCAAAGGTGAAGCCCAACTGCTCTTAGATGGGCGGCAAATGCCCAACCGCAGCATGGACTCGAACTCCTTTCTGGCGTTCAACAGTCGGTCCGGGGCAAGTCGACGCGGTCTTGCGGCTTCAGGTGGTCCGGGCGTCGTGTGTATGTGGTGGACGGTGCTGTGTTTCACTGTTGGTGCCTTGCCTGCTCCGTCGGGTCGCGTGATTTCTGGGTAGCGCTGCAAAAGCTCGTGATATTCAGAATTTCCGATGACGATTTTGACACTTGCGATGTTACCCGAACTCGGCCTATTTCCGGTCGTCTTGACTTGCGTCAGGCTATCTACGAGATGTTTGTTTCGCATGTCTACCAGCAGGCCGTAGTGAGCCAGGAAATCGGCGCCAATAATCGCGCGTGTTACGTCCGCGATCACAAGGTTCCACGTGAAGTCGCGTCTCAATCCGAAATCCAATGTCATTGTCACTGAGCCGTACGTCGCAATCGGCGTGTTGTTTGCTGCGGAAAGTTCGTAGTTCGTCTTTGTCCGGCGACCACGCACAAGTTTACGGGGAAAAATACACAGATCCGAACCAGTGTCTATCAGAAATTTCGTGCCGCTAATGCGATCTGGCACGAACAAGCGGCGTACGTTTGGGCAGTCATCGCTTGCCGCCATAAGCGATGATCCGCTTAGTTTCCCGAACGCGCGGTGAAGACGGCGTTTAACTCGCACGGAGGCCTGCATTTGCGCGCACTGTCACCGAACGTGTAATGGTACCAGCACATTCAATCGTACTGGACCGGAAGGCGAGAACCTGAGCGGTTGCGGTTCGACGGTGACCGATCCGAGCGGTCTCGACTGATTGAACGGCTGCGGCGCGCTTGCTGGAGCTCTGACCTAATGGCCGAGATTTCCCGTCGGTTGTCTATCTGCACCTCCGCCAATTGTCGTTGGAGGCCGGCCAATTGCTCTAAGATCTTCGACTCGAGGGAAGATGACACTGCGGATACCTGGTTTCGCGGCTGTAGGGTCCCGATCGAGTCCAAAACGTTGTCCGCGATCCTGGCCAACTCGTCGAGGGAGGTGTTTTCTTGCTGCGTCGCTAGGCAGGCCCGCACGACCGGGTTTAGGCGGTCCATCCAGAGGGCCTTGGTGATGTCCTGGGCCCCGTGTTCGCCGGCAAGTAGCTGCAGCTGTCGCAAAAATTGTGACGGAGTTCGGTCGCCGATGTCCTCGCGCTCCAACAACTGCCGTGTCCGTTGTTGCTGTGTTTTTCCGAGTCTTCTGATAAGTTCGTCCTTCAGCTTCTGATACGGGTCGTCGGCTTCCTTTGGTGGGTCGAGAAGTAGGTCGCGGATCTCCTTAGCGTACCGCGGCTCGAGCGACGTACCGACGTATTCGAACTTCTCGGTACTGGTAGTGATACCGGCGTTTTTCAATGCCCAATCAGCTAGTTGGAACCAGAGGTCCGGGTCCTCTGGTAGAAATGCGGGCAGTCTCACACGCGCCCCGTTGGAGTGATTATTCGCCATAGCTTGTCGCGAGTGTCTTGGCGCACGTTGCTACCACCGTCACTTGTAAAATATGTAGATCACGTCGGGGTCACCACTTTGGTGACGGGGTAGTGTGTGGAGAAAAGAAAAATAACAAACCCGGAGACGATGTAACTTTTTATTGTGCGTCACGTGACGCGTGCCGGTTTTGATGCGAGTTGTGGAAGTTGTCTCTGATGTTCTGCTGGAAGTTGTGTTCACTGATGTTCTACTGGAAGTTGTGTCTGGATGTTGTTTCGAAGTTGTCTCTCGAAGTTGTTTCTCCAAACTGTCCCTTTGTCACTCCCGTCCCGTCCTTTTATCCCTCGGTCAAACGCATCTTCTCTCTGGTAACTTTGGTGGGAGAGGTTTTTCGTTGTCCCGATTGGTTGTTCGTTCTTCCCTCCTATTGGTGCTGACGCCAAGTAAGAGGGAGGAAAAATCGGTATTGTTTGACCGGGTGGTTGGCATTGTTTGATCAGCTGGTTGGTATTATTTGATCGGCTCCAGCCCGCTCATAAAACGGTCTGGGCCATAAAACGGTTTGGGAAAAACCCGAACCTGTGCAACTCATCTTGTCAATAATGAGTCCCTACATAATTAACTGGCTTAAGTACTAAAGTACCAGTAAACATGATGAAAACAACATATGTAGCATTTTCTGTTTCAAATTTTTCTTGACCTAACTACAAAGAAATTAATTTTAATACAATAAATGGAACAATACAAGAATCAAAAAGTACAAAATACTTCGGACTGATTGTTGACAAGCATCTAAGATGGGACGTTCATGTATTGGATCTATCAAACAAAAAATAGGAGAATCATAATTAGACATCGGATTATATGCATTTGCATGTTTGCATATGCAACTGCATAAAATGCTATTTTATAGCATTATTGCATATTTTAGTACTTTTTCATTTATGGTGCTTATTTCAGTAGTTAAATGTGTTTTGTATTAGGTGGGAACGGTGGCAGGTCGCAATCAGTGACGTGCAAATGCATATAATCCGATGTCTAGTCATAATATATAAATTCTATATTTTACGTGGCTTTCTCAATAAAGAAATATTCATCAGCATATACCCATCACTAGCTGAATCATTCATTAGTTTCGGAATTATTGTCTGGGGCAGCATATATAACAATATCATAAAGCAACTAAATGTTGCACAGAATGATATTCTAAGAGTTATTCATTTAAAAACCCAATTCTACTCTGCTGACCTACTATATAACGAAGATGTCCTAAATATAAGGTTACTATATCTTCTTGCTAACTGTAAACATATATACAAAAAAAATGATTTTGTTAAAGACTGTTAACCATTCATATCAAACCAGAAATAAAATGAAAAATATTGTTATGGCCCCTTTCGTTACAAAAGAAGCCAGCAGAATAATGCCGACTATAATTCCATAAAAAAATCTATAGCCACTTACTGCATGATTTAAGGAATGCCAGGAATTTTTAAAAATGTTGTAACAAAATGTAAGGACTTTATATAAGCAAGTTGAATTTTAAAAACATAAAGTATAAAAATATGTTGTTTATAGTTTGCTCTTGATATGTAAAAAGGTAGTAGTGACAATTACACACGAAATAAAATATGGGTTTAATGGCCACCGTTACTCTGTTGGCAGGTGTGTACCTACTCTTTTGACGACAGTACATTTTGCAGTATGTGCAGCTGGACCTAACGAATTTGGCGTGTAGTTTCTTCTTTGAGTTCCTCAGCTGCCTCAGGATGGTTCGCAAAGACCGTATTTTTCAAAAATCCCCAGAGAAAATAATCCAAACCAGTTACATCGCAACTTTTTGACGGCCAGTTTTGGTTTCAAAAACGAGAAATCACTTAACCTGGCAACTGTTTGCGGTGGCCATCCTGTTGAAATCGCATCTCATATAGGTAAATTTCGCCCAATTCTTGCATGAAAAAGTCTGCCAACATGGCTTGGTAACGATTGCCGTCGATAGTCGATAGTTACGATGGCTCCTTCACTATTTTCAAAAAAGTATGGTCCGATTATGCCTCCTGCCCATATGGTACACTAAATATGGCATGTAGATTTTCAACTCCCCAGATCCGACAATTCTGCTTGTTAACGAAGCCGTTGAGACGGAAATGAGCCTCGTGACAAAAGATTATTTTGTTGTGGAATTTATCGTCAGTTTCCAGTTTTTTCAAGATCCAGTTGGTAACGTTTCTGCACTGTCTATGGTGGCTAGGCTGCATATGTTCAGTCAGCTGGATTTTGTAAGCATGAAGGTATAAATCGTTTATTTAGTAGAAAAAGACGTTTATGGTGAAAGACGGTTAAACACTAACTTAGCGATGGTTTGCTAGTAACGATGGCAGACAATTCTTCTACAGATAGTTCACTTGGGACATCACTTGCCAAGGAACTATCATAATCTACAATCTCAATATCAACAATAGATATTAGGTTAAAGTAACACAAATCAATGTTAATTTATTGGTATTCCCAAAATAAATATTTGTAATTTGTTAATTCTTTACATAAATTCACTCGGTACTTACGTATTAACGCCACCACAGGAGAAGTTTCATACGCATTTTAGTGGAAGACATAGGCGTTCTAACAAATAATTTGAATATATTTTGTAAAGGGTCTGTTATATAACTAGAAAGTGTAATATTTTTTCTTATTTCGATCGAGAGGTCGCGCTACCGCGCTATTTCTGGCCTGCATTTGTCTGCTCTAATATAAACTAATTTAACCCGTATACATTTTGTTCAAATCTGTAGCTGCAGTGGCGTTAATACGTAAGTACTATTCACTCTTGATGATAAACACAAATCTCTCAATCATCTCATACTCCGATGATGATGTTGCTCTATTTGCAGGTGTTATCTACTCTTTTGTTACTCTTTTTTCTACATTTTGCAGTATGGGCTGCTGGATTTCACGAATTTGGCGTGTAATTTCTTCTTTGAGTTCCTCAGTTGTCTCAGGATGGTTCGCATAGACCATACTTTTCAAAAATCCCCAGAGAAAATAATCCGAACAAGTTTCTTCTGGGCAACTTCTTGACGACCAGTTTTGGTTTCCAAAACAAGAAATGGCTTAACCCGGTAACTTTTTGCAACATCATTGTTTCGCGTGCGGTGTGACAGGTGGCGCTATACTGTTGAAATCACATCTCATTTAAATATATTTCGTCCAATTCTTGCATGAAAACGTCTTTCAACATGGCTTGGTAACGATCAAAAAGTATGGTCCGATTATGCCTACTGCCCACATGGCACACCAAACAGTCTCTTTTTAAGGACAAAATGGAAGTTCTGTCCAGAATCTCCCCAGATCCGACAATTTTGCTTCTTTACGAAGCCGCTGAGATGGAAATAAGCCTCGTCACAAAAGATTATTTTGTTGTAAAATTCAGCGTCAGTTTGCAGTTTTTCTAAGACCAGTTGGTAAAGTTTCTACGCTGTCTATGGTGGCTAGGCTGCATCTGTTGAGTCAGCTGGATTTTGAAAGCATGAAGGTGTAAATCGTTTATTTAGTAGAAAAAGACCTTTAATACCTTGCAACGATGTCGAATGGTGGTAGTTAGTCGCTCTGTCACACTGGCACTCACAGCTACGATGCTTTCTGCCGATCTTTCTGGTTTGTGTAAAACCTCTGAAACAGCTGTGGTATGTACTCGTGGTAGACCAAAGGTGTGCGAACTATCAACAAAATGACGCAGACACAAAGTCTGTAGGCGAATTGTGGCATATTTTTGTTTACTACACCGATCCTTTCCTTACACGGTACATAAGTTGCAACAGTTGAAACCACGAAAAGAGGATATACACATATATTAAAACCGTATAATATAAAAGAAAATAATGATATATTGTACCAAGAAAAGGGCTAAAAGGATGTAATGAAAACCCACATTATATTGTTACCGATTACAAATGATGTTTCTTTCATCTTTAAATGAAAACGTCCGCTCAAATTTCTTGATCAAATTTTCAACAGGCCTCGTCGGTCGATTATGCACACCAAAATCATCACGTAATTTCACGCGAATCGTCACAGTAAAATTTTCTCCCTGTTTATAATGGGGAGAGGAATTTCACTATTAACAAAGCTTCTTCCACGCTATAACGCACCATTTTTGCAAATGTCATTGCTTTAATTAAATAATTAGTAAATATGGCTTCATTCAATAAAGGCAATTCGAAATTCTAATTCTTGCTGAGAGACACCCTTTATATTATTCACCAAACACTTATAGCATGTATCTAGATTCTAGACATTACTTTTAACACTATAATATGAGGTTCACTTTTGCTTGAGTTTTGATCAACATTTATTTACACACTACTGTCTACCATTTTCCCTCTTATACACTTTTACTGTCAGTGCACATATAGGTACAACGTAGCTAGATGCAATATTGTAATTGTATGTAATTGTATTTGTATAGTTAAATTATTTGTTTTAACTTTTGTTCATTTTTGTTAAATAAATGTTAAAATGTTAAAAAAATAATTGATTAGTTGGTTAGTCCCCAATAAAATGACATAAGCATGCACAAAAGAATGTGCTTTTAAGTGGAAAATTAAACTGAATTGAAAAAATAAGGGATTAACAAGAGAAAAAAACACATTTTATTAAATGTACGGAAAAGTCACTGTCGCAGTATATAACTTGATAGGGAAGTTTAATTTAAATCTAAAAAGGGAGCCTTATGCTATGTTAGGTAATTTCGTTGTGCATTGCTGTTTGTGTGGTTTGTGTAAAACCTCTGAAACAGCTGTGGTATGTACTCGTGGTAGACCAAAGGTGTGCGAACTATCAACAAAATGACGCAGACACAAAGTCTGTAGGCGAATTGTGGCATATTTTTGTTAACTACACCGATCCTTTCCTTACACGGTACATAAGTTGCAACAGTTGAAACCACGAAAAGAGGATATACACATATATTAAAACCGTATAATATAAAAGAAAATAATGATATATTGTACCAAGAAAAGGGCTAAAAGGATGTAATGAAAACCCACATTATATAAATTTCACAAAATAAAATGTTTTTATTAAAAAAAGATTTTAGTCTATTTAAACAAAATTCGAATTTCAAATAAAAACCTCATTTAGCAACTGTCATTTCTACTTGATAATAATCTCGCACGTTTATTACCGACTGGACCCACAATCCTTTTATCAATAGCTATTAATAACAATAGTTTGGATTCATGGAAGACCCCCGTTCTGTAATAATGTCTTATGATCTCGGATTTCTTTCTATTAGGAAATTTATTATCAAGCGACGGATTCTTGGCTTATCAAACTGCTTATACATTTTTAGCAAATTTCAAACCCTCGCGAATTAAATCACTTGCTAGTTGTCCCTGTTGAATTCGCCTTGCCCTTCATCAACATGGTAATCATTATTAACATCAACTGTTATAACCATCAGATACACCTCATCCATAGATCAATGTCTTAAACGCGAATTTTGTGTGAAGCGTATTGATTTCAGCACAGAGAACTGAAATTTGTGCTACAGATTTCAGCACAGAGAACTGATATTTGTGCTACAGAATTTCCGATTTTATCAATTTATATTTCTCGCCAACAAGCATTTGGGGCAGATATTCAGATATGTGGGATACAATCCATAATCGTATAATTTCTTCATGTGTCTACGCCCGTCAAGTTTCTTTACTCGACTGAATACAAAATATATTTAAATGCTGGTTTTATTCTATAAATTTTAGACGTTACTATTAGGTATATCCTGATTCAATTTGCTGAATCCATGCTCAAGTGGTATTAGATGGCAGGATTAGATATTTGAATCAAACCATACTTACCATACTCGGATGGCTGTGTACATCATCTACAGGTAAAAGTCCTTTAAAATCAAGACTCTTTTTATTAGATGTATTTTGGAATAAAATTTGACGAATTCTGATTATAATGCTATGCTTGTAAACTATATGCAAGTAAAAATAAATAAACTCCGCTAAATAATTATCGCATCACTAATATTTTACCTTATAAATTTGTTATATTCATATTTTCATTTTTAGTTGTACATTATTATTAAGATATTATGAAAGGCAATTTAACTTTACAAAGTAAATAATAAAGCTTCTGTGAAGACAAAAGGTAAACATTAACCCTACAAATACTGATGCCTACAATTTTATTAATTTATTTATTCCTAGTATTATATTACTGTAGAGGTGTGATAACACCTGTACATAGAATCAGTACAATATATATATATATATATATATATATATATATATATATATATATATATATATATATATATATATATATATATATATATATATATATATATATATATATAATTAAATTAAAATTCTTAGTCTAAGATTAATATTAAAAAAAAAACAAATTACAAAAATACAAAAATTACAAAGTAATAGTAGGAGTACAGTTACATGGCACTGTAATAAAGTATTCGTCATAATAGAAGTTTCATTACTTATACAGATACAATATGGCAGGTTCTTATCCAACTAGTTCAAGATGTTCAAGAGAGTTCAAGATGGCGAACAGTAATATTGAGAGTGAAAAGCTCTGCAAAGTTTGCAATAATATAGTGATTAATCCTGTGTTTTGTGTAAAATGTAAACAACTTTTTCATTTGAAGTGCTTGACTCGTGCTAGGAAAACAAGATCTAGTGCATGCGAGCACGAAATACCAGAAATTGAAGAAATTGGAGAAGCACATGGAACACAAGTTTTAAATAAAATTGAAGAACCAAAAGCTTTGCAAGAACAAATCATACTACTAAATATAATAGTCGAAGAAATGAAAGACAAAAACAATATACTAAAAGATTACTTAGAAATATTAAAAGAACAAATTAATATATTTAAAAAAAAAATGAAAAAAAAACATCAAAACAAAACAACACCAATGAATGAATGTATCGGAGAAAACGAAAGCAGGAATTATAATAATAACAACAATACCCGATCGCCCAAATTTGTCGCAGAAACTTCAACTTCGATGAGACAACAAAACAATAACACCGATAACACGCTCGATGTGGAGATTTTGGGAGATCAACAACACGCCACCAACAATACTCCGCTAAACAAATCAACAGCGAGAACAACGAGAACCGTGATGTCCGGTACCATATCCTTCCGCGCGACGAGAATCACGAAGAACCCGTTGCGATCAACAGAGGGAGAAGGAATCGCGCCTCAATCGAATGCGAGCAAATAAATGAGACGGATAAAAATACTGGTTTCGCAGGCAGAGAACCGGAACCAAAGAAAATATGGTTACACATATCTAGGGCAAAGGAACTACTAAGAGATTATTTTGTCACAAAAACTGGGAGACAAACAAATAAGTTTGTAATTGAAAAACTGATCCCAAAATTCCACACAGCCAATAACAACTGCTTCAAAGTTGGCGTTGACCTAAACCTAAAAGACCTTGTCTAGGATAATTCTTTTTGGCCAGAAGGTATCAGACACGAACGGCTAAATTTTCGGTTACTGGATCGAAGCCGACAAACAACAAACCTTCCAAGTTTCCGACTTTCCGAAATTTCGAAAATCTATAAACAAACCGCATAATCCCAATAAGACAGTCAGCATAATCAACCAGAATGTCGAATCCATTGGAAACTCTATCGGAAAGATTGAATACTTATTACAAGAAAATTCTGAATGCAAAATTTTAGTCATTACAGAACATTGGAAGGGTGAAGATCAATTGACAATTCAGCAACTATGTAACTTCCAGATAGCGTCTAAATTCTGCAGGAATAAAAGAGCCCATGGGGGCGTCGCAATTTACTGCAAGAAATGTATCAGTTTTCTACCAAGAAATGATATTGAAAGACTTGCAGAAATTTACATTTTCGAGTGTGCAGCGATGGAAACTGTCATAAACAACAACAAAAAAACTATAATCGTAGCGATATACCGCGCACCCCAAACGAGCCATGCTCAATTCATAGACAAACTGCAACAGCTACTGCTTAAAATATTCAAAGAAGATAAACAATACATTATCATGGGTGATTTCAATATAGATACAATAAAACCCACACGCCATCGCCAACAATTCGACTCGATTTTACGATCTTTCAACACAGAACTGACAATGAACGAGCCAAGCCGTCCCTCAAGTGGATCTTGTATCGACAACATAGCTGTAAAATCAGAAATGCCCTACTCAGTGCAAACCATTGAGTACCACATATCTGACCACAATGCCCAGGAGATAACGTTTACTGAAGAAAAACAAAAAACAACAACACGCAAAATCATAAGGTTATTTAGCTCAGAAAATATAACAAGGCATAAACAATCTCTACAAGAAGAGTCATGGGCTGACCATACACCTTAGACGAAACAGATGTAGACCGTCAATGGAATGCGTTTATGAAGATTTTTATGTCTCATTTCATCGAATGTTACCCTAGAGTTCCTCGCAATGTAAACTGTTTAAACAGTAAAACGCATTTTTACAAGCGCAGAAATAGACAATAATATATAGTAGACTTGGAATATTACAAATTGTGTCTCACCATAACAAATCCTTTAAGACACAATAAAACAGGACACGACGGAGGTTCGAGTTTCTACTAAAACAAGAAAAAAAGAAGAAACTAGAAAACAAATTAAGATAATCCCATGAAAACAACATGGGATATAGTGAGGGATATTACATGTCTTAAAATGTCAAGCAACAAACAGTACACCATCGAAGATCCGCATAACGAAGACCAGCAGAATAAAGCCAACGATTTCAACAATTTTTTAACTGACTACCCCCGACTTCTATCCAAAAATATACCTCACACTCCCTACAAAGACAAAACAACAGATACCAAATCATCCATATTCCTAGAACCAGTATCAAATGAACAACTGCACAATATAATTTCGTCTATAAAAAACAAGAAGAGCGCCGGTGACGACGAAGTACCAGCTATATTAATTCAAAACTTTTTCTGGGAAATAGTAGAACCGCTAAAATACGTAATAAACAACTCCATAGAAGGTGGAATTTTTCCAGACTCCCTCAAACATTCCATCATAATACCGCTACACAAAAGGGGGATAAAAAGTTAATAGAAAATTACAGGTAAAATAAGTATTCTATCTGCCTTCTCCAAAATATTCGAAAAAGTTATTGAATCCAAGACTATCAACTTTCTTGAAAAGTGTCACTTAATTAGCAACGAACAACATGATCATAGAAGCAGAAGGAGCATCGACCCAGCATGTTTTAGTTTTATAAAATATATACATAAAGAATTGGAAAATAAAAACATACCATGTGGAATTTTGATCGATCTTTCTAAAGCTTACGACACCGTAGATCACACGATTCTTCTGGATAAATTATTCAAATACGGAGCTGATGAGTGGTTCCGTTCCTACTTATCTAACCGTACACAGCAAACCAGAATAAATACTTTACTATGCCATGAAAAATCAACAATCAGGGACACACCAATAGTAATACTTCAGGGTAGTATTTTGGGACCCCTATTATTCACTTTATATATTAACGACCTACCTTCAACAATAAAATCCACACCTCATAAAATGGTCAATTACGCAGACGACACTTCGCTGTTATTATCTAACACCAGACTGGAAGACTTATATACGAATTTAAATATTACCATGGCAAGAATAACCGAATGGTTCAACATAAACAAACTTACAATCAACAGCCTGAAAACCAACGTAATAATTTTCGAAACAGGTAGATCATTATTTAACTATCCCAAACAAGTTAAAATAGGAAAATACGATATAGCTGTTAGGGAGACTGTGAAACTTTTAGGAATGGAAATCGACTGCTGCGTAAATTGGAATTCTCACTTGAATGCACTAGAAGCAAAATTAAATAAAACAACATATGCCATAAGAATTTTACAGCGAAGCGTAAGTCAAGAAGTCCTAAAAATTGTATACTACGCTAACTTTTACTCCCATTTACGTTTTGGGATTTTATTTTGGGGTTGCATCAATGATATCTATCGAACGTTTAGGATCCAAAAACAGGCAATAAGAATCATTTACAAAATGAAATACTATCAATCTTGCAGTGGCAAGTTTAAGGCCGCAAATATTTACGATCACAGCGATATTTATTTATGAAACCACAATTTTCTTAGTGAAGAACAAACATCTCTTCACAGAATACATGAATTCTAACCACATACACACAAGAATTCAAAACCAAATCTTCATTTTACCAAAACATAACGTGATAATGACGGAAAGAGCACCACCGTACATAAATTTAAAACTATATAATTCATTGCCAAGGCATCTAACACTGATACAAAATCAAAGACAATTTATAAAAGAAATCCGCAATATCCTTGTAAATATGGAACCCTACAATTTAAAGGAATATTATGAAAATATGAAAACCCACCCAACCTAAATTATTCTATCTGGACATATTTCATTAAGTTTTACATCTTTTATGTATCTTTTATCTGTATTTATACCTATTATGAATAGCTTTATGTAATGAAATAAAATAAATTGAAATTGAAATAGTTAACAGTTTAGCAGAACAATTTAAAATTTTCAGGGTATTCGGTAATTTATTGAAGTATTTTATTGCTACGCAGTAGGCATTTTTAGTACTTATAGTTTTGTTAATTTTTAGAAGTAATAGCAACTTTTATCTCGTAGTAGCAGATCGATCTAAATAAAGATATTTACAGTATTGATAGTAGAAAGTCAATGCATTGACATAAAAAACATCTCTTTTTTTTAAAGGCTATTCATTTTCCTTGTTTAGACTCATTTTTTTAATTATTTTTTTCTACATGGTAATTACATGTTTAATAGAATTTTTATAAGCACCACCCCAACAGTGCCATCATGAATTACACTTTTGAAAAGACCATGATAGATTATTTTTTAAACTGAATTATCTATATAAGTGATTGACTAAGTTTATAAAATAATAAAGTAAAATAATTGAGTTTTTTGATAATTCAGTTGAATCTTTATCCCATTTCATGCGTCTATCAAAAAACAAACCTAGGTACTTACAGTTATCAACCCTTGTCAAAGGTTTATGATTTATATTCAGGTTGAAATCTATGGGAAGACTATCAGCGTAACTACCAAAAGTAATTTAACTTTATCTATATTAAGTGACAGTTGATTTACTCGGAGCCATATATCAATGTTATTAAGCCATACAGATAGCCGATAGAGTTCTAACTTCATTCCAGTTCTTTCTAGAACTCAAAATAACTATATCATCAGCATATGAAATTATAGCATTAAACTATAGCATAAAGAGTAACGGACCCACTACAGTACCTTGTGGAACCTCGAGTCTAACCGTTCTAGTTTCACTTACACAATTGTTCACTTTGACACTGAGTTTTATTGGACAAATAATTTTCCAACACTTGATAAGGAATACCCGTAATTCCATATCTCCAGAGTTTGTACGGCAATATTTGGTGATAAACAGTGTCAGAAGCTTTCGCAAGATCTAATAAAGCTAAGACTGTTGGCAAATTCTGATCAATCTTATTACATATAAAATTTGATGTAAAAACATTCGTTCCTTTACCTTTCATAAACCAATATTGATTGATTGATATTAAGTTATTTCGCTCACAAAAATCATAAACTCTGGTATAAATGATTTTTTCAAAGATTTTAGCTAAGTTTGAAATTAGAGAGGTTGGTCTATAATTAGTAGTTAGGTGATGTTCACCAGATTCATGAATCGGTATAATATCAGTTTTTTTAGTGAATTGGGCCAAATAGCTTTACTAATACATATATTAAAAATGTGTTCTAGAAGTTTAACAATATCCTTTGATATATGTTTAAGAGTTTTACTATTAATACTATCAACACCTCCGGCTTTATATTTCATTTCATGTATAATTTTTTCGATTTCTGTTTAATTGGTTGGCAATAAAAATATGCTATTACAATTATATTCAACATTTTTTTCAACATTATTATCAGGAGAATTAACTTTTTTTTGCTACGTATACACCAATATCCGTGAAAAAAGTTACAAAACTATCTGCAATGGCATTCTTACCGGTTATAATCTCTTTATCACATACAATAAAATCGATTTCTTTATTGGCAGAAACTTTTTTACCCAATTTGCTATTAACAAAACGCCATATTTTTTTGCTATCATTTTTTAGCACGAACACTTTCATAACTATTTTTAGCAAATTTAATCAATTTATTTAAGATTTTACATAAAGTATTATATTCATTTTTCAAACCAATGTTACTTTTATCGCGCTTCCAGATATTATATAACCGTTTTTAGTTTTACATGACTTCATAATACCTTTTGTAATCTAATTAAAAATTATTAGCAATAATTTATTAATTATTATTCAATTAATAGTGGCTATTGTCATCTTCCGTGACATTTGATCACTTGAAGTGACTCGAAAAGAATTCTAATATAGTGTTGATCTATTTCGTTCCATTTTTCAATAACTGCGTTTCGTTAGGCTAGTTAATGGTGCACGATTGGTGCACGTAGATTTCAACCGATGCGATCCCAGACATGTTCAGTGATGTTTAACCCTTAGTTGCCCAGGCCTGTCCAAAGCTGACTTGCCTTGAACTTTACTTTCCGTTAACGTAAAAGTACCGTCGGTTAACAAAGGGTTATGTAAGGACTTCTAACAGGCCAATTCAAAATTCGCAAACCTAATTGATACGAGTACTCTTGCACAATATATACAGTGTGCGAGTGGGCATTAAAATGCATTAGCACGAAATTGTGTGGATGAATGGAGATGCATGGAGCATATTATGGTACTTACTACATGTGCTTCTAGTACTTCCAGTATATACCGATCTGCAGTTATAGAACCATTATCTATGCCTCTGCAGCCTCTAATGAAATGCCACCCCAGAACATAACGCATCCCCACCAAAATTTGTGAAGTTTCTAAAATTATACTGGCTTCAACGTTCACCGTGTCTTCTATACACGCGTATTCGTCTATCTGAAGAGTACAAACAGAATCTGTATTGATCTGTAAACAAAACGTTTGTCCATTCATTAAAATTCTATTCTCTAGGTGTTCTACTAAATGCGGCTCTTACAACTAGTTGTTCTCGGTAGTTAGTATGGGGCCTATTGCTGGTACTATCGCACGTATTTCTAAATCTCAACGATCATAACTTGATTCCTAATTTTCTGACTACTAACTTGCACATTTCAAGCATTGTAGAATTCAGTTTGTAACTGCCTTGAGGTACAATGTCTGATACGCATTGCATTTAAACGTATAAAACGGTCATCTCTTGCCATTGTTGTCCGCTTACGAACTTGTGCTGCTCTTCGTGTATATTCCCCAGTTTCTCTGAATCTTCTCATTATTCTTGAAACCATGGACTGCTGAATTCCCAATGCTGCAGCAGCATACCTTTGATCTCGACCATCGTCAACTAAGGACGCGACACGAACGATTTCGTCTCTTGCTGAATTTCTAGAATTGCAAACAGAAGCTTCAACGTCCATTTTGAAATAAAAACTACTAAAAATTTCATATAAATAACCTTTTATATATTTAAAAGAAAAAAATGTAAAATCAATGTTACCTCAAATTCAAGAAAATCGAAGGAATATTCGTTGTGTTGTAATGTTATGTTTACTATTTATAAAAACAGAAATGTCATCACAATAAACAAATGTTCTAACATGAAGAACGTAGATGATGAAATAATTTTTTTGCAGAGTGTATATATATTACGTATATTTTGTACGTCCCACAAAGTGGATGGAAAATGCTTCAAAATGCTTAATAATGTATAACTTTATATAACTTAATATAATTACAAAAATATCAAACTGGGCCTGATTGTCTTATTATAGTAAAATTTGGGTATTTTTATTGGTATTTTATTTATGTATGTAGATATACATGTGTAGCTATTTTATGTAAGACACCGTAAAAACTTCAATCACAAAAGAATATTTGAAATCCATAATTCCTGTTTGAACAAATAATTCCGGTAAGAAAAAAAACAAAAAGAATATTTCTTCTTCTTTGTGGACCATGTTATTTTCAAACTCTGTAAAAAAGAGTTGATTGTATATTTGGCCGAATTTCCAAGGAAAACTCTCTTTGACAACAGCTGACTTCATATTATTTTTTGTAAAGGCGACAATGTAGTTTTTTATAAAAGCGACAAAACATAAAAAATACTAATTGTTTATTTATTCCGCTTAAAACCTCTCCATGATGTTGGCTGACGAAATTTTTAAGGTCGACTATGTCGCAACAGTTTTAATATAATTATTTTTTTATTGTATTTTGCAATTGTGAACGTCCAGCCGTCAGTTTATTAACTTAGTTTCATAGTGCAGAGCACACAGACAGTCAATTTAGCGCACATTAATTTTGTTGTGCACGATGATAAAATGTGCATACCGTTTCTGTTCATTGCGGTTAAAATTGCGTTCGGAAACTACATCACTCAACACACTTTGTCCCATAAATGCTAAATAAAAAAAAGTATATTACACTCTGCGTATATAAAAATCACCCCATAACATGAAATTAATCTAAGCATAATGCGCAACAATATTTACTTGGTTTAATTAAATCAAAATATTCCTTGCCGGTCCTATTGCAAAATATAAACATAATTTTATTATGCAAACCGGGTTACTAAATATAACGTTAACTTAATTTCAGAAAATTATGGGAGCTCGCGCTCGGAAAAAAATTACGTATATTCATTCCATCCATAAAATTGACAGCAAATTAAATACTCGTGTGCTATAGCCAATCAGGAAAAACAAACAGCGAAAGCTTGTTGACACCTACAGAACAAACACGGGAAAGAAGTGTTTTAATTTGTATTTTGAAACAGTCGGAAAAACTACTACACCGGTGCGGTGCGATGATTAACTTGATACTTCAGAATCGATATATTACAGTTTGAAACAATAAATCATTTATATCAACTTGTCTTGTTTTGTAGTTTTTAGTTTATATTCAGCATAATTAATTTAAATTTTAAATATTATTTAGCTTTTTCCATTACAGCTTTTATATAGTGTAAAGCTCATAATCCAATTTAACGCTTCAGAGATGTTATTATATAATTTACAGCAATTATAACAAATCTGTTTTACTCAATGGAAATGTGTGTGATGTGTATATATAGGATTGCCAGATTGGGCTACTTTTAGTAACTTAATAGGGTTACGACTTTGCATTTAGGTTATTATTTTATTTAACATGGGTATTAAACTAAATCTAAAAAGCAAATATATTATTCGGATTTTTATTCGATGACAACTTTAAATCTAACTTAATTTATTATTATATTTTAGTAAACATTTTTACCGCTTCCCACTTAAATCCGATGGTAACTTTTTACCTTCTATTATTTGCTGTATATAGACACACGGATACGACATTTGCAAGGAAGAAAGGAAGAAGATTTACGAATTGGAACCTGGAATATTCGAACCATGATGCAAACGGGAAAAATGATAGAAATAAGCAACGAATTAGACAAGTTTAAAATGGATATCGTAGCACTGCAGGAACTTAGATGAAAAGGACCAGGAAGGATAGATAAACAGAAGTATTCTATATTCTATAGCGGATGCTCAGATGTTGCTGGACAACATGGAACTGGCTTCTTTGTCAATAAAAAAATGAGAGCATCAATTATTAGCTTTAGACCAATAGATGAAAGGCTCAGTACAATGAAGGTACATAGGAAGTTCAACAACATTACTCTCATAAATGCATATGCACCAACAGAAGACAGCGGTGAAGAATCAAAAGACCGATTCTATGATGCTCTGGAGAATGTATGTGCAAGAACAAGCACCTATGATACCTTAATAATAATGGGAGACTTCAATGCTAAAATAGGGAAAGAGCATTTCGCAGTCGAAGTAGCTGCGCAATATTCACTGCACAATGAGACAAGCCCAAACGGCATTCGGCTATGCCAATTAGCCAACGCAATGTCGCTGGGAATAGAAAGTACAGCCTTTGAGAGAAAAACTATATACAAAGGCACATGGAAAATGCCGGGAAGCCAACTGGTGAACCAAATCGACTACGTACTTATAAGGAGAAGATACGGCTCATCAATAACCAATGTGAGGACCCACAGAGCGCCAAACTGCGATAGCGACCATTTCCTGGTACTGGGAAAACTACGGCAGAGAATATCAAATGTCGCCAAAAGTAAAGGTAAAAAAAGGGAGCAGTGGGATACAGACCAGTTAAGCAAAAATGAGGCCCTAAACAAATATCAAAACACCATCAGCTTGGTGTTAGATAGACTCCCAGCCCATAGCAATATTGACGATGAGTGGAAGTCCATGGAGAGTGCAATAATCAAAGTAACCAAAGACGTAGTAGGGACAAAAATAAAATCAAGAAACATAGATTGGTTCGATATGGAATGTGAAAGGGTTATAACAGAAAAGAATAACGCGCACTATAGATGCTACAAAGAAACACTAGAGCTAATAATGCAATATACCAAGAGAAGCGGAGAGAAGCGTGGGAAAAAAAGAGAAATGATGCGTAAGAAAATAGAAAGCATAGAAGAGAACTATAATCAACGCAAAGTGAAGGATTTCTATAGAACAATCAGAAATGAAGCGAAAGGGAACCAACCAAAATTAAACATATGCAAGGATAAGAACGGAAAAATCCTAAAGGAAGAGAAAGATGTCATGGATAGATGGCGCCAGTACTTCGACGAGATATTAAATGTTGATCATATGAAAGACCTAGACGAGCCAGAAACAATAATATACACAGCTCAAGAAAATGCCGAACCACCTACATGGGATGAAGTCAAAACAGCCATGGAAAAGCTTAAAAATTGTAAGGCACCCTGCGAGGACGGCATCACTGCCCAAATCTTAAAACTGGCCGGAATAGATGCACATAAAAGACTGCACCAACTAATATGCAAAATATGGAAAGAAGAACTGGGGTTAATCTGCCCTATCCACAAAAAGGCGACAAAACAAACTGCGACAATTACAGGGGAATAACACTATTCAACACTGCATATAAGGTACTCTCCAATGTGATATTCGAAAGGATAAGACCGTATGCAGAAGAAATATTAGGGGAATATCAATGTGGCTTCCGAGAAAGTAGATCAACTCTGGATCAGGTGTTTGTGCTAAGTACATCGACCTGCACTGTCTGTTAATCGATTTTAAAAAAGCATTCGACAGTATTAAAAGAGCAAAACTAGGAAGTGCACTTGCTCTAATGGGTATCCCACATAAACTTGCCAAACTAGCCATGATGACAATGGATCCAAGGCCAGAGTAACAGTCCAAAACAAAACATCAAAGGAATTTGAAATAAGAACCGGTGTTAGGCAGGGAGATGCCTTGTCAGCTGTTCTTTTTAACCTTGCGCTACAAAATGCAATCGGAAACCTCGCAAATAAGGGAAATATCATAACAAAATCATACCAAATATGTGCGTACGCAGACGACATACTGATCATGGTTAGGGACAACAGAACTATAGAAGAATTGTTTTTAACAATAGAGGAGAAAGCGAGCAAAGTCGGCCTGAAAATACATGCAGATAAAACAAAATACTTAAAACTGTCACGTTATAACCCAAGAAGGGCTCCTCAGAACTTCATTATAAATGATCATCGGTTTGAAGAAGTTCAAAATGTCAAATATCTTAGAGTAACTTTCAATAACACAAATAATCTATCACTGAGGGTACAAGATAGAATCCAAGCTGCGAATCGATGCTATTATTCACATCTGAAGCTCTTCAAATCAAAAATCATGTGGGGGAGGGTGTACAAAAACACACCGACGAAGGAATTGAAGAATTGCTGGAATGGGCTCTAATCTATGGATCTCGCCATTCTGAACACCAACCCTAGTCCGATATAACGGAGCATCATACATTTATCTTGCCCTGGTCAATGACGATGTATTTGGAAAAAACCGCGGTGATCGGTCCTGAGAAACGAACTGTCGACGAGCGGTCTCTCTTTCATCCTAACTAGAATACCAGCCACAAGCAGGAGGACGAGAAAAAGGTGGAGATCCTGTGTTACAGACATGTTCACAACACCAAATAGGTCTTTCGCGGAACAAAATAGTAACAAGGAAATTAACATGGAGAGCTGTAAATAATATCTGGTAAAGCATATAGGAAAAGCACATCACTCCTAAGGTGAGGCGAAGACTACAACTTGCCCTACTGCTGGTCAAAAGACATACAAAACCAAATTTCAGAAACAAAGCGTAAAAGGAGGCGTTTGCAAAAGAGCATAGAAGTAGGAGAGGGAAAAGACGGTCTGAATATAAACAAGCAAATCGAACGCTCAAATGGTTAATATCAGAGGCAATGAAAAAGCCTGGTCAAAATTATGTGACAGCCTAGAAACTGACAAAGAATATAAAATCGTCAGATCCCAATTAATGCACCAAATCCGAAGATCATACTACCTCTGCAGGAACGTGAAGAAGTTTTCGACCAACTTCTCATCAATAGCTGGGAAGATCACCATCGATGGGTAGACCTTTTACCACTTCCCCAAACGTCAATAACCTCAATTAAGACAAGTCGATGAGGGCATGGAAAAAATAAAGTTGGGCAAGTCTCCCGGCTAGGATGGAGTACCGCCTGAAGCAGTATAGGCAGTTATTGACAGTAACACGGAATACTTTGTAATCTTCTTCAACTCCCTGCTGCAGTCGAACCGATTTACCGATGCATGAAAACTCTAAAAATCTTAGTTTAAAAACCTAGGAAAACAATGGACGATGCAGTTAAATATAGACCAATATGTCTGATCAATGAACCGGCTAACAAACCTCCATAGTAATCAATACGTGGGGGCCTCCATAGTAATCAATACGGATTTCGAAGAGGTAAAACCACAATGCGCTGGAGCACGTCATCCTCAATGCAGAGAAGGAAATGCGACAAGGCCAATGCAGTTTCCTTGTCCTTATTGGCACACAAAAGGCCTTCAATTCTTCCCCTTGTCGCATAATCCTATCCAAACTTGAAAATAATCATACTTCAGAAATCTCGTCGTCCAGATAACATCCAAGATGAAAAAGATAATCTTGGGTGATGTACCGCAAGGTTCGGTCCTCGGGCCAACCATTTAGAACGTGTTGTATGACGATGTCATGTCTGTGGATACGAAGGAGGCCGGATGGCCTGGATGGCCGTATTGGCGTCTGCAAAAATCCCGAAGAGCTAGTATTCAAGGTAAATGTAACGAATGTAAGCACTATGAACAGGTGGATTAAAAGGAACGAATTGAAAGTAGCCGTGAATAAAACTGTGGCAGTAGTCCTAAATAGGACAAAACTACCTCCTATAAAGTTTACCATGGCAGGAGAAAATAAAATACCTGGGCATGGTAATAGATAAGGGGCCATCGTTTGCGGGATATATCCACTATGCGCGCGAAAAGGCGCAACGCTTGACGAAGGCCCTAAGCAGCATACTACCTAATATTAGAGGTCAGGACAGCAAAAAAGGAAGGTGCTAGCGATGGCAATGTAGTCGATAGTGATGCACGGGGCTCCGCCATGGATCGGGGCAGCAACATGTCAAATCTATAGGAAGAAAATCACGTCCACTCAAAGATTAAAGGCCTTCAGAATATGCAGTGCATACCGAACAACATCTGCAGATGCTGCGCTCGTAGTGGCAGGCATCGTACCGTCATAGCTCCTTGCCGAAGACAGATAGCGATTATATGACTTACACATGTTAATAACAATAATAGACCGGAAGCAAGAGAGGCAAATGACTTACCAGAAGTGGCAGACAGATTGGGAGCTCGCTAAAGCCGGAAGGTGGACCCACAGGATGACACCGGACATTAGGAAATATATAGAGAGGAAGCATGGCTCGTTAAATTTTTACATTACACAGTGACTTACAGGACACGGAGTCTTCTGCTCCCACACGGAGAGAGTTGGAAAGAGGGGGTGTGCACAACGCCGATACTGTACAGAACAGGTACATACTCCAGAACACTCAATATTCGATTGTGGGAATTGGAGTAACGAAATGGACAATATTAAAAGAAACCTACCTGCGGCAACCATGCCCCAGAAAGCATATTATAGGAAATATTCGCGGAATGCTGTGAAAATTTTTGTAGAAGAAGTGATGCAGAAAAAGGTAAATGATGAACTAGAAGAACAGAGCAGAGAAAGAGGCGACACCTGAGAAAAGTATATTAAGACCAAACCTGTAGCATGTCAGGCTGAACGGCGGGAACACTACAGGAGAGAAATAAAGAGGAGATGGTTTTAGTGGTTATGACTGCCTTAGACGGCTGGTTAGTCCCGCACTCCCCATATTGATATGATAGATAGTGGTGTGTAAAAGCATTTCCTCTCCTCTGTGGAAAAAAATTAATAGCTACCTACAGACGCGTTTCAAGATCTATCTCTCATCAGTGGAGCTTTGATCTTTTGATTTATAAAATTAAATATACTTACACTAGTTTGAAAACCATGTGCGGGGCTGCCGAGTATAGGCTATGTTATGACATTTGTCCTAATATATAACAGACAAATATGGCGCAAGGAACTGAACAATTTGGGTGCTCCGAGTGGTATCTACCTGGGACGTAAGAACGATGGACTAGTTGTAGATTGCCTGGTCTTTGCAGATGACATGGCACTGTTTGGTGATTCTCTTGAGATGGCAACAATGCAGGTAAACTGCCTCACAAAACAGGCTGCCAAAGTGGATCTTCAAGTGTCGCTGGAGAAAACAGAATTCTTGACCAACATCAGAGAAGCAAACAGAGAGATGTTACTAGAACAGGGAAACATAAAGAGGACTGAGAAATTTAAGTATCTGGGCGAATGGATTGAACCCAACTTATCAGAAACAGCATCATTATCCAAGAGAGTCAGCAAGTTAGAACTAGCCTATCGGCTGACTAAGAACACTTACAATAAGAAATGCCTGTCACGCAACCTGAAACTTAAGCACTCCACATCAGTCTTACGACCAGAAGCCCTGTATGCCATGGAGTGTCTTTCCTTGAACCGGAAGAGTCTAATAGAGAAATCGGAAATCAGAGAGAGGAGAATCATCAGGAAGATCCTAGGCCCGGTAAAGGAAGATGGGGAATTCCGAAGACGGCATAACTCTGAGCTCTACGAACATATTGAGATGCTCTCTGACTGTGCAAGGAAAAGAAGGGTAGCTTTCTATGGTCACGTTGCAAGATTGCCTGCAAACCGACTAACCAACCGTCTGTTCACCTTCTGGCAAAACAGGAAGCTTCGTACCACTTCGTTGACAGAGACCAGGAAGGATATTAAAGAACTGGGAATATCAGATCTCAAAAACAGACAGTCTGTGAGACGCACCCTGAATGAAGTCTGTGGATTTCAGGAAAAACCTCGAAGGAAAGGTACCCCCTGGAAAGAACTTTTGTTACACTCTCTCTTTGTTACATTTTGTTATTTTTCTAAAAAATACCAAAATAACTCGAAAACTCTCCTAAATTTTGAGAAATGTTTCGAATAAAACTCAAGAGAACTACATATACTCTAAGGAAACTTATTATTTAGTCACATTTTGTCTGTAAAGTTGGTAAAAATCAAGTTTGAAACAAAGTTCAATTTTGTTTTTGCTTTATAGTCTTTTGTCCTAAAATTACGAAAATAATTCAAAAATTAAACGAAATTTTGGAAAAAGTTTAAATACAATTTGTAGTGAATAAAATTTCCTATTAAAAACTTTGTAATCTAGATATTCTTAGTCTATTAATTTGGTAATAATCAACAAATTCAAAAACCTTGTTATTCTTCTACATTTTCCTTGTCATCAAAACGCGAAAATAATTCGCAGAATAGGCCAAATTAAAAAAAAAAATTCAATAAATCTCAAAGAGAACTAAATTTTCTATAAGAAACTTTCTTATCTATTCACTTTTTGACTGTCAGGCTGGTAATAATCAACCTTGAAACAAAGTGAAATATTGTTTTTGCTTTACATTCTATTTTCTCAAAAATACGAAAATAACATAAAAACTAAACGAAATTTTGAAAAAAAATTCAAATAAAATTTGTAGAGAATAAAATTTTGTATTAAAAACCTTTTCATCGGGTTATTTTTAGTCTATGCGTTGGGTAATAATCAACAAACTCAAAAACCTTGTTATTCTTCTACATTATCCTTGTCATCAAAATACAAATATAATTCGCAAACTATTTTATGTTATTGTAATTTAATATTAATACACATTAATGTTCAATATCGCGAATTCTCGTATAATTATTGTGACATACAAATGAGCCAATATAATAAACTAGTACAATCAAATTAAATTACTGAACAATACATTCTAAATAAGTTTACGTTGAGTTTTTGTTGTTGGTATGAGAGATGTCTGTTACATCAAACCATGCTTTTTTAATCTTTATGTCTTAAGTGAAATGTCCGTTTGTAACGTATCGGGATGTTTCATTGAGAGCATATACAAAAAATAAACAATTCATTCCACGCTGAGTGTGTATATTTGTTCCACGAGTGAAACAGATGGTGACGATGATTTTTAGGAATGCAACGCAACTCCAGAAATTCTAAATTGAGTGATTGAGAAGCGTCCGCCTGTCATAACGACACGTGCCAAACAGCCATCCGATTCAGAACCATCTCTCTCTATACCCACCCTGCATCCAAAACTATCCGTCTCTCTCCACTTATTCATTAAATCCTGGTTTTAGATATGTTTTTATTTGGTCAGAGAGATACATACAACATCCGGTCGAAATCGTGTCGCAACTTCCCGGTTCGCATCTGTCCGTCGTTAAATTACGAGGTGACTGAACCGCATGCGAATATAATTATGGATTGAAATCTTTCGGTAATGCTTTTTCAGTTTGTTTTTTTTTTCTATTATTTTTAATAAATTCGAGTTTCAAATCCCAAGGGATTTAAAACTAGCTGTGACATCATCTGTGGAAGATTAAATCAACGCGCTTGAGGCTGTTAAAATAATTTTGTGCTCGCAAGCTTAAGATTTATTATTTTAAACAGGGTTTTTTATGTATTTACTCAGAACGTCTCCAGATATCATCCAACCGAAATATTAATATTAATTGGTACGTGGAGTTTCTATTAATAAAAAGTTTATAAATATATTGTGTAATACATTTCTTTGTTGCAGCTGAGAAAATATTAGTACATACGACAAAAGTAAAATTAACTGCGTTGTTTAGGATGATACGGAACGAAGTTTAATGATATGTAAATATAAGGTTAAATTTTAACACACACATAAAATAATATAAATATTCTGGGAAATAGCTTCATTCAATTGCCATAAATTATAGAATAATATTTTTGCTTCAATATTATAACAGTAATAATAGAAATTTAGTATACAAAAGCAAATTGTTAAAGAAGACCTAAAAAATTGTTTGTTGACTTTCAACAAACAATTTTTGCAGCCAAATCAATGTTTTATCACATGATAGAAAAACATAAAAATACTAAATACAACTTTCTATGAACAGTTAGGAGTAATATTTTGTCTATCCTGATAACGATCGAACAGAATCGATAACCTTGTATTATATTTCACTTTTAGATATGTTGATATAACTGAAGGAAATGAAACTCTTCATCAGTTACCATAAGGTTACAAAGTTTGTACATAAAAATGCGACAAAAGGCGGAAATATTGTATTTAACCTGAAGCTGATCCCTTGGGATTTGCCAAACCCCAAATTAAGAATTGCTGCTGCGACAATAGGAAGGGTTTTGTCAGCACACTTGCTGCTTTTAATCAGTTTACCAGTTCTAGTAACAATAATCCAGGAAGCTGCATGTGTCTCAATATGTCGTAATATGTCATTTCTTGTTCAACTTGGGGATTACTAAATCCCTCATTACTAATACCACTTCACCTGGAATTTGTTATGATCTGTCTATACTTGTGTGCTTAGACTTGTAGATCTGTCCTTGCCTGTCTAGCCTTATCCAACTAGTCTTTTCTATCCAGAGATGTATGATAGTCTAGCCAGTCTAGTCCTGTCTCTCAAGTATTTTTTTGTCTAAGTTGTTCTTTGTAGTTCTGTCTGTCTAATCTTTTCTGTTTTATCCCGCCTGTTTACTCTTGTCTGTCTAGTCTTGCCTGAATTTTCTTGTCTGTCTAGACTAGTCAACTAGTCTTGTCTGTCTAGTTTTGACATTTCCCCGCAGCTTCAGCAGTGTTCTGACCCTGAGCAGATTTTAACATTTGTGGGCAAATTAAATGCAGCCACGGAAAAAGCCGCACGAGATACCTTTCCACTAAGAACTAACTGCCTTGCGCAGGGGGAAAAACAGGCTACGGCGACTGTATCCAAAGAGCAGTGGCGAACGAAGACAATATAATAAAATAGTGTATAACGCTAAATTAAATGAATATAAAAACGCAATTCTAGAGTCGAAGAAACTCAAGTGGCTGACTGAAAAGTGAATTCTGCACTCGATCTTCACTGAAAACCGATGTGGTCCTGTTTCAAAGGCTTCAAGAGGTAGAAAAACCTCTACAAGCTACCTGAGTAGCCATAAGGTTTTGTATAAATCATTACATATCTTTGAAACCTCTCACAAACTTCTTAAGACATACTTTCCGCAGGACGATAAGAAGGAAGACACTCCGCAACACACGTTTGTCAGATAACTTGCTGAAACTGGTCAAGGAGGGCAATACGATATACCGTTCACTATGACTGAGATTGAACGAGTTATATAAAAGATGAGCCCGAATAAGGCCTCTGGGGTGGATGGCATTATCTCTGACGTAGCATTGGCCGCCTACAACCCGGCAGCAAATACGTTTCTTAATCTTTATAACAAGTGTTTTAACATGTCCATATTCCCGTCCTGCTGGAAAGAATATTTAATCCTGATTATCCCTAAAGCCAACAAACAGCGCTGTCCATAAAATGCTTTAGACCAATAAGTTTGCTTCCAGTGACCGGAAAGGTGTTGGAGTGTCTTCTCTTCTCGAGTATTGACCATCACTTTTATAGGAACAAGTTGGTGAACTAAAACTAATTTGGCTTTAGAAAGGGCATGGGCACTGTTGAGGCCATTTCAAAGGCGGTTAGGTTTATAAGGGAGGCATTAAGATCGAAGCTTTACTGTTCAGCCATAGCCTTGGATATAAGTGGGGAATTTCACGAAGTCTGGTGGCCGCCCACTTATGATCTGCAGGCAGATTGTTAAAGATTGTCCTGACAGTCTAATCAAGTTAGCCAGGTCTTACTTTGTAGATCGCAGTTTATATCCTGGTTTAGATCCTGGTTTATACATAGAAAGGAGCATCGGCAAAGGTTGTCCACAGGGTTCAAAGTTAGGTCCTGGTTTCTGGAATATATTATATGGCACCATTTTCGAAAAAGATCTGCCTGAAGATTGCGAAATTGTTGCTTATGCGCATGACACGTTTCTACACTGCGGAAGCAAAACCATCGAGGGTTTGAAGGAGAAAACTGATCGGTCTCTAGATAATTTTTGCCAGTGGGCAACTGAAACCAGACTTAATTTTAATACCCAAAAGACCTTTTTCTTCGGCAGATCTCGAAGCTAAGGAGTCCCGTATTCACTCTTGGGAATACAAAAATTAGATGCCAACAACACCTAGGGTACTTAGGTGTCATAATTGACAGATTCCTGAGCTTCAGAGAACACATGAAGCAGGCTTGTAGCTGTGTATCGCTGCGAGAAAGGAGTGGGGTCTGGGGAGATCACAGCTGATTGATATCTACCGCGGCACTATAGAACCCGCACTATTTATACGCTGCTCTAATATGGCAGATGTATTGTGGCGTAAAGGGAGGCTTAAAGCTTTTGAGCGCATAGCGCCTCAGCACCATCCGTGCTGCAAAAGCGTATCGCAGAGTCTCCTCTGAGGTAACCTGTGTGATTACGGATCTCCTTCCAGCCGACATCCGTCTCAAGTAGCTGGCCTGTCATAGCACTCACCAGATCGCACGATACGTTATTAAAGAAATAATGGGCATACCAGATGCACTGAACCACCTAGAACTAGCCATGAATACCCAAGAACTAATTCACCCTTCACAATTGTCGCTGGTTACGTACCATTTGATACAGAGTGATATTATATTACATATATTTCAACATTTCAACACCGGATGGACACGGACGGTTTGAGTTCGATCAGAGGTATCAGAGGTAGAGGTGCATTCGTCGTCTACTTTCAAGACGAGGAAGTGTATCATAGGCTTATTAAATTAGAAAATTATTGCTTCATTTTTCAAGCTGAAATGTTGGCCATACTGCAAGTATGAATTAGTGTACTGAATTTTGGCCTCATGCACTAGTTTGCACACGAAGGAAAATACAAATAAGCTATCTAGTTTTGTTTGTCTAGTCTTGTCTGCCAAGACTAGTCTGTCTAATCTTATTTACCTAGTATTACCCATCTAAAAAGCCCGTCTTTGCCCGGTAAAGATTGGCTTGGTAAAATGCAGGGATAAAGAGAGGATTAACCTAAATAGGTACCATAGATGTTGGCTGGCAGAATACAAGGCTGTAAATTGTCAAGGACCGAACAGGCAAGAGCTCCTGAAATGTGAAGAAGAAAGTCACAAGGCATTCCAATGTCAAAATGATCCATTTTGCCCTAACTGTAACGAAAAAGTCACCGAGCAAACATTCGACAATGCCCGGAATATAAAACTATACACAGATACTAACTGCACTGTACACAGACACTCGAAACAAACATGAAAAGGTTAGATTGCAATGTTAAAACGCGCATCGCGTATGAAATGACAAAACTAGGACGGCAGTAAGCCGTCCGGGCTGCCCACCCTGAAGGAATGCGCGTGCAATACACCCGTATTTAAAGCTAAGTAGAAAAGGGGGTTTAGTGATTGAGAGCCTCACACGCAGGCTGGTAGAGCTTCCCCAAACCATAATAAAAATATAAAAAAAATCATGCCCGTCTAATCTTGTCTGTCTAGTCTTATCTGTATAGTCTTGTCTGACTAATCTTGTGGGTCTAATTGTCTATCTAGTCTTGCCTGTATGGCCTTGTCTGTCTAGTTTTGACTATATAGTCTTGTCTGTCTACTTTTGTCTACCTAGTCTTACTGTCTAGTCACATTCAAATTCAAATTAAATTTATTTCTCTAATTAAGCTATACAAAAAATACATGCTAAAAGAAATATATCAACGATATTTATAATAAATTAAACTAACATTATCTTAAATTGATCAACTTAGACTTTTACCCTATAGAATTCTTTCATAGTATAGGGCTCTATGTCGTTGGTGTATTTATAGACTTCTTGTTTGAAATTTCTCACATTATTACATTCTTTGAGGTCATTTGGTAAGCTATTATATAACTTGATACAACTATAGTATGGTCCTTTTTCCACCATAGATAAATTATGTGCTGGTACTATATAGGTTTTATTATTTCTTGTGTTTATGTGGTGAATGCGTTCATGATGTGTGAAATATGTTTAATGTTTAAATATGAAGATTAATGTTTCAAATATATGAAAAACCTGCAACTGTAAGAATATTAGTTTTTTAAAGGAACCTTTACAAAATTGCCTGAAATTTAGCTTGAGCATAATTCTTAGTGCTTGCTTCTGCACTCTAAATATTTCAATTACGCTTTTCCCTCTTCCCCAAAAAATTATTCCAAAACGGAGATGTGAGCAAAAGTTGGCATAATATACAACTTTTGGCATTTCTGTACTTGCACATCTTTGAAGAATTCGTAGTGCATACGTTGTTCTGTTTAGCTTTATATATAATTTTTTTACATGGGTTTCCCAGCTTAAATGTTGATCAATATGTATCCCTAAAAGTTTCACATCACTTTTTAATTCCAATGTATCTCTGTCAATTACTATATGTTTTGGATAGTTTACTTTAGATCGGTATGTTCGGAAAATGATTAGGTTAGTTTTATCTTCATTTATAGTTAATTTATTCATTTGGAACCATATTTTTGCCTGATTTATTACCGAATTAGACTTAGAAATATTTTCCACTATGAATGTACTAGCTACTAATAATGTTGTGTCATCTGCATAATTTATTATTTTAGATTCATTTAGAGCTAGCGGCAGATAGTTTAAGTAAATCGTGAACAGCAGTGGCCCCAAAATACTACCTTGTGGGATTACCACTGTAATGTTTCTAATTTTTGATTTTGCCGTGCCATAAGAAGCACTGACCACTTTAGTCTGTTGTGTTCTGTTGCTCAGGTAGGATCGGAATAAACGATTTAGTGCGTTGCCTCTAATACCACACTTTTCCAGTTTATATATAAGAAAACTGAGGTTAACCGTATCATAGGCTTTTGATAAATCTATAAATATGCCACAAGGGATATCTTGATTATCCAAATGCTTTAATACATTGTCTAAGAAATAGAAACACGCGGTTTCTATACTTTTTCCTTTAACATATCCGTGCTGAGTATCATTTAGAAGATCGTATTTTTTAAAAAAGGATATGGTCCTATCAGCTATCACTCTTTCAACAATTTTTGAAAAAGATGATAATATGCTAATAGGCCTATAGTTTTCTAAGACATTCTTGTCCCCTATTTTATAAACAGGTGTGATAACAGAATGCTTAAGTTTGTCAAGATATATTCCAAATTCAATTGATTTGTTGATAATACGTGTTAATGGATCAATAATTTCTAGTATAACATTTTGTATTAGGGCTTGGGAAATTTCATCGTCACCTGTACTGTTTTTATTTTTAAAGATCATTAAGTAGTTGAAAATATCTTAATTTCTCACTGGTTCAATGAAGATGGAATGAGTATTCATTAGAGTGTTATCTACATAATTGAGTTTTGGAATTTAACTACATAGTCTAATTGGAATAGTAAAATAAAAATCATTCAACTCATTCGCTAATATGTTAATATGTCTCTTATCTGTTGGATACGCTATGTATTGTTGTTCTTTTTTTAAATTAACCATTTGTTTCACCACATTCCTGGTGGCTTTCATTTTGATATGGGATAATTTTATTTGGTTTTCTAAACTTATACTTTTTGCCTTTCTAAGTTGACTGTTATAATCTACGTACCCTGTTATAATGTCTTCTGCAGTTTTTATTATAATGGGCTAATATATGTAGTAAATCCATGTCTTTTTTTATTCTAATTATACTAGGATTTGTGAAATTATTTCTCTTTCTAATTTTCTTTTTATAAATTATTCGAGAATAGCAGGTATTAAATAACGATAAGAATGCACCCATAAATAACTCCCATTTCTTATTTACATCGTTTTCAGGCGTTGAATAAAGCGCGGACCAAGATTCGTTTTTCAGCATGTCTTTGAATTGTATCGTCTTTTCATTAGTGAATTTTCTGATTACTCTAAACTCTTTATTTTTGTGTTTTGTATCAACTAAGGTTATAAGCTGTGCGCTGTGATCAGATATATAAAATTCTCGAGTTTCTGTAGAGTAGCCAGTGTTCGTTTTGATGATTATATTGTCTATACATGATGCCATGTGACTTGGCTCTTTCATTGTTAATACTGAATTAAATTACTATTTTAATTGGCGGCTTTTTTTATTTGTTTGTAAAATGTCAATGTTAAGATCCCCGGCAATAATATATTGACTGTTATTATTAACATTTAATTTAATCAGAAGTTAGTGCAGTCTATAAGATGTTCAAAATTAGCAAGGGGAGGTCGGTAAGTGGCAATGATAATTATTGACTCATTGTTCATAGTAGTTTGTGTAGCTGTTACTTCAAATAAAAATTCTGCCATCGCATTGATGTCTAATCTTGGTGTGCACGTTACATTATTATCGCAGAATATCGATACACCTCCATGTGCACCCTCTTTTCGACAAAAAGCAGATGTTAGATGATAATTATTAATTTTAAATAACTGTAATTGCTCAATGCTCTTCCAATGTTGTTATTACTAACCATTTATAAACTTTATTTTGTTCAAGCACATATTCAATTTTTTGTATTGAATTTCCAATAGATTGAACATTTTGATTTATTAACTTAAACATTAAACCAAACTTTTTTACATGAATTTAAATTTACATTCTCGGTGGGTTTCCTGATATCCTCTGAAACTCTGACTTCTGTTTGATGGGTGAAAATTATATCTCTCGTGTAGTATACCTTCAGGCCAGAAAGAACGGTCGTATACGACATCTTTTAAGCCAAGCTCCACTCCCACTTTGAAACTCTTATTATTTATAGTTTGCATTTTTGGTACAATTTCTTCTACCGAAAAGTTGTTTTTAGTGTGTCCAGTTTTCTGTGTTAAATAATTCAGAATAATTTCTTCCGTGGCATGATCCATCGCACGTGATATGAATAACCATATTCTCTTAGGTTCGATATCTCGTCCCACAAAACCAGTGGATTTATCCTCTTCATTAACTTTAGCATTCCCTAAAGACGCGCGAGATCTTCTTGATATGGTGACGGCTGGTTTTCCTGTCAGCTTTTTGGAATTGTGTTGATATTTTTCAGCAGGTGTGTTATTGGTTGCTTCTTCTTCCAGTGTGTGAACTCTACTGGCAGTTTTCAAATGATTATTATCGGAAACTAATTGTAAATTATTATCCGAATGTGAAAGAATATGTGGTTCACAGTTTTGGCGTTGAGGCGCATTCAGTTTTGAAGTAAGTTGTGTTGCATGTTGGGTTGCATGTGATGATGTTGGTAGTTTAGGTAAAAAACCTACAATCTGTTGTTCCAGCACCAACAGGTAATTATTCATTATACGATTTTTGTCCTCCATCTCTCTTACCAGTTTACGCAATAACTCAACTTCCAATTCGAGAATTTTTATTTTTCCATCCTCCATTTTTTCTGATGTTTCAATGTTTTCCTCCACTTCTTCACCCATTTCATGTATACACTTCGATTTGTTTGCACGTAATAAACATCTTGGGTGGAACTTTAGTTTGCACTTTAAACAAAATACATATTCACGCCCTTTTTTACCGCAACTATTGCACAGTAATTCACTTGCTTCTTCACTTTCAGTCATCTTTATCAGCCTTGCGTGTTTAGTCTTGTCTGGCTAGACTCGTCTGTCTAGTTTTGTCTGTCAAGTCTTGTTTGTCTAGTCTTGTCTGTCTAGTCTTGTCCGTATAGTCTTTTCTGTCTAGTCTTGTCTGTCTAGTCTTGTCTGTCTAGTCTTGTCTGTCTAGTCTTGTCTGTTTAGTCTTGTCTGTCTAGTCTTGTCTGTCTAGTCTTGTCTGTCTAGTCTTGTCTGTCTAGTCTTGTCTGTCTAGTCTTGTCTGTCTAGTCTTGTCTGTCTAGTCTTGTCTGTCTAGTCTTGTCTGTCTAGTCTTGTCTGTCTAGTCTTGTCTGTCTAGTCTTGTCTGTCTAGTCTTGTCTGTCTAGTCTTGTCTGTCTAGTCTTGTCTGTCTAGTCTTGTCTGTCTAGTCTTGTCTGGCTAGTCTTGTCTGTCTAGTCTTGTCTGTCTAGTCTTGTCTGTCTAGTCTTGTCTGTCTAGTCTTGTCTGTCTAGTCTTGTCTGTCTAGTCTTGTCTGTCTAGTCTTGTCTGTCTAGTCTTGTCTGTCTAGTCTTGTCTGTCTAGTCTTGTCTGTCTAGTCTTGTCTGTCTAGTCTTGTCTGTCTAGTCTTGTCTGTCTAGTCTTGTCTGTCTAGTCTTGTCTGTCTAGTCTTGTCTGTCTAGTCTTGTCTGTCTAGTCTTGTCTGTCTAGTCTTGTCTGTCTAGTTTTGTCTGTCTAGTCTTGTCTGTCTAGTCTTGTCTGTCTAGTCTTGTCTGTCTAGTCTTGTCTGTCTAGTCTTGTCTGTCTAGTCTTGTCTGACTAGTCTTGTCTGTCTAGTCTTGTCTGTCTAGTCTTGTCTGTTTTAATTTGGCAAGCGCTCGGTTATGCCCGAAATATAAGGAGGAAGCAGCTATCCAAGAAATTAAAATAAAAGAAAAAATTTCATACTTCGAAGCAAGACGTAAAATCATTGTAACCACACCCATAAAAAATAGGACATATGCAAATGCCGTTTCGACTCCCACAAGACCCGCACCGTTCGATGTGAAGGAGCTGGCTGCAGCCCTTATTCCCGCTATTATGGACTCCCTAAGAAGTTTGATTCGTCCAGACATTTTCCAAGGAAACACTGACCTTCTAGAAATCTCAGCTCCCACACCAACCATAGTAGAAAAGACTCTGGAAGCAACTAGGAAACAGACTCCATCACCTTCCGCGCAAGAGGATAATGGCAGCGAACCATCGAGGAGGGACACAAGACAGAGAAGAGATATATTCAATGCCCCAAAAGGAAGGGAGGAAAAAGACAAGAGAAAACGAGGTGGTCCACCGGACACCAGAGCATCTTCACTCTCGGACGACACATCTGAACCGGAACCAGATCCCAAGAAAGACTGGGTCAGGTCTAAAACCAAAGGATGGGAAAGAGGAAGACCCAGGAACCAGGGTCACACAACGTCCTCGGACAAAAGCAAATAACTCGCTGTTACTTCCCACCTACGTTCTATAACCCATCTTTAAATCTTCCTAATATCCAAAGCGCAAATAATATGTATCCAACAAATTTAAAAATCCTACAATTAAACCTAAATCGCTCTAAAGCAGCACATAATTTACTTGAAAAAACAATCTTCGAAAAAAACATAGATATTGTTATAGGTCAAGAGACAAATAGACACATGGCTGATAACTCCTTCCTCGACTTAGACGGGGATAGCTTTATTCGCATTAACAAATTAGCGACCGTGTTGTCTTACAATAGCTGCAAAGGCTTTGTCTGTGTCGAACTATCAAGATTTTACGTCTATTCTTGTTATCAATCGCCAAGGAAAACACCCAAGGAGTTCGAAGAATACCTAGAACACCTAGAACTTCACCTAAAAGCCAATTCAGCACATAAGGAAGTCATTCTGGGAGGTGACTTAAATGCAAAGGCTCGTATCTTCGGATCAAAAGTCCAAGATATCAAAGGGATGATCCTAGCAGAGTGGATTGAGGCAAACGACCTCTTAGTTATTAATGAAGGAGACACACCTACCTTCTCAGACCACAATGGCTCTTCCCTGATTGACATAACAATAGCGACCACGTCAATAAGCAAAAAAATTAGCGAATGGAAAGTAGATCAAGAACATGAAAACCTAAGCGATCACCGCACAATTACCTTCGAGGTTCGGGAATTTCCACACACAACTCGTGCCCAAGAAGCACAAAAACAGCGAGGCTGGAAACTGACAGCCGAGGGATGGTTTAGATTACAATCAAAATTAGACTCGGAATCTGATCATAACAGCGAACCACCCGAAGACCATACGCAAGCAGTTAATAGTCCTGTAGAATTTGCCGAATATATTTCCAAACTGTGCGATGAATGCTTTCCAAGACGACGTCGACCACAACACCGCCACCAATCTACCCCCTGGTGGACTACAACGATTGCCGCTAAGAGAGCCGCATGCTTCAAAAAGAGAAGAGTGATGGAGAGAAGGAACAAATCTAACGCAACTGATGAACAGAAACAAGAGGCTAGAATCGAATATAGTAACTCCAAAAAAGAATTCAAGATTGCTATATACGCACGCAAGAAAGAGCTGTGGAAGGATCTCTGCAATCAATTAGAGGAAGATATATGGGGCCAAGGTTTTAAAATTATATCAGGCAAACTAAATCTTAGACCAAACATTAGCCTAAGCGAGGAAGAGATAAGTAGGCAGGTAGAAAAACTGTTCCCGAAGAAACCCAAAATCAACTGGATGGTCCCAGTAGTAACTGAAATAAAGACCTTTGACTTGGAAGATATTGTAAAAACTGCGCAGAGAATTAAGACCGGAAAAACTCCAGGTCCAGATAGTATACCCACAGATGTGCTCAAAGAAATAGCTACCAGGAGACCTGAAATCGTCTTGAGAGTTATGAACAACTGTCTAACTAAAGGAGAATTTCCAGACATTTGGAAGGAGGCACGACTAGTACTCGTTGAAAAACCCAAAAAAGATCCGGCCGATAAAACATCATTCCGGCCGATTTGTATTCTAAATACCCCAGGTAAACTATTAGAAACGTTAGTTAAGACACTCCTGGAGAACGAGCTAGAAAGCAAAGGAATTCTACACGACAGACAATACGGATTTAGAGCGGGCAGGTCAACGATAGATGCCCTGTCCAAAGTCATGGAGATACCTAACAAAATTAGAGAAAAGGCCTTCAAGAACCAAGAGCTCGCGGTACTTCTTACTATTGACATAGAAAATGCCTTTAATTCAGCTCCGTGGGACCTCATAATTGACGCACTAAAAACTGCGGAAATTAGCCCATATCTGATTAAGATGGTCCAGTCGTACCTCAGCAATCGATATGTCATCACAAACAGAGGCTCAAAAATAGAAACAACATGCGGTGCCCCACAGGGCTCCATTCTAGGACCTACATTATGGAACATCTTCTACAACAGCATTTTAGAACTCTTAGGAAAAAAAGTTACCTCTGTTGCATACGCTGACGACCTAGCAGTGATTGTTTGCGGTAGAAATAAGTCACAACTGGAAGAGTCCGCGAAAAATGCCGTAGCAATAATACACCAACATCTAACAGAATTAGGGCTTAAAATGGCACACGCGAAGACGGAAATGGTGATCCTTGTGGGTAGAAGAAAACTTAAGACTCTGTCGGTAAAAATTGGCGACGCCATAATAACGAGCAATCCGGCAATCAAGTACCTGGGGGTATACTTAGATAGAAATACCCGTATGACTACCCACATCAAAATCAAATGCGAGAAAGTCGAGAAGTCACTAATGGCTCTGACTAGGATCACTCCAAACATCTGGGGACCGCGTGAAAGAAAACGTCGAATACTAATGTTCGCGGCGTCTTCAGCCATCTTGTACGGTGCACCCATCTGGACGCAAGAGCTTAAGCATTCTCTATATAAGAACAAACTAGAAGCCCTAAACCGAAAAATGGCACTAAGAGTTATTTCGGCATATAGAACTGTCTCCACTGCTGCGGCAACCGCTATTGCCTCACTGCCGCCTCTCGAACTGAGAGCCAAGGAGATGGTTTACATATACCGACTTGGAAAAAACAGTAGGTCTGAGGCTAAAGATAAATGCATGGAGGAGTGGCAGCAAAGATGGGGAGAATACAATGGTTGGACCAAAAATCTTATAAAAGACGTTAGGTTGTGGAGCAGGAGAAAGTGGGGTGAAGTGGATTACTATGTTACACAGGCCTTCACTGGGCTCGGTGTATTTGGAACATACCTTTACAAAATTTAAAAAAAAGAAAACCCAATCTGCTGGTTCTGTCCGGACATTGATTCAGCCGAACACACAATTTTTCACTGTGTCAGATGGATGGACCTTCGTGAAACAGCAAATCAATTATGCGGCACAGTCATATCAACATCTAATGTGGCAGAATTGCTTCTAAGAACAGAAGCAGATTGGAACGTAATAACAGAAATGATGAGGGATATAATAACAGCAAAAGAGAAACACGAAAGAGAAAACCGAATTTAGAAACGAGGAGGGATAAATCATCCTAAAGTAATGCCTAGGGGCGGTTTCCGGGATGTATCTTCTAATTTTTTTTAAATTTTTTTTTAACTTTTTGAAGTCTTGTTGTCTTTTATTATTATTAAAAAAAAAAAAGTCTTACCTGTCTAGTTTTGTGTGTCTCGGCTTATATATTTAGCCTGTCTAGTAATGTCTGTCGAAACTTGTCTGTCTAGTCTTGTCTGTCTAAACTTGTGTGTCTAGCCTTGTCGGTCCAGACTGGTCCCTCTCGTCTTTAATGTTTAGTGTTGTTTCTCTAGTCTTGACTGTTCGGTCTTCTCTGTATAATCGTGTTTGTCTAGTCTTGCCTATCTGGCCTTGTCTGTCTAGTCTTCTCCATTTAACCTTGTGTGTCTAGTCCTGTCTGTCTAGCCTTGTTTATCTGACCTTGTCTGTCTAGTCTTGTCTGCCTAGTCTTGACTGTCTAGTATTGTCTGTATAAAGTTGCCGTCTAGTCTTGCCAGTCAAGTCCAGTCTTTCTAGTGTTTTCTGCATAGTCCTGTCTATAAACTCTTGTCTGTCTAGTCTTCGCTATCTGGCCTTATATGTGTAATCTTGTGCGTCTAGTCTTTTCTGTGTTGTCTGGTCCGACTAATCTTGTCTTTTTAGTTTTGTCGGTCTAGTCTTGCCTATCTAGTCTTGTCTGTGTATTCTAGTCTGTCTAGTTTTGTCTGTATAGTTTTGTCTGTCTAGTCTTGACTGTCTAGTGTTTTCTGTTTAGTTCCATCTGTCTTGTCTTGTCTGTCTACTCTTATATGTCTAGTCTTGTCTGCCTAGTTTTGTCTGTGTAGACTTGTCTCTCTAGTCTTGTCAGTCTGAGTTTTGTCTGACTTATCTTGTATCTGTATAGTCTTATTTGTCTAGTCCCGTCTCTCTAGTCTTGTCTGCATGGTATTGTCTGCCTAGTCTTGTCTCTATAGTCTTATGTCTCTAGTCGTGTCATTTTAATCTTTTCCTTCTAGTCTTGTTTGTCTAGTCTTGTCTGTCTAATCTAGTCTGTTTAGTCTTCTCTTCAGTCATGAATTGCAGTGATGAAGAATTTTAGCTATGATTTTTTGACTGTGCTATATAAGTACGAATGTAAGTATAGGAAATCGCTTTTTAACATTTTATAAACGTATGTTACCGTTAGAATGTTTCAGTTTGTTTTTCTGGAGGATTTTGTAAATGTCAGCTGCAGCAGGAGGAAGTATCAATCTTATTAATTAACATTTCTAAGTTTTCCAAGCCTGTAAACAAAAATTTTGTGTTTGGATTATTGTTAACTGAGTAGACTAAACAGCATTAAACATTAATACTTAGGAGAAAAAATTGCTCAACCTGCTTCTTGATGTCATTTTATAAAAACATCAAAATTAATGGTAGTAAAATAAGTCCAAGGTTCTTAGTTTAGAAATATTTTTAGATTTGGATATTTTCTATTATGGTCTAGAATGGCCACCTTGTCTCTAAAAATAAATCAACAATTTATAATGTAATTTTTGGTTTACATTTTGCTATGATTTTACTTTGCACATTTTTTTTTTCTAAAAATTTATCTGAATTTTAAATTATCAAAACTATGTTTTTTGATAATAGCCATCAGATTTTACTAAAAATATTGAAAAATACTTAAAGGGTAAAAACTTAAGGGTAAAAGGGTAAAAATCGAATAATTCATCTAAAAGTTTTAGAATGGTGCAAAAATAAATGTTAAACATTTAAAATAGTTCGTGAAATAGGATAAAACACTTTCATAAATACATGTTGAATTGTTAAGTACATGTTGATAAAATGTAATGCACAACTATGTAACTACACAAAGTAATCATATAGGATTGATTAAACAAAAATTAATTAAAGTGCTGGAAGTGTCTAAAATGTCAAATGATTCATTTAGATTTAAACATGTTCAGTAAGTTTCACTCTAAATACCATATTACAATATTATTTTTAAAAGATTTAAAACTTTAAATTATTAATGTTATATAATCGTTCTTAATGCAAAACAATTGAATAAATATTTTATTCTGTGTGCTGTAATTAGTTTGAAGAAATAATTTAACAAATTTAAGCAGCAAAGTTATAATAATCTTCCCAAAATTTTATAATCAAAACTTAATTTCAAACTTTAGAAAACTGAGTTTGCCTTCATCTACAGTCAACAAAATTATATTTAATAATATTAAACTCGACTTTTCGCAAACTTCGTTGGCACTAAAGAGAACATTAATAGTAACTGCAAATAAACAAAATAATAAAAACCAAGCATTCGACACAATTCAGATTTTTAATACAGATGTATACAAAACTAAAATATTATTTTTAACATAATATTTCTTTTGCACTTATAATAATTAAAGTTTTTATATAAACATTGTTTTATTATATCTGCCCAGACTTTAATTACATAATTTGGCAGCTAACTGGTACCCATTTCCACTTAAATTTTTCGCTTCAGAATCAAATTAAAATTTCACTACTGTTTCATAGTAAGTTACTTTTATGGTCTTGCCTAGTATTGTATGACCTTCTCTGCCCTTGTCTGATCTTGTCTGGTCCTGCCTGATTATTTATTGTCTTGTCTGCTCTTGTGTGGCCTTGTCAAGTCTTATCTGGTCTTGGCTGTTCTGTCTGGTATTATCTCGCATTGTCTATTCTTGCATAGTCTTGTCAGGTCTTGTGCGATCTTGTTTGATCTCCTATGGTCTTCTCTGTCTCTTGTCTGGATTTTATGGTTTTGTCTGATCTTGTCTAGTCTTGAATGATCTTCTCTGCTTTATCTGGTCTTATCTGGTCTCGCCTAGACTTGTACAGTCTCCTCTGGTTTTTTGTCGCTTTGTTTGATCTTGTATGGTCTTTTCTGGTTTCGTCTGGTCTTGTCTGATCCGGCGTGGTCATGTGTGGCCTTGTCCGGTCTAGTCTGGTCTTGTCTGATCTTGTCTGGTCTTGTTTGGTCTTGTCTGGTCTTGTCGGGTCTTGTTTGGTGTGTCTGGTATTGTCTTGCCTGATCATCTCTGATCTTGTCAGGGCTCAACTGGTCTTGTCCGGTCTTATCTCTTTTTGTCTGATCATGTCTAATCTTAGTTGATCATGTCTGGTCTTCTCTGACTTTTTCTGGTTTTATCTGGTCTTGTCTGGTCTTGTGTAGACTTGTCTGATCTTATCTGGTCTACTCTCGTTCCGTCTGGTCTTGTCTGTCCAAGTATAGTCTTATTTTGTCTTGTCTGGTCCTGTCTCGTTTTGGCTGGTCTGGTCTGGTCTGAACCTGCCTGGTCCTGCCTGGTCATGTCTGGTCTCGTCTGGTTTTGTCAGAACTTTCTGGTCTTGTCTGGTCCTGTCTGGGCTTGTCTGGTCTTGTCTGGTCTTATCTGGTCTTTTCCGGTCTTGCCTGGTCTTGTCCGGTCTTGTCTGGTTTTGTCTGGTCTTGTCTTGTCTGATAATTTCTTATATTATCAGAGCTTGTATAATTTTGTCTGGTATTGCCTGGTCTCGCATTGTCTTGTCTGGACTTGTCTGGTCTTGTCTATTCTTATCTGGTGATGTCTGGTCTTATCTGATCTTGTCAGGTCTTGTCTGCTTGTGTTTTGTCTTGCCTGTTTTTATCTGATTTCATCAGATCTTATGTAGTCTTGTTTGGTCTTCTTTGGTCTTGTCCTGCTTCTACTGGTGTTGTCTGGTCTCATATGGTCTTGTCTTGGCCTCTTTGGTTTTTCCTGGTCCTGTATGGTCTTGTCTGATCAAGTGTGGACATGTCTGGTCTTGTCTGATTTTGTCTGGTCTTACCTGATCATCTCTGTTCTTGTCAGGGCTTGTCTGGTCTTATCTGTTCTCCTCTGATAATGTCTGTTCTTACCTGATCTTGTCTGGTCGAGTCTGGTCTTAACAGCTCTTGTTCGGTTCTGTCTGGTCTTGTGTTGCCTAGTAAGGTCTTTTCTGGTATTGTCTCGTTATGTCTGGTCTTGTCTGGGCTTGTCCAATTCAAGTCGTATCTGGTGTTATCTACTCTTGTCTAGTTTTATATCGTATTGTCTTGTCTAGTTTTGTTTGATGCTAGATATTCTTGCCGACTCTTGTCGGAGCTTGAAAGATTACAGAAACAGTTTTAGCGTATAGTTTTTATTACTACAAACCTGGAATTACAAATTGATGTTGATTGTTACACCTACAATTTTACGTTGTAACATTACCTGTTTTGCATTTTAATTCCACTTTGTGTGTGTATTAATTATTATAAAATCAAATAAATGATACAAGATGAGAATTATTTGTTTGAAATAAATATATTTTTGTAACATTACGATTCTTAAAATAATATTGTAAAATTAAAGTTGTGTTTAAATGAATTTCATCTACGATCATAAATTTTGTTGTAAATTTAATTACACGTTTCCAGTTGAAGTTTCATTTGTAGAGTTTTTGTCAGACAGCGGCGATGATTGAAACCATCTAATATAAGCTGAAAGAATGGATTTTGTATTTGCTGTCCAATTATATTTTCTTTTAAATCCATAGAAAGAAATATATCAATTCACTTTTGTTACTTTACTTTCGCAAATCTGTACTTTTTTCCTATTCACATTCGTAATATTTATGGCAGGAAATTGACTTGGAATAGGAAAATTGATGAAATTTATGAAAAAAAAAAACGTGAAAAAGAAGAAAAATCGGTAGAACAAAGGGGCCAATTCGAAAAAGCTTTTAGCCGGGATTAAATAAAGATTTGCGGCTGCACAAATTGTATGCGATGTTTAACGCCTCTTTTTTTTCCACCGAATGGCTGGAATACAAAACGAGTGCAGCCCCAAGTATTTTGTGATTTAATCCTTGAAACTGGATGATACAGACACAACAAAGCATGAATATATTTGGATATATCCAAGCAATATTATTTAATTTACAATTAGAGGACTGTCCGAAAAACGTGATTTCGCAACATAAAATATTGAGGATTTGTTACAGTTCCCTTAAAACCTATAAACTCTATAACTATAATATAGCAGGAAATTTAAGAATGATTATCAATTTGTATTCCTGTTCAATCCCTTATCTTGATTTTAGACTGATGTTTAAATAAATCGTATGTAAATTTCAATTAAACGAGGCTTCCTAATTAGAGCGAGAAATATTTAGCCCACAATTGTATTAGCAACTGTTCTAAAAGTTTCTTATATTAAATTAATTAAAACTAAAACATTCGTAATAAAATAATCGACTTATTATAAATAAATTATAAATAAATAATTCGTTTTATTATAAACGCTTTACATTACAAAAATTTATTTCATTTTGTTTGTTTTGTTAATTATATTTTGTTCCAAGTTCCCTTGGGCCTTATGTGCGGTGTTCCGTTCGTTACATCTTACGCATGAAGGCCCTAACACGTTTCAAACAAGTCAGCGAAGAACAATTACATGCATGAACTTCGTAAATCACTTGAATCCACTTATAACGTTATACTCTCTGGATAAGCAGAGCTTATGTTCTTGGGGTGTGAGGGTTCCCCTCTCCATGACTGTTAGATTTTCTAATTCCGTATAGGGCCGGGGAGACCTACGTGAGCATTAGGAATAGGCGTAGAACGCTTGAAATGAAAATAATTGATTTAATGTATTTGTTTGTATGTGTATGTGGGTGTATAAAAGGGAAAAGAAAAAAAAGTTTAGGAAACTACATATTTTCGTTTGGGAACTTTATAGCTCTCTAAACTAATCACAAGTTGGTTATATATAGTTGGGCGAAGAATTCTATGATGGCTTTTTCGTGATATTCTGCACCCTCGCACTTGATGATTTTTTTGAAAGTTTCTCGATTTTATTTATTGCTAGGAAACTTATTGCTACTCGAACAAAACATTTAACTGCATTTCCAACATGCTAAAATGAAAACAAAAATTATTATACACCTGAAATGAAACAGGCGTGTAGTCTGAAGGTGACGAAATTGCGCTAATAGCTTAGAATTGGGAAGCATTAATTCACTAATGTCGCAAGCGGCTGATATCTAAATTAACTTAATTAACTTATTTTCGGTTAAACTTACTTAAGATATGAATTTTTATAACCATAATATTTCCAGAACATTGATATTTTCATTCAACATTTAATTCAACCATTTGTATGTCTGGGAGCATTTTCCAATTCTCTGATGTTGCGTATGAAGCCCGTAGGCATTAAGAAATTCTAAGTTCGACCATCATTGCTTAATTCCTCTAAGGTTTAATTACCAATAGTTTTAATTGTATTCTATAATTGTAAACTGAAAACTACTAGTTCAGTTGCGTTCCATTCAGAAAATAAGTTCCTGCATGATAAAATCTGCCGCAGCTGCATCGTTTAATTTAGTTCTTTTTTAACAAAAGGAAACTTCAGGGAAAATAAACACGAAATGTTTTGTTTTAATTAAAATAATAGGTTCCCTTGGAATTCAGGCCGGGGCTCAATAATAAGAGGACCAGCTGTCCGTTCTCAGGGTTATAAAACTCGTGAATCCAAACTTCGTTTCAGATATATGCGGATAGACCTTCAACCTGAATATAGCGATGATCTTACATCATCCCTATTTTACATGATGAATCTCCGTTCTGGAGCCTCCGGCAGCTTATCTCCACTATTAGAAAGGGGTGTGAGAGCGCACAGCGGCGCAATCATAATGAATTCTTCATAAGACAGCGAACGGTAATCGTCTGGAAACTACTCAGTACCAAAATGTTTACATCGCGCCATTATAAAGGATCACACTACGAACGCACGCCGAGGGAATACACTTAAACCAGTCGCCATTAAAACACCCCCGTTTATGCAGCCGTCGGCTAATTCGCTTCCATAACGCACGTTATTACTCAATTTCTTCGACAATTAACACAAATTGTTATATTTGCTTTTATTGCTCTCCTACATGTCGCGTTGCTGAGCTCCACTAATTGATGTCGACAACCATGTACCCGAAACCCACATATTACAAAGAACACTTATAATATTTATGGAATGGAATTTACTGCAAAATGTACTCTCATTTATAACACAATCAAACACCTAATGACCCTACTAAAAATCTATTTCATCTAAAATCATTTAACAACGATTATAATGCATCCATCATGTGTCAGCTGAATCGGTCAAAGCACTCAATTTATAAATATTTTGACTAAATAATTTGTACATTCTGGATTAAAATATAGTTTAATTATTCAAAAGACTATTTTAGTGCTCCTGAATCCATTGAACACGGAAGTCGTGATACACCCAGGAAAGATTTAGAATAGCGATAAATACACACTATTAAGTAAAATACGCATGCTTATAATTGCCTAAATAGGCTTTAGTTGTAAAACCTATTACATTTTCTCATTTAAAGAGCAAATAATAATTAATATCGTAATCGACGGTACTGGTCGTTCGACAACGGACCAGATTTTCGTACTACGCCAGATGCTCAAGAAGTGCTACGAATACATATCGATACGTTCCACCTTTACATTTACTTTAAGGCAGCTTATGATAGCGATATAAGACGAAAGTTATACCAAGCTATGAATGAACTACACATTCCAAAAACCTTAATTGAATTGACAAAAACGACCATGTCAAAAGCTGTGTGCCACGTAAAATCACAGAATGAAACCTCAGATTCATTCGAAACAACTGCAGTCGTGAGGTAGGGTGATGCGCTGGCGTGTCTCCTGTTTAACATAGCACTAGAAAATGTAGTTCGAGATGCGGAACTGGATACTAGAGGTATTATCTTTAATAAGTCATCACAGGCGCAGGCATATGCAGACGACATGGAGCTGACCTCTAGAACTCTTCGAAAATCAAAAGAAATCTTTGTATATTTTGAGAACGTCGCAAGAAAAATTGAACTACAAATAAATGCAAATATGACAAAGTTTATACGCCACAAAAGAACGCAGGACTAGAGACGCGGGTCAAAATATCACAATTGGAGAATATAACATCGAAGCAGTGGATGAGTTCGTATATCTAGGAGCCTTGATAAACCCGAGTAATGATATCAGCAGAGAAATAAAAGCGCGCATAATGCTTGCGAATCGCTGTTATTTTGGGCTGTCAAAATATTTACGTAAATCGAGCCTTTCGATAAGCAAAAATATCAGAATCGTTAGACGTTAATTGTACCAGTTTTAATCTATGGCTCGGAAACCTGGACCCTAACAAAAGCAGATGAGACGTTACTATCCACATTTGAACGAAAAATCGTAAGAAAGATTTATGGTGCTGTCCAAGAGGACAACGTCTGGAGAAGAAGATAGTACCTCTGTTCCATAATAAGTGAGCCATTACCGTTTTATATTTTTTCCATAATGATTGAGCCATTACCAAAGTATATTTTTACAAAATAAACGTACAATATTTAAACGTACTATGCGTTTCAACGTTCTATATTTATACTTTATAAAAAATGTTTGTATAAACGAATAGTAGGCAAACGATTTTCCCTACTTTGCCTTGCTAATATGTTGAAGTTTATAATTATTGATACCGTCACAATCTATAATCGATTTCATAACTGTTTTAAAGTAATAAACACATTATCTAATGTATGTCTAGTCACCTCTTCAAAATATTCTTCGATAACTCTTATTAATTCGGCAATATTGCGCGGTGAATGCTGGTGTTGTTTGTAATGATTGAATAGACGAAAAAAAAGCCAAGATCAAACACATTCAAATCGGGACTATTGGCCGGTTGAAAAGTAAACGAAATGTACCAACCATCCCTCCTACATTCGGTCCGAAGTTGCTCATCTTCAATAATGCAATGTGGTCTTGCATTATCATGCTGTAGGATTATGCTCCTAGAAGTTTTTGAGGAACCCCTTGGCCACTTTTCTTTAATTGCCGGAATCAATTTATCCAATAACTTACGTTTGTAAACATCTTTACAGATTTCTACAGGTTTGGTTACCATTGCACCTTTGGGTCGATTTTTGCTATTTCGCGAGGCTGGCTCTTGTACTATAAATGGCCATATTCCAATTTTTCCATTAAATAATTGGTTAGGCTCGCTACACACGTACCGTGTGGATGTGTCCGGCGCAGACCCGGCACCGGGTGGAGGGGGTGGTGTTGCATAGTCTAGCATGGAAGAGTTCAGACGTGCCGCGTGAGTCCATCCGGCGCCGGGCCGACTCATTTTGTCGGGTTGTCACCGGCCGGCCCCCACTGGTCGCCCGACTGCCAGGTACCGGCTCGGCTATGGTGGGCAATGGAACTGTATTGAAGCTTGCACACATGCCGGTCTGGCAGACTACCGTCTTCACTTGTCGAGTGGTTGCACAATGTTTTCTTTGCTTTTTTTTCTTGCGAAGTAACCGCCGATAAAGTAAGCACATACAAATACTCTTTTGCGACCCATTTTCTACTGAAGTCAATTAAATACATAGCTCGTAGGTCGACCTCGTGGGCCACCGGGCCGGTTCCGGAAAAATTAACCCATTCATTACTTAGGGATTAGCACTAGTCTCGTTGTGTTCCATATCCGAGGGATTTCTCCTCTTTGTAGCAATCTGTTAAACATCTTTAAACAGTATTGGCGGCTTCCATCTATTAAAGCCTTCAGGACCTCCACCGGTATCCCGTCTGGTCCTGGGGCTCTTCTGTATTTCATTTTTCCACCTCTCTCATTTCGTTCTGTGTGAATAGTGGACAGTTTACCCGATCTTCTTTTTCTACAAGCTGGCTCCAGTCCATATCTCAGTTGCATGTAAATAGTTTCTCCGCTTGATTTAGCAGTTCTATTTTAGGACGTGATTACACTTGAACACATACGAGTAGATCAAGTGATCTAGAAAAGCATCCAGTTCTTGCTAAGTGCATTCTTTCAATTCTGTCCTTGAAACCTTGAGACTTGTATTCCAACCTAAATGCATCTAGTTTTTTGTTTTTCTAGAATATGTTGTTCTTCATATTCGCATCAAATATCTTCTCGAAAGCTGAATTTGGATCAAATGACTCAGTAGGTCTTGGTTCAGATGTAGTATAAGATAATCTGATGATATTATGCCCCCTGGCAAAATGTTTCTTGTAGGTGGTGTTTTAGCCAATTTGTGTCTATTTTTCCCATAAAAATATCCCAAGGAAATCTGTTGACTTGCTTCAACTTTAACATGATCATGGCCTTCGGTGCCAGATTACTCAGAGTTTGAGTCATGGTCACTCGTTATCACAAAATCTTCGTCGTTATCCGAAAATTCATTATCTGAATGTGTGGCTGGAAACTGCAAATTTTGGTACTTGTCTTTATCATTACTGCTTAGTTCGACATTCAACCTTTGCTCCAACAATTCATCTTGATTCTTAAAACCAAAACACACCTGTTTATTTGTTCTCGTGTCAGAAAACATCAAATAAATCACAGATACAAATACTATGACTACAAACATTATATAATATTTTACAAAAACTTGGCCGCTTCCACTGGTCATCATAACTGCATTCTGTGATGCTTCATAAAGTTCATCTTCTGTGCAGAAGATCTGACACAGTCTACACTACAGCATATGTTTCACAGTCTGGTTTTCTCCATAGTCACACTGAAATGCTATCTTCTTTAATGTAGCCCGACTTTGCAAGATTGGTCTTAGATTTGCTCACTCCTTATCTTAATCTTAAATGTAAGATGTCCAACCCAGTGCCGCGCCGGCGCCGGACTCATCCACACGGTACGTGTGTAGCTAGCCTTACGGTAACGATCGTAACGCGGTCGGGCAACGGCTGGCAAAAACATCACTTCGATCATGCTTGACTTACTTTGAACTTGACGACATGGTTCAACTTCATCAAATCAAATCAAAATCAAATAGTATTTATTTCGATATATTAAGTTTACATTTGAACAAGCAGCAAGCGCGTTATAATACAAACTTAACGAAATATGCAAAAAAAAATACTACGAATAAAAGTAATAGTAATAATAATAGTAGTAGCAACATTGAACATAATAATAGTAATAATAATAATTGTAATAATACAAATAATAGTAATAATTACAATAAATATAAATAAAAAAATCTTCAATAATGGTATAAATCTATATACATCAAATGACGTTTGTTGAGTAGGAGTATATATTGTTAATATATTCTTGTAGATTATAAGGTTCTATGTCAACTAGGATAGTCCGTATTTGCTTAGAAAATCTTTTAATGTCTGTGATGGCTTTTAACTGCCTAGGAAGTGTATTATATATTTTTAGGTGTGTATATGGTGGTAAACTGTCGGTCATAGTTAACTTGTGTTTAATCAAGATGAATATTTAATTTTTTCCTCTGGTATCCTTATTACAGTTTTTGTGAATTTCCAAAAGGTGCTTATGCTTCACAGTAAAAATCATTATTTCATATAGGTATGTTCCAGAGACCGATGGCATGTTTCATTTTTTAAACATGCCGCGGCACGACTGTTTGTAGTTTAGATTTAGCATTACTCTGATAACTCTTTTCTGTACAACAAATATAATATCCTTTCCGCCACCCCAAAAGATGATCCCAAAACGAAGACAAGAGTGAAAATTTGCATAGTAAACGATTTTTAATATGTCCAAGTTTAAATATTTTTGTAAAATTCGGATGGCATATGTAACTTTTTACTTCTAGCGTTAGGATATGTGTTTTCCAGTTTAGGCAGCAGTGTATGTTTACTCCAAAAAGATTTATGTCAGTAATGATTTCTAGTTCGTTTTGTTCTATTTGCAACTGTTTCGGATAATTTATCAGCGATCTGATAGTCTTAAAAATAATGATATTGGTTTTTGCTGTGTTCAAAGTTGGCTTATTGATATTGAACCAATCAATGATTTTTGATATGACGTAGTATGCATTAATGCTTATTTCTTCTGCTATGTTATTATTAATTAACATGCTGGTATCATCTGCAAATATTACCATTTTATGTGGTGATGATATAATTGAAGGTAGGTATATCATTTATATATAATATAAATAACAAAGGTCCCAATATACTTCCCTGAGGAATCTCTTTTGTTATTGTACTTGTTTTTGACTTTACTTCCTGGCTTTTTGAAAAAATCCTAGTTTGTTGATTCCTGTTAGATAGGTAGGAATTAAACCAATTTAGGGCAATTCCCCTTGCACCATATTAATATAACTTCTCTAGAAGAATACAATGGTCCACTGTATCATAGGCTCTTGAGAGGTCGATCAATATGCCACATGGGATGGATTTTTCTTCTAACTGTTTAGACATGTTCTCTATAAAATTGAAAAAAGCTGTATCTATACCCTTGCCTTTTCTAAAACCAAGTTGTTCTTTACTTAATATATTGAATCTTTCTAGGAAATTTATTGTTTTTATGTATATGATCTTTTCAAAAATTTTGGAAAAAGTTGGTAGTGTACTTATTGGTCTATAGTTTTCTATATTATTCCTATCTCCTTTTTTGAAAACCGATGTTATTAATGCGTGTTTCAAACTATCTGGAAAAATGCCATAATTTAGAGAAATGTTAATGGTTCCACAATCTCCAAAAATAAATATTTTATTATAGATAAAGGAACCTCGTCCATACCGGCACTTTTTTTATTTTTTAGGGACAGGATAATATTTAAGACTTCTTCCGTTGATACCGCTTCTAAGAATATTGTTTTATTTACACTTTTAATTTCATCTTTATACTTAATATTCGCTATTTGTTTTAATATTTTTTGTGGATTTTCAGTATAATAGTTATTTAAATTGTTAGCTGCTAACTGAGGGTCTTCGTCTTTATTGTTGTATTTAATTCTTGTTCCATTTGCCATACATGTGATTTGTTTTAACTAAATCCCATGTAGTCTTCATTGGGTTGTCCGATTGTAGTAGTTTTTTTTTTTGAGAAGAGAGTTATATCGTCTCCGGGCCCTATTGTACAGAGTCATATATTTATTGTTGGAATGGGATATAATTTGAAAAATTTCTACTTCTCTTTTTACCCTAGTTATTTCCGGATTCTTAAACCTATACGGCTTCCTTGTGGTATTTACGCTTCTACATTTTCTGGGATAGCATTCGTAGAAATATTGCATAAATATTTTTGTAAAAATATTCCACTCAGCATTTACGTCTTCTGGATTTTGTGTGTATATTTCCATCCTTTGGTGTTCTTGTAGGTATTGTCTATGTTTTTCCATATTTTCTTCGCTGAATTTTCGAGTAAATACATGTACCGTTTGGCATATATTTTCTTGGAAGAATGTAATCTTTTGTTCGCTATAATCTGATATATGAGAATCTTCAGTTCTTACGACAAATGACATATCTGTTTTAGCCGCAATATTGTCAATACATGATCCGGAGCTTGGGTGACTAGACTCATTCATAGTGAGTACGAAGGCATCAGGCAGAAGATGTTCTGCTTTACTTTAGTGATATTAAACCACTTTTCGTCAATGTGAATGTAATTCAGAAAATCCTCAAACTCGCCATTTTCTTTTACAAACGACAGACAATAATCCAGACGTGATACCTTGTTGTCATCCTATAAAAGCGATTTCAAGGAATTAGAATGCCTCTTAGTTTCATCATTTTTTAGCAACCTCCATAGCGAGGAAGGCGGAATTTCAACTGCAACTGATAACGACCGCAATGTCGCTCTTCTTTTGTGATCAACTAATCGTATTTTTCGACTTTTCCGACCCGACTTTCCTTTCTTGTTTGAATCAACATTCATGGGCGTATTTTCATCCAAACCACAAACAGAATCAGTACCTTGTTTCCATATTCTTTTTATAGTGGCTCTTGACGTTCTGAATTTTTTAATTGCCAAAATCTCTCTCTCTCTCTCCGTGGCGCTACAGTCCTATATGGACCCGGGCCTCCCTTAATTTTCTCCTCCAATTCTCTCTACTTCTGGCTGCATTTTCTCAATTGCGGCTTTGTAGAATTTGTTACGCATCTTTCTCGACATTTTCCGCCCATCGACGACGTGGTCTCCCTCTGGTTCTGGTGCCTTCCAGTTGTGCCTTATATATCTTTTTTGGGATTCTTTCTTCTGGCATCCTAATCATATGTCCAGCCCAGTTTAATCTGAGGATTTTTATATGTGTTACCACATATGGATAGCCGTATAATTCTCTTAGCTGTTTTCACACAATTGCCAAAATCACCGCTCCCTTTTTCAGCCGTCCATTTTTCTGATGTTTCAGTAAAAACTAAATAATAGCCGTTTTGCGTTGATTAAATTTGGTCTTCTCATCGTTTGAAACTTCCGGCGTTAGATAACTTTCGCTTAGAAAATCGAATGTTAATTGTTGCTTTTGAAGAATTAAACTGTCAGATATTTTGACGTCCATTGCACATGTGATTAGGAATTTGGTGTATATTAAGAATTTCAAAATAGAAATTGAAAAAGTAACTAAGTGTCAATAGGTTTGAAAGAAAACTCAAATGGCTGAATTACTATGGAACAGGGGTAGTACAATTTTGAGCTTTATAACTTATACAGAGGATCAGGAAACAGACACATAATAACAACAATCAAGATTGGCAGATTAAGATGGGCAGGACATGTAGCACGCTATGACAACAACTTGTCGACGCGAAGAAACTTTGAGGCCATACCAACCGGTAGTAGAGGCAGAGGGAGACCAAGACTGAGATGGAAAGACGTCGTTTTTGAGGATGCAGATAAATTGGTGCAGCTGACTGAAAGGTCCGTGCCAGAGACCGGTGATCATCACTATCATCACTATCACTATCATCACTATCATCACTACTGATGATGATGATTAATTAATATTAATTATAGATAATATTTGATTTAATTCTTTCCCTAATGCATCTGATCACGACTATAAATTGGTAATGCTAAATCAAGAATTTTCATTTTTTGATACATCAAGCATTTTACAATCAGACACTGAATATTCTAATAATATTAACGAGAATCACAATTTTACATGGTCTGAATAGGAAATCACCCACTTAAAGACACGTCATCATAGCCAAAGGGAAGGGTCGGCATACTGAGGTTTTTTCGTTGTAAAATTGCGGCTCTCCAGTTCCATAAGCAGAAATTAATTATTTTATTATCGAAACCCTTAAAATCGCGAAATATTCACATCGTCAAATCAAACAAATCACACTGTATGAAATCACATTCGGATTTCATTTCATTGCTTATCGTCTTTCGAAAAAGAATATCGAGAATTCAAATGGGATTTAACGTAGTCGTATCCGTTCATATGCAACACAGATTGGCTTCCGACTTGTCTCATTTGACATGTACGAGAAAAACTCGCACACAATAAGAATTCGGATTTGGAGAGACAGTTCGCTATAGAACTTAAATATTATTATTGCTTGTATAAATTATAATATATTGCGCTTGTAAATATTCATCCGGCGAGTCACGACAAAAGCTGTTGAAGAGCTTCAAAAACAGTACAGTCCTTCAAACAAAGTCCAGTTCTATGCTAAGTAACTGGGCTTAATCTCCAAATAATGTAAATCTGGCAAGCTTTGCAGTACCACTAAAATGGCAGAAATGGTGAAACCATACATAGATAGTGAGTACGTCAAAGATTATTTTCATAAATCATAAAGCATAAATCATAAAAAATAAAATTTGCCATTATCTGTTAAAACAGTAGAAGATAGAACTGATTGTGTCTGAAAAGATAGAATGTCTTCAAATGTAGCACATATGCAAGAGGAAATATTCAGGAGATAAGGCTGCTCCCTTATCCATTGCCATATCTTGCGGCATAAAAGACACGGCACAAGTTGTCCTTTGAGAAAGAACAACTGGTAGGATTGCTACCGCTCTCAGGGCAAACTCGTGGGGAAGCTATTGCAAATGCTGTACAAAAATGCCTGGAAGAGAATGGAATCGATGTAAATGAAATCGTTCCATAACTGATGAAGCCAGTAGTATTGCAGGAAAAATAGAGGTCAACGATTCCTCAGAAAAAAATATAGCACGAAATTCTAACGTTTTACTGTGTAATTCATCAAGAGGCGTTTTGTGCCAAAAATTTTCCGGCCATATAGTTGAGGTCAAGAACTTGGTAATTAATATTATTAACAGCATCTAAAGAAGGTGTCTCAAGCATTCTACCATCGCCACTTTAAAGAATTCCTTGAAGAAAAACTGAGTCAGTATATTACTTCTGCACAAGAAATTGCGATGGTTTTCCAGAGGTAATGTGTTGAAACGTTTTGCTTTATGCTTAAGTGAAATAAAAATATTCTTTATTAAAAAAGATACCATCTATAATTGGAAGAAGACAAATGGCTGCAAAAATTCAACATATAAAACTGCAAGGAAAAGGAAACACAGCTTATGTCATGCTGCAGGAAGTAGTTTGTTTCCAAAAAAAATACTTCTTCTTTTTGAATATACGGAGAAATAATTTATATTGAAGGATATGAAGGAATATATATAAATATATTACTTCATTTTAAAAATCTAAAGCAATATCGCTATAAAACAATTGCAATTATTTATACGAGTTACTTCAGCGCAGCTATAAAAATATGAAGAATGGATTTATTAATAGATTCGAGAAATTCAAAACAAACAAAACTTCTCTCGCGGTCATAGTAAATCCTCTCCACACAAATACAAATGAGATCAACATTGAACTATTTGGAATTGATGCTGAATTATGGATCTGAAAATCAAATAATTGTCGAGTGGCAACTTCACAGAACTCAAGAGCAAGTTGGAGGAGTTGGAGGTACAGAAATGCATGCATGTCGCGCAGCACAAGTGGACAGCCTTATGAGAAATGCCGCGAGTGGAGGCACTCATATTCGACACATGGAATAGCCTTCCAGAATGCTACAGTGAGGTTGCGGCAAAAACTTTTAGTGGCTCTTTAAAAATTGCGAAATTTTGTAAATTATAACTAATTATTTATATCTTGTTTGAAGATTTTGATAATATTAATTAGTAGCATTTGTATCTTTTCTTCAAAGATTATAATTTCTAGGAAATTATTGTATACATATCGTCAACAAAGTTAACATCATTTGTGTAACTAATCTTTCTTTAACAAACTTTCTTAAAAACAAGTACTTCACTGTCAAACACCACGACTGACATTGAAATACATTAAGAAAGTTTTTTGGGTTCTACATAACCCTGTGATTTTCCCAAAAAAAAAAACAATATCCTGATCAAATATAAAAATAATTATCAATTAATTAATGAATATCCATATACGCGTTTCTGCCTTTTTGCTTCATCAGTATGGCTTTATCATTAACAACAAATTATAACTAGAAATAAAATGAAATACGACTTACCCAGTCTGTTTTTTACAGAAAACTGATATTATCGCATCATGTGTCCTGTGCTGGTTTGGCGGTTTTGATCTTTTCGCCCAGCTATGCCGCCGTCGTGGGGTTTGGTTGTCGTTGTGTGTTTTTTTTTTTTTAGTCTGTTTGTTTGTCTGTGTTGTCTGTGTTTCGTTGGGTTTCATTTGGCTTTGCTTGGCTATAGTTGCGTCTTGTTGTCCTGGTGTGGTTGTCGGTTTTCTTTCGGCTTCTTCAGTGTTTCGTCTTCTGTGGTTGTTCTCCAGGGGCCTGTGGTCCTGATGTGTTTAGTCTTCTCGTTGATGGTGATGGGTTGCTCTTCTTCTTGGTCGGGTTTGCGCTTGGGGGCGGCTTCGGTGGGGCTGTGAGTGTCCATTGGTGTATTTCTTCTCCTTGGGGCGGTTTCGGTTTTCTTTTCTGCGGCGGCTTCGTTTGTCTTCTCGGGGGCGGCGTCAGTTTTCTTTTCGGGGGCGGCATTGTTTGTCTTCTCGGCGGCGGCTTCGCTTTTCTTCTCGGCGGCGGCTTCGGTTTTCTTTTCGGTGGCGGCTTCTGTTTTCTTTTCGGGGGCGGCATCAGTTGTCTTCTTGGGGGCGGCTTCGGTTGTCTTTTCGGCATCGGCTTCAGTTTTCTTTTCAGGGGCGGCTTCGTTTGATTTTTCGGCGGCGGCTTCGTTAGTCTTCTCGGGGGCGGCTTCGTTTGTCTTCTCGGGGACGGCATCGGTTGTTTTTTCGGCGGCGGTTTTCTGGGGTTTATCGTTGGCGGTTTGTCTCTTCAGCAGCAGTAGCGTAATATAATTCATCATTTGGTCGAGGTGGTTGTCGTCCACAGTGTCCAAGTAGTCGGGGTCGAAATACCTTGCCGCGAGGGCTTCGTTTGGTGTTGTAGGAATAAACGTGTTCATTTTGCGACAGCGGAGGAGCAAGTGATGACACGATATTATCGCATTTGAGATTATTCTATTTATAGTTGATCCAGGTATTGAGATTTTTTGGGGAAAACCATATGCGGCGCTTATTGTACTAGCTGACCAATAACATTGGTCGACACAAATTTATTAAAGAATTTTTATTCAACTTTTTGACCAAGAAAATATACAAATGCTACTATTTAAAATTGTAACTATTTCTATTTTTTGTATTTTTTTGGGCTCTTCCGTTTGAATAGGTTGCCGACCCTTGGCCTTAGGCAGTGTATAATGAGCTAATCAAGATGTGAAAAACATAATATCTTCATGGATGCTTGATAGTAAAACTGATAATTAAAAAATCTTAAAACACATACAAACTTTAAATAATGCCTCGTCGTTAATGTATACATTATCCAGGAATTGAACCTTACCGCTCTGCCTTGTGTTTTCGTGTTTTGATCTTACACAAGAATAGGGCGACCTTACAGATTTTTAACGTGGATGTAGAGCCACTTGAACTAGATATAGTGGGTATCTTATTATTCAGACAAGAGTGATACTTTATCTAGAAACTCAATTTTCTATTCGTGCTATATGGATATATTTCTAGTAGCTACTAAAATGTATATTGTAATAAACATTTTGTAGTTCATTACGCATAAAAAGCTTCAAAAGTTTATCATATTTATAAGTGTGAGGAACGTACAAATAGATATATCAAAGAAAGTTATATTTGTTTAGTTAATTGAATGACTATGGATTTACTTGTGGAAACTTCATTTCAATATTAATACTTATGTCAACACCCGAGTAGGCCCGGGTGCCCTTTTGCAAATTTTTACTTATATATCTTTTGTATTTAAGCAAAAATTATCAAATCCTTTCAGATTCTCGTTATTTTAGTCCATTGACATCGATTCATATACTTTAATAATAAAATATGCCACAAAATACATAAACTTTTTGGAGTTAAAGTAAAATACCCCGTTGTTCAATACAAATATATATATATATATATATATATATATATTTATATAAATAATTAAACTTATTTCTAGGGATAACAAATATTACTCCTACTTAATATATAAATAAACGAATTTATTTAACTTTACATTAATTTTATTATAAAACTTTTTATAAATTATACATAAAATATGTTTATATTCAATTTATTATTGGAAACATGCGTCACATTTTACAATTGCTTTTGAATGTTCATCGCAAACTGGTTTATTTCTCATTTTTATTTATTATTCATCCTTTACACGATTTTCGCGTTTTTCTCCGTTCAGTAGACCCATTTGACTCATTTGATGCTGTTGCCCTGCTTATAGAATCTACTGGTTTTTCATAGATGGTTTCTATGACTATCCTTGTGGTGAATTTTCTTATAGTTTACATATTTTTAGATCGTTCTTGAATCGCTGGCATACATAATTCTTCAATTCATTTTCGTAAAAATAATCGGCGCGCGCGTTTGTCTTTTTCATCATTTTGTTATTTAGATGATAAATGATATAGCTTACAAGGCTATCCGAAATAATAAAAAAATGCGAGAGGCCATCGGTTAGTCCGTCTGTGTGTCGTGTAAAGGCCCAACATTTTATCCTTTATATCCACACCAATTTTTGTTTTATTATAATACTCAACAATTTCTGGTTTCTTTTATTTTGTCTTCGATGCAAATTGCTGCATTTGAGTTCATCGTAGATAGAAGTATAACAACTTTCTTTTTTTTTTTAGGAACATAAGAGCATAGAGTAACTTTTTCTTGAGATCCAAATATAGAAGAGAATTCTTTACGATCTTTGGATGCTAGCATGTCTATTGGAATGTATTTTTTTTTCAATGTTCCTACAATTGTTAGGTTCCATACAATAAATGATTGCTAAAGATAAAGTAGTAAAGATAAAAAAAAATATCCATTGTAATAATTCTTCCGGATCCTTTATATTTTGCAGCTAAATCTTTTACTACTCTTTCACCTTGATTTATTTCACGGCCAGTTGTTATTTTGCCAGTGTAAATTTGACCTTTCAATGGATATGAATTTTCGGCGTCGCATATCTACTATATTTTGATTCCATACTTTGCCCACCCGGCGGTTTTATTTATAGAAATAGGGTTTTTTCGGGTTTTGGAATACTCTATGGGTAATCCCATAGAGAGTAGTTGTAATGTGAAAGTCTCCGTGTGTTAAAATTATTTTATTGAATGAAAGACCCATGCAGGTACCCGGGTAACCGAGTATTGAACAACGGCGTAAGGGCTGGATATTGACATAAGTGTTGAAGATAAAACCATAAATGGTTTTTAACTCTCATAAATATTGTATACATACAACGTATGTTTCACAAATATTATGGCTTCTTCAGGTATTGATATACAAATTGTCAAAAAACAAAAATTATAATAAATATTTTATTATAAATTTATATTCTATTTACAAAATAAATATTTTATTTACATATTATTTGCATTGACTATGAAAAACTCCAACAGTAAGTAACAGAGTTCCAGGAAAATGCTCGATCAATTGACTCTAACTTTGACAACACAAGAAACCGTCAAATGATACTTGTATCACAATTCTCAAAAAAGGCTTGCTGCATGGAAATAGTATAGTGACTAGTAGAGTGCCCAATTCCGCGAGTACGTAATTGCTTTACAACTCAAGTTATGTACTATCCTTTATCTGCGACCACACTAATTAGTATCTGTTTAATAAGAAAAATATGTTTGATGTTACAAATTTATTTCATATTAGCTTATGTTTATTTAATTATCATTATTTAATATTATAATAAACAGGTAAACAAACAGTTGTATTTTCATATATAACTGTTACTCGACAGTATTTAACTGCAAAGAAATGAAAAGAAATACATTCTTAATGGTTACTTACCTTATTATTTAGTAGCTATTTGGGTTAAAATAAGAGTGGTATTATATATTACACCACATTGAGTGGTATAAGAGTGGTATAATATATAGGGAATTCAATGAACGCAATGTAATTTTCCGTTAGTTTGAATTGTGAAACGGGCTAGGCGCTGAACGTATGAGGACGTAATCGCAGCTCTCAACCAATCAACTTATCTTAAACCAAACGCACGTGTGTGATATCAATAATAACTTATCATTATTCGCGGACTGGCACATACTTGGTTGTTATGATGTATTTACATAGTCCACGAACTGTACAATAATGAGCATTTACAATAGTGGTTGTAGATAAACAATATTATTCAACAAAATCGCAATCTGATTAGACGGACATTATATCAGTCAGCTAAAGTGATCCGAGCGGAAAAGCGTAAATATGAAATGTCACTTATTCATAAGATCGACCAATACTTTAACAGAAATTACACCAGAGAGTATTACAGAACATTCAAAAGGAAACTTACGGGCTATAAACCTCCGCCGTTATGCTTTAAGCGAAAGGACGGTACACTGGGGACCTCAAATGAAGAAAATTGTAACATCCTAGATGATTACTTGAAGAACCTAATAAATTTCGATCAACCCAAAAATCTCATCAAGACCGAGGAACCAATTCTCAGATTCCCAGAATAGAGACCACCCAAAAAAGAAATCTAACGTCACATTGCTCGACTCAAAAACTATAAGGCACCAGGAGAAAAACCTCTGTAGTTGGAGAGCTTTGGAAATATGCCTCTGAAGAAGCAGTTGAAATCTTGCAGAAGCAAATAGAACAAATTAGGGCAGTAGAAATCCTACCATTAGATAGGAAAACAGCCTTGATCCATCCATTACGGAAGAAAGGCAGAATGAAAAAAGTCAACTACTATAGAGCAATATCCCTCTTACAGGTAACATATAAAATTATGTCACTTGCTATCCTGGAGAGATTAAAAACTTAAGTAGAGCATCAAATAGGCGAATAAAAAGGGTGGGTTCAGAAAGGGTCGTTCAACTGCCGAACAGAACCACAACCTCAATACGATTATTAGATATTGCAATCTCACGTCCAAACCGTACGTGTCGGTCTTTGTGGATTTTAAAAACGCCTATGATTCAATATACCGCGGCGTCCTACTGAACACCCTTAACCTATTTGTGGTTAACCTGAAACTGCTGGCACTAATTTTATCCACCTTATCTGAAACAAAATCCAAAGTAAAGTTCCTAGGATGTCTATCGAACTCTTTTGTCAAAACGGTCAGACAAGTCAAAACGGGAGTCAGACAAAGTGCTTTTTAACTGGGTTCTCGTAAAGATCATTAGGACCTAGCGAACGCAATTATTAATAGGTGAGTGTAGCGCTATGAGAATGGGAACAAAATCCAAGGGGATTGTGGTTCTGGCATTTTAATTCTAATTCTACCTGTTCTAGCATTCGCTGATTCGACATCGGTATTTTGGCAAACGACATAGAAACTGCTAGCATGCAAATCGACCTTCTAAAAGAAATCGGAGAACACTGGCTTGCAGATATCATTTGAAAAAACAGAAGTAATGACCAACATCAAAGATGCCCCAGCAAAAATCCAGACAAAATACAGGAAGATCAACCCAGGGGAAACATTTAAGTACCTGGGAGATAACATCATGAAAAGTGGAGTGGACAAAGAGGCACCTAAGGAACGAGTAAGCTTAACAAACGTCGAAATAGCTCATCAAACATCGCTCTTAATCTACAATTAAAAATGCCTGTCCAAAAATACCAACCTGCGTCATCATGAAACTGTTCCGAAGCAAGTAGTTATGTAAGCAGACGAAACCCTATCCCCAAATGCTAACAAAGGAGTCCTCGAAAAACTAGAGAAGAAAGAGCGCAAAATTGCGGGAGATGTAATGGGATCGAATTACAAGAACGGCTTCCATCATAAAAACCCCAAAAATGACAATACAGTGAAAAAAAGAGAATTTCAGAAACGAACAGTAAGAGGGGGGCACGTTATTTTGGTCATCTCAAACGAATGCACGGAAACAGATTTTTAACTTTTTTGACTCCAAACACAAAACCACAATGCGCTGGTTTATAAATACCAAAGAAAGCCTCAAAATACTGCATCTAAAACTAGACAACGTCTTCATAGAAATCTCTTCCGCAAAAATTGACAAGGTACAACCCGGAACGCAGGAGCACAAGCTGGCCCACTCACATACAATGAAGGAATTCTGGGCTCAGAAGAAATCGACACAAATTGCTAAGTGTAACAAGACAACGTGATCCTAGATGGCCTCGTTGAATGATAATAATATTTTTTTATTTCTTTATTATTATTATATATTATTTATATTTAACAAATATTATAATTAATACATATTTTATCTAGTTATTAATTATTTTAGCTTTTTGACAATTTGAAAATGTATATCATTACCTGAGGAAGCCATAGTGTTAATGAAACATATGTTGTATTTATTCAATGAAAGGAAAACTGAAAATCAAATTTTCTTTTTATCTTATAATATTATATTTTATTGCATTTACTTCTAATATCGATATTATTAAAGCTACAGAGAACGGACCAAGGAGACTTACTAATAAAATCTATTTACAAATATCCGTGTCGTATCAATGCAGCGTATAGTTCCCTGAAATTCCATTTGCGTCGGTGATAAATCATATTTTTTATTGACTTTTAATTGACTCATATACACTTATTTAGAACAGTGCGGTATTTTAGCTGTATTCGTCCCGTAATAATTCATATTTACGGGCTGTTTTTTACGTCATTTATGTTCATGTGTATCAATTTTTGTTTGCACAATGAATGCTGAACAAGAAATTCAATTTACTTAGTTCCACATGGTTTGAGCCATATCAATAATTATTCAAACTTCTGTGTCTGTAAAGTTAGCCATCTCCAAAGTCACTGATGTATTTGTATTCGTTAATAGGAGTCACCGAAACGTCAATATTTTAACTGAACCGAAACGATTTTACCACTGTGCCGTTGTCTGTGAATACCCTTTATGTAGGCGAATTTTTATTTCCTGCCTTCCTATAATTTGCCATTTTATATAGATAGGATTTATTGGTGTAATAAAATCTGTCCGTTAATATTAAGGAACTATCGACATACACTATCACTACAGCTTATAGTGTATATTTATTGAAATATTCAATATCTAAGTAAATAACTGGTCTAGTGCAATGATTGGTATAATGCACAAGCTTAATTACACAATGCTATCCCATTAGTAAAAAGTTTATTATGAAATAATGAATCATAAAACATTTTCAAATTACTTACGATGGTGGTGAATATATGCAAGTGAAGATCTAATTAACATGTTTTCAATTATTATATTAAATAGCCTTATTAACATTTACTAAATTTACAATCTAATCAGAATACTTACTACCACACTTAAGTTTATGGACTTACTCACTAGTATCCCTTAGATACTTTTTATATAGATATATAATAGATTTATTTACAGATTTATATATATATATATATATATATATATATATATATATATATATATATATATATATATATATATATATATATATATATATTAGGGTGGGCCAAAAAAAAACTTTTTTTGTTTAGCTACTACGAAAATATCGTCCAAGATGACGAAAAAAAAATTCTAGTAAAGTTTCAGCCCTTAATATTAATATTAAGAGGTGGCTCATTGTGATTTTTGATTTCCCATTTAAATAACATAAGAAGTTATTTTGTTTTTGTTTGGATTTTTAATGCACTCGAACGAATAAATGCCTCGTGGAAACAAATACATATTCTTGTAGGAAATTTAACGATCTACAAAAAAAGTCTGAAATGATTTTTTGCTAAGTTGACTCGTTTAAAAGTTATTCGAGGTTAAAATCCAACCTCAAATAGTTGAGCATAACTTTTACAATTTCCTATACTCTATCACAAAATAATGACTCAAAAACATAAAATATCTTAGTTTTCGTAAATCTTATCGAGTTTTTGTTGATAAAACAATAAAATTTTTACAAAACATCGATAATCGTAAGAAAAATCGATATTTTCATACCTAATTAAATAAAAAAAAAAATAAATTAGGTTGCATACCTAATTAAAAAAAAAAAAAAGAAAAATTAATAAGTGCTTTATTTGCACTTGACTGTTAGGTTATGTAAAATATTAAGAATCATGTTTCAATATTTTTTCAATTGTAATAAAACTGTTTATTTTATACCTTGCCATTTTTTTAATCTCAAAATCAAACTAAATTTTTTTTGTTACAATTGGGAAATTTTTGCCTCTGATTTTTAACTACTTGCAATAAATAAGTTGCAATATTTATTGCAAGTAGTTAAAAGTCACAGACAATAATTTCCTAATTGTAACAAAAAAAAAATTAGTTTGATTTTGACTAAGATATTTTATGTTTTTGAGTCATTATTTTGTGATAGAGTATAAGAAATTGTAAAAGATATCCTCAACTATTTGAGGTTGGCCTTTAACCGTGAATAACTTTTAAACGAGCCAACTTAGCATAAAATCATATCAGACTTTTTTTGTAGATCGTTAAATTTCCTACAAGAATCTGTATTTATTTCCACGAGACATTTATTCGTTCGAGTGCATTAAAAATCGAAACAAAAACAAAAAAATTTCTTATGTTATTTAAATGGGAAATCAAAAATCACAATGAGCCACCTCTTAATAATAATATTAAGCACCAAACGGAGGGTTAAATATGTGGCATCACCCAGTAACAGAAAGTCAACTGTGGTTACCATAACATCTATTACAAAACTGGAGAATAAGAAATATGTCTTGCCGGAAACTGAAAGATTTGTAAGTAACCATGGTGAGTTAATAAAAACAGAGAATTATAGAAAAGTGAAAAAGCCTTAATCAAAGAGGCCAAGAAAGGACAATATGGATTACATGCACAAATGAAATGGAAAAGATTTATTTTGATGAAGATGACAATATATGATTCAACGGTTTTTATCTAGATCAGATAGTGGAAACGAGTATGGTAGAATCCACACAGAAAAAGGAAAATCAACTAAATTTGTAACATATAGCAGAGAGGTTTATGGTCGAAAGATTTGTATGTAAACACTCGAATGCAAAACAATGGTTGGACACATTTGAGAAAGAATGTAAAAGATTTGAAATCAGTCATGATAATGCAAGGATTGAGATATTGATTATTCCTGGACAAACCATGTTTGGACTGGTACTCAGCAACAAGCACAACGTTGACAATATAAGCTAAATGGTCAGAATGGAAAGGGAAATTCTTGGAGTCATTTGCGGACAAAGGTTGGAATACAGGAGTGTATGCTATATCCTACAGATATAAAGAAGGTTCATTGTTGGAACATGCTATGAGGAAAGAGAAGTTACTGCTAGATTTGGACAATGGTATTGGTTCACAGACACTAGTGTTGGTTATAGCAACTGGATTACCTGGATTCGTTAGAGATACAATAGATAGAGAAAATTGTGAAGATTCAGCTAGACTATTGCAGGAAATTAGAAGATGTGAAAATCTAGTAGGTAATAATAATCACATGAAAAAGAAAGATGCAAGACAAGACAATAAGAAGAAATTTGAAGAAAAGAAACCTTGTACAAACTGCGCAAAATTGAACGAAGGTGTTAGGTATCAACCAAAGGAGGTAGAGGTAGAGAAATTAGAAGCATCGCAGTGATAGAAATAGAATAAGTAGAGATAAATACAGATCAAAAAAACTAGTTATCACACCATTGATTAAAATAAAAATATTATTAGAAGAAAAGTTTCAGGTAAATGTAACATATGATCAGGTTCTCAAGCCTCTCTAATAAATTCAAAATTAATTAAGAAAAAAAAAGAGATAGAGGATTTAAATAAAATATCTTTAAAAACAGTCAATGGTATGACACAAATAAAAGGGTTAGTAACTATGAAAGTATAAATTATTGAGAAAGAGGAATACATTTATGTATTTATAGAAGAAAGAGATGATTTTAATGATTTTCTTATCGGGTTAGACATTATAAAGAAATTTAAACTAATTCAAGATGACATATATAATCAATATATATATATATATATATATATATATATATATATATATATATATATATATATATATATATAAATATATATATATATATATATATATATATATATATATATATATATATATATAGAGAGAGAGAGAGAGAGAGAAAAGATACACATTGCGTAAAAATGAAAAAACAGAAGAAGTTAAAATAAATTTTAACGAACATATAAATACAGACGAGTTCGTAATGAATGTAGATCACTTGGGCAGTATAGACAAAAGAAAGAAGAGAAAAATATATAGAAAAATATAACACAGTATTTGCAAAAAATAAATATGATGTAGGCACCGTTAAAGACTACGAAGCTCGAATAGACTTTCTAGTTGATAAATATCGTAGTAAGAGGCCGTACAGATGCAACATATAGGATAATAAAGAAATTCAAAGTAATGAAATCAAATAGCAAGATTATTAGATAATGGTTTAATTGATGAATCTTATAGTCCGTTTGCCGCACTAGTAAGTTTAGCATTCAAATGAGATGAAAACAAGCGATCAAGATAATGTATAGATTTTTGCGATTTGAACAAAATAATTATACCACTAGCTTAACCATTTCCATTAATAGATGATTTAATAATAAATACAATAAATTGCAAATAAGTCACAACATTAGATATAAATTCAGCGTTTTGGTCTATTCCACTATGCATTGATGACAGAAAACTGGATTCGTTACAAAAGAACGGCATTTTCAATAGACCGTTCGTACTAAAAACAGCACCCGCTATTTTTCAAAGAATTTTATCCAATATCTTAAGAATTTAAGAGACTTTTCAGAAAATTATATAGATAATATCTTAATTTTTTAGGAATCATTCGAAGAACATAGAACAAGTAATAAAAGCAATAATAAATGAGGGTTTTAGATTAAAATTTAAAAAAAGTACACTTGCAGCAGAATCAGTGAAATACCTGGGACACATAATAGAGCACAATACAGTAAGACCAGTGAAAGATAACTTAATATCAATCCAAAATTTTCTCACACCAAAAACCCAAAAAAATACTAAACAGTTTCTTGGGAAAATCAATAATTATCATACATACTGGTACATACTGGAGTACATACTGGAAAGTTCAATATTGCTAGATCCTTTCACAAACTGTTACAAAAAAATGAGAAGTTCATTTGGTCTGAAGAATGCGAAAAATCTTTTATAAATATAAAGAAACTATTGTTCAAAGTTCAAAAGGAAAATTAACAATAATGGGCATGTACAAAAATAGTAGAAATATTGTTAGAACATGCAATCACGCGAGTTTACGGTAAACGAGGGTGTACGGCAAGGAGGTGTTTTGAGTCCAACTTTATTCAACCTAGTTATGGGCGAAGTAATGAAAGAAACGAGGAAAAGAACGTCTTCATTTAGTGTGGGGTATTGAAACCTAGAACAAATGCGTATAAGTGAATATGCGTTCGCCGACGACCTTGTTATATTCGCGAGAAGTGAAGTTGAACTGAGGACAAACTTGGAGATATGGAATGAAAAATTAGCAGAGAAGAACCTCAAGATAAACAAAGAGAAAACAAAAATCATGGTTAGTGGGAAACCAGATACAAAAGCAAACATTGAGCTAAATGGAAATGCAATAGAACAAGTTGACACCTTTAAATACCTGGGAGTACGATTAGATAGCAAGGGACACCATGAAATAGAAATTAATAACAGAATAGAGAGTTCAGCAAGGGTGTACCAACAAACTAAGAAATAGTTCCCTGGGAAAGAAAGAAGTTTCGCTAAAAGCAAAAATGATTATCTACAGACCTGTATTTGTATTTATACTAACAATTGTGTGCGAAAGCTGGGTGTTAGCGAAGAGATTAAAGAGCAAGATCCAAAGTATAGAGATGAAATACCTAAGAGTGTTAGGAGTCACAAGACGAGATCGCATAAGAAATGACACCATCAGAGAACAGTTAAAGGTGCAGCCAGTAGCAAAGCGAATCGAAAACTGCCAACTGAGATGGTATGGACACCTCAAACGAATGGAGGACAAAAGACCAGTTAAGAGAGTATGGGAAGCTAAAGGTCAAAAAAAGGAAAGTAGAGGAAGACCAAAGACAACATGGAATCGAAACATAGTAGAGGACAGTGACGTTCAAAACAAAATAGTAAAGGACAGAGGACTCACAATGGTTCAAGCATCAATTATGCCAAAAGGAAAGAAGGAGTGGAAAAAGTTCATATATAGCGAAAGAAATGTGTGAATATAATGTATTGTAAAGATTAAATGTAAGAATTAGAATATGAAATGTAACACCTTAAAACGAAAACTTGCTGAGTTGTCCTATTACTTATCACAATATAATTTTGAAATTAAATATATTCCGGGAAGAGATAACACGGAAGCAGATAGTTTGAGTAGAAACCCTGTATTAGAACCTCTCGAAAATACAGAAGAATTGCTAAAAATAGTTAATCTAATAAAATTTAAAGAGATAAAGACAGATCAAGGAAAAAATAGAACATTGCAGAGAATCTAAACAAAATTAATAGAAAAAGATGGTGTGTTCTATAGAAAATTTAGAAATAGAGACAAAATAATTTTATCTGAAGAACTAAGCTTAGAATTAATTAAACAAATACACTCTGAATGGTGCCATATGGGGATTAAACAAATGATGAATAGGATATGTCCGTATTATACAGCTAAAAACATAACTGCAAATATAAAGAAAGTATGTAAAAACTGTGAGATATGTATTAGAAACAAATCCAGAGGGCAAGAAAAATATGGCCTGATGTCACAATTGGGACTGGCATCAAAACCATTCGAAATAATGTCAATTAATACCATTGGAGGCTTCGGAAGACAAAGATCAACAAAAAGATACTTTCACCTGCTTGTGGACCATTTTACAAGATATGGGTTTATTTTAACTGTTGCAGTGCAACTGTTGGTATCAAGTTAGTAAAAGAAGTGCTAGAAACGGACAAAATTAAAAGAATACTTACAGATCAATATCCAGGAATAAACTCGAGAGAATTTAAGGAATTCCTGAGAGAAAACAACGTTAGACTAATTTTTGAGGCGGTTAATGCGCCTTTTTCGAATGGTCTGAACCAGAGACTAACCCAGACCCTCGTCAATAAAGTAAGATGCAAAATAAATGAAGAAAAGGAAAAGAGAGCCTGAAAAACGATCGCCAGGGAATGTATCCATAAGTACAATAAAACAGAGCATGCGGTAACCGGATTTACGCCTAAATATTTATTAAACGGCACAAATACCAGCATTCTACCCGAAGAAATAAAAAGAAGAAATAACGAAGAAGATTGGATAAGACATAAAGAACTAGTTCTGAAAAGAAAAGAAAAATCACATGATTATAACAAAAAAAATATTTGACAAGAAAAGAAAAAACTATTTATTTAACACAGGAGATTTAGTATATATATAGAAAATGGCAACAAGTTAAACAGAAAGAAATTAGATGAATTGAGAATTGGTCGCTTCGAAATTATAAAGAAAATTTCAGATTCAGTATGTAAAATCAAAACAGGAAAACAAAATGAAGAAACCTGTTTCTTCCACGTAACCAAATTAATACCAGCAGATAATATGGATGAAAATTGAAATTGCAACGAAGTTTCACCTAGGGAGGGGGAGATGTAAGGAAAGTATACTTTCCTTAATAGATAGTTTTGGAAGGATTTCCCTGGAGAGGAAAAATAATATGTGTTAATTACGTGAAAAAACACAAAACTAGAAAAAGTTAAGCCCGGTTAAGAAGAAGTTAAAAGTTAAATAGACTTGAAACTATAAATAGAGAAGTGAATTGTGAACGTTAATTGTCGATTCTTTGTTTACAGGTAAGAGTGTAAATAGTTATTAAGGAAATGTAATAAAAAAAATACTTTGCTACAGAGAAACATATTCTCATTTACTTTATAAAAAATAATTGTGTCATATACATTGTACTCATATATATATATATATATATATATATATATATATATATATATATATATATATATATCGTGTACAATTGCACTAAGTACTGCTGTTGAACTAGTATAGATTACACAAGCTCTACGGGTTTTCTCCTCTTGGATCTTCTAATCTGCTTTATCTTATCGGGAAGCTAGATCGTCTCGACATTGAGATAGTTGAAAGTCTATATTGTAATGGCCTGGCTAACGATGTACATTTTTTTGTCTCTGCAAAGGTCACTGTTTCTGCAATACCAAGGGGCATCAAAAATGCACCTTAATAGTTTGTTTAGAAATTTTAAAATCGCTGGAATTAAATTTCTTTTCCTGGCACAACCCCATAACTGTAAGTTAAGTCCATATGGGCTTAAAAACTTAATTCTTTAGTAGTTTTCTTTGTCTTCTTTGTTGAAGATAGAGGGGCTGGAATTTTCTCCAACCAGATAATCTGGTTTTCCAAATTTCATATCTAGTCTTTTTTTTATGGGATAAGCTCTCTAGCTCAGTTTTGCATCCAAATATTTGGTTGCGTGAGCATCTGATACTTAGCGTATTATTTATGGTAACAGGGATATGTGGATCTCTGTTATTTGTGAAATTGGTATGAATAGATTTTCTCTCGATCAATTTTATACGCGATTGCTTACTCCGCTTATTCATTTTACTAGCTGAGGTTTGAAAGTTAGTAGCCTGTTATTTGTGATCCTTGTTCACTGGTATTATGGTCATGTCATCGGCAAATGCGGCAACGGTGTTATAATCTTATTCAGGAAAATCAGTGGCCTATAGTAAGTACTAGGTATCAGTGACAGTGTAGTAGCGATTAACATGAAAATAGTTTATTATATACGAGCAATATATAACGATGTAATCGACAGTGTTCTCGTCTAAGGGACACGGTCCGGTCCGGCTACTCAATTCGTTAAAAACCGGACTGAATGTCTATTTAACCCTCGTATGTTCCACACAAATTCCATGTTATATAGGGTCTTTCAATAAGACTGTTTCGTTTCGATATGTAAAACAAAACGAGTATTTTTAAGCGAAATCATCGGATGTTCATTTAATTTATTTAATTATAAAGAGAGTATGCCATTAATAATGGAATAAAATATTTGACAAATGGCCGCCACGGCTACGTTTGCAGGACCATATTCTTTTCATAAAATTTTCACCAATCACCAATTCGCACATTTGTGCCTTTGTGACCTCAATAACTTCACGAGTTCCATTTTTGAGGTGTTGAATCGATTGTGGGACATTGGCACAGACCTATCTTTCACGTAGCCCCAGAGATAAAGTCTAGACGTGTTATATCACAAGATTTCGTTGGCCAATTGTTATCGAGAAATCACACGGTCAGGAAACTTTTCACGTAACATAGCGATTTACTTGTGTGAAACGAAGTGACGTCTTGTTGAGAATAAACATCGTGCTCATCAATATCTTCCAATTCCGTCCTTACAAAATCATTAATCAACGTTTGATAGCGCAATCCATACACCGTACTAGATGGTCCAGCCTCAGTTTCGAATTCAAAAGTAAGGTCCAATGACCTAGCCAGAACAAAAACCGCACCAGTCACATCTTGAAGATGGAGAGGCTTTTCAAAAATAATTCTTGGGTTTTCGGAGCCCAAAAAGCGACAATTCGGTTTGTTAACGTAGCCTCTTAGGTGAAAATGGGCCTCATCCCTCAAAATGATTTTGCGATGAAATTCCGGATCAGTTTGATGGATTTCAAGCACTTAATCAGCAATGACGCGACGTTGTTGATGATCGATAGGCGTGAGATAGGCGTGACCGAATTCCAAAGACCGACGAGAAATGGACAAACCTGGAATTTCTTCAACACTATGAGCTATAATAGCAATATTCTCAGTTGTTCTTGAGCGACATGCACGAGTACGGTTCTTCATATCACTAAGTTGTCCCAACAGCTCAAACTTTTTCATCAGTTTCAAAATTGCTGGCCGAGAAGGTGCTTCAAGCCGACCGAAAAATGATTTAGTTTTGCGAATTATGACCGTGAAATTTTCATCATTTTTGTAGTGAATTTTATTAATTTCACTGCGTTGTTAAAGCGTATGCCGTTCCATTTTTATTAATGGAGTAGTTTTTGCTTGTCATCTGTGTAAAATGGCTGGCTATTGAAAATGAAACCTCTTATTGGAAGTCTCTATAATATAAAGTTACGTCAGGTTCTTTTTTCAATTGTATAAACAACTATGTAGTTACTATGAAATGCTTTGCTTGTTTGGTTATCAAGAAGTCAATACTGAGATTGCTGAATGCTCACGTGCAATTTATTCATTATCTTCCTAATATAGAGATGAACAAATATTCAGTCATCTTGAAATTTATTGAATAGCTATTGTTATTAAAAACTTGTTAATCTTGACACATTCTATCATTATACTAATTTTTGAAAACTGGATTCTCCTAATGTCAATTCGCCGTAAGAAGCCGTTCGTAAATTTTTGTAAGTATTTGTAGACCGCGTTAAATCGATATTGCAGCTGTTTCCGCAAATTTGAGACTGAGTTTATCCACCAGTTTCTAGTTTAATGACAAGATGACAGTTGTTGGGTGAAATGTCGAAATATGGGCAAACTATATTTTTCTTGTTTTAATCAATTTTAAAAGAGACCTGTTTAACATTATTCCTAAACAAAATCAACATGTTGTATGAATATTTATACATCATATGCTTTAATATCCATCTTTTTGTATTGTGATATTACATATTTATTTTTGTGTTGCGACAGTAGGTACATATTTTTAATGATAGTTCGAATACAGGGAAACATTATTTTACATATTTTAAATAACACGATATTTTATAACACGATGTCGTTAATGTAAATTATTGCTGGGAATACTGGGAATTTTATTACTGAAACCAAATAGTAATGGTTGTGATGGAAATTTATTGGTATTAAAGAATCAATAATACCAAAAATACAGACGTACGCGTGCAAATATAAGTGTGCGAGTAAATAAAAACGAATTCGCAATTGTCTTTGAACTTTGTCTATTGTTAGCACACGAAGCATTCATAAAAAAAGGAACGCTATGAAATTTCAAGCTAGTGTTTCAAGTAACTTGAAATATTTCGAGTTGTATAGTTAGAAACACAAAACTGTATGAAATGAACAATTTACGCAACTGTAAAACTTTTGAACTACATCAAATATGTTTTAGTAATTTAAGTCATGGGATATTTATAATATTATCAAATATAAAACACCTGCTTATCTGTTCGAAAAACTTTCATATAGATGTGACATTCATACCCTTAATACAAGAAATCGTTGCCGCTTATCACCACCTGCTCATAAAACAAGTTTATTTGCAAGATCATTTCATTATACAATTGTCAATCTATTTAACAACCTTCTACTCTTCTGCAACGACTTCGATTCGAAATCTAAGTTTAAAAAATATATTTTCGCCATTTTATATAATAAGCAATGTTCCCCATTACCTGTATCTCCGTGAGATGTTAGCTGCTATACAAAATCGTCCTGCCTTCATGTCCTTATGTTACTCCAACTGTACTTTTACTATTTTATTTAGCTATGTCGATAATTGATATTATATTTATTTAATTATATTTATATATCTTTTTTAATTATATTATATATCTTTATTAATTTGATGTACCGAGGTGTAATGGAAGAACAGGGTGTGCCTTGGCACACATCTGAATTACATCTCATTTTTTCCTCTGCATCAGAATGTATTTTTCTCTTTCAGTTATATATATATTTTTAAGTTACTTATTACTACGTTATTCTGATCGTTATGTCAAAGAGGCAAAAATAAATAATAATAATAATTATTATTATATTTTTTGATTTATGATGGGTTTTTCAATAAGGACATAACAATTTTGTATTTAAATGAAACACATTTTTGTAATTGAGATATCGGGCTGTCATTTATTCCAGGTGTAGTATACAATGTTACAATGTGTTAAAATTGTGTATGGAATTCGACGTCGTTCATATGACCGACCAGCACTAGCACGTGAGCAGCGATAGATTTTTTGGATCCAATTTTCAATCACTCTCTTTCATTTCATTTTCAATCACTCAAACAAATCATTCGGATTGTTTGTAATTTAGCATTCGTTATTGCTCCTGAGCTCCTCTAATGTTGTTGGACTGTTGAATAAACCTTCGACTTAAAGTAACCCCATAACAAAAAATCCAACGGCGTCAAATCGTATGAGCGAGGTGACCATGCGACTGGACCATTTATAGAGATAAACGATTACCAAACTTTCTTGTTGCACCATCTTGTTGGAATCACATATCGCTGATGTTAAGTTCATCAAATTCTGGCCAAAAATAGTCTTTCAACATGGCATGTTAGCGAACTACCATAAAAAAAAACATATGGTTTTGTTTTTAACGATTTTAACCATAAGTTTTACCGATTTCCGTTGCTCCTAACCTAACCTAACGTTGCTCGTTTGTAAACTTCTCCATAATGAAAATGCAAGCCTTGCCTGACGTTTTTACTTTGACAGACCATAACAAAGTTTTTAGGTTATGTTTCTTATTATAAAACAAAATTGTTATGTCAACTTAATAGAACCTTATAATCTAACAAAAAGAATTTCTCATAGAACCCAAATCGTCCAAGATTGTTTAACCGTTAGGGTTATATTACAAAGTAGTCAGTCATTCTAGGACTACCGGCCCGAGCAGCCGGTGAAAATTTTGTGCAATGGCAATGTAATTATAGAATTATTTTTAAATTATAACTAAGATTTTTTGTTCTCTTTCATTCATTTTTTATTTATTAAATGTTTCTAATAAATCAGATTATGTGGAATAAACAAAACATATCATTTTTTGCGTAATGTTTAAAAATAAAACAATTTCTAATTTAATTATTCTTTTAATTTACATACTTATTATATATGATATTTGAATGACAATTACAAGTAGATATATTGAATCACGTCCAGTTTAGATTATTAAATAATAAGGAAATTAATCACAGGTAGTCAGAACATAAAAATCATAACTCTGTTTTGATTTTAGTTGAACGTTTTATCCTTTTATTAGGACTTCCTCAGCAACTACAAAATATAAACCTAAATTATAACGTCTGTTTACATAATATATAAAAAACATATAAACATATATTATGTAAAAACTATAAAAACATATTGTACATATAAACTATACCTCAATCATACAGTTTAATATATATCCGAAACATATAAAACAATTGGTACGCATCTTTTTTATTATAAAAATGTATATCAATTCTATTAAACAATATACGGAATGTCTTGATAAATATACCTGCCATCAACGACATATACTACACTGCTAACACAATCTTGGGAAATGTGCGATAGCCACGTTGTATTATTACTGTGTCGTCATCTGATATTTAATATTATACTTATGTCTGGCGGTTAAATTTTAAAATTTCATTGTAAATACTACTTAAATTATTTGTGTAAGTTCTTAAGTTTATTGTATTATTTCGTTTTATATGAACCATTTCACTAATATTTCTCTTGAACCAATTTTCTTCTAAATCTAAAATAGTTTGAAATAGTTTAAAATAGTTAAGTCAAAATTAAAATTGTGTCTAGTTTGGAAATGGTGTTCAGCCAAAGCTGTGGAGATTGTTTTATGTATATTAATCGGTTTGCAGTCGTTTTTATGCTGATCTAGTCGTTTCTTTAGTTTTTGTCTGGTTTGTCCTATATAACATCTATTACATTCACGTGGTATTTTATAGATCAAATTAGACGGATCTAATGTATCCACTTTATTCTTCAATTTCGTATATATTTTGTTCACTTTAACTAAATTATAATATACAAGTTTTGTATTTGTTTTATCAAAACATTTACTTAGTTGATTTGATAATGGGTTGATAAAAGGAAACCTAATAAACTTCTTGATCCCTTATCAATTATCTGATTTCTATTTTTATATAAATTGTAGTTATTAAATATAGTGTGAATGACGCCAGGTGGATAGTTATTGTTTTTTGACAAACTTTCTACTCTAACTAAATTATCAGCGTGGAATTGTATACTTCTTAGCGATAAACATCTAAATAAAAAACCTTTAACAATGCCAATCTTCTGGCTTAGAGAATAGTTTGAATAATAATTTAGACATCTACCTGAGCTATTTGGTTTAACATACCAGTTAGTTGATGGCGAACCATCTTCATTCCTTATTATCATTACATCTACGAAAGGCAGCTCTTTATTTTTCTCAACTTCAATCGTGAACTGAATATTCTTATTGATGCTGTTGAAGATGTACTAGTACTACGTTGACTTTGTCTTTGGGTATAGCTGTCAATGTATCATCCACATACACCTTTAAAAAGGGAACTGGGAACGGCAGTATACTGGTTATCTTCTCCAATACATAGTTCATTACTATGTTCGCTAACGCGGGACTCGCTGGGTTTCCCATGTTGGAGCCATCAAGTTGTTGGTAGAATGACCTATTTAACTGGAAGTAGCTCGAATCAAAAGAAAACTGTATCAACTGTACAAGTATACTTTTTGGATTTTCGATCAACCTTGAGAGTTCATGCCAGTCATCATTGATTATATCCAGTACCATTTGTTTCGGAATGTTAGTAAACAGAGACACTACGTCTAATGATACTAAGATATAATCGTCTGGTATTTTTACTTCTTGAATGAACTTAACTAATTCAAAAGAATTCTTGATTGAAAACCCGAATTTTGTGGAAAGAGATGTCATTAATACATGATGTAAAAACTTTGCTAGCTTATAACATGGAGAACGAATAGAGCTCACCACAGGTCTCATCGTACATCGTGGTTTGTGAGTTTTTCTTAATCCGTAAAGTTTTGGAAACAGAGTTGTAACTTCTGAAATTCTTTTCTAGTTCTTCAGAAATAATCGAATTACTTTTTAATTTTGAAATTAAATCATTGGCCCTTTTTTCATATTTACTAGTTGCATCTTTGTTTAGCAATAAATATGTATCTTTGTCCTCTAACAAACAATACAGTTCTTTAAGGTATTCATTCTTATACATTATTATAGTATTCCCACCTTTATCTGATCTTGTTACTATCAATTCAGGGTGATCTTTTAAAAAACGTTTTGTTGAAAGGAAATCCGTTACAATACCCATCTTCTGTGGCTTCTGGTTTTTCTTATGATAATTCGTAATCAGATTCATCCCCTTTGATCTTATATTACCCTGTTCTTCTTTCACTGTTTTTAAATCTGCGCCAGCAATGTCTACGAATCTTATACCGTTTTCTAAATCTTTAACAATTTTTGACAATTACAAGTATTCTTTTTACAATGAGGATAGTATGCCAATATTTGAATATTCTCCTTTCACTTCCACATAAATGACACTGCATGCCCCGTTTCTTTTTTGGAGGACATGCTGAAGAATGAACAAGATTTTCTTGCACAGAATAAATACTTTACTTCAAAGCATTTCTTCGCAAAATTTGATTCTGTCGTCGCTGTAAATGCGGTGAAATCAAGGCCTTACTAACAATAATTACTTCCGGTTTTCTCTTATTTTCCGCGATCTCATCACTATTATCCCTAGTAGATAATAAAATAACAGATTTTCCTTTTTTTGAACGTATGACACTAACGTGAGATTGTTTTGTAAATAAAAAAATTGTTGAAAATTGTTCTCTAGAACATTTCGCCTGAAAATTTTGTGGGATTTATACCTTATATTTTCGTACCGTTCCCGTAATAGTGAGACCAGAACTCTTCAAATTAAGGCCAATTGCCTGGTTGTAAAAAAATGTCGCACGTTATATTTCTATTTGTACCGTAATATTTAGTGTAATAAATCTTGTACGATATTTTTATCCAGATTGGCGACACGTTGATTTCCCTCTTTTCCTAAATATGGAATTCCTTTTAGTGGGTATTCTGTTTCAGCATCAGGATTTTTCTGTCCAAGATTTAGCAATTCCGCAATGTTTAGCAATTAGCATTATTCTGTGTAAGAAAATCCTGCTCTTTTTTCAGCATCTCCTCCAAAAAATAAACGGCGCATGCAATGTCATTTACGTTGTCTAAGTGAAAGGAGAGTATTCCTAAAACAGTTTTATTCTTTATTTTTCTGGTTTTGACTGTTCATGCTTAGATAGATATTTTCCGTCACAACCAAACAATAGACCTCAATAGATGACATTTTTTTGTGCGCATGTGTCAATTTCCCGCCATGTCAAAAGTGCCCCAACTTTTTCACGTATAACTAAATATGTGGCCGAAACTTCCGTATTCCCGCCTCTCACACTTAGTGGATGCATATGCGCTTAACTAACCGCAAAAAGGTATATTGCTCATCTACAGTGACATTACATGATGGCATGTAGAATTTTCCAATATTATTATTCATTGGATCAGACAGTTCTCTAATGGGTGCAAGTTTATCCCTTGCGGGCCGTTGTGGTCTTGATTCTTTATCACCAAATCTAATCAATTTAGAAATTTCTTGATATCTGTTCTTAGAGAAAGTTGCTCGAATAATTGGTGATCCATATTTTTTTGTTCCATAGACATTCAAAACTCACATTAGAAGATTTCAGATGCTCAGCAGTAAACAATATTCAAATAAATGCACAGATCTCGATCATATCTACTGGTTTCCACTTTTTGGTATTTTTTTCTCTGTCAACTCGAAGAGCCTCTTTATTCATCATCTCTGTAATCATCGATAATATATTGTCTGGAAAAGTAAATGAAAAGCATCCACAGGATCCTCAATTGTAATGACTAGCGGTAAAATTACTTTGTTGACGGAACCACTAATAATATGATGTCCTGTTCCTTCCAGAAGTTTGAGGAGAACAGTAGATATGGTATATCTTCCTATATAATTATTATAATCCTATTTCCGAAAGCGTTCGCATATTTCCCTAACTTTATCATAAAAGATGCCTTGATGAAGAAAATGTCTTGATTAGTATGTGATTTACCTATTCTTGGAAGCTTGTTTCTTGAGTTCTTGTTCTTTAATCCGTGGTCTGATGACACGCTGTCGCTCCAGACTGCTGGCACTGCGGCCGGTAGAAGGAGTCTAGCGAACTTTTTTGTAAAAATTGTAATATTTTCAAAACATAATGATTTTTAAACTAATTTCTTATCTTTTGATAGCAATAAGAGATCACTAAAAGACGTTTCCTCGAAATATTATTATAACCATAGGCAATAATTTAAAGCGACCACACGTCCCGATTTTGGCGGGACAGTCCCGCTTTTTGGAGGACAGTCCCGCGTCCCGCCGATTTTTTAAAATGTCCCGCTTCTTCGAACATAACTGCATTTCTTATTTGAAATGTACTATAATATATAATATAATATTTTTCCACATATTCCCATAAAATATCATCACTCAATTAAATTTTTACTAAATGGACTTAAACTGTCCATTCTTCAAGATATTCCAAGCAGTTATTATAAAAATTTCTGACTTCTTTCAGAAAATCCGGTCGTTTAACCCTTTTGCCCTGAATGGTACACATATGTCCTACTGAAATTTCATCTTCTGAAAATTGTGAATTTAAAATTGTACTCGCATGGAAAATTTTCCAGGGATTTGTTTCGTGTTTGTTATATGTAAGACAAATATTGTAGTCGTAAATTATAACAGAGAATACCAGATAATACAAGACAGGCTGGACCAGAATAGATCACAACCAAATAATTCTAGACAAGGCGAAACCAGATCAGACGGAACATATGTGATTGAAAATATGATCACTGATTGATACAGAATCATTGAACAGAATACAGAACACTGATCAATACTCAACTACCATGTACAAGACAATAAAATACTGGACAAGTCTAGTCTATATTCCACAAGACTGGACAATGTTGGATAAAATTTTGGACAAAACAATGGGCAAAAGTGAAGAAAATTGAATACTTGAATACAGATAATGTCAAAACTTGTAAAGTCTCCACAAAATTAGACAAGAAAAGTAGATGAGATATCTCTTGGGACAATTCAATCCAGGGTTGATAATTTGATATATTGTGTTTATTTAGCAACAAATTAAAAAAACATGAGGTTTATTCTATTTCTGCAATATTTATTCGTTCAGGGATGACAGGGTTAACGGCACCTTGTTCTGAAATTTTCATTAAGTGAAATTAAAGAGGAGATTTTATGGGAATATGTGGAAAAATATTTTGAATATATTAGTAACCATATTCCGAAAAATAACATTTGCGTAAATGATCTTTTTTGATAAAAAGATACGTGACGTAGGTACTACGTTACGAGTGCACGTCAAAACATTTACACTATTCTATGATTTTGTTTTTGTTTTGTTTCAGTACTTCTATGATTTTGTTTAATTACGCAAGTGATTGCCATAGCAAACAACACACAGAAATCGTTTAATAATAAAACTCATTTGATTTACATTGGACTTTTACGCACGATTTGGATACTTTTACACACTATACACAATAATAATGGCATCCTTCATATACAATAATTTTAATGTGCTCATTTTGGTGTGTGATTAGATAAAACATATTTTTTTGAATTATTGGTCTACTTTCATAACTAAATTATAATTCTCATTTCATCCCATTTATCCCGCTTTGTCTCAATGAAAATGTGGTCACTTTATAATAATTAGTTTAAAGTCCCCCGGCCCTCCGGCCGGTAGAATGATCTTAACGATTAAAAGAATATCAAGATGAATATTTTGAAATGTAACCTTTTTAAGTGCTTTGCAAATATCTTTGAATTTTACGTTATTACTTATAATTACTTATATATTTAATTATAATATTACTTATAATTACTTATAATTTAATATTACTTATATATTTTTTAAGTTATTACTTTTAATCTGCAGCGTAGCCAACCGTACGATTTAAATCGTATTTACACGACCTTTTTAGAGTTGATACGATGTACAATCGTGTATTCGAAATCGTACGCAAAATATACGATCTTTCCAAATCTTTCAATTTTCATAATAAAAGAGAAAAATAATAATGGATGCGTTCATTTTGTCAATTTAAAAAAACAAAAATCAATAACAAAAGACTTGAACGAGCCATAAACTTCGTCATTGTATTTTCTATGGATGCATCCAATAATTTTTGAAACCCTCCGGCTCACTAGCAATTCATTGTATTTACGGCAGAATCAGTTAGAAGCTTAAGCCTTTCATATTCTTGTTATCCTTAAGCTCCCTGTATTTTAACTAAAAATGAAATGTAGGTTATCGGTAACTTCATTTAACAAAATCTTTTTTTTATATTATAACAACAATGAAATATTAAAAAATCATATTTAAGAATTTCAATGCCTAGGCCCTAGGGCGCTAATTGGTTTATAGCTCAGGGCGCCACAAATGAAAGAACGATCCCGAGTAGACGAAAAAGTTAAAATTTGCATTTGTCTCAAATACATATCATGTAATGGACAGAAATTGTAGAACTTTTCTTCAAGGTATTACCGCCTTTATGCGTTTTTTATAAGTTTCCTTAATTCATTTTTATTAAAAAAATATTTCTCAGGAACTGCCTCAGACTTGCCAAACTTTTATTATTACTCTGCGATATTAATCAAGTAATGACAAGCTCTCGAATTACAAAGGCCATTATGAATCAGTTTTATTTATATCCACGGTATTCATTACAAAATCAACTATGGATCAAGGAAAATAAGTGTTTTTATCAGTAATGTTAGAGACTATTCGATGCCAAATATTAGTTAATTAAAGAACGAGTTTAATAAGCGCGGTTTTTCAGCACGCGCCCATGTTTAGAAAACGACGAGCGATGCGAGGAGTTTTCTAATGGACAAGTTTTTTAATGACGAAAAACGTCTTATAAACGAGTTTTTCTTATGCAAATTTATCTATTTTGCGCCCTTTTATGCCATTTCTAAATAAAAAAATCGCCGATACATATTGAGACAATTGTATCGGAATCCGCGATCCATAAACGAACCCATATGAGTGCTTTAATGGCTCAAAATAGATAAAGTTAATTATAGCAGTATAAAGATTTTATTTATATTTTTTATAGTTTCTAAATTCTATAAATACACTTACAGTATATTGGCCTACATGAGCAACAGTACCAGTTATATGCTTAAAACTACATTAAATTCTCTGTGAGTCTTCTTTCTCACTATTTTAGCAATAGAATGCACCAGTCTAGAGACTTAACTAGAGGTGCGCAAACCATTTTCATGGGAGACCTCCTATTTCTTATAAAATTTTGTCGCAGCTCCTGTAGAGGCAATAGAGGTATTACAAGACATTTCATCATTTTACTTAACTAGGTATTTATGCGTTGCTTTAAACGATTAATTTTTTTCGCACTTTATTGCTTTTACCTAACTGAATAGAAAGTAGACCTTTTTTTAATAGACATTGGCATATTTTGCTGTGGGACTTTTTTTCAATCAAAGACGATTGCAATATTTAGAAGGAACAGTTTTTTTAAATACTCCCGAGATATTCCAGCCCACGATTTACGCACCACTGGTCCACAGCTAATGAAGTTAGCCCCCTCAATTTGGTTTTTAAATTGTTTAATGAACACAAACACACTAATAACACAATTTTTTCGGTTTATTGAAAGCTATGTATAGAGACAAATCTATATAAATACTATTTTCTCTACTTTAGTTTAGTATTGTCTAATAATTTCTAGTCTATTCTTGTATGGCTTTGGCTAGTCTTGTCTAGTCGTATCTCATAATATGTTGTTTATTCTTATTCATTCCATCTTTGTATAGTCGAGTCTCGTCGCATATAGTCTTGTCTCGCGTTCCTTCTTTGGTTTAGAAATCACATATGACATGTTCGTGAACTTTTAGAGATTAAGCTATTGTGATGAGTTTAATTTACCTTCCTTTGTCTTCGAATCATCCCTATACCACTTGATAATATTTTGCTTTATATTTTACGCTGACAATTCGTCGATCCAGTAAGACTATTTAGCCTACATATTTGTGTGTAGTTTTTCTCGAAATGGTATCTGCATACCATTTTATCTTTTGGTACTTACACCCACAGGATCTTGACAGCGAGGCTGTTCCGGTCTCCGCTCTTGATTATTTTACCTCTGCCTATTACTTCCTTGCTGAACCTTACAATCCCTCCACGACAAGGTGCAACGGTGCGACAGGTGCGATACGTGCATTGCTGCTGTCTAGCGCGAGCCCATCACCACCGCGATGCAGACACACGTCAGTTTTTTAATCTTGTCAAGCTGCTTCTTTATAGAGATTAGCTTGGTTCTACTTTCCCACGCAACAAATTTCACTATCATGGTATACATCCAACGAAGGATTGTGAAGTTACAACCCTACGTTTCTGGCTTTTCTGGCTTTATGGCGTTGTTTGGCCTTTTCTACCACTTGCTCAGCATGCCTGTTTCTTAGGATTTTCTTATTTAGTATAATACATAGATACCTTATCTCCTGCTTGTATTCTACTGCCCTCCCATTTAACAGTGTTTCAGTCAAACTGTTTGACACCATCTACTAGTTACTTTGAGGCCTCTCTGTACGATATCACAGAGCGTTCTCTTAAAGTTCCCTCTGGATATAATATGTCATCGGCGTAACCTTGAAATTTTATAGCTAGGTCGTCCAACCTAACCAGTAATTCATCAAATACCCAGCTCCACTTCAGTGGTGATAATACACTTCCCTGTGTACACCCTGGAGTTGTGGAAATCTTTATGGTGTTTTTTCCACTTTTACCTCCGCCGCGGCAGCGGTACAAGTGGAAAAAGAAACTATAAAGGCGCGCCATTCTAGTTCTCAGCATTTCTCCCATTTACTGAGATATTGATATATTATATGATTTACTGAGATATTGATTTACTGAAAGTTGTTATCCTCGTGAGAGTTTTTGTCTCCTTCTATGTCCAAGGAGGCACATATCGATACTTTTTTGAATCTAGTGCTACTTCTATTTTAGTTGTCAGCTGATACAGGGTGGTCTATGTGGAGTATGCTGCTTTGTATGAATGCTGAGGAATGTTGGAGAAATGCAGTTGTGTCGTTGTGCACTTACCAGCACTTTTGTCCTATGGTAATTGTCAATTACCTTCTCCATTGTCTTTAACATAAAAGACGTTAGACTATTGGGTCCAAATGACTTTGGGCGAATGGTCTCTTTCTTCTCCATCGCCGGTATGAATAGCCATTTTGCGCAGTTCTGCTATGTTTCCGACTTATCCTGCTAAACTACTTGTAAAGATTTTTGAAAAAAATCCGCTGTGCAAAAGTAAGTGAATTGTCAGTTTTGAGGTCACAAGTTCTAATATTAATTCAGCAGGTTTTAATATTGTCTTTTTCCATCTAATGTTTTGAGGTCACAAGTTCTAATATTAATTCAGCAGGTTTTAATATTGTCTTTTTCCATCTAATGTCTTTTTCCACTTGTACCTCCGCCGCGGCAGAGGTACAAGTTAAAAAAGACACTATAAAGGCGCGCCATTCTAGTTCTCAGCATTTCTCGCATTTACTGAGTTGATTTACTGAGATATTGATATATTATATGATTTACTGAGATATTGATTTACTGAGAGTTGTTATCCTCGTGGGAGTTGTTGTCTCCTTCTATGTCCAAGGAGGCACATATCGATCCTTTTTTGTATCTAGTGCTACTTATATTTTAGTTGTCAGCTGATACAGGGTGGTCTATGTGGAGTATGCTGCTCTGTATGAATGCTGAGGAATGTTAAAGAAATTCAGTTGTGTCGTTGTGCACTTACCAGCACTTTTGTCCTATGGTAATTGTCAATTACCTTCTCCATTGTCTTTAACATAAAAGACGCTAGACTATTGGGTCCACATGACTTTGGGCGAATGGTGTCTTTCTTCTCCATCGGCGGTATGAATAGCCCTTTTGCGCAGCTCTGCTATGTTTCAGACTTATCCTGCTAAACTACTTCTAAAGATTTTCAATTTACTACGATTTACTTTTTTTATGATATTTATATTTATTTACGATTTTTATGATATGGTATTAATTCTGAATGGGACCTTGAATGGCTGGAAGGTGCCGACAGCCCATCCGATTCGGTTTCCGTATAGATGGAAGCGGCCCACCTCCAGTCAGCCCCACTTGGTCTCCGCGGTTTTTACATCCCGTACATCTAGTGCTCTTCGCCTTCCGTATAGCTCTCAGCCGGTCTCTTGAGTGTAGCTGTTATTTCCACTCTATCTTTCGCTAGTGCAATTTAGCTGAAACCATGGAGATTGTAAATTATCACAAAAGGTTCTAAAGTTCTTCCTCATCCGCACTATAGTAACGTTTCTAAATATGACGGTCTAGAGCAGGGGTTCCCAATGTGCGGCCCGCGGGCCAAATGCGGCCCGCAAGGCCTGTGAATTCGGCCCGCGATTTCGATACTATTTATTATATTTTTATTCAAAAATAAATAAGTACATAGTAAAATAAATATTACAAATAAGAAATAATATTAAAAAAAAAATCGTACAGGACTTTATCCATAAGCGTATGTATTAATAAAATATTGTTTAGTTTATAATTAAAAAAATATTGTTGTATGTCTAGTCTAGTATTTTATATCAGTTACAAGAAATTTCAAAATCATTTACTGCTTTTTCCATTGCTTTGGACGAAAGTACCGATATCTGCGATTCGGCACAACAGTTAATATTTATTCGTGGAATTTTATAATTTTTGAAAAGTTATTGTCAATGGAAAAGACCGTACGAAGGGATGTGATATATTTTCCGCGGTAGAACATGCTTTTGATGCTAACAATATAAATTGGAACAATTTGGTAGGAGTAACTACAGACGGTGCTCCATCTATGATGGGCCACAAACAAGGCTTTATACATTTTTTTTAAAACAAGTTGAAGGACTCTAACAATTCCAAAAAATTGCATCATTATCACTGTATTATTCATCAGGAAAATCTTATAGCTCAGGTGTTGAAAATGAGTAGTGTCATGAATGATATTATTAAGACAACTAATTTCATCAAAAAGCATCAATCACCGCCAATTTAAAACTCATTTAGAAGAGTCTAAATCTCCATTTAGAGACGTTATATATTTTTCAGAGGTCAGATAGCTTTCGAGAGGACGAACATTAAAACGGTTTTTCAGTTTAAGAAAAGATATTACAGAGTTTTTAACTAAAAAAAATATACAATATATTAACTGGTTATGCGACTTGACATTTCTAGTAGATGTAATTGGTGTTATGAGCGAATTTAATTTAAAACTGCAAGGTGATGGTTAGCTTATTTATGATCTTCTTAGATATGTAAAATCCACGGAAAGAAAATTTTATTTATTACAAGAACAGCTTGAAATTGGTAACTTTTGTCATTTTGGAAGATGTGGAATATTAGTAAAGGAAAATCAGTTATTCTTCAATCGGAAATGTATTAAAAAATCATACAGTTTTTTAGAAGATTTTGACAAACGTTCCGAGACAACAAACGTTTCGTTTCGATGACAACTATATTTTATTTTCAGATCCATTTTCTTGCAATCCGCGAAACATTTCTGAAAACATGAAATTTGAATTGATAGAATTTCAGGAAAATATCGATGCTAAGAATTTTTATCGGAACAGTTCCTTAATTGATTTTTATAAAGGATTATCATGCGTGAATTTTCCGAAAATAAGAAACCATGCTAAACAAATGTTTTAATTATTTGGCCCGCCAAAAAATTCGGTAATATTAAATTGGCCCGCCTAAGAAAAACTTTGGGAACCCCTGGTCTAGAGTTTCCTATTTAACAAATAAAAAAAATATAAAAATTTGAAACATTGGCTTGAGAAATTGAGAAGAAAGTTACATCAAGTAATTCCAATTTATTTTAGTTAATTTAATGCAAAGTGCATAAATTTATAAATGTTTGGTAAGGATGAAATTTTCCATTTTGCTTGGATAAAAAGTGTATCTGCAACTAAATAGACATAAAGAAGAAAATACATATTTGCAAAGATGTTTAAACTATTTTAGCAGCTCATTCTTGTTAGATAAACATATGACACTGCGCCATCGTGAATACTTGTATATTAAAAATGCGACCGAAGATAATAATATTTTAAAATTTAAAATATAGAATAATAGGTTCCATTTCGCAAAGAATAGGTTCCTTTAAAAAAACATGCATCAATGTAGTTATGACGATTCTATATCTAAATTTAAGAGTTATCGCGGACTAGACTCTCAAAAATGGTTTGCAGAGCAGTTGAGAGACTTGTCTGAAGATATATAAATAGTGTTTCTTTGCATTATAACCATAGATAAATTAACACCTGAACAATGGTCTCAATTTCATAAATCTAAAGAATATCACCTTTGCGAGACGAATTTTAGTAATGATGATATTAAAGCTCGAGGCCATTGTCATTTAACCGGAAAATACATATTAAAACCTGCTGAATTAATATTAGAACTTGTGACCTCAAAACTGACAAATTCACTTACTTTTACACAGCGGATCTCAATTTTGCTCGAACCTGCAACTGCCCCACTAGACCATCCCATAGCTCCCAGGGGGTGTAGAACCAATAGTTTAGAAATATGGTATACTCTACAGCTAAAAAAAATGTCATTGCGTTCTCTTATGAAGTGTGACCAAATTCCAATTTAATATCATCTATTTCCTTTACAATATTCTAGCTTATATTTTTGCAAAAGACTGACGCTTTTTCTTTAATAATAACTTGGAAGAGGAAATAATTATTACATAGTAAATAGTAATTAATTAATTAATAAATGAGTGATGAAAATGTATAATTAGACAGTTCCAATTTTGAAAAGGACAATAAAAACGCAGTTGATTAGATTCTGTTACTACGCATTAATGTATTTAACCAATTAGATTTTTTGTTTTATTGTGTTAGATTTTCTGCTTACATCTTTCAGATAAGAGTAAATTGAAGGATGGAACAAATACAAACACAAATATATTGTAATTTTTTGATTATTTTTTAAGCTTATTTTCTCAAATATTGTTCGGAAATGAATATTTAAAATAAATATTAAAATAATTAACTAAATTAATATTCACGTCTTATATAATCTTTCAATTTTAACATACTGCTTTTAAGAGTGTTTTTTATCTTTTTTTTTTTCTTTTGAAGGTGGTCGAGCTCTAAAGGATGTAACCGTTGTCGTCCCACAAGCAGCCAGTATCGGAGATACTGTTACGCTACAATGTCATTACGATCTCGAAGGCGAACCTTTGTACACTCTCAAATGGTACAAAGGTTCTCGTGAATTCTACAGATTCATCCCAAAGGAGCTCCCAAACACACAAGTATTTCCGTTTCAAGACATCGACGTGGATGTAAGCATCTCGGCTTATAAAAAAACATAATTCAACGTTCTAACTCGATAATCTTTCAGTTGGCCAAGTCTAGTCGAAATTCTATAGTTTTACGGAATCTCAAAGCGGAACACACCGGAAGGTACCGTTGTGAAGTTTCTTCGGATGCACCAAACTTTTACACGACGATTATGAATGGATACATGTATGTTGTCGGTGAGTAGATATATAACTGTATGATATGAGCAACTTACGCTATTTTAACTTTAGAACTACATTAAATAAGTTTTATTAACTTAAGTCATGGGATATTATTAGGTAGTTGAATTTTATCTTCCTATTTAAACTATTCGCTGCTAAAATGGATTTTATACTATTTTTAGATAACGGTGAAGGCATATACATGTTACTCCTTATAAAACAAAATATGCGCGAAGCAGTAAAACTATAAAAGATAAATTACAAATATCATAAATATTAGTGTAAAACGTATTATGAAAAGAGTCTAGGAAAAAATATTGTCCTGACCGCGGCGCTATGCAAACTACTGAAATTATTATTCTGTCATATATTTCTAGTGTTTTATTAAAACTTTTATCTCCGCGCATAAATTAATTTTTAAGCTTTCCGCTTCGAGCAATTAACAGTTTCATTTTAACAACTCTTACATTACCGGGAACAAAGGACTTTTATTTTGTTTTCCGCAAGTAAATTTTTCCCACTTGAAATATTTTAATAAGATGCCAATAATATATTATATAATCTACTATAAAATCTGGTATTTTTTTCCAAAATATGTTAACTAACATGATTGACAATATATTTTTGGATCATTTTTATTAATCTATTGACACTTAAACAGTCACTGTAACCGTGACATGAAATATTGATAAATTCGACAATTATATTTTGCTCAGTTTTGCATAAGTTGGGTACCGAGGAAGTTATAAATCTTAAAAAAGCATAAATTATTTTGCTGAATTATTATGCTTAAGCTTAAGCTTAAATTATTATGTGCAGAAAGGCTTAAATACGTGCAAATAAGACTTGTTATTGCAGGAAGATTATGATTTAATTTTAACCGTCTTTAACAATTGTTCAAGAAAAGTTAGGATAAAGAAGCAGCGAAACTAAATTCCTAGGAATAGTTTTTGAGGAATTCCTGACTTGTATTACCACAATTGATTCTATTGTAAAGTCAATTAACCGAAAAATATACTCCCTGAGATTAATAAAAAAGCTAGTTGGTGTGCTATTACAGATATACTACATAAAATTCAATTCACCCTTTCATACGTAATTAAGGTTTGGGGTTAATCCCCACAAACACACAAAATACTCAAAGCTTATTACCAAAAGAACGTCCTGTAAAACTTTTATCAACGGTCGGGGAACTTCTTTGACCATTACCCCAAAATATTTTTGCGTAAGTCGATATTACCCCCACATTTTAAAAATGAGACAATCAATGAAAATTTAGATTAAACATTATTTATTGAATCAATTTACATTGCAAATAAATAAAGTTGCTTGAAAATTGTAAGTATGTAATAGACAAACAAAATAAAATTCTCATATTAGAACGAACAAAAATTAATTGAAAACTTTCCCCCTTCAGGTTTTGGAAAATTTATGTTGCTTCACATTTGATATATTAACTTCAAAATTGGGGCTTTTTGATGTAAGAGCAATTTGAATACAGTCTTCGGTATTAAGTTGATTTTTTAGAATTGGTACAACTAACTATACTATATTATAATCATATAAACTTTATCAAGTCGGAACACAGCCTGAATATATAATTATATTCAAACTTTCCGGAGCTCTATAACATTACTGAGTAATTACTACTGTCTATCCAGTAATCCTAAAAAGACTCAGTAATGTTATAGTTTCCAGATTTCTTTACAAGATTTCTGCCGTCTAGCTCGCGTGGTGTGGCAACGAAGCAACCTTCTGTTTAGTAAAGTTTTTCAAGAACGAAGTGGACATTTATGGCAAAGAGCTCCGGAAAGGTTGAATATATTTATATATTTAGTCTGTGTTGCGTTCCTTGTTCCAACTTTATTAAGTTTAATTGATTACAGTTTTTCGTTTTTATGTTCAGTAGATTTGAAAAGCCTTGTTCACAAAGGTAGGTTGTTGCAAATGGCAGCAACTTTTTTTCCGCCTCATGTGCAATTTTTAAAATCAGTAGCTGGCTGTGCAGTTTTTGACATCCAAAAGGACGACATATTTGCTTTGCTCTAACATTGAAGTTCATGAATTGCCTCTGTCAAACCTGGAGGTTCTTCGGGTATGATTAACGTGACCATTTATTTTTTCGTCAGAGCGGGACACTCGCGGAATTATGTAAAAAAAACTTTTATGGTATTAGAGTGTCGGTTACTTGTAAGTTCACTAACAATAAAACATTACGAACAGTGTGAGGAAGAAAAAGCGAATTCTCCTCAATTGCCAGGTTATTTCGGAGACAATTAATTTCTTTTCAGACTCGAGTTTCCTTTCGAAAAACATTTTCAAAATTTGTCGATGCTCAGAAAATAGCTTTTTAAGAGCTGGTTCATTTTTAGAACTCTCTCAAGTGCGGGCAATAACGCAAAGTTGACTTGAAGATCATTTTGTTTTACTGTAGCCCATCAGATTGTGATACTCTGTGTCAGTTGAATCCCAAAATTCTTTCCAAGCTTCTACTCGATTGCTTCAGATATAAAAAAAGAATAAATTTTGCACAAAGAATGCGCTTAAATTCTACAGGGAGACAATCTGCGGCTGTATTGATCGCGATGTAAACTATGTGGGCTCTACATCCAATTCCGATGAGCTGTATTCATTAAGATTTGTTCAATTTTGCGTAATAGTATATTAAAGGACAAGTTCAGTAAGCGCGATTTTACAGCACGCATCCAAGTTTGGAAAACGACGAGTGTAGCGAGGAGTTTTCTATTGGACAAGTGCTGAAAAACCCCTTACGAACGAGTTTTTTATAATTTTTTTTCTATTTTGCGCCCTTTTATGCCATTTCTAAATAAAAAAATCGCACGCATATGAGTGCTGTTATGAGCTCATTACAGACGCAAAATAGAAAAACATAATTAATTCCATTACTATTTTCCTCCAAAATTGCAGTTCGTTTCATAATTTTCTTCAAAAATTGCTAAGAAAAATACAAAATATTTCAGGACAAAAACTTCCTTTAAATCATCAACAATTATATCCGACGTTTTACCTTGCTGTTCTCAAATCTCTAAAACCTTGACTTTGACGCCTTAGTATGGCAAAAAATGTGGCTTAACACAAATAATAACAGGAATAATTAACAAAAAATGATGAATAATTAACATGAATAATTAAAAAATTAACAGGAATAATTTTATCGAGCCATGGCTTGAAGCATCTATTAATAAAGTTATGCAGTGAGCTTCGCGAAGTTACTCTTTCAATTCATAGGTTGCCGTAGAGGCCAACGCATTTACAACAATACCCTGAGATTTTATATGAGCACATTTAAATTTTTGCTCAAAACATGTTTGAATTAAATGAGAAGAACAGTCATTTGAGCGAAAGCTGTAATATTCTTGCACCATATGAAACGCCCAGGCACCCTCTGCTGCAGCTATATCCAAATCCTTAGAAGTCAGCAAATCGGTTTTTTGGTCCGTGACTGGTGCGTGACTAACGTTTGCTGAAGAGGTACCACTCCATTGTTTTATAAACGGATACTGGTTTTGCAAAATAATTTTAGAGATACACTGGCGTTTAGGCATTTTTGTTATGGTACAATCACACACTCCGTCCGGTGTGAACTTAAGGCTGTGCGGACTTAAAGCACTGAATCGGACTTACAGCACTGCATTTGGTTGCTCGCTGAGTGAGTGCAGCATCTATGCCGCTCTCACGCGTCATCCGCTCTCTCTCGTCGCCCGCGGCTTCGGCTACACGTTACTACCTTGCGAGTGCACTACCAGGCAAGTAGTACGGTGTTTATAACCTAGTAAGTAGAGACCTAACCGCCAAAACTGGACGTTTTTTCCCTCGCTGGGGACAGCGCGACAGATAGCCTGAAAACGGGGCTGTCCCGCCCAAATCGGGACGTATGGTCACGTTAGGTATACTAACAATTTCATATTTAAAAGAATCTACAACCCAAGTTACAGTATTTATATCAAGATCTGAAAAGTAATCCGAGGACCAGCAATATTTTCACAATCTTCCAAATACAAAGCTAACTTTGAAAAAGAAGCTATCTTGTTCTGTTCCACTTTCTGTCTCCAATATTGAAGCTTTATTCCAAACGCTGTTACTATTTTTCTGGGCGCAATGATATTAATATTTGTTAGTTCGTTGTTCAATATATTTATATTCTCAAAAATGTTAGCTAAATATGCGAGATGTGCAACCCACGAGGGGTTTTTAAACTTATCTGCAAGAATATTCTTTGGATCTACCATAAAAATTTCGAGTTCGGTTTTGAGAGCCCATACTCGATTTAGAACATTTCTGCGAGAGAGCCTCCTGACTTCTGCATTATAAAGACCGTATATTCAGCTCCACCGTCATGACATAATTCACAAAATAGCCGCATGTCCTTTGATAGCATTAACAATCTTTATGACATCATGCATGGCGGCCTGTGTAGGCTGAGTGTAGGTTCCAAATGTTTCACAGGAAGTGTCTGGAGATGGATCATGCAGTGAGTAACTTCAATAACAATCTTTTCTGGATTATTTTTTTCACGAAAGCCAAAAACCCATTAATATGACCCAGCGTAACTGGAGCTCCATCAACAGACACAGCAATTCAGTTTTCCCACTTTAAATTAATGTTTTGAGTATTAAAGTATTCATTTACCTTATTATACACATCAACTCTACGAGATCTCAAGAGGAGAACAATACAATAATTCCTCTTGAATTGCATGTGTACCTATGTAGCGCATACACATAATTAGCTGTAAATTGCTACTTAATCTGTAGTCTCATCAAGCTAAAAAGCAAAATATTTAGCCGGTTTTAGTGAGAAGACAACCTGTTCCTTCAACATTTTCTGCCAAGGAAAAAATTCTTTCTTTTACAATTCTTTCAGAAAATGGTACTGAATTCAGTTTCTTTGCCTCTTTCTGACCACACATGATCTCTGCAATTTTCACAGCTGCTGGGTTCACTAAATCTTCACCGGTAGTATATTCTTGTTTCGGGCAATCAACCGGGCTTCTTCAAAGCTAGCCTTTGAACGCTGATCAAAGGTACCTAACAAGTTGCTGTCCAATCTTTGTCTTTTAACAAACATTTCTTAATTTACAAAGTATTCTCGCGGTTTGGAAGACAGGTATCAATGCAAATTATCCAAATGTTTCTTCAATTGACATTTTTGAAAGATTCTGAAGTCAGTACTTTCATACATACAACAGACTGTGATTTCATTCTACACTTGTGTAAAACCATAATTAACGAATTCTTAGGGTGTTAGGCAAATCCTATTCTAATTAAGAAATCTGAAGGGTAACAGAACCAGTGGTTGAAAAACACTTACACGACCTCATAAGCAGTAATCCAAAGCCGAAACATCGGGAGGGCGAGGAGGCCACAACTGATCTCCACGCTGGGAAATCAGACGACCACGAGAGATGGATCCTAACACTCCCAAAGACATGTTGGATACATGAGGCCTTGCAACGTTCACTATTTACAACTACTGCGTTTTCCATTTTATCTTATAAACTACGGTCCGTATACTTCAGCTGAGCATATATCACATCATACAGTTACCTTTTGAGAATATAGCCTTTCTTCGTATATAACTTGAGGGTTTTCGGCAAACCAGTTACATAAATTTTATTTGTACCTCTCCCCATGCGATTGAAAATGTGCTTCATGTCACTTGCTTTGTGTCATCTACAATTACTTTGTTGACAAAACTGTCCGCTCTGCCCAAAATCCTTCGCCTTAATTCTAAACTTGGATTTCGGTCTGTTGTAATAAGTTTTTGTGGTTTTTTCCGTTTTTAAGGCCGAAAGTGTAAATCTATTTTTAAAATTGTTCTTGCCATCCTACGTGAAATTGCTAATGCTGATATAAAAATCGCTCAGATTGATTGGAATTTGTTTCAATCCTGTTCCTAACTTGCAAGGTATTCACATATGTTCTAGCATTTTTTCTTATCTGCAAATTTAGCATCCTTAAGAAAACTTGTCCGACTATACTTTTCGACCCATCTGGCAATTATCTTTCAATTTGGCGGCACTGGCAAAAACACTGTTGTCGAAACCACCTCTGAGTTCGAATACTTGACTTAATTCTAATAAAATGCTCAACGCATGCAATCCATTGTTCAATCATCCACAGCTCCGTTTTCGAAAAAACTTGATGGTTCAATGAATATTATTCAGTTGAAATTATGACAAATAAGTCATTACTTCTTTTTGCTTTAATTAAGCGAAAACAAGACTCTCTTAATTTATCACCGTTTATTTCAATTTAGTCAATATACATGCAACCAAAAATCTACAACAAAATAGAATGAGCTGGTGATTTATTTTCACAAAAAAAAACGATTTTACAAATTAAAAAAAGATTTATGGTCGTTGTTAGAACTGATTATTACAAATTGTGGATCATCTTATCACTTAGCATGATATTGTAATGGTTTGTTGAGTTAAATTATCAAATTCATTTTTAATATTATTGTTTAATTGCTTAAAATTGTAACATAAATCAAGGCTTACAAAGAGCTCTACAGAAATAAGTTTAGTCGATTAAACCAGATAATCTAGTTGGACATAACTAAACTTCCAAACGGGAGAATAATTTGCATTGTTTCGAACGCTGTTGCCGTTCTTTTCAACCACATAGAAACCATCATCCAATTCTAGTTCAATTAGTCATTGATTGTGGAGCTATCAATATCGGGTTCACCATTGACCATCGCACTGTTAACAAACATTATGGATCAGGTATTTTATCCAAATTTTGCCGGATCAAATAGTTATTTTTTACGTATTTTGGTGGTATCTGATCAATGAGGCGAGGGTGTGCCATTCCATAATGACCAGAAAACCGGACAAGTAAAAAGTCCTTTCTTTATAAATGTGAAAACACCACTCATAAATTTTAAAAACAAAAGTGTATACAATTTATATTTATATCGGATCAAAACGTTAATTACCACATAACTATGAAAGAATGATATCAAATTGAAAATCATCCACACACTTTCAATACCAAAATAATTTTCCACTCTAGTTTAGACTTCACCTTAGTGAGGGAATGATAAATTTTGCCGAAATCCTGAAAACGTTAAAATAATCCATGCATGTACTTGTTTGTCGCTACTAGGCCGACGGCCAATGTGGACGTACTTGTTTTTGCTGGAGAATACCAACATACCTGTTAATTATTCAATACAATTATTAAAACTAAATTAGTAAAGAGCACAGTTATCTAACAAATTTTATGACGTAAAAATTTGTTTCTAATTGTACAAATAATAACATTTAATCATTAAATGTTAATAAATGTTGAACAATTAACAACAAATAATAACATTTAATCATTTAAAAGTTATAATAAAATCCCTAAAATAATAAACGCAATTCGTTTGTTAATTCTTAGTTCAATAGAATTATTAACTGATCTCTGTTGGATATAATTCGGAATTCAATTTTCTTCTTTCCATAGAGATAAATTATTAGGCTGAATTTATGGAAAAGGATTTATTACTCACAAATTTCCGAAACGAATATCTGCCGTAGATGGAAAATATAGAATCAACGTTTCTTTTAATTTGAATAAAATAATTTATGAATAAATTTATGCTTTATTATGCGCCTATCATGGATGTTCGGCCAATGTATAAAATCTTTAGTGGATGCAAATGTCATTAAACCGGTATACATTATAAGTGTATTGTTCCTAGTTCAAGCTGCTAAATCTAGTTACGTATTGATAAGTGAGTTAGCCAGATTATTTTATACATAGACATAATCATCGGAATAGTTATTGGAAGGATTTTGTAAAAAAAATAACTGGATTCTACAGGATTAACTTAGTAACCCAATATTGGAATATTCAACTGACATAAACTACTATACAGATCGACAATTACGTATTTTTTATCTTAACCATCGTGGGAAATCGATTTTAAAAGCCACTTATAACGTAAGATGGCGTCAAAACTAGGCACAATCCATCGCTAATAATAATAGGGGTATATAAAACAGTTGTTGGCCAGTCCAGAGTGATTGATCATATTTTGAAAACTATATAATTATAAGACAATCTTTTGATGACATAATTGTTTATTAACAGAAGAACATTCTATATTCTTTATGTACTGGATACAACCCATACCTTTTTCATAATTTAAAGTTTCGTGTGTTTGTTTAATTAATTAAATGATAAGAACAAGATTATTGCTAATTTATATGATTAAAAGTACTGATTTGAAAATTTTGACACGCCAATAAATATAACACGCTAAAGGTAAAAATAGTGATTGGTCAATTACCATTTTGAGGTTAGAGAAAATATGTGACAGTTAGTAGCAGTAAGTTTTAACTTATAAATGAGAGCACAAGAAGCTAAGCATATTTTTGATTAAAATTTTTTGGTTTTGATTAAAATGTGGATTTATATTTATATCCTAAGGATTTATAATAGACATTACTAGACTAATAAGACTAGAGAGACAAGATTACACAGAGAAAACTAGACAGACAAAAGAAGTCAGACAAGAATAGACAGACAAGACTAGACAGGCAAGACTAGACAGAAAAACTAGACAGACAAGACTAGACAGACAAGACTAGACAGACACGACTAGACAAACAAGACTAGGCAGACAAGACTAGACAGACAAGACCAGACAGACAAGAATTGACAGACAAGACTAGACAAACAAGACTAGACAGAGGAGAATAGACAGACAGACGGTTAATAGCATTAAGTTTTAACTTATTTATAAGAGCATAAGAAGCTAAGCATAATGGTTTTTATAAAAATGTGAATTTATATTTATATCCTAAGGATTTATAATAGACACGACTAGACAGATAAGACTAGAGAGACGAGAATAGACAGAGAAGACTGGGCAGACAAAAGTAGACAGAGAAGAGTAGACAGACTAGACTAGACAGGAAGGACTAGACAGACAAGACTAGGCTGACACGACTAGACAGGCAAGACTAGACAGACAAGATTGGACATACAAGACTAGTCAGACTAGACAGACGAGAATAGACGGACAGTTAGTAGCAGTAAGTTTTAACTTATAAATAAGAAAAAAAGAAGCTAAGCATAATGATTTTGATTCAAATGTGGATTTATATTTATATCCTAAGGATTAATAATAGAAAAGACTAGACAGATAAGACTAGAGAGACAAGAATAGACAGAGAAAACTAAACAGACAAAAGTAGACATACAAGAGTAGACAGACAAGACTAGGCAGGAATGACTAGACAGACAAAACTAGACAGGCCAGACTTGACAGACAAGACTGGACAGACCAGACTAGGCAGACAAGATTAGACAGACAAGACTAGACAGACAAGACTATACAGACAACACTATACAGACAAGACTAGACAGACTAGACAGACGGGAATAGACAGACAAGACTAGACAGACAAGATTGGATAGGCAAGACTAGACAGACAAGACTACACAGAAAAGACTATACGGCCAAGGCTGGACCGAGATGACTAGACGGACAAGGCTAATCATACAAGATTAGACAGACGAGATTAGACAGACAAGACTTGACAGACAAGACTATACAGATAAGACTAAACAGACAAGATTAGACGTACAGGACTTATTTATTATATAAAGAAGAAAAAAATGTAACAAAGGAAGAAAGAAATAAGACAATCCCTGCCGAGTATCGGCATGCTCGAGAAAAACAATAACAAACAAATTGAAACGATTGGCAAGGAAAATTCATCAAATTTAAATGGAAGCCATAGAAATTGGGAAACTCAGCGTTATAGAAAAAGGAGAACCAGAAACTCGAATATAATTTGAACCAACGATAAAACTACTCTCATGAAAGCAGCAACAAGATATTGACATTTGCATGCTTACAGGCATACACTCCGAAACGATTATGTTACTAATTACCTCAATGATAAAAACTTCAGAAACGTAACATGTAAAAAATGAATTTCCAAATACCCCAACGAATATTCGTCGTTCAAGGTAACTGTGCCGATAGAACATCTAGAGAACACGTGCATAAACCGTTTTTCACTAAGTTTAGAGAAAACAACGGAGAAATTGGAATAAACCGTATTACCACTACAAACCCTCAAAAAAATTCTTCAAAAACTAAGAAACCTGCAATCATGTCACACAGCCTACATTCTTCTTCTTCAAGTAGGACAACAACCCTATGTGGTTCTTGGCTGCAAGCACAATTTGCCTCCAACGACTTCTATCTAGCATTGCTTCGTGCACATTTTCGATGCCTATCTTCCGCATATCCGCTAGTACATTGTCTATCCATCTCATTCTAGGTCTTCCCGGTGGTCTTCTGCTCGTCGGTGCCTCCTGCCACGCTATTTTCAGCTTTCTGTCATCCGGTGCTCAGCATATGTGTCCTGCCCATCTAAATTTTTTGACTTTGCTTCTCTCACAATATTTCCCTGGTACAATTGTTCTAACTCCGCGTTTGTTCTTATTCGATATTGCCCTGGCCTCGGATTCGGGGCTGGTCCATATATTTTTCTAACTATTTTCTTCGTCTTCGTCTTCGTTTACTTTAGTTAGGGTCCACAATTCACGTCCGTATGAGACTACCGATCTTATAGTAGCATGGTACAATTTTAGTTTTGAGGCTTGCGACATTATTCTCCATTGGAACAGATCTCTTAGTGCATAATAGCATCTATTACTGCTCTGTATGCGGGCCTTCATTTCTTTATTCATGTTGTTGTCTGCTGTGATGACTGCGCCGAACTATTTGAATTCTGAGACCCGTTCGAAATTGTAGGTGCTAATGGTTATGTTTTGCCCTAGAAGATCTCTTCCCTGTCTCCGGTAGTTATACATATATTTTGTTTTGTGTTCATTAATACATAATCCTACTATGTCTGCCTCCTTTTCTATTTTTCCAAACAACTCTTTGGTTTTAATGGTTGTTTTACTGAGAAGGTCTATATCATCTGCATATGCCAGTATCAGCTTTGGTCCACTGTTTGGAAAAACTTGAACGTCGATGTTAGCCCGTTTGATCGCTGCATCTAAAACGATATTGAACAATATTGGAGACAAGCTATCACCCTGTTTCAGGCCGTTCTCTACCATAAAGTTTTCTGACATGTTGTTCCCATCTTTAATACAGCAACGGCTGCCCTCCATGCACACTTTTGTAATATTGATTATTTCCTTTGGGATTCCACATACTGTCATGGCTGCCCATACGTGGTCTCTTATCACACTATCACAGGCTTGTTGGAAGTCAATGAATAGTTGGTGGAGTTCCTTATCAAATTCCCAGTATTTTTCGAGGATTTGGAGGAGAGTGAAGATTTGATCCATCGTTGACCTTCCCGGTCTAAAGCCGCACTGATAGTTACCTATCGATTCTTCCGCGTATGGTGTTATGTTTAGTTTACGATTTAGAATTACGTTTGCAAACACTTTATATGCGGTGTTGATGAGAGATATCCCTCTGTAGTTTTGCTGTAGTTTTGGCACATCTTATAGCTTCCTTTTTTATGTAGAGATTTAATAACACTCTGCTTCCAACTTTACGGTAATGTTTCACTATACCATATTAGTAAGAATAACTTATGCATCATCTGATAGAGGTAGAACCTCCTATAAGGTTGTACCTCCTATTTTCAGGCACTCAGAGGGGATAGTATCATTTCCTGGCGCTTTATTGTTTTTTAGGCGTTCTGTGGCCCTCGTCACTTTTTCTAGTATTAGTTTCTCGGTTGCTATTTCGGCGGTTAGGTACACCGGTTTATTTGTTTTGTCGTCCTTTGTTACATTGAGGAGTTTCTTAAAATGTTCTTTCTATGTTTTTAATATCTCTGTAGTGCCGGTGATGAGTTCACCATTATCTTTCCGTATTATATTACTTGTTTGCTGTTTAAAACCTATTTTCATTCTAGATGTTTCTTTAAAGAATGCCCTGCCGTTGTTGTGTCTTCCACTATCTTCGATATCTTGTATTATTTTCTTCTGATGTACTCTCTTTTTTTCCCTAATGAATTTTCTTGCGCTGCGTCTTGCATTGTTAAAGTTATCTATGTTGTCCTGTTAAGGATTCTGTAACATTTGAGCCTTAGCACGGTATCTTTGATTCTGTATCTCTTCACAATCCGTATCGTACCAGTTATATTTCTTTGTTCTTTCGCGCTTTCCAATAGTTATTTTCATTGTTTCCAGAATGATCGTCTGTACAGCATACCACATGGTGTTGGGGTTATCCTTACATGTTTCCGGTATATCCCGCATTTTAGTTGCAATCTTAGATATGTAGTCAGCTAGGGTTTCCTCTTACTTAAGTTTCTCCGTGTCCCATTTAGCTGTCTTATTTGCTTGTCGTAGACCTGACTTTTGTTTCTTGATCCTTATTCTTGTTTTGGTACATACTAGAAAGTGGTCAGAGTCCGCCTCAGCTCCTCTTTTACGCTGTACCCTGGCATCTATTAGGATGTGATCTATTTGGTTTATTGTGACACCATCGTTGGATACCCATGTCTGTTTATGAATGTCTCTGTGTTCGAACATAGTAGATTTGACCATAAGATTGTTGAGTCCTGCTAGATTTACTACCCGTAGTCCGTTGTCGTTGCTTGTATTGTGTAGGCTATGTCGTCAAACATGTGGTCTTAAGCAGTGTTCTCTACCCAGTTTTGCATTGAAGTCGCCCAGTACCACTATCATATCTTGCTTGGTGGTCGAATCGAGAAATCTAGTAAGTTGGTCATAGAATGTGTCCTTCTCATAATCGTCCTTCTCTTCCGTTGGCGCGTGTACTGATATTACTGTGTAGTTGTACCATGGACCTCTTAGTCTAATGTAACATATTCTTTCATTAATAGGTACAAATAATATATGTACCCATTACTGCGACCAATAGCTATTCCTGTATTACAAAGCCAGTTCCAAAATGATGGATGCCATATTTGTTGCCACGGTAAAATACCATCGATTTAGCCATCTTTACATTACCCGTATCTGGCCACTTGATTTTCTGGATAGCCGTAATATCCATTCCATACTTTTCTAGCCTAAATGGTGAGAGGAAAGCAATTGTAAATCTTAATCCTCGTTCAAAATTTAGTTTAATAAAACATGTTCAATCCATTGGCAATTGTATAAACAGGATTGAGTATATGTTACAGGATAATCTACACTGTCAGTGTCTTGCAATGACTGAACACTGGAAAAGTGCAGATCAATTACAATTGTAGAAAATTAAGCATTCTGGAACTCTTATTAACCTCTGATTTTTGCAGAGAAAAGGGTAAGCACGGCGGAGTCGCTAATTTTTAAAGAAACTCTATACAAAAAAAAGCAGGGACGATATATACATAAATCTAGCAGAAGAAATTGTATGCGCAGTCTTAAATTAAAGCAACGTTTATGCTCCTCGATACGAAGTCCATAATTATAATAACTATTTACAGATCGCTTCTCGCATCATATAAATCATTTATGGATAAACTTCATAACCTCCTCATCATCATCAAGTCCACTGCTGGACGTAAGCTTCCCTCAATAATTTCCACTGTCCTCGGTCTTGTGTTGTCTGCATCCAGTTGGTAATGATGCGTTTTAGTCGTCGGTCCATCTGGGTGGGGGGAAGCCCTCTATTTTTTAAATCTTCCGATCTAGGCCTCCATTCAAAGATTCGTCTTGTCCATCTATCATCAGTAGACTTCCTACAGACCCCCTACTGAAATTAAATAACCAAAAAAAGGAATTTTTCATTGCAGGGGATTTTAATATAGATATTTAAAAAACGACTAAAATGAATTAGCAACTTATATTCCTCCTGGACTCCATTCTTTGAACTATTGCATTCAAATATTCGAGTCACGCTTCGGAACCTTCTTCGACAATTTTATAAAAAAATCCGGTTCGATATTTCAAACCAAAACCATAACCTATCATATCTCCGACCACAACGCTCAAGTGATTTTACCTTTGAAAGGTTCAAACAACCTTCAACGTCTAAATTCATACGACTCATCGCCCAGGCCAATGTAGCAGCTTTTAGACAACGTCTGCGTGAGGAAACATGGACAGAAATTCGGCAATGATCTACTGAGAACGCAGTAAAAAGTAAAATTTTCAAACCATCTAAAACATATTGACATCAGCAGAACAACTAGGAACGTAATTAAAAAAATCACGCAATTTAGCTCTATACATATACAACTAATCGAGAATGCAAACAAAAGCCCAACAATATCAGCGAAATATTTTAACAGTTTCTTCACAGATAACGCTAGAGTATAAACAAACAATCTCCCATCCGTCCCTTTCCATAGTTACATTCCGGAAACAAACAGGTCAATGGTGGTAGACCCTCTGACTGCAATGGTGTTTTACAATATCACCATGAATATGAAAAACAAAAAGTGTGCCGGAAGCGACGACATACCCATTCGAGTTATCAAAGAGAGCTTTTGGGAAACACCAGACCCACTACTGTATATAGCGTACAATTCCTTAGTATCTGGTAGTTGCCCAGAACTCCTTGAAACTTCAACTATTGTTCCAATATTTAAGAAGGGGGTTAAAAATGAAATACAAACTATAGACCTATCAGTATATTATCGCCTATTGCAAAGGTTGTAGTGAAGATCTTTCAAGTATGAACAGTATCTTTCTACATAAATATAATACCATTAGCGTCTGTCAGCATGGTTTTATCAAAGGCAAACGTGTAGAAACGGCAAACGGTTTCCTATATATTGATGATGACTACAAGCAACTTGATAACCAAGACATCTCTTCCGGTATTCTCGTCGATTTATCGAAGGATACTGTTGACCACAATATTCTTTTAAATAAATTGGAATGTATGGAATCAGAGGGACAGCGCTAGAATGGGTGAAGTCCTACTTATCCAAACGTAAGCAGATCACGGAAATTGAAATACGACGAGAAAAGTCAGGACAGGTATACCTCAAGGGAGTATCTTGGGCTCTATCGTATTTACTATTTATGTCAACGATCTGCCTACAACAATAGACAATACATCAGCTCTGATGGTTAACTACGCGGACGATACTAGCCTCCTTCTCAAAAACCTTAGTGTAGAAAAGTCCATATTGATTCAACATTGGTTATGAACCGGTTAATATACTGTTTCAATTCAAACCGTTTAGTAATTAACCCAAGTCCAAAACCAATATCATAATATTAAAAACAAAAAAAAATTTGAAACTTTATCTTGAACATATTTCCATAGGGCACAATCTGTTAGCTGCAAAACAATCTGTAAGACTTCTAGTAGTAATAGTTGATAACACCCTAGACTGGGGAAACCATATTGTAGCTTTAATGTCCAAATTGTATAAAGCTAGTTATGCACAAAGAATCCTCCAACCTTCTGTGGGCTTAGAAGTCTTACGTACTGTACATTACTGTACATTTGCCAATTTCTACTCCCATCTCCGCTTCGGTATTATATTTTGGGGCACCGCTAAGGATATTAAATGTCTATTTAGAATCCACAAGCAACCTATCAGAATATTATATAATCTAGAAAAAAGGGCATCTAGGGCATCTTGACGTGGGACATTTAAAATCGCGAAAATCATAACAATTGCTGGAACCTACATCTGTGAACTACTGGTTTTCATATATACACAAAGATAGTATTTTGAGAATTATTTAGTCTCACACAGTCAAGACATGTTCATCTAGCCCAGTGGTGCGCAAACTTTTTTCATTGGCGACCCCCCATTTTGAGTAAAATGTCGCGGCGCTTGGATCGACAGTAGACGTTTTTAAATCGTTAACGGATTTGCGTTTACAGGGTATTTATTGGTTTTTATTGGTGACGTCATTGATTAAAATACGACCTTTTTAATATAGCGCAGCAAACTTAGACACCATCATAAAAATGCTTTAAAAGTTGTGACGTTGAAAAAAAGGCTAGTATTAGTTGAAAAGTTGTAAAATCTAGTATTAGTGTGAAGCGGTATTTAGAAGTTAAAATTTGATGACTCATTGACACTCTTTTAAAAACACCATGTATGTTTCTGCCTTATTAGAGGTTTGAGTACAACACATAATTTTACGAAACAGTGGAATTATTTATGCATATATGAGTATGGACTAGCTTTTAAAGTAGAAAAGAATTTATTGTGTAGTATACGTTTGCAAAGAGCTCATGATTGCTTCCATGTTCAATGCATTCATCCTCAGGACCCAATCGAGTTCGATATTTTGTTATAATGGCAACAAATTTTGAAAAACCGGATTTTTCTCAAGTAGGTAGATGCAAACTGAATTAAAATATTTATTGCATTTCTTTTCAAATCGCCATATTCCAATCGATAACCAAAATTTTTGACAAATCTGAGACATAAATTGAATGCGCAGTGTTTCGTCGCTTGAAATATCAATTAACTGTTCTTTTTCTTCTAAAGGAATATTGGAATTAATAATATCAAACGAAAATGGATCACGGATCCAACCTAATTCATTATCTGGAATTTTTTCGAACCTCTTTGTTAAGTTTTCTTCCAATTTTATCAAATGATGGGAAATGGTGGTTTTAAGTAACCAGAAATCTATACCTATTATGTTCTTTAGTAAATTATGAAAAGCACGGGTCTGTATTGCTTTTTTTAATTTTTCAATTTTAATTTTAATTTTTCAAGATTCAATTTTAATGCTTCAAATTCAAATCGTGAAGTTTTTCGAAAGTGTTTGTGTTTGAAATGTTTTGGATCCATCTAACTGAGTTTTCCGTGCCAATCTTCATTTGTGAATGAGCCTACCAATATATGTTTCTTTTCTATCAAAAAGATGTAAACCTCGTTGTTCAAATCGAAAGAGAGTCATCTGACTTCTGTAAGTAGTAATAATGTCCCATAAACAGAACCCAACTCCTTACAGAGTATTGCAAAGAGACGACAGTTTAGACTGTTGCTTTTAATGTAATTAATTGCAGTAATGACATCCTATAATATCTTGTAAAATTCTTCATCAAAGTCTTTTGCAACTATAGCTTGCCTATGTATCATTCAATTAACCCTCTTAGTCATTTATTACTACCTGTTAATGCTGCAGCACCATCAGTGGAAACCGCAACACAATGGGTCCAGGTAAGTGGGTCCAGTAAACCCCTCTCAGGAATTGTTGTATATGTTTTCAAAAATACCGTTAGATTTTTCATACTTTCAGACCGTCGTTTAAAACCGGTTTGCGATTTATTTGCAAATTCTTTATGCTTGCCTTCCAAATGTCGTTTCAGTTTAGCAGGTTTCAAACTTTCATTTGCTAATTTATCCGAGAAAATAATACACAATAGACGTTTTTCGCCATTAACAAAGCAAAATGTAAATCCCTATTTAAACTCTTCTTCATAGTTTTCACGATAAAAATGCATAAAGTACAATTGGAACAATAACATAATACAAAGATACAAATAGATACAACATATTCGATTGAAATAATTTAAAGATTTCTTTATGAAATAAAAATTTAAACAAATGTGCAATATGCAAACTAAATTCACAATCCATTTAACGCATTGGTGTGTGTAGTACATATTTTCCCGCTCTCGCACGTATGACAACGAACCTCAACGCACTGACGCATTGGTGTGCGGATACCTTAATACAAGTACTGCCTGCTACGATATTTAAAAATACGATACGAAAAAAAATTGTTGGTCTCACTTCAGGTTTACGAACACCGTTGTAAAATAGTTATATAATATTTGTAGGTTTTTCATAAATTTGAATTTGTGATTCAGAATTTAATAATAAATGATATCCTTGGGATATCCGTATGTAAGACGTCGGTGTCTACAAAAAAGTATTCTTTGTAAATTTTGAAAAATCCTTCGGTTTAGTCACAAAAGTAAAAAATATAAAATCTCAAAATTTATCAAAGGGGTTCGTTACTCCTCTGAATTTCGTTTTTCAATTTTTTCGTTTGCAAAAAAAAATTTCAGCCAAACGGTTCGCTTTGGAAAAATGAAAATTACACAATTCTTAAATGAAAATCTGCTCAATAAAATAGCTCTAAATGCTTGTTTGGTAGACTTCGAAAAATTGGATATAAAAATATATTTGCAAGTTTTCAATAAATATTTCTCTATTAGAAAAAATTATGTGCCCAGGCTATCGGCCCCATGAAAATACCAAAACGTCAATTTCAATAGATAAATGTATAATCCATATAGGATCTGAAAGAAATTTCAATATATCTCTTGCAGCTTTCATTTTATAGTTATTTGAATGTATTAATTTCTGTTATGTCCAAGTTTGAGGGGCGTCAGCCGCCGCCAGATAAAATATTTTGCAAAACTAACTAAGGGATATCGTAGACTGACTAATTCTCTACAAATGTGTCAAATTTTATTGTTCCACTTTGTGTGCAACTTACTAAAACAAATTTTTGAACAAATCGAGACATCGAGACACGAATTTCAACCAAAAACGAACACGAAAATTTCAAAATATTCAAAAATTGCGAAAAAAATATTAACACTGTAAGAATTTCAACGAAACTTTTACTACATGTGGGTGGCCACATCAAGTACCCGCTGGCCGAATTTGAGCGGAGCACATTGGAGGCGGAGCGCCTCCAATGTGGACGGCGTGACAAATGATTTTCTCTTCAAATGGATATTGCAATACCTCGTAAACGCCTCAAAATAAAAAATTATAACCAGGAAATCCGTATGTAGGATGTCGATGTCTACAAAAAAGTATTCTTTGCAAATTTTGTAAAAACAATCGGTTTAGTCGCAAAAGAAAAAAATATAAAATTGAAAAAAATTTAGAAGGGGTACTTTAAATATTTCCCAAGAGCGCCAAAAGCATTTGATTAGGTATTAAAACAGTAAGTGTTTCATAAAAAATATAGTTCTATTTTTATAAATAATATAATTTAATTTCAATATTTTACTGGTAAATAAATTTCTGAATTAGGCGATCCCCAAAATTTCTCTCGCGACCCCCCGAGGTGTCACGACCTAGGGTTTGCGCACCACTGATCTAGCCCACAACATACCCCAGCATAAGTTGACGTTGTCTGAGAAAAACCCTACATATACCGGTATAAAACTCTTCAGTGCATTGCCTAGAGATATCAGATTCATAATAGGGTTGAGTTATTTGAATATATCAACAATATTGAGCCTTACAAAATGGAGGAGTTTTTTATGTCTCAATCCGGCCAAAAGTCAGGAAAAATGTAACTCCAATTTTTGTGTCTTTAGCCGTGTAATTTATTTATTTATTTGTATGTATTAGTATATTAATTTTTGTACTTATTAGCAGCACTTTGTATACAACCCTACGATATTGCTCTTGTTACTTGTATTATCATGGTTTATGTTTTACTGACACATTTCATTTAGTATTTTATTCAATTTTGTATAAACAGCTTAGTTGATGAAAAAAGTATCTTTTGCTTTGATTTGACTAGATAGACAAGAATTGACAGATAATACTAGACACACAACATTGGACAGACAAGACTAGACAGGCAAGACTAGACAGACAAGACATACAATACTACGCAGACAAGACTACACAGACACGACTAGGCAGACATATCTTAGGACTTTATAAAAGACATAAAAGACTGAAAAAACATTTTAAAATTATTTTTATTTATAATAAAGTATTTACTGTAAATCAAGGGTACAACCACTATATTCATGTGACCGATAACTATGTTTTTGGGTGAATCAAACATTAATCTTCTTATTTTCTATAAATTTTTTAATTTCTGATTCGAATTATTATTTAAATAGAAAAATATTGTTTTTCACATTTACTAGCAATATAATATATAAAGTCATTTTCTACAAGCATTCAATTTATTATTTTCTATTTACTCCTATGACTTCATTTGGTGACATCAGGTTTTTAAATTCAGATTTTATACCATCACCTACTTTGCTTAATAATTGTTTCCCACCTTACTTAATTAGATTTTTAACATATCCAATCATACTTTTATTCTCCTCAGATTTGACTTTTTTTGCTAAATTGTCTTACTTAGAACATTAATAGGCATGTATTTATTGCAATTTCTATTACTTCATTTTTTGAGGCATTTTTAAGCATAAAATGGCTTAAAGTAACAATATACACAGGAACTGAGAATGTGAAAAGGATTTTAAATACAAATTCTCACATTTCTGACATTTTCGATTATAGAGGTATCAATGTTCAATAATTGAAATATTTTCAGCTCATTTAGCTGGATTCTCAGAAAATGCTTATGCATGTGATTGCCTATTTTATAAGTGGAATCTAGATATAATTTGCACGTCTGCAACTTCCTCGGTTTAATAAATATAGGCTATGTTAATATTCAACTTTAACTTCTGACAAATTTTAACTTTAATCGGATTTTCAAATAACAGTGAAATCTATTTATTTTAAAAGAAGACTCTTTAGTGCTAAAATTTACATATGTAATATTTTCTGTTTTTGAGAAGTGGGCATCCCTATACAAAATTATATTTAAATTTGTGTATATATATATATATATATATATATATATATATATATATATGTATATATAAATGCAAATATAGATATACGTCCAACGCTTAACCCGCACGGACGAGTATTTCTCTTGAAAATAGCGAATATTAGTTCGCTGAAACCTCGAGAATCCGGTTCTTTTCAGCTACCAATCCTGAACATCAACGTGGAATCCCTAGAAAATAAATCAACACATACAAATATACGTATACATACAAATAGTTCAGCAAAACTAAATTCAGATTTGTATTTATAGATATAATATTTGTATATTTGTATTTAACTCCAGCGACCGTATAATCCATATATAATAAGAAATCACTGTTTCCCTCCCTATTTTTATAGTGGTAATCGCTGTCGGGACGTTTGAATAGGTTAATTTCCTCCGCGTGCCGTCCTTTACGTTAAGCTTTTTGCACGACCAAAAAGCAGACCCAACACACACACAGACACTTTTTGGTGACGTTGTTTTACGTAACGATCTCCATCGCCTTAATCCCAGCCACGTCCGCTAGACCAATCTCCGTTCCATCCCGGTCCGACGCGCGGCTCAACTCTTAGTCCTAGTATACATCCTTGCCGAGCTACCCGGCCGGTCAACTAATCAACCACGTCTTCTTGATGGATGGCCCGTCGGTCCCATAAGAAGGATAACTCTTTGCGAACCGCAGGTTTATCAGTGTTAAAATATTTAGAGTGAGCTTTTAAAATAATTGTGTAATATTATTTTTTTTTGCATGCTGTGGCCACATACGGCTTTTATAACTTCTAGCTCGTTGGTTGCTATAAATTCGCTGAAATGAGATAAATCGAGACCTTAATCACGTGTACTTACATGCAGGACAAAAAATTGATGTAATTTTAATATACCTGACAGTTTTTTTTTTTTTGTTTCCGCATTTTATTCATCTCCACGTCCGGCGAGAAACGTGCAAATTTACCGCGGACGTTCTTAAATTATTCCTCGATTCCGGTAAAACACCCCTCAACGACAAGTCTAAGTATACCGAGACCCCAAAACACTTGTACGGTTAATAGAACCGAGTGCTTGAATGCTCAAGAGGGCCTGAGACCTTAGTCTTTAAGAAAATGTTGTTTCCTTCTTTTGCTTGTTTTTCCCTTATTCCAAAACGGATTTCCGAATAATATAAGTTATTTTATTATTTAAATCTTCCTCGCCACAAAAGAAAAAAATATGTAATTTCATTTAATATCTTTAACCGTTAATATTCTTTTATATTAGTTATAATATTTTAAATAATATTCTACATTTGAGTGATTATAAGAAATTTCAAGTTTTTTTTAATAATAAACTTTAACCCTTCGTTAAGCAGGTGCACTTTATAGATGCGATTAGTCGGATAACTTTAGGATTTAAGGGTTTTAATATGTATCCTTTGAGAGACAAACTTTATTATATAATTTTAATACTTTATTCATCTATATGCAATCTAATTAGAAGAAAAGCGTTTGCGGTCAGGGGACCCCCAGTCAGGAACGAAGTTCTTCACGCATTTTTTAACTGAGAACGTAATTCGAAATAAAATCTGTATTGCTCATGTAATCAAAATTAAAGTCTGTAGAGCTCATGTGTTGTATCTATGGTAGAAACTAAAAAGAAGACATGAATTAAGAATATTTTTAGAATTCGATGTGCGTATATGCCTGTTCATAGAGAGATACACCGAGAGCAAAATAAAGATCAGGCCGAGGGCACAAGGCACTGATGGTATATGCATATGTATGTAACAACTCTGTTCACCCGTAAAACTACCCATAATCACTCACATTATAAACAGCTGTTTACTGGATTATTATTTTTTCCTACAAGCTGGAAAAATGCAATTTATCTTGCTTGCTTGCTCAAATGCAAGTCATTCCCGTCCCTAAGAAAAACAAGCCCGAGAACTTGAGACCGATCTCCATATTACCTCTTATGTCTAAATTTCTCGAAATTGAGGCGGAAAAATAACTGCGGTATTTCATAAAGGATAATGAATTGCCAGAAGCTTAATCGTCACACAAACACAACCGTCCTACGCGATTCAATAGTTTTTTGCTAGAGTTTTTCTAGACTACAGCAAATCATTCGACAGTATTCATTACAAAATGCTCTATAGCATTTTACATTATGTAGGCCTATCTCCGAGCGCCGCAAGATTTTTTCTTGCAGAGTTATTACAGTAAAAAAGGGCAGTTAGTAAATATATCCAATTGTTAGTCCCAGTCCAGTCCCTCAAACTTTCGATTTAGGTGCCCCAAGGCTCTGTGCTCTCTCCACTACTTTTTACCATGTATTCAATTCCTGCAATAATTCATTTCATCCGGGTTGTGCACCAGATTTAATTAAGAACAAGCCATCGACGGACTGATTCAGGAAGAAATTTAACAGATTTTTGCAAAACGTGAATACGGCGGTATCATATACGAGAAATAAAAGTGACGCAATAAAGTCTACAAACACGAATACTGCATTGGTTTCCAGTCTTAAATCTGTAGACTGCTCTTTTTCTATTACTGGAGTGGGTGCGTTGCGTTCGTCTACAATGTTACACGAAGTTTAAACTGCTGAAAACGAAACTGCTGTTCCAAGTGATTTGTTATCCAAATCACTTGATGATAAGTTTACACTGATAATAACACTATGACAGCTATAGCAGCATCCAGTGAAAAAACTTCCTTGAGAGTCGACCAAATTGGGAATAAGATGGAGTCTATACACTGACAAGGTGTCTGTTATAATCGGGAATGTTGCATCGAATACTTCGCATATTTCTGAGCTCTATTTAAAATCTAATAACCTGGAAAATATGATCTCATCTGTTGAATGATAGGATATACCCTCATGTTCGTCACTATCAGTTTTGGTCACGTCGGAACTAGTGATCTCCGGAATTCCGGATGTTGTTGCTGAGAGGTTTCATTCTTGTGATGTTTTCGAGAAGTTGAAAATACCAAAGCTGAAAACTGATATTTTGAACATACGAAAGTTTGAAAATAAGGAAAAATCGTTGGCCGGTGATAATAGTGGTAAGGCACTCATACAAACTTGGGTTTAAATCGGTACAAGTTCATACAACTTCATCATCAATATTAAAAGAAATCATAAAAACTATCCCGTTAGCGTTGTGTTTCCTACTATTGTTGAGAAATCTGTTCATGTAAATATTTTTTTAAATGAGTTTTTACACCCTAAGGTACATAAGCTGTTAATTAAAACGAAAAATAAAGCTATGGCATTAAGGTTTAGGTGTGTCTGAGTTCAAAACCGTTAAATTTTTGTTAAAAAGGACGAAAACTCGGAAAAGAGAAAAACTCGGAGAATCGACTGTGATTTAGATATAGGAAAGTTAGAATAGCAAAATTTAGATCTTACCAATAGCTCAGTCGATATAGGGTCTACACTATTAAATATTTTAAGTTTAAATATATTAATAGTTTTGTGGGTCATATTGCTCAATTTCTTAATTTAGTTGCTTAAGCTAAACCAGATATTAATGTTCTCGTTGAAACTTGGTTAAACCCTTCAATAGAAAATAGTACTCTCTCACTAGATGATTATATTCTAATAAGGAGAGATTTATTTTTTAAGCATACTAATAATAGCCATTATATACAGGGCGAAGGAGTTGCTTGTCATATTCTTACTTCAAATTACCTCATTTTGCTACCATCTACCTTGAGCGCTGGTTCGTAGTAACTGCTATACGGTTGTGGGAAGAATTGCCTAGTGAAATGGTAAACTCTAGTAGTCTGGAAGTATTTGCAAACAAAATATTTGAATTGTTTAAAATGATATATTGTATTATTACTGTGTTCTTGCATTGCAAATTGCATTTGGCCATACGCCTTGGGATAAATTAATCAAAATCAATCAATATGTATATATAGTAAACCTAGGGAAACATATTAAGAATGGTAAGTATTAACATTTCGCTGATGACACGCAAGTCCTTCAAGCCACAAGAAGTCACGCTAGCATCATCTCAAATAAACGTTGTAATAAAAACAATCTCGCAGTTGACGGTGGGACATTCGATAAAACTGAACGCAGGAGAGATACAATGAATATTATATGCTCCAAGAAACAAACGCGAACAACTTACGGAAATACTGAACATATCTCTGGACGGAGTAAAACTAAACACACAGCCAGTAGACAGCAACTCGGGGTTATCAATCCACGAAAACCGTAACTTCTGTACATATATCGCTCGAACAACTAGCATAGCAATAGCTAGACCGAGGCTTATTTACTCCTCGAGAACCATACTACCCACAGATCTCAAAAAAATATAATAAATTTGTAGGTAACCTCGTTCTTTACGTATACGGGAATTTTATTGATTTCGAAACAGCAAGACGTATCCAAAATACTCAAAACTTACGCAGCAGGTTTGATTACACCTTAAAAGCTACAGCTAGAATTTTTCAAGAAATCCTCCTTCGCCATTCCTGGATGAATATGAAGGACACGAGGAAAGATCATAAGATTTTACTTTACTAACAAATTTTAGATACAAAGTAATGCTGTTACCTGCATAGAAAAATCGATTTTGGAGTTATGTTCACAATATAAATATAAGCAACCGAGTAGCGTTTTTACGAAAACCGACTTTTTGGGAAACAGGTTTTCAAATTCCAGGTTTCCAAAAAGCCGGTATTAACCGGTTTTCGAATTTTTATATATATAAAAAAAATAGAATAGGGAAAAGCATTTTATTTTGTTTATATAAAATAACAAAACGAGCATCAGTATCAAAGATAAAATATAAAAAAAGTAAGGATACACATTACTTACACAAAATAACGAAAACTTAAACCAAAATTTTAGCTTTCATTATCTTTGGAATTGAAAGTGTTTCTTCAGGATCTTCAAGAAACTTTTGAATGGATTTTTTCATGCCTTCCTTTAAAAAAGCATTACTCTTATGAGTAGTTTCTTCGATTTGCTCTACATAAGAATCGGTGTGCACATAATAATTTGGAAATATTCTAAACAATGTCTTTCCAGCTGACTTAATAATTTCGGTTTTTAAAGCTAAAGAAGGTACTCTAGATTTCCTTGCAGAACTGGAAATGTTTTGTGTATTTTGAAAATACATCAAAAGAGTTACTATTTCTACTTGATGCCGTTCTTCTAAAGCATATAATAATTTCAAACTTATTTCAGTGTTTAAATTTGTTCGTTCATTTACCAGAAATTCAAATATACATTAACTTGTTGATGTGCACAATTCACAATCACTGGCTAACTCAACTCGTTGCATAGAATGAATAGCAAATCAAATTACATAAAAAATGAGTTTTACCTAATAATTTAATAAATTTTAAACCGGTTTTATTAATTTAAAAACCGGTTTTCAAATGTGACAAATTTACTTTAAAAACCGTTTTTTTTAAACCGGATTTGAAAAAGCGTCAAACCCTACAACCGAGGCACACACACTATACCTAAACACAAGATAGACTTACTCCAACGCTGCTACTCGTTCCAAGTCGCAAAATCGTTGGAACAGCCTAATCGCAGTCTCAAGATTAGGAAAACTCCAATCGTTCAAACGATAGTTTGCAGAAGTAAATAACCACTGTCTCATATAATTGCCAGTATTTGCCAACATATCCTATGCGCTTATACGTTTCTATGCTAAAATATCGTTCAACGGATATTTGGTGCTCTTTGGTGTATTGTTAATGACTACGCTTTATTATCAAATTTTCTTTCGTTATTTCAATGAAATCCCTGAAGTTAATAACTTATATCGCGTTATATGACTATTGATATATTTTCATATATCAATGACTTAACTGCAACTATACTTAATATGCTTAACATTAAAGTAATATTAAATAAGCAATATACTCTCAATATAAATCTTCCATTAATCACTTCGAGCAATATTTATGTAATAATGTTATGCACTACCCTCACGTATCAGATTAATTAATTTTGTATGCATTGTGATATAATATTATGTAATAGTATTTTGTAGTAGTATCCGTTCCGTGGCAAGGCTTGCGGAAGGTTGAGTATGTTAAAATCATATCTCAAGCAATTTTCATCTAGTTATAAACTAATATATGAAGTTATTGTACCAATGTAATGTATTATTTTAATATAATGTATTATTCAACTGGATCAATAAATGTATGAATAACGATAAAAAGACGTATGGAGGAGGTATAACGAAAAAATCTTAGGATTTTCTCCCGAATACACCTACCGCAAACCGCGTTATGGAATTTCACTCCAAACTTTAAGTTAAGTGATTCTTCAACAAATCGTACTCTGCTTTCCTTTTCAATTAGTTTTTAATACATTTTCAACAAGGTTCAGAAACGATTGCTTTTAAAACATTTAAATATAGCATCTTAAGTAACTGTACTTACGCACGTACTTCAAAATCTTTAAATTTTTATGCATTTTGTGAAATTTGTAGTAATTTTATCCACTTGATTTGATTACACATGGACAGCAAAAGAAATAAAAGAGTTAGACAGAATCTCTTTTTGATCCCTGGTGCGCTTTACACACCTTGTTTCTATAACCTTAATAGTTTTTAAACTGTTGGTTCATAAAACTAAATAATGAACAATATATTTAATTAATTAAAAGTAAACTATACAACCTAAATGTTAGCTAAACTAAATTATCTAATTCATTTGTATTATAAAAGCTAGGGGGCTTCCAAACTTTTTCGTAATTATTAGTATGATAGTGATCTGTTTTATAGTCCAAGCTTGTAGAATATTTCTTGCATTATATTCAAATTTATTACGTTATTACGTTTATTTTAATAATATTAATGAAAGATTAGTAAACACAGGTGAAAATCTGATTTTTTGTTCCAATAGGGAATATGGATGAAATTTAAATTTGGTTCAAATATCTTTTTCCCGAATCTTTATTGACCGGCCATTTGAAGTAAACCATTATTTTTGTAATTAATATCTTTTTAAATACTTGAAATTAATAAATAAAAGTGCAAACTAAGCCACGGAAATTTAAATTTGTAAAACGCAACACCATTGGTTGAAACGAAAGTGACATAACATCCCATATAAACAAGACCGTATTTTTTACATTTGTATGTCATTTGTTTAGAAGTCGTTTAGCAGTCCTTTGGTTAGAAAATAAACGTCAAAAAGTCAATTTAAAAATGAAAACAGCTGTAGTAAACAATAGACAGTGATCTTTGACGTCATCAACAGACCGCGCGAAAATGGCGGCGTTTAAACAGCTCAAAATTTTCTCAATTTTTAATATTTTTTCAAACTTAATTACTGCATTTTTAAGCAGTATTTATATTTTTTACTGTGTTATGACGGTCTAAACAGTGAATTCAAAATATAAAAAAAAACCATGCATATTCCCTATTAGTATAAATCTACAAAAAATCAGTATAACTCTTCATTATTTGAAAATAATATTAACAATCATAAAGTTGAAGTTAAAATAAAATTGGGTTAGGTTATGTTATCAATCATCTGAAAATTTTGCATTTTTGTAGTATACCTACTCCTTTTACTTAATACTCCAGACATTAGCGCTATTACTAGGATATAATAAAATTTTCGTGTTACTCTATTAAGCAGCCAATATTCTGATTAACAGAATAATAGAAAAAATATTTTGACAGTGTCTTAAGAAGGATTATATTGATAATCAATAGTAATAAGGGAAATAAAATAACAACAACATAATAAAAAGGTGCAAAAATGATAAAATAAGCTATTACGATAAAGTAAGTTAAACCATTGTCAAAATAAGAGATGATAAACTTTGCAACTTATAATTGCATACTTATCCACAACCTCCTTAAAACTGCTGTAATATTTTTTTATATTAAATCTATTGCTCCACTGTAACTCAGTACTTTCACCTATGGACTAACAAAGTTACTTATTTATCGTTATTATAGTACCTGAATCCACATGGACAATCAAAGTTAGTTATTAGTCGCTATTTTGTCTTGAAGTTTCTGGAATGAGAACTGTTTAATTTTCCTTTCAACAAAAAAATATGACTTATGACAATATGACAAATAATGCATTTTAATGGACTACTTGGTTTTTAGAATAGTGATTCTGAATTTTCGCTTGATTTCCGGATAATAACTCCGCTATCAAATGTGAACAGTATCTTAACATGTATATGACGCGTGATATGTGATAGCCTGGACGAGGTTTCCTAGACCGGAATTAAATGTTCGGCTTGAACTTTGACAGTGGATTGCAACCTCCGCGATGTTTCTAAAATTCCGTTGCAAATTCTTTACGGAAATTCCTTAGGAAAATTAATTTCTTTAAGAACCCGTCTACAAAATTCACAAAATTACTAATTATTATTATTAAAAAAAAAACAATTAAATAATTTTACTTAAAATTAGCGAAAAACTGTCAACCGAGCTGTTGCTATAATTGTAATATTTTAATTTTCACTGTGATTATTTTCAAAAGAAGAAGAATTTTTAAAATTGTTTCGAATAAAACTTGTAAATTGCTGAATACAGCAATTCCAAAAAAAACTAAAATTTTTCTTGAAATTTCGGCTCCACATTTCTTAGTCAACTCTATAAGAAAATCAATTTCTTACAATCCGAATTTTCCTAAAAATTAGCAAGAAACACTATCGTCTATCGTCTTATTGCAAACATCATAAAGCTTGAACTTTGACCGCGATTGATTTTTTTTCTTCGTTCGGCCTGCAATGGATCACATTAATTCAGCTGTAACATCTACCTATATCTTTTTCCAAGTAATATCTCATTCATCTTCTATGGCCCTCCTTTCATCCCCCAGTCGATTTATTGCCTGCTATCAGCTTTTTCTTCTTTTATAACTGAGGCTATGTACAGTTTAATCTGTAGAGAAGCACGTTCCAGGATCTCTTCATTTTTATTCCCTATTTCTCGGAGGTTTTTTTGCAATTTCGGTGAACCAGGGTCCCTTGATACTTTTATTTGCAAAGTAGGCACAATTCCGGTAGATTAGTCTCTTGGAATCCATGCGTGTTATGTGGCCATAGAAGTTAATTCTTCTTCTTCGAATATTATCTGGTTTTTTTTTCTATATTTTGGTATAGTTCGTTGTTATGCCGTCTCCTGTACTCGCTATTTTCTCTTATTGGTCCTAGGATCTGTTTCAGGATTTTGCTTTCTTTGATTTATAATTTCTCAATGAGACACTTCCTATTCAATGTACGGAATTCTGCCGTATAGGGGGCATCTGGACGAATAACTGTAGAATAATGTCTTAGCTTTGTGTTTATGGACATTATCTTTTGTTGAAACATCTATAGTCAGCTAGTATGCTACTTTAACTTTTTTGATCCTTGATGTAAATGCTTCTTTCTCGGCATAATACATTAAGTACAATCCACTCGCCCAAGTATTAGCAGACAAAGTCATGAATTATATTCAAATCTGTGGACCGTTTATTTTAATAATATTAGTGAAACATTAGTAAAAACATTTGAGAAAGAACATGAAAGAAACATGAAAGAAAATCTACTGATTTTTTTTATAGAATTAGTATAAATATACAAAAATTCAGTACGAGCCTTGTTCTTCTTGTTTTGAATAGGTCTACTATGGACCACGCATGTTCATCTGCTGGGCTTTGATCTTTGCTCAGTATTGTTCTATCACAAAACTTCTTCCGATGTAACTCCTAATATTATTACAATATCTTTCTTTATCCATCTTTAAAGATTAGCCAAAACTCGAACCAGTCCTATTTAAGACAGGACAAGGTTCGCTTGAGGCTCAGTTCGGTAACAGTCCTCATTAGGCCCGAATAGATCTTTCGGCATACTTCACTATATTTCTAGTCGGGAGTATGTAGGGAGGGGTTGTCATACCATTTTCATATTGTTTCATCTTATTTATTTTAAAAATATCTGATCCTAATGGGAAAAGTTTTTATTGACATGGAAAAACTACTAGGAAATAACTAATGTTTGAAATACATCAATGCCAAAAAAAGAAAAAGTTCTGATTAAAAAACTCAACACGACCAGGTCGAGGACCCTGCTCTCCGAAATTATTTTTCAGCAAATTGAAAAGTGGTTTAGAATTTCTGTGAATCTACTATTTCAGTAGTTTTTTTTTTTTAATCGAGCATAATCTCAATAACAAAAAATTATGCCATAAATATTGAGTACAGGAAACAAAATGAAAAAATGTTTGATTTACATTATTTTACGTTTTTCCAAAGATTGATTACTTGATTTTTACAGTTAAAATTTACTTTCATTTTACAATGAAATCTGAGTAGGTATATTAGCGCTTTAATAGCACCAGCCGTAAAATCGTAACTAATTTTAGAAGCCAAAACATTTCAACTTGTTGTTCCGTACATTAAAAGACGAGTCGTATTAAGCGAATCAGATGAAACCTTATAATATGAAAAGTTCCCTAAGCTACATTGAAAAGATTATTTTAAATCTTCAAACAAGAAATGTAATGATAACGTTGCATTTCACAAAACAAAATTTTCAACGAATTTATTTTATGTTATCTTCTGATTCTATATAAAACATATTTTCCATTCTCGATTACTCTTCAAAATTTGTCTAGTAACTGGGAAAATCAAGTCAAACACAAATGGAGAGGAGAATCTTATGCAGGTATATTATGCTTTAAGTAATCGTTGGTAGCTAATTGAAAATTACATATATTCGAAATTTTGATATTCTGCTTATTAAGTAAGTATATCGAAAATCCATCCTTACACATTTTCTGTTTCATATAAGTAATATGATGCAGCAACAATGAATAAGACCTTGTGTTTTATTATTAAAATAGTATTGTTGAATTAGATCAAATAATGGTTTTTAAATAATAATAATAACTCCATCAAATAAATAATTTTAATATGATATTTTAACACAAACAAGCAAGCAAGATAGATAAACTAATGTCATGCAAATTGATGATTCTAACCTGAGTGCACAATTTACTTTTAAGGAGAATCGCAAGTAGAATCATATATCCCAAAATATTTAAAAAATCTTAGGAATGAAAAAGATATTATGTTAAGGATATTATAGCTTACAGCGGACATAACAGGATTATAAAAGTAGCTAGTATTGACCATAAGTTTCTGCTAACGGGGCATTCATTTTTAATAATAGCATATTAAAGAACGAATTCAATAAGCGCGATTTTTCAGCACGCGAGTTTTGTAAAGGACAATTGCAAAAATGCTTTATGAACGAGATTTTTATACTATTATTTCTATTTTGCCAATTATGCCATTTCTAAATTAAAAAATTGCCGATACATATTGAAAAAATTGTTACTGGCTATTTTCTCTTATTGGTCCTAGGATCTGTTTCAGGATTTTGCTTTCTTTGATTTATAATTTCTCAATGAGACACTTCCTATTCAATGTACGGAATTCTGCCGTATAGGGGGCATCTGGACGAATAACTGTAGAATAATGTCTTAGCTTTGTGTTTATGGACATTATCTTTTGTTGAAACATCTATAGTCAGCTAGTATGCTACTTTAACTTTTTTGATCCTTGATGTAAATGCTTCTTTCTCGGCATAATAAATTAAGTACAATTCACTCGCCCAAGTATTAGCAGACAAAGTCATGAATTATATTCAAATCTGTGGACCGTTTATTTTAATAATATGTATTATTTTAATATAATGTATCGCACTAGGCGAGCCATTAACGAACCCATATGAGTGCTTTAATAACTTCATTATAGATGCTAAATAGAAAAATGTTTTTTGCAAACAATTTATTGTTGGACTCACGAGAATATTACGAAATCATAGAAAAACGCCGAGAAATAACTTTATTCTAAGTGAGAGAATTTCATTTCAATTAAACTCTAAAGGACTTAATTTTTAGAAGCTTAACAAACGTTGAAGGAGAAATGGCAAATTGGTTTTGAGAAATCAATCAAATAAAAAATTTCAAAAAACTAATGAACGAGGATGAAATATGCCGGTCTAAGAAACCTCGGCCAGACTATCACATCGCGAGTTAGCAGCCCACTAGGATGAATGAAAGTTATTTAAAATATTGTTGCATGTTATGCATAAATGCTAGCGAACTTATTAACCGTCAATTGAGCGAACATTCAGAATCACTATAATTAACAATCAATCCATTTAAAGATTTGTCATATTTTTGTTGAGTGAAAAAAAAATTAAACAGTTATCATTACAGATACTTTGTATTATATAAAAAGCTCTGATTGTCCTTTTCAGTTCAAGTACTGCAACAGGGATAATTAAGTAACTTCGAAAGTCCATAATGGTTTGGGTACTTTGTTTGAGTTACTGTGCAGCAATGGATTTAATATAAAAACGGATTAGGGCAATTATAACTTTTAAGGTTTCTCATCTCTCATTTTGACTTGTTGCACCTTATTATTATGTTATTGTTACTTTATTTTTGTCATTACCATTTATTGTCATTATAATCGATAATTATATTAATCAGAATATTGTCTGCTTAACAGGGCAATACGAAACTTTTAGTAAGTGTGGAAAATTTTTAAACGTTAAAACTCAAATGTAGAGGCGAACTTGACTAGAGAATGCTGGCTATAACTTATAATTGGTGGCTAATTAATTTTTTTTAATTTACTGTTTATTAAATGAGTATAAGTTTCGAAAATAAATCTACATTCTCCGTGTCATATAAGTAGTACGTGATTTATTTATTTTAACTATAAACTTCAAAACCTAATTATTTATTATTATATTTATAATAAGTGTAATATTTCTAATAATATAATTTCAAGTTTTACACGGATGTAGAGAATATGATGCAGTAACATTGAATAAGAACTTTGTGTTTTATTATTAAAATAGTAGTCTTAGATTAGATCAAATAATGATTTCTAAATAATAATAATTCCATTAAATATATAATTATAATGATATTTTAACACAAATAAGCAAACAAGACAGATAACTAATGTGTTGAAAATTGATGATGCTAACATAACTCAATGCACAAGTGCACAATCCCCTTTTCAGGAGAATCGCAAGTAGCATCATTTATCCTGAAATACATAAAAAAATGAGAAGCATATTATAGCTAACAGCGATATGTGTATAGGACATAACAGGATTATAAAAGTAGCTAGTAGTCATTGAACCTAAGTTCCTTCTAACGGGGCATTCGTTTGTACTGAATGTTTTTTAAAAACAATTTATTGTTTGTCTTTCGGGGATATTACGAAATCATAGAAAAACGCGGACACATAACTTTATTCCAAGTGGAAAGAAAACGATTTCATTTCAACTAAGCTCTAAACGACTCAATTTTTAGAAGCTTAAAAAATGCTGCAGGAGAAGCGGCAAATTGATTAAAAATATATAGTATTCCTAAACTCTAATGAATTAGGATGAACTATTCAATAATCTGGATTTACTTCCGCGCCGGGGGAGACCAAGAAACTATTGATAATGTTGAGTCGACACCAATATACAAAACAACAAGACCAATCGCGGCCGCAAAATACAAGGATTTAATGAAATTATTAATTACACTATATACCACCTGCACACCATAATTATTTGAAATCCTTCCCGCATACGTTAATCGGAGAATAATGGCTTATAAATATTATTAATTTTAATATAATATAATTAATTCATAAATTTTGAAAGCTTATCCATTTATAACTATCTAATATGTTTTACTGTTTAATTAAAAAAAAAGCTAAATTGAAAACATACTGATACCGCTGCAAAACAAATTAATCATCTAAAAGCGCAAGCAACAAAAGCAGGCCCATCTGCTTTGAAAAAACGAAATTTGTAACAAATATCGAAGCAGGTCCTGACGTGTTAATTGTAAAACAGGAGCAAATCAAACGAGTGGCAAAGTTTTAATATTTCGGCGAGTGTACCTAAATATGATGAGAAAGAAGCATTTACATAAAGGATCAAAAAAATGGCAGTAGCACACCAGCTGATTAGAGATGTTTACAACAAAAGCTGACCGCCCTCTCGTTGTGCACTCCGTTAACGTTGATCTTTGATCAGTCTCTGCGCTCGGGTTCCTGTCCAACACTATGAAAAAAGCCCACGTGATCATAATCTACAAAACGGGTAGTAAGAATTTGCTAGCGAACTATCGACCAATATCTAAATTATGCGTTTTCAACAAAATCCTAGAGAAACTCGTTTATAACAGGATTATTTTTCACATGAATCTATATATTGCCCAAAATATATATACCCCCCAAGTTGATGCTATCTATACAGATCTTAGCAAAGCCTTCGATAACAAAGATCTTCAGATACTACTCCTTATACTTGAACAACATGGCTTACACGGAAATCTGTAGAATTGGTTTAGATCCTACCTGTCAGGTCGCTCACAGGCGGTTACACTTAATGGGTATACTTCAAAGAGTTGTGCTGTGCCGTCAGTCGTCCCCCAAGGCTCTCATCTTGGACCCTTGCTATTTATAATATACATAAACGATTTTGTCGCCTACCTTGAGAACTCTAGACTTCTTATCTATGCTGACAATATAAAGATCTTTAGTAAAATACGCAATAACAACGATGCAAATCGTTACAAGCAGATCTGTATAAGTTCACGACATACTGCTCTAAAAATAAACTTCGTATAATCAGTGGAAAGTGTTCGGTGATATCTTATGCCAGAAAAAAGACACCTCTTGCATACTGCTATGGCCTTTGTGGTACTCCAATTCGATTAAGGACCTGGTCATTTTATTGGAAGAGAAGTTATATTTCTCTGAACATATCGACGCTATTATAAAAAAAGCCAACAGCCCATCACTGGGATTTATAATCAGGGTTACTGCGAGTTTCCGTTTGATAAACGTCTACCTTACTCACTACTACACCGTGATCAGGTCGATACTGGAATTTGCATCCTGTGTTTGGTCTCCTCAATATAATGTATACACGCAACGTCTCGAAAAAAATCCGCAGAAAACTCCTTAATTTTCTATCACGTAGGTTTCCGTCCTCTGAGGTACCATGTATTACCCCATTACATGCCAGGCGTACTAAGCGCGAAATTTTATTTTTATTTAAATTACATAACAATCGAATTGATTGTCCCTACCTACTGTCCCCTTTAAATCTCAACTGCCCCACAATAATTTCCCGCATACCCAGAACCTACCGTCTGATGCGCTTCCATACGAACTCAACGAAAGATTCTGCTCACACGTCTCTCAGCGCAATAAAATTACCTAAACCAAAGCTTCTTTAAGACTGTCCTGATATTTTCAATTATTCCCCTCTTAGCCTGAAGCACTTCCTTAAATTACATCCCACTGCTCTGGGTGAAATATGCCTTTAATCATTTTTTTCTATCGGTCATCAATGGATATCATTTCTGTTAACTGCAATATTTAGGTGTTGGGTTATTATTGGGCTCCGATTACTCGTGAGCCTGTCACTCACTCCTTCCTAACATTGTAATTTATGTATATATTGTAAATTGTGTTTTTAGTGAGATAAAAGAAAGATAATTAATTGTCCATAAACACAAAGCTAAGACATTATTGTACAGTTATTCGCCTAGAGGCCCTCTACGCCGCAGAATGCGCTGTGTTGAATAGGAAGTGTTTGATTGAAAAATTAGGCATCAAAGAAAGAAAAATCCTGAGACAGATCCTAGCCCCCTTATTTTAACAATGGTTCGTTGTCACAATTTACTTTATCATAATAGCTTATTTTAACGTTGTTGCACCTTAGTATTACGTTATTGTTAATTTATTTTTGTTATTGCAATTTATTTATTATCAGTATACTCCTTCTTGAGACAGTTTGAAAATATTTTTTCAATCATTCTATTAACTAGAATATTGGCTGATTAATAGAATAATAGGAAACTTTTTCTAGATCTTAGTGATAATCTTAGCGCTAATATCTGGAGCAGTTAGTAAAATGAGTATAAATAAGTCATAAAACTAAAAAAAAATATTTGATTGATTCTAATTTTATTTAAACTTTAGCTTGACGATTATTAATATTATTATCAAATAATGAAGGCTCATACTCATTGACAGAAACCGAGAAGGATATTAAAAGTTCTAACTTCTACCTAATGAGGCTTTCCGGACTGTGACAAGCCTCATTCAAACCTTGTCCCGTCCTAATTAGTAAAGCCCAATTTAGTAATATCGTTTGAAGTCCTAACTTCTACCTAATGAAATTTTTCGAACTGTTGGCGAACTGTGGCAAGCCTTATTCAAACCTTATCCCGTCTTAATTAGGAAATCCCAACTTAGGTAAATCTTTAGAAGTCCCAATTTCAATCTTATGTAGCCTTCGGAACTGTGACCAAGTTGTGCCGAGCCTCGTCCGAACTTTGTCCCGTGCTAATTTGGGAAACCGAGGCACGGCATGCTGAAGAAATTACAAACAATGTTTTTATGGGAATACCCAATTCCCAAACTAACTTATCCAAATCTTTGGAATTCCTGACCACAACTTTATATGGATAACCAAAGGTTTATCGAAGTTAGGCAAACGATATTCGATTGTTATTAGTGAAAATTGTGGATTGGCCTAGCTCAAATATAACTTTGAAATTCCAGCACCATACCTCTTTAAGTTTCATTATGGGCATACGTCCACACACTTACTGTTCCCAAAAAGTAGCTACAGTTAACGATAAAAGTTATCGGAAACGTGAATTTGCTCGTTTAGCCATAACCGAACGCAACAAAATCTGGAATTATCCCTTTAGTAAGTAATCAGTAGATAAAAGTGATTCCTCTGTTTTAAATCATTGTGGTGATTGAAAAAGCAAGAAAGATTTAGTTATCAAATTAAGAAGGCAACGAACAATCACATTATTTTTTTATTACACATTAGAATTTTCTTAGCGCGCACGTTTTATAGTACGAGAAATGAAACTTTTGGTTGTATTACCACATAGCTTGGGTAACGCACGCAAATATTCAATATTGTTAGGTTACATAAAAAAACAATAATAATAAATAAACGAAATAAACACAATCAAGACCTCAATATTAAAAAAGTGACATGAAAATGACAGAATTTTTTTTTCATAACAAAACAAAAATAAAAATGAAAGAAAACCTTTTAAAATGACTGTAACTTCTATGGTGATACCGGAGACTGAGGAGAGTTCTTATGACAAATCCACAGCACCGGGAAGGGGACAATTGAAAAAGCAAATTATTCATTTTTGATTGTTTTATTTTTTGATAACACCTGGATCTCAAACTTGTAAGATTCATCCCCCAGCATGAGTAATAAAAAATATTGTTTGCTGCACGGGCGGTATTGTCAATTGCCCTCTCGAGCGAATGTGCAATTGTACAACTGACAAGTACAATTGACAACCTACCGCCCATCATTTTTACAATCTTTTTATTAACAGAAACTAATGTAGCTTAGTGAAAATGTATTGACAAATAGTTCTAAATATACTACTTATTCCTCTCGACTCATTTGAAGAGAGGTACGTTACTATTAATGTTTTGTTTTTAATAAAATATTTGTTTTATATTAATGTTTTTATGGTTTAATATAAAATTACTATATTACTCACTTTTTGTTATCCATTTCATATATTCACATATCCACATATTCATTTAACGAATGAGCGTAAAAGTTCCTATTAAAATGTTTTATGATTACTTTATAATTGCATCAAACTAGTGTCTTCTAGTTTTGTCAAAAAAATTAGAAAATATACTGTCAACTAAAATAGTAAGAATACTACGTTCTATTCCTACAATAGCAATTAAATATATTAGCATTTACACCAAAGCTAGAAAGAAAATTTGGACCACATTAACTTACAGTTGACGAATGTAGTATAGTTGCCGAATTGCTGCCTCCTGCCTTCCCGTGGCTGACCCTCGAAGTGTAGCTTCCGAACCGCCGCCTAAAGAGGAATCCGAGTTTGGGCCAGATTAAGTTGGGGTCGTCATATCCGAGTTTGGGTTCCAAACTGCTGCCTAAAGAGGAAACTGAACTCGGACCAGGCTAGGTTGAGGTTATAGCATGCAGTTATGGCTTCCCAATATTTTCCGAATCCGGCTTCGTAGTTAGAAACTTAGCCCGACATTCGTTACAAATATAATGACAGCTTATTGCGTTTGCCTCATTTGGAATAAACACAAAGTTCGGCATAGCTAATATGTTTTCAATAAAAACCTAACCGAATTTCCTCGTCGGCTTATTCCGCTCGGATTTTATTACGAATTGGCCTCTACAGGTTTACCGCAAGGATTTGGTCATATAATTACATAAGAATCATTTATACAACTAATCGACCAATGTCCAATAAAATATAACATTTTACTATGCACAAAAATATATTGCACTTGACATCACTGTATAACATATTTTTAGGGATGTCTGTCCGTCCGTCCGTCCGCAGTTTAGCTCAGAGAGTATTACAAATATAAAGCTGTAATTTGGCACGGATATACGGATATAGATTAGTCACGCCGACAAAGTGGTAAAATAAAATCTTGAAAAAAGAACTTTATGGTACCTCCTTTACCCTAAGGAGGTGTGGACTTTTTTTTCTCGTATACCCCATACTGTAGGGTATCGTTGGATAAGTATTTCAAAAATATTACGGGTTTGTGCAAACAATATTTCGATTAATAGATGCGTTTGTGAAATACTAAGCCTTAAAGTGCTATTTTTTGTTAAGTGTCCACCCCGTAAATCGTTGCCGTGTATGTTTTGTCTCAAAACAATGTCTTAACTAGGAGACAGTGCTGGATTTACCAGCAGGCTGAGTATTCTTGAGCCTAGGGCGGCAGATTTTAGGGGCGGCAAATTTGGGGCCAACATTGTTTTGTCGTACATAAATTAAAAAGATTCATTTTTATATACCTTAAAATAAATGTTATTAGGTCCACACAAACAATTCAACATGTAATATGTTTCACCACTTATTGATAAATTAACTTTTTCTACAATTTTCGTAGTAGTGGTTGGTCCGAAGCAGTATCGACGGGGCCTAGCTGTTCGGAGCATACGCCGCTTAGGTGCATTGTGTCTGAGAGAGACAGATATAGAGCGGGGATACAAAACAAAAAGTCGCCGAAAAGACAAGCCGCCTCTATTGATTTAGTCATGCAATTTTTTATATGTATTAATTGTCTCTATCTTTGGTTGTGTGCTATACAGGGGAAAATGAAAAGTTCCGTGATCCGAATAACGGAAATTTTTGTATGATTTTGGAAATATTATCTGAATTCGATCCTTTTTTTAACGAGTCATGTTGAATATCTAAGACTAAGATTTTTATAAATGCGACACAACGCATTAACAAAAGTTAATGACTGAAATTGGAATAGGGAAAACGCTAAATAGAGTAAATTTGAAACGTTGGTCAGCTAGAGAGGACGCATTTGGTTTGAGTTTGAGTTTCTTGGCACGAAGTTCTTATAACTTTGGAACCAATCAAGGATGATTGTACCGAAAAACCTGTAATGCGAAAAAAAGCGACGGGAAAAAATTAAATTAAATTAAATTTAGAAAAACTGGAATCGGCGAAAATGGTTGTTATGTGGTGCGTTTTCTTTTTGATAGAATAAACAATGTGAATATTCAAATGCAGACTTTTGCCGTAGATGGAATTAAGCGTGTCGAGGCAGTAAACAAAAGACATGGGAAAAAGAAAAACATATATGATGAAACATTCGATGAAGAAATGAGATAGATTGACTCGTATTCGAATTAAAAAGCAACAGGAGGCCTACAACAGGTTCAATGAAAAGTTTTCATTTTTGACGAAAATGGGTGAATTTGGGTGTATAAAAAAGAGTTGCTAAGCAACATCACGTGATAAATGGACGACCCCATGGTAGTATATACTATATATAACGAAGTTAAAAGGGAAAGTATCACAGCGAAGTAGACTTTATTAGTTTACGAGTAATAGTCGACCAACTTATAAAATGTAACAAATCGAGCGACAGCCACGTCATTTAAAAAATATATTATTGCTTATGTTGAAAGTCAAACTCGACAACATGAATGTCAGCTGATGTCAGCTTGAAGTTTTTGATTATGAATTTTTTTAGACATTTGAGTCATAAGTCATAAGTCATAAGAGTAAGAACGGCAACACGCAACCTTACATTGCGCGTGGCCCGACGCGCACTTTTTTTTATATATTTTATTTAAGGAGGTTCGAGCGAATCCCATGTTAAATATTTTTATCAAGTTTAAGCTTTGAAACTTTTTATACATGAAGATCAATACTTTATTTATGTCATCTCAAATTTTTAAAGTGATCCTCCGTTTAGTTTATCCGGAAAAAAATTAAAAAATGTTGTTTTTTTGAATCTTATCGTTGTTGTTAAGTTGGTATTAATTTCCCAACTTTAAAGAATAAAAAACTATATACAATAAACTTAGATAATATTAAAACGCGATGACATTAAAGAAATGTGATGTTCCCGATGTAATTATTTAAATAATTAAAGTTAATTTTTTTTGTTTTGAATCTTGTTTATCGACAGTAATTCGCATGACGGATAGTTTGGCAACGTCGCGATAACAGCTGATTGTGAGAGAAAAGAAAAACATGGAAATATTTTGAACTTTTGAACGTCTGTGGAACTATTTGATAGAATATACCTACTCCAGCTTTTTACACAGATTATCTATAATTTTATGTCTTTTGGTAATTCGAGGTTTTCGGCCAACATCTTGGGCTAATAAAATTCTGATCCTGATCGACAACCATTTGACTCATAACACTGATGTTGCCAGATCTTTTTATGTCACCTTAAAAGTCAAAAATTACGAAGTCATTTATTAACTTTATTTTATTAAATAAATAATAATTACCAATTTCAAATTTTTTTATGTTATTATAAATAAAAAAATGAATTTTTACAACTATTAGGATAATTGAAAATATAGAAAAATTCAAGCACTATTTTGACTCATTACTTACGCTCGAACCTTAATGTACCTATATACAAGTTTTCTTTATAATAATCAAATATTAACAAGTTTCGTTTATAATTTGGAAAAGGTAGTAAAAGACTACTATCGTTAGTACGTTATAATTTTCGCAAAAACGCTGTAAACAAAACAAAGAAATGCAATCAAAACTTTTATTTTTCGTAATTTATAACTACATAGTTTAACAAAAAAATTTATGATATAGTCACCGGACAGGCTTTTCTGGATGGGTTGTGTTAAAATATAACTCGCTTTGTAATTAAAATTCCAATTAAAGTTGAGGTGAGGGCTCTTTTATGATTTGTTGTTATAATTCTATTCAGAAACCTGCTACGGACTCCGGGTTTTCACTAAATTTATATATATTTTAAAAAAGATCTAAATTGCAACGCAGATGCGAAATCATACAATTTTGCACGAATGCGATAAAAGGTTGACTTCGAGTTTCAAATAAAAGTGCTGCTGTCTATTTCGCATATTTTATTTTATGAATACAGCGGTTCAGTCTATTCAATAATTTTATACTCACCTTACAAACATTGTGTAATATCATTTGCAAATATAAAATGATTGTTACTGATAATGTATTATAGGTATTCTATGAAATGAGAAAAGCCTTGAAATCATTTATAAAATCAATCATTCTATGAAATCATTAAAGGTTGATATTTATTTATTAATTGCAGCATATTTATTGATAAACAGCTAAAATGGCTCTTTTGTAGCAAATCTCAAGACATTTGACAAATTTATTGAAATGTGGAAATATAAACCAATTATCGATTAAACCAGTTTCTTCATATAGCTTTCATTATGAATAGAGATTAGGAATACTATTAATTTTGAATTGTATTTGGATATAAATGGTACCAATACAAAAACATGTACATTTGCAATTTTGCTTTGAGTCATTTTGAAATCAGTAAAATTTCCATCGATCCGTCCGGATCCGGTCGGGCTAATCCGATCAGGATAATTTTCCCTTTTCGTTCCAAAATGAACTGTTTCTAGGATAATCGAGTAAGTGTTATATGGGTATTTTTCACACACTCACACACAGACATTTATAATTAAACAAACAATTAAGACAAACATTGTAGGTAACTAGTTAAATTTCACAGATAGAATTTTAGTATTTAATTTCATTAAATCTAAGATAATAAACGTTACTTAATCTACTGAGATCACAACAATTAGGTGCTTGAGCATGCTAACAAGTCTTATTCTTATATTTATGACAGACATCATGGTGAATTTGTCTAATGAATGGCACAATTATTACAATAATCAGTTTATAACTATATTGTTTAATCAACTTACTATAAGTACCGTATTTGCCTGTGTATAAGGGGCACCCTAAAATATAACCTACTTTTTGAGCGTTACCTATCTACTATGTTTTACAACGCGGACCTATGTTTTAGAACGCGTTTTTAGTATGAGTATTTTAAATGCGGATTGCGCATGGCTTAAAACCTAAACTAATGACTATGTTTGTCGGTGTATAAACCTTTTTTCCAATTACAAAAATTTTTAGAGGGTTTTAGAGGCAATTTTTTGGAATTGGAAAAAAGGTTTATACCCCGAAAAATACAGTCATTAGTTTAAATTAACATTAGTTAACATTATTTATCAGAAAATCAATTTTGGTTTTCAAAAAAGCATGTGGCGTCATGCGCACTACGCATTTAAAATACTCATACTCATGCAACAGCGCGATTATTTTGACAAAAATTTGTACCGGATCCGGTAAATGTTTATTGATGCCGTATCCGCCAAAGTTCGGCGACCCATTAACCAACCCATATAAGTGCTTTAATGACTTCATTATAGACGCAAAATTGAAAAAGAGTTTTATTGTTAAAGTATATTAGTTTTTTTAATACAATACTTTTATTGTTTTTGCTTGGTATAATTATCGCTCTGGCTCTAGTTTTACCTTAGTAATTATTAAACGACTTTTTACAATTTTCATAGTGATGACATAGGGTCTCAATTATGAAAGTTTCCTTAGTACTCAAGATGTAATTGTTCCTTTGCTCAGATATTACATCATTTAGTTTATTTTGTATACTAGTTAATTTTTTCATAACATTTTAAAGCATCCTCCCCACGCAAGTATACCATAATTAACTATACTCTCGTATAGTATATGGTAGATTATTTTAAGAGAATTTTTAATTATAATCCGTTTTAGTTTATGAAAGATAAATAGGAAAAAAATAGTTTTATTTATTAAGTCTTTTACATACTGGTCCCATCTCATATTACAGTCAACCTAGGTATTTACAACTGTTAACTTTTTTATTTTTTTATTGTAAATCGATAGCTCGAAATTTACAGGAAAACTATCGCTATAAGAACCAAAAGCTCTGAATGCAGTTTTATCTATATTTGTTAACAGATAGTTATCAAACAACCATTTGCCCAATTTATCTAAATAACCATTAATTTTCTCTTGAACATCAGGCCATGATTTATCAACACACTTTACAACTGTATCATCTGCAGAAGCAGCTATCGAGTTTGTGGGTAGGATTTTAAAAATATCATTTGAGTATAGAATGAACAGTAGCGGATCTAGGATTGTTCCTTGCGGAAAACCAATTTCAATCTTTCTTTTCCTACTCATTACTTTATTATTTCTTGCGTCCGGAAGCCTATTTGTCAAATAGTTTTCAAATAGATCAAAAGCAACATCTCGAATGCCGCACGTACAACAATTTTTCCATTAATACCTAAGTTTAAGAAAGCAACTACCGTAGCCTTATTGTTATCCATATTTAAATACATAAACTCAGATATAGATGGAAGAGCATCCTTGGTGCCCTTATTTCTGAGAAAACTAAGTTTTTCCTCATCAATGATTTTATATTCAGTGATAAAACTATAGAGCCTTTTGAGAATGTTTTTTTCAAAAACTTTGATGATGCTAGATGTAGATAGGATAGATAGATAGGACGATAGTTTGTTGCTTGATATGTATCACCCGCTTTAAAAATCAGAATAATTTCCGAACATTTTATTGTATTTGGCCTAGGGTTTCTGGTTCGGATATTTCCAACTTTACCAGAACTATAAAACCATAGATATAATATTTCAGTTTTTACATACTATTAGTTGCACCTGTATTAAAGTTTAAATATGTATTCAATATTTTTCATTATTTACCACATTATTTATGCAATTCAATTACGCTTACAACGTTCTATAAGAGTGTCATAGTCAAGAAACTAGACTAGATTTTTGGTAGAGGAAGTAAATAATTTTAAATGTTTAATTTCTTAAATTGTTTTTGTTGTTTTTAAATGAAATTCTGAAATGAAACGAAACTGTTCCAATTATATTAAAATATATATATATATATATATATATATATATATATATATATATATATATATTTAAAATATCTAGTTCAATCACCCTTCAAATATCAGACACTCAAATTACTACGTAATGTCCTTAAAAACCGAAACCACGGTTTTCAATTTTCCAAAACCGAAAACCGCGGTTTTGAAAAAGTGCGGATATTGAGAAATCCTAATTTGGCCATATACCCCTCAACGTACAGTTATTGAATATATACTCAAGCGGTTTACTAATATAATGATTAATGATAAATACTTTAGAATTTATGCCATCTGTACCTCCTGCTTTGTCCTTTAGGTTTGTTATACTTTCTTCTATTTCACTAGAAGCCGTTGGATTTCAGAAAATAGATTTAGGAACTTGATTTACGCTGATATTATCCTTTTTGTTTCCCATTTTTTCTCTTTCGCTAATATTTTTTCCTCACATTTTCTGCCCCGCTCTTCCTTTCTTTCTTTCTAAAATATCATTGTTCTAGCTTTCATTTAAAGCAGTTGCAATTCTTTTCTAGATTCCACGTTGTTATTAAATCAATTTAGACCTTAAATTTCTGTGTAGTGTTGTCATATTCTTAGACCCAAACCTAAATAATTCATTAAAATTGAACATGACAATTCTAAGAAGAGTAGCGTTAAATTCGGTTAATTTCGGTAAAATTTTACTTAAAAATCTATTGATTTGAAATACACAACCAAAATATATGTAGATAAATTTATTTGGTATGCTATAAAAAACACCTGATAAACACATGCTAAATTTTACCTGCTTTATTCTATCGATTTTGAGTAATTGTACTGTTTCTTTACAAAATATACACCATTCGAATATGTAGATCGTATATTGGCAAACCCACCCGTATACTCTCCGCTACTGCTTTTAACCCGGCCCTTGAAGGCCTGAAGCGGCGAGTAATTTCAATCTGACACTTAATAAATTTCTATTTTACTTTAATATACGAACAAACAAATATAATTAAATCAGTAAAAAGTATCAAAACTCACCATCCGATCCTTCTAATCTTATATTTTTCTGGAAACTTCAAAAACCATAAAAAAAATTCAAAACCATTAATTCATAAATGTAATTAATCTAGTATTAATTTTCACTGCGTTATTACAATTGTCCAGCCTTTTTCGAATGATGGTAAATGGATTCGGTATTACGAATTCAATTGTGTCAACTAGATAAATAAAAACGTATTGTTACTTTTTCAACAATATACAAAACTCCAAAGCAAAACAACAATAAAAAAATAACTCAATTAACAAAACACATACAAAGTTCTACCTACACTCATTAAGGAATTACAACTGGGAGAACGTCGTAAACACCACTGACCCCATTGAAGATTGCTCTCGAAGTATGTATAAAAATGGTTTCTGATGCCATAACACAAGCTACTAAACAAAAAATATGCCATTTAAAAAGAAAATCAAACCATGGATAACAAATGGCATTGTAGCTTCAATCATTCGTAGGGAAAACATAAAAAACAAGTAAACAAAAATAAACATAGCCTAATACCCTAGAACTACTAGAAAATTAAAAAAATTACAGGAATTAATTGAACCAACTTAATAAAAACAACAAAATCATAATAATACGCAAATGCGATATCACATTGTGGAAGTGACATAAAGTATTACATTTTGTGAAAGAGGTAACTAATGAAACTGAAGGCAAATCAAATCAAAATCTATTTATAACAAAGGACAATGGATTGTGAGCAATGCGAGAACAACAAAGAAATGGCAAACTACTCTTGTCAATATTTCATAAATATTACAACCAAACTTACATCCCTCCGGCATCCCATATTTACAAAATAAATACCTACAAATCAAAAATTACATGTATCTTAAGCCTATAGATAAAACTGAACTTATTCAACACATAAACACATTAAAATCAACCAGCACACTTAGAATTGACGGAACAATATCCTCACTAGTAAAAAAATTATCGTATATACCTACTAAAACCACTGCCTCATATATTAAACTTAATATTCCTGAGTGGAAACATTTTTGAACATCCCAAACTATCGGTGGCTATATTTATATATATATAAGAATGCTCATACGATAAGATAAACTCGTACACAACAATCAACATATTAGCCTTATAAATGCTTCTGGAAAAATATTCGAAAAATGTTTATAATGTCGGTTATATGTTTTTTAATGTAAAACAAAATTCTCAACTACAACAAATTTGGTTTCCGGCCAGCTGAGCACAGTTGATGAAATATTTGAATTAATAGACCATATAAAAAAAATCGAAAGTTGAAAAAAGTGTATTGTCCTGTGTTCCAAGACCTAGCAAAAGCATTAAACTAATTCCGTTTCTCACTCAACACTGTTAAACACTCTCCAACAATATGGGATAAGGGATATTGAATTGGAAATTTTCTAAAATTATTTATTGAAGAGAAAACAACTTGTAAAAATAAGAGATACGTATAGCGACGCTGAAGATATACGGAATCACTATACAGTCCATAGGCCTCTGCTTATTACGTACTTGGCATACACACAGACATGCGGCACGATAATATTTTATGCTGATGATACAGTTCTAGTTTTTCAAGACAGCGCAAGATAGTCTGTTAAGAAAACGCGCAACGTGGCATATATACAGTCAAAACCCACCTAGACTCTTACAAATTATCTATGAATGCAAGCAAAACATCTTATATAGCCTTTTCTCTAACAGAAGCAAACAGGTCTGGTTTCTCTAAAATAAAATTCAGCAGACTCAAATCTAGAAATTAACACCACGAATAAAAGCAAATACCTGGGTATAACGATTTATAAACACATATTTAAATATCTTATATGGACAGATATTAACACTTTAACAGAAAAAATATGTAAATTTATATATAAATTTTATGAGCTATCTGAATTTATAAATTAAAAAATACTAATCACTCTCTACCAAACATTAATCGAATGTATTCAAATATATAGTAATATCGTGTAGGTTGGTCTGTATAATAATGCGTTACAACCCGATCTTTAAAAAAAAAAATAATAATACTAGAAAAACAAGATTATATCCCACAAGCTTACTTTACAGGTTGTTAGGTAGACATGCAGAAGAAATTTACAGGGTTATTCCTTGGCCTATTCTAAGAATATTTTGTGTTATGATGATTTCTAATATACATTGGTTTCGAAGATACAGGGTGAACAAAATTTGCGACTGTAACAACATTTTATTTTCAAAAAGTAGATGTAAAGTTTCTAAATCTCGTCAAAGTTCCAAATGTATTCCTCCAGTGTGGATACTAATATGTATTGAGCGGGACAAGTGGGTGTCTAGTGGAGAGATATATAAAACAAATATTTATTCTTAAAAACGTATATATATATATATATATATATGTATATATGTATTTATTTATATATATATATATATATATATATATATATATATATATGTATATATATATATATATATATATATATTCGTTGTCGAGTCCGGATCTGCAAAGTGAGTAACAGAACAAAACAAATAGCTCCGTTATTAAATCCAAAATAGGACGTAAAGAGCAAATAAAGAAGGTAGAAGTGATAGATAAAAAATAGATAAGCGAATAAAGTGAAAGAATAAAGTAGATAAAGAGCACAAACTGGGAGAATAATAAAATCAAAGCAGTAAGTAAAAGTGGTGAAGAGATTAGGCTAAGTTGCACTAACTCCGAGTAGTCGATCCGGTCAGCCGCAATATTGCGAATTAAGAAATAGATAGGGCCGGCTTAAGCGCAAACAAGAGTACCAGAAAATGCATTACTCTGATATTGAATCATCAGATGGAGATAAAAGCAAGAGAGAAGCTGAAAAGGAGGGTAGTGAAGATGAAACAAAATGCTTCACCAATAGCAGGAAAACAACCAGATCACCAGCAAGATCCATACAAAAGTACGAGAATAAAATAGATCAAATATTAGATATACTGAAAGATTTGAAAGCGGAGATGAATCAAATACGACTAGACCAGGACAAAAATAATAGAGAAATAGGGGAAATAAAGAAAGCCAATGAGGATCTAAAGAAAGAGAATAGTAGCATAAAAAGGGAATGTAGAGAGATTAAAAAGGAGTTAAAAGATACAAATACAAGACTTGAACAATTAGAAAATGATAAGAGACGGAACAACATAATAATACCAGGCCTTACTGTAAATGGAAACAAACCAACGGAAATTAAAGAAGGAATAAGCGAATTCATTAGGGGAAAACTAGAAACTGAGGTGAGGATCAAACCTACCCATAAAATTGGACCTAAATTTACCTAGTAGAACTGGAGAATCTTGAAGAGAAAATGGCATTAATGAGGATCAAGAATAAATTAAAGAATATTTGATGAGAAAAGATATTTATTAATAATGACTTGACAAAACAAGAAAGAGACATCGACAAGCTCATCAGGACCAGGACATGGGAAGAAAGGGAAAGAGGAAAAGACGTTAAAAGCGGCTACCAGAAACTGTTCAAAGACGGCAAGGTATGGAAACGGAATAAAGAAAAGGGAGCGCTATAAGAAGAGAATAAAACAAAACAATACAACATAACATATGACGATTCAAAAAACTAAAAACTAAAAGAAATGATCATAAGTGGACGAACACGGCAAAAAAAAGGAAAAGGACATGGGAGCAGAAATAACTAGACGGGAAGGGATAGAAAGAATATGGAAAGTTGCAACATGTAATACCAGAAGCTTAGCAGGCAAAGAAAAAGAACTAGAGGAACAATTCGAGAAAGCAGGACTTGATATCCTAGAAATAACAGAAAACAAAAATAAAGAGAGATAGAATTAGAAATAGGATATATTCTGATATACAGTGGAGTAGAGATCAAACATCAAGGTAAAGAAGGAGTTGGCTGTATAATAAAGAAAGGGAACGTAAAATACTTATTCAAATGGAATGGGATCTCCGAGAGAATACTGAAGACAGAAATTGGAAACGACACGCAAACAAAAACAACAGTCATAGTGGCATACGGTCCAAATGAGAATGAGAGTGTTAAAAAGAAGAACAACTTCTGGGATCAGCTAGCAGAAGCAATAGAAGAGGTTAAAGGAAGACTACTAATAATAGGAGACTTAAACGGAAGAGTAGGCAAAAAGGACAAGGAAATAGGAGAAGCAATAGGATTCCTTGGAGAAGACACCAGAAATAACAATGGAACAAGACTAATCGACTTTTGCATACTATACAATTTAATAATAACGAATTACATTCTACGCGCACAAAGATATACATAAATCTACTACAGAAGTAAAGAGTAGAGGGGAAAGATCGATAATAGATTTTATAATAATAAACAGAGATTTCAAAAATGAGGTAAAGGATACAAGGGTGAAAAGAGGTTCAGAAATATATTCAGACCATCATTTAGTGTTTTCTTAAATACAATTATAGATAGAGACAAGCAAACAACCAAATAATACAGGAAAAATGCGAAACAAGGCCAAAGAAAAAATCAAGACATATAAATTAAAAGAAGAAGAGACATCAAAGGAATTCAACCAAAAAGTAGAAGCTGTGTTAGCTAAAAACTCAATTAACACATACAATGCAACACTGGAAGAATTATGGAAATATATCAAAGACATGCTATTAAAAATAGCAACAGAAGTATGTGGAACAAGCAAATTTATCGAATTTAAGAAGCAAACGAATTGGTGGAATGAGGAAGTAAAGGAAGAAGTAAAAATAAACAAACAGAATTGAAAAGACTACCTAGGAAACGCAACAATGGAGAAGTACAAAAAATACAAAGAACAGAGGAACAAAGTCAAGGAAATGGTGAAACAAGCGAAACGAAAATCTTGGGAAACATTCGGAGAAAATTTTGGAAACCAAAAAGTATTCTATATAGTTATCAAGGGTCTTGGGAAGGGAAAACCAGTTAGAGTCAACCATATAAAAACTAAGGATCGAAGCATACCTGGGGACGAAGAAGGAATAGCGAGGAGATGGAAGGAATACTTCGAGGAAATGTTAATGATAGAACAAACTAGATAACGAAAACGAAGAGAGGAAAATAGATAGTAATGTAGAAACACATGAACAAACTACAAAGATTGAAGAAGTAGTAGAAACCGTGAAAAAAAAAATAAAAAGGGGTAAAGCAGCAGGCCACGATAGAATAACAACAGAAATGGTTGAGAGCCTAGGAACCAAAGGTTCAGAAATATGAACTAGTTTGTTCAATAAAGCATGGACAGAAGAGAAAATATCAATAGATTGGGAACTAGGGATAATACTACCACTACACAAAAAAAGGGAGGTTAAGGAAAGAAACTGAAACACAACTAGAGGATTTCCAGTTCGGGTTCAGGAAAGGCAGAAGGGTGCAAGACCATATATTCTCCATAAAACAATTGATAGAGAAATATCGCAAGGATTAGATATTCGTGGCTTTCATAGACCTAGAAAAAGCATTCGACAGCGTCACAAGGAAAACTGTGTGGAACAGCTTAAAAAGGAGAAGAGTGAACAATAAACTACAACGATGCATACAAAGTATATATGGGAATACAAGGAACATTGTAAGAACAGGAAACCTACATTCAGAGGAGTTTACAACTTGGGAAGGTTTAAGACAAGGAGGAATGCTCAGCCAGGCCTTGTTCAATATAGTTATGGAAGATATTATAAAGGAAGTAAAGAGTAAAGTGAAGAAACTAAAGGTCGGATATAATAACATGCAAATGGTAGAAGTATCAAAGAGTGTAATTGCTGATGACCTGGTAATATATGCAAAAAACGAACAAGATCTGCAATATAACCTGAATATATGGAAAAATGCACTAATAGATAAAAATTTGAGAATCAATGCAGGAAGGACCAAGGTAATGGTGATAGGATAGGAAGACTTTAAAATTAGATGAAAAAAAAATAGAGCAAGTGCAAACATTTAAATATTTGGGAGTGAAATTCACAAAAATGGAAAGATGGACGCAGAAATCAATGATAGACTGGAAAGTGCTTGGAGGTTATATAATTCACTGAATAACGTCTTCATAAGGAAAAAACAAATATCCAGCAAATCAAAAATAACGGTATTCAAAACTATTTTTAAGCCCGTATTAACCTACGGAAGCGAGAGCTGGGTGTTATCCAAACAAGCAAAAAGCAAGATCCAAGCAATGGAAATGAGATTACACGAAAAGATAGAATCAGAAATGACTTAGTAAGAGAAGAACTGGAAGTAGAACCCATCATAGAAACCATCAAACGACAACAATTAAAATGGTTTGGACACCTAGTGAGGATAAAGGAGGAAGATCAACAAAACAAATATGGCAGGCGAGACCACACACGCGCAAAGCAAGGGGCAGAATAAGAAAAACATGGGATGAGGCGGTGACAGAAAATGTTTGCGAGAAGGGACTGTCATGGAACGAAGGAAAAAGGATCAGTAAAAGACAGAAAGAATGGGCTAGACTAGTCCACAAGTTATATGAGTTTGTCATTTATGTAATACTGTACTGTCTATGTAGATAATTACGTAACAACTAATGGTACTCTTAGGTTTGGAAAATATATATATATAAATATATATATATATATATATATATATATATATATATATATATATATATATATATATATATATATATATATATACATATATATTAATTAACTGAACTAAGGCCTTGTAAAAGAACATCTTGACACTTCGATGGGTGGGAGCAGAGAGACCGAAGTTTCATCTGCGACCATCTGACACGACCCTTAAAATACATATAGGTTACAGTACACTACAGATACAAGCATTCAATCTTCTCGTCGTTGAGTTTTTTATAATTGAGTTACACCCAGCAATTATCCGAATTTGTCCAAATTCTCCATTGAAGTAGCGATTACTAATTACTTCAGATAGCCCCATAAGAAATAATACAGGAGTTTAAGTTTGGGGAACGAGCAGGCCATGCGTGTGGCCCACTTCGACCAATCCAGCGATCTCCGTATACTGCTGTTAACAAATCTGTGTGGTGCAAAAATGTGGTGGTGCACCATCGTGCATAAACCACGTTGCAATTCTTGTCGCCGATGGTACATCCTACATAAACTCGGGTAGTGTTTCTTCCAAGAAGTTGCGAAACATATCGTCAGTAAGACTTGCTGTTATAAAAATCGGTGCAATGAGATAGACAACAATTCCAACGCAAACATTCAAAGAGAACGGATGTTGAAATGATTTTCATCTACCCACACATGTTATGAAAATTCTTTATTGGTTTTCTTGAGAAACTGGCTGCATCGGTGAAAAGAATTCGTATCAGGAATTGAGGAATTTGAACTAATGTGTGCAAAAGCCACTAACATTACGCAATACGTGGACAATAATCAGCAGGTAGGAGTGCCTAAACACGTTGAATGTGGTATGGATACAATAAATTGCCCTTAAGAATTTTCCAAACAGTCCAATGACTTATTTGCATCTTCCTCTGTCTGGGCCAGCACACTTTGTTCCAGTTGTACCGTTCTTATTGTCATTAATCTTTCTGACCCTGCATTTCGTTTCAATGTCACTGTTTCACTAGGACGTCGCTGAATGTTTTCGAAGATTTTTCGGTCGGGGATATTACGCCTAAGAAACCGTTCAATGCGCAATCGTCTAGTTTGTAATGAATTGCCATCACCAAGTCTATAGATGAAATCAGTCATTTCGGCGTTCGTATACATGGTAGAGGACTTCACTAGCTATTAAAGATAAGTTAAATACATTATTGATTTCAAAAAATATCGAATATTGTTGTCGCGAATTTTGTTCACCCTGTATCTTCGAAAATATTTTTAAAATAGGCCAAGGAATTATCCTTTGTATGTTTGCCGTATGTTTACCTAAAACCCGTATAATAATGGATGCTGCATATGCAGATATGATGCATATTCAACCATAGGCATCCCCATTTGAGAACAAGACCAATTCATAATCACGAAATGCGGTATAAAGTTAATTACTAAGTAGTAAGCCCATTTTTCCAGAAAGATGCAAGCCAAAGGTTTATATTCGTCAATAGCCCATCATTTTTTTACCAGCCGACATTAAAAATCATGTGATTTCAAAACTTAAAAAAAAAAATCGGAAGAGTTTATAGTTAAGTAGAAAAATAAAAACCTAAACATCCTATAATTACTAAAAATATATGCACTTATTAATCCCCAACACTGTACATAGGAAATATAATCATTATAATTTTGTGTTCCCAGTTCAAGTCGCATTTTATTTGTAAAATCACCAATGTATTTCTTCACCTGTACTCATACATGTCCTTGGACTTATGTGTACAATAATTAAATTAATACTAATAATAAATAGCACTATGTAATTTAGGTAAGAATATTATTTAATTAGTATTTGTGTATAAATAAAATAAATATAGATGAGGGTAATAATATAGATATAGTAGATAAATATAGGTGAGAGATTTATATATAATTATTGTAAAACCATGGCATTAGACCTCATCGAATGAAAGAATTAAGTATGATAACCTGAGTAGCATCGTATCCGAAGACGACTTTTGCGCTACAAGAATACGAAAATATGGCCCATTCTCATTTTATCGACCCGAAAATCGAAAACCGCTTGTTTTGAATTTTCGGTACCAAATCGTGCCCCTATCCTTGAACCAGTTTGGTCCTTTTTTATAAGGAGAATAGTAATATTTCCTCTGAATCAAGTCGGGAAACGGAACAATCCAAAGAAATCGTTTGGCAACCCTATTAATATACTAAAAACACTTATATTTCACGGCCCGAATCGGGATATTCCCAGAAAACCGAGAAATCTCGCAACCCTACTTCTAAAATTAAATCAGGGTATTATAAATCTAAGGGAATATAAATAATGCTTTAAGTCTAACTTATTATTAAATGGTACATATTAAATATTTATTGCGTCGTAATTTTTTTGGTGAATGGAGCTTCAAGGAAATTGCAGCTCCATATGTATAATGGGTATATGCTACCTACGGCTCTTCTGAATGATAAAATCGAACGCGTTTAACATTTTGTACAATGTTATACGTTAAATATTAAATCCGAATCTGCACATCGAAATATATTTTGAATATAGTACGTGCGTGTGTTTCAAATCCAGGAATTATCCCAGTATATACATTTGATTAATAACGGGGATATCACATTATATAATAATGGTAATGGCAGTGAAACATAAAACGGAATCAATAATTAATTAGATCTGAAATGAATTTCATGCCCAATTTCAAGCAAAACCAAAATTTAATCGGTTTTGATATATAAAAATATTTATATTTAATGGAATAAAAGAGAAGCTGGCTTTTACGTAAACGGGAAGAGGGACTTTGGGTCTGCGGTCCGGGCTGCGTATGCTTTGAGGTTTGCGGCGGCCGTTACTGCCCGTTCGCGCTGTTTGTACTGCGATATCATCATGCTTTCACGGTTGAATAAACACGAAGTCCACTCCACATTGTATGTTTGCTACCCTCATATACATACATGTTGAAGCAATTTCACTATTAACGATATCAACTTATATAATAACTATTCGGAAAATCATTAAAACTGTAATTACATTCTACCCAACTAAATGATATCCTCAATTTCCCTTAAATTATCTCAAATTTCTTCCCTTGAAAACTTTCACATAATTTCCCGAGTTTCTTACTTTATCTAACAAATAAACTTTATTATAAAACTATCTTAATATCTTCAGGATTTTTCATATAGATTCCATATTATCAAAATATTTTAGCTTCCCAATTTATACGTGTCATCATCATTTTTAATATAGAGTTTTTATTTTTAATTTAAAAAAACAAGTGTCGGTTTTACAGAAATAACATCTCAGAAACTCACTTCACATATGATGGATGGATATTTAGTGAAATAAAATATGTCGTGCTATCTATTTTCAGCCTTCAACAGATATTCATCACCTTCTCCCTCCCCTATTAATATACAGTTACAACAAAAATAGATTTTTACATTCATAAATTTTTAAAAGCAATTTTTGTTCGCTTTTCATTTATAATTACATTCCCCATCTGTTCCTCGTTCTCTTTAGCTTTTGGTGTAGGGAACTAAGGGGTTACAGTGCAACACACTTCTATATTATAATTTCACACTTTTGAAACTGTTTAAACGAAAACTGATTTCATCACACAAATTAGTTTTTCACAAATTATTTTGCATTAATATGAATTATGTCTTCATTTGCGATAAATCCGTATTCGTTAATATGAAATCAAACTTCAAAAGTGTGAAATCTGTAAAAGTAATTTATAGATAAAAAAATGGTCCGATTTTGGACATTGCCCGAATCAGCCAAAATCAATTATAAAGAGATAATTTAACAACGAGATCAGAAAACTTCTAACTTCGGCCAATTCGATCGATATAAATTCCATTGCGAACGCAGCCTAAAAGATTGAGAATCACTAGCCTTCACCACTAAGAATATGGTGACCGGGTCGACTAAATCGGTCGGTTCGATTTTTTTTGTTTCGCTCATAGGTGATATTGTATCTTAACAGCGAGACCGCAAATAGGCCGAAGTGGGCCGGTACGACTGATATTAGTTGCCAACGAACCATAAACATCGCGCGTCGGCCATATCAAAAAAATGTCGGTTTCGCTGTGAATTTTTGACATTTTTTATGCGTAAAAGTTTTTAAAAACTTATTGGAATAATTAATTATTCATAATTTGAATTTAAAGTTTAAAAGTTCTTGGGTTTGTCCTAAATAAAATCAAACTTTAATATCTGGAACGTTATTATTCACGGAAAATGCATGAAGCGAGCTTTAGAAACGCAGACGAGAGAATCAAAACAAAAATATATTTTTAAGACCTAGTCTAATTTAGTTCGCTACTATTTGTATAAAAGACTTTTATATCATCCACATTTCTTGAGATAAAAACAAATTCAATTGCATAAAATTCAAATTTGTGAACTCGCAAAAAACTCCTCTTTTTCCTCTTTTATTAGGATTACTTTCCAATAGATGGATTTTATGTAAATTTGGATGCCATTTAAAAACGTTTTCATCCAATTGCTAAACTAACGATAATATATTTTTTTGTACGAAACTTATTATTGTTATTATATTTGAATTTACAACGTCAAAAACCGAAATGTTAAAATTGTTGAAACCAAATCTAAAATTAAAAATCAGTATATTGTTTTTTAATTAAACAATGTTTACGATAAACGGGGCAAAGTTAATTAATTTTGTTGAAAAATAATAAATAGGGGTCAATGCTTTTATTTATTTTTGGCACATATTTAATACTATTTTTTTATGATAGATATAAAAATATTACAATTAATAAATTGAAGACAATAGGTGTAAGTTTCACAATTTTTTTCTAATTATCAGCCGTGAGGCTGGTTGACTGCAGCTCGCCATTCTTCCGCCTTCCTCTTCAGTTCACAGTATGAGCCACAACTCATATCTTCCAGTATTTGACTCATGTACTCTCCACTCTGGGTATTTCTCTGTAATTCTTGCCGCCTACTGTTCCCTCAATTCTAAGCTTCAGTAGTCAATTGTGTCGCAGTATGTAGCCCACGGGGTGATTTGACCGTCTTCTTCTTTTAAATATTTATGGAAGCATCTTTTTTCTCCCACGCTTCTAAGACTTCCTCATTTGTAATCATTTATTTCCAGCTGATTTTCATAATGCTTCAATAGCACCAGGTTTCAAATTCTAGTAGTCTTTTCCTCTCTCATTCGTTATTTTACTTACCAGATAATTAAACTCATTTACTTCTTGTATCATTTCATTTCTTAACTCTATTGCTGTCTGGTTTTCGCCATTTCTTCTGCAGACCAAAAGTTTGTTTCGTTTGTATTTATTCTTATATTAGATTCTTCCTCCATTATTTTGTCCATCTTGTTCAGGATCTTCTGTAAGTCTTCTTCATTTTCAGCAATTAGCGCTTTATCATCAGCAAACCTTTTCATGTTAACTTTATCTCCATGAATATTCACTCCTGTGACAAAATCTTCTCTTACTCGGTCGATTGCCTTTTGAACATATATTGAATAGGTATGGGGATAGAGAACAAACCTGCCGTACACCCTTTCGGATGTGTTCTGTTATATTATAGATTAGTTTTCTTTCTTTATAACTAATACTTTTATGATGAAGAATGTTGAATAGAACATTCCAATTCACATTGTCAAACGCCTTTTCAAGGTTGACGAACGTTAAGAAAGTAGGTTTGCCTTCCTTCATGAAAGTAGGTTTGTCTTTTTTCATCTGCTTCTCACTTGCCTCAATGCCAATATTGCCTCTCTTTTTCCGAGCCCTTTCCCAAACCCAAATTGATCATTAAATAGGTTTTCATAAATTTGTTCTTCTATTCTCTTGAGAATAATTCTGGTACCTATTTTTATGCATGACACACTAGACTTAATATTCTGTATTGTTTACATGATCTTGTATTTGATATCTTAGGTGTAGGTACTACTTCGCATTTTACAAAGTCTTTAGGAAATTCTCAAGTCTTGTAAATAATGCATACTAAATTATACAGTTCTTTTTTTAACTTGTCGCTTGATTTTTAAATAGTTCTCCCGGTTTGTTATCCATAGAGGGAGCCTTCTTTCCTTTGAGGTCCTGCAATGTCTTCAAAACTCTTTTTCGATGATAGTTGCCCCTATGCCATCCTCTGGTTTTTCATTCTCTTTCTGCATGGGCAAGTTAACACCGTTTCCACTGTACAGTTGTTCCAAATATTGTTTATATCTTTTCACTATCATTTGGTCATCATATATTAACTTCCCATCTTTGTCCTCAATGCTTATTGTTTTTGGCATTTTTGTTTCAAAGAACAAGTAAGTTGTATGTACACTTCTTTTTTAACTTGTCGCGTGATTTTTAAATATTTCTCGCGGTATGTTATCCACTCCTGGAGCCTTCTTTTCTTTGAGGTCCTGCAATTCCTTCTCAAACACTTCTTCCATGATAGGTGCACCTATGTCATCCTCTATTATTTCATGTTCTTTCTCCATGGGCATAATGAGATATTGTTAAATATCTCAATTACCAAAGAAAAATAGAATTAAAAAACCATTCGAGAATTTGCCAAAAATTATATTCACGATGCTTGATAAACTTATATTTAGAAAGAACTAGAAGCTGATCTTATACAAAATTTATAACAAAAGATTAGAAAACTAAGATATTAAACAATATTGTAGAATAAGTTATATTAGTATGACATGAATTGAATAAATGTAACATAACTAGAGGTTTTTATAGTATATATACAATCAAAAACATTCTAGTGGACATTACAATCGGTTCAAGCATCGTAAATGACCAAGTAGATCTAATTCATTCCAATACGGCATTTCTTTATTATGGAATTTGATAAGTAAACCCGTTATCCCCCACAGATGGTAAATATTATATAAAAGCATGTAATATTACTGTATTGTGTGTAAGTCTTCTGACAAAGGCTGAAATCGATAAAGTGTCGAATAAAGCTAAATAGTGAAACTTATACCTAGAGTTTCCAATTTATCATTATTTCTGTTAGAATGTTTCACCACGTGGCTACAGTTGATTCTATGAATTTTATAAAAATATTAATTAATTATGATTTTGTGTATACAGCAAGGTTTTTGAGAGAACTTGTAAGTTGTTGTTTTGAGTCAAAATGTAAATTAAAAAATTATCATTTAAAAAAACATAACAAAGTTTAAATTATCAAGATTTCAATATATCAGAAAACTTGAAAACTAAAGTGTTAGCTGAAAGGGTATAAAAGCATAAAATCGATAATATTGACAAAACTTAATTTATTGTAGTTTTATATATAGAGGGGTTATTGTCCGAGCTTTCCCAGAAATTTTGTCCAATATGTAGTTATCAAAACATAACGTCTTTCTTACCGTGCTATGCAGCAGCTACGCAGTGATACCCAATGTTTATTACAAGCCAATGCTAAGAAGAGTATTACATATTATTTAATTAATTTTTATTAATCTAATTAATGAATAAATATAAGGTTTGTTTGGAGATTACACACAAATATCGTTGTAATTATGATTGACAGGTTTCTGAAATCGTTTATTCATACATTTCGAAAGTCATTGATTTTCCGGACAGTACTGAATGGCAATATGTTCCAATACTATGAAATATTTAATCTATCTACTGAAGCGTTGAATAGAAGTCTGACTTCAACGGAAGAGATTTTAAAGTTGATTTTTTACTTGGAAATAATATTTCAAAATTGATTCTTAAAAAGTAGCTAGGTAACGGTGATGGTTTTTAGCGATCAGAGTAGCTGCCATTTATTTTCTTTGTTCCAGACTGTGTTGTACCATAGGTTGCCGTGCTTTAAACTTAACCCTTAAGCTGCTATGGACTGCTATAGCAGTTCAATTGATTTGACGCCCAAGTGCTGTGGACTGTTATAGTAGTCCAATTGATAGGGCTATAGCAGTCTACAGACTTCATTAATTAATTGTGACTTTTTTAAACATAACAAATATATTAATAAATACATACACGCTCATTGAAGCGTTGCGTTGCCAGATTCGGGACTCTCCCCTGCACCTTGGGTCTTATCGCTGGAAAGATGAATAAACTATGCGGATAACCATATATTTATTTAAAAAAAAAATGATGTCTAGTCTTGTCTAATCTAGTCTAATCTTGTATAGTCTTGTGTAGTCTTGTCTAGTCATGTCTAATCTTGTCTAATCTTGTCTAGTATTGTCTAGTTTTGTCTAGTCTTGTCTAGTCTTGTATCCTTCTTGTCTTTATCTAGTTTCATCTCTTTCTTGTCTTGTCTATGTAGTCTACTAGATTAAAATGTACTTAATTTAATGAATTCTCTACAATGCTAACTGAATTGGACTAGATGTATAAGATTATGCTTTCCATGGTCCACTTCATTATTATAAGTTAGTAGTCCAATTCAAGTTCAATAGAAAGTTTTTGCAACTTGAAGGTGTCGCAATACGAAGCCGCAACATGAAGTTTCAACATAAAGTTGTCGCAACATGAAGTGGTTTCAACAAGAAGCTGTCGCAACATGAAGTTGTCGCAACATGAAGTGGTTTCAACATGACGTTGTCACAACATGAAGTTGTTGAGACGTGAATTTGAAGATGAAATGTGGATTCGAGGTGAAAAAATCTCTTCTCATAGTTGAAACTAAATACGGGGGTTGGGGCATAAGTCATAGCAAGTATTTTTTTTCTTGTAGATATGTGAACGGATCACAAACATATATGTGTCGTGTGGAAGTTCTGCAGACATAGCGTGTATGCAGAACAACAGATGGTTCTGGGATAACTGGTAGTAGCGCAGCGAGGCCTCTGAAATCAGTCAGTTGGTGAGTGTCGTGCGAGATGGAAGTAACCCTTGTTGAGCTGCGCGCTTGCCTCAAAATAGCCGTTCTCTGAGGGAGAAATTCGATGGAATGTCACAATGAGTTAGTAAAAGCCCTTGGGAATAATGCCCTACCATATCGTACAGTAGCATGGCGGGTAGGAAAGTTTTAGCAAGGACGTGTGCCAACCAGTGATGAGCAACGTACGGGACGACCGGTATGCGGACCCACTTGGCACCTGCCGTCATCGAGCTGCTCATGAATGAAGACAGACGATGGACGTCACTGGAGTTAGAGAGGGCAAGTGACATCGAGAAACGCATAGCTACGCAAAATCTCTTTGCGGTAGAAACCGCATGTACTGACGGAAGTTCAAAGGTGGGTGCGCCATACAATATGCTCCGACCACTTTTTACGCTGGCAACAGGACGACGATCAATTCTTGTCACGAATAATCGCCATCGATGAACTAGAACTGAACCAGAACTGAACGATGTGGGAGGCGCTGAGTACCATCAGCACCTGTTACCATCCGTACTATCCATACCATCAGCTTCAGAATCGGGTCATCTGTTGGCGCACAGCACTAGCAATGTCCTGTCGTGTTGCAAACCGTCTACCACGTATCGGTTCCTTAATCTTGGGAATGAGATCAAAGTCACAGGGCGAAAGCTCAGGAGAGTACGGCATGTGATCCAATTCCTCCTATACCCAACGTTGGAGTAGCTGCCGTACATATCCTGCTTTATGTGGTCTTGCATTGTCGTGCAGGATTATTGCACTATCCATATGATCCTGACGTTTATCCCGAAAGCCATGTCGTAACTGTCGCACTACGAAGTCCCTGTAGTACTGTGTGGTCACTGTGGCGACATCCTGGATAACCAAGACAGCAGAAGTTCCGTCAGAATCCTTCCCCAGTCGAATTGATGGTGATAGTCGTGTTGGACGTCAGGGGTGTCATTGTTTGCCACTTTGATCCTCATGGCAGAAAAGTAACCGCACAGTACTACAGGGACTTCCTGGTGCGACAGTTACGACGTTGCTTTCGGGATAAACGTCAGGATCTTATAGAGAGTGCAATAATCCTGCACGGCAATGCAAGACCACATAAAGCAGGGTGTGTACGGCAGCTACTCCGACGTTGGGTATAGGAAGAATTGGAGCACCTATCGTACTCTCCTGACCTTTCGCCCTGTGATTAAGGAACCAATACGTGGTAGGCGGTTTGCAACACGAGAGTGCGTTGCTAATGCTGTGCGCCAACAGATAACCCGATTCAGTAGCTGATGGTATTCAGCTCCTCCTACATTGTTGGCAGCGTGTGGTGACACTAGCAGGGGACTACTTTGAGGGTCTTTAGGCTCAGGTTTGTCATGTCAACTTTATGTGTACTGTGTTATCATTCTTTTGTAGGGTGAAGTCCATATTGCCCTGTATACTACCGTAATAAATTAGTCTGCTACGATATTTCAGTGCTATTCATTGTCCACACATGTAGTTAAGACCTTGTCCTTTCGTCTGTATATGTCACATTTTCCAACCCGACTGGTTCGTATCTTCAACTTCTGACTTTTGCTTCAACGCTCGTATTATAGTCTGCTTCGAATAGAAATTTTGGTTATTAGTAAATTTGGCAATATTTGCCAATTGTTTTGACATTTTCGTCCAATTTTTACATAAAACAAAATTTTTAAATAAATTTTGCAAGGTTTGTCACCCAAATAAACAAACAAAAAATTGATTCGAATAGAGATTTTGCTTTCTGAAAATCTGGCAATTTTTCCAAATTATTTAAACGTCTTCGTCCAATTTTGACACAAAACAGAAGAATTTTGAAAGGTTTGTCCATTCATTTTAACAAAAATAAAACAAATTTTGTTTCGTATAAAGATTTTGGTTTTTGAAAATTTGGCAATATTTGCCAATTATTTTGACGTTTTCGTCTAATTTTGACACAAAACAAAAGAATTTTGCCAGGTTTTGTCCATTCAAATCAACAATAAAACAAAATTTGCTTCGAATAGAGATTTTTGTTTTTGTAAATTTGGCAATTTTTGCAAATTATTCTGTCGTTTTCGTTCAATTTTTACACAACAAAAAAAAATTGCAAGGTTTCTCCATAATTAACAAGGAAGCCGAAACAAATTTTGTTTCGTATAAAGATTTTGGTTTTTGAAAATAAGGCAATATTCGCAAATTATTTTGAAATTTTCGCCAAATTTTGAAATAAAACAAATGAATTTTGCAAAATTTGTCCACTCAAATAAAAAAAAAATAATTTTGGATTACGAGATTTTGGTTTTTGAAAATTTGGCAATATTTGCAAATTAATGCAAATAATACAAAGTTATAAAAGTATTCCGCACGGGCTATAACGTAATATTCCGAATATTGAGCACACAATCAGATCAGTCCAAAAAAAGTAATCCGCAGCGAAAGGGTTAAAAGCGAAATTTTATTTAGGTAGGTGTTTAGAAAATTGCTATCAAAAGTAATGCCGATAATAAAGTCTAAGTTTCTTAAACAGCTTTCTTGCTTTTTAACAAACCCATACCCAACCCTTTTTTATAGCAAATATTTTTTATTATAGTTAGTAGCAGCCAGTTTAAAGATTTTTGTCCTCCTCGGTATTGTAGTTGACTACATACCCGCCCGGCAATGCTGGAGACCCGGGTTCGATTCCTGTTCGGAGGGTGACAACTAGGGCGCTTTTGACTAATTGTCCAGGCACCCTAAATGAATGCAAAAAATGCGATACCGGAGTGACAGATGATAAAAGCCAAAGTGGAATGGGGGTTTTGTGAGAGCTTCCCCAAACCACAGTTAAAGTTTTCCAAAAAAATAACACAAAAAAAAGAAATTGTATTTTAGACCAAAAATTAAAGTAAATATTGAAAATCGAAAAATGTTTTTAATCTATTCTTTACTTTTGCTTATTACTATAATTACAATCATTTTTTAATTTCTATATTTTAATATTAGGTTGTTGGCAAAAATGATTACGTTTTGTATAATTTAATGGTCAAATTATCCAAATTGGTGAAATCTGTTGTAATAGTATAAATTAGAACACGAAAATATCTTTTTTTTAGAAAAAATCAATTAGTGAATGCAAAATTGAAACTCAAGTTTTGATGCGACGAAGTGTTGTAGATTCAGCTTTAGACAAGAATTGTTTCGAATGAGAACTTCCCTTTTAAGCAAATCGGGAGGTGACAGAAGAACTTGATTAGATATCTGTGTGCAAAAAAGTTAAATTTTTAAATAGCACATGTACAATACTAGTGGTTCCCAAAGTGTGTTCCGTGGAACCCTGGGGTTCCGCGATAAAAACTGGGGGTTCCACGCGACAAATTTTATTTGTATAAAAAAATAAGAATGGTGTTTAATTTAATATATTTACATTTTTTTCGGAAAGTTTACAATCGCCCACAAAATTTAATTAAAAAATGTTAAATAAGGTGGGTAAGGCTGGATAAGTAGGGGTCGACCATATAATTCAGATCGTATCCAAAGTTTCAATATCAAAAGAAATACCGTAATATCTAACTAAAACATAAACAAAATATATATTGCTGTACCACTTGAATGGTGTTGATGCTGCACCATATATGGGAATTAAGTTATCAAACATTACGCCTAATTTTATTAGAATCATTGAATCAAGGAAGCAGCTGCATCCTTTACATTAAAGTTTTTTCATTTATTTTAGTTTTATATTTTTGTATATTATTTCTAAGATGAATTTTTTTTTTGAGATTTATTTAATTCAATAAAATCTGAATTGCCAAAAAAATACTTGTTTCATTTAATATCAGAGAGTAAATTTTAAAAAGTCGTTGTTTAAAAAATATTTAGGGTTCCACGATCATTGCCAACATATTTTGGAGTTCCACGCCGAAAATAGTTTGGGAACCACTGCACTAAACTAACATTAAGCAATTCGGCGATTGTGACTAGACCAAGAAGAAACTATCCAGTAGGCCCTTTATAGGTCCGGAACCCTTTTGCGGTATGAGCGTGAACACCATCCGCAAAAGTTTAGATGAAGAAATAAGAGGAAAATGGATGAAAACCTGGAAAGAACTTCCAGGGCTAAGGCAATCCAAAGTGATGCTGAGATCTTTTAACCATAAAAGAACAAAAGCTTGCCTGAAACTAAGCAGGAACAAGCTCAGAATTCTGACAGGAGCCCTGACGGGACACTGCAGACTAAGGAAACTTCTCAAGGCCCTAGGCCTAGAGGAGGATGATGGATGCAGATTCTGTGGCTCAGCAGAGGAAACCCCCATACATCTGTTCAAAGACTGCGGAGCATTACTCCGCAAGAGACAGATGTACCTTGGGGCTCACTGCTTGAACACAGAGGAGCTGCAGGTCTTGTATTCCACCCAGATACTGAGATTCCTAAAGGAATCAGGATTAGAGGAGGCGCTCTAAATGGGTAAGTACACCAACACTTGGAGGAGGAGGGTGGGGTACAATAGATCTATAAAGGTCGCAGTACAAGTCGTCACCACCATATCTACAATCTACAATCTACAAGAAGAAACACAAAAACATTTTTCTAAATCGAAGCTTTATGGTTGGCAGTCAAACCATTCTCTAAAACAATTTAAATTTTGACATTCAAACAATAAAAGCTGAAAATACAGTGAGAAAATTGCTAGTAAAGCTCCCTTTATTTATTTATTTATTTACACGAATTGGCAAACTGAGGACTGCATTACAAATTCTATTTCTTATTTTGTTTTTTCTTCTTTGTCTTCTCTGAGGCTGTTTTTCTTCGTGCCATTTTTGCCAGATGTTCAGCTGTTAGTTTCCTGTTTGTCTTAGTTTTTGGAGCCTCTTGAAAAACCTCAAATTCATTTATTGTCTTTGTGTACTTATCCCTGTTCATTGGATCCATTTCTGTAAGTTTAAGTTCTTTGAGGTCTTTCTTTATTCCTTCCAACCAAGAGTTAGGTGTTTTCCTTTGTTGACTTACGTTGAAGATTTTTTTCGTTAACTTGCTATCATCCATTCTCACCAGATGACCGAAGAACATCAATCTTCTCTTTTTTATTTCTGCTGTGACCGGTTTAATAAATTGGTAGATCGTTTCCTCTCTCATCTTTACCCATTTTTCGCCAATTTTTTGTGTCCAGCAATAATCTTTCTCAGAATTACTCTTTCCTTACTCTCCAGCTCCTCTACTAGTCCTTTGTTCTTGAGGGAGAGTGTTTCTGCTGCATATTGTACTTGCACTGTACTTTTGTTCTTGTAACTGTGTTTTTTGCATTGCGAGATAAACATTTTTTGTTATAAAATATCTGTGTTTCTTTTTTTCTATTCCAGTATCAGTTATTGTTCCTCCCAAATATTTAAAGTGTTTGACTCTATCGATGCATCCAATATTTGGACCGTTTATTTTGAAAGTGGTGTAAGTCCATTAAAAAAAAAGATATTTCGCAATTTATGCTTTATTCAGTGTAAACTTTTTATTTATAACTAATAAGTATTAAATATCTTAAAAATGCCAATGTTTTGTTCAATTTAAAATTGGCCAATATAGGGAATTGCATTGCAACTAATATGTTAAACTTCAATTTTCTCGAAACAACAAAAAAATGGACTTACACCACTTTCAAAATAAACGGTGCATTTGTGTGTAGTTTCTTAATTTCCTTAAATTTGTTAGACATTTTTTAGAACTTTTGTTAGAATTTAGTTTTTTTCTTGTGATATCTCTAAGCCAAATGTAATTGCATACTTTGCAAAGATTCCTATTTGTTTAACTGCATCTCCTATAATTGTGGACAAGAGAGCAATATCATCTGCAAAAGCTAGTGCTTGTATCGCTAGTCCTTTAACTGCTCCTCCAAAATGAATTTCCTTCAGTTTTTTGTGTTTGTCTTTTTGCAGTGTCTCTCTCATTTTTTTTTCTAGATTGATGTTGAATAGGATTGGGGTGATTCCGTCACCCTGTCTCAGACCTGTCGGAATTTTGAAAGGTTCAGAAATCTTAAGATTTCTGAATCTCAAAATTTCACTTTGGGGTTTGGCATCTGTCATTGTTTGCTTCACAGTGCCTCTGGTTTTTCTATCACTTTTATCTATCACTATTTAAAGCACACTTTATATCCAGCATTCATGAGATTTTTTCCTGTCCTTTCAGTCCTGTTTTTAAAGAATATAATTTTTAACTGATAAACATGTATTTACACTATGGATGTATACATGGCAATCAGTTTTGGACCAATCTCATAATTATAAAACATATAACACACATGCATACACATCAATTTAAATACCAAAATTAAAACTGCGTATAGAGCATAATGTTCGGGTCGTCGGTTCCCGATCGATTACTAGCGAGCAAATATAAATTTTATAATAATTGGAAATTTTGTAAAATGGTTTACTTTGAATAAAAACTATAACTAAATATAATTTAAAATTACTTGTTCTTTAAGAAACTGTTCAGGTAGCAAACAAATAATTTGAGCCTTATCAGTACTAAAGAATTAATAAAGAATTACTATGAACTTCCTTTGAGTTCTAAATCTTAATGCAGTTTTAGATAGATATATATACTATATACTTGTACAAATACACGTTGAAATCCTGGATTTTTATGAAATTGTGCTACATTGATAAATCTAAAATCTGAAAAATCTATGCTTTTATATTAATTAAAAATCTATTTATATTCATTAAAAATCTCCTTAAATTTCATTTTTCTAAATGCTACACTTACCTTATGTTAAATACAATTTTGCAAAACCTTCAGTGTCTTGCCAAATAAGTCAAATCAATTATTTGACATTCACTACAAAATCCATTATTTACTAATAACAATATGTCTTATACAATTATTATATTCCAATTGTGTTTGTAAATATAACATTTGTACTGAAATATTTCTAGATACTGAAAATATTTAATTATATTTAACCGTATTTGTAATCCTTTCTTTATCTTAAGATGAAAGCAAATAATCATTATATATCATTATCATTTCAAAATATCATTTCTTATTTATTCTTATTTATATATATCATTATCATTTCGTTTAATTTTGTACGTTTAATTTTAAACGATTTCAAAATTGTTAGATTTCAAAATGGTGTTGGAAAGAAAGACATTTAAAATTTGGACAAAGCACATTGTTTTACTTCATTTATTATATTGTTCTCTTATTATGCATTTTAACATGTTCACTTGATAAACATTATATTAACCACATTGGCAGAAAGAACTGTGAAAATATAGTTCTCATATTGGGAGTTTTAATAAGCACAAAACTTGTACTAAATACAGGTTATTCACAGAAAGAAAATATAATGTAGTATAATATTTATTTCCCCTACGGGCTTTCTGGATCCCTGTACATTCCTTTCCCCATTTAAATAAACATAATGTGACAAAAATAGTAGGTATAAAAATAAAACTTAAAATCTCTCCTGCAATACATCATAACAACGTAATTTACTCAAACAAGCTTCTCTTGTCCTGCTCCTTCTTTTCCCTCTCTAACCTCCTCTTTTATACTTTTTCCATGCAATGTATCTCTCTTCCATCTAGAGTCAGCATTTCTTCTCTTTTAACCTCCTTCTCTTCCTTTCATCCCTACACATTCATTTCACATATGCTCCTCTTTCTCTCTCTTTCTCTCTCTCCTCATACCATATCATGTGCATTCTTTTTTCTTCTACCATTCAATATTAAGGAAATTAAATGGATGCACCAAAAAGAACTAATTCACATAAATTGTTCAAAAAGCAGCACGAGGTTTATTTTTATATTGACAGGTCGAATAAATATGTATATATATATATATATATATATATATATATATATATATACCCAGGTACTTCGGAATCTCTTCTATCATACAGCTCTCATACTTGATATTGTACCTAAATTCCATTATTCTTTCTCTTTTTTCCTGCATGTCTATGACCTTGTTTCTTTCGATCATCTCCCCTTTCGTCCACTTTCCAGAATTGAGTCAGTAATCTGCAATATTCTTTTCCGTTCATTCCATCTTCAAACTTATTGTTAGTTGCTTTCTTCCACGCTTTCACTTCAGTTTGTCACTCTTATATCCCTCCTCCACCATGTAACCCGTAGTTTCTCTGTCTACTAATAACACAAATCGCAGGTATTTATCTTGCACTCCATCAACCTCTTCCTGTTCTTTCCATCCTCAGATTTCTACTCACGACATTAATATACTCTATATCAAACTTTCAAATATCATCCTCGGCATCATGTCGCTCGCCCATTTTCTCTCCTATCCCACAAACACACCCCATTACCTTGTATGCTTTACTGGCTAACTCTTTCACATGCGATATATCCGAGGCGGTCTCGTTTATTGTGTATCCTAGATACTTCAACTCTTTTACTGTCTCTTTTGTTCTCCCTTCCCTCTTCCATTCACTCCCCTAATTCTTGCTCTTTCTCTTACTAAACACCATCATTTTCTTTTTCACCACATTCACTTTTATGTTTTTTTTTTCACACATACCTTCCTAAGGTTTTCCTCATTTGCATCATCTCCCCTTCGCTCTTTGCAACCATTACTACACCGTCCGCGATCGCCAGGCTCCATACTTTCTCTCTACCTATCACCAACCCTCCAGCTTGCGACCTATTCAACTTGTTCTCCGTATCTGCCAGATATATCGTAAATAATAAGGGCTGAGGGGACAGCCTTGTCTATCTCTTTTTGTCGTCTCGAACCACTTGCTCTCTATAACTCCCACTCTCCACTTGCTTATTATTCTTGCAAATATATCTTCCATCCTCCCTAACAATCACCCGTCTGGATAAGAAAATATATAAAATACATAACAAATAACTTTTAGAAATTTCCAATTTAATTTTCAATTAAACTATAACTATAATGGTAATATAAAATTATTTTTATTATGGTATTTTTATTATGGTAATTAATGGTATTATTATGGTATATTAAAGAACGAGTTAAATATTTCGCGGTTTTTCAGCACGCGTTTTCTAATTAACAAGTACGAGAAACGCTCTATGAACGAGTTTTTTTTTATACATTTTGCGCCCTTTTATATTATTTCTAAATAAAATACTCGGAGATCCATATTGAGAAGATTGTATCGCACTCGGCGAGCCATTAACGAACCCATATGAGCGCATTAATGACTTCATCATAGACGCAAAATAGAAAAAGAATTTTTTTCAATGGTTTTTAATAATTTCATTTGGTAAGTTTTTGCTGAATAAAATATTATCATTATTGTGTCGCTCGTGAATGTAAATTATCTGTTCTTGATTCATCACTAGAAATTTACAGTTTCTAATATTTTAAGTAAAAGATAAGATTAAGTAAAAGATTTGAAAATAGGTTTTTCTGTAATAGATTTCGGTAATTAAAACCTGAATAACTCTAAAAAATTAAGCATTTCATCCTATATGTACCTATATATTTAATATGAGTTTTTCGAGAAAATCGTATTCCTTATAAAAAGTTTTGCTTCTATTGAAACCCCTCATAGTCAAAGAAAAATGTAATCACTTCAGATCAGATCAAAAATTTGAAATAATGTCGACTGGTTGATTCTATATATGGCTAAGTCCGAAAGTTGCATCCGTATCGTACTACTCATGTATTATACGTTAGGTGACATTTATTAAGAGTTCAGGGAGCTTACTGTGAAAACACTGTTAACGTTAGAGCACGTAGATCTACGTAGTAAATAGCTATCGCATTAGTTGCGGAACATACTAGGGTTTCTTTGCGCCAACGAGCAACTGATTTCAATGTTAGTCATACATTATTGCAGACAATTTATATAGCGAATAAAATTTATCAGACACACCCGAGAAATTTCAAATCACGCTTTTAGACTCGAGTTTTGTTTATGGATTGGTGAGAACACTATGGAACATCGCCTATTTTGTCAAAATTTAATGTTTAGTGATAAGGCAACGTTTTCGACAAATATGAGGTACTGTGTATAATATAAGGTACTGTGTCCTCACAAAATTGTAGATATTGGTCGCACGATAATCCAAATTGTAGAATTAACGCCAGGAATCAGCGATAGAAAGTCAATTTTAGGTGCAGAATGCTGATTAACAGAATAATTGGACCCTATCAGTATAATGGAAATTCAAATCAACATAGCTACTTCTATACCTCCAATATTTCTATATGGGTAGTGTGTCTATCCAAAGGAGAAGTACGCTTAATGTTACTCTTCTACAACTTTGCATACTTTACGAAATGAGCCAACCATCGAACAAAAAGTTCTAACGTTCAGTCCAGCGATTTGTGGAGCATCCAAATGCAGTACCCTGTGGTGCTTCTTTGTTTAAGCAATCGGTAATCCGCAAGCGTTTAAATATTAACATAGGAGGTGTGTATTCACCTGCGGAATTCATACAACGAGGGTGTGCGTTGTATGAGTGCCGTAGGTTTTTGACAAATAGTCAAATCCTTTTCACCACTTGTATGTGCACCAAACTAAGGTTTGCCTTTCCTTATTTTGGATGGTTTGTGTACAGTGGACAATTCTGTTTCGTTAACGTTATATATCTTGTTAACCGAGAATCCATATCAAGGAATCCATAAACACTTATTATTGAAAGCACTGGCCCTGGCCTTTGATGATGTCTTTGGACTACGTAAAGGTTATCATGATGTTTTCATGAATTAATAGTACCTTTATAGCAGTTCATGTTTTTTTAGTATTTATAGTACCACTACCCAGCAATTTCTTTTTCTTTATTGAAACGGTTGTTAGGTTTAGGTTGTTATTGAAACGGTTGAAATGGTAGTTAGTTTATATTTTTCCTCCACCTGATAAACAAGTTTTCATAGATCAGTTGCAGAAGCCCTAAAAAGCTTAATACTGAATTGAGATGAGTGTACAATTCCTTTCAGTCATATCCTTAAGCCTACCAAATTTGACATTCTTAGTGAACCTTTTAAAATGGTCATTTCTATGAGCCTCATTGAATCCAATAAATCCTTCCGATACGTTGGTTAACACCTTGTCTATATATTTTTATTTCCATGCATTATAAATTCGCTTTGACTGTATTGACATAATTAAGGCCCAAAAAGACCGCAAGCGATATCGGTTAAGAGTGGGTAAAAACAATAAACAATTTCAAACAAAATAAGTGGTACCTTTACAATTTAGCAATCACACGGGTACGACTTACGACATGGCACACTAAAATTTAGAACTAGCATTGAATAAAATTAGTTTGATTCCTTTTCGTCCACATGATTACATAAATTCTACTAAATTAATATTTAATAAAAAAAAATAATTATCAATAACCTACTTGCAAGATTAACTACAACTCAGATGTATATTTGGCTGCCGTTGTATTTTTTGTTATCATTGCAGTTTGTTAAGTACAAAAATTGCTTGCAAAATGCATGTGGTACGACTTAAGAACGGGTACGACGTAAGCAACCTTACCCAAATTTCTTGGAAATGCTTCAGAATTTTTTATTTTTATTATTTGAGCAAGAGGAATTGTGACGCATCTACTTTCAACAAGGTTGGTGTCCAGCTCATGGTACCTTCATTGTTAGAGAATTCTTAATTTTACTTTTTCCTGGAAGATGGATTGGACGACATGGACCAATGCATTGGCCAGCTCGGTCACTGGACTTAACTCCCATGGATTTCTTTCTCTGGGGTTACCTAAACCGATTGCGGAGGATCTTCGACAAACTAATGTTGAAATGTTAAACAACGCTTACAATCAATTTAGAAAATGTTTTGAAGATTGCGCTGGATCTGGGGGAGATTATGTGAAATAATTGTGCAATTTAAAATTAAATTATTGTACTAAAAATGACATTTTTGTTGTTCAGAAAAAAATAAGATAAATGTTCGAGTGTATAAAATGATGAATGAATGAAAATAATAAGATAAATGTTCGTGCCATCCTTGTTTACAAACAAAAATCCATATTTAAAATCATCAACTAGACATAATTTCAAGTTTTTGATCTTAAGTGATTACTAGATTTTTGTTTGAATATAAGGGAATTTGAATATATAAATATTTGAATTGCGATACAAACCATTTTTTTTTATCAAGAATAAGATTTCCTCCTAAAACTCATATTAAAAAAGTGTTTCCTATGGAAAACCTTATCACTTTACACATATATTTGTTTGTTTTGATAAAATTTCACCCAGCACATTTACTTGTACAGCTACAAAATAGTTAAAGTATTAGTATAAAGATACTGATAAGATACTGCTAAGATACTGATAAGATACTGATAAAGATACGCTAGGGTAAGAATAAGAGGAAATTGTATGAAAGAGGTGGTATATCTGGTGAGGGGCTCGAAACGCTAAAGCAGGAAAGGGCAGGGTGGGCCGAAAGGTTGGTAGAACGTTTGCAAGAAGTGGACCTACAGGAGCGGCAAAGCTAAATAGAAAGTAGTAATTTTCATAAAGGGTATGTAAAGATACAGGTACATGGGCGGTTACCAACCTATTTAAGTGTAAATCAAGAGGACGATGCACAAGTCATGTTAGCAAGGTATAGGTGTGGATGGGAGGAGCGTGGAAGAAGATACTGGATGAGTGAGAAGCATAGAAAGTGTAGTGTTTGTGGGACAGCAGAGGATATTTGGGAGCAATGGATGGAAGAGTGTACAAGGGGTGAATGGAATGAGGGAGAGGGGCGGGAAGGAAAGAAATGGGAGGAATGTATGAATGATAGCGGAAAGGGTCTGAAACTGCTAAGACGGATAAAAAGATGGAAAGAGCAAACTGGTAACAGAGAAGGTGTATTATAAAGGAAATTGGAGTTTATTTTTGTTTATTTGGAGTTTTGTGATATTTTTGTATTTTTATTTTTAAATTTATATATATTTTTTTGTATGTGGTTTCTATATGCCAGTAGGTTAATAAATACATAAATAATTTAAAGATACATGAGAGTATCAAGTACCAATATTTCTTTAGGTCCATTCTACCCAATTTCGCGATAATTAATTGTATATCTGAAGAAGAACTTAAAAATCACTAAATGTAAAACTTAACAATTATTCGCGATAACTCGAGGGAGAGAATAATTTTTTGTGATCCGTATTATAAAGGCATCTATTGGCATCATATTTTAATAGTAATTGGTAACAATAAACTAAAAAGTAAGTTTAACATTCTTATATGTGGCACAGATTTCTCGAACTGGTTTCATTTGTTTCATTTGCAAAGTTAATCTTTGGGGTTTTGTAGATAAATTCAAAGCGTCTAAAAAGTAGATTTTCCTTTCTCTTTATATGCTTCTTTATTGGTATTTGCGAATATAAAAAGCGTTTATCATATAATAGGAAACCAAACAAGCAAAATTATAGAAAACTCTTACTTTAGAGGATTTCTTCGTTAAAGCATGTACATTATTTTATTTTATCTGTTTATTTACTATATTTTTTTTACTACCTTGCAGATATTACAAAGTTACTGGCACATATGTGTGTGTGTGTACACTGTTGCGACAACAACACATTTTCAAAATCTCCAAACATTTGGTTAGGCCGACATTTGCTTCGGTCGAATAGGCCCACGTTTGACATCGTCTCTTTGCTTTGCAATGGGACTAACAAACAACGGCCGATGTCCGTCGTCGAAGGAATCGACGGATATTAGTTCCACTTTGCCCGTAGGCCTATGTGCGTGATACGAGGTTCGAATGAATACTTATCACGAAATATTTATTTACGAATAAACACAATATATAGAGTGTATCTCACAATTTATATCAGTGGTCTTCTTGCAGTTGAGATCAATTTAGTTGAATTTACTGTGGTATTTGCGGATGTTGTCTTTCCGGTTACACATATAATACTTAAATAATTAAAAAACCCATAAGACTAAAATCAAGACTAAGACGATAAGACTAGATTATACATATTTTTGTACATAGTTGCCATTCTTTAAGTCCGCAATTTTTGTCTTTTGTTACACTTTGTACCTCATTCGTAGCACTTTGAGTATTGTTTACTTTTTACTTGAGACAAGTCGCTGGCTTAACCTCAAAACCTCCAACCTGGAGGACCAGTCCAATTTTGGTTTCATAGTGGATATTTATTTTTCCACTACCCTCCGAGTCAAGACTCGGCGAGCGTTCCCCAATTCGATTGGGGATGCGCCCGATGGAGGTAATTGGCAAATCCCCGCACGGGCGTTCATCATCACAAGAATTCACCATCATCACAAGAACTGACGTCACGGCAGCCCTAAAAAAATAAAAAACCGGAAGAGTCCGGGCCCGGACGGAATAAATGATGACGTCCTAAAGTATGGAGTATGGCATCCAAAACACCGATGGAATTTCAAAATCCGGTTTTCGGTTTTTTGTAAAGAAAAAAACCGCTTAAAACCCGGTTTTAAGTATAAAAATAAATAAATGGAATTTTACCTTTTAAAACTTATTTCAAAAATAGTAAACCAAATAAAATAAATATTTATTTACCATTTATAATTATTTAATAAATAAAAAAAATATTTCTGAATTAGTTCATTGTATTTACCTAAAGAGTAAATATATTGTTCTTAGAATAAATTATTGACGAAGAGATAACTATAAATGTATATATGTATAAGTACGAAACTTGCGTACTTGTGTAAAGTACTTCAAGTGCGCGATACTTACCTATTTACTACGTATTACCGCGCTTACGTTTTATTTGAGTACAAATAAAGTCAGAATATAATTAATGAATAACTATAGAAAAATTATTACTGAACACTTAAATTTATTTTAAGTATTTGCATTTATTTACGATTAAGATTAGGCGCACTCTAAATCTGTGAACCTTTATTTCACTGCATATTTACTGCTCTTACGTTTTATTATTTGTACAAATAATCCACAATATAATACTTCATGAATAACAATAAAAAAATTTATTTATTTTCCACTTGAAGAAAAAGATAAAATAAATAATAACCGATTTTCGGTTTATCTAAAAAAACCCGGTTTTACGGTTTCCTAAATTTTAACAGAAAACCCGGTTAACCGGGTTCGGTTTTAACCGGTTTGGATGCCCTAGTATGGAGGCGACACCCTAGAACATGTAATGACAATGCTATTCAAAAATCCCAGACGAGTGGAAAATAGGCACATCGATTTTAAGGTTTAAAAAGGGACATAAAACCGACCCGGCCAACTACAGCCATCAAACTCTTAAGCAGCACCTTGAAACTGCTGACAAAGATTATAACAGATAGGATCAATACATCCACACAATTAGCCTAAGAACAGCAACGCTTTAGATCCGGAAGGTCAGATGGTTGATAAGTCGATAGAATACAACCCGCCCGCATATATATGTTTTGTAGACCTAGAGAAATTATTTGATAGAGTGCAGTACGGGGATATCATAGATGTACTGCATAAAAGGGGCTGACAAAACTACTATAGGACATATATTTATCGAACTCAGTACAAGCAAGGGTCAATAACCAAACCACGGCGGCAATACCAGTAGAACAGGGCATAAGGCAAGAAGACTCCTTGAGCCCAACACTTTTTAATATAATGTTTGACGAACTCATAAAAAAAAACAGGAAATGCAAGGGTTACCCAAGGGGCACTAAAGACTTTTCAATTATGTGCTACGCAGACATTGTAGCGAACGGACAGTGAGGACAACCTCCAAAAACTGCTACACACGTTTAATCAGAGAGCCAAACAATTAAACGTGGGCATATCAACACATAAAACGAAATGCATTACTATATAAAAGGTCCCAATACGATGTAGATTAGAGGTAAATGGTCAAATCATTCAACAAGTGATGAAATTCAACTAGCTGGGCGGTCGAGATAACGGCTTTTGAAGATATAGAAGCAGGCTGAAAGCCATGAGAGCATCAAGAATTGCTGAATGCCTGAACGAGGTCATTTTAAAAAATAAAAACATTTTGCTGCCTATGGACTTTTAATTGTTTAGTTAAAGTTAATTTTAGGTACAGAATCCAAAATAATCTAACCTAACCTAACCCACAACCCCTCTTCCGCATTTTTTATGTCTTTCCGTTAACTTTTGGGAATGTTTTCTTATAATTTTAGTTGAAATAATTCCTTACGCATTGTTTCTGCTAAAATATACCGGCTGTTTCAGAACTCCACCGACAAACTTTCAGCGTTGATTTTATGATCTAAAATAAGCACAAAACTCTTAATACACACCGGGTCAAAAACTCTTTACCAACTTATTACAAAAAAGTATCACCTGTAAAACAAGCAGTGGGGTAGAACTTATTCATAAAATTTACAAGCATAAAACAATGAATAATTTACAAAAATTGTTCCAAATTTCGCCGTTCAATTCAGGTGTTCAATTCACCTTCGATACGGAGAGAATTAAAAAAAAAACATCGAACGTGTCCAAAAACGGCCATCTGTTGGACACGTTTCAGTTGCACGTGATGGTACCTCCACAAGTGCTCTGACTGGAGTTTCTTATACCATGATTTTCAGATAACCCCATCAAAAAAATCCCAGGGATTCAGATCTAGGGAGCGGACCGGCCTTGGGATCGGACCGTTACGATACCTCGCATCAAGACGTGCACGTGGCTGGCGACTAAAATGAGTGCGTGCGCCGCCATTTAAACCACTTTTCATGTCTCAGTTGTACACCCAGCGGGTCTAATCCAGTAAGGAAGTCATTTTCCAGAAAATGTATGTAAGCCGCTCCCGTTAAGCGATCTGGCAAGACAAATGGACCTATCAAATAGTTGCCAACAATACCACACGAAACATTAATTGAAAATATGTGTTGATAACCTCTACCATGTATTGCGTGAAGATTTTCTTCAGCTCACATATTATGGCTATCGAACATACCTTCCCTTGTAAACGTTGCCTCATCAGTAAAAAGTATCAACTCTGGAAACCGTTCATTCTATTGTGTGCTGTTCAAGAACCACCTACAAAACTGTACTCGTGGAGCAAAGTCATTACAATTCAATGCCTGGAATTTGTGGATTCTAACAGGGTGTCGCGAGGAACTCGCCACATTATTGAAGCACTGGTTCCAAGTTTGTGTACTACAGTTCGAACACTAGTTCTCGGCTGATTGGAAATAGGATCCAAGACATTTTCGTCTAATGCCATAGTACAAACCGTTATATCACTTCTTGTATCTGAATGAATTGCTGCATCTCTCTAGATGAATTGTATGTAGTAACTAGATGAATTGCTGCGAAAGTTGTATGATGTATATTCAGCTACATATACGGAAATTCTTGCAGATGCTGGGCCCTTGCCGTTATCAGCAACATGAGCTAAATGGATATCTGCAAGTTGTTCGAAAGAATTTATTTTTTAAACACTATTGGGTAGATTTTTGAGCAAAATACGCAATTCAATGAACCAAAAGAGGGCATATAATGATTTTTGTAAAGCAATGGAATATTGATATTTTTTTTGGGTTTTATCGCAACAGGAAAGAAAACCCGAAAAATTAATCGCCTCACATTATGCTTTATGTATTGCTGTCAATTTTTCTTTAACGGAATTGTTTTCCCGTTTTTTGCCGAGTTTGTTTTGGAACTTATTTTGGATCATAGAATCGGCCCCGAAAGTTTGTTGCTGAAGTTCTGATGCACCCGGTATAAATCTCGGTTGAAAATTTCTCAAGAAATTAAATTACATTCAATAGGTCGACGCCGACGGCTGTGTCGATGCAGTTTTTTTTTTGCTTTCTAGCCAAATTTTATACCTTCCGACTAATTTTATATATAATATTGAATCGAACAATAAAATCCAAAGTCTCTGCGACAAACCATCCAGAAGTTTTCGAAATCAACGAACAGTGATTTAATAATAATAAATTTTATAATAACTAAAATCAATTAGCCAGTATCTCAAAAATTATAACTGCTATGGGAAAAGTAAAAAGAATTTTTGGTATCATCACATAATAAACATACTTTTTGAACAGATTAGTACTTAATAATAAAATCAATTTTATTAGACTGTATATGTTCGGTTAAAACTTGGAGGATTCCACATTCTACAATTACTAATTCTACATTTCAATTTTACAATATACGCACTACAACCCGTGAAAAACAACGAAAGGCGTTTGTCAATATTCCAAATTCTGGTATGCACGCTGCAACATTTTCACAACCATTTTTATTTTATGTCTCTTACTCGCGTATCGAAAACAAGATTTTTGACGATTCTCTAGGGAAATACATCCCAAGGTAACATATCTAGCTTTTATTTAAACGTTTTCGCAAGACTTCATCCAGTGTCAGACGAGTAATCTGTAACTTTCGTGATGCAATTCCTTTCGACTTGTACGGACCGCAAACACACGTCTCTCGACTCTATTTTCCACATTTTCTTTAGTCTAGGGTCGTTATTGATGGAGGATCCTGTTGTAATTATTTCTAAACCTTTGTCAGACTATACCGCAATTTACCTTTTTCCATTTACGGTAAACGTATATTATAACTACTTAGAAAATATAATAATTATAGAGAGAGCACAGATCAATTTTGAAACGTGTTATTTTGGAAGAAAGATGCACAAACAATTGTCAGAAACCCTGTATGTAGCTAATTTTCTTTTCTCAGTCCGATTTCGGACATTGTTAACTAATCTGTGTGAATATGGCTCCAATTTCATAATGATTCAAGTTATGCAATTTTATTATTTTCTCTTTCATGGAAATAATTTAAATAAACATCCTTTTTATGAATTGATGAGAATTTCAAGTAGCCTGATGTAACGTCTTGATCGTAAATATAGAATGTCCTGAACCTAAATATAGAACAACAAAAATCAAATATGTGGAATTCAGTTAAGAAATATTGTTATTGCTTATTGCTCTTTAGAGATATAAAAGTGCGCTTTACAACCACACGCAATAAATAATATCCAATAGCGTAAGAATCATACAACACAAATTAATTCGATACGTTTTAATTTATTTTCGAACGAAAACAGATAAATTAAAACTTGTTATTATGAGATATATTGAAATCAGGATCAGGCTAATACCATCCTTGTAAACAAATTTATATATTCTTCTTTACGGAATATTCTTTAATCGAAATTTTGCCATTTATATATTTTGATTAATACGGGAATTGGGAAACACTCATTATTGCTGTTTAGAAATATAAGTGTGCGGTTTACTACTACACACAATAAATACTATCCAATAGCACCAGAACCATTCAACAGAAATTAGTTCGATACTTTTTAATTTATTCTCGACCGTAAACAAATAATGTAAAACTTGTAATTGTGGGATATATTTAAATCTGGATCATGCCAATATCATCACTACAAACAAATTCAAATATTTTTCTTTACGGAATATTATTTAGAAGAAATTTTTCCGTTTATATATTTTGATTAATACGTCAACGGATAAAAAATGTAATGTTTATACACTGATTTATGAGGCCACGAGAAATATTTTATTTGATTTTTGATTAATTGCCGCTTCTTAGACGCTTCATTACATTTATGATGTAATGTTTTGCAAAGAAAAATAGTTACGATCGGTCGTATTTTGAGAAGAAATAACTTATTTGAAGAACTATCGCTGAGAGTGTGTGTGGGACTGTATAGTAATGACGAGTATTACTTCCCTTTTCTTTGCAGTATGTTTAACTTATTTAGAGATCCAGCTCCAGCACCAGTGTGCAGCTCTGTGTATAGCAATTGCAAGTATTGCTTCCGTATTTGTTTCAGTAAATATAGCTCACCACAGTGTCGTCCCTGGTTTATTTAAATAAACCAGGGACTTACTTTGGTTTATTTTTATTTATATTTAATTTTTCCACAATGATATATTTTTATATACACTGCCGAGCATAAAATTAGGGTCACTCCGTAATTTGACGTTATTTTAAATTTTTGAGTTTTTTACGAGTTTTTTCGGTTGTAATAGATTACTAACTGATTACTTGAATAAAACAAAAGGTTTGTCTTTTTCAAAGTTTATTGAAAGTAATGAAAATGAACAATTTTAATTTTATGTGCAAAGTAATGAAAATGAACAAGTTTACTTTGATATGTTTTTGTTGAAACAAAAGAAAGACAGCATAGCATTTGTTTCTGTAGTGTCGTCTGTATGTTTTAAATTGTTGTCATTGTTAGTGTTTTGCAATGAGCATAAATCCCGTTGTTGCGGCACAAATTGTGGCGGCTTTTGAAGACGTTCGCGGTCAGCGCGAAACTGCGAGAAACGTTGGTCTAAGTCTCTCGAGTGTGCAACGAGTATGGCGGCGGTTCGAAGAGACAGGTCTGCTCACTCGAGGACCTTTTTCAGGCCGAGGCAAAACTCCAACAGCTAAGGATGACCGCTTTCTCGTTTCTAGTGCTTTGAGAAACCGAACGGTCACGGCAGTTTCCCTTCGAAATCATCTGCAAGAAGTGAGAAATGTAAACATAAGTGAGTGGGCAGTTAGGAGACGACTTTATGCTGTTGGATTATCTTCTCGAACTAGAGCTACTGGACCGCCGCTTTCCCGTGCACACCGGATTGCGAGGTTGAATTTTGCACGAGAACACTTGACTTGGACAATAGCCGATTGGAGACGCGTATTGTTTTTCGATGAACCGCAATTCTGTTTTACGGGCTCAGACAGACTTGTAAGAGTGCGCTGACGACAGGGCGAGAGATATGCTCAAGCATGTAATGCCGAGCGACTACCATTTGGCGGAGGATCAGTTATGGCATGGGGAGGCATATCTTTTGATACTCGCACGGAGTTAGTCTTTATCGAAAATTGGACGTTGAGTGCGCATAGGTATCTGACAGAGGTTCTAGAAGACCATGTTTTACCATTCATTGTTATTCTTGGAGACGACGCAACATTTATGCATGATAACGCACGGCCCCATACCGATCGGATAGTTACTGAGTATTTTGACGAGTGTGAAATCACGCGATTTGTTTGGACAGCTCGCAGTCCAGATTTGAATCCAGTTGACCATATTTTGTATGAGATAGGAAAACTTTTACGGAGACAGGTGCCGGCCCCCAGAAATTCTAGAGAGCTTAGCGACATACTGGTTCAAGAATGGGACAATCTTCCGCAGAACATAATCCAAACTCTAATCCAGAGCATGACACGTCGTTTGCAAGCTGTTGTCACTGCCAGAGGAGGGAATACTCACTACTGAAGTCCCTAAACTTTCTTTTGTTTCAACAAAAGCATATCAATGTAAAGTTGTTCATTTTCATTACTTAGCATATCAAATTAAAATTGATCATTTTCATTACTTTCAATAAACTTTGAACAACTAAATCTTTTGTTTTATTCAAGCAATCAATTAGTAAACTGTTACAACCGAAAAAAACAAGTAAAAAACTATAAATTTCTAAAATAACTTCAAATTATGGAGTGACCCTAATTTTATGCTCGGCAGTATATATATAAATATATATATATATATATATATAAATATATCTATATCTATATATATATATATATATATATATATATATATATATATATATATATATATATATATAAACATAAGGCATATTTTGATTCTATTTTATTTCAAACGTTAAAAGATATTGAAAAACTTTAATAAATGCTTTGCGTAATTTCAAGGTCAAGCATTCAGGTCAGTAATAACCCATATTACTCATTAAGCAGTGTGCTGCAAATATTTATCGGCATTTTATTCATTCCGTTTCTGTTTTCTGACATTTTGCTTTTTTCTATATTTCTCGAATGAGACTTAATATCATAGGAATTTATTTAAATCCATTTTTGTGTATATAGATGAATGGCGAAGGACGTATTCATAACACATTGTAAGAGTTTATACGGAACAAAAATAGTAGTGTGATTTATTGAAGCAGATGATTTTGTTTTTTTTAATGATCTTTATTTCTTCTAAATATACAGGTTTTTTAATTTATTTATAAGGTACATTAAGAAATTACTTGCCACAGTGGCGAAGCCAGAGCGTGGCAAGGAGCTCTGCACTAAAATTATTAATAAATATTTACCTACATTTCATTGATTTAACTTAAAATAATAAATAAAATGTCCTGCTATTATATGAGACAAAAAAACTAAAATGAACACCATTCTATATAAAAAAATTAAATTATATATCTTCTAGTTGTTGATTTGGGAGTATGAATAGAAACTACAGAACTGTAGATGTCTTCGGCAGCCATGGACCAGTAGGCAGTGCTAGGTAGGCTCGTAGTAAATTAGAGAATTGACCAAAGTTATTGGCAGAACGGATCTCCAGAGGAAGCTCATTATACATCCTGGGACCGAGGTAGGAACAGTGTCCCATGCCATGCGAGGTAAATCTTATGGGGGTGGCCAGGGTGCCGCTCACCTCCCTCTTGGTTCCATGGCCATGCTTGACCACGCTGAATCGCCCTAGGGAATTCAACACACGTCGCATAACTTGAATCATCGGCAAATAAGTAGCATTTTCCCTGGATTTCCTCCTCAAGTGATGCTAGATTGTTCATGAATACCAGGAATGGCACTGGACCGAGGACAGTTCTTTGAGGGATGACGTAGTTAGTTCCAACAAAGGTAGAACTTAGCGAACTTTCTAACTTAACCCATTGCTCTTTTGCTTTCGTGCAAATAGCTCTCAAACCAATCCAGTGCCGTTTCAAGTACTCGCACCTGTTTTAATTTATTCACTAGCAGGGCATGGGACACGGTATCAAAAGCCTTAGCCAAGTCTAAAAAGATGGACAGGGACCTCACATGTGAATCTAATGAGGAGTGTATATCTCCGAGGGCACCGCGTCTATAGCATCGTGGGTGCCCAGGCCCCTCCGGAATCCATATTGTCTACAAGTAATTAAATTATTATTTTCTAAAAAAATTGTAAATTGTTTTGAAACCACTTTTTCGATTATTTTGGCTATATTAGAAACCATAGTTTTTGGTCTATAATTTTCTAATACAGTTGGCTTTTTACTTTTAAAAATAGGTGTGATAATTGAGGTTTTAAAACATTTCGAAAATATACCAGCTACAAAGCTTAAATTTACTATATGGTCTAAAGGTGTGAGCATGAATTCTTTAACTTCTTTTATCATTTTTACTGTGACACCGTTCCATCCAGGGCCCGAGCCCCCCCTAAGCTGATCTATCGCTTCAGAGATACACGCCTCATCAACTTCCATGATAACAAAGTTATGAAAACCTCCTCACCCTCTTCAGGCTCCCAATCCACCCCCGGCAAGTTCAAAGCCATCCTTGTTCCTACTGTACCGAAATGTTGGTTGAAGGTATTGGCACAAGCCACAGGCTCTCTTGCCACCTCCACCAATTCACTCTGTATATTAATAGATTTTATATTAAATTTTGTATTTTTACTTCCAATGGCTGAAGTTATTGTATCCCATACTAACTTTGTGTCGTTCGCTGCTTAAGTAATTCTATTTTTAAAATAATTGTCTTTTGCTATGCGGATTAAACTTCTGAATTTATTTTTGTACTTCTTACAGTATGATTTTAACCTGACATTAAATAGTTCCTTGCTCAATTTTTTATTTAGTTTATCTTTTTTTCTGAGCGAGACCATTAGACCTCTCGTCATCCATGGTTTCGTATTTTTTGTTTTTGATTATTATTAGTTGTTTTCATGGTAGACGAAAGGTCAATGTTCTCCTTCAGAATTTGTACAAATTTTAAAGCAGCAGTATTTGGATCATTGCAAGAACATACGTCAGACCAGTCTATATTGCGCATGAGATTCGAGAATTTTTCTATTTTAAATTTTTTTATAGTGCGTTATTAGTACATAACATTATTATTTTCGGAATGGGTGCACCTTGTGACTGGGTGCTCGATAGCAAAAGAGACTGCTCTGTGGTCTGTAATATGGTAATTTAGAACTACAGCCTGAAATTGATATTGATTATCTATATTTGAGAAAATGTAGTCCAAGCATGAATCTGATGGTACCCCGCCCGTGTTTTTTCTTGTTACAGGATTAATTCTAGTAGCAATAGTGATCCTAGGCATGAATCCCTGCCCCACCGTCAATCCCAGAAATGTATCACCTACATTAGACCTATGCTCATCGCGTATTTCAATATTAACATCTCCAGTTAGGTTTTTACTCTTTCCTTTTACTACTCTTTACTTTGATGGTATTGTACGACAAAAATGGCTCAATTTGTTCCAAAAACAAGTCACAATCTCCCGATGGAGATCTGTATATTGCTATGATATTAATTTTTATAAAATCAGAGTTTACATTAAGAAACATACAGTTGCATTCAGATAGATTTTGTTCCCTTATTTCTATGTTCTGGGCCAATTCCTTCCTGACGTACAAAACCATACCACTATTTTGATTGAAATTATTCATTGTATAATGAATGAGCTTTATAATTTGGTATATTATAAATCTCGTCAATTATAAGATCCATGCCACCAAACCAGCATTTCCCTAACACAATAATGTCAAACCGGACATCGATAGCCCCCAAAACCACCTTCAACTTATCAAAATTTCTATTTATACTCCTTATGTTTCGGTAAAAACATGTTAAAAAATTACGTTTAAAACTAAAAATGTCTTTATAATCATCAGTGAGCTTACATTGTATATTAAATTGATCTATTTTATTTAGTATATCTATTATGAGAAAAATATAAATTTGCAAGTTTAGGAAAAAAAAATGAAAAAAGTACAACTTTGTTTACAATAACAGAAATATTAACAATTTATCGGACTACTCGTTATTTGAACAAAATTCATTTAAGTCTGTCCCAGTAGGGACAATTTTATTAGTTGAAGTTTCATCTTTGTTTTATGTAGACTTTACCATCCCTGACTCAGGTGAATTTATATCCAGCCCCAGTTACTGCGGTCCTAACCTGGGCTACCCATTTACTTGTCTCAGCCGTGATATGCTCTTGACAACTAATTCGTCCGTTTCCTAAGGCTGCTGAAATTACTGATGCAGACACTCCAGGACCTGACCCATCCTTTCCTGCTTCCTTTTTAAAGGTCTTAAGGAATGAGTTACGCATATCTCTCTTCTGACAAAGTTAACCACGATAGGCCGTGGCAAATCAGTACGGGAAGACGGAAGCTTATGAGAAGTGCTTATGTCATTTATATCAACTTTATTACCAATTTGTTTTGCCACAGTTAACACAATATCATTTGTATTTTCGTTTTTTGTATCTAATACACCTCGCAAAATCAAATTATCTCGCCTGGCATATTGTTCATAGGATTCATCTTTAGCTGCTAGCTTTTTGGTTTCTTCTTTTAGTACTTCATTTTCCTTTATAAATGAATCTATTTTATTACCAAACCCCTTTTCTAATTTATCCAACTTCTCATCTAATTTTTTTTCAATTTTATTTACAAACTTACTCATTATATTTTCAATTTGAGATTCAGTAAGACCGGGCGAGTCCATCTCTTCTGTTTGTTACGATTTTAAAATGCTTTCTCTCTACGACTATTTGTGCACAGAGAGCACCTCCAAGTATTTAGTTTTTGCTCCTTAATTAAGTACTGGTAATCTTCATTATTAATATTACCACATTTTAATGCTATGTTAAAATCTCCCAAGCAAGCCGAGCATTGGATATTTTTACTGCTTCTAGAAATTTTTTGTTTACAGGAACCACAAACAACCGTTTTATATAATTTGTTTTTGATTGTCTAATTACGAATTGAACTTTTGCCCAGTGTCCGGGAATCCCCGCTCCTTACTAATTTACTCAACCACTATAATCCACTCAAGTCAATATTAATAAAATGTATTTTATTTTTTAAAGTTTACTTAATTCACTTTATTAGTTAGTCAACAAAAACTTTTTTTTTTATTCGTCCCTCTATTTTTTTCGAATTAAAATTCACTATTAAAGAATACGGCGATACGCCAGGTCCACCGTAGATAAAGATACCATGCGGTTTCACACCGACCGGTGCACAAAATCTAATTTAAGATAAGTTATCAAATATTTTAACAAAATCACACACAAAATTTAAAGAATATTAGTATATAATACAATAAATTTAGGTACTGTTTATATTATTTTTCACTTGGAAAGCAAAACATTGATGGCATCTTAAACGGCACAAAGGCGATGTGTCACGGTTGAAGTCTCGAACGAGACTGATTGTCGCAAATGTTAAAATAAAAGGTATGAAAAATTGCTTAAGTGACAATTAAATAAGGTTTTCTGGCTCATTATATGAAAACTATAAATAAAATGTTATCGCATTGCAGATTCTTGTAAAACGAAATCAGCATTCGAATAACAGAATATAGTACATAAATCAATTATGAAATCTTTGTTTAGTGCCAGGAAGGATCCAATCATTGATAGAGCTTTCACTGAGGTAAATAAAACAGTAATTCGCTTACCGAGCGTCAACACATTTCTTCCTTTGGTAGATAATCTTCCGAATTAACATTTTTATTTCTTTAAACATTTTTTAAGATTTTAAGATATTTATACACATAATTCATGTTATCAATTTTATTTCATCTATATTTGTCGATTTAATATAATTTAATAAAATTATAACAGTTTGTATTTTTGAGGTACATGAAACCTTATAAGTATACCTAAACCCTTTGCACTATCGAAGGTAAATTATTTTTAACCTTTTATGTAATAATTTCATAGATCTTTTGCATCAAAAATACGTGTCATGTTAATTTGAATTTTGAACAGGTAGAAGTGCCAGCTTTACAGACCTGTTATGTTCATAGTTCCGCCACTTAAAAGGAAGTCATAGCTACATATTCTTTACACTACATAGCTTACATCTCTTAAATATTAATATATTTTCGCTATATAGTTTAACTGATTAAGACATTTACAGTATATGTTTCTTTATATTTTGATGACTCTGTCGACGTTTTATACCAGTGTTTGCTACCTTTGTGCGGTGAAAGTTTCTAGGGGTGTAGCGAAAGATTAGAAAATATAGGTAAAGTATCGCTGTTTCCTTCAGAAGTGGAGAACGCCTTAGGGATAAAGCAGTCACCATTCAAAAGCAATTCTTACAAGAACAATTGGTGGCTAGAAGTAATATTTCTCGCCGAACTTCTTCAATCAAGTTTCAAATTTGTGCCTCAAAAGAGCCAATTGAAATATTACTAAAATTACAAGAAATTGATTTTCTCTACAAATTTGTGCACCAGAAAAGTTGAAACCTCACATGCAAATTTATAATTTTATTTAGTAGGCACGTTTATCATCTTAAGCGTCTTACGTCATTTAACTCACAAATTTATTTATTATTGGGACACCAATCTCTTATTTATACGCAGATACACTGCTTATGAGGCCACTAGAAATATTTTGTTTGATTTTCCATTAATTGCCGCTTCTTGGTCGCTTCTTTACATTTATCTGAAATATTCTGCAAAGGAATAATTTTATGGGACGGCATATTGAGGACGATTATTGCTTCCTTTTTTAAAAGTATGTGCAACTTAATTAAAGAACCTTGGTTAAAAGGTGCGAAGCTCTGTGTGTAGCAATTACCAGTGTTGCTTCCGTATTTGTTTTATATAATTTGTTGTAAATATAGCTCACCGCAGTGGCGTTCCTAGTTTATTTAATTTAATTTATACAATATTACATCTATACTTATGTAAACATAAGGTTGAATTTGATTCTCTTTGTTTCAAAAATATTGCAAAACTTTAATAAATGCGTAATTTGCATCCAAGTCAGTGATAGCTCATATTACTCATTTAGCATAGTGCTGTAAATATTTATCGGCTTTTTATTCGTCCCGTATCAGTTTCGTGGCATTTTTCATTTATTTTTTATATTCCTCGAGTGGGACTTAATGTCATATGAGTTTATTTAAATCCATTTGAGTGAACATAAATAAATGGTGAACGACGTATTTAAATTATTATGAACTGTGCAATTCGTCACATATGAAATTATAGCATTATATACCTAATTGTGCCTAATTAGATATCCCTAACATAACTAACAAATTTATACAGATGTGTGAAAAAGAGTAGCTAAAACTTTCATTTCTTCACTGCTCCTTAACTGATACAATACCTATTTTTAAATATATCTTAATTTTAGTTTTATTATAATGTTATTAATATAAAGCCATATTATATTGAATTGGGTTTTTGAACATATTTTTTTCATAAATAGAAAGATCATATTATATAAGTTTTATAACAAGACTATTTCTTAATTCTTTTTTCCGTTGTAATTATAAAGTTAAAACAAATTGGAGACAAATACATTTTTGAACTCGACAGTTTTGTCAAATATGTCAAATATTAAAAGTTGTCGGACTTATTTCGTACCATTGTGTTGGAGTAGGTACTACGAAAAGAACTGCTCAAAAAATTATTTTAATGTACCACAATCTTAAACCTGGAAATCACTGGTTTCAAGCAGTTTGCCCAATAAGTCCGAAAACGAAGATTTTATAATAGGGTTTTAAAATACATACAAAAAAATATTTAAAACCATTTTTTTTAGAACAACCCAATTGGTATTATCATTTTAGTGATATCTGAGAGAAAAATAAAAAAATGGGCTTTAAATGATGCCAACACATAATCTTAATAAAGTTGGAACACAGCCTGAATATATAATTATATTCAACCTTTTCGGAGCTTTATAATATTATACTAGCTCTCAGTCCCCTTTCGTGGCATTCAACAAGATCTGGAAAAATAACATTGTTTTTTAAGATTGTGTCTTTCTATTAACTTAAGTAAATAGTGACTTAAGTAATAGAAAGCAATGCAACTTTGTTATGAATTATAACTTGTAAAACACTTACTTGAAACCACCGTGGTTGACTAGAGGTTAGATATTTTTAATTTGACATTTCGAGTGGAACACACGCAGGTTATTGATTTAAAAGATAATTTGCTATTGATGGAACCATATTAAATTATAGATAATCATATAAACTTAATAGAGTCGGCAGATAAAAACCTTTACACAAATCATAGAAAAAAGAAAAGCAAGTGGATTACAGATGAGATCTTAGGTTTGATGGAAGAACGAAGAAAAACAAAGAGCAAAGACTTAAAGTCATATAAGCAAATCCACAACAACATTAAAAAAAAGATCAAAGAAGCCAAAGAAAACTGGTGGAAAGAACAATGCTCTGAAATAGAAGAACTAGACAGAAAACATGACGTTTTAAATACACATAAAAAAATAAATGATGCAGCTGGAATAAACAAACCACGACAGAATAATATAATTACCAACAAAAACGGGACTGCACTACTGAACGTGATTGACAAAGTAGCAAGATGGCAACAATACATACAGACTCTTTATGCTGACGATAGCCGAACAGTTTCTAACACAAATAGCCCAGCACAAACAGGACTTTCTATAACTCATCAAGAAGTTCTTAAGGCAATTGGAAGACTCAAAAACAACTAGTACCCGGGCCCAGATGAAGTTCTTGGCGATATGTTAAAGCTCATTGAGGAAGAATACCTAGACCTAATCACGGACTTATTTAACAACATATATGAATCGGGAGATATAGCCGAGAAATGGCTAGTCTCTACGTTTATACCGATTCCTAAAAAAACCACAGCTAAACAATGCGAAGACTATAGAACTATCTGTCTCACAAGTCACTTCATGAAGGTCTTTCTTAAGATTATTTACGAACGAATGTATCAAAAACTAGAAGAAGACATTAGCGAGACGCAATTTGGGTTTAGGAGTGGATTGGGGACTAGAGATGCCCTTTTTGGTCTGAGTGTTCTGATTCAGAGAGCAAGAGACGTGAATTGCGATGTTTTCACGTGTTTTATCGACTTCGAAAAGGCATTCGATAGGGTTAACCATGATTTGCTAACAGAAACCATAAAGCAATTAGGAATAGATGACAGAGATGCACGAATAATCAACAATCTGTACAGACAACAAACAGCATGTGTTCGTGTGGAAAATATAATGTCAAAGGAATTTCCAGTGGAACAAGGTGTCAGACAGGGCTGCGTACTATCCACGCTACTGTTTAACCGATACGCAGAAAACCTTTTTAAGAATGCACTCGAAGAAGAACAGATTGGGATAAAGATAAACGGGGAAATAATTAATAACTTAAGGTATGCAGACGACTCTGTACTAATTGCCGACAGTGCCGAAGGACTACAGAGACTGATTGATAAAGTAGTAGAGGCATGCGAACCACTTAATATGCGATTGAATGTGGCAAAGACAAAAATTCTAATCGTCAGCAAAAATGCGTCTAATGCCCAATTCCTGGTAAATGGGGCCCAACTACAGAGAGTACCATCAATATCGTACTTGGGTGTAAACCTCAATGACCAATGGGATCATAGTCGTGAAGTAAAGATCAACATAGAGAAGGCACGTTCTACATTTAACCAAATGAAGAATGTTTTGTGTAACATGCGCTTGAACATCCATCTTCGAACACGCATACTTAGATGCTACGTCTTCTCTAAGCTTTTGTATGGAGTGGAGGCATGGACACTCTCCGAGGCAACTAGTAAGCGACTGGAGGCCTTCGAAGCATGGTGCTATCGTCGAATGCTTCGCGTTTCCTGGACCCACCATGTTAGCAACGAAACCATACTCCTACGCATGCAGAAGGACAGAGAACTGCTCACAACAGTCAAACACAGAAAACTGTCATACTTTGGCCATATCATGAGAAACAGCAACAGATATAGGCTACTTCAACTCATCATGCAGGGAAAAATCGAGGGGAAGAGGTCGCAGGGAAGACGACGGATCTCCTAGTTGAAGAATCTGCGACAATGGACCGGAAGAACATCGGTTGACTTGTTCAGATCGGCTGTGGATCGAATCCGATGGGCCATATTGATCGCCAACGTCCACTGAGGATATGGCACAATAAGAAGAAGAAGAAGAGTCGGAACACAGACTAAATATATAAGTATATTCAACCATTCCGGAGCTCTATAATATTACTGAATCTTGAGGACTACCAAAACATATTTATTTTGGTAGTTCGAAAAAGATATTTATTTATTCAGGCTGTTTTCCGCCTTTATAAAGTTTATATGATTATCTATAATAAGATATGGTTTTACCAATTCATGTTATTATAATTTTTACAATTGTTATTTTCACAAAATTCATAGTAAGGGCAGTGGCTTCCAAACTTTTTAACTGAGGACACTCAGATTTTTCAAACCCGGGTTTAAAGTAAATTTGTCACATTTGAAAATCGGTTTAAAAAAAAATCGGTTTAAAGAAATTAAATTATTAGGTAAAAATTAATTTTTATCTTATTTCATTTGCCATTCATTCTACGCAAAAAATTGCGTTGGCCAGTGTTTGTGCATACTGCATATTAACAGGTAAAAGTATATTTTAATTTATGTTGAAAGAAGGAAAAAAAACTAAATACTGACATAAGTTTGAAATTATTATATGACCTAGAGAACCGAATACAGGAAATAAGACAAGTAGAAAAGCAAAAGCAACGAAAGAGTTGCTAATCTCTTTTGCTGCATTTGCAAAATCCACTAAACATTTCTAGTTTAGTAAAGAAAGCTTTCTTTAGCATAAAAAACATAAATTATTAAGTTATCTGGAAAGATATTGTCCAGAATATTTCCAAATTCAATGTGTAAACCGATTCTTATGAAGAGCAATCCGATAAAACTACTCATAAGAGTATTGTTTTTTAAAAGGAAGTCACGGAAAATCCATTCATATAGTTCATGAAGATCCTGAAGATAAACTTACAAATCTAAAGCTGAAATTTTTGTTTAACCTCTCGTTATTTTGTAGTAATAATCCTTATTATTATTATTTTTGACTTTGATATTGATTTCTTTTTTTGTTATTTTGTATAAATAAGATAAAATATTTTTCTCTGTTCTATTTTTTTGAAGAAAAATTTGAAAACCGGATGAAAGCGTGTTTTTTTGGAAATCTGAAAAAAAATGCTTAAGATGATTGGAGTTGCTACTATTTTCAGAAATAATTATAAATTTGAATATGAGGTTTCAACTTATCTGGTGCACAAATTTATTGGCGAAAATCAGTTTCTTGTAATTGTTATGTAATTGATCTTGTAATTTCGTTTGGCTGTTTTTAAGCACAAGTATATAAGTTGAGTGAAAAAGTTGGTCGAGAAATATTGAGCCACCAATTGTTTTTTTCCCGTAAGGCGTCCTCCACTTCTGACGGAAATAGCGATATTTTATTTTACCTATGTTTTCAAATATTTCTCTACACCCCTGGCAACTTTCACCGCAAAAAGGTAGCAAACACAATAATACTTGCAATATTCTCAACATTAAAACATTCTGCAATAATTCTAGTATATGCTATGGTAAGCAGACTGATGCCCTCTATATATAAGCATCACCTATTTCCGGAATAGCAGCATGGGTTCTGCAAGGCGAAATCGACCACAACCGCAATTCAAAAATTACATCTGCAGATCCTACTCCACATCGATAAGCAGAAGTGCCCAGTTGGAATATTCTGTGGTCATAAGAAAGCTTTCGCCTGTGCTTCACACAGAAATCAGCTCGCAAAACTAGAATGTTACGAAATCAGAGGGAAATGTGGAAGATGGCTTGAATCATACTTGCTAAATAGAAAGCAATATGAAGCAATAGAGGAGAGCATACCTAGAACGGTTGACATAAAAATGGGTGTCCTCAGAGAAGTGTCCTTGCGCCTATTCTATTTTATTTATATATTGCAGATCTTGCACGGTATTTAGGGGATGTTCAATGTGTATTTTATGCCGATGATGCACGTTTTCTAGTTTTAGGCGATTCGATGTAAACAACACAAATAGCAGCTAACAAACTTCTCAATGATCACAACAAGTGCTTCACTGCTAACTTCACCTAAATATATAGAAAATCTATTACACTATCAAAGCTGATGACTACGCACTAAAAATAGACGATATATAGATAGAACGAAGAAATAAATTTCTAGGAATTTTTCGGGAAGATGAATTATACTGGAATACCCTTATACGGCATATTGCCGCTAAAGTCAACCAGAAAGCCTGCATTTTAAGAATACTAATTTACCTTCATTTTACAAATATGCCACGCAGAGGTTCAATCAATTATTGCATATGCCGCCATCATTATATGGCGGGCATTTCCGCACTTAGACATCATATTTAAGGTTCAAAAGAGGGTAGTGCGGGCCATCAAAGGCATATCTAGATCAACGACGTGTCAGTCATACTTCAAGGAACTGCACCTTTTGACAGTCTCGTGCTGCTACATCTGGGAACTAGCTTGTTTTAATTAAAAATAAGACAGATTTTCTAAAAAATAGTGATCGACACTCACATAGCACTAGAAACAAGAATATGGTACAAGCACCATTTGCCAACTTAATATTGTACACCAACGCTCTCTCCTAAATTGAAATTCAAATCTTCATCAGCTTACCCATAAACTTAACTGAAGAATCATCATATAAGTTATTCCGTAATAATCTAAAAGACTACTTAATAAATAAATGTACAATATCGATGATCTTTAACGGTGCTTATATGTATTAATGTACATCTCAAACGCCAATAAATTGATTTTATTTGATTTGAACACTAATCGACAGATTCAGAAAAATATAAAGAATATATTCTTTAAAAGTCTTAAATAGTTAAATCATATGGCAAAGGTATTTACGTATTTAAGAGATGTACATATGGCTTCCTATTAAATGGCGGAACGATACATGACATGTATTATGGATAAAAAAGATGTATAAAATAATTATAAAAAAGGTTCTTTATATTTTACCTTCGGTATTCCAAAGGGTAACCTTACATGGTTTCATGTACCCTCAAAAGTACAAATTGTTACAATTTTATTTAAAATTATTCTAATATATTTATTATAGAATATTTGATTATACCCAAAACCTAAAGATATAATAAAATCGATAACATGAATTATGTGCATAAATATCTTAACTACGCATACAAATTCACTTACATCCTAATTTTAAAGAAATAAAAATGTTAATTTTGAGGATTATCCAGCAAGGGAAGAAATGTTTCGACGTTCGATAAGCGAATTACTTTTTTATATACAGCAATGAAAGCTCTATCAACGATTGGATCCTTCCAGGCACTAAACAAAGATTTCATAATTGATTTACTTATGTACTATATTCTGTTATACGTATGCTTATTTCATTATACGAGAATCTTAATTTCGATAAAGGTTTATTTTTATTTTTTATTGAATGAGCCAGAAACCCTTATGTAATTGCCACTTAAGCAACTTAAATATACCTTTTATTTTAACATATGTGACAATACATGGTCTTCTGCTAAAATATCACAAAGATTCTGCTTTCAAATTCTGCAAAGTTCTGCTTTAATAAATCACTGTACTATATTTGTACTTACTTCATAAAATCTTACAATATTTGGTGGCTAGTGATTGTAGGAGAAAGTCCCCTAAGCCCGGACAGCTCCTAAAGCCGGACAGTGCCGGCACAGTGGTTTGTGCCGCGGTTAGAAAGCTCTTCCGAAGTGAAGTGTGTGGAGGGTGTGCCAATAGCCAGTACTAACTTGTACGTCGTGGAGCATGGTGCAAATTTTGAGATTAAAGTAAAAGACTTGTTCGAAGTAATTTTTTGGGGTCTGTAAACAGAATTTAAAGCATTGGATGATATTCAGTGTTATTAATTATGATTTCTATTGTACTCATCTGATATAACTCATGCGTTTTTTTGTAATTCATAACAAAAAATGTGAATGAGAATTTTTTTGTATGTACCTAAGGGTCCCTAAGTTCGGACACTCTCAAAGTCCCCTAATACCGGTTTGAGTTTGTTTTTATTGTAGTTATCATTTTTGTGCATTTCTTTTTAGATTCAACATGAGTAAACCCAAACCGAGTTGTGAAAAGATCCCCAAAGAAGAAATATTAAAAAAGGTATCGACAAGGTGATGTCAAACAAATTTTCTCTGAGAGAGTCATCGGAATTCTATAATGTGCGAAAAAGTACACTGTTCGACTAGTTCAAAAAATTAAAACAAGGAAAAGAAATAAAACTACCACTCAGAAAACGAAGATTTGACAAAACTTTTATCGAGGAGTACGAAGAAGCACTAATTGCGCACGTAGTAGATATGTCCAATAGATGCATGCCATTAACCAGAAAGGAATTTCTAAAATCGGCATTTGATCTCGCGAAGCAATTAAAACTAACCCATCGATTCAACATGGCCAAGAAAAGTGCTGGTAAACATTTTTATTATGATTTTATGAACGACATCCAGATCTCAGCTTGAGAAGGCCTGAGTCAACAAGTCTGATGAGAGCGGTTAGTATTAATAGGCCTCAAGTTGAACGGTTTTTCAACAATTTAAAAGATATTACTGAAAAGTATAATTTTGGTCCATCGGACATCTATAACTGCGACGAGACAGGGATCAGCACTGTCCAAAAGCAGGCTAAAGTAATGACACCTCAAAAGTAATCGTGAAGTTGGCTAGTTGACTTCTGCTGAGAGGGGTAAAAATGTCACAGTTATGTTCTGCATGAGTGCTGCTGGGTATTTTATCCCACCACTATTTATTTTTCCCAGACAGAGAGTTAAGGGAAGGTTGATGATTGGTGCTCCATCCGAAAGTGTAGCCTTGAAACAGCCAAACGGATGGATGAACGCTAATTTCTTTTTAAAGTGGCTTCAACACTTTGTGAAATTCTCAAAGCCATCTAAAGAGAAGCCTATGCTTTTGATCCTAGATGGTCAATGCAGTCATAAAGATCTTGCTGTTATAAGTTACGCAAAAGAAAGCCACGTGCACATGTTAAGCACGCCACCACACACGACCCACAAACTGCAGCCATTAGACAGGGTTTTTATGAAGCCATTCAAAGATGCATATTTTGAGGCCTGTGGGTTGTAGATGAGGGCAAACTCCGGTGTAAGAATAACAGAATATGAAATTTCTGCTATGGTGTCACTCGCGTTGCACGTTTGGATATAGCAAAATCTGGATTTCGATGCACTGGAATTCTGCCTCTGAATCCAAATGTTTTCACAAATTTAGATTTTCTGCCATCCGCTGTAACAGACGTGCCTATGCAGTCTGATGGTGAACTTCAGCATCAAACTTCAGCAGCTGAAGTGAACATTTGCAATGGCGCCAATACGGGTACACCCGAAGACCTGTCTCAGGAGCGTTTCGACGTCAATGAAAAGGAGAATGTTGATACTCAACCGTCAACAAGCAAAGCAAGTGTCACTGTAATCAGCTATCACCAGTTCCAAGCGATGCAGTAAAGAGAGCCTTGATTCGACGAAGAAAAGCTGAGAAAAGTGAGATTTTAACATCCTCCCCCTACAAAAATGCGCTCATTGAAATTAAGGCAACAAAGACTAAACCTCGAGTTGTTGAAATGCAACAACTGAAAGGCAAAAAAAACTAACGACCCGACCAAAATAAAAAGGACCAAGAAATCGACTGCAACTCCAAAGACAACGATATCTCAAACATCAAAATCATCAACATCAGTGACTGAAAATACAACAACTTGTTTAATCTGCCACGAAGAGAATGATGAAGATTGGATTTGCTGTCAGGCTTGCAATCAGTGGGCTCATGAAGCGTGTGCTGATGTTGAAGAGGGCTCAGTTAGCTACATTTGTGATTTTTGCAGGCTGTACAATTGAAGTTTGGTGATTGTATAAACAACGTTCCTGATTATGACCAAAGTTTATTAGAATTAAGATTAGTTTTCTTTATTTACAGTTGACTTGTTCTATTGTAATAGATATTGTTACGAATTGTTTGTTAAAATAATGTTTATGCTTAAAAATGAACGAAAAGTTGGCTGTCCGTCATTAGGGGACCTTTTTGAATACGTCCTTTTCTATGTTATTTGTTCCTGAGTATCTAATACATTGTAGTAAGTAATACATTGTTGTAAGTAACATCTGAGACTTCTGATATATTTGTGTTGCTTAGGTATATAGTTGAGAGTTTTTTAAAGTGAAATAAACAAATTAGACTATTACTCAATTTTTTTTAATTTTTGTTATTCCTTAAGTGTCCGGTTCTAGGGGACCTCCCCCTAATACCGCAACATCTGCAAGATACTGGTACTCGGCATATGTTTAAACGTTTTGCCGTGTTGTTACCGGTATTATGAATTTTTCAAAAAGACACAAAGACACAATGTTTCTTGGCCATATTTATTAGTTTAATACAATTGTATTCCCTATAAAAATAAAAACAATTCTGTTATGTCCAAATATGAAATATGGGAAAAATGTTTGAATAGAGTTTGTGAATGAAGAAAATATTAATATTTATAATATAATAATTTAACGGTATAAAACGGTGAGCGTTAAGATACAAATGTGTCGATAGGGAACATTTGTTGTAAACAAGCTTTAATTTTGTTTTGTTTGGTTTGTATGACATCTGTTAAACAAATTTAATATACATCAAGTCATTGAACAAACAATATCATATTTCTTCATCGTGTTAAAAATGTCGATTGTTGTACCACAAATTGATGATTGGCGGAAAGCATTAATTTTTTGTTTTCACTGGAAGAAAAGTGCTGCAGGGTCCCATCGAATACTTGTCGAGGCATATGGTGATCATGCTTTATCAGAAGCAACATGCAATAGCTGGTTTCAACGGTTAGGAGATAATGATTTTGCTGTGAAAAATGAAGAAGTCCAACAAAAAAGTTTGGAGACGAATTGCAAGCAATATTGGATTAAGATGATACATTGAGTCAAAAGCAACTGGCAGCAATGTTAAATGTTGCACTGCAAACAATGTCTGACCGTTTAAAGGCTATGGGAAAGATCTAAAGGTGTGGAAAATGGGTGCCACTTGATTTGAACCAATGACAGATAGAAAACCGAAAAAAAAACACTTGTGAAATTTTGCTTCAAAGACACGACAGAAATTCAGTTTTGCACAGAATTACTTGGGATGAAAAATGGATTTATTTTAAGAAAGTTAATGGGAATATCATGGGTTAATCCGAAGCAACCATCAACATCGACTGCAAAACCAGATCGATTCGGAAAGAAGGCCATGTTGATGGAAGGCTCTGTGTTTGGTGGGATCAGAAAGATGTGATCTATCACGCGCTTCTAATACCTTGCTACTTGTTTCCATCGATGGGACACTCATTGGCTGAGCAGCACTTCGATTCCTACGAAGATGTCGAATATTGGGTGTCTGATTGGTTTGCTTCACAAAACGAACAATTCGAATTGCCACAAAGTTGGTCAAAATGTGTAGAAAGCAATGGTCAATATTTTAAATAAACATTTTTAATTTCTCATTCAAAATTAGTGTTTCATTTTTACAAAAAAAAAACGCTCACTTCATACCGGTAAACCTATGTATATACTGAAGTGTCTATCTCATGTAGCCGGTTTCACGAAAAATGCAAGATAGCACGAAATGTATATGGTATATCAGTTTACTAGTATTGCAATGACTAGACAACTATTAGACAACTATCACATTTTAGGCATAAAGTATACATATATTAGGAGGTTCGAGTGAATCCCATTTTAAATATTTTTTTTCAAGTTTAAGCTTTAAAACTTTTTATACATGCAGATCAATACTTCATTTATGTGTTCTCAAAATTTGAAAGTGATCCACCGTTTAGTTTATCCGGAAAAAATTTCAAAAATGTTGTTTTTTCGAATCTTATACACAGGCTCCTACACAGGCCTGCCTTTATTTATTTTTTTTACTTAACTTAACCCAACTTTAAGGAATACAAAACTATGTACAATAAAATTAGATAATATTAAAACACGATAACTTTAAAACAATGTGATGTTCCCGATGTAATTATTTAAATAATTAAAGTTAAATGTTTTATATTGTATCTTGTTTATCGACAGTAATTCAGATGACAGATGGTTTGGCAACGTCGCGATATCAGCTGAGAGAAAAGAAAAAGATGAAAATATTTTGAACTTTCGAACGTCTGTGGATCACATTATTGTTAGTTTTAAAATTGAATGTTTTAAAAATTTGAAGAATTTAAATTCTTGCAACATACGAAAAAAAGTTGTAATACATTAGTAAAAATAACGTATTCCCTGAAAAGTTTTATTCTATAAATTTTTGTGTAAACAGAGAAATAAAAATTTAACTATTTGATAGAATACACTCCAGCTTTTTACATAGATTATCTATAACTTTTTCATTTGGTAGTTCGTAATTTGCGGCCAACATCTTTAGCTAATAAAATTCTGATCCCTTTACAGTCGGTCGGCTCACAACACTGATGTTGCCAGATCTTTTTATGACACCTTATAAGGTGTCAAAAATAAAGTCAAAAATAACAAAGTCATTTAATAACTTTATTTTATTAAATAAGTAATAATTACCAATTTTTAAATTTGTTTTGTTATTATAAATAAAAATAATGAATGTTAACAACTATTAGGATAATTAAAAATATAGAAAAATTTAAGCACTATTTTGAGTCATTAGTTACGCTCGAACGTCCTTAACTGATTAATTTTGTCTGCACATTTTATTTGTTAACACTAAGGATTTTGCTATATAAGGCGCCTCGGAATTAAATTAAAAATGTAGCCGTTGTATGTAACACTTTCCGAGTGTTAATAAATCACGATAAGCCGTGTTAGTTATCTGTGTTTAATTGGAGGTATGTTAACCTTTAAATTTATTTATTTCAAAAACATTTCTTGTATTAAGAAATGTTTCAACAAGTTATTTGAAAATGATCTATCATATTCGAAAAACTATTAGTGTTATAGTGCGGCACTCTTAAATTAGAGTTGTTGTGGAACAACATGAGTACAAGTATTGATAATAAGCATAATAAGCAAATTATATTTCAAAAATTCATATTTAATTTATAAATTCATAAGAATTATTGATAAGAACATTACAATTATATGAGAAAAAAATATGTAAAAAATTTCAGTATTTTTTACGTTTTCCATATTATTGTTATCCATTTCGGTTTTTACTTTATGTGGATAATTACAAAAAATTCTTACTGATGAGTTAATCAGGGAATAGCTATATTGAATAATCCTGTCAGATTAGGTTTTCAACACTTTTATTCTAAATTTTTATATTATAGGAATTTTAACTGCTGTTCGCTGAACACTTAGTTCAAATTATTTCAAATTTAATAAACTTTGCAACAAATTAATGAAATACACCATCATAAAATATGAGCTCTACCAACTTAAACTAGTTCCTACGAGTAGTTTGAAGTAGAAAACATATTACTTATATTACTTATACAAAAATTTATAAAAAAACAACACAAGATACTTAAGATTAGATAAAAATTAAAAAAAGCTGAAATTGAACTACTTAAAACAAATCTCGTATTATGATCATACGAGATTTGCTTCGGAAAGGTTGAGTATATTAATACGTTCAAGCTTTGTTCCCTATTTATTAACTTTATCTGATTATCCATAATATTGTATGATTTTAATAATTCTAAGCTGGAATTAATTAAATTACCATTTATTTTTAATTGGGCGACGTTGCATAAGTAGAAATGAATATATATGTTTACGTGTATTTACATTCAGTTGTGTTCTTGTCAACTTGAGCATCAGAGATAAGATTTGTACAAATGTAGATTTACAGATGTATTTCACGTAAGTTATCTCAGTTTGTCTATTATTATCGTACGGTGCAGGTACTGGTGAAGTGTATTGGAATAGTTGCATTTGGCAGTGCATCTTTAGAGATGACAGTTTGATCCTTTGCGACAGTTGCTTCATATGTAGAAGCCATGCCCGAAGTCATTACTCACGAAGTTATGTTATGCTGTATACCTTACATAATATGTGACAGTGGCATCTCCGATATTGATATACGGCGCTCATTACAGCAAAATAACATGCTTCGGTGTAATATATAATGAAATTGAACCGCGAGCTTACAGATAATATAGATAATATAGAACAGGTAATATTAGTAACTTAAAATGATGTAGGTGAACTTGTAGAGAAATGGTCTGTGCGTATTTATCGATTTCATTTTGAAATTGAAAATGACCGTCAAACGTCGAAACTCGAGTCGTGATATGTGTAGAAATTTATATAACTGTGAATAATAAGTTATATAATATTTTTACATAATATAAGTGTGGTAAAAAACAAAGTGAATTTTTCAATTCAATGTAAGTATGGATTACCACGTAGTAACTGTCGCAACCATCCTATTCATATGATTTCATTTTGCATTTCCACCTTTGGCACTCGGAGGCAACTAAGGAAAAGTTGCTCACAGAGTAATTTCTAAAGTGCTCTTGAGAACTTAAACTATATTATTAATAACGTGGTACTTTGAAATAGTATACGAGGCATTTAACATCTGGAACTTCTTTGTGTAATTTATTCTCGTGTTAACTTGTATCGCTTAAAATACAAACGTTGCACTTTTGGACAATTAGGAGCATTAATGTGTTTTACAATTTATGTTTTACAATTTTTATTTTACAATTTATTTTTTATAGATATATATAAATATATATATATATATATATATATATATATATATATATATATATATATATATATATATATATATATATATATATAAATGTAAATTGTATATACTGGGGTACTGGAGTGCCGTATCAAAAGCTCTAACAGGCGATAAAGTCTAAGGAGTATTAGCGAAAACAGAAAGCACTCCAATAAAGCAGCTTGATATTTGTCAGTCGGATACTATCTCTCGTAAACAAGATAAAACCAATTGCTATTTCTACCTGTATATAAACAATATCTTTTGTCAAATGCTTCTTATCTAACATTGCCTCATTGGGACGACCTCCTCTCCTCACTTTAACTCTAAACTTGCCTGCCATTCTTATTTAATCATAAGAAGTGTACCAACGTTAATTTCTTTTATCTAAAATCATCTTACGATTAGCTAGAACTGCGCTTTCCTTAATTGAGTGTTTTCTATTAACTCCTTCTGTCAATTTTTTGCCTCGACTTAGTAAAACTTTTTTGTCCTTCTTTCTCAATCCACTCAAATTGGCTCTCAACTACTATAACCTAGTCCAGCGTATCTCAAACTTTTAAACACGAGACCCTACGAATAATTTATTGAGTCCTGCCTGGTCTTCTCTGCTCTTATCAGGTAATGCCTGGTCTTGTCTGGTCTACACTGGTCTTACCAGAACAAGACCAGGCAAGACCAGGCAAGACAAGACAAGAACAGACAAGACCAGAAAAGTTAGACAAGATCAGTTAAACCGATGCAAGATCGAACAAGATCAAAAAAGGTTAGACAAGACCAGACAAAAGCTGTCAAGACCAGACAAGACCAGACACGAACAGAGAAGACCGGAGAAGCCATACAAGTTCATAATAGAACAGGCACGACTAGAAAAGACCAGGCAAGATACGATAAACTTTACTTGTATGATTTCGCTGGTCTTATTGTGTCTTGTTTGGTTTCGTCTAGTCCTGTCTGTTCTTTTATGATCTTGTATGGCTTGTTCGGTCTTTTCTGGTCGTTTCTGCTCTTGTTTATTTTCTTTGACCTTTTATGGTCTTGTCTGGTCTAGTCCGATATTTTCTGTTCTTGGCTGACCTGGTCTAGTCTTCGCTGGTCTTCCCTGGTCTTGTCTGCTCTTGCCTGGTCTAATCTGGTCTTGTCTGGTCTAGTTTGGCCTTGCCTACTATTGTCTGGTCTTTACTGGTCTTGTCTGGTCATGCTTGGTCTGGTTTGGTCTTGTCTCGTCTTGTCTGGTCTTGTGTGGTCTTGTCTCGTCTTGTCTTGTCTTGTCTGGCCTTGTCTGGTCTTGTCTGGTCTTGCCTGATTTTGTATAGTCTATTCTGACCTTGTCTAGATTCGAGTGTTCTTCCCTGGTCTTGTCTACGCTTGCCTGTTCTAATCTGACCTTGTTTGGTCTAGGTTGGTCTTGCCCAGTATTGTCTGGTCTTGCTTGGTTTTGTCTGGTCTTTTATGGTTCTTTCTGGTCTGGTCAAGTCTTGTCTGTTCTTGTCTGGCCTTATCTGTTTTTGTTTGGTCTTGTCTGGCCTTCTCTGGTCTTGTCTGTTCTTGTCTGGTCTTGTCTGGTCTTGTCTGGTCTTGATAGGTCTGGTCTGGTCTTGTCTGCTCTTGTCTGGTCTTGTCTGGTCTTGCCTGATCTTCTCTGGTCTTGTCTAGTCTTGTCTGGTTTTGTATGGTCTTGTCTGACCTTCTCAGGGCTTGTCTAGTTTTTTCTGGTTCTTTCTGATCTTGTATGGCCTTGTTTCGTTATGTCTGGCCTTAGCTGGCCTTGTTTCGTTATATCTGGTCTTATCTGGTGTTATGTGCTTCTGCTCAGCCTTGTATATTAATTCCTTATCTGGTCTTATATTCCCTAGGCCTTGTCTATTATTTTTTTATCTGGTCTTATATTCCCTAGTGTAGCTTTGTCCGTTTTCCTCTATCGTTGTTTAGTTGTATATAAGCTTGCCCGGGAAGGCCGAAATACCATTGGGAAGACCACGTCGCAATCGATGCAAAGATTGGCTAGTCAAACTAAAGAGTAATTGTCCTACAACGAGACGTTTCGAAGGGAAAAGTTGCAGTAGCCATAACCCAACCAGGATTGTTGGCCTACTGATGATTATGATTGTCTTGTCTGGTCTTATCTCGTAAGGTCTATTGTTTTCTAATTTTCTCTCATACGATACCTTTTATCTGGTCTTCTCTGCTTTTGTAGCTCTGCTAGTCTTGTCTGCTCTTGTATAATCGAATCTGTTCTTATCTGGTTTGCTTTTGTCTTGTCTGGTCTTATTTTCTTTTTTCTGTTCTTATCAGACCTTATGTACTTTTGTCTGCTTTTGTTTTGTTTATCATGGTATATTCTAGTTTGGTCTGCTAAGGTTGAATGTGTATTCGTTTGGTCTGGTCTAGCCGTGTCTGTTGTTTTTTGGCTACTTATTAAATCTTGTTTAGTATTGTATTGTGTACATAAAGCAATTTATTAACCTTATGATGACATGATTTAAATAAATTTTGTATTGGTTTTATTTCATCCCCTTAGTTATTTTGACTATCCAGACCATCTCTATATTCTGTAGAATATAGTGCTTCAAATTTAAATTATTGATCCAGAGATTACAAGATACAGTAAGATATTTTAATTATTATGTACATTATTGATTAATTAAGCAATTAATTTGCTAATTTGTAGGGTTGAGTCTCGAGGCTACTGCTATAGTTAAATGGCGTAGGTGCCGGGTTGAGATTCTCCATTTCATTTGGGTAGAGGGATTGAGAGTTTCTTGCCGAGTAAGACCTTTGTATTAAATATAGACAAGCACAGTTTCCGTTTGAAATTGGAACCAATATTACGTTCGATTCTGTATTTGTTAATTAATGTTCTATTAAATAGCAAAATTAATGGAAAATTTAATTTGTTGCCTTGTTTTTGGGACGTTGTTTTCATTTATTTAATATTAGCTTGTAATTAATTTTTATAAAAATCGTTGCAATATGGAAAATGGAATATTTATAAACGGAATTTATTTTAATTTAATAATAGAGCTATGCAATTGTCATTTTAATATTCACGCGTAAAATTTGTAAATTATCTTACCCTATGTTCATTGTGTTAAAATGTATATATTCGTTTTAACTGTGTTATCCTAGTGTTAGCAAAGTAATTAAAAAATGCTTGTAATTATTCTAGAATTTGATTAGAATGCCATTTTATCATGATATCCCCGCCGTTCAGGAACTGAATATAGCCTGACAACCTACGATGCCAACCCATTGACCCTTTTGAAGGTATTTGTCCTATTGGAAAAATTGCCTATATCCTTTAGAAAGATAGTAAAAATATTCGGATTTCTTTTGCCTTCCTGTAGCATCTCTAGTGGCAGATAAGAAATTGAAGTTTCTTTTTGTTCAATAATATATCTTGACGTTTGTATGCGGTTCGAACTTTGTCAATCCAAATGTGACTTTCAATCAAACTCACCTTCTTGTATTAGCATTAGTTAATATCAAATTGCACTATGATTGTTATTTACTGAAACCATATTATTTTTGATATATTATATAAATTTTATGTGTTATGGAGGATTCACGTAGTACAGCATCAGAAAATGGAAGTATAATAAAATACGGTAAAGGGTGACAAGACAAGTTATAGAAAAACGAATACGCAGGATGCTTCGCAGGGCACAGATTACTTTATGATGAAGAGTGATAGCACCCACCCGAAAACGGACGGTCGATATTCATGAGAGTTCAAAGACCATTTTCATATTCCATATATTAAAAGTATAGTGCTTTTCGGATATGTATATATGCGTCCAACGGGGATAAAAACGTCGTCAAATATATTTATGTGAAGGATTAAGGTGGGGGCAAATATACGAAGGATTGTGATGCCATTTCATAACAAAATATCCTGTAGTCATACTCGTAATAATTAATATTTTCATTACAATTAAAAAATACCTACATTAAACTCTCAAATAAAGATCATCGACACGAAATACGTAAAAGTGATTTTTTGTTCAGTAAATATGAAATTCAGTAAATATGAAAGTGTTTACTCTCACTTAAATAGATAATTACTTATGCACCGTAATTATCTATTTAAATTAGAGTAAACACTTTCATTGGATACATTTAAAACAAATTTAATTATTATTTCATTTATTATGTTTCACATTATTTATTTATCAATATATACACTTGCACAGCCGTTCATAGTCACTATTTAAATTGGTAAAATCTGATAAAGCTAACAGTTACTACTTAAAATACGATAATATTTATGAGACTTGATTTAACTAGTCGAAACCTGTTCGCCAATTAAAGTTGTCTGTTAAACATAATTTTTACTATTGAAAATCAGTAACAGCATTGCTTAAACTAGTCAGCGTACTATTCCATTGAAAAAATATTTCTATCCTCAAAAATGTCCTCATTATACTACTACCTCTAATGTCTACCTCATCCTGAGTTAAAGGTTGTTGTAAGGAGGTGGTTTCTTGATTAGGCTGCCTCTCAAAACGAATAAATAACTATTCGGTTTTATACCGAATATTTCAGACATAGTTTAATCCAAAGGCAATAATTAGTAAATGCCCGAAATAAATGTTCCTTGGAGAAAGGGAGACTTAATAATAATTACTAGCATTAAGTTTTACGTAACAGTTTGAAAGGATTTGTTTATTTAGTTAATGTCCACTGAGAAGGATCTACCGCACTTTGCTTTGAATTTCTTAAATCTTAATTTAAATTCGATAAAAATATGAATTGAAATAATTATTATATATCTGAATTTAAAATTCGATTAGCTTTTGTCTACAGAACTAGTTTCAACGGTCACCATCACTATATAGTAGCAACAGATATTCATCGCTGTGGAAAATGAAATGCAATATATGGTGCCCTACCAATGATTAACAAAATAAGAGCGTATCTCAAAGAAAACTAGCTTTAGCTAATTATTTGTTCTGCGGACATCAATAAAAAAACATGAGATAAATGTCCATGGAGTAGGAATCTGGAACATAAAAGTTTGTTTTATTTGCTTCTTTTGCGTTTCATACAAAGATGTAGTATTTATTTACTCGTGTCAGAAATACTTACATTTGCAAATAAAGAAGCATGAAAGGATACAATTGAAACATTAGATTTAAAAAATACGTGTAGTTATTTGAGATCCCAAAGTATATTACACCCACAGTGTGATCCCACCGTGCACTATGTGTACAGTGTAACACATAGTTCAGTTAGGTTACTGACGCCCCGAAGTTGGCAACATCTATGCATTTGGTGTGGCATGCAGTAAGCCATTCACAGTACATGTTTTCGGACATTGTTTACACTGGAACAGATGGGAGGTCGCCTGGATTTCCCCATATTCACATAACAAGAACTCCACTTGGAAATCCCATTTTATCAAAGTGGTTCTAGATCTTGCTACTCTTGACCGTAGTCTGTTGGGTGATCGCCATGTACTCCATTTCTCTCTGTAGCCAGGAGGTAGTTTCTAGCTTGGCTTCGGGCAGTCTTTCGAGCTATTAAACCTTGCTCGCCACAAATCCACATGGCATTGCTTTTGTGTCCCGGCGAGAGTCAGTGTTGATTTCAGTAAGCTTTTTCTTCATTTGAGTCGTGAATTTGCTGGCTGATATCCATTCAGAGATGTATGATGTATACTTGAGATGTACAACTCTTCCCAAATCTGAAACCGGCTTGTTGTGCAATAAAGACTGCCCCCAACACTTCCATTATGCTATTGATAATGAGTCTTTCAAGAACCTTATTTTGATGGCATAAAAGATATATGGGACGGTAACTTCTTGGATCACCTTATCCTTGCCTGCTTTAAGAATCGCTATAACTTTGGCTTTCCTCCACATCTTTGGAATCTTGCAGACTTTTATGCAGCTATTCATCAATTCTTTCAGCCAGCGCCTTGTTATTGGTCAAAAGTTCTTAATCTGCTCAGCTCTTATTTCATTCACAGGTCCGCGGATTTGCAAAGTTTGCATTTGCTCAATACAATATCTATCTCATCCGTTCTCTATCTCATCAAGAAAAATCTCATCTCAAGAGTTTTCTTACCAGTCTTAGTTCTACGCGGTGTTTTTCCATTAAGCACAAGCTACCGTGCAATATGATCAGCTGGGATATTTGCATTGGTGTTTACCTGGGAAGGATGATAATTCAGGCGCCGAATAAGTCTCCAAGCCGCTTGACTATTCCCGCCCATATCACAGTCTGACATTAGTTTATCCCAATGAGTATGCTTTGCCTCAGAGATTGAGAAGGGAATAGAGCTCGCTGCTTAGAGGTTTCGTCACTGAAAGGATCTTCTTCATATCATGTGTAATACTCCTCTAGTAAAATGGTTGTTTCTGTGGTCACACCTTGAGGATATGCCGTCTTGCATCCTCTTGGAATACAGGCTCGTGAGCAGAGTTTAACTAGGCCAACAAAGGGTGCATGGCTTTTCGGACCAGGTGAAATTGTTTGAACTCTTTCATCTAACATTCTGGAGATCTTAGACCAATTAGCCTTCTTGAAGTTATACCGTCGCCTGAAGCCAGTTACTTGAGGTCTCATGATGGGGAAGAGTTGAGTTGATGGCATGGGATAGGAGACCACACCGATTTGTGGCACTGTTGTGCTATGTTTTCACTGGCGAAAGGAGGTCAAGCTTGTACCCTCGTCACCATCTTCCATTATTAAAGGATGGAGGCAATTTGCTATCATGAATAAGGGAGAGGTAGTTGATTTCAGCCCAAGATCGAACAACTTCTCCGTTTTCATTCTCATGTGTGTACCCCCAAATAAGGCTGTGGCTGTTATAATCCCCTATTACTCTATTTGTCTTCGTGGAGTAAAAATTGCAAGGTGGGACAAAGAAGAACTCTCCTGAAGGAAGTTTGTACACTGATATGACCACACAGTTGTTTAGCTCTACGGTGAACATTTCGATGCTATTTTCCTATTTATAATGGACTCTTGACTTGGATTTCTGGTCTGACAAAAATGGCACTTCCATAATGAGCATGAGGTATTTTTGCAACTAATCGTAAGCTGGGTACACTTGGTCGTCTCTGATGGTTATCTCTGTGAGTTTCTTGGATGCACAAAATATCGCACTTCTGTTCATAGCATATTTCATTCAGCAGCTGTTATTTAGATGCCGATATGCCTTCGATATTAACTAAAATAACTTTCGGGGTTGGTTGTGAATAGAACCTTTTGTTTAATCGCATAGTGAGTGTTTCTGGATGGCTGACATTCAATTAAGTACTGGAATTCAAATCAGCATCACCCCCAATTTTTTTATGTAGTAAAAATCCGAAAATATCTAGGAAAAATATGATTTGCTTTATAGCCAATTCTAGAGAAAACTAGTTATATCTAAAGGTTCGTTGATACACTTTTTGTTGCAATTATTATAATTTGTTGTATGGAACTAGCTTTAATGGCAGACATTTCTAAAAAAAATTAAATATGAATGGGAGGAGCCCTACACTTAGTTTTGTTCTGTATGTATATGTTATTAATTAACCGTCCGGTCGTTTAACCAAATAATTACCATTCGTTCAATAACCGGGCACGCAGGTACCCACCTACTGCTTCAGTTGCCATACCGGCTGAATGCGCCGAGTAATAAACTTGCAGTTTCGGAACTTCATTCGTGTGACCACAGTTCAATCAGAATAGTTAATAAAATCAGGTCCATTGTAGAGTAATTTCAAAAATTACTTATATTTTATTTAACTCTAACTCGGTTCGAACCCCTTCGAGAGTAGCGACAACTAACACGCAGAAAAACTTTTATGATAGTTTATAAACAATAGTTTTATGATAGGGTCATTTAGCGAGTGGACACTATGGATGAAATGCTTGGTAGATATTCTATAAGAAGATCCACGGGAAGGTGGCCTCTGGCACTTTTTTATATGTACATTTTTTAACATTCTCGATATTGCCTGTCTTGCTGTTTATATTTTTTATTGTGAGAATAACTAAGAACTTTTGCAAAAATCGTATAAACGATGACAGGGAACGTTAGGATGATGGCAGGGAACTGTGTACTCCATTCGACGAAAATCGATCGCGTAATGCACAAATTATTAGGCATTTCACATCTAAAGTGGCGGTCGTTTTTTTTTTTTTGGTAGAGCTTTAAATTCATATGTGCAGCTAACAGCATCTGAATATGCGAAACCCCAGATAGAGATCGATTCAACCGGGCAATACCATCCTTGTCTCCAGAGCGAATTCAAAACACGTCGCCAAACACGTAAATCGTGTTCGGTATGTGAGTTACCTATTTCTAATTAACATTGTATTTCAACCACGACATGTGAGGGGTTTGTTAATAGTTACATTCATTTGTTTTTTGATAAGGTACTGGTTTTTTTTTTAATTTGGACAACTATGGACCAAGACTTTTTGGTTTTTCTTCTTTTCTCCTGTCAGAACCTCTTCATGCTTTCACTTCTTTTCTTTCTCTTCTCAGCGAAAATGGTCCGTTTGGGCCTCCTCATTGTTGGTTTCTCCTGAAATGATTTTATACTGTCCACTCTCCTTTTAAACTTACTCTTCTGTTGTGGGCCATCTGTTGTGTGATTCCAACTTCTGCCGCATCCCTTTTCACCTCATCTACCCATTTTGATGTGGCTTTAACCCCACGATGTAGCTGAAGATCCTTCTAGACAGTCTGCATTCATCCATTAGTAGGTGTCCGTAGAACTTCAACCTCCGCTTCCTCGTTATATCCGTGATCTTCTCAGCGTATTTGTGAGCGTATTTTTAAGTTCTTTGTTGTTCCTCATCCTCCAAGTTCCATCAAGAGTTTTCTGTTGTCCAAGTATTTTCCGCAGGATCAGCACGATCCTGCGGAAAATACTTGGAAAAGAAAGAAAGCACTTCTTTCTTTTCAAGTTTTTGATCCTCCCCCTTTTTATTTAAAATAAGACACTCCGAGGCGTAAAATCCTTCAGGTTGTACTACTGATTTATTGTGTCTGATTTTGGCTTTGTAGGATAATATCCGTTTGTTTTACATGTTCTGCGTTAGCTTGTAGGCCAAGTCTAGTTTTCTGGCTCTTCCTTTATTTGCCTCCTAATCTAGTCCGTTGGGTTGGATCCGTTGCCCCAGGTATTTGAACTTCTCTGTTCTCTTTATCTTTCCATAATTCTCTCCATGCAACTCTCACTAAATAGGAGATTTAAGTTTTTACGTTTATTATATTTAAACGTTTATAATGCGATTTCATGAAGACACTCATGCAAGCAGTTTTCGTTCGTCTTCTCGGTTATGGGTTAAGATAGCAAGGTTATCGGCAAAAGCTAAACGTTTGACTTCCAATTTTTTCCTTTCCCTTCCTCTTATTCTTTCCAAATTCTGTGCCTCTTCCCAGGTTTTCATTATTTTTTCCATTACGATGTTGAAGAGCATTGGGAATAATCTATCTCCTTGTCTGAGTCCTGTCTTAATTTCAAACGGATTAGAAATTTCCCCGAAGACCTTGATTTTCAAGATAGTATTCGTCACTGTTTGTTTGAAGATCTTTCTCGTTTGTTTATCAATCCCAACTCTTTCAAGGTACTAAATAATGATTGTCTGTCAATTCAGTCAATTGAGTCGGTACTGTGTTAAATATATAAAATAAAAGAAACAATAATAATAAAATAAAAATAATAAATGCTGTTTCTTTTTCACCTACTATCTTTACTATTGTTTGTAATAAATTTTTTTGGCGTTGATGGAGCTTGGAATATTTGGCGCAGTTGCCGGAACAAAGTAAGTGGTACCGACGCTTAATCGAAGAAGAACTGTCGGGAACTATGGTGATTCTAGTGGAAGAAGGTGATTCTAGTGTTTCTAGAGGACGGGCAATCTAGTGAAGTTGGGCAGGGTTGTGCAGGTTCACCCTGGGAGTGACGGGATCACCGGGATAGTGCCTATTAAGGACAAGTTAATAAACTCTACCTTTGAAACTGAAATGGATCCCGAGTTCCCGGTTACTGACCGGACGGTTAAGAATAATTGGTTACAGAAAGGTGTTATTTCTTATAGACAACAAATACCCGAAACAAAACAACTGAAATATTATTATTATGTAATTAACACTTATGTCAATACCCGGGTACATTCTTACATGTTCTTACTTACCTATCTTTTTATTTAACGAAAAATCATCAAATCCTTTCAGATCCTCGTTATTTGAATCTATAGACATCAATTCATATACATTAATAATAAAATATGCCAAAAAATATATAAACTTTTTGGACTTAAAGTCAAATACCCCGTTGTTCAATACCCGGGGTACGCGGGTACCCATATATAAATAAATAATTAAACTTATTTCTAGGGATAAAAAATATTACTTAATATATAAATAAACGGATTTTTTTAACTATTAATTAGTTTTTTTGTAAAACTTATTATAAAGTGCACATAAAATATTTTTATATTCAATTTATTATTGGCAACATGCGTCACATTTTACAATTGCTTTTGAATGTTCATCGCAAACTGGTTTGTTACATTCTTTACACGATTTTTGCGTTTTTTTCTCCGTTTTTATAGACATCCTGGTAACAAATATGACATGATCCTACAACATTATATCCACACCAATTTTTGGTTTACTATAATACTGAACAATTTCTGGTTTCTTTTTTTGTCTTCGCTGCAAATCTGAGTGAATCGTAGATAGAAGCATAACATCTTTCTTTTTGAGAGAGAGAGAGAGTAACTTTTTCATGAAACCCAAATAGAGAAGAGAATTCTTCACGATCTTTAGATGCTAGCATGTCTACTAGAATGTATTTTTTATTATTTTTTTTCAATGTTCCTACAATTGTTAGGTTCCATACAATAAATGCTTTGCTAAAGGTAAAGTAGTAAATAAATTATCTATTGTAATATTTCTTCCGGATCCTTAATATTTTGCAGCTAAATCTTTCACTCTCTTCCATTCTTTCGCCTTTATTTATTTCACGGCCAGTTGTTATTTTGCCAGTGTAAATTTGACCTTTCAATGGATATGAATTTTTGGCATCGAATATCACCATATTTTGATCCCATACTTTGCCCACCCGGCAGTTTTATTTATAGAAATAAGGTTTTTGGGGTAGTGGAATACTCTATGGGTAATCCCGAGTTGTAATGTGAAAGTCTCCGGGTATTAAAATTATTTTATTGAATGAAAAACCCATGCGGGTACACGGGTACCCGGGTATTGAACAACGTATTAACGACTGGGTATTGACATAAGTGTTAAACAAACCATCCGTAAATATTTTGCTTCATTTAATGATTTATAAACCGATAAAGTCATAACGTAAATTGGATTAACAATTCTTTGCTAAAGCTGGCTTTTCCGAAAAAACTATTTGGGAAAACTCTTTTTCTTACAACTATCTAATTAAATACTGTAAAATTATTTAGACTACGAATTATTTAGATATTCACTAAGCTGTTGTATTTCAGGTTTTCGGGGAAAGAAATATATCGTTCGTTTGGATGAACAGGGTATTAACTCATAATGTTCTTGCCTGCAGAATTTATTTTTTTCTCAGTAATAGCAAAATTAACAAAGTCATGAAGTGAACAAAAACGTTATCAACAAACGTTAATCAATAGTTTAAAAGATATTATAAGAGAGGTTAACCAATTATTTGCAGAAATGGAAATATATTAATTTGAAAACTTCAAATCGCTCTTCAGGCTTTTTTAAGTTAATGCCCTGTTCATCTGGACCGACGATATGTTGATTTGTTTCCTCGGGGACTGCGCGTTGATGTTGAGGGTTGGTCCTATAAAGAACCGGTTTCTCGGCATTTCGGCAAACTAATATTAGCCATCCTCAAGAGATAAGCACGTCCGTGCCGATTAAGCGTTAGAGGTTTAATGTATACTGCTAGAAGTATACGTTTAACGCACGTAACACGCACCTACTCACCTGATGATGGTGAATGTTAGTTCGCCGAAACGTCGAAAACCCAGTTCTTCGCAGAACCAACCCTCAAGATCAACGTGGAATCCACGAGAACAAATTAACAAATATACATTAGGGTGCTTTATTTGAAACGAACATTTTTTGCTTCGCTTACACATAAACATTTTGTTACTTAAATATAGAAAGGATTCCCACAAAAAATGAGCCCTGAATTTTAATTTTAGCTACCTCCTATCGATCGTTAAATTTTTGCCATTTATATAAGGAGTAAATCAATTTTTTTAATCATTATAACTCCATGCAATATTATATTATTCCATTGCTTCTGAATGCAAATTGTAGTATATTGTACAATCTTCAGAAGTGCACATTATGATTTTATTGTAACTTAAACTATTTTGTCTATGTCTAAAGCTCTATTTTCCTGACAATATAGTTTCTTTGTTATCAAAGGAACGGCGGAAATTACTATAAAAACTTTTATAAGAAACTTGTAGAAAACAGTATTTTGTACAAAAGGGTCCTGTACACATCTTACTGCTCTCGTTCACGAGATTCATGCAGTAAAAATTATTAAGGAAGAAGAAATTCACCAAATTTAAGTTTTGTGTCTATTATACTACTATTTGCGACAATCTCAATGGAATATTATAATTCTGAACGGGGTTATAGTAATTTTGAAAGAACTGTTCTTAACATGTTATTTAAATTGGAAGAAATTCAACGATCCACAGGAGGCATTTAAAATAAAAATTAAGGGCCCGTCTTTTGAGGAAAGTTTTTTTTCTATGTAAGTATGAAAATTTTCATGTGTCAGCGAAGACAAAATCAGTGTCAGTTGGTTCTGAGCAGAACCGATTCTCGACGTTTCGGCGAACTAGCTATATAATATTAAGTTTTATTAGAACTATGAAAAAATATCAAGCTGAAACAACTGGAGACTTGCTGCTATACCTGGAACCAGAATTACATTAGAAAATTTTCGAAAACTTAAAAAAACTGAATTGAATTTTATGATAACCAGCATTAGCATTTTTTTTAATAATCTAACTACAGAATGGTCTCATGGTACATTGTTATTTAGAGAAATTTGTCCTGTTGAAATTTGATGGATTTCCTCCGTCTCAAGTAGAATAGTTAACAATTTCAAGTCAAGTAGTTCGTTCCACCATGAGACCACGAATATTTTTTTTTCTGAGCGGCCTAGTGATTGGAAGCCGGGACCACTACTGGCTATGACTAATTCAACCGACAAGATTTGAAGTAACAACGCCTCGTGCGCATTTCCCTTACGATTCCCATCAACCTAGCATTTGCTCGTAGTTTTTTACATGTGAATGGTTGTATTTATACTTGGTGTTGTAAACAGTAAATTTAAAGCGAACGCACCGTAAGGTCTGCATTATATTATAGCCTTAATATATGATTCTAAGAGTGTTTCTCATTGAATATGTAGTTTACCTCTTTTATGATCTTTGGTTATAAGTGGTTCCATATAGCACCACTAGGCCTGAAATAATTTTAATTTTCTTAGGATCTCAAAATGAATAGATTTGACATTAGTAATTTGACCAGTGATCAAGCTTATGCACTAATTGAAGAAATTTCTTCAGATCGACCAGATACTTCTGAAAGTGAAAGCGAAACTGAGTATTATATGAAAGAAGGCGAAGAAATAGCTATAGAATCAGTGGCAGGTGTAAATGTAGAGAATGACTGGTAAAGTGAAGATGAATTACCATTACAAAGAAATATTGTATCGAACGAAGAACAATCTTTAAAATGGAACAAAAACATTTCTAGATGGAACCATTGTTCAACCATTTATTGCACCTGTAGGGCTAAACCTTCCAGATAATTTGGAATATCCAGCTAATATGTTCCATACATTTTTTTCTGAAAATCTTTTAGAAACCATAGTTTTTCAAACTAATTTATACATAACACAAAAGCATGGGGAAACCCACAAAACAACTGTCATAGAAATTATTATTTTTTGGCAATCATTTTTTTATTGGAGGATAAGTCAAGATAGTGTTTTAGCATTGAAATCGATGGATAAGAAGCCAATGTTTTTAAGTAATTTTCACAGTCCAAACGATGAAGAAGAAGTTCAAAGAACACAAAAAGACGGAAGTACGGAAGCAGTAAAATGTTTAAAGGATTATAATCGGCACATGGGGTATGTGGATAAATCAGATATGCTAAAAGCATGTTACGAGATTGACAGAAAGTGTAAAAAATGGTGACATAGAATTTTCTGGCATTATTTGGATTTGACTGTAGTCAATTCTTTTATTCTCTTGAAAACATGATCGCTTGGGACACCGACAATTTCATTCAAAGATTTCAAACTGGCCGTAGTTTTTGGACTAATAGGACCCCAAACTGGTATTCCAGAGAAAAGGAGAAGTGCGAGTTTTCCAAATCATGCCATTAGATTCGAAGTCCAGGTTCCTTTAGAGAAAAGAACTGATAAGGCTGCACATATGCCGGAACATGGCACCAAAGTGCGATGTGCTAATTGTAGCACAAAGCCTAAACCTCGCAGAAGAAGATTGCATTGCAGTTTTTGTCATGTGGGATCATGCCTCAAGTACAAACAAACTTGTTTTAAAAAGTTTCATAAGGAATAAAAATAGTTTGTATTTCCTAGTGGTGCTTCAGTGGAACCACCTATTTTTTAAAGAACTACAAATAAAAAAAAATTCTTAACAACATAAATTTGTGTTTTTATTTTAGTTTTGTTATAAAACCCCCAAAAATATCAAAATATTAATACAGAAAGTTTTTGGTCCTCAAAGGGTTAATTGGGTTTCTTGATTAAAATTTTTTTTCAGCAAACATTGCATTTTGGAAAATAATATTGACGTGTTCGAGCAATTTTCTTGTAAACACTAGATAAACATAATAATACGAGAAATAGCTTGAATATAATTAATATTCAACCTGTTCGTTAATCTACAAAATTAAGTCCAACTATGACTTCGACAAATTTCATATTGAAACAACTACTTCCCTAGCTAATACCACGCGGGATATTGAATCACACAATAGAAATGTGTATGCTATTACTTATACTACTATTTAAATAACATTTAAGATCATTTTAAGATACATAAATTAAGTGACTAGCCATCCGCAGACCTTTCGAGATTTATCTCTTATCAGTACAGTTTTGCTTTTATTTAATTAACAATTATAAATTATTTCAAACACACTTGATATTTTTCATCGTTTTGATTCCAAACTTTAACACCATAATCTATATGATTGTACCACATATTATTCTCCCATGGCTGTAATCCGGAAGGTAGCGTTGCATTTTAGGTATTGTTTTTACGCCGATCGATTGTTCCGTCTTTCGATAGATCTGCAACTACTAATTGCCGAAACAACGCATTGACGATACATGACAACACATGACGCATGCGCGATGGCTGTGTGTGAAAGAGGCTGCGTGTAAGTGATAAAGAAAAACAAAAAGATGTAGTAATATTAGCCGGCTGAAACAATTTTTGTATATAGTTGACGTCATTGTAAGTTGAAAAATAATCATCAGCTGCATCGTGGAGTGTCATTATGCGTCAGCTGTTCGTATGAACTTGTGGAGTATAAACTTCTATGCGTCAGCTGTTCGTATGTACACAGTAGGCGAATGTAAACGAACTTTTGTTGCAACTAAAAATGCGGTGTCCGTTAAAGAAATTGCTTGCTGTCCACTTTACAACGAACGAATGCATTTGAAGATATATTTCAAGTTCACGCGTAGTATAGACCACTCCATCTTGACTACAAACCACAAAAAATCCTAAGCGTGTTTCTGAGATACACTCTGTAACCATACCGAACACATGCTCTCAGATTTTTTCATTGACCTACCGCTTTCCGAGAAAATAAGAAAATTGGCAAACGCATGCGTTCAGAAGCCGAACACGCTTCATTTACTGTGTACGTAACTTCGAAAAAGGAACTAGTCTCCGCTGTAATGAGCGATCAATTATTTTTACAATTTTATATTAATAAACTACTTTACAACAGGCTTGTTACATCAGTTGTTTTTTTTTTGAATTAGCATACACAATTGTTTAATAATATCAAAACATTCAGAATCACCCTTAATTGACTATAGTTGATAATATTATTATTACAAAAAAATAAAAGCACCTTCACCGCGTAGGTGTTTAGAAAAATTTCGGGAACGGATTGGTAATAAGCGATGTATAACATCCCTAAGTACACAATTTTGTAAAAATGGGATAAGTTTTTAGAAATCGTCGGCTATTTTAAATTCGCCACTTTATTTTTGAACATTTTTATAACACATTCGTGATCACCGATATAAACAATACCAGCACCCAAAATTTTTAATATATGGGAAGAGGTATCATACGTTTGTACACTTTTTCTGCAATCCAACTTTTGCAATTTTTTGTAATATTACTTTATTTTACGTATTTTTAGGGTTCCGTACCGAAAACGGAACCCTTATAGGATCACTTTGTTGTCCGTCTGTCTGTCTGTCTGTCTGTCTGTCTGTCTGTCTGTCTCTCTGTCCTTGCGTCTGTCTGTCTGTCAAGACTTTTTCTCAGGAACGCGTAGAGGTGACAAGTTGAAATTTGTATCAAATACTCGAGTCTGCGGTCTCTTTCAGCTGTGAAAAAATCAAACTTGTAAGTCAACGCGATCAAAAGATATGACCGTTTATGTCGCATATTTTGCGATTTCACGCGGGAATCAAAACCTATAGGGTACTTCCCGTTGATCTAGAATCATGAAATTTGACAAGAAGCGGTGTCTTACAGCACATGTCAAGGGAGAAATCTGAAAACCGTAAATATGTGGTTTAATTACAAGAAAAATGCGAATTTACTATTAGAAACTTATGAAAATTCACTAATGTTGTCGTAGTGGTATTGTCAGGCTCCAGAAGCATATGGGTTGCATACAGTTAGGTCCTATTCTATGTTTATTCTGAATTCTCTTTGTTTATATTCGTTATGCATTTCATCACGTACGCTTTATATACATAATATATACAGGGTATATATTATGTCTAAATTTTGCTTTTTTATAACCGACATGCGACATACTCAAGTCCCGTAACATATTTTTTCTTTATAATCTACATAATATGTTGATAATCTACATAATAATACTATACTATACAAGTTTGTACGGAACCCTCGGTGCGCGAGTCACAACTCGCACTTGGCCGTTTTTTTTTGAAGGTCAAGCAGCTTACGCATGCCCCTCTAAGATGCAATTGACTTTTTTTTCTAGTCACTATGATATATGATAACTATTTATAAAATAAAAAGTTTTATCCGGCGTACTATTAGAAGGAAAAAACAGCCCTTTCGCAATCTCCCACTCCCTGAACTACCGCCGCTTGAGCAGCTGACGAACGGTTGATGACGAGCTGACTGATTAGTTATACGCGATCAACTATCAATATAAAAATAAGCTGGATTGACTTTCTCATTTGCTACGCTGTCTCCCGGACCATTATATTATCTATTCTTAGCATGTATGAGGGAAGTTTGAAATATAATTGTATTTTCTTGCGACCAGACCAAGTTCTTTTGATTCTTTTCTCTCCCGATGGTCGTCAATTAGATATTCTTCTGGTAATATATATAATAAAAGAAAGTTTGAAGAGGGGCATAGATCAAAGCGAATCTTAGGCGGTCGGTGTTGGTGCGTTTTTGCCCTTTCGTAGAGAAAGCTTTTTACATTCTGCGACACTAGTCTTGATTAAATCACATAGATCTTTGTAGCGGATGCTGGGGCTGGAGAGGTTGCTGCCGGCTTTTAGCGCCGTAACGACTCACCCGCCAGGTGGCAAAGAGTGGTCTACGTTTGTCACTCCTTTTGCCTTCCTACTTCACACACACACACACATATATATATATATATATATATATATATATATATATATATATATATATATATATATATATTCCCTTCTTAATACGGTCAGAACATTTTCAATTCAACCCTCCAACACCCGAAAACATTGATTTATCACCACGGGCGCTCATCCAACTCATAATATACTTCTTCTCCCTTGCGGTGCATATTTTACGATAACATTTCTTTTTATATATTTTCCCTTAATTTTTTTCTGTTAGGAATGGCTATTACCCGGAACTTATTGATTACTTGAGATTTCAGTTGGAAAACTCATAGATACGACTAGATACAATCAACTTTAATGATGCATCAGGAATAGCTATAAAACTCTTGTTGGCCATATACTTCATAACTTCGGGAACATTTTTTGTAATAAATTGAATCTTATTAAATCTTATTGTTATTACTTATCATTTTTCATGACTGTAGAACTGTTATGTATATTTAATATTCAATTACCAATTTATAAATACTATCCAAATCGATTCATTTAAACGTACGAGCCTAACTAAAATGCAACCTAAGATATATTGAATTTCATTCATTGGTCAACTTGTTTTTAATTGACCCATCTATCTGAAGATGCGACCGTGTTAATCGATAATGTCGATTTTGTTTAAATATCCGTTTCGTGATAATCTATACACAATAGACATCTTTATAGACACGTATATAATGGGTGTTTACGGCCTTGTGATTTTATTTTTGATTGGTGATTAAACATTTAGCACAATGTCATTAATGTAAAAGTCTTAACAAAAGTTACATAATAAGAGTAATACACTGTTTTAAATTTCTCAACAGTTTTAAAATGGCGACTTGTGGCACTTTAAGCATATTAAGTTAAACATTTTTTTCCATGGAATTCACTTTTCACTAGTTGTTCTTTCAATGACTTTTCCATTAATTGACATAATGTACTAGGCATTGGTCTTGCTGCAGAAATGTCATCGCAGTTGCCTCAACTCGTTTACAATGAACATCTAATTCAATTATTTCGTTCGTTTGGTTAGGGTATACCATCGACTTCATAACGCCCCATAAACAGAAATCAATGGGGTTATAAAGTATGGATGACCGATGAGGCCATGGAACAGGACCACCTCGACCAATTCATTTATTTTCAAACACATTATCTACATGTTGGCGAACTAAACTTTTAAAACGATAGCCCGTGCGCCGTCTTGAAGTAGCCACATTGCCACGTTGCCGACCTACATGCATAGGAACTTCTTCCAATAGTTCTATCAACCGATTTTGCATTGGGAAGAGAAAATCATTTCCACTCGATCGATTTGGCAACACATGGAAGACAATAAGTTGACCGTTGATTAGTCCGGCCCAAATTTTTATCGAAAATCTGTGCTGGAAATGAATACAACGAACAGTATTTGGATTTTCGACAACCCAAATATGTATATATTATAATGACTGCTATTTATGCCGTTACGTCTAAACTTTGTATTATCAGTTGCCATTACAATGGAAGTTTGTAATTTCAAAATGTTATTGTTGAAACCAACGGCAGAATTGTAAATGCATAGGATGATCTTCAAGTTGTAAAACCCGTACTTTTTGTAGATGGAGAGAATAGAATTAACTCTTGCGCAGTGTTTTCCAGACAATTTGATTTGAGATATCTACTTGGCGAGATATTTGTCACGTACTACTAGAAGGTTCTACTTCGACAAGTTTTTAAATTTATTTCTCGATATCCAAAATTCGTTGGTGTCGGCAGGGTCGACCATCTCGACCTCGACATGTTTGCTGTAGCCCAGTTTCTCGCGCACGGATTACTAGAGCGGTGAATTTTTGTGGAATGGGTGTTGGCCTGATAGGAAACCGCTCAGAAAACAATCGACTTACAGAAGCAGAATTCTGGAGTACCTCCCTAAAAATTAACAGCATGTCAACGTATTTACTGATGGTGCGATGGACCATTTGTACTTTCTCTATTAGGCTTTATTCGGAAGAATTTATTTCAAATCGCAGTGCAATAAGAACTAAAGTACCCGCTTGACAGATGAGAAAAGACACCATCATCAGCCTACTAAGTAATATATTCGCTGATAAATTATCGTTTGATTTTAGAAATTTAAATAGTAATATCATTCTCCCTTATTATGCTTTTATAAAGACATTTTCAGGTTAATGGCCTTCTTTTAAGACATTTAATTGTAACCCCCTTGAAGATAAGTTTTTGAAATTTTAAGGAGTATGCAAGTAAAGCTCTATATTCAATTTATTCGCTTGTCGAATCCTGTACTGAAATAAATATGTATATGAAATTTAATTCACTATCAGAATTTGTGAATTCATGAAATTTAATTTCAACGGTTAATTTTAAATTATATTTTACGATTGTATTTCTTGTAAATTAATTATAATTTCGCAAGCCGAATTTGATTTGTCCCGCTGAAAAATAGTCCATTGAATAACCCCTGTCTGCTCATTCTAATTATTATTATTAATTATTTTCTGTTTCGTAATTATCTCGAAATGATTGAGATAAATGGAATCGCAAAGCTTTTAATCCGTTTAGTTTAAATTTGATAAGATAACGTGTTGTTCTGTAAGAGAACGGGCAACAAAATAACGTTTATTATTTCCGTCCCTCATGTAATTAACGAAATTAATTAAAAATATAAATCAATAAGTACCAGGCACAGACGCGATTCGGATTCTGCTCCGGGGCGGCGGAGTAATTTATAGTCGGATTATAAAGTTATTTTAGAAATTGTGGTCGCTGTGGAAAAGATTGAAACAAAAAATAAAATTATAATAAGAGATGAAAAGCGGGAAATTGATTTATTCGTCAACGTTGGCCAAATACTATTCAGAAAAAAGAAAACTTGGAAAGACTTATATATTGGTATATTGCTTTTAGCACCCTCTGTTTGAACAATTTTATTTTTGGCTGTTTACTTTAGATAATTTTTATAGAGAGGGTTTCTGTTTATTATTAAATAAGAGATTATATGTAAACAGTAGGGGAAAGAAAAGAAGCTCTCACAATTGCTCAAAACTGCAATATTACTTTGAAAATTCCTAAATACTAAAAATAATCTTCTCCTTTATATTTAATGCCATTTTGTGTTGAGCCAGTATTTGGTTATAAGAAAGTAGAACTTTACTTGAGACTTTACCACTTATATATAACACGGACAACTCGACCTTAAACAACTCGACATCCTACAACTCGGCACAGGACAATTCGGCACTTGAACAACTTGAACGAGTTGGCTCGTGCACACTATTTAAATTAAAAACTCGATTTCTCGAAAAACCACGAATCAACACTCTGTTCGAGAAAACCAATAACAGATTTTGATGTCAAAAAGAATAGAAAAATTGGCCAAAAGTGGCCATGTTCGCCAACTAAAACTTTTGTGGTTACTTACTTATTGACTTCCTGAATAGAACAATACAGGCATTTAAAACACTATAAAAGTGCATTTGAAAGATTTCGGATATTGAATGGGTCTTAAAATAAAATAAACAGATATTATTTCTAATTATATATAAATATTCTGATTTATGGTGAGGCCAGCAGAAACTCTTAACATTGTCCCACATACATCCCCAAGATACACGAAATCCCAAGATACACGCCGATCCACCGGTACAAGAAGAAATCCGGCACGCATCACAAAATTGAAAAATGAAAAAACATTTGAAGTTGGAGTCACCGCAAAAGTATTGAAAAATCTTGGACCGCCATCATTACTAGAAATGACACAGATAATTCTGAAAACCTGGCGAAGTGAAGAACTCCCAGACGACTGGAAATGGGCACTCATGCACCCACTTAACAAAAAGGAGACAAATCTGATGGAAATAACTACACAGCAATCTTTCTCCTTTCCGTTCCTTACAAAATCCTCTCTGTTTGCCTCTTACAACGCACTCAAGAACAATTCGAACCCTTAATTGAGGAATATCAGGCAACTTTCAGACCACACAGATCAGGCACCGAACAAATTTTCAACCTGAAATCTATACTGTAAATTCGAGCTAAACGAAATCTCCCAACCATCTGCACATCGTCGACTTCAGAAAAGCTTACGACTCCATCGACCGACAATCCCTGTTTAAGATACTCGAAAAAAACAACCTGGATTCGAAAACACAACGGCTTATCCAACAAACCCTAACAAACACAACTTCCAAAGTCAAATTCAACGGAGAAATCTCACAAGCTTTCCCCATCAAGACTGGTGTCCGGCAGGGTGCTAGATTCTTCCCATTACTTTTCAACATCATTTTAGACAAAGTCATCAAAGCATGGGTACAAGAACTGGAAAATAGAAACATATGGAGACCCATAAGACTAGGAAAACAACAGGAAAACATCACCGTCACATGCCTAGTCTTCGCTGATGATCTCGCGATCCTTTTCGAAGATGAACAAACAACAATCCATCAGATCATAGTCCTCAAAGAATCAGATCAAAGTCCTCAAAAAAATGCCGAGAAAGTTGGAAAGGAAAGGACTACAAATATCCCTTTCGAAAACCGAATTCATATCCACAAAGCACATCAAAACAGAAAATGTAATTACAAAATACGGCACAATAAGTCACTTGCTGAGGCGAAATTATTGAACCTGCAGGAACAGAAAGATTAGCACAAAAAGGAGGGGAACTCAAAATGCGGAAATCATATGGGAAAGTTGCGAGAATCTACAATAAAAAATGCCATGCATAAATATTAACGCAAAATTTCGACACTACATGACTGTTATCAAACCTGGAACACTCGCCAGCGAGAACCTAAACCTTAATTACAAAGAAGATTGCAAGACTTATCAAGAAGGTCGAAAGAAAAATTAGCCGAAACATCCTTGGCCCAAAACTCACAGACGAAGGATATCCTCTACAATCACACACTGTCACAGAAAAATAACTCCAACATCGAGACCGATTTTCGCAAACGTCTGAAATTCTACTGGCATATTATGAGACAAGGTGACAAGGAGACGAGATATAAGGAGACGACTATCAGTGAGAATTTTAAAGTACTTACAGAAACTGAAAACGACAACAGTCTAGGTAAAACAGGTCGAAATTGTCTAAAAAACGCCAACATCTCACCAACAGAAATCGAAAGTCAAAACATTATCAGTCATAAGGTCTCCAACTGGGAAATTTTATCAGAGGACAAACCCAAGATACAAAGAGTAAAATGGACATATGAACGTCAAGCTAAGCATAGCGAGATGAAACAATTCTGGAAGAACAAGCAAAATAACAGCAACAGGTCATAATTTGTTTTATTTGATCCTCTATGGGTCTAAACACTCCAAATATATAAATATTATATTTGAGTTTTCAATATTTTGATGCGCAAGTAAACAAGACGTCGCGTCGTCGAAAAAAATCGGATTCATTTGTAACTGACGCAGAGCCACCCACAGAACTAAACCCATGATTTCCAATATGTTCCATGAAGGTCCTGATGCAAGGAAATATAGTATGGACGAAATCTATGACGTTTTAATATTCTCTTAAAACACTCGCCTTGGAAATTCCGGATTAGCGTATAATTTGCCGATTACGTAATTGCGGGTCATGAACTACTGCAGCCAGAACGGAAATCTCTGCTTATTCGTTTGTTCTATTATTGCGACGGTTCCTTTCGAGTGGATTGACGCTACCCGTTCCACAGAATAAATGAATAATTCGATCGAAACATCGACGGGATGTATGATTTCTGACAGGATAACTTTGTGCATAATGTTCCTGCGCTTGTAAAGGGTTTCTGCTGACCTCGCCATAAATCAAAACCATTTACGCTCTCTCTGCTTGAATGTACAATACCATTTTCGATACGGTTATTACATTTTACCTTGAATGGTTACACTTGTAAATCATTTCAAAGCCATGATATTATAGGTCGTAGAATTTCAGCTACTACGTCTTCATAAAAAAAGAACATGTTCTCATTTAAAAAAACATTGCCGACCTTGGCTAAGTGAAGAACTCCTAGACGACTGGAAATGCGGACTCATGCACCCACTCCACAAAAAAGAAGACAAATCTGTTGTGTGATGAAACTACAGAGCAATCTCTCTCCTTTCCGTTCCTTATAAAATCCTCTCCGCTTGCCTCTTACAACGCACACAAGAACAACTCGAAGCCCTAATTGAGGAATGTTAATCAGGTTACAGACCACACAGGTCAGACACCGAACAAATTTTCAACCTGAAATCTACACTGTTTATTCGAGCAACACGAAATCTCCAAACCATCTGCATATTTGTTGACTTCAGGAAAGCTTACGACTCCATGGACCGACAATTACTGTTTAATATACTCGAAAAAAAAACCTAGATTCGGCTCATCCAACAAACTCTTACAAACACAACTTCCAAAGTCAAATTCAACGGAGAAATCGCACACGCTTTCCCCATAAAAACTGGTGTCCGTTAGGGTGTCAAGGTGTTAGGTGTTAATTCCATTACTCTGCAACATCATTTTAGACAAAGTTTTCAAAGCACGGGCACAAGAACTGGAAAATTGAAACACATGGAGGCCCATAAGACTAAGACAACAACAGGAAAAGATCAACGTCACATGCCTAGCCTTGGCTGATTATCTCGCGATCCTTTTCGAAGGTGAACAAACAACAATCCATCAGATCGTCAGAAGTCCTCAAAGAATGTGCCGAGAAAGTTGGAAAGGAAAGGACTTCAAATATCCCTATCGAAAACCGAATTCATAGCCACAACACACATTAAAGCAGAAAATGTAATTTCAAAATACGGCACAATAAACAAGGTTGTTCACTTCAAATGCTGAGGCGAAATTATTGATCCCGCAGGTACAGATTAGCACAAAAAGGTGGGGAACTCAAAATGCGGAAATGATATGGGAAAGTTGCGAGCATCTAGAATAAAAAATGCATAAATATTAACGCAAAAGTTCGACACTACATGACTGTTCTCAAACCTGAAATACTCTACGCCAGCGAGAACCTAAACCTTAATTCAAAAGAAGGCCTCAAGACTTATCAAAAAGGTGGAAACAAAAATTAGCCGAAACATCCTTGGCCCAAAACTCACCGACGAAGGATATCCTCTACAATCACACACTGTCACAGAAAAATAACTCCAACATAGAAATCAATTTCCGCAAACGACGACTGAAATTCTGCGGGCACATTAGGCGACAAGGTGACAACCGACGAACAGTGAGGACAAACCCAAGATACCATGAGGAAAATGGACAGATGAACGTCAAGCTAAGCATAGCGAGATGAAACAATTCTGGAAGAACAAGAAAAATAACAGCAACAGGTCATAATTTATTTAATTTGATCCTCTGTGGGTGTTAAGACCATATGCAAACCGTATGCAAATAAATAAATATTATGTTTGAGTTTTAAATATTTTGATTCACAAGTAAACAAAACGCCGCGTCGTCGAAAAAAATCGGATTCATTTGTATCTGACGCAGAGCCATCCAAAGAACTGAACCCATGATTTCCAAAATGTTCCATGAATGTCCTGATTCCTGATGCAAGGAAATATGGTACGGACAAAATCTAAATATTCTATTAAAATTAATAATAATAATAATATTTTAAAACACTCGCATTGGAAATTCCGCAATAGCGTATAAATTGCCGATTACGTAATTTCGGATCAACTACTGCAGCCAGAACGGAAATCTCTGCTTATTCGTTTGTTTTAGTCTTGTGACGTTTCCTTTTGAGTGGATTGACGCTGCCCGTTCTACAGAATAAATGAATAATTCGATCGAAACATCGACGGGATGTATGATTTCTGGCAGGATAACTTTGTGCATAATGTTCCTGCGCTTGTAAAGGGTTTCTGCTGACCTTAGCATAAATCAAAATCATTTCGGCTCTCTCTTTCTGCTTGACTGTACAATACCATTTTCGATACTGTTCTTACATTTTACCTTGAATGGTTACACTTGTTAAATCATTTCAAGGCTCTGTTATCATAGGGCATTGAATATCAGCTACAACGTCTTAATAAAAAAAGAACATGTTCTCATTTGAAAAACCATTGCCGACCTTGAAACTGCAAGAGCTATAACTTTGACAAAAAACAATTTTTCACCACTGTATCAGTCCCTTGCACTCAATCAAATTATCTCTTGAAATTTTTTTCGTCACTAAAAACAACGTAGGTATTTGAGGTTGGTCACGTTAATGGCCCACCCTGTAGAAACTCTAAAAAAAAACTAAAAAAAATCATTAAAAAACGTAATTTATAGCTTATAATAATAGATAAATATTGTATATTAATAATTTTCCTGTGCCAATTTGCCGCCAATCTGAGTCTAGTGCCGACTTGGCATCTGCTCGACTTGTGTCGAGTTGTCCGATGTGAATTTTCTTGTGTCGAGTTGGCGCATAGCATTCGTAAATACCTACATACATTTGTATATATTTACTTATTTACGTTTTATTTGTCGATTCTAATGCATGATTACTGATGACAAAACCTTACATACATCATTAGTTCTTCTTCCTTGGTGCCATTTCCACAATTCCAATACATTTGTAAAATAAAAAAAAATAATTAGACCAAATTTAATTTCGCAAACATTATGAGACGAAACTAAACGGATAAAATTGAGTTGTACAAACCTTGATAGACAAAATGAAATGGACAAAATTGAGTTGCGGAAACCTTGATAACAGATGAACAAAATTTTATTGCGTAAACCTTGATAAGCAAGACTAAATGAACAAAACGAATTACGTATAAGCGTGAAGAACAATAGTTGATTATAGCATTTGTCTCAATGTTTTCAAGATGTTTTTGAATTTGACAGCTTGTTCAGTTTTACGTTTGACCTCCTGCTTCTCAAACTTAATGTTTTTCTTATAATCCACCAACAAACATCTAATTCTTTTTCTAAACCTGTCTTTTTAGGATAACCAAAGATAATTGAACGGTGCACTATCATTTCTTTTCGATGCTGAAAATTGAGTTTCACACAAATTAGGAAGATCATCTGCACAGGACATTGTTGATTTTTCCGCTGATGCAGAAAATTGTGCTAAAATCATAATTTTTATTATATTCGATTAGAATTAGGTATTCGTTTTATAAAACGAATATTTATTAGAATTATTCGTTTCGTATTACATGTTTCTTCGAATATTCCTCAAAATTCATGTCTAGAATCAGTCTAATGTCTAATGCCTTATTAGATTAGTGATGAATAACGGTTGATTTTACAACATAATCCTGATTTGCTGTTATTATTTTCTGAAACAAACCGTAATGACGTAAGAAATAAATTTGTCAGGATATGTTCTTTTTTTTCAGGACAAGTTCCTTACACTATTTACAAAGGGTGTCGATTATATTTTCTTTATACCTGTGGTAATTTATTTGGCCTAAGTCGGACCTTTTGAGTTATTCTGGCGAAATACTCCTCTTTAAACTTAGCTAAGCAAATGTGAGCATTATTATTGATTCTCGATGAAGGTATTCCTAATAGGCTGGAGCCATGTACTTAGAATCGTTGGATTTTTGGAAAATTGAAACAATTTTTTTTTTAATTTGCGCTTCAGCAATGAAATTGTCAAGACAATAATAATAATAATAATCCTTATTGTCACCAAAAGGAAGCAAATGGCTATCGACTATAACGGTTGTCACGATATTTTACAATAAATACAAAATCTAAGTAACTGTGAAAGAATATTATTTAAGGGGGGGTGTAAGCTTCGGCCCTGCCGACCTTCACTTTTGTCGAGTTACTTGTTTTTTCTCATGCCTTCCTCTGCGCCCTGCTCTCCTGGGCCTATCCGCCTTTTCCTGGAGGCGTAGTGTCTTCAGGATGTTTAAGGCTAGCTCGCAGCCAGCATTCCATTGCTCCTCCGAGTGCATCATTGACGCACCGTATTCAGCGGCAGTTATGCGTGTGCCAGAAATACACTCCCATCTCTGTCTCTCCTGCTAGAATGTGGGGCATTCCAGCAGGACGTGTTCTGCAGTCTCCGAGTCCCCTGGGCACTGGGGACAGTTGGGTGTTACTGCTGCCCCTATTCGTTGGAGATACTCACGGAAGCCACCATGTCCCGTGAGTATTTGGGTGAGGTGATAATTCACATCACCGTACATCCTACAGATCTACGGATCGATGAACGGGATCAAGCGATAGGTCCAGCGACCGTTACTTGATGGGTTCCATTCTTCCTGCCACTGCGTAAGGGTGATCGCCCTCTCGGTCTGTGCTTGATCGTTGTCGGCCTCCGTCTGTTGGGGATTGTCCAGGGCCGGTCCCTTCTTGTTTTTATAATACTGTCGCATGCGCTCTTTTGCAAGCAGGTCTATTGGCGGCAGGCCAGGGATGACCTGTGCTGCATCTGCGGACACAGTCCGTTAGGCGCATGCGATTCTCAGTGCACTCGTCCTGTGTGCGGCGGCTATCAGTCTTAGGTATGCGGGAACCTAAGTCATTTCTTCCCAGGTCGGCGCCGCATACAGCAAGATCGAGGTGCTAACGCAGGCGAGCACCCTTCTCCTGGTACCGCACGGACCTCCAATGTTGGGCAGTATCCTCGAGATAGCTGCGGCAGTTGTAGCGGCTTTGTTTCCTGCGTATCTGAGGTGCTCCTTGAAGTTGAGCCTCTGATCCAGCATCACTGCCAGGTACTTTATGGCAGGTTTTCTCCTGATGGTGCGTCCTCGGTAGGTTAGTACTATTGAGGTCCTAACCTTTCTGCCAGTGAAAAGCACTGCCTCAGTCTTCTGTACGGCCATAATAATATGGCCATAATAACTCCATCCATAATCAGATAATCTTCATGGCTTCCCCGAACAGTGCAGCGATGGCGTCACAGTCGGTGCTGGCTATGAGGACCGCCACGTCGTCTGCGTACGCTACCAGACGACAGTCCCTTGGTAAGGGCAGCTTCAGTACTCCGTTGCACAGGAAGTTCCATAAGTCCGGGCCAAGAACAGACCCCTGAGGAACAACTGCAGTGATGCTGAACTCCCTGACTCCAGTCGTCGTCTCCGCGAATAGTACTCTGTCACAGAGGTTGTTCAGGATGATGTTTCTCAAGTACCCTGGGACGTTGAAGTCCCGGCGGAGGGCCGCACAGATCTTGTCCCATCTTGCGGAGTTAAAAGCATTTCTAACATCCAGTGCAACCATGAGACAGAGTCTCCTCTTCCTAAGTGGTCCGAAAATGTGGCTGGTGACCAGTTGCTTCACCTCTTCCACCCCATCCGTAGACGACGTCGCAGTTCTAAAACCGTACTGGTTGTCCGTCAGTTGTTGATCCACGTAGCCGCGAAGGCGCTCCTGGACGATTTTCTCCAGGATTTTGCCCGCCGTGTCAAGCATACACAGTGGGTGATACGAGGATTGTTCCGCGGGGGGCTTCCCGGGTTATAGGATCCGGACAAGGAACCTAACCTAACCTAACCTAAGAACCGCGGATCAGACACTGACCAGCACAGGCTTTTTAAGTGACCCGGTCATTGATTTTAGAACTTTTAGAAATGTCGAATGGCACTTTAATGATTTTTTATTAAAGCTTTTAACTATAACGGTATGAATATTTAATATATTAATAAGAATCTTTTTCTCAATTTATTATATTTTAAATATGTTTTTAGTTTACCCTTTAGTTAACCCTGTAATATAGCTGTGGGATATACAAATCCCAGATCATACCAAATAGAATGGTTTGATAAATATTTTGTGCTTGAAGAGAATAAAAATACTGTGGGTGTAATTTCTAATAAAAAAGTTACTTCACGTACATATGATGTAAACAGACATTTTGAAAAGTTGCATTCTAATCTCGCCTTTTCAACAGATAATGAAAGATAACCATATTTTCACAAAAGAAAAAAGATAATTTTGTGTTTTGAAAGCGTTTTAAATCACAAAATAGTAGTTTATGATACAAGTGTGTGAAGAAGTACTCATTGCGATTAAAGCACTACTGCACATAAGCCTTTCACATACGTGCAGTGTACATTATTTTATCTACGAAGCATCTTAAAATACTCTATTTTGCATGTTAAAACACTATATTTTAATATATAAATAATTACAAAAGAAATTATTAATAAATAAATAAGAAATCTTACCGATAATATTGAAAAATTGTAATTTTGATAGACAAAATACTTAAAATCACTTACACAGTATGGCTAGAACGTTCAGCGCCTCCGTGGCAAAAATTGCTAACTAGTAAGAGCTCACAGTGACTGGAACACCATTTGGTTGTTATCGATGTAATCTAGGTTAATCTAGATTTAATTCTAGATTCTATGGTTAGGTTAAGTTTTGTTGGAGCAAAATAAATTTAGACTTTGCATATTTACTTGGCATTCGACGACCTCATCGCCGGATTCCATCTGTATACTCCTATTTGAGAGGTAGCTGCGTACTAGCCGCAATAGGTATGGGGTAAAGTTTGTATCACTTAGCTCTTACATATTCTTTTCCCAGCCTGCGGAATTAAAAGCATTTTTTATGTTTAGGGTTATCAGCCCTGTCATCTTACGTGTCCCCCGTGTGCCGCTTGTGGCTTTCGAGGGCGCTGGCTGGCCCTGTTAGTTGCTTGCCCTGTTGCTGTCTAGTGCTTGGGGAAGGGGAAGGGAACTCCACCACTTCTTGCACCTTTTCCATGGTCATTTTGGAATAGGTACGCATCGCCCCATACGTTTTCATCTATTTTATCGCATAATTCAGGCCAGTGGTCCCTTTTAGATCTGTTGATTAATTTGCATAAGTTCTTTTTGCTGTGGCGTAAGAATTTCTGTAGGTAGCTTCTATGTCTGGGTTTGGATTTCTCTTCGCTTTCCGTTGGTTGGCACGTCTTTTAGCAAAACAGATCTTTCTCATCTCAGCTATTTTCACGCTCCACCAGTATACCTATATTCTTTTCGAAGACTTTTCGAAGAGACTTTCGAAGACACTTTCTTGGCATGAGGATATCATTAAAAGTGTTTTGTACTACAGAATAGACAGCATCAGGTGAGCGGTCATTTGTGTTGTGCATTTCCTTGTCCAGCTTATTTGTGAATTTGTCATCCTCTATATTTCTTGCGTGGCAACCCCTGCGTGTTCTTTTTGCAGATGGCTTTATCTTACCTGCCTCTATACGGTCTGTCAAGTACCTGTGGACACTTAGGGTTTCCCTCGTTAGCACCTGCAAGTTTTGAATTCTATGCACAAAGTTCGGCAAAAGGAAGGTCTAATATGGAGAAGCTGCTCATGCGTTCAATAGTCACAGTTTCATACGTTACTTACATATAGATCGAGTTCTAAGATCCAGTTCAAGATGGTTTCTCCTCGCTTATCTGTACCTGTGCAGCCCCAATAGGGAGAAATTTTATTCAAGTCTCTGACCAGTTTGCGCTTGGTTTGGCACCGAATGTCCTCGCCGAGGGTGGATAGTGTTGGTTCTAATTTCTGGGTGCTACTATTTGGTGATAGATAGCAGCTATATATCACAAGTTCCTCGAGCTCGACCCATGCGAAACAGAGTCCATCTCCGTGTTTTAAGACTGCTAGGTCCTTGTTGCATATAACGATTGCCGCATCATTTTTATCATCCGTAATCCAGCCGTTTTACCGTTCTTTATGGTTTTTTTGTTTGGTTCACTGACTATGACTAGGTATATTGCTAGTTAGTGGACTGTAACCCTTAATAGGTCATGGTCAGACGGGCTGCGCATGGCATGTTTTTGGATTTTGTTAATCATTGCTCCGATCTGTCTCGTCTTGCTTCCTATAGCGCTTTTTGAGTATTGGCCATGCTCCATTGTCTGTTCAGTGCCCCTCCTGGTCATAGACCGGGCTATGTGATTGTTTCTCACAATCCATGGTAATAACTTCTACAGTTTTAGTTGATGTTACTCATAGTTTCTTTTGCCATTACGCTCGTTTCGAGATAAAGCCAGACTGACAATGAGAGGTCAAGACCTCTTGATTCAAAATAGGAAAAATTAATTCAATTTTAATATTGTACGTCAGAAAATATATTTTTTGGCCAACTGAATTGTAAAGCTCTCTTTGACATCGTGTATACGTCCAGCGAAACTAGGTTTTTACACACAATGTTGCAAAGTACGGCCACGATGCGGTAAAGTGACTAGTAAATTTTAACAGTTCAAACTTAAATTATGCAGCAATATATTCAATTGATTTAGATGGGATTAATGATGTAAATGGTTGAGTACAATTAGCAGTTTTTGCTCGATATAGATCAGGAAATATAATGAAAGAAGAGCTATTGAAACAAATAACGTTGGAAGGGAAGTGTGCCGGTCGTTATATTTTTAAAGAATTTGATATTGCATTTAAAGAAATGGATATTGACCTACAGAAAATTTGTTTCTGTTCAACAGACGAACCTCATATGGTGGGGAAAAAATGGTTTTATTCAATATCTTAAGTAAAATATTCTACATCCTTTAATTAGATTTCATTGTGTAATACACCGGGAAGTTTTATAGACTTATTCATTGATTTAAATTTTTTAATAATAATAAATAATAATTTAATTTAATAAAAATAACTTCTAAAGTATTAGTTGTAAAACAAGAAGGAAACCTGAATTTTGAAAGAGCATTTAAAAGTGAGAACAAAAAAGTCTTAGACCTCTCTCCTCTTTTACAAGTGATGCCAGTGACCTGATGACCCACGAGCTAGTACCAAAGATATAATGAAAAAATTTGTCCCACTACTCAAATAGGTTCACCATCCCTGGTCTAGACCCACTTTTTCAACAAAGTACTAATTCAAATTAAGCTTGATTGTAAAAAAATAAAATGTTGGTTATTGTTTTATAGTAAATAGAATGTTTATTTCAATAAATCGAATGGGATACATGGCGAGTCAATTTGTGAGAGGAGTTCCTGTAGGGCGGTGTTGCCTGTAGCTACGAACCGAACAGAACATATTATACGTTGACCTCCTCAATTGCAACAAAGATTTAAATTGCTTTTAGATATCAGAAAAATACGCGGTTTACTGTGTATTTATTTTTATTTCAGAATTTAGTGTAGTGGTGTAGTAGAATATGTATAAATAAGTATTTCAAAAAAGGTTCTCTTCGTAAACCTATTACAATATTATATATATATATATATATATATATATATATATATATATATATATATATATATATATATATATATATACATATATATATATATATATGATATCCAGATAATGTTTTTTAAAAAGAAAATATTATGTTGTAGATGTACCAGAAGGAAAACCGGAAGTGTTCATAGAAAAGGACTCGTATGAAATAGGATATACGTTGAGGGGAAATTGCACGTCGCCACCATCCTATCCAGCCGTTAATTTAATGTGGTATCTGAACGGAAAGAAGGTATGAATACATTCCGAAAATATTCGGCTCTGAATATTAGGCGGTAACATATACATAGTCCTAATATTCACAGTGGAAGATATTCGGTAATAACAAAAATTTATCAGGATAAATCCTCCAGAAAAATATTTTTTTATTTATATCCGTACCTAATCTAAGTTATTACATGTTAATATAAAACCGATTATTTTACGCAGCCAAGGTTGAGTTTTAGAAACGTTTGTTTATGTAAATTGAGTTGAAAGATAACTTTATTTCATTAAATTTTCCTGTTTATGTATGAAACCAATTATAAATCACTAATTGAATTCGTTATATTTTGCTATTGTTTTTGTTTTTTAAACAAACATTCTAATTTTAAATGATTGTTACATTTTTTTTCAACAAAATAACGTGTTTTTTTTCTCTCCAACAAAAAGCGTTATAAAGGTTTCATTAAAAAAAAGAAAATTTTCAAAAAGTATTTCCTTCGAAAAACGCTTGGAAAATTTATTCGAACATTGTTTGCTTATAATTAAAATTGTGCGTCCATCAACGCTTCGTCTAAATATAAAAATAACAAGGGAATAATTGAGGCTAAAATAAACTTCCATTATCAATATTTTTATTGATTACGAACTTTTCTCAGGGCCATTAATTGCTTCTTGTATCAGGTGCTCGACCCGCTGTTCATCTTGTCTCAGTGATTATAAGAGGGACATGTGGGAAATACTCCAAGGAATACGAACATGCTTTCATCGCGATATACCTCAATATATAGTTTTCTTTTTCTATATAAATAAATCTAATTCTGCTATGCACTGATGAAATAAAATGAATTTTATCTACTTTACGTAATACTTACTGCATGGGAATTTTCCTTTTTTTTCTTCTTTTCTTTATAAAAGTGTATGCGGAAGATGGGACTATCGGGTACTATATGTTGTGTATCTAATCAACCGCGTATAGACCTTCCTTGGTTGGAAGTTGTTGCAGTAGTTGTAACAAGACCAGCGCACTAAATAATAAACCTCCCAAGAGGACTATCCTTCTATTCCTCCGTGCACACACACACATTCTTCACGCCTCACTAACGAACACCTTCGCTTGGGCGGTTCTCATAATGCATTTTGCGAGGAAACATCTTTCGCGGTGTTCAATCAATGCTTTAGTTTTATTTTTGTTTTTGCTTACATTCATTTTTACTTAGGCCTTTCACGGCAAGATTTCAGATTTTTTTCCAGAATTAAAGGATTCATGAGAAATGAAAAATATAATTTTTATAGCATATGAATAGAATAATAAGAATTTAATGATAACATTGTACTTTTATTTTTACCGTATAATCTTGATAATTCCAAACATATGGTACCAGACAACCGCCGGATTATCAAAAAAAACGGATTATCACGATTAAAATAAAATAACTATTTTACATATTTTATTTACAATTGTATTTCAGAAGGAATAAAATATGTATCTGTATAGGTTAATGTGTATAATATGTATCAATATAGGTAAATGAGCGCCGGATTACGGAACTTCCCGGATTAACCCACCGCCGAATTATCAAGATTATACTGTAACATGTTCAGATGTTGAAAGTATCGGGTTTTTTTTTTATAGTATAGCATGGGATTTTAAGGCGACAATATTTGAGTTGAATAAATGTAACAATCATCAACAATCGTTTAAAATTAGAATATTTGTTTAAAAAGCAAAAACAATAGCAAAATATAACGAATTCAATTAGTGATTAGTGATTTATAATTGGTTTCATATATAAACAGGAAAATTTAATGAAATAAAGTTATCTTGCAACTCAATTTACATAAATGTTCAAATAAACGTTTCTTAAACTCGACCTTGGCTGCGTAAAATAATCGGTTTTATATTAATATGTAATAACTTAGTTTCTTCATCAGATGTAATTTGTTTTTAGTTTACTATAATAATTCACCATAGCAATTATATCAAATCATAACAAGTCATAGTAATATACTTTTGGTTTTTTTATTTCCCTACACGTTTTCAAATATTTAAACAATAAAAATCTTTATGAAAATTATCGTCCGCATAACCGACTTTCTTGCATTCATCTTTGCTAGACCCAATATTCGAAAAAAAAAATTGGATTTTGCAAAATAACCACAAAAAAGATATTCGATATTCTGTAACTGAAGCGAAAACTAGTTTCTGACTATTGAAAGTATTTCATCTAGAAACCGGATCTTTTGACCAAATATTCAGTTTCCAACCTCAACTCTATAGCGGTATTTCTTAGAACTATGTTTACCAAAGTATGGTATGCGTATTCTCCGGAGAAGGTTTAAATTCATTCCCACGCTCCAATTAAGTTACTGCATCTCAGCTTCACTCAGCTTCAAAGAGCTTAAAAAACTTCAAAAAACACAAAGTTTTTAACTTTTTGTTTTCAAGAGGTTTCAGAAGGTTTCAAAAATTTACTTTTCGAAAAAATCAAATAAAAGTAAAGGTACTTAACCTGACTTTTAAATGTACTTATTAAATGTAGGAAAAACCAACTGTATATTTGCTTTGGCACTAATTTGCACAACCTCTAGAACATGCCATTAGCAATTCTAACATATTTTCATTGCTCGTACGCTATGCGGTAATGATATAATAAATGTGACAAATATCCAAATATTTTGCCCCACCGTGGCATTATTTTGAATCATAAAATGGAAACAAACATAAAAAATATTACCACCATTAACATAAACACGTTGAAGTCGGTTTAACTGCGCATTTTTTGTCCTTTAATTGCACTGAATGAAATACATGGAACAAGTACCATTATGCGGCAAATTCAAATCTTAGCTTCTTGAATATAAAACACATTTCTAATGTCGAAACGGCTGTATGTTTCGAAAAAATATCGAAACTATTCTCCCTATCATCATCAAAAATATTTCTTGCTGCTTGTAATCTGTATATTTCATTAAACTTATCACCTAACCCAGTGTTTCCCAACCTTATTTGTGCCATGCCCCACCTAAGCCTTTCTAAAATTCTTATGCCCCTTATGTAACATATACATAATTTTTAATATTAATAAATTGAATTGTTCACATAAGAAACTATATTGATAGGTTTTAGGAAGTAATCACTAAGAAATTTTTATTGAAACACAGTAAGTAAATTTTCAAAACATATAATGAAACATTAAAATTCAAATTCGACGTAATTTTAATAAAGACCCTTCTATAATAATTTATTACTTTAATTTAGTGAGATCCTTGCGCTTGATACTTGCTGCACCGAGATTTTATGTTAGGTTCCAATTTGCTTCAGTCTCAAGTCTCCTCGTTGTGTCAAATCCAGACGATTTCTTGTTTTTACCAGTTAATCATTTACAGCACTAAATCCACATTCAGCTAAATATGAAGATGGAATCTGTAACAATAGTTTTCTTGCACATTTGGTATTTGATTTCTGTTTCTTCACATTCCATCCCTCCTTTTATTTTTAATAAAGTTTTAATTGACTCATCATTTTGCATTCCAGCGAGTTCTTCTTGATACTGCATATTTGATATATCAGACAAATCCACTAACATTGGCTGCATCATCTATGTTTAAAAATCAATTTGTTTTAAATCAGAAAATCTTTCTTTTAAATCAGCCGATGGTATTTTCAGATGATCGACAATAACACGTATAATGGTACCATTTGCTTCACATTTTTAGAGCCAAGGAAACTGCTCAAAGTTTTTGTTGTTCTATAATATATTTCTCACATAACTCAATAAGGGTATCTTTGCCATTGCATCGACAAGTTTTATATTAAACAGTTCCATAAATCTTTTCAAGCAGTTCCATTTAGAATGCCATCTTCTTCAGTGTAAAGTAAAAGTCTCACATGGTCTGCATTTTGTTCTTCACAAAATAGATTGAAGAGACCCTCACATTTTGGCATTAGCTTTAATAGCATTGATACACTTTATTACTGGATGTACTATCCTTGGAGGTAGTGGTGCTTTCTAATCTTTTACAGAACAACATTTCCTCAGAAAAATGCTTTTTATCAATATATTTTACGTACGTTATCAATAAACGGGTAACAAACAAAAAAAGAAACCTTCCGAACTCTCCTGAAAACAACTTACATTCTCAGGCTGAACATACAAAATAGAAACAAAAAAACAAAACCCTCGTTAACACACTCTGCGCAAAGATCAAATAGCGTCTCAGGAGGAATGCTTAAACCCGGCATACTAAATTTCCTTGTAAACAAGAATATAACTAAGACACAGGGCAACAACGATAGGAGTACGTAGCAACTAACGTCGCGGCCTCTCTCAAAAAACAAAAACAGAACCAAGCAAGCTAAAGCAACTCACGAAACACATCTTCCAAGACGACTCGTCAGCGTGGAAGAGTATGACCAAAACCCTCCAAAGGAAACAAAATCACCCGATGATAAGAGAACCAAAAATAAAACACATCAATTATACATTGCAACTTATAACGTCAGAACCCTATCGACTTATGACCGTTTACTAGAATTAGAAGAGGCTATAAAAGAAATAAAATATGATATAATAGGAAAATCGGAAATATGGAGATGTGGCAACAAAATAGAAGAATTTGACAATTTTATACTCTGTCATGTAGGACATACACCGGGCAAATATGGTGTCGGTTTTATAATAAACAACTCACAAAAACACCATATAGAAAGCTTCATAGGAACATCAGAGATAATAGCCCATTGTGAAGCCCATTGTGGACCAAAGTAGCACAAGACAGAGAAACATGCGGATCTTTGGAGGAGGCCTTTACCCGCACAGGGGTTCTTGCAGGCTAAGCAGACTAATATTTAAGTAACACACTCAGATTGTAACTAAGAAACCATATTTATTATTTATTACTAGTATCATGTATAGTTTACAGGATATAAATGGCATTTTTATTTATTTATTTATTTAAGTTATCAATACCACCTCAGTGTCTTTCAATGTTGATTCATCCATTTGCACTGAAAATTTTCTTGTTTTCAGCTTTTCAACAAGTTATCTTTTTACATCGTCACTTATTTCGTCTTTTCTCCTGCTAACAGTATTGTTACTGAGTCGCACAGCTTTTACATCTTTGTGATCTTTCAAGAACCGTTTTAAGATGTAACGATATTGACGGTTTTATTAAATTCTCTCACATAGTATGATTTTTCCCAGATTTAGCGATGAAAATAGATAACTAGGCTCAAGAATATGATTATGAGTTGAAGTATGAGCAGTAAATAGAGACTTTATTGTTGTTCTGTTTTCAAAATTTATCTTTAAAGTTTGAAAGTAATTGAAATCTTAATTAATATGAGCACTAAGTTCTATTAATGAGCTACTAATATGCACTATTAATGATCACTACTAATATTCACCTTCAAATGCGCCTCAAGACGACCGTGTTTCATTGACTCGTTGGTGAAGCATTGCTGGCATAAAATACAAAAAGGAAATCGCTCATCGTGGGCAGCGGGTATGAACCCAAATTTAATTTGGGTATGAACCCAAAGCTGCGTTGTTTAGCGAGATTTTAAATCGTCCGGGGGTCATCGCGGAGCCTTCAGTCTGCCGCAGGGAGGCTAACTTGACGACACTAAAAACTCAGGTGATACTTTGGTCTCCTTTATAATATTTATTGGCCGCAATTTTTTAAGAATTTGCTTTTTTCTTTCAATTTTGGCTCCGAAATCTAGCATTGCATTTAAATGGTCCGGAGGAAAGGGTTAAACTCGGGTCGTGTCCATTTTCGAATTGCCCCCCTTAATATTCAAATTGCTCCCTGTGGGGCGTGGGCCCCACATTCGGAAACACCGACTTAACCTGTTCTGGAGATTCTTATATTCTATATATGATTCTTATATCCATATAACTAATTGTCTATACGAGCAAATACAATTATTGGAAGTGTGTGGTTTCAAAGTTTTTTGGCAAATATTATCCGCCAGATAATCCTTATTATAGGCATATTTCGACAAGTGTTTGCAAATCTTAACTTTTTCGGTGGAGTAAAGGGATATTTCTTCTAGTCGAAAATATCTTTACTCTAGTTCAGGCCTGGGCAAATGGCGGCATACGGGCCACATGCCGGCCGCAACGACCTTATATTCAGCCCGCGAAACAATTTATATACTCCTTTAATTGAAAGTGACATGCTTATTATGTTTACCAGGCCTGATGTTTACTTTATTATACCTGCCACTATTTTATAGACACTGCATATTTACGGTTGTTCTCTGAAAATATTGGGTTTTACAAGAAGAATATATTGTCCACTATGAGAGAACCTAACAATATTGTTCGGTCTAGGCGAGCATATCTGTAAATGCAAGAAATGCAAGAAATGCAAGAAAAATTAAAGCGACCCGCGGTTAAATTTTTTTACGCAATATAGCCGGACAACTAAATTTGCCACCCCTGCTCTAGTTCATCATTATGAAAGGTATTATGACTTCGTAGCTAAAATAACGCAATCAGCCAAGAAGAATTTATCACTGGTAAATTATTGGAAAATACAGTGGACTAACTACACCATCTGAGGCCCGTGGCAATTTCATTGCATGGGCTCCACTAAAGATCTTCTTCTTCTTAGAGCCCCTATCCGATTCGAATGTTGGCCATCATGTTGGCTATTCGAACTTTATTAACTGCAGCGCGGAATAGCTGAGTGGTTGATTGGTTGAACCACGTTCCTAAATTTTTCAATCACTATATTCTCCTTCTACCCATACCTCTAGCTCCATATACCTTGCTCTGGAGGATCTTCTGCAAAAGGACATATCGGCTCTCGTTACGCATTATATGTCCCAGATATTGTAGCTCTCGAGTCAACTGGCTTCAGGACTTCTTTTTCCTATCCCATCCTTCTCAGCACCTCCGAATTGGTTATTTTCTCTGTCCAAGGTATTCTTTGGATTCTTCGGTACAGCCACATTTGAAATACCTCAAGTTTTTTGGAGGAGGCCTCCGTAAGCGTCCACGATTCGACCCCATAAAAAAGTTAAAAAACACATTGCATCGCAGTAGGCGAATTTTCGTTGACAGCTGTAAGTCGTTGCTGGTAAAGACTGTCTCCGTCCTGACAAATGCCGTTCTGGCTTTTTCAATACGCGTTCTGATCTCCACAGAATTGTCCCAGTTATCATTTATGTTCGTGCCCAAGTATGTGTATTTATTTTTCTAAAGAGTTCCGTCGACTAATAAAATACCACGGGTTTTTTGGTCTTTACTGATTATCAAGAACTTTGTCTTGTTGGTGTTTAATAACAAACCATATTGTCGACTGTATGATGTAACAGTGTCCATTAGGAGTTGTAAGGCAGTTAGGTTGGCTGCAAAAATAACGGCATCATCTGTGTACCTTATGTTATTTAGTCTCTCATTTCGCAGGATTCCTGCATCAATATCTCGCAAGGCTTCTCTGAAGATGTATTTCGAGTACACTTTGAAAATTACAGGAGATAGTATGCATCCCTGTCTTACACCACGTATTATTTGTATCTCTTTCGTTGTCTCTCTGTCTACCCTGACATAAGCCCTCTTCTAATAGATATTTCTGATGATTTTGAGGTGCTTTCCATCCAGGCCAGCTTTTTGCCGAACTTCCATCATTTTCGTGTGTCGCACTTTATCAAGCGTCTTCTTATAATCCACGAAGCATGCGTATTCATCGCAGTTTTTATCCCTGCATCGCTGAAACAACACCTGGATCTAAAATGGAGCCTCTGTTGGCTCATCAAGCTTATTGTACGAAACTCGCTACATTTCGTAACATTAGGCTTTTTGGAGAGGGTAACAAATTCAGATTTCAGCCATTCCGTGGGTATAACGCCCGTATCATAGATCACATTGAACACTTTTTTAAGCCTCCCTAGTTTCTTCTCCTCGATCAACTTTAATATTTCAGCTGGTATTCCATCGGGACCCAGGGCCTTTTAATCTTTAGCATTTTTCAAAACTGCCTGTACTTCTCCTTCTTAGATTAGGGGACCATCTGTTTTATCAATATTGGGTGGCACCGTTCTCACGTCATCAAACAGTTGTTTAATGTATTCCTCCCAGGTTTGCTTAATTTCCGAATTCTTTACTATAACTTGGCCTTGGTTATCCTAAAGTACATTAACTGTTCTTCTCTTAACTGTTCCCGGAATTTCCTTTACCTTCTTGTGCAGATTAAAGCTCTCAAAATTGACCTGACATTCTTCGATGTCCACACATTTTTCAGTTTCTCTTTTTTTTTAGCTGTTGTTTTTCTCGCTCTTATTTCTCTCTATATGTTCATGTATTCTCTCATTTTATGTTTAAACAAACTCCTTCTTTCCATCAGTTCCAGGATCTCGTCTGTCATCTGTCATGACTAAAAATCGTCATGTTGTCATTTAATAAATAACTGAAGTAGTTTCCCAACAGTATTACTAATATTGTGTGCATTTTAGTTAAATATCTAATAAATTTAATTACCAAAATCATAGGTATTAGATATTTATAATGAAATAGCAATTAAATCTTATCAATATGTTTATTAATAAAATTATTTTCTCCTAGTTTTCTGTTCCGTCAATAACCTCACAGCCTGTTTTGTCCCATAGCGTTCCTTAAATGGGTTTTTATTAATTTTAATTTCGAAAATGATCTTTCTGGCTGTAGTCACAGAAATTGTGACACATAACATTAATGCAGTACATATTTCAGGAAGGCTGCATGGTATAAAATGATTCTTTATTATTAATAAATCTTCAAGTTCTCTAATACACAAAGACTATATCGTCTCTGAAGGTGGACCGAACATTGAGAATTTCCCTGGAAAATGATTCAGATATGTCTTTTGTATATATTTCAACCAATTCTAGAGTTTTTGTAATAGTTCAGTTAATAGTTCAGTTTGCAAAGTGGTGGGTTGCAAAACACTGAAATTAGAAACAATTTCATTGTTTTGCAATTTCTGTTGATTAAAAATGATGTGAAACACTCGATAAATTACGTTCACTTTGAACAAACTGTCCGGATCTTGGAGACGCTCATCTTCGCAAAGTTCGTCAATAAAAAATTTCGTTTCACCTTCCACTAATGAGTTTTAGAAAATTCAGTGTTGATGGACTACTTTTTTGCTACACTATTTGATTCCTTTTTTAAATTTTCAAATTCATGTCGACACCTTTACAATTCTTCCAGACAAATTATAAAACGATTTAAGGTATTTGAAAGATCTATGGCTTTAGACTGAAGTGCTTTAGAGGCTGAATCGATAATATGTAGAATATTGCAATGGAAAACCAATAATATAATAAACTTGTAGTCGCTGATCTTCTCCTTAAGTGAAATAACTTCATTTCTTTCATATATTTGCAGTTTAACAGATTATTCTTGCGCTTTTTGGACATCAACAAAGCGAACTTTTAAAGCAAAAATAGCATCATATCGCCCCGCCCATCTAGTAGAGTTCAATGTTTTTAATGTTATCGAAGTTGAAGACTCCGTTTTTTGATCAGATATAAAACTTATTAACATAAAATATTCTATCTTTCGATACTGTGCCCAAGAATAATATATAAATTTGACGAACTGTTTAAAAAAATGGTGCATATCTAAAATTCAAATTATGAGCAGCATAGTAAACATATATCGCAAAAGGCTCGATATCTTTGCATTATCCTGCATTATCTTCCTATTAGGCTCGATATTCTTTAATCTTATATCGATTTAGCTCGATACTCGCCTATGAGTTTTTGAACTCCAATATAAACGCCTTTTATTGTGTTAGCACCGTCATATCCTTGTCCTCGACACTTATTTGAAGATATATCTTTATCATTCATGTATATGTTTATATTATTATGAATTTTCTGTAATGATTTGGTTAAACATTGCTTAAACAATGCAGTTTGGTACTTAACTTTATGAAATCCTAGAAATGACTCTATAATGATGAGCGCCTTTGGGTTTCCATTTTCGTATTTCTCGATCATGCAATAACGGTAAAGTTTACACATTTGATCTGTTTTTTAAACATCTTGAGTCGTAACGAATAAGAAAGAGTAAAATGGTTTTTGGACTTGAGTATTTTATCTGGCCAGAGGGCCAGATTTGCTTAAAAATTCTTTTAAAATCGTATCGTGTTTTGCTAATAACTCAACAATACTCAAAAAGTTTCTTAGACCATTGCTATCTGCGTTTTCTCTGTCTCCACGAAAGGCTAAATTAGATGTTGAAAGTGTTAGAGTAACATCAAGAAGTCTAGAGTCTAGAGAGTGAGGCGCCACTCACTGGGCAAAAATCCCAAAAAGCTGGCTATAATGCAAGAATTTTTTTTTCGGTATTTTAAGATTTAAATGATTACACTAATTCCCCTAGCATCATTTGTAAACATTAGTTGAGAGCTGGTAGTTTCTAAACACCCTTTTTTCGTTCTCAATCGTAGACGTTATTATAAGTTGAAACGTGTGCACGTCTCGACCAAAAATACCAGCTTTTTAATAGTGTATAGTTTTTACATCGAGTGACCAATTTTAATAGAAAGACATGGATTTTTCTCGCGAATGTAAGTACTTTAATAAATAACTAATTATAAATATATGTGACAACGGTGGAAATTATAAATTGATAGACAATGGACTGCGGTTTTTAGATACTTGAAATATTTCACGCTGATAAAAATAGAGTTTTAAAAAAAATCCTGCCAGAGCCTGTCTTGTTTTCATAATTAAATAGTAGGTTACATATTTATACATAACATATCTGAAAATTGAGACCGGCACGACCCAGAAGCCTGCCGATTTTATGCCCTTTGTAACAACCGTCATTGTAGAATGCGTTATAAATACTGTTACATATGTTATATCTGTTCTGATCAAATCTATTCTTAATAATAATAATATATATATATAATAATAATAATCTAATTTTAAATACATAAGCGATGTTTCATTATTTACGAAATATTGAAAAAAATTCCAGCAGGTTTTCGGCAGCAATTAGGACTTTTAGTGTATGCCCCAAAACAGGGATATGGGAGTACTAATGACGGTAATACACCGCGCCGCTTTTTCCAAAAATTATATAGAAATAGATAGAAGAAAACTTAATCAAGAGGTTCCATGTAATACTTCAAGTTATTTCGTGTGGCTTTGATGTATACATTTCAAAGTTTGAGAAGTACGCTGTTTCAACCGCGCGAAGATTTCCATGGTACTACGTGCTTACTAGTGTACACAAAATATTAATACACGGGCCACAAATAATAGAAGCATCATTGTTGCCTATTGGACAAATGTCTGAAGATCAGTAATCAGCGACTCCAAGAACCCCTAAATAATAAATTTTGCTTAAAAGTAACTAAAATTCATAAATATCAGTCGCCATTTTGTATCCGCTATTTTGTTTTTTGGAAAACCAATATCAGATTCGTAATCAGCGACCCCGAAAACCCTTGAATAATAATTTTTGTTTCAATGTCATTAAAATTCATAAATATCAGTCGCCATTTTGTATCCGCCATATTGTGTTTTGGAAAAACAATTTCCGATTCGTAATCAGCGACCCCAAAAACCCCCGATTATTTTCGAATTATGGCCAGCTTTTTGAGGTTTTTGCCCACTGTGCGCCAGAAAGATTTTTCTATCTTGAACATGGACTCTTGCTCTTCATCTAGTGGTCCCGCCATTTAGCCACCATTGTTGATACGTAAGACAAGAATCCTGAGAATCCAAATATCTCGTGTCTTTGTATGGCGTTTAGAATGTGTTTATAGTCATAGCCTTCCATCCAAACATTTTCATTTTTTTTAAATGCCCTTATCGGTAATTAAAAAAATATTCTTATCACTAATTTATGGTGAAGATAAAGCAATATTCTTCACACTAAAATATTTGATTTTTGCTAGTACCTTGTTGTGGTTGTTCTGGATCTGGATATACACTGGTGTCAGGTGCTGCATTTGTTATATTGTTACGTTTAGTTACGTCCAGTTCTTCACATTCGTGCTGTTCACTTGTTTTTAGTCAATAAAGTCAGCATTTTAAAGTACTGACGTATTTTAGGTTAGGTGTTTTCCCTAACTTTTTTGGCTCCCTCTTTCTCTTTCGTTTTTCGCTCCCAAATAGTTCTTAGAATTAGACATATTGATTTCTAACTTTCACAATTAACATTACCCTGCCTGTATTTGCAGGTTGATTAAAACAAAAACTTTGAAAAATCAAGGACACAAATGGCTGATAGTCAAATTGTCATAACAACTAAACGAAAACGGGGCGTCGTCTGGACCAGTGGCATTTTGCCCTGCCACCTTATAGTTAGGTCACTGGAAAAATAGATAATTAGAAAAGTGATAAATGCTCCGTTAACTAGCAAATTATTAGGAAACAAAAACCTATTGACTATATCCTTGCAATTCTATTATCTCCTGTAGACTTCTTCTATACATAGAAATCATTCTGTATATACCTCTTATTATCCCATAATATTCTCAAATCTACATTTTCATTTGGATACTTAAATTGAAATGAACATAATCACTTGTTGCACTGAAATTAGATATTCTCTTTTTTCAGCAGGATAAGACAGAAAGTACTAAATACTAAGGACTAGAGAGACACGTCTAATAGAAAATGCTAAGATAACTATAGAGGCAAAACTAGAGATATAAGAGTATGGAGACATGAGTAAATATATAAGACTTGACAGACAAGACCCAACACACATAACTACATGAATAGGAGTGGGCATAAACGGACTGAAACAAATATTGACAGTCGTATCTAGACAGACAGAGCTTAACAGATTAAACTTAAGAGATACAATGACAAAGAGAAGTAATAGATATACTAGACTGGAAAGAAACAACTAGATATAGAATACTAGAATGGATAAACTAGAAAAGCTAAAGTAGACAAACAACAACCTAGCTACAAAGACAAGTAAGATACCTAAAAATTGACGCACAACGATAGAAAAATAAAACTGTATAGATGAATTTACAGGAAAACGCTACATATAAAGGGTCTTGCAATAACAGATTTCATTTTGATATGTAAAAGAAAGCATTTTTAAGTGAAATCATCGGATGTTAATTTAATTGTAAATAAGAGGGTATGCCATTAACGATTGAAACCAATATTAGCCAAATGGCCGCCAATAAATAGCCAAATGGCGGCTATACTTGCCACTTGCCACTTTTCTGACGGGCATACCCAAAACAGAATACCATATGAAATTATTGATTGGATCTTTGCATAGTAGAATGTAAGGAGATCTTCGATTTTTAGAATTTGTCGTAGATACCTAATTTGGAAGAGCTTCCTATGTAGTTTGGAGCACATATGTTGTATAGTGGTGTTCCATTGAAGGTGTTCCTCTAAATAAATTCCTAGGAATTTGGCCACCTTGGTTCGTATAATTTCGTCATTAATTATTTTCAACTGGACGTCTATGGAGTAGTTGTTACGTGCTACATGGAATATAACGTATTCTGTTTTATTTCTGTTGAGAAAGAAACTGTTGTGCGTGAACCATTTGTTGAGTGTATCCAAGAGCATGTTGGCACGCAGTGGGTTTTTGGAAGTCATATTTTTCCGAGAAGATAAAACTGACGTCATCAGCATGTAATGCGCAGTGTTGATCTCAAAGGTAGCTGACCAGGTCTGCGCTGTTTAGTAAGAATAGAGTTGGAGCTAAGACACTGTCCTGCGGGGCATCCATGTTTATACAACTGGATTGGCCAGTTATCGATCCGCATTTTACTTTCAAAAATTGTTTCTTATTTGTGAGGAAAGTTGTGAGCCTTCTAGCAGATTTACCACTTATACCGTAATTGTAAATTTTGTTAAGGAGTTTCTTGTGCGACACATAGTCGAAAGCTTTCGATAAGTCGCAAGATACCAATCGGGTGATTCCCTTCATCTAAAATTTGTTATAGAATTCGGTTAACGTTGTTATTGTAGATTTACCTTTGGTGAACCCGTGCTGTCAATTTGGCACTAAGTGGAATTTTTCTATGAAGGGCAACATTCTAATCCGCATGCAATATTCTAATATCTTTGCTAGAACCGATATTAGGGCTATAGGACGATAGTTATTTGTTTGCGACGTATCTCCATGTTTATATACAGGTATTATTATTGCGGTTTTTTAAATTTCTGGAAAGATTTCATTATCGAGGAAGGCGTTAACAATGTCTGCTATTGGGTGTTTCACGATATGTCTGAATTTTTTAAGAATGATGGTGGGCAGTGAGTCAGGTCCACAAGTAGTTGTATTTCTTAGTGACTCCATAATCTGTAGGATTTCAGTTGCTGTAAATGTTTCCAAGAATATTGTTTGTGAGATGCGTGTGATAAGCTCATCAGTGATGTATGTTGGTTGGATCTTTTGGCGGATTACTTTCGGTGCTTGCTCAAAAAAATTGTTGAAGATTGTTGCAATCTTCATCTGTTTTGGCGTAACTAGCATGTCATTTTCCTCCATTCGGATTGGTTTTGGTGCACTAGGTTTATTCGTCTCTGCTCCTTTCCAGAAGGCTCTTTGTCTCTTTGGTGCTTCGATTATTTTATGACGAAAGAAAGACTCTTTTGCTGACTTAATAAGCATAGAGTATTCATATTTTTGTCATTTGCTTTTATGTATTGGATATTGTTTTTGGAGAGTGCACATATCTTTTAGTTTGCTGTCTGACCGTTTTACCTCCTTCGTAATCCAATAATTGCGAGTCTGATTGATTTTCACCATAGGAAAGCATAAGAAGAAGTAATATTGTAGGATGTTGATGAAGGAAACTGGCTTCCCATTATAATCCCGGTTATTATAGATTTCCTGCCAGGTTTCGTTCTGCAAGTGTTGGGCAAAGCGATTTTTGTTCGAGATCGACATGTTTCTGGTAAGGCTATGTTCTTTTTTCTGAATCATCTTCGTATTGCCACATGGACGTATTAATCGATGGTCGGACAGCGGGGTGTGCATAATATTGCAGACCTTGCAAAATATTGTCTAACTGTGTGCTTGATTTTTCTATTGTCCTTGTATATGGGTGGACATATTCGACAATTCTAATGATGATGATCTAGGTCATTGTTGTTTCTATACCACATTTGATTGACATAGCACTGTTTTATAATTCCAATTTTTTACCGTTTTTGCAGCTGTTACATATTAATGGGTTCGCTCAAATAGCTACTCCCCCTCCCATTGATTCGGTTCTGCTGAAATGGGTGATTAGCCTGTTGTTCTGAATATGAGTAGGTGTTATGTACTCAGTGGATAGCCATGTCTCAGATAAGCATATGAAATATGGATTTACTTCGAGTTGATTTTTTTTTTGTTGCGTAATGATTGGATGTTTAGTGCTATTGATATATTCATATTATTTATTGTTTGAAATTTTCTAATTAATTTTGAACCCTGCTCTGTTCGAGGTATGTATAGCAAAAACGATTAATATGAGTATATCTTGGCCATAATTCAGGGTTTATAATATCATCTAGATTGTCAAGCGGTACTGACACTTTAAAATAAGAATAGTCTTCTGGCCGTTTTGCCGCTAACTTCTTATAGAACACAGTTTCGAACTTGCTGAGCTTCAGATAATTGATGATGTCATCTTCAGTTAGCTGTGGCTCAGGTTTTGATATGTGCAGATGAGCGTATTTAGTTACTGCCTTTATACCAGTTTGTTCCGTATTGGTACCTAGTAATTTAGTTCTTCGATTTTATTTCCTATTGTATTTGTTTTGAGTTTTCCAGTCCTTATTATTTATTGCTGTTTATTTGACCTTGTTTGTGGCGCTACCATATTGGGTATCTAAGCTTAAATGTTTAGTCTTGTCTGTCTAAACTAGCCTGTGTTGTCATCTCTGTCCACTCTTGTCTTTCTAGTCTTGGTTGGCTTCTCTGTCTAATCTGCTCTATCCAATTTTTCTGTTTAATATAGTCTGTCAAGTCTTTCCCGTCTACTCTTATATGTCTCATCTTGTCTGCCTAGTCGTGTCTGTCAAGAATTGTTTGTCAAGTATTGTATCTCTAGCCTTGATTTTCATCCCTGTTAAGTCTTTTCTGTCTAGTCTTATATGTCTAGTCTTATCTGACTAGGCTTGAGCCTCTAGTCTTGTATGCCTAGTCTCGTCTAGTCTTGTCTAAAATAGAACAATATCTAGTAGCATCTACATTTTTGTATAGTGTCTTCTATTTGGTCTTGTTAATTTATATCAATATTGTTTGTATTTAAGTAATATATCAAGTATTTACTCTGATTTATTTTAAATTGTTGTTGAATAGATTATAAACAAGTTGTCCATTTTACAATTGAATTACTATTCTAATATAAATGTGTCTTGATTTTTAAACGGTAACACGGTCTCAGTAGTTAAACTACATTTTCTTGTTTCATGTGGAACTATAAATAATCGAATCAGTAGAAAGGGGAACAGGAAACCGGGATAAAGTTTGAGAACGTTAGTTGTTAATCATGTAAAGCTAAAGGGCCATTAGACGTTGAACAATATTGTCTAACACCGCATTAATTGCACCGCCTTCATTTCTACTTCTAAAGTAAAGATTCTTACTTCTAACCTTACAAACAACAATGTATTTTTTTATTTACAAACAACAAAGATTCATAACACAATAAACATTATAAAAATAACAATGAATAATAGACACTAGGTTTAAGTTTCAAATATTAGTGTAAACTAATTTGTGATTGTGAGCTAGTGTCTAGTACTTATTAATATAAGAATAATTTCATTACTTTTTTAATTCTTTCAAAGAGTAAAAGCTGTTATTGAGTGAAAATTGAATGTACTATTAATACAAATAAAATAATCGAGAAAATCGTTTCACGCTGGAGAGAAACAGTACCGATGATGTGAAGGTAATTTTGTATAGTGGTTTCTCTAGTCTGTCTAGTGTTAATTCCCAATGGATTCGTGCCCCATTGGGCTTCTCACTGACTCCGTTTGTGCAATTTTCCATGAAGGATGTGCTGAATAAACTAAGCGTTGGCGCAAAGGTCCAGCGGTTTCTAGAGAGAAGCTGTTTTCCAGCCATAAGAAACGTTCTTGGCTTCCACCGTAACGCATTTTTTTGAGCATTATGAAAAACACAAGTTATTATATTTATTTGACATATTTGTTAAAATATTTATTTGTATTGCTTATGATATAATTAATTGAAAAGCATTAATTTAAGTTTTTTAAATGATTTGTGGTGACTGCTAACATAAGATATGCAAATAACGCGACAAAGGACAGAAATTTGGCATTTTCTATACTTTGAAACTATGGTGAGTTAAACGACTTTCGCAGCTTGACATTAACTTTTTGTGACTCACGAATTTATCCTTCGCTTCCTTTTTTGCACATTTTCCTCTAACCTGAATGTTGAGGGACGTCCACTTCTGCGAATATCTACAACAGATTTCGTATCAATCAACTTGGACGGGCAGTTCCTGTTCGTCTTGACATCCACCGAAGCACGAGGAACATTCCTTCGCCATCTCTGCACCTATACAAGGGACTGCCACTGTCACACTTCTTAACGGAAGGGCAATTGCTCTTGTAGATGTAATCCTATTGATCAGAGACAAATTAAATTTAAATGATATTGCTTATAAATTTTATGAAATGAAAATGTTCATACAGCAAATATTTAAAATACATCTGCATATAAATATTTGTAATTTAATTAATTTTAATTTTAGTTTCAATTCAGGCTTTTACTTTTTATACGTAATAGTATAAATACAGTAACAGAAATGCACCAATTTACTTACTAAAACTGACGCACAAGGGTTCCTAAACTTCACATCCACCATGCTCTCTTACAGACAGTCGTCTCTACTCGTCTCTTTATTTCAATATAACATTTATGTATATATTTTGCATATTTCGGGGGGGTTCGAACCCCCAAAACCCCCCTTCCCCTGGCTACGCCCATGGTCCCGGCATTTACAAAATTAAATTATAAAAAAATATAGTTTTGAAATTATTCTTCTATATAACTTTAGAAATTTAAATCATATTTTATTCCAAACACTGTTCGGATGCAGAATGAAATTATTTATTGCAATAAATGAATTGCCAACAAACAACTATTGTCAATTGTACTTCAGAGCGCGCACATATTGATTTATTTTTAAATTGTGTCGTTTAGGAGCTTATTTCCGTAAACAAAAAACAAAAAATAGGAGAACCTGCTGCCGTCATAATGCGTAATGGAATTCCAGGCCGCGGTAACTGATTTTTAAACACTTTTTGTTCGCCACTGAAACGAATGTAATTATGGTTTGTTTTATTCTGTTCCCCTAAATTTATCTTTGAATAATTTATTGTCCGCGAAATGTTGTCAGTTATTGTTGAAATGATTTAAAATGTTTAATTCTATCAAGCTGAAATTGTTAATTATTATTTTTAATTGATGATGGTTAAGTCTTTACATCAGATAAAATCTATTATATATATACGTGGTTTAAACAGTTAAACGGATATATACGGTATTCGGATAGTATTTTTTTGTGCAAATGTGTGTGATACTTTCCCCTATATCAAATATCAAATATTTTATTCCATTATATAAGCGTACAGAGAAAGTCGGTATAATATAAATAATACATGTTACATTTGTAGGCAAAAACGGAATTCGTCAAACTGCTCTTAACTTTTGTAGGATTCTATCATGTATTGTATTCTTGAAGCGAGCATGTTTCAATTTCTATGAGAAGGCGTTTGAGCTCCTTCTCAAACTCTTTAAATTTGGTTAACGTTATTATATATAGTGGTAGATTGTTAAATAATTCTATATTATATGGTGGTAACTTTTCTGTCAGGGTTAACTTGTGTGGAAGTTTCTTATAAGTTGTATTTTTATTTCTAGTCTCCTTTGTGTGATGGAGCTGATGTTCTTCAAATAACGAAGTATACCTGTAGTAAGCCAGGTGATTTTATTATTACTTCATCACTTTTAATATGTTCAAAATCAGCTCCTACTTTTCTGGTAAAAAAAAATAATGGAAAAAGTATTCGTAGTGAGGTGGCATGAAAATATTGATGATTATTGTAAGATTGGTGACATAGTTAGCAAACTGAATAATCAAGATATATATGGGGCTTGTATGGAGGCGGCAATAGCAATGCCAACGCAAATTGGAGAATATGAATTAGAAGTAGGAAATGAAACCCTGCGACGAATAGGGAAATCTATACGCCAAAAATCCCTTTTTGAGTTTTTTTTGTGGTAAAGGAAAGTAACCAAATATGGAATACCGTTTTGTATTTTATCCAAAACGTTTAGTTATCAAAAGATATACATTTGAGCTTCAGATAGTAACAGTCTTGTATTATATTTATTAATTATATGTACTATAATTTCTTTAAAATAAAATCAACGCCAAGATATCTAATTATGGAATAGGTACCCCAACTATGGAACACTACAAAAACTATCCAAAATCAACCTTAATTTTTATGAGATACTTTAGGAACTTTAGTCAACTACAAAATAACTTCTGGCAATAATCACATATCCAGGGATCTAATTCTGCACTAGCGCAATCATTATGTGCCCAGAGTTCGCACATTAGGCATATGATACAGGTTTTTCCTCAAATAACTTCAGAAAACATCATATGACAGAACATACAGTCTGCATCTTCCGAGGCAGCATCATCATTTCTTATTAACACATCCGGCTCACTGTCTGTGCCTGTGGTTTTCTGTTTTTGTTGTTTGCCTATCGTTTTCTTTTCGTTATGTATTTTATTCTTAGCCTTACTCGATCTATTTCTTTTCTTCTTATTTCTTCTTACCTTTTTTCAACGTAGTATTGATTATTGCTGCAACCGATGCTTTTCTTCCCTTGTTCTATGTTTTATCGTAGGGAGACACCAAATTTAGACTGAGGCGAGAGAGCCTAGAAGATTTGTTTTGATTTACATTGACTACGCAGCCATATTTAGCTATGAGCCCGCTATGTTATATGTTTTTATTCAGTGGCCATAGTCCTGTGATACGAATCTCATTCACTGCAATCTTACCTGTTTGCACTTTTAGGTAACTCTTGCCAAATAGCTGGACGATATCATAAGGACTTAGTGGCATGTTATTATTTCGAATCCACGTTCGTATTTCTTCATTATTATTACTATTATATTTATTATTATTAGTTCATGCGACAGAAGACGGATACCGATGAGACTGTCGTGTTCCTCGTCAGGTTCTACTATGATGGGTAGTTGACCTGTTCCCGATTTAAGGTTTGTAGGTTGCTATCTAGGCGGGTTTTGAAGATCAGTGAGGGTGCGTCGACAGTATCCTGGTCCAGTTGATTCCAGATATAGGCTACTATGTTTTTAAGGAAGTTTATACGAAACAGCTTGGAACATCTTTCTATGGAAAGCTTCCTACTGTGCCCCCTGAGATGATTTTGGTCACTGATGCGAACAAAATTGAGTTGAACGTTGAAGTGGACACCCAGAATCTTGTGAATCAGGATAATATATCCTCTATGCGGCATTCTCGAAGAGCTAGTAGACCCAGTTTGATGCAACGAACCTTATCGCGAAAATCTCAGTTCGAAAGGAATTCTGGTGATAATTCTGGTCGTTGTACTTGTTCAAGTTATAAAATGTCCTTAGCAAAATAGGAATTCAAGCAGCTAACCGCCAACTCCAGCACCGGCCTTATGAAGGCTTGTTTGGACGTATAAGTATAGTACCCACAGAGTGGGTAAGCCCTAAGTATAGTACCCACAGAGTGGGTAAGCCCTTAGGATAAGGTAAATAAAGGAACTTGCACTTTTTACAAGTTTTTCGTTGTGGCACTCCCATTTGACATCCTGAGTCATTGTAACACTTGGGCCTTTTTTATGCTTTGCAACATTGAGTAGGCTACCATTTAGGGTGTACTTAGTGTTGGGGTTATTGGGTCAAATGTGCAGTACGGTGCACTTAGCCACATTCATAGACATGAGCCACGTGTCAGTACACCTCTAGCTTGAAGTAATATTTCCTAAAATGTTCCACCACTTTCCAGCGGGTTGCAGTATTATTTCGTGTTTTCTCCAAAAAAAAAAACAGATTTAACTTGATTTTGAATGACATGTCGCTGATGTAGACCAGGCATAGCAGAGGGTTGATGACGGAACCCTGCGACACTTCGCTTTAAACTGCTTTGATATCTGAAAACGATCCACTAACTCTGATTTGAAATCTGCGTTCGAAGAGAGAGCCAGTTATCCAGCGCAGGAAGGAACCCCTCACTCCATAGTGCTCCAGCTTGTGCAGCAGACGTCTAAGAGGGACTTTGACGAATGCCTTCTCAAATTGGGTAGGAAACTATGCTGATTGATTGGAATGATCTTGTTTTGGAAAAGTCGAAGTCAGACTAATGGTTCGGTAATTTTGGGGTTGGTATCTGTCTTCTTTTTCAAATATGGACGTAACTGCGGCATTAGATCACATCGTCGGTATATATGTATATATATATATATATATATATATATATATATATATATATATATATATATATATATATATATATATATGTATATATATATATATATATGTATATATATATATATATATATATATATATATATATATATATATATATATATATATATATATATATATATATATATATATATATATATGCTCTGTCCTGCCGAAACAGCCTGTGGTTGTCTATCTTGAGGGGGTCCATGATATCTTCATGTAGCCAAGATTGGCAAATAAATGTGAGCAATAGCAGGTAGCTCATCTATTTTGGTCGTTAGTGTGTTTGCGTTGGTGTAAAGGAAGTTGACTTCAACTGTGCTAAGTCGGCTAGCGTTGCTTAGTGTATTGGGTCTATGTTTATAATAAGTCCTCAGTGGTCCCATAAAAGTATTGTCAAGTGGCTGGAGCTGAAGCTTGTGTGCGGAGGTATAAACAAAATAACAAAAAAATACTTAAATTCTTAAATTTTTCTGACAGCAACAAAACAAAACCGTATAGTGAGTGGAAAGAGATAAATGATCACTGCTTTTTGCTTCTAGCGGTATTTGTTTCCGAGAAATGCCGGTATTCCACATTAGGGATACTATTCAATATTTAGTTACATACCTGTAAACTTATCTGTGTATTAGAGCACATATTTCTTAGATTTTACGGTTTTTTTGTGAGTTCATAGAAAATTGTTTTTGTATGAAGCTTTTAGTGCAAATCGGATATTTGTTTACTACATTTATTGAGGTGGCAGACGAAAGCATTTTTTGGCGAAATGTTATAAATCGAAATAAAAGTAAAAGATAAAACGACTAGACGAATAGATGGTATTTGTAATATGTAATACAAAATGAGAATGAAATTTCTATAATTCTCATGATACTTCGTCTTATACTTCTCCTGAGAAAAGGAAATTTAGCACATAGATTCACTACCGCATTCTCTATCGACTTGGCATAAATTTGTCAGACATGCAGACGTATTTCGGCGCAGACTTCAAATGGTGGTGGCCGCAATTTGTAAATATCTAAAAAAATATTTGGGTATATTGAATTTTGAGATTTTATAACTAGGAAATGAAATACTTTGAATCTTTTCTTCAAAGGTTATATTTTTGTAATATATGTATTCAGTTATACTGATCATTTTTACATTTTTAACGAAATGTATTACAAAATACATATATTACGTATATATGTACATATATTACAAAAATATAATTTTTCATGTAAAGACTAAAATAATTACATACCTAGAGAGCCTTGATTTCAAACCCTTAATCGCAGAGATTGTTAACATAGAAGTAGAGTCCCTGAATGTTTGATGAAAAAATGAAATAACAAACAACATTGATGAACTAACTAAGGAATATTCTAAAGTTCTAAGTTTATCCCGTTATTAGAAAACACGAACAATATTAACGTTAATAAGTCAGTTTCAATCAGAAAAGAAACGATTTATAATGAATGAAACCCGAAACTCTCAAATCGATAGTCAAAGCGATAGCAGGTAGAAACGGCGATGCCAAAGAAATAGATCATCATTATCGATAGTGATAAGATTGTAGAAGTCAATACCGAGGAATTAAATTCCTCTAACAATACACACGGCCATGCGAATAACTAAAACATAAATAAAACATCCGTCAAACAACTTCCATGACAAATGAAAATCAATTAAATACAACAGTTTATGGAGAGGCAAGCCTGGACAGTAATACATGGAAAATTCCGCGCAATCGAAGACGTTCGAGGATGTCTAATGTAATCCAATGGAGAAAAGATGAAGCAACCGAAATTAAAGCGGCTACATGGTATAAGCATTTGCATGTTTTTCGACTGGATCCAAAACTTATAGGAAAAGAGTTAATTTTCTACCTAAGAAATAAGAACTTCAAGCAGGTTAGCTGCAAAAAGCTTCTATCTAGGTTTCCATACTAGTATTTCTAGCCCTTTAAGGTCTCGGTAGCTGTTGATGATTTCCCTAATGTCATCAACCCGAATCTGGCCTTGCAATACCTGTATTAACCATTTTTTACCATGGCTGGGAAAAGGGGAAACGAAAATTTAGATAAGACGATAAGAGACAAAGCAACACCAACGGAAGTATGTCTGATTAATCAGAACACAAGATCGGGATTCCAATTCGAACAGTTGAACACAAGCGGCAGAAAACACGTGCGCTCTTTTCTGGCGCGTGTGTTGTGGACCTAGTTTTCTGTGGCGCGTGTTTTTGCGGCGCTCGATAAGATAAGCGGCTAGGAAATCGGTTAGAAAGACGGTTATAAAAAGACACGCGTAGAGGGAAAAGGGTTTAAGTGGGACGAAGAAAAGGGGGAGCTAAATACAGCAAATTTTTGAATAAGAGTACAAGAAAAAGACGACAGGACAGAAAAGGGGAAACGAACACGGAGACGCAAAAGGAAGAAAAGGAGCAAAGAAGAATAATATTCTGGAACACAGAAGCAATAAAAAAAACAAAGAAAATGAGTTTTTGGAGTATTTGGGATTATTTGACTTAATGGGAATGGTAGAAACGTGAGTGGAATAGACGAGGTGGGAATAATTTGGAAAAAAATGCCGTTTTAAAGAGTTTAAGTGAAAGTGTAAATATGCAGAGAGGGAAAGCAGGAAAGAGAGAGCTAAAGGTGGGATAATAATAGGGGTGAAAAAGGGATTGGAATAAGAAAACGGAACGGAAGCAAAAGAAGGAGGGATTATGGAAAGAACGGTAAAAGTTAAAAAAGAAAATGGAGATTTGTAACAATATACAGCAAGAGTAAGAAAAAAAACGAAGAGAATGATAGAAAAGCGAGTAAAAGAGCAAGAAGAAGGAACTCTGGTGATTGGGGAGGATTTTATCGCAAAAATTGAGGGAAAGGGAAGACGGATAGAAGAAGAATAGCAACAATAGAAAGAAGACCAACAAAAGATGCAACAGAAAACGCAGAAGAGAGAATACTGATTAGTTTAGTAGAAGAAAAAGTGTGGGACATACTTAATGGAAACAGCATAGAAGATGAGAGACTGGAGTACACGTATATTGGACCAAGAGGAGAGACAGTTATTGACTATATTATGGCGAATCAAGAAGCATGGGATGAAATAAAAGAATTCAAGGTGGGAGAAAGAGTCGAGTCGGACCATTTCTGCCATTCTTGCTTTTCTGCATCTTGCATTTCTGCTTCATATGTCATTGGAAGTGAAGACAAAGGGAAGAGAGAAAGATAGAAGAAGTGGAAGGACGTTAGAAGAAAAATTGTGAGGAATATTAGGACGGAAGAAGAAAAAGAAAATTATAGAACAAGACCTAGGGAGGCAAGATACGAAGAAGACGGGATAAACGCGACAAAAGTGAAGGAACTGGATGATTGCGTAAAAAACGCAACAGAATAAAGTGATAGAGACAAGAGTGAAGATGGGGTCTTGGAAAAACGATTGGAGGGATAAAGAATTGGAAAAGAGAAAAAGCAACTAAGGAAGAGTACAAGAGAGCACGCAAGAGGTACAAATTTATTTTGAAAGTGGTGTAAGTCAATTTTTTGTTGTTTCGAGGAAATTGTTAATTAAATTAAGTTAAACATATTAGTTGCTACGCACTTGCCTATATTGGCCAATTTTAAATTGAACAAAATATTGGCATTTTCTATAATATTAAAAACTTATTAGTAATAAATAAAAAGTTTACACAGAATTAAGCATAAATTGCGTAATATTTATTTTTTTTAAATGGACTTACACAACTTTCAAAATAAACGGTCCATATTTTGTATATACATTATTATTTCTAACATTTTCAATGAAACTAATATTTTTTATAAAAACGAATACTGTATTAAAACATAAATAAAATGGATTCACTCCAGCACTTTCAACAGCTATAAAATTGTAATAAACCAACAAGGAAACTACTCCACAATAAAACACAAAATCCTCTCTATATCCGGAGGAAGAAGAAATTAGGAAAGCTATCCGCGAGCTCAAAAACAATAAAGCATCCAAAGAAGATGGCATTTTAGCAAAACTAAGAACTATGGTAGCTTCTGTTACATTACTTCGAACAATATATGGGCTACGGGTAGTGTAGCCTAAGAGCAAATAGGCCAATATATGAAAGGATATAATTAACATCTAGAAATCACGATCAAGAAACGTAAACTTCAGTTCTATGCCCGCATGGTACGAATGATTCCTGTGAGGTTAAATAAACAAACATTTGATAAAATTGATAAATATAGTAACCAAACCATCTACATGAAGCAGACCAAAAGAAGACCTATAAACATCCAAATTGACAGAGGAAGACTGTTTCAACCGAGAAATGTGCAGTAGGATAATATATGAATTTAAACGTACTGGTGGGGCACATTGTGGGTGTAAAGCAAACCCCAAGTGAGGGAATGAACTGCAAGAACAGAAGGGATCAGTCCGAAAGAATTAAGAACTACTGGTATGAGATCACCATCTCATACATCGTATGAGACGATATTTCAGTGGTCCAAGAGGCCTATATATATATATATATATATATATATATATATATAAATATATATATATATCTCTTTGGTCTATCGTCTTTGGAAATGGACTGCAAGAAGTGAAGGGATCAGTCCGAAACATATATATATGTATATATATATATATATATATATATATATATATATATATATATATATAGGCCTCTTGGACCACTGAAATATCGTCTCAACGATGTATGAGACGGTGATCTCATACCAGTAGTTCTTCATTGTTTCGGACTGATCCCTTCTCTTCTTGTAGTCCATTTCCAAAGATAGAAGAATTAATTATCACGTAGCGATAACCAGAAAATCCTCCCCAGAAATCATGAACGTGAGGGTACGCAAGGGTTACGTGGAGTGCGACCATTATCTTTCACAAATTAAAAGCTGCTTCTTACCTAACAGAAGGAAGTGTGAAAAATATAAATTACCGCGTATAGATCCAAAATACTTAAGAGAACACGCGGATGACTTCGCACAATCACTACTGACCGACACACAGCCATGCGACGAACTTCTTCAGACAATCCAGGAATCAGCAAGGAAACTCGGTCAACCGCCACGAAAACGAAAACACAGATGGTGGACATTGGAATGCGACAGGGCCCTTAAATCCCGTATGCTTGCGTGGTAGACTTGGCATAGCAACAAGACACAAGAGAATTGGCAGAATTTCTTATAAATGCAGAGGGAAACATCCAAAACGATCAGACGCATTAAACGGACATACCATTTCAAAAAATTAGAGGAAATCGACAATGAGTTCAAAAAAAAAATAACACGCGAAATTTCTACAGAACATTTAGGGAAGAACTGATGAACTACAAGCCACCGAGCCTCTGCTACCGTCGGCCTGATGGAACTCTTGAAACCAACACAAAAGCGAACTGCGAAATTCTGAAACAGTACTTCGAGAAGCTACACAAGTGTGAACCCCCTGAAGAAAGACTCCAATGCCACATAGCAGCCCCAAACCACGACTCTGTCCCTACAACACATGAGGAAATACAGAACATCATTTTGCACCTAAAAACAACAAAGTACCAGGGGAAGACGGCTTAATCGCTGAAATGCTCAAGATCGGAGGTGAACTATTGATTGACAGACTGCAAGCTATCATTGGAAATACATGGAAGAGCGGCATCATACCAGCGGACTGGAAAAATGCTTTGATCCACCCATTACACAAAAAGGTGGACAAGACTGATCCAAACAATTACCGAGGCATTTCCCTTCTACCAATCGTCTTCAAAGTTCTCTCACGTGCCCTCGTCACAAAACTGGAAGAACAGACAGAACATCTAATCGGTGAATAGCAGGCAGGTTTCCGACGGCACCGATCATGCGCAGAACAAATCTGGAACCTGAAGATGATACTGCAACATCGTAAGCCCAACCGCACAGTTGTTACTTTCGTAGACTTCAAGAAAGCCTATGACTCGATTGACCGCATAACTCTGTTTAATATACTCCATGAATACGGTGTGGATAGAAAAACAGCAATATTAATAGAACAAACTTTGTCGGGCACAACGTCTAAAGTAAAATTCATGGGTGAAATCTCCGAGCCTTTTCAAATCAGTACTGGAGTAAGACAGAGTGATGGATTGTCCCCACTCCTCTTCAACCTGGTACTAGATAAGATAATAAAAATATGGGAGAAATAAGTACCTAGGGTATATATGGGAACAAAGGACAAACGAATCAACATAAAGTGCCTCGCTTTTGCTGACGACCTTGCAATAATCACCAGGACCACTGAAGAAGCCAAACACGACATCGAAAAACTTCATGAAATCGCCATCAGGACCGGCCTTCAAATCTCTTACGCGAAAAGACAATACATAAATTCCAAGAGCTCAAATATGACACATCTTGCAACCAAATATGGCAACATCATACAAGTTAAGCACTTCAAGTACCTAGGTGAAATAATTGGAAGCACTGGTAAGAAAAGAAGGGCTAATAAAACACGTGCAGAAAAGTTACGAAAAGCCTATGCAATCACCTGGAATATGTACAACAAGAAATCACTTTCTACCAAAGCAAAACTCCGTCACTACCATACAGTCATCCTTCCAGAAGCACTCTATGCAATTGAGACTTCATCATTAACCATCTACATCAATGATATTGAGAAAGTAGAACGTCAGATACTGAGAATAATATTTGGACCCAAGGTACAAGATGGTATCTTAATGCTTAAAAGTTCACAAGAACTGTATTCCCTGACAGAACGATTCTCCTCTGGTCCGCCGAAAAGACGTCTGAAATTCTACGGTCATATAGTACGAATGGATGACTCTCGATTGACCAAGAAAATCTTCCACATCATCAATGGAACCCGACAGTCCAAAGTACGCTGGCTGGTAGACACCAAACATGACCTTTCAGTAATCAATATAGACCCATTGGCAGCTACGCGAACTAAATACAGGCAGGAAATAAATTCACATAACTTCACATCAGAGAATCCAACAGCTAAAAGTTTGAAACTAAAAAACGCATGGACCCAAGAAAGAAGACAGGCCCAGTGCGAAAGGATGAGGAAGTTTTGGGAAAACAAAAAGAACAAGACCAGTGCTAAATAATGGTTCTACGCGCTCCTGAGAGGGTTAAACGTATAAATAATAATAATAATAATATATATATATATATATACTGCATATATATATATATATATATATATATATATATATATATATATATATATATATATATATATATATATTAATAGAAAATAAACAGAAAATGTTCCACTATAAATAGTGTAACTGTGCTCGGTCAACTTTACGAATTAGTGAGACGTTGAAGCAAGAACAAGCAGCAAGCGGTTTTCAATGATTATCTCAGGTATACAACGTTTAGAATATCGTTTAACGCAGGACGTTGAATCCGTTTGCGCTTACCACTCACTTGCACACACACTTTTGGTTCAAATTCTGCACGACAATGTGTGAACAATACTAGTCGCACAGAAAGATTATACGCATAGTTTGAAATGAAAAATAATAACTTTTGTCAAATTTTATATAGCTTATGTTGCTTCTAACTTTCGCCATTCTCAAGATATGCGTCAACAGGCGTTAGACGTATATATATATATATATATATATATATATATATATATATATATATATATATATATATATATATATATGTATATATGTATATATGTATATATGTATATATATATATATATATATATATATATATATATATGTATATATATATATATATATATATATATATATATATATATATACGGTGGCTGGGAAATAAATCAGGGTTTCCCTAATATCCCAGTCGTGTTGACATTATACATAATTATCCGACGCGGAGTGTATTGCGGGGTTTTATTATCAGCGGTTGTCAGCCGGGGTGGTTGTGCGCGAGTCACTCGGCCGCCATCCGGATGGGAGACGCAAACATCATCGCGTGCAGCCACCCTGCGGGCCCCCGCCCGACGCGTCACTCCAAGTGACAACAGCATCCACCTATTCATCATACCCAAGGGTGTGTTCTACCAAAACAAAAATACACACATCGTTCGCTAACTACATTTCATTAGTTATTAGCTGAATGGAAATGAGGCACTAGCATCCAAAAGCACCCCGACTACCCATACATCATTTCTTGTTTATTCTGCTTGTTATTATTAAATTTAGATTTATAGCGGCAATTGCATTTGTCATTTTAATTGTTACAATACTTGCTAGTGTTGCTAAATTTCCGGATATACTGTAATTAATTAACAAATTAAATTAATGGTTGTGCGTTTGTTTGCTGCACCACTTCATATATTTATATACACGCGCTGTTTTAATCTGACACGAACTGTCCATCCAACTCATTATCAGGGTTTTAAAACTACCCTGAAAAACTTAATTAAATCAAATCGGTTAAATTAAATCCCCGACACAAACTGAAAAAATGTTTACGTATAGGTTCTTTTTTCATTGCTCGTTCAGCTCATAAATTCATTATTTGTGGACAGTTTAATACGAAAATTGTTTTAATAATTAACAGTTTCAATTCGAAGCTTACCAACAACATAATTTATTACACGCTAGATAGATACATTTTTTATGCTTTATTGGAAGCGGTTTTAATTACTTTCAATGGAGATTCAATCATTTTTAAATTGTTTGTAATTACATTCACGACTTATTGCAGACATTAGCTTTTAAAATATTTCAATGTATCTAAGCACAATTTATATTATTTCACATTAATTTAACAAGAAATGTATAACTTAATTCAGTGGTATTATTCCAATTATATTCCCATCAACTCCTACTTTATCTTAATTTCTCGATGTTAATCAAACATTTATTTTAAATTAGAACTAGTATTTTAAATTATATAAATGAATGCCTCTAGCATTTCGTTTCGATGTAAAACGCTAATAACATTGTTAATCTAATTACGCTGTTATTGGTGAGAATTAATGCATAGATTATGCAGTTGCATGCATGAATTATTGAAGGTAATCAGATTGTTACTGGTTGATATTTATGCAATCATCAACATGATTTAAATATTGTTAGCTTATTCATTTTATATGTAACAATACGGGATATAGAATATTCTATTGATTCGAATTGTACGGGAGAAATCCCCTTCAACAGAAATCAGAATTACCGCTATGGAGTGGGAATAATAAGACGGCGACATCATAAGTTTAACGCGATATTCAATTTACAAGTAGCGGGCGCGGATTCCGTCTCTGGCAGCGTCGTTGTCCTCGTCGCATCTCCACATTTCTTCCTCTGCATATCTTTCGACGCGATCGTGACTCTAATTTTTATCGCCTGGATCTTTCAACTTCTTGCTGGTGTCACTGGCAGACTATACTCGCACTACGTGACTTCATTATTGTCACCGCCGCCGTTCATCTTTTACCAAACCGTCCAATACCATAATTTACTCATATATACCAAAATATATACATGATCAATACAGTAGTAAAAAACGATATAAAAAAATTTCGTGTATAAATATATAAAATTTGATTAAAACCGATTGATTTATTTATTTCTTATTACGCATGAGGGATAAATACTATTTTGGCGTCCGTTTTTTAGTGCGACAAATGGCTGTTTGTCAATTAAATTAATTACAAGTAGGTGATTATACTTGTCGCACACAAATTACGCTTGGCGCAAGCAAATATTCAGTAAAAATGGAATAGGTAACTAAAAAAAACACAATCAAAATCAATATTAAGAAAGTGACTTGAAAGTGGCGTAAAGTTTTTTTTGCTTAAGAAATTGAAATTAAATAAAAAGTTTTAGAATCAATGTACATTCTTCTATGGTGATTCCGGAAATTGATTCTTATGTTCTTATGATGAATCCACATCACCGGAGAAAAATAAAAAAAAAGCAAAATCTTCTTTTTAGATTCTTTTGTTTTATGGCCCCTGGACCCTAAACTTGTAAGAGACGTCTCCTCGCATGAGTAATAAAAAATATTATCTGCAACTCGTGCGGTATTGTCAATTGCCCTATCGAGCGAATGAGCTCACTCACTTCGTTCGAGCGCCCAACTTCGATCTCGTGGGCAATTTACAACTTGACGCACCAATTGCACAATATACTATAATCTTCTCATTGCTTATTTTAATGTAATTAAAAACTACGTATGCGTACAATCTCTCTGTGATTCTAGTTGTGTCCACACATAGTAGTAAAGATTCCAAAGAACAGAAGTGTGATAAGTGGTTAAAGTAAACATAAACATTCAACAACTAATGTTTCCGATATTCCACATTTCTCATACCTGGCTTAATCATTAAAAACCGCTTACAGTTTGACGATTACCTCACCGCTTCAGTACTTCGTGAAGTCGAGCGAGCTCTGTTTATGTAATCTCGTATCTATATTTACCGCTTATTTAATAATAACTTAAAATTCGTGAATATATTTTCTTTGATTATTTTATATGAACCCATCTTATATGAACTGCTTCACTGATTATTTTGTTTTGTTCTTTTTCTTCTTATCTATTTCACTTTATTTTCCTAGTACAGTATAATATAACTACATTGTCTATGTATTTATTAAACGTTCTTTCACCCTTGGCCTTGTCTGCTCTGGTCTGGTCTTATCTGGTAGTGTCTGGGCTTGTTTGGATTTGTCTGTTCTTCTCTGTCCTTGTCAGTTTTGTCTCATCTTGTGTGATATTTCCTGATATTCTCTGATCTTGTCCGGTCTTGTTCACTCTTGACTCTGTCTACTCTAGTCTGATCTTTTCATCTGTTTTTATATTATCTTGCCTGGTCTTCTTGGGTCCAGTCTGGCTTTCGCAGGCCTACTCTGGTCCTGTCTGAACTTTTCTGGTTTTTCTAGTCTTATCTGGTCTCGTTTGGTTTGGTCTGCTGTTTTCTGCTCTTGCTTGTTGTAGTCTACTCTTGTCTGGTCTTATATGGCCTTATATGGTCTTCCCTAGTATTGTCTGACCTTGTCTGGTCTTGTCTGCTCTCGTCTAATCTAGTCTGGTGTTGCTTAGACTTTTCTGGTCTTGTCTGGTTTTGTCTGCTATTGTCTGGTCTTATCTGGTCTTGTTTGGTCTTGTCAGGTCTTTTCTGGTATTATCTGGTCTTCTATAATCTTATACGGTTCTATCTGATATTGCCTGGTCTTGTATGGTCTGGGCTGGCCTTGTCTGATCCTACCGGCCTTGCAAGATCTTCTTAGGTTTAGTCTGGTTTGTGTGGTCTTGCATTATCTTGTCTGATCTTGTCTGGTATTGTCTGGTCTAGTCTGGTCTTTTCTGAACTTCTCTGGCTTTAACTGGTGTGTCTCGTCTTATCTGATCTTGTGTGATTTTGTCTAGTCTTGTCACGTCTTGTCTGGTCTTATATGGTCTTGCCTGGTCTTGTCTGATCTTGTATGGTCTTGTCTGGTTTCGTCTGGTCTTCTCTGGTCTTGTCTGGTCTTGTCTGGCCTTGTTTCATCTTGTCTGGTCTTGTCTGGTCTTGCCTGGTCTTGCGTATTCTTGTCTAGTCTTGTCAGGTCTTGACTGGTCTTGTCTGGTTTTGTCTGGTCTTGTCTGGTGTTGTCTCGTCATGGCTGGTCTTCTCTGGTCTTATCTGGTATTGTCTAAGTCTTCTCCTTGTATTGTCTGGTATTACCTCGTCGAGTCTGCTTTTATTTGGTTTTCTGTGGTCTTGTCAAGTCTTGCCTGGTCTTGTCTGATCCTGCCTCATCTTGTTTGTTGTTGTTTCGTACTATATGGAATGGTTTTGCCTTTTTGTTTGTCTTGTCTTGTCTCGTCCGATGTTTTCTCTGGTCTTATCTGCTCTTGTTTGCTTATGTCTCTTCTCGCTGATCTTTTCTACGCTTGGCTGGTTTCGTCTGTCCGTGTCTGGTGCTACATGTTCTAGTCTGGCATTTTCTGGTATAGTTTGATCTCTGTTGGTCTTGCTGATATTTGCTAGCCTTGTGTGGTCTTGTCTGCTAATGTCTGGTCCTGACTGAATTTATCTGGTCTTGTCTGGTCTTGTCTGATCTTGTTTGGTATTGTATGTTATTGTCTGGTCTTGTTTAGTTTGTCTGGTCTTGTTACGTATTGTTTGGTCTTATCTGGCATTGTCTGGTCTTGGTTAGTTTTGCCTGCTCTTGTCTGTTCTCGTGTGGTCTTGTCTGGTCTTGTCTGGTTTTGTATAGTCTTGTCTGGTCTCTTCTGTTCTTGTCTGCTCTTGTTTGGTCTGGCCTAGTGTTGTCTGGTCTGTTCTCATCTTGTCTTATCTGCTTATGTCTGTTCTTGTCTGGCCTTGACAGGTTCTGTCTGATATTGTCTGATCTATCTGATCTTGTCTGCTTCCGTATCGCTTCGTCTAGATTTTTCTTCTCTTCTGGCCTAATCCTCCCTGGTCTTGACTGATCCTCCCTAGTCGCGTTTAGACTTGTTTGGTCCTTTCAATTCGTATCTGATTCTATCTAGTCCTGTGTGATTCTGTTTGTTCCTGCCTGATCTTGTCTCATCTTATATGGTCAGATTTAGTTTAGTCCTGTTTAGTCTTACTTGCTGTTTCGTGTTCTTGTCTGACTTTTGGACTATTTATTGGCTTTTCTGTCTATTCTTGTTGAGTCTTGTCTAGTATGTACATCGAATTTAACTTATTTTATATTGTCTAGTCTGCTTTAGTCTTATCGAATCTTGTCTAATATTGACTAGTCTGCATAGTTTGTGGAACGTTATTAGCCTTTGCTAAAACTATAAAGCTATAAGTTTCGCTTTCTTTACTTATTTTTTGGAAGATGTTATTAGTATATTAATTATTCTTGAATATTCGGTGGTTTTGTTGAACGTATTATTATTTATATTGTGTAGTGTGTTTAGATACATTTTGTAGAGCAGCTCGTAAATATATGCATGACACAAAATTCCATCAAAGTAAATTCCAAAATTAAACTATTTAAAGTTATAGCGCCCTAGATACCAAAATCCCCGGACCTATAAAACTCAAACAAGTAAAAATTTGTGTCTATCATTGCAATAAATCTAGACTACGATTACATTTCCTTTCCGACCACCCCGTTTTTCCTCCACTCTGTTTTTTTATGCCACACTAAAAACCTTTTTATTGCTTTAGTTCAATTTCGCCATGTCAAACAAGCAGAATAGAAAAACAGCCCCTAAGCCTCGACCGCATTTAATACCAATGAAAAGGGAAAGGAAACACAGAATGCTAATAAACGTTTACTCGTTTCAGGTGAACGAAAGTTTCTTAACGCACCTCTCTGATCCAAACGTCGCAGGCACCAAGAAACCGCTGACTACCGTCGTCGGCCTCGAATTAGAAATAGACGGAGCAACTTTTCAAGCGGGAAAAGCTAGAATTAAGTGTATTGCCCACTTGTTTAATTTGTATCAAGCGCAAGAGGAAGTTATATTGGAAGAGGAACGGCCAAGACCTAGACCTTCTTCTGTTCTTGGTACAAGAGATTCTTCATCTGGTAAGTAAAAGACTAACGTTCCTAGATAATTTTGATTTGACTTACCCTGTTTTTATTAATACCGTGCGTACAAAAAATGATTTAAAATACTTCGGAATTTTGAGGATTTATCTCAAGAACTTAATTTAATTAAACACACAATGGCGTCAATGCACAACACCAGGGTTTGGAACATTTTAAATGTTTTTACATTTATAGTTCAAGTAATTAGTTAAACTTAGTCTTTCGGTAATTAAACAAAGTTTAGTCACTGATAGGGGCAAAACAGTAATTTAAAACAGTTTAATCACTGATAGAGCCATGTGAACAAATAATGATATTTTTTGTGAAATATAAACTTTGCAAATATTCCTGAATTTATTAGAAACAAGAAGTCGGTTTCACAAATAATATACTTAGAATACATCAAACTTGGATTGGGCGAACTGTAGACAACATGTTTTTTACATTGCTATTTATATGTTATTGAAGGGACTACATTTGTAATGATCTTTGGTACAACTCATTTTAATATTTTTGTATCAAAAGGGACTACAGAAACTGACACAGAATATCCAAACATATGCATATTTTTCAAATACGTAAGAACAGTCATTATCACATCGCATGGGAAACAATTAAGGACAAGCCATCGAATTTGAAAAACCACAGATAATATGAAAGTGTAATATAACATAGAACAGTGTGAAAATAATAACAAAAAGGGCAATGCATAATAAAATGAGTCTTATCTATCCATTTTCTGTCATATCTGCAAGTTTCTTATTCTTTACATATTTTGGAAATTGCAGACTGTATTTCCCAGAAGTATATAAGAAATTGATTCACCAGTTTACAATATTAACAATAATTTATCCCAAGAATATTGCGCTCAAATTCCACTGCATAATTTGCTGGTTCCTTTACTTTAAACAATTAAAAAAACTTTTATTTACCCGCACACCAAAATGCACACATTAATAAGTAAATTATTCTATGTGAAGGATGCCATTGTTATAATCGTGTGTAAAAGTATCGAAATCCTGCGTAAAAGTCCAACGTAAATCAAAATGGAGTTTCATTATTAAACAATTTCTATTAAGAATGTGCAATTCATGAGGAACCTATTATTGACAGGGAACTGCGTATATGGTGGGGACAAGCGAATAATGTATCATGTCATAATCTGATGTATCTCATCTCATGATATATATCATGATATATCATAATAATGTATGAATGATATCATGATATATCATAATAATATATATACACGTTTGTGAAAGGCTTTCGTGCACTCATTGCGATTAAAAATTAAACTTCGCATCTCATGCACAAAAGCCCTTCTTCACACACTTTTATCATAAACTACTAATAAGAATGTGCAATTCACAAGGAGCCTATTATTGTCAGGGTGCTGCGTATATGGTGGAGATACGCGAATGATGTATCATGGCATGATATATCATAATAATGTTATGATACACGTGTGTGAAAGCCTTTTGTGCACTCATTGCGATTAAACTTAAACTTTGCATCTAATGCACAAAAGACCTTCTCCACACGCTTGTATCATAAACTACTATTAGGAATGTGCAATTCACGAGGAACCTATCATTAGCAGGATGCTGCGTATATGGTGAGGACAAGCGAATAATGTATCATGTCATGATATAACATAATAATGTATGATACACGTGTGTGAAAGGCTTTTGTGCACATTGCGATTAAAGCTTAAACTTCGCATCTCATGCAAAAAAGCCCTTCTTCACACAGTTGTATCATAAACTACTATTAAGAATGTGCAATTCACGAGGAACCTATTATTGGCAGGGTGCAGCGTATATGGTCGGGACAAGCGAATGATGTATCATGTCATGATATATCATAATAATGTTTAGATACACGTGTGTGAAAGGCTTTTGTGCACTCATTGCGATTAAAACTTTAACTTGGTATCTCATGCACAAAAGCCCTTCTCCACACACTTGTATTATAAACTAATATAAAAATGTGCAATTCACGAGGAACCTATTATTGGCAAGGTGCTGCGTATATGGTGAGGTCAAGAGAATGATGTATCATGTCATGATATATCATAATAATGTTATGATACACGTGTGTGAAAGGCTTATGTGCACTCATTGTGATTAAAACTTAAACTTCGTATCTCGTGCACAAAAGCGCTTCTTCATACACTTGTATCATAAACTACTATTAAGACTGTGCAATTCACGAGGAGCCTATTATTGGCAGGGTGATGGGTATATGGTGGGGACAAGCTAATAAAATGCACCGCACGCTGTGGACAAAATAAGCTTTATCACGTTCACGTTTTGAATAAATAAATGAAAAGTTGTTACAAAACGGTGCATAATAGCTTTAAATAATTAAAAGTTTTATTCAAATGTATATTAAAACGATATACAACTTTACTGTCTGCGTTATTCAGTATTAAAATATTATATTAATTTAATATCAATTGGTTTTACAAATACTATAGATTTGTGCAAATTATTAGAATAGAATATGTATTCAAATTTAAATCAAAATAAAAAATATAATAAAAACAGGAAAATTATCGTTTTAAATTTGTGATTTTTTTAATAAAAAAAATGCTAAAAAAATCGAAATTAAAAAATGTATAAAATGTCTACTTAATGTAGAAAGAAGCAAACTTCTTTAATGCTGTTTCGTCTTGAAAATCATAATTAAATTACTTTCTAATTAGAAAAATATTAGAAAAATTAATTTCATGAAATTGAAATTACATAAAAGATTTATAAAATACTTTTAGAGTATTATTATTATTATACTTTAGAGTAAGTTTTGAAAAATTGTAAAATAAACTAATTTTGTAAATTTTGGAAAATTGTTAGAATTATTCTTTTGTGAAGAATCTATAAATTCTAGAAATTTAATACATTTTATATTTCACCCATAAAATTGAGAAAATAAGGTTAATATCCAAAATTTCAAAACCTTAAATGCAAAATTTCGAATTTTGTGGCAGTATTCGATCGTTTTTCGATAATTAATCGAAATATAAAAGATAAAATAATATATAAATATAAAAAAAATATAAGATTTTGTAATTCGACATTTAAGTAAATTGTTTACTTTGTATGAATTAATATTCATATTAAATTTATAAAAAATTAGATTAATAAAATCTGTAATCTCATTGCTTCTAAAGTATGATTTTTTTATTCTATTATAGTTTCTTTTTTAATACTAACTTGATGGTAAGAAAAATTAAAATAAATATTTTCTGTTACTTCAGACAATTTTTAGACACAAATGTTTAAAATATCTCTTGTATAAAATTTCAGTACATTATTGAGGATTAATACAATTCTAAATTTGTAATAAAAAGGCTAATAAAAAAATAATTTGTAATAAAAAAAAACCTATACGAAATATACATTTTATTAAAAATAAATAAAATCGGAAATTACAGAAATTAATTTTTCAGGAAAACGCAAAAATTTCAATTTTTTTTAAATTATGTTTAAAAACAACTATTCACCTGAAATTTAAATTCAAATTTGGCAAAGCTAATCCTCTCCTCAATCATTGCCTCCGCTTCACTAACCCTTTCCTCAATAAAAAGAAATTTCATATCTTCTTTGTATACATTCATCCTCACTTTGCGACTGAGCGGAATATCCTGACAATGGCATGCATTTCAATTTTGAATATTTACTTATCGTCGGTGATTTTAACATCAATATTAACACTCTCCTCGGACTTTGGCTCATATTCCGTAGAAAACTCCTTCTAGATCATCCTTAACCACATCTCCCCCCGTTATACTTCCAAATTCCGAACTCCAAATATCCTACCAAAATTAATGTGTCGCTAGTGTCAGCTCTAAAATCCTATCATATATAAATACCATAGACACCATCAATCTTACCCTAAAAGACGTCGACGAATTCCATACCATACTTGCCAATTTAATTCAAAAACACACCCCCAAATTTAAAACCAATTCTTACAACCCAACTTGTCTTTTTTCATCCTGACGATAACCAAACAGAAACCGATGATTATACACAATATGCTTCAATATACATTATACACATCTTATTTGTTTATTCATAAGCATTACTTATGTGGCCCAGCACTCTGTCCAGATAACCACTATGCTGATTTAACGATTACAATAAAAGTTAACAATTTAATGATAATGTAGTTTTAAACTCTAAATGTCATGATCTAGTCTTTTTATTTTTGCGCAGTTTGCCTTAAAAGTCCGCCACCAATCACTATTTTTTCAATTATGTCGAGGACCTCCTCGCTCCTTGGAAAGAGACATCCTGGAATAGTCATGCTAATTTCGGTTTGTTGTCGCCAGTTCTCTGTAAGCGGGCATCAAATTAGTATATGAGCGGCTGTATCTTACTCTCGGCATGTGCAGAGCGGAGACAACCTCTTCCCGAATCTATGTACATAAGCGTTAAAATTACCATGACCAGTTATCAGTTGAACCATGTGATAGGTGTGATAGGTTGAACCATGTGTTGGGTTTATATCAATATTCTTCCACTTCTTGATTACAGGAATAATTTTTTTGGTCCAGTTGTGGCCTTTTCCCATCTCTCTTGCCTCTCTGTGGAATCAGCTCTCTGTGGAATTTGATGGATAGTCCCTTTTTTATTGCTTGACTATATAGGTACTTTATTGTACGTGATTGGCAGTTGATTTATTTCGTCGCTGGTATTTTCTGTGCCTGAAGCCTGCCTTGCAAGATAATCCGCTCTTTCATTTCCTGTATGACCTACATGAGCCTTAAACCAGCACAGCAGAAGATCTGTCCTTTGTGGGATTTCATGTGCCAGCTGCCATGTCTCCAAAAGAAGCTCTCTTGGTTTTGTCATATACTTTAAGGCATCAAGAGCGGCTCTGCTGTCCGAGAGGATTGAACATTCAGGGGTTGATTTATGCTCCGACCTCATGTATCTTAGTGTCCTGTTGATGGCAAGGAGTTCCCCTTGAAAATGTAACAATACTTTTCTGGTTTCATAATTTCATAGTGCACCTCGACATCTGCTATATATACCACAAAATCTATTCCTACGCCAACTTCGGATTTAGAACCATCGGTACAGATTGAAATTCTTGAAGTGTTGTTGTGCGTAAAATAGTAATGTATTGGTATAAATTCCGTCGGATGTTTAATGTGGGACATACAGATTCTCTGTTTCATTAGATTTTTAGACACGTCAATGCCAATATCTATTAGTGTGGCCTCATCTATTGACTGCTTTGATCCATATAACGTGACTTCTTTCAGTCTAAGGTCGACTGGAAGAAGCCCCGAGATAACGCAAGCCGCCTCTATCGATACCGTGCGGTAATCTCTTGCTGCTTTTATGGTGCATATTCCCTGTAGCCCGAGTAGTTTGAATTTTTCCCGGACTCCGCAGGCTCTGTGCCAGATAGAGGCGCCATATAGGAGGCCTGGTTCAATTGCTCCACTATGAATTAGTGCTATGTTGGCTTTCCCCAACTCCCATTCCTTCCTCGATACCAGCCGCAATCTTGAGCAGCATTGCTTGAAGGTAGTACAGGCTTGCTTAATATGTGGTTTGAAGTTGAGACGCTTTTCGATAATGATACCTAAATATCTGATGTAATCCTAACATTTGATTTTGTCTCCTCCAAAGCTAAAAACTCTTCTGGTCTTCTTTGTGTTGGGGATCTGCGAAGAAAACTGCTTCTATTTTCGAAGCATTGATATTAAGTTTAGAGTCAGTGGCTCATGAATGCAATGCCTCCAATGCCTGATTCGTTCAGTACCTCAGTCCGTTTATTGTGTCACTGGATACGAGTAACATAGTATCATCGGCATATGCCACTATCTTAGAACTCTCCGGGAGGTCAATTTCGCAAATAGTATTGTACAAGATTTTCCAGAATGTAGGACCCGATATGGAGCCCTGAGGGCAACCTTTGTTTACGGATATCTGGACTGTAATTCCTGGCTCGTGTATTATGGCCCTGCGTCTGTTAAAATAGTCGCCTGCTAGGTAAATCAGGTTGTTAGGGCATTTGTTGATAATTAGTCTGTGTATTATCAATGGAAACCAAGCGTTATCAAATGCTCCAGTAATGTCTAATGCGATTATAGTACAGTATTGCTTTCTAGCCTTGCTTTCCTTCACGAAGCTAATTACTTTGTTTATGGCGTCCACTGTTCCAACACCCTTACGGAAACCAAATTGGTTTAAGCGGAGATCGTTAGTTTGAATATGGTATTCTATTCTAGAGATTAGTAACGAGTCCAATATTTTGCCGGCTACAGGGAGTAAACTAATTGCCCTAAAATCTTTAGCGGTATTTCTTGTTTTGTTTGGCTTAGGAATTATTTTAACAAATTGTTAACCCCCTCACCCCCCTCAAGTCACTTATTGTAGAGGCTCAGGAAAGTTTAAAGTATAATGTGGAAAGCAGCAAGTATTATATCCGAAGTAATGCCGTCTACTCCGGGTGCCTTCTTTGGATTCATTAGGGTAATAACTCGTTCTATCTCGCATAATGTGAATCTTCTGTCATCCGGACCTCCTTTTTTTGGATAAAACTTCTTGTCTGATTGTATTCTGTTTTCCTGTGTCTACGTCATAGTCTTCCGGGAAATAATTATTCAGTCTTAATTATTCAACTCTAGTGTTGTCTCCATCAAATTCTCTGCGATTCTTTTTATTTAGACTGCTTAGGTGTCTAGCGTTAGAGTTTTTCCCTCTTATCACCCTGTATACTGGGCCCCATGGATCACTGCGTGAGGAGCGTGTACAAAATTGAGGAGCGTGTACAAAAACCTGCCACTAGTATTTTAGTGTTTAAAATTTCTTTTTGCACTCTTCTTGCTTGGTTCTATAGGCAGTGTACCGAATTTCTAAACTGCTTTCTGTACTCTGCTGAAATTTTCGCCTGAGTCGGTTATTCTATTTCTTGAGTTTAGCCAATTCTGACGTCCACCAGGGGACAGAATTGTGGAACGATTTGCGGCCAGGGTTAGAGTTTTGGGCTGCTTTAACTAGCGCATCATTTACTGCTTCCGAGAAGTTGGAAATATCGACTGCCGAATGACACTCTTCGATTTTCGGTGTAATGGTGTTTACATGTTTTAATACATACATACTTCAGGACAGAAGACACTTAATGAATATATAATACTTATTGAATAAAATCTATAATGAATATCAATGAAGACATATATAGACATATCTGCCAGTTCCGACCCAACAGGAGGCTGTCAATAAATAGGGAGCGACGCCGAACGAACATACTAGTACAAAATTAAAAACATCTCCAAATACTGCCCCCATCATCATTCTATATCGTCGTATAGACATCGTACAATCATTCTATATCGCCGATATCTCCTTTAATAACCAAACAATACGCCACCGACATCAAAAAGGCTTTCCTATTTTCAAAATACTCTAAAGATTCAACTCCAACTCTTTCTCGTTAGACAAACCTAACTTCGATAGAGTAAAGTCATGGTTCAAGAACTGTTTTAGAAATGACAACACAGACCTGGAGGAAATAACCTGGGCCGAATACCAATCAGCCCTTTTCCATGGCAAAAATAGTTCACCCAGCCCCAACCTAGTTAAAAATTCTTCCTTAGAAACCAGCCCGACGATATCCATTTCCATAGAATTAAACGTTTGCCTTTTTATAAGATCCTTTCCCAGATGTTGTAAAGAAGGTATAATTATCACCAAAAGCTAATCAAAATCATTCCTTACTAAATAGTTACCGTCCAATTAGCCTCAGTCCTAGGCAAAATCTGGGAACAGATACTCATAAATAGATTAAGAAATTTGCTCAAAAACTTTATTCCATTATATCAATTTGTATTTAATCGTTCTTACTCAACCATCCATCCCCTATATATCCTCACCAATAACCTCCAAACCACATGCCTCCGTATACATCGTTCTGCTGCCCTATTCTTAAAGATGAACACATTCTTTGACTGGCATTCCGGCCGCTTTTTCAAAATGCTCCAACTCAATGTTCCTCCGCACCTCCTTTGTATCCTTAGAAGTTTCCTCCATGACAGATCCTTCCAAATTGAAATAAACAGCGGCTTCTCCTCGGAATATACCCCACTTCAAGATCTTCCCCAAGGATCTCCACTTTCTCTTCACTCTATAATCTATACTGCCATGACATATACAACAATAACCATGCCAGCAAATCCCAAATCAAACTCCGTTCCTATCAAGCCCACATTCTACAATACGCTGAGGAGATCGCCCTCATATCCCACAATAAAAACCTCAAAATACCTATGGACGAATTTCAAGTCCTCACGGACAGAACTCTAATTTGGTTGAACTGTTGGGGACTCATTGCAAACCCTTCAAAATGCCAACTCCTCATGCCTAATCACTGAATCTCCCCCAAGTTTCCACATATCCACCTAGATACCACTGACGTTAGACTTACTCCACACTTTAAATACCTAAGGTTGACATTCGACAAATTGAAATTCAACACTGATGCTAAATTACGCAAGACCAAAACTGTCCAAAGGAGTAAACAATTCCACTGCTTGACCTAAGGAAACCAAGTATCTCTATTACAACGGCCCCAAAGATATGCCAATCCATATGTAGACTTATGCCTCGACGAAGCACATATAATAATGACTACTGGTAACAAAATAACTTATAAAATACTGGAAACATCCGAACGAGCAACATTACGCATTATCTCTAAATTCCGACATCCTAATAACATCCTCCATAAGGATTATTTCAAACAACTAAAATTGTCTGTCCTTTCCGACTAGAAATTTCAGCTCGGTTTTTATTAGCAACCAATTAAGCATGCCAAATTCCTTGTTCGTTTCAAATCACGCAACCGAATGAGGCCGTCATCATATTTGTAACGCACGTCCGGCTTCGTTCCTAATTAGAAAGCCTGAATTGGGACACATTCGGAAGCCACACTTGCATGTTATAACCTTAACATATTCTGGTCCAAGTTCGGTTTCCTCTTTAGACTGCAGTTTGAAAACCAAACTCGGATGTGACGACTCCAAACTATTCTGCACCAAATTCGGATTCTTCTTTAGGTCGCGGCGGTTTGGAAACCACACTTTGGATTTCGGATTTGACGAATTTGTCAGGTTGATTTTGAGATAGAAGTTCGGAAACTTCACTTGCATGCGTTAACTATAACTTAATGTGATCCAAATTTTCTTTTTGTGTTTGGTGCAAATGCGAATATTGTTAATTACAATTGTACGAATGGAATGTAATATTTTTCTGTTTCAGTTGACTGTTTGTTTTTTGGTATTAATTTATTGCAATTATGAGGGAACCATATAAATAAACATATAAACGTAAAACGTAACAAACCATACAAATTAATTGTTACTTAAACGTTCATTAGTTAAATGAAGGATAGTAAAAAGTAAGCAAAGCAATAGGTTTCGATAGAGCCTTAACCTTTCTTTACCCGCGCCTTTAGTTACACCTATACACGCGTACGGTGTTATAAGGAAAGTTCGGAATAAAAATTTTATAGTATTGTTGAAAGAAGAAAATGTATAGTAAAATTATGGTTTCTTAAAACTAGAAGGTATCATATTAATAAAATATACCCAATTTAACGACAATATAGCAATTACTTACTGACTAACAGTGTTTTATTATAGTCTCTGGAAAATAGTAATAATATTACTATAATACTATATAATAGAAAATATTCTTTCCTCTTCAAAAAAACAAAAACAAACGGATCACAGCCTAAATATATAAATATATTCAGCCTTTCCGGAGCTCTATAACGATTATTGAGTCTTTTTAGGACTACCAAAACAAATATCAGTGAAATTTGTAAGTTTAGAGATTTCTTTTGGTAGTCCTAAATAGACTCAATAATTGTTATAGAGCTCCGGAAAGCCGAATATACTTATATATTCAGGCTGTGTTCCGTTTGCTTTACGTTTGTATGATTATTATCTATAACATGGGATGGTTTCATCAATCTCTATTTTATCAGTTCAATCAATTAACCTGCTAGGTTCATGTCTCTCTCACAAAATGTCGAAATTAAAAACATCTTGCCCTGGTCACCGAAAGGGTTTTCAAATGAGTGGTTTGGAAAACTGTACTGATGAGAGATAGATCTCGAAACGCGTCCACAGATTGCTATCCACTTAGGGTATCGAAAAGAGATGATCTTAAAAACAATGTTATTTTTATGGTTTTTGTTGAGTGCCGCGATGGTGAACTGAAAGCTATAAAATAACTTACAAATTTCACTGAAATTTGTTTTGGTAGTCCTAAAAAGACTCAATAATTGTTATAGAGCTCCGGAAAGGCTGAATATACTTATATATTCAGGCTGTATTCCGTTTGCTTTAAGTTTGTATGATTATTATCTATAACATGGGATGGTTTCACCAATCTCTATTTTATCAGTTCAATCAATTAACCTGCTAAGTTCATGTCTCTCTCACAAAATGTCAAAATCAAAAACATCTTCCACTGGTCACCGATTGGGTTTTCAAGTGAGTGGTTTGAAAAACTGTGCTGATGAGAGATAGATCTCGATACGCGTCCAGAGATGGCTATCCACTTAATGTATCGGAAAGACATGTTCCGTTTGTTTTAAGTATGTATGATTATCCATAACATGGGATGGTTTCACCAATCTCTATTTTAACAAAAACAAACTTTAATTTTAATGGTAAGAAGATAAGAAACCATAAACTCAAAACTAATCTTAGGCAGAAGTTCAATGATATCAGTTAGAGCAGACCAGTTAAACCAGCATATCAGTTAAAATTTACCTTGTCCATTCAAACATAAGTTTTACATTTAGCGTAGTTAAAAACGCCTCTTATGGTTTTTTTTTATGTGCAAAATGCACAACTTTCGATTTTGTTGTCATTATATGTTACTGCAAACTCGGCACAGGAGTTATAAACTCCTGCGTTTCAATGAGGTAGGGGAATGATAAGGGAATACTGGTGAAGAAATGATCACATGTGATATTTCGACCAGTTTTATATAAACCTTCATGGAATCGCAAAACCGATGACATTGGCAAGATATCAGGTTGTTTCCCAATGCGAACCCATATATTGGGTATAAAACATTTTGACATCAGTCAGGACGTAGATTTTTATACCGTATTTATTGGGTTTCGCTGGAATATTCTGCCTAAAGCTACAACGACCTCTGAATGCTTCTGGTTTTTCATTAATTGTGACAAACTGTAATATATTTTCAATCCAGCTACAATTTCTTCAAAAAGCTAGCTGATTGGTGGAAGTTTTTCCACAGAAGTACGTACAGCTCGTGTGACTTTGTCGTCAAAGATAAGACGCCGTAACAGTGAATAAAAACGATTGCAGGATATGGACAATCGAAATATGTCTGGTGACAAGCCATCAATTTTGAATAAATCTTTAGCGTTTAGTCGACTATATCTTGTAATGCCAGCAAAGAGTAAGAGTTGACCTTATAGTTCTTCAACTTCTAACTCATCTGATTCAGTCTCTTTCTCTTATGAATTGAGATGAAATTCGTTGTATTTAATTAGTGTATTTTATGTATTTTTTATTCATTAGCGTACTTTGCAATCCGACCAATAACATCGCGAAAAATAAATCCATATATCATCGGGTTTTTACAAATACTTAGCAACAGCTTTAGCACTTGGAAAGTGAGTTACGATGTTCATAGCACATCACCTTACTGGATTTGGCGCAGGAGTTTTGTTCCAATTTCTTTGGCGGTCCTTTCCTCTGTAATAATTTCTATATGTTTCATGATGTTTGATCGTCCGACTCCACTTGATAACAGGATGACCTTTTTGCTCATGCTCAGACTGACGTTCTTGCTCACTATTACATGTCGTCTTGTATTTCAACAAGATTCTCTACGTCACTCTCAACGTAAAGTTGATCCTGGCGCCCAAAACGGCCATATTTGCTGCCCGTACGAATGCACTGTGCACACTAGACCAGTGTTTCTGAAACTTATTTGTCACATCGCCCACCTGTGATATGCTAAAGTTAATAACGCCCCCCAAATCACGAAATTTTTATTATAAAACAACGAAAATACTTAAATATTCACTAGAAATCTAGGTTTTTTCCTAAAAGGTTCAAAGGTTCACAGTTGAAACAAAAGCTCGAAAATTGTAATTTTAGGTCTGACAACCTATTTAGATTAATAATAAATTATTTTTTCATTAATTAGCAACAATAATTGTGATAGTTTTTGAAATATTTCAAATAAAAATTGACATGCGGGGATCCCTGTAGAAAGAAAAATTCGTTTTCAGAAACTTGAAAAGTTGGTAGATTTTTTTCAAGGTAGTAGATTTGGGGCAGGCACTAAAAGGTGGTAGATCTACCGAAAAGTTGGTAGAGCTATTAACGCTGGCTGTGTGTGTGTGTGTGTGTTTATCGATTCTCGACCAGAAGCGAATAGCAGACGAGCCTGGTCGTTTGTAAAAAGGCCGGTCCAGCCGCTCCGTTTTGCACAACGTTTTGTCTGCGCAGTTCAAGACGTTGCAGTTAAAACCTTGCGTGTGGACAGGAGAACTGAGCAGTTTTGAGAACTGCGAGGAGACGGTATAGTTGCAGCGATAACTGAGCTAAAGAGCATAGATATCCATGCACTGTCCAGACAAGTTTCTTTGTACGTGTTTATTTAATATATTCTTATTAATATATTATATATCTATAAAGAGCAACTTATATTATTATTATTATCCTCGGATTGCACCCAAAGTGGATGGCGCTAAGTTTTCATGGTTTTCAAATATTTTTCTTCTTCTTGGCCCAGATTTCCCGCATTTTCTGTGAGTGTACCTTTCTTCGGTCCAGGAGGTTCCAGTCTTTTTCTTGGTCTCTTCTTCACTTCCCACTGGTGTATTTGATGTCTTTCTGTCCTAAGTATCTGTGATGTTTGCTGCTTCTAGGTCTTGTGTTACTTGTTTCATCCACTTGGTACTGACTTTACATTTCTGTAGGAAGTTCAGCATCTGTTTAGTTATTCCGGTCTCCGAGAGTCTTGAGATGTGGCCGAAGAATCTAAGTCTGCGTTTTCTGATGTCGTTCTCTATGTTAGACAGTTTTTCCGTTGTTTCTATTGAATGTAGTATATATCCTTCATCTGTGAGTTTTGGTCCAATAATTTTTCTGATGATTCGCCTTTTTTCTTTCTTCAGGGCTTCCATGTCACCTTTATTCGAGGCTATAGTTTCTGATGCGTATAGTATGGCGGGTTTGATGACTGTATTGTAATGTCTGATTTTTGTTTGGATGCCAAGGTTCTTCTTGTTGTAGATGTTTGCAGTCATGCCGTAGCCTTTGCTTACTTTCTCTATCCTTGTTTTTTGAGTTTCTTTCTCAATTCCTGTATGTTGTATGATTTCTCCTAGGTATCTGAATTTTGTAACTCTGTTTATTGTTCCGTATTTCGTCTGTAATTGTTGTGTTGTTTGTTGACATGTACTCAGTTTTCTCGAACGATATTTGTAGTTCAACTTTTTCAGCGCACTTTTTGAGGGCTTCTACCTGTTGGATTAAATAATTTTATAAAGCAACTTATATTATTATTATTAAATTATATCTCTTATTATTTATTATTATTTATTATTATATTATTATATTATATATATTTATATATTATATTATTAATATATAATAATATTTATTATTATTAAATTATATGTTAAGACCCAACAATTTTATTTTATTTGGTCTTTTTTAAATTTTGTTTCTAAAAGTAGATAATATTAAATTGCATTAAGATTATGCTAAACAATTTCTTAACACAGCATGCCAAAATTGACCAGAGTAGTACCTCCTCCATAACGATGTCACTAAAACTGTGCGAAATATATAGATATAACTGCACCATGTGGACGCTCTACAGATTGCAACGTTTTCATTCCGTCTTAAGCCTGCGCAGACAAAACGTTGTGCCAAACGGAGCGTCTTCACCGGCCTTAATACTGAACACGGAACAATTTTGTCGAACCTATTTGTTTGTTTTAAATTAACAGAAATACATTATATAGCTCGTGATACCTACCGCCCCCTATATCGCCCCCTGGCTACCTAGCGACCCCCAAAACGACGTTATCGCCCACTGGGGGGCGATATCGCCCACTTTGAGAAACGCTGCACTAGACTAAAAGTTGCAACGAATGAGGCAGCTAACAGAAAGTAGAAAATGTCTGCATTGATTAAAATAGAATAAAAAACCACGAAAGAGTATTATATCGGTGTCACAGACAATTGTGCGGGTATTGGAAAGTTAAGCACATTAACTTAAATATTTGATCCTATTATGCTATCTACTAAAAAAAAAACAATAAAGGTAACCTAACTTTCTTTAATTAGGTCATTAAAATATAGGTCTAGGAATAAGTGGCATATTTAGTACTATTTGTGTATTAAAAGTCACTAGGCTAAATTAGATTCTGTTAATATAAATATTGTAAAAAATATTCATAAAACTTAATTAATTAGTTGTAAAATTAATTTTATTGTTTTTTTTTACTTTTTAATTTGTTTCTTCTTTCTTGCTTCTTCTTACGGTCCGTCCACCATCCCAATTAACACAATGGTTTAAACCAGAGGACACAGTTTTATCTACTGATCTCTTACTCATCGGCTGACTTTTTTAGGTTATGGCTAAATGAACAAGTTCACGTTTTCGATAACTTTTGCTGATAATGAGAAATATGTTAACATAAAAACTCAGCTTAAAAGTAAATTAACAAATTGGGGTGAAATGGCTGGAATGGAAGACTTTCCTAATAACAACCGAATTTCGCTTGCTTGAGTCAAGAATCACAAGGATCTACTAAAGTTAGTTATAGTCTTGGGTTTCCTCCTTTTAGTCTTGGGTAAACAATCAGTTTTAGTCCTCAGGTCTTCCTAATTAGAACGGGACAAGGTTCGGTCATAGCTCGGAAGGCTTCATTAGGTTGAAATTAGGACTTCCAGAGATTTTCGTAAGTTAGGCTTTCCTAATTAGGACAGGACAAGGTTTGAATAAGGCTTGCTACAGTTCGGTAACAGGTCGGATACCTTCATTATGTGAAAGTTTGGGCTTCCAAAGATATGCCTAATTTAGGCTTTTTTAATTAGGACAGGACAAGATTCGAATGAGACTTGCCACAGATCGGTAGCAAGCCTCATTAGGCCCGAATAATATTTCGGTACGCCTTACCATATTCCTGGTCGGGTCCTCGACTATGGAGACATAATAATGACTACTAGTAACATATAAGGGATATGAGGCGGTGGTTTTGGCGTAGTAGTCAAGGTTATGAGTCACAAGTCACGCGTTCAAATCATGGGTATGGAAAAATAAGCGACCATACTCCAGTGCATGGCTGTGGCAAACTCATCATACTAGAAATCTGCCACAAAACCTCCACGAATAGTGGCTCGCCAACCACCTTAAAAACGGCAAGGGCTGTAAGGCACACTTGTGTTTAAGATTAATACACCAAACACAAGTGTAGGCAGTTGGAGGAGCCCCAGTTCCTAATAAGGACTGTAGCACCCTTAAGGAGATAGAGAGTGAGAGAGAGAGAGAGAGAGAGAGAGAGAGAATCTATAAACTTACAACATACTGGAAACATCCGAATGGACAAAATTACTCGTTGTCTAAAAACTACGACATCTTAATAACATCCTCCATAACTACTCCAATAAACTCCTTTATACACTGACCCAAATCCCAAGTCTCTATGACAGACACAAAAGTCTACTGACCAAATGCAAAGAGACCAACAGTCACTGCACCATCACGAAATCCCATATACATCGGACGCGATCCTACCATAGTGTTCTCGACTTTTATGGGGTCGAATATGGGGTCGGCTGTACCGAAGAATCCAACGAATACCTTAGACAAAGAGAATAATGAATACGGAGGTGTTGAGAAGGATGGGAAAGGAAAAAGAAGTCCTGAATTCAGTTAATACTCGAAAGCTACAATATCTGGGACATATAATGCGTAACGATAGCCGATATGTCCTTTTGCAGAAGATCCTCCAAGGCAAGGTATACGGAGCTAGAGGAGTGGGCAGAAGGAGAATGTCGTGGTTGAAAAATTTAAGAACATGGTTCAAGAAATCAACCACTGTGCTTTGCCGCGCTGCTTTTAACAAAGTTAAAATAGCCAACATGATAGCCAACATCCGGAACGGATAGGCACACTAAGAAGAAGATCCTGCCAAATCCGCTCGTAGACACTCCACGAGTCAACATACGACTAAACCCACCATAATCAGTTAATTCAGCAATTGTTGGCTTTTTGTGTCTTCTATCCTTTCTGTATTTTTGTACATTTTGTTTTATATAAAATAATTTCTACCATAACATCGTATACTCCCGGACAGAGAGACCTAATGCTCGATCTTTTTATTCTATTAAAAAAAAATGTAATTGCTCCAGAGGTTAAGAGAATGATTTCATGCGATCGTCAGATGTCGTCGCAAATGTCGCTTTCGTCGCGCATCCTGCTAATTAAATTTAAGAAAAAAAAAGTAAAATGAAACCTCAGACTTTGCAAACTGCAAAAATTTCTTTAAAAAATGCGAATCTTGGAAATACGTCGTGAAATTTGCCGATAATTCCTGTTGCTGTATTTGTTCCAGTTTTTTAATAGATAAATTAATCAGACAAAATTATTTCATTAAATTATCGAAAGTACTTTTGACGGAGTGCCTAAAACCACTTTTTTCATTGTATGTTTATTACTACAAACATAATATTCTGATAGGATACATAATAGGATCTTAAGAATTCAAATCTATGACAAACAATTTGCTTTGAAGTTAGGACTTTTATTTTATCTTCATTGGCCCTTCCACTGATATCATTTTTTTGCATGGCACAGTATATTAAATTGAATAAAATCTAAGTAGTTATTTGGCTTGTGTACATTTTGTTAAAGAAAATGGCTAGAATCCCTGGTCTTATTTCCATAAATGGCATATAAATTTGCGAGTTTAGTGTTAGTAAGTAGAAAAAGTGGGAGGGTATGTAAAAAGGGGTTGTTAAACCCAAAAGTTATTATAAAGAATCCTTGGTCGGAGTAGGAATCCTGGTTTTGGTACTCCGGAGTTCCATATTAAAGCAAAGCCCACGTGCTCGAGATATTAAATGCGGGTCCTGAAGCTCAGTTGCATGGGCCTGAATGAAGAGAATGCTGTCGCGGCGAATATATTCTAAATTAAAATTCTTCATATTTTCGAGATCCAGGTATATTTATATAACGATGCCGGCGTTTTATACATTGCGTCCGGGTTGAAAAAGAAAACAATAAAAATTGCGACTTTATTCGAAATGTCGTGGTAGCGATTTAATTAAATTGAAAAGAGAAACTTTGTTTATTCGATGTGTACCGGGCAGTAATTGAATTTACGGAAGTTTCGGCCGCTTGTATGGATCCTACGTACGTTGTAAAGTTGGCAAGTGACATTAAGACTGGATACAACAAAACTCCTTCTTTCTCTATATTTATATATATATATATATATATATATATATATATATATATATATATATATATATATATATATATGAGATCTTATATTTTTGACAAAGCTTCTGATGTTCTTAAACTCATCGTATACAGCGGTAGTATTGGTTCGGCTCCCGCTGGGAAATCATCTTCATTTTTTGTCTTGCGAGACCGATTCTTACGTACTGATGCATGCACGGTAATTGAATTTCTTTCGACGTCGCGCCGACCCCACCAGCACAGAGAACCCAACTAATAATATTCGACATTTTTACATCTGAAAACTTTTAATTGGAAAACTCCGGCTAAATATACTGAATATTTTATGAAAGTAAACATCTCGTACCGCAGAACTCCCCAGAGATTTAATGTTTAGGATGCGATTGTTTAAACAACAAATACAAAAACTACATAAAATTAAATATGTATTGATTGCTCTTTAAATTATTCATCAGATTTGATACGCTTTATATCACAGTACAGAATGATATTAACATTTCATAAAAATCCGACAAAGCTATTTTTAATAACATTGTATGGCTGACCATTAACTTTGAGCCTTTTTGTACTAAATAAACGTTATATAGTATGTATTATTTCAAGTTATAAATCAAAAATTCCATTTATAAAACAACGTAATAATTTCAAAATATATTTCTACATATTTTTTTAATAATTTATCGAATTCAATATTTCATGACAAAATATTGTTTAATTTGATCCTGTCGTCTTCGTTATATTATAAATTACGAGTTAATTCTCTGCGAAAATCTCGGAAAATTAATTAAATTCATTTTATAATTAATTGTGGTAGCACGATTGGGGTCGAGTGTTAATGAGATTTTCCTCTTTATCAGAATGAATTTATAATAAAAACCTGGATAGTACATAATTTCATCGATCCTTTCGGTTGCAGAGATTACACAGGTTTAAACAAAAGTATGAAAAATAGTGAATATTTCGCATGCCTCTCAAGCGATTTCATTGAATTTTAATGCTAATCGTAAAGTACTTTACTTAATAAGCTGCGATTTGACCAAGAAATATTTGATTTTTTTTTATTTTAAATGGAATACTCTATACATTATTTTTTAAGAGAAGATACCTTCGCAAGTTCATTGATATCGGATTTATATCTGTGCTTTGATAAATATGCGAATACTAAATAAAATAAAAATGACATAAAAATATCTGTATTTAATCTACAAGCACATAAAATGAAAAAGGTGTGAGATATGTGAACCCAAGCTGTCCAATCCCTAATTTATTAGAAGGGTTTAAATGGTTAAATGAATTGAGACCGAACGCATACAAGTTTTAATAATGATTGTTTTTGGTAACCGCAGAAGAACCCATAATTTGTTCCCTAATATTAATCCAATAACAAAATTGTTGGTAAGTAAAAAAATGTGACCTGCTTCCGAAAATCGTGTGGACAGATGAAGCCTGTTTTAAATTGCCTGGTCATGTCAACAGACATAACTCTGTATAATGGGCCAAAGAAAACCCACATGTCATTATGACGCAATTGAATCAGCCAGGCGTCACAGTTTGGGTGGCACATCCTGCGATGGTGTCGTGGGTCCTGTCTTTTTTGAGCATGGCTCGACTTTGCGGAATTGTTCTTTCAACACGACGCACCACGCCCCACCGCATTATTCTTTGGCGGTCCGTCAATATCTAGTTCGGGCATTCCCGCATATTTGGATGGAGAGACGGGGGAGCATTGAGTGACCACCACGTTCACCGGACTTAACTCCAATGGATTTTTTTTCTGGGGAGTAGTAAAGGATAAGGTTTATTCCAGAAAACCCGTCACAGTACAACAGTTGACGAATTTCATCGATGATGCGTTTGAGAATATTCTTTCTAACTTGAATATGTGTCGCACTGTGTGCGAGAGTGTCGTGTATAGGTTGCAGGAATGCATCAATGCCGAAGGTGGACATTTTGAGCACCTTCGAAATGAAATATGTAATTAAACCTGTAATTAAAAAATTAAATAATAAAAGTATTGCTGTATAGTGCCCACATTTTTCATTTATTGGCCCAGAAACCTAGGTGTTATATAAATTCGCGTTAATTAATTACATATTTGTCTTCTGGTACAAATGCAGCTGATCCTCGCTCCCGGAATAGAACACAAACATTTCAAACATAACAATGATAGGACATTATGTAACCTTTGAGACCATAGACAATGAAAAGGGAGGTAGCAAGTTTCAACAACCTTGTGCTGGTACAATATCAATGATAAGGGGTAGCAATGGTACCATATCAAAAAGATGCGGGGCGGTGGCTAGGGAGGAAAGTAATTTACCAAAGATCTCATTAGAAATGTTAAATGGGGCAAGATTACTATGAAACGTCATTGCAAAGGGAGAAAGTAACTGTCGTACTTCTCGTACACTCTCTCTGTATAAGGTGAATTATCCAATGGATGAATTATAAAAAATGGGGAAAAATACAATACGTCCACATGGCCGCAGTATTTGTAGGGCTGAATAAGACTGCCAAAACGGGACCTCCAAGGCGAAATGGAAAAGAAGAGACCGAGCGGCAGACCAGGGAAACGATGGGAGGACGCGGTAGAAGAAGATGCCAAAGGGTTGCTAAGGATTAGAGGCTTGAAGACGGTAGCAATGGACAAAAGCGCCTGGAAGAATACATTGAGGGAGGCCAAAGTTCAACTTTGGTCTGTAGAGCCATAGGAGAGATACTGTTTGGTAGTCCGTTTGCTTTTCTCCCTTGTGTGTTCCTAAACTTTATTGCTTCATGTAATTTTCCATCATTTGTGATATGCATTGCCTCTGTTCACATTATTTTATTATACAAACTGCTGCAGTTATATTCCATAAATGTTGTATTCTAGATTTCTTCTCCTCCTCTCTTTAGTGAGCCCATATCTCAAAAAAAGGAATACGTTCGTGGCTATTTGTATCTGAAGATGGGTTTCATTGATTCTCTTGTAAATAAACAACATCCAATGTGTTTATTGTGTCATAAAGCATTATCCAATGAAGCAATGAACCCATGTCGATTGCGAGAACATCTTTCTACAAAATAATCCAAATGATAAAGACAAGTCCATTGAATATTTCAAGGAGATATATAAAAAACAGTTCAACATGCAGCGCACGAAGATTGATTAATTGCCGCTTAGCGCATTTCACAATTAAAGGCAAAAAGTAGTAAAAGCTGTAATATTGGAGAAACATTCATAATACCCTGTATAAAAGAATCTATCTTAACAGTAATGCAACTTGATATACCACAAAACTTTCAAGACGTTGCCCCTAAGCCATAGCACAGTACAGTGACGACTTGATGAAATGTCAGTTAATGTTGAAAATAAACTTATTCTCCAAAACTCTTCTATTTCCAAGCAATTGGACGAGTCTACCATTGCAGAAAATAATGCTTTATTGATGGCATATGTACTTTATTTTGATGAAAACAATACATTACGAGAAGAAAAGCTATTCTCAATAAATCTGATTACAGATACAAGAAGATTGTCCATATTTAATACGGTGAAATCATTCTTCAACTCATACGGCAACTAATGAAGACAGGTTAAACTATTCTATTATTGTTATGAAAGCAATCATTGTCAACTGATCGCTGATTAAAAAGTCGCTTACATTAGAAAAATATCATCCGCATAAATGTCAGTTGGTTCAAGAATTATTATGTGGTGACTATCATCGAAGACTCGAAATTTCGAATTTTTTTGAAAATTGAAATTTTGAATAGCAATATATGTCTGCAATAAGGATTTAAATTTTGCATAGAATGTGATATTTTTAGATCATCGTCATAATTGTATACTCTAAGAGAACAATTAGGGAAATTATTTAATAAAATCATCAAATACGACGCTGTCCCATATGCCTGGAAAAAAAGCATCACGATTCCTATATCTAAAAAAGGAAGTAAATAGGATCCGTCAAACTATAGAGGTATAACTATATTAAACAACATCATGAAAATATTCACCAGCATACTAGCGGAGATCCTGCATGAAGTCATCCCCCTAAATGTAGAACAGCAAGGCTTTAAGAAAATCAGATCCACAACAGACGCGATCTTCATAATACGACAACTATCTAATTAAAAAAGCGCTCGAATTTAATACAACCCTCTTCGTCTGTTTCTTAGACCTGACACAAGCGTTCGACAGGGTTAATAATACTCTCAATACTCATAGTAACTCATAGTAACTGAAAAAGAAAAAGCCGTACAAAACATACTGATAAGAGTAACAAAGTTACTAAACACCGGAAACTCAACAATGATACAACTAAAAAACAAAATCACAAAGTCAATCCAAACGAGCACGGGAATCAGGCAGGGAGACAGCCTTAGTCCGATGTTTTTTAACAACATCATGGATTAAATCATAAGTAAGAGCAAGGAAATTACAGCATCCCGAATGACGCAATGATGAGATTCCGAATACGCAATAACACAATCAAATATGTCTGCTACGCAGTCGATGCCACTTTATTCGCGAACAGTGAGAACGGGCTGCAAAAACTAGTTCACGAATTCAACAAAGTAGCGACGAAGTACAACATGAAAATCTTCAACAAGAAAACAAAGAGCATGATAACAAACAAAAAACCCACGAGATGCAAGATTGTAATCAACGATGAAATTATTGAAGAAGTGTTGTCATCCGATTTCCTAGGAATTCGAGTATCCAGTTGGGGAAACCTGCAGCAAGACATCACACGCCCAGCAAGCAAAGCTACAAAGATATCAGGATGCTTGCGCCACGCCATGTGGAAGAACAAGATGCTATCGTTACCCAGCAAAACTCGGACCTACAAGGTTTGCATATTTCCCATCTTAACGCATGTGGCAGAAACCCGAGCGGAGACGACAATTACCAAACACGCTCTCAGAGCAACAGAGGTGCGAACGCCAAGAGCCATCTGTGAACACACACTTCGGGATCGAAAAGGAAACACCTAAATCAGAAAATAATTTGGGTTGGAAGACGTTGGGCTCGGAAAAGAAAAAGAATGTGGAACGAACATGTCGCGAGAATTGATGTGCACCGAATTGCGAGAATCGTCAGAGACGGTTAACCAAGAGGCAAAAGAACAACGGGCCGACCTCCCAAAAGCTGGAAAGACAGTTGGACTTTTATGTCACAGGAGAAGCGTCAGGATAATACAGGCGAAGCTGCCTAACATAAGAAGAAGAAAGAAAATAAGTCATAAATGTAGACAACTTTTTTACTGTCTACATAGCAATAATATAATTAAAGCCCTGCGTCGTACAGGAATCTCTTCATCAGGGAGCGCAAAAAAATCCCTTTTTGAGTTTTGTTTTTTGAATTAATCCTTGTGTACTGACACATGTATTTGTCATTGGTGGCTGTAGAGTTTGAATACAAAATTATTTGCTTTTAAAGTTGGAGCTGAGTGAAAAGCTAATCTATGTTCACTCCATTTATTGAAAACTATGGACGATCGCATGTTGTGTATTCACCGCAAAGTATTAAAAACCGAAATGAAAGTAACAAATAGCAACTAGAAGAAGACATCGTGTTTGTGTTTGTGACATGTAATACACAATGAGGATTAAATTAAATTTATGAAGCATACAATTGTATATATTATTTAATAATCCCACAAGAACCCCTACATAAAAATTTACAGACCAATTCTCCTGTAGGACAATGCTCGGTCACATGTCGCACGCATGACTTTGCTCCGCCTACAAGAGCTGGGCTTATAAACACTGTGTTAGCCAACCATTCTCTATAACAGGGGTGTCCAACTTTTTTTAATGATTGCTAACATAATGATTGATGGAGAAAAAATAATTTTCATTTACGACATTTGAATTCTAGAAGATCAAAAAGATCCCAATTGAGAGGTCGTAATTATTCGATTGCTGCTGCAATATGTGTGAATTCATTGTATTTGGTCACCACTCAAGACATGCCTTACAATGTAGAACTCTTTGAAGAATTCTTGACAACTCTGATTGACCACTTATTCGAAGATCATATAGGAGGAACATATTGTGTAATGTAATTGTCAGATTTCATAAAACGGAAGAAATTCAATAACTGATTGCTCATGGATATGTTCTAGTATTTCTGCCACTCTATAGTCCTTTTTTAAAGCCGATTGAAAAGCTGTTTAACCAATGGAAAAATTTCATTAAAGAAGTCAGCCTTCGGATAAAGATGCAACTGTCCAAATTCATAAATTCATACTTCTGAAGATATAACGCAAGAGCATGGCCAAAACTGTTCCACATATAGGCAGATGAGATTTATTGCCTCAACAGAACTGACATTTTGAACTACTTATTAAATATTTCTTTCCTGTGTATGGCGTTAGTATTAGTATGGTTATTATTTTTGTAATCGTCTTCTTTTGCTGCCTTTAAACTGTATTTGTTCTTGTTTATTTCAATTTAGAAAATATTTTGCAATAACTTGAAAGAGTTTTAATAAATAAGGAATTTCATTTGACATATTACTAGCAACTTTGAATTAATTAGGAGGCATTTCTTTTCTAGTTTTCTAAGTATTGCGTTAGTAAAGGGTTTTTTAATAGGGACATAACAATTATGTTTTATAATTCGGAACATAACCTACTAATCTTTTTATAATCTATCAAAACGAAAACGTCAGTCAAGGCTTACATTTGTTTCGTGGTGAATTTCACGAACGAGAAACTTTAGGATATTGTTTTGAAACAATTGAAAACTTACATTCGGAATTCTGAGTCGCAACTTTAAGAGCGCTTACTCCAATTTTTGATCACAATAATCGTCCCACCAGACGAGTTGAGCGTGGGTTGGTGAACAAATTTAAATCTTTTTATTCACTATTGAATGTTCCTGTGGCAGCGAGATAGCGCACCGGTCGAAGTATTGAAAATATTGCAGCCGTAAGAGCTTCAGCCCAAAATGAACCAAACAAATCGATTTGACGCTATTCACAAGAATTCAGAATTTCTCAGTTTACATTAGGGCGAATTTTGAGTGAAGATCTCCAGCTACACCCTAACAAGATCAAGGTAACACAAGAACTGAAACCTATGGATCAATTAAAGCGAAAATCCTCAAAAAAATATTTTTAGCGATGAAGCATATTTTTGGCTAAATGCCTTTGTCTTCTTCTTCTTCTTTCAAATAGGCCTACTTTGGACCATGCTTGTTCAACTGTTGGGCTTTGGCCTTTGCCAGGGGGTACCTTTCCTTCGAGGTTTTTCCTGAAATCCACGGACTTCCTTTAGGGTGCGTCTCACAGACTGTCGGTTTTTGAGATCTGTTATTCCCAGTTCTTTAATATCCTTCTCGGTCTCTGTCAACCAAGTGGTATAAAGCTTCTTGTTTTGCCAGAAGGTGAACAGACGGTTGGTTAGTCTGTTTGGAGGCAATCTTGCAACGTGGCCATAGAAAGCTACCCTTCTTTTCCTTGCACAGTCAGAAAGCATCTGAATATGTTCGGGAATATGTTCGGGAGTTCAGAGTTATGCCGCCTTCGGAACTCCTCATTTTCTTTTACCGGGCCTGGGATCTTCATGAGGATTCTCCTCTCTCTGATTTACAATTTCTCTATTAGACCACTTCAGTTCAAGGAAAGACCCTCCATGGCATACAGGGCTTCTGGCCGTAAGACTGATATGTAGTGCCTAAGTTTCAGGTTGTGATTGGCATTTCTTAATGTAAGTGTTCTTAGTCAGCCGATAGGCAAGTTCTAACTTGCTAACTCTCTTGGATATTGATGCTCTTTCTAATAAGTTGGGTTCAATCCATTCGCCGATATACTCAAATTTCGCAGTCCTCTTGATGTTCCCCTGTTCTAGTAATATCTCTCTGTTTGCTTCTCTGATGTTGGTGAAGAATTCTGTTTTCTCCAGCGACACTTGAAGACCCACTTTGGCATTCTGTTTTCTGAGGCAGTTTACCTGCATTGTTGCCATCTCAGGAGAATCAGCAAACAGTGCCAAGTCATCTGCAAAGGCTAGGCAATCTACAACCAGTCCATCATTCTTACGTCCCAGGTAGATACCACTCTGAGCACCCAAATTGTTCAGTTCATTGCGCCATTCTCTCATAACCTTTTTAAAAACACAGTTGAAGAGAAGTGGGGAAGTTCATCTCCTTGTCTAACTCCAGTTTTTATTTCGAAGCTTTCTGAAATCTCGCCTCTAAATTTAACCTTGGAATGGGTTGGTCAAAGTTTCTAGGATGACTATGCGGGTTTTGTTGTCTAGTGCTAGTTGCTGGAGTACTTTGTTAAGTGTTTCTCTATCAATGGAATAGTAGGCCTTACTAAAATCAACAAATTTGCCGACCACCTTGCGGTTTCTCATCTTGGAGTATGCAAGTACAGTTTTAAAATTGAGGATCTGTTCAACACAGGATCGGGTCTTTCTGAAGCCCCCCTGGTATTCTCCCAGTTGACTATCCAACTGATTTGCTGCCCTTGTTTGTAACGCCTTCGAGAGAATCTTGTCTGTTACCGGGACGAGAGAAATTCCACGGTAGTTGTTTAGATCAGTAAAATCTCCCTTTTTAGTGAAGCGGATGGATCAGAGCAGATTTCCAATCGGGTGGTAATTTCTCTGTTTCCCAGATGTCCTGGATAATCTCGTTTAGCTTGCTAACGGCATTGTTTCCTGCACCTTTCCACAGTTCAGCAACGATAGAGTCCTCTCCAGCTGCCTTATTATTCTTAAGAAGTTGAATGATCTGGCCAACTTCTTCCAATGAAGGGGCAAGCGAGTCCAGGTTTGGTGTGGTTTGTTTATAGTCGAAGTTTTCGCTAGGTGGGTCACAGTTGAGTAGATTTTTAAAGTACTGAGCCAAAATGTGGCAGTTGTCCTTGTCGTTATAAGCCAGTTTGCCTTGTGAGTCTCTGAAGTGGAGGCTAGGCGGAGCGTATTTTCTGTGTCTGCTTAAAGCTTCAAAAGAAATCTCTGGAATTATTCTTAGCAAAGCTCTATTCGATTTGGGTTAGTTGGTTTTGTGTGAAGGTTCGTTTGGTTCCTCGAATTATCTTGGTTGTAACTTTTCTTTGTTCCAAAAATTTATGCCAATTTTCCCTAGTCTTTAATGGCTTTGTAATTAAACAAAATATGCGTTATTCGACAGCAATATGCCCTCATGTGCTTCATGAGATTAAATTGCATCTACAAAAGGTGAGCGTGTGGTGTGAATTTCATTCCGGAGGTGTTATAGGGCCGTATTTATTCTTCGATGAAAATAATCGATATGTTATGGTGAATGGAGTTTGCTATCATGCCATGGTAGATGACCATTTTGGCCATAATTGGATGGACTCGACATCGACGATATGTAGTTCCATCAAGATGGTGCCACAAGCCACGTAGCTGGTCAAAAAATGGATTTATTAAAAGGTTAATTTGGTAATTGTTTAATCCTTAGAAATGGTCAAGTCGAATTGCCACTTTGCTGATGAGATTTGACGCCGTTGTAATTTTTCTTTTAGAAGTTTCCTTAAGTCGAAGGTTTATGCCAACAATCTAACAACGTTAAAGGAAATCAGGAACAATATCGAACGCAAAATTGCCGACATTGTGATCGTGGTGGTCATAACATGTGTACTTAACTGGTATAAAATTCAGTGACACTAAATAAGAGAAACTACATAAATAACGTTGTTTTTCAAATCAGATCTTTCCATTTAACCCAAAGCGAATAGCCATCTGCAGACGCGTTTCGAGATCTATCTCTCATCAGTGCAGCTTTGCTCTTTTAAATTATAAAATGGAATACACTTTAGTTAGAAACATTAGTTAGAAAACCATGTGCTGGGCTCGCGAGGATAAGTTATGTTGACACGTGTGTGGAAAGCCCTGAACTTAGTTATTGATTACTTAACAGTTATTGATTTATATGATAATTGAATATTGGGTTGAAACTAGACTAATTATATATAATTATTTTAAAAAAAATCGCTTTAATAAGTTATATATTCAATTATCATATGTTCAAGCTGTGTTCCGCTTTAATAAGTTGGTATTATTATATCTATAATTAGTTTAATTTCAACCCTAAATTCAATTATTATACAATTTTGTTTTAATTAGGACAGTAATTTGTTACTGCTACCCTTCAACAGTCATTCAAGCTTTTACCCGTAAGACGTGAAATAAACTTATTTTTAACATATTGCATTGAAGATAATGTAGCTACACTTACGTAACTCGTTCCAAAAAATGATTTTATATACTCGCACACCAAAATGAACACATTACTCAGTACATTATTGTATGTGAAGGATGTCATTATTATAATCATATGTAAAAGTATCCAAATCGTGCGCAAAAGTCGAATTTAAATAGAATTTCATTATTAAACGGTTTCTGTTTTTTGTTACCATGGCAACAACTAAGGTCACTAAACAAAACAAAAAATAGACGCAGCGAAAATAAATTTTCTGACTTATATTAAAATTGAATTAACATTTCTTATTTTGATTCAAGAAGTTTTGGCCTCTTAGTCTGGGATTATCTAGCTCTATTGTAACTTAACCCAACCGTAACCGAATCCATATTAAATAAATCAAATATTGTTGCCGACACTGTGCGTTTTTACTAGTTAACAATTTTTGCAACGGAGGTGCTGAACGTTCATTAACCTTATTTTATCGGCGATGTGACGTATTTTGTCTCTCAAAATTACATTTTTTTCAATATTATCGGTAAGAAATAATATTTTTTTTTGTAGATTCCACAGTATTTTAACATGCTTCAGGGATAAACTAATGTATGACAAACGTGAGTGAAATACTTTTGTGTATATTTGTAGCGTAAAATACTATTAGTTTCAGGGCATAATTTTTTCATATTGGATATTTACGTGTTTCAACTAATTTCCAAAATTCCTTGACCATGTTAATAACTCAAAGCGACCTCATTTGGTTTCGCTACAAATTCCACTTAAAAAAATTCCAAATTCATTGCACAAAATCCATTAATTTCTGCACTTAACGTAGAAATGTCAACATTAATCATAGGTTTTTGAAAGAAAATAAAATCCATCTCCAGTCGTCAAATCGATTAAGACGTACTCAAAGCTGGATCATAAAATTGATTGGAAATAAAATAAAAGAAATATTTCAATTTATCGGGAATCGTGTCGTGGGCGCATAAAAAAATGCTTACGAGCGCAAATGCGCCCGCGGGCGCGGGGTTTGCTACCCCTGCTCCAGACCTTGCATCAACTGACTATCATTTCTTCCAAACTACTCCTTGCAAGGACAAATATCTAATTCCCAGCATGCAGTAGAAAATGCCTTTCATGATTTTATCACCACTTGCTATACAAGCATTTTCGCTGCCGGCATTAACAAGCTACCGATGAGATTGCAAAATTGTATAGATAGTTTAGGCGCATACTTAGATGAATTAATTGCTTCTAGCTTGGGTTATAATAAACCAAAGTTTCGGATCGATATAGGTCATTTCGTACCGATTGAAATAGTAATTATTCAACAAAGAAGAATATTATTTTAGATTTTGCAGCTTTATGTGTATTTTGTAAGGGTGAAAATTTTGAAAAAAAAATAGAGGGAAACTATTCGAGAGAGTCCAACTTATACTTTTAATAAATCTGAGTAGATTAGCTAAATTTTAAGATTTTTGCATTGATAGTGAGTTCGTGTTTTAATTCTTGTTATTTATTCAGTTTTTTCTAAATATTAATTTATTTTCTATGAAAGAGTATTTTTATTTTAAAGATGTCAATTATTTTCTGGGAAATGGTTTGGTATATGTGAAAATACTAAAATTATTTTTTATTATCCATGCGTACGAAGTATTTCCTGACGCACGTTTTTTAATATGAGAAATGCCACTTCGTCTTGTCTTTCCACATAACCTGGGAAGCGCACGCAAATATTCAAGATCGCTGGGTTACACTAAAAAAAAAACAAGTAAATAAAAATAAAATTAACACAATCAAGACCTCGATATTATCAAAATCACGTGCAGTGTCAGAATTTTTTTTCATTACAAAATAATAATAAAAATTAAAGAAAATGTTTTAAATTGAATGTAAATTCTATGGTGATACCGGAGACCGAGAAGAGTTCTTATGAGGAATCCACACCACCATTGAAAAAGCAAATTCTTCATTTTTGAGTTCATTTTTTTTAGATGCCCCCTGGACACCAAACTTGTAAGATACATCCCCTCGTATAAGTAATAAAAAATATTGTTTGTAACTCGGGCGGAATTGTCAATTTCCCTCTCGAGCGAATGTGCGCACTCAATTCGCTCGTGCATTTCCAATCCCGCTGTCGCGTGAAACTTTCCGCCCTAGTTAAAAAATATACTGCTTTATGTGCTGTAATATGAATTGTCACGTCTCGATAAAATTTCTCGATAGATTTTCTTGTCAGTAGATTTTACGTGTAAGTAATAATATGTCCTATTTCAATAATAAATTTCAATAAAAATTAATGGCAATATTCAGATTAAAATTGCATCTTTGATTTTTTTAATTTTTGATTTCCTTGTACCAAGAGCATGTTTTTATATTAACACAAGAAATATTAAATACTGAACTTTTCTCTAAATTTGACCTGAAACTGGGAACAGAATTTATAGATGCCTTTATTTGTTACTCCTATTTAACTAATTTGCCCTAATGACTCATAATGAATTAACATCTGTCTAACTAATAATTAAATATTTATACTATATAATTATAATAATTATGTAACTAAAATAGCTTTATTACACCAAAATTACATAAATTGATGCGCACGCTTGTATTGGACGCTGTTATTGGATTTTAAGAGTTCCTTCTGCGAGTTTTAAGAGCTCCTTCTGCGAGTTTAAGAGTTCCGTTGTGCTAGTATGTCATAATTGATACACTCTTAATAATCATAAAACTTCCATCCAAGGGAATACGCCAAATATGTAGACGATGCATAGAATGCATATTCCCAGCATGTGGAGAATAATCTCTTTTTATTTTATATTTATTATTTTATAATTGTTAGGAATACTTTATATTGAAGAAATAAATAATTTCCGAAAAACATACTCCAATCATACCGATTATCACTAATCATACTGGTTCTAAAACGATATTGAAGTGTCTGTTAAAAGTTATACACTTATCCGTTGAAAACGTTTCCTCTATTTTCTTGATTTCCTTAAAGTCGGTTAGGAGTTGGCGAGTTGATGAGAGAATCTACTAATTACCCTCGTCTCGGCCCTAAAACTACAGTTGTGTTCTCGTTGGAAGATAAATTACTTATTTAACTCTTGGTCAACTGTTCACAGTTGAACTAAGTGACCTTTTTGCTTGTCTATGAAATATATGGTAAATTTAAATGCCTTAACATTTGTTGCTAATAATGGAATGTATACCTAGTTGTGAACTGTATAGTGCCACTTTTATAGGTCTGTTGTAGTCCAGTCTTCTCTTATCATAGATGTAGTTCCTGTTTAGTCTAGCTATTCCAATCCTGAATATCGTACTTGGTGATACAGTCTTCTTTTCTACATTCTATACATCATGATGATGCCTACATTTTTAATTATATCTGTTACTGTAAAAGTTCGTTGATTGGTAAATGTACACATATACCGGTATATGTGCACATTTTCCTTCTTGGTTGGTAAATGTGAATTCAACTTACATTTACCAACTATTTCCGGCAAATGTGTACATATACCTAATGCTGTTGGTATGTTAAAGGGTTTATTTTAACATACCGAGCGCATGTGCAAGTTTGTCGACTTGCATTATTGATGTTATTATTGTGTTTGTTAAGCTTCAGTTTGCTATTTTATTGTCTCTAATTGTTTTTATGAGCGATTTGTATAATCCTTTGAAATTATATAATTATAAATTAGTGTTTAAATGAAATAAAATAAATTACATCAAATACATTTTAACTTTAAAATACAAGTGTATTTAATTTCTGTTTATTATTCTTTTAATTTTTGCCGAAATACCTTGGTAAATGTGGACTTTTACCGTTAAAAGTAGATATGTCGTAGTCATATAACGGAATCCGTCAGATTGTGTAAAATCGAGTATTTGCATATTCTGACGGCAGTTAGTGTAGTCTTTTTCAACTACACGATTTGACTAGGTAGTTCATGAAAGCACCGATTATTTACGGCGGTTTGCGTTCCACCAACTGCAATGTACACAATCTGACTTAACGTTTTAACGTTCTCGAAATGCATAACCTTAAAAATAAACATGTGTTACCTAGGATTTCTTTAAAAATTTGTTGTAATAAGTTAATTAAATTTAATTTCAATCAAAAATTTGTTCCCTACATGTATGTTATATAATATTTATTTTTGTTATCTGTGATTTTAATGTAATTCAAAAAAGATCTTGGTATATTATTGTTGACTAATTTTCAGTAAAATATGGCACAGAAAGAATTGGTCAACATAATTGGCAATTGGGGTGACAATAATAAAAAATTTAATGACATTAAATGTATTGAAAAAAATAATGTTACTTACATGATATAAATAAGTGCTTTACAAGAATTAGTGAGTTTGTTGCAATTTAGTACTAGCAATAGTGATAAATCTGCCAGTAACTATGCTAGTCATGTTGATAGTAATTCTGTAGCTTCTAACGATATTAATAATAATGTCCACGTTGACAAATACAACATTAAGTTAAACACTAAATGCAATAATTACAAAAAAGCAATCCTGTAGGAGTACCAAAGCAAATAAGTGCTAGCCAGCCAAAAAAATCTCATACTTACACTCCTCCGAATGAATTTGGACAACCAAAATAAAGAATAAGAAGAAGAATAAGGGTCAGCAATTTGAATATGAACTTGTTCCTAATTCTAAACCTCTGTATGATATACGTGAAGAACTACATCAAAATTTAAAAAATTGTCACCACCTGTGCGATGATGCCAGTTAAAAGGATGTGGAAAGTCTACTACATGTGCCCAAAATGTGTGGGAAAGAATAAATTTATAACTGTAGTCTCCTAAACAAACTTCAACTGACTTACTTTTTACTTAAACCAATGAATTAAAACATTTATTTTACATTGGATTTCTTATATGAATAAATAGTTTATAACAATTGGTAATTTTACAATTGGATTTGCACAGGGTCCACTTTTGTGGCAACGAGAATTACATTTTACTTCTAATTTATAACAATGGCATCTATTTGTCCTGCATTGCTGTTTAGAAGGTTGGCAGGAATATGTTGGGTATCCTTGTCCTTGGAAAAGAGATGCACGTGAAACTCATTTTTATTAACGTTTTCTAATTTCAAAATTTTCCTTGTGATTTTTTTGAGATCTGGCTTGTTAACCAAAACTTTATTATCCCTTATGCTATTCCGACTTGGTAAACACTGTTTTTTACATCAGTAACTACAGCAATAAGGTTTGGAGGGGGCCTTATCAATGTTAACCAAAACACAATCTAAAAATGCTTATGGGTGGCAAAATTTTTCTTGTAACGGAAAGCATTTCATCAGCTTGAATTTTTTGACCCTCGTAAGCCAGCTCTTGATTGTTTTGAATATTAGTTTCAGTACCACATATTTTGAAAACATTTTCTCCCATAGAACACAATAAATGAAGAGGCATTAAACATTTACTATACACATTATTGTCAGGTAATATGTCTTTTTCACAGTTAGCACAATTATTTATCACATGAAGTTCATCAGGAACAGATTCACTCAAATTATAAGATGTTGTAACGGGTAATATCAAGATATCTTCAACTATGTCACAGTTATTGTTGCAGTCTTCAATTTTTGCGGTATCAATTTCTGTCGTATTAGCAGCATTTATGGAAATATTAATTTTATTTAGTTCTTCTTCACTTGTTATGTTCTTACTTGTTCACTTGTGCTGAGGAAGATTCGTTGATGCTAAATCAAGCTTTGGATCATTTCGAAAAACTGCCTTAAATGGACTACGACGAATAACTCAATGAAATGGGTTATGTTTTGCCACTGAACATAATGACAACCCATTGACCAAGCAACTGATTTATTCTCCAGCATCCATGCACGTAGCATATGTTCTACATCTTGATTTGACCTTTCAACACTTCCTTGGCTTTGTGGGTGGCGAGGCCTACCATGAATGATGTGTAGTTTTGGCCACAAGATTTTTAACTCATCTCTAACTTTGTTTACGAATTCTCGGCCATTGTCACTTTGCAGAATCTAAGGTGCACTGAATTGTAAAAAAAAATTCAAAAGTGCTGTAGCTACATCAATAGCTGTTTCTGCTCCGAGAGGCCTAAGGCACAAATACTTAGTGGCATGATCTTGATAGTTTAAAAGCCATTTATATTCACCATCAGGAATAGATTGGTAGTCAATGAGGTCAACTTGACCTCTCGTCATAAAATCTTTAGTTATAATTGGCTTAGCAACTACTTTGGCTACAGTTTTATTTTTTTCAGCTGACAAATTTTACAACTGACCAAAAATCATTTCTATACATGGTGTTGGTATATAGCAATTTTGCTTGAGAATGTTGATCATTTTATCACGCGAATCATGTCCATAATTAATATGCACTTCAAATAATCTATCATATACGTCTTCTTCAGCAACTAAATAAATTAGTGAGTCAGTACTTGACTTCGACTTTTTTATCAGAGATTTAGTAACATTTATTATGACTATATCATAATTTTTCAATAAATAATATTCCCTTCTAGTTTTAGTAGTTTTTCCTTTGTCCAACGCAACAAATATTTCATTTGCAATCTAAAGAAAATAAAACAATTTACAGAAATTCATAACAGCTTTAACCTTAAAATATATCTGCAACAAAACTTACTTTTTCTAATTCAATAGAAGTATAAGGTCGTTTCGATGGTAAATTACTATAATATTTATTAAATTCTTCTTAAAAAAAAATTCATTTCATTTATAGCAAAATATTACAAATGTGTACTTTTTATTTGTACTGATTAAACTAATTTTGAAAATTTCAGGAAGTGTCAACACGTAAACAAACGTTAAGTTTGTCAGATTGTGTACATTGCAGTTAAATATAAAGCGACGCATATAAACGGTGGTTTCATGAACTACCTAGTCAAATCGGGTAGTTGAAAAAGAATACACTAACTGTCGTCAGATTATGTAAACACTCGTTTTTACCCAATCTGACGGATTTCGCTATACGACTACAACAGATATATGAAGTTGATCTCAAATTTAAACTCACATTTACTTATCAAATTGGTGGATGTGCACATATACCAGCAAATCTGCACATTTGCCGATTTTGTACTATTACCGTAACATATCAATGGATGTTATTTCACAAACTGCTCTAGTAAGTGTAAATTTGTCTAATTTTCACGCTGTGAATATTGTTATTCTTTGTCAGTCATCATTTGAAATTAACCAAGTGATAATAGGGTTGCGGACATTGTGTCTTTGATGCAAACAATATGTAAAAAATACATTTAGATCTCGTTTAGCGCTGAAGATACGTTCCTGGATAACACTGCGTTGGACGAAATAGCGTTAAACGTCATTTAACATATAGTAAATAGCTCCTAACTATCTGAAATGTTGTAACTTGCCGCTTTCTATATCTGGTAAATCAATATCACGTAGGGGAAACAGCGTTCATAACACCATTTTTTCATTTTGCCATCTGGGCCATTCTTTAAAATTTGATTAACGATTTCGGTTATTGTTGCTAAAATTTTACAGAGAAAATCTGTGGGAAATTCTTTGGGTTTTTCATACTCATAATGACTATTTTATGCATGAATTTCTTGTTGTACCACTTCTTGTTCACCGGCTGGTATGGCTCTCAGGAGGAACCTACAGAGACTCATCAATAGCTACATCGACTCACAAATGACACTCGAAAATAACCTTCAAAAGTTGAAACTCGAAACATGTTTAAATGCAACGCCGTCCTTAGACCGGGGCGAGCGAGCCATGGGCCTCGCGCTTTGAGAGCCCCGTAGCCTTATGCGAACCGGCAGCCACGAACGTGAGCCTGCACCAAACATGAAAAAAACGGAGCACCGCCCCGTTTTTTTTTAATTAAAAATAATGAAACCTATTTAGGACCATAGACCAGGAATTCTAAAACAAATTATTGAATTGCTCAGTAAAAAAGTTAGAGAGGAAATAATTTGGCCGAATACCGAATACCAAATCTTAAAAAGTTATCACATATTATTAAAAAGTGATCTATTTACCAACAAAACATTACAATTTATTAATACTTAAAATTTAGCAAAGGTAATATGTGATGAATGAAAACATTTTTTTTAGAATTTGTTGATTGCAACCAATTTCGCTTTTCCTCATAAACTAAAAACCTCTCACTGTATACCGGGTGATGATATATATTTTTGCGAATTCTGTCAGTTTTGGATACCGCTGTAGGTTTGCTGACCACTACTTGTGGTCTGTTGGGTCTGTTGTCCTAACTAGGCGAGCCGTTTATAGATAAAAATATAAAATATCATTTGCAATAGCATTTTTCTTTTCCACATTCTCATCTTTCTCCATATTTTCTGTAGCGACTTCCTCAAATCAACTTATTTTCGGAGCTTTTAAAAGATTTTTTTGTTTTGCTCTTGGCGTTTTAACTAATCTCAGGAAACTGGTTTGAAACGAGGGTCAGGAAAAATAGCAACCAGGTAGGAAGATCTCATTCTCAGAAAATTTGGAGTTCTATCTGCTGTCCCTTCCTTTCCCAGATATTTCAACAATGTGACAACGTGTGGAATCACTTCGGAGCTGCAAGAAGTACCCGAGCTAGTTATTTTTGTTATCTCTTGAAATGGTTTGAGGAGTATGATACATTGTTTTGATACAGGTGTTAGATTATTTAATGACTCATTATGTTTATCATTTATGTATAAAGAAACAGCTTGCTTTTGTTCTAATAATCTCTCCATTAAAGAGTATAAATTCATGTAGAATAAGTAACCCAACGTGTGCTTACATCTTGCACTAATTGGTGGTTTGGCAAGTCAAATTCTTGGCGAATGGATTTGAGCTTCTTTTCTGTTATACCGAGTGGTTAAAATGTGTAACAATTCGTCTTGCAGCAGCTACGGCTTGTGTTATTTCCGTTTGAGATTTTACCGATTTCTCCATAGCTCGTTGTAGTGAATGGATAAAATATCTAGCAGAATTATATTCTGCGTCTCCTACTTTTATCATATGGGCACTACTGTCGTGGAAAAGTAAATGTACCTTGCTATGAGAAATATTCCATTTTCTGCAATACCATTCAGTTCTTTTGCAATATTTGTACCCATATGTGAACCAACAAACGGCTTCAATGCAGATACGACATGTTCAAGAATAAAATTAGAAGATATCCAATGCGCAGTGAAACTCAACAAAAATTGATTATTGTGATGACATGTCCACATATCAGATGATACTGATATTGCTGTTGCCTGTGAAATACTAGCTTCCATTTTATTAAATGGAATATATTTTTATATATATATATACATATATATATATATATATATATATATATATATATATATATATATATATATATATATATAAATCTATATATATATATATGTATATATATATATATGTATGTATGTATATATATATATATATATATATGCATCTAATGCAGTATGCGTCTAACGGTTGACCCGCACGTACGCATATATCTCTTGAGAATGGCGAATGTTAGTTCGCCGAAACGTCGAGAATCCGGTTCTTGTCAGAGCCAACCCTCAGCATCAACGCGGAATCCCCGAGAAAACAATACAACACAGGTATCTATCCGCGAATACCTCAAATACAATATTATAAACTTCCACGGGGAGAAAATTTACCACCTCACCCGTAGTTTCGAGAAACTACGGACAAATCGCTCTCAATTTTATGCGATTTATCATTTTTACGTCGCTGTAGAGATACAGACATAACACCCGTCTGTATGAGGCTGTCACACCAAAATCCGGCAGCCAGGTCAAACAAAATACTACACAACGCAAGCCAAGCTTTGCTTCGGGACGAAATCCAAACCAAACGACAGAAACTTGACAGCATCACTCAAAATATCCTGACAACCCACATAGCTCTAACCACTACGCTACACCCCCTCCTCTGGCAACAGATAGACTTAATATTTAACAACAGAGCCGAACAGAATAGATTATTAATTACCAATAGACAGAAAGAAAAATACAACCTTCTCAGACGGAGACAAAAACCTGCACCAAAACCACTCAACATCGACAAAGTGGTTTACAATCTTTCAGACCAGCCCCTAGACGAACCTACCAAAACAGTACTGGCCAAGGGTTTTAACTTTGCAATAGCACCAACTCGCCTTCCCAAAGAAGACATAATCACTGGTGTCGAGACTGCCATCTCACAACTCCCTGCCACATTAGCCGAGACAATAAGACAGGAAACATGCCACATTTTAAGATCTGCCAAACCACCGACAAGAAACATCTCGTACGAGGAATTCAAAGCCCTCAAGGCACTAAGAGAAAACAACAGCATTGTGGTCCTACCAGCTGACAAGGGAAATTGCTCTGTAGTCATGAACAGTGCTGACTATAAACAAAAAATGACCACAATCTTAGATGATCCAGCTTATCTACCCAGTACAACGGACCGTACAACCTATCTTGAGGAAACTACCAGACAAAAGATCCTAAGCTCTAGCATTGACAAGGAAACAATGAATTATCAATTATGACAAAATTATCAATTATGACAAAAGTTATGACAAAATCGCCAGAATCCTTAAAAGACACAACATCGACACCTTTTTCAAACCTAACCAGAAAATATCCTCCATGCTACGCAGCGTTAAAGACACCAGCCCGTTAGAATCCCATGAAATTTACGAAATATCTTGCGGAACATGTGGAACCTACATTGGATGTACCAATACAAAAATATCTGCTAGGATTCAAGAACATGTAGTTTCAGTCAGACACAGAGACAAAGTTTCATCGGCACTTGTCCAACACACAAACACCGGTCACTGGATGGACTTTAGAAATTCAAGGACTGTTGCACAGATTAGCCACGAAATGTCACGAGTATACAGAGAAGCCATAAAGATAGAAAAACGAGACTACTGCATGAACACGAGAGACGATTCCTTGAGACTTCCCCCAGCATGGCGACCGATCATATCCGCCCTCAAAATGCAATCCCAGACACCCCAGACTCATGTACGATCAACAAGACAAACAAACAACCGAACCGAAGCACCGCACACAACGCGCATGACCCGAAGCCAAACAGCTATAAGTAGTCGCATCGCACGAACGAGCTCTCAGTATGCGTCTAATGGTTGACCCGCACGGACGCATATATCTCTTGAGAATGGCGAATGTTAGTTCGCCGAAACGTCGAGAATCCGGTTCTTTTCAGAGCCAACCCTCAGCATCAACGCGGAATCCCCGAGAAAACAATACAACACAGGTATATATCCGCGAAAACCTCAAATACAATAATATATATATATATATATATATATATATATATATATATATATATATATATATATATATATATATGTATATATATATATATATATGTATATATGTATATATATGTATATATATATATATATATATATATATATATATATATATATATATATGAGGAATAATTTTCTTGGTTGTATAAGTGCGGCCAGGTATTTTGTATGGAGGTACGCTGCTCTTTCCATAAGCCATTGAAAGCCGGCACTTTCAACAAGTGATAATGGTTCATTGTCTAAGGTAATCATATCACCGATTAAATAGTGATATTTTCGTGATTTCGAAGAACAATTCCTTTCAATTGTAATCCTACAACAATTTCCTTTCAATTGATTTCTCCAGAGTTAGGTAACACTATCTTTTCTGGCGCACTTGGTAGTGCGAGTATGGTACTGCGTAGCGCTGCCCTGCCGCGCACTCACTGCCGCGCACTCCTTTTTCGAAAGTTTACCCAAAAGCCGCGCCGAATATTCGGAGGCCGAATAATTTTCTGCAAAGACACTATAAAAATGTTACCATTCGAGTGTTCAAAAAAATATCACAAATTCGAGAATCCTTTCCTAATTTGTTTACAATTTTACGAGTAATTTTGACAATTTTGAGTTTTTCAAAGTTAAAATTAGTCAAAAAAAATTGGGAACTAGTATGAGCCAGGAAAGACCAAACAATTTTACATTACTGTCGATTGAGCACGTGCTGTGTGATAGTTTAAATTTTGATGAAATCATTAACACATTTTCAGAAATAAAGGCAGAAAAATTAATGTCGTTTAGTTTAGATACTTTAGGAAAATACTTTGAGATATAGCTAATAAATATATTCTCACATTTTTAAAAATTTATATTTTATTTTTTATTGATTTTATTGATCATATTTATGTTAGATGTTTTGGTTACATTTTAGTTTTGTTAAATTTTTTAATTTTTAATCTTGTGTTTGTTTACTTTTTACATAGTTTTTCATTATTTCTTGCTTTACTACTAATTAGAGATTTACTACTAAGTATTGATTTTACTTTGTTTTATTTTTCTTGTGCAAAACAAATAAACAGTATTTATTATTCTTGTTTTGTCATTATAATTAAATTTCAAAATCCAATATTATTGTGCAGATTTTAAATTATAAAAAAAATGTTTAGGGGGTCCCAAATTAATTTTTTTGCCCTGGGCACTTGCTAGGGACGACCTTGTTTAAAATTATATGACTGAATAGCATGTTATATAATATATTCACATATTAAGTGTGATTAAAATATAGTGAATTTTTGAATACAGTGTAAACAAGATTATCTTTATTATAACTAATTATTATACATTATGTTTTATTATAACTATCTAATGTATTACAGTACAATGCAATTTGTTTGTTTTTTGAGAACTTATTCTATATAACGACATATTTCATTAGAACATATTTTTAGAATTTATTAAAACATATATGAGCATATTTTATAAAAAAATATTAAAAAAATGCGAGGGAGTGTATACGAGAAACAGTATATAAACTGTTTTTTGCACAATGTTATGTTTTAATTTAGCTGCGGCAAACACAAATATTATCATGGTCTCTTATTGGTTGGCAAAAATTACTAAATTAAAAGCATCAGGAATAACAAAACATAAAAATACAAGGCTGTACATTTTTGCAAATGCTCCGTTCGCCCGGGGACGATTTCCCGAGCCAATGATTTCGCGACATTTGCCAAAAATTTAGGTCTGTGAGCGGAAGTATCGATCAATCACTATAGCAAATATATAAAAATAGGTAGGAAATTATTGCTTATATCGAAATTATAACGCATAGAATCTTTTTTTTTGTAATTATTTATATCAATCACAAATTTCATAAAAAAATGTGTTTCGAATGAAAATTTAATATATAAATATATATATATATATATATATATATATATATATATATATATATATACTATGCTATTTAAATTTATTCAACCTGAAAGATGGCGCATGTCGTTTTCACACGCCGGTGTGAAATTATCGTACATTTACAAATAATTAAAAAGAAAAGATGTTTCTGATAAGAAAATATTAAATTCATCTTATCGTGAACAGATAACCTAAATTTTATTAATGTCTTCAGTTAGTGTTTACTCACATTGTCATATATAATCATATATTATACATTGCATAGTCATATATATTTACATAGTCATATATTATGTATTATACACGGCGCGAAATGCCCACATTAAACAAAGAAAAGAAATAAATGTAAAACTTGAAGTAAATGGAAGGAAGAAAACTTGAAGACTTGAAGGCAGAAGTTGGCGAAAACTGCCCTAAGTCGATGACCACTGGCAAATCAGCAGATTTACTTGCAAAACCAGAAGTAGATAAGTTTGTGGCTTCAGAGTCTGTTAGTAGTGAAAACCGGAGCAAATTGGGTATCTTTCGAGCCGGACCAGCACAGCCCCATATAAATTTTCCAAAAACAAAAATTGGTAACAACGTAAGATCTTTGGCATCTAAATATTATCAACAATACAGCTGGTTAGAGTGTAACACTGATGAAGATAAGGTCTACTGTTTTATATGCAGTCACGTATTACAAAAGTAATTCGTGATCAAAACGAATGAATTGTAAAAAATGGTTACAACAATTGGAAGAAACTTGGCGAGGGGTTAAAAAAAACATGCAGAGTCTTCGCTTCATCTTGAAAGTGCACAATAATATATAACCCACAAACAATCTCTAAAAACTGGATATGTTCATCAACAAGTTTTAAAGCAACAGGGGCAAAATGTTATACAAAATAGAGTATATTTATTGAAACTAATTGATACATTATAGATCCTTGTCCGTCAAGGTTTACCTTTAAGAAGACATCAAGATGACACATCATCTAAAAATGGACGTAATTTTTTGGAAACAGTTCAACTTTTCTCGAAATACGACAAAAACTTTTACGCACACTATGAAAAACATTTTAATTATTGCAGTCCAGATATTCAGAATGAAATTGTTATTTAGCTAGAGAGGCAATTGTAGAAGAAGCAAAAGCAGGTGGTTTTTTCCTCTAAGTGTCAATGAAGCAAGGTGCAATAAAGAAGGACAGTTGTCTCTAATCATTCGATACGTAAACCCATTAACAGTGAAAGAAATATTTATCGATTACATCAATTGCTCAATGTCTAGGGACGCTCAAGGATTGGCAACGCACATTTTGGAAGCACTGAACAAAAACAAACTTTGCAATGTTCCAATTCTTACGCAATCTTATGATAATACTAATACAGATTTAGCTATTAGAATTTTAATTTTACTATGGAGTTACGACGCCACGTGGTAAAAAAGAGAGCGATTGATATGCATTATTATTTACTCATTAAATGACAGGTTGGTTCAGCTGGACCCCTAGACCCCTGCCCCTCACACCCCAGACAAAATCCCCAGCTACGCCCAAGCACAGAGCTCCAGCGGAAGAAAAGCCGAGCTATACGAGGAAGGCTGCAAGAGGCAATCAAAAACTACAGCAAGAAAGGAGTTGGTAAGGAAAAGGTATATAAATTGGTGGGCGACTGACAAGTGCCAGTGGACAAAACAAATGATCCCCTGATGTCTGGGATCATTTGCTTTGTCCACTGGCACATGTCAATCTCCCACCAGTTTATATACCTTTTCCTTACCAACATGGTTCAATGGGTACATGGCTCAACAGGAAACATGGACAGCTTCCATATTGCCCAATTCATCACAGGACACGGTAGCTTCCGTAGCTAAACATCCACACACCTTCGACTGCTGCAGATAGAACATATACAGGCAAAAGTACACATGGACTTCACTACATGCGGAGTTGTGGAGTATATTCTAGAAAAGAGAGAAAATTGGAAGTTGATTGAGAGGCTGGTTGAAGATATCCAAACAAACAAAAAATACGATGAGATGTTTGAGAGACTGAAACTCTCGAGAAAGCCACAATAAGTATCAACTGCTGTACAATAATCACACTGAAGATATGCTATCAGCGGTACCGGTGCATGTTTTTTTTAACCCCTCGCCAAGTTTCTTCCAATTGTTGTAACCATTTTTTACAATTCATTCGTTTTGATCACGAATTCTTTTTGTAATACGTGACTGCATATAAAACAGTAGACCTTATCTTCTTCAGTGTTACACTCTAACCAGCTGTATTGTTGATAATATTTAGATGCAAAAGATCTTACGTTGTTACCAATTTTTGTTTTTGGAAAATTTATATGGGGCTGTACTGGTCCGGCTCGAAAGGTACCCAATTTGCTCCGGTTTTCACTACTAACAGACTCTGAAGCCACGAACTTATCTACTTCTGGTTTTGCAAGTAAATCTGCTGATTTACCAGTGGTCATCGACTTAGGGCAGTTTTCGCCAACTTCTGCCTTCAAGTCTTCAAGTTTTCTTCCTTCCATTTACTTCAAGTTTTACATTTATTTCTTTTCTTTTTTTAATGTGGGCATTTCGCGCCGTGTATAATACATAATATATGACTATGTAAATATATATGACTATGCAATGTATAATATATGATTATATATGACAATGTGAGTAAACACTAACTGAAGACATTAATAAAATTTAGGTTATCTGTTCACGATAAGATGAATTTAATATTTTCTTATCAGAAACATCTTTTCTTTTTAATTATTTGTAAATGCACGATAATTTCACACCGGCGTGTGAAAACGACATGCGCCACCTTTCAGGTTGCCAAAAAAGTCCAGCATACCTACTTGAGACTACTTGAGACTTGCAAATTGATACAGAGACGAGAAACGATTTTGATAACCAAGATTTTGGATAAATTAATTATACGAGGATTGGCATTGAATTTTATATAAAAAAGCGATTAAACAGTAAGTAATTATTCAATACTGTCTATTTTTCTAGAGTGGGTAAAGAAATTTCTAGGGTGGGCATTGACCACCCTAGCCCTACCCTAGCTACGCCCATGGCTCTATGGGGGTATACCCGCAATTACTAGTGCAGCATCCCCCAAACGGTTTTGTAAGAACTGCAAATCGTTATTGCAAGTTTCGTTTATTCTATTGCTAACTTCCTCGCAATACAGTTAATGCTCACACTTTTTGCCCAAATTTGGGCGGCGCATAGCACATTTGATTGAACGACAGTGTCCAAGATCCTATTTTGTGGCTGCTCGCCTCCCTCACGTTTGGCAGGATACTGTCTAACACTTTCGCTAGCACTTTCAATCCATTCGCTGCTGCCCTTGCAACGTGGGGAACGAAGTCGATTACAACACCCAGATATGTAATTTTGGACTTATGTAGGTGCTTTATATTTTAACACTATCACCGCCATTACGGAAGATGTGACCCCGGGGCCTGAATTTATACAGCGCCATCCCGGGCGATGTAGCCCGGGGTTTCTTTTTTTACCAGCGCCATCTAGTTTTGCGCTGGCTTACTAAACGAGTAACGAGACATCACTGAACTTACAGTGGGAGCGAAATCGCGATTTAAAAAAAAATCTTCCACAAATCGGAAATCTTCCACAACCGATTTGCCAAAGAATCCGGTATTTTTTTAAAATATATGAAACGACCTGCCGTCTCGGACAGTTTTCGTCGCATAGATGTGATTCCGGCGCCGGTGTGTTCGGAACGTCGCCTTCCATACTACTGTCACCTAAATTTTCGACAGTTTTACTTAAAATTTTTAAGACGTGCCAAACACGCACATTTTTTCTTACAAAAAATCGTCATTTTTCCACGCCTAAATGAAGCGAACCGCAAGCGTTATCGAAAATCGCCGTACGTGGGTTCGTCGTTCGTCTATTCATTGGCTACAAGTTTGAGTCGGAGGACCCGGATTTGCAGAAAATGTAAATAACGTCCCTGACGAAAAGTTGAGCCGCGACGAGAGGTGTCGGAGGTGTTGGGTAGTGTCTCGAAGTTTTCTAACGGAACTCTATCGTTAAATTCATTTCTCCGGCTTCTTTGCCGTGACCTCCGTAAAAGTGGTAATTTTTGTAATGCACTTTTGGGGTTCGTGTGGGGATGTGTACAGCCTGAATCGCCAGATCACCATGGAATCGCAAAATTCAATCAATTCTGAGACGACTGACGTGCGTTTCCCGAATTTCACCTGGTGTACCGCACCACGTGGGTTTTGGAAAAGATCAAATTCGGCTGTTTTATGCCGCCAGAGGCGGCACATCTTCGCTCGTTGAACCGCGCGTCTTCGATGCTTTAACATCGAATGTCCATCCGCAAGCTGGGCATCTCCAGGTAGCAGAAGCGGCGGTGTGAAACGAGTTGTACATTGTTCTGCTGTAGAACCGAGTGCCCCGTCGAGCGGTGCCATTTTCGCGACTTAACCCCCTCAGGCTCGGACGCACCAGACCGAGACCTAAAACTTAAGCATTTAGAACAGAAAAATGCGACTAGTGAAGAAAACCAGAGACGTTTTGCGGTGGTACCTATAACGTGCGGACCAATTGACGGATTGGTACGGGACCTACGCCGTTCGATCGGACATAGAACCTGTTAGTTTGTTTGGCAGTTTAATCCCGATTGCGTTGAAGATAGCGTCGCGTCGCCATAATACGTCGTTTGTCCGGGAACAGTTTCGCGCGACTCCTGCAAAGAAATGAATGCTTGAGATCTTCTAGTGCAAGCGGCATTGCGCTGCGACGTTTGAAACCATCGCGACGCCCACCGAAAGTCGCCGTAGCGCAGGAAACAAATGACGAAAGTAAAATGTCCATATTTTTGCAGTCCCCCCTAAATGTTCTGGATTTTTCAGGGGATTGTAGAATGGTATTTTAGCATTCCGCACCCAAAATTAGACGTCACGAAATTGCATCTCAATGCTCACTAATAACTATTAACCTAAAAAGAGAAAATTTTCACTGTCGATTTGGTACACTAGGATTTCGCGTTTTTGAAATTGTTGTTGGCACGGGGGTCCCGCCGAGCCGCGCATTTTGGTATCGGCGCCGAGTCGCTGCGACTACGGAGTCGCCCACCACAGTTCGAAAGGTATCGGCTCTCCTTCACCGGGAAGTGCGGTCAGTCTGACCGCGGCAGTTTCGACGATTCTGGGCGCCGCGATGCGAAACTGCACGCGTTCGATTCAGAACGAACTCACGCTCGTCTTAAGCATTTATGGGTTCGCGATCCGAGCCGTCTCTTAGTCGAGCACTGACGTTGGAAAATATCACTCTTTGTTTACACGATTATTTTACATTTACCCCTCTCACCACGCGGACGAATCCGACTTTTGCAGCACGAGGCGATGCCGCCCGTCGATATGCGTATTTCGGTACCACATGCGGCTTCCTGCGTCGCTCCCTTAAAAAAATCCGCAAACGCCTCTTTGGCCGGCAATTTGTGAGTTCGACGATCATCGGCGAAAATTTGGGTTCGCCTCGCGCAGGATAGATGCGGGAATCTATAAACCCGATCCGGAAATATCTCCATAAATGTGCAAGGTGCACTGTAAAAGTGCGCCTTCAAGTTTGCCGCCGTCTGCGTTTGCCGCCGTCGACGTGGCGGACTCGCGATTTTTCGACGCCGTTGTTTAGATTGAACCTATGGCTTTGCGGGCCGGGCGCCGAGTTATGGAGGAGCAAAGGAGCGCTAATTTCCGCTTTTGATCAATAGGTGAACAATGTGAAAGGGATTGCACAACTACCAGCATTTTTATAAATACTGGCGCTGTGTTTCATTCCTTAAAATTGACATGGCAGTGAATGGGTTAAATTTGATTGTATTTGTTCTCCATAGTCCAGTCACTGCTACTTAGCTTGCCTTAGCTTGTTTCTTGCCAACCCTTTTTATAACTTGGTTTATTACGCGGCTTACCTTTTGCGGTAGAGGGGTTTCTGTTTTTGCCAAGTTCACGAGTGGTAGCCTAAGTCTTAGGGCGTCTCTCACACCAATTGCATATTATATTTAAACTATATATTGAGTTTCCTTGTGATTGCAGTTCTAATGTTCTGTTGAGGAAATAGCTCCTTACCATATGCAGGAGATATGGAGAAATTCTTCTTACTGTTAATTCATTCATTATTATACTTCAGCTAGCACTATTAAATGCATTTTGAGTAACCTTAAGAACAATCTTCTTAAACTTTTCTATATTCCAGCTCCGATATATCTTTTTGAAGTGAAATAAAGAACTGATTTCTTAATGAATTTTAATTTACTTGGAACAATATTTGAAACCAATAATTCATTAACATGTTAACATGTTCAATATTTTTTCATATGTATTATTAATAGTAGTAAAATCTTTATTTCTCCTACAGGGTTTCTGGATCCCTGTCTCTAGATATAATAATCATAATGTGCCATTTAAAAATATTATAATTAATTTAAATTCCTACCCGTTCCTTCTCTCCTCCTCCATACCTCTTTCATCCACTGTATCTCTCTTCCATCTTCATTCAGTATTTCTGCTATTTTCCATCCCTCTCTTCCTTTAATCCCTACACATTCATTCCACATATGTCTCTTTCTCTTCGTACCACATCCTACATATTCTTTTTTCTTCTTCCAACCAATATCTATTTTCTCTCTTTTCCTTTTCACATTTGAAAATCGATCCTTGTCATTATCTTCCTTCTTTCACACGTTTTTTTTATTTCGGAACCCCTTCTATCATACAGTTCTCATACTTCATATTGTATCTGGATTCCCTTATTATTTCTCTTCTTTCCCGAATGTCTATGTCCTTGTCTCTTTCTCTCGTCTCCCCATGCAACAACTTGCGCAGTTAGCCTCTTTATTTCCTTACACGCCTATCCATTTCTTCGGTAATATTTCTCTCTGCCATTCAATATGTATTAATTAAATGTACTGCTATTATTATAAATTAGCTCCAATTAGTATTTTTGAAATGTGCAATTACTGTTCTCACGAAGTAAAATGTAATAAAGGTTTTTCTTTAGATACTACCGATGGAAACGGTTAATACTCGTCACATACGTTCACGATTATTGGATTCAAAATAAGCATCGTTGTGGATCTTCAAATGAGTTTTGAATCGTCAAATGAGTACTTATCAATATTTGTAGAATTCGGGGGAATCCGTTCGAACAAAAACTTTAATTATTTAAAATTATTTTTTTAAATTAATAAAACCATATTACTTCAAGTTCTGTTTACAAATTTGTTAATTATAATAATGGATGCTGAGTTTATTTCAAGATAAATTAAATGTAAGGTTTGCTTCTTTGTGCCTCCTTACTGCCCATCACTTTGATCAATATTATACAGTATATTAAGACTGGTTAATTTGTCTTTTCACTACTAATATAATGTTTATAGTTAAATAAAATTATTTTAGCGGAACGCCACATTCCAATTTCAAAACATGTAATAAATATTTCATTACTTAGTATGGAATTCTCTTAATAAATTAATTTACGTTTTGCAAAATTTGAAGCGACTTGCCAGAACATGCAATCTTCCAACCGAAACCGACGCGTACATATATCCCTAAATTAAACACGAAAACAGAAATTTACGATTTACAGAACCGCTAACCAAAATTATGTTTACACCAGTAATTACGAAAAATAATAATGAAAGAGAAATGTTAACATTAGCATAATCCAAATGTACGAAAAATGTGCAGAAAAAAAAATAAAGCTTGTTTATCTCTCTTGTGTTTTTTTCTGTGGGGTTTTAAGAGGAAAAAGAATAAGTAAAAATTGTAAAGGTTTGGCGGATAATGATTATAAAGTGGCCCACTTTATGCGCTCTTAACGCCCCGGCGGCGCGGCGTCCGGGACGTCCCGGAGCATCCCGGAACGTCCGATTCCGTTATGTATCACGGGCTTTATACGTCGCCCGAGAAATAACACACATTTTTACTTCGCAAACGCGAGCCGAGATTAAGCCAACACCCTAATATTAAATGACTATGATTTTGACATTTTTTATTCTCCAACCATCCCTTATATATCAACAACAATGGAGGATTATTCTTAATGCTACATTTTTTCTGTTTTTGTTTTTCAGGTTCTACATGGCTCGAAGCTACATTCTTAATGAACAGCGGCCTGCTCCTAGCTTTAATTATACGGTAACAATGCAACTGCCACGGTGAATATTTCTAAACAAAATATTTCAACTACAATCATACACATGTAAATATAAACAAACATAAATTGAAAGAAAACTGTACATAGACCTTCCAGTTTCAAATCAAAAAGAAAAAGAAAATAAAAAAAAATCTTGGATACTACTATAGAAGACTTAAGGAATTATTTTATACCTATCAAGAAAATAAAAACGGAGAAATCTATTAAATAATAATAAATCTAATAAACTATTTATGTGAAACTTAAAAAAGATATAATATCTAGAGTTTAATAATATATTTATCAGTGTAGTTTAACAAAATAAATATGATATTTAAAAAGAAAAAAAAATGAGAGTTTAATTTCGGAAAGGGTACCATTTTGTGATAAATCTGTGTAAATGTGCGTGTAAATAAATTTTAAGAGGGTGGATGGAGCTAAATGTGAAATAAAGGAAGAAGAAACGAACGGACTAAAACATTTAGATTATTTAAATAAATATATATATATGATAAAAAAATATATAGTTTGTGTATAGTGTATTCTAAACGAATTTGGCTTACAGAAATTGTAAATAAATTTAATTAGGCGATTACTGAACGAAATGACTGGATGCATTTAACCAAAAGGAATATAATATTTTTTATCTTATATTTGTTTAGATACGTCTGCACAGAACATCGGAAATGTATTGAGGTAAATATATATAAAAATATTTTTAATAAAATGTGTTAGATAATTTAAATTAATTTATTCATATAATTCAACTAGATTTTTAGGTATTTATATCTCACTTACAAACATTATTTGTTAAATATTCATTTTTTAATTCTATAAAGAATCTTTATATTTTACTGTAACAATTTCACTCTGTTCTTAAATTAGTGGTATTTTAAAATTTCAGGAATTCAGTCATGCGAGTTTATACGCTTCATAAACAATAATCTCGTTTACAAACGCATTTCTTGAACTAATATTATGTTTGAAGCAACTAAATATAAAGTGGAAACTTGAATGAGAATACCGTTCGTCTGCTACCAACGCAGGTTTCTTAAAACAATGTTCTATTATGAATAACTTCCAAATATTAAAATTTTCGGTAGGAAAAAATTTCATTAAAACTTTGTCTTGTTGACAAAAGAAAACAAAATAAAGCTGTTTATAAGAAATAAATCACTTACAAACAATATATTAAATATTACTGCAAACAAATTTTCTATTAATTAAAAATTTCAAATAACCTATTAAAACTGATTGTTAATGTTTTAGAGTACGTTCGGTGTACATAATACAACATTTATTCGTAAAGTATTTAAAGCATAACGTAGGGTATATTTTTTTTTACTTTTCACAATAGCCCTCTAATCTTATCAAAGATTGAACTAATTGAGTCAAAAAAATTAAGTTATGTGGAATAAAATGGAAAGTTACATTATATGTTCAGCAGTTTTAAATGCCCCTATAGACACACATAATGTTTCATAAAATCCATAGTAAATGATATATTACTCAAAGTTATCATATATTCATTTAAGTATGATTAGCTTATTTGTACAATGTAGTAATCCTTTGAAGCACAAGCGGTGTTGTAAGAAGAAAACAAAAATCCATTTTCCCTATTTGGCGGTTTTTCATAATAAGTCTGTTTTATTAATTATTATTATTACACACGTTATAGGCCTTTTAGCAGACTTTGGCTTTCCTGTTCTCCCAGTACTCCTTCATTCTTTCAATAAAGGCTTCTCTCAGTCCACTTTGGCTTTTAAGCTTTAGGTGCTGTTTTCTATGACATCACTTCCTACTTGTATACCTTGTGTCCAAATACGCCTTTGTCTATCTCTGCTCTTTACAGATCAATTGGACTTGTGTCATCCAGGGTGTAGTAGTCTTGAGGCCCTGGATGTACCTGAGAGTAATAATCTGTTGGTGAGTCAGGTCTGTGGAAGTCTGCTGATGTGTGCTTAAGATTTTACGCGCCTTTTTCTAATGTCCGCTGCGATGTTGCAGAACTTTTCTGCGATACTACTTGAGTGAAGCCTATATAGCCTTCCTCTGTGATTCATTTTTGCTATTCATTTTTCTTTTCTGCGTGAGGATGTTCTCAAGGTCGGTCTCTATGTTTTTGTGTAACATCAGTTTTTACTGGTGTATACCATCTCAGGTTTGATTACTGTGTTGTAGTAACGAATTTTGGTGAAGGTGGACAGAAATTTCTTGTTGTAGATACCCTGTGTTTTGTATCTATACACTCGCAAGGTTGTAACGCGTGACAAAAGCGATCGGCGACTCGAGGGAGAGAGAGAGCAAATGTCGCGCGATAGCGGGATAGATGCTGCACTTACTCCGCGAACAACCAAAGGCAGTGCTTTAAGTACTAAATTCACACCGGACGAAGCGTGTGGTTGTATAATAACAAAAACGCCTAAACGCCAGTGTATTTTAGTAACAGATGCTTTAAACCATGGCTCGATCAAATTATTCCCAGTTTTAATCCGACATTTTTTACCTTAGGAAGGCGTTAAAATCAAAGTCCTCGAGAACAGCTAAGTGAAACATGGGATAGAATTGTTGATTATTTAAAGCCTATACGCTCTCTTCATTTTCAATAATCTAGTGTTCTGCGCGATATTCCCTTTTCCTGTTGGTTCAATCAGAAGAACTTTCATGCAGAAGAACTGTTTTTTGAAAGCAGATCTGTAGCCCTACTTTTTGCCTACTCTTTGAGCACTTTTATCTGTCTGATTGCTGTGGTTTCGTTGTCTGTGACCTCGGGTCGTTCAAGTTGCACTGGATTACAGTGGCCATGCATTTTCAACTCTTCCCATTCCTTGATGACCTTATCCTGCACTAGATTGAAGAGAAACGGTGAGAGTCCATCAACTTGGCGAACGACGGTCTTGTTCTCAACAGGTTCAGAGATATTAATTGAACATCACCTGAGATGTTGTGTCTGTCAGTACTTGATTGATCAGTCGCAGTGTCTTGTTGGTATAGGCTGTTGAACAATGACCGGCGGTCGACGGAGTCATATGCCTTCTTGAAGTCAACGAAGGTGCATATGACTGGAGTGCTCCAGAGGGCTTTGATTTTCAGGATAGTCTTCAGACTGCAGATTTGTTCTGCACAGCAGCGACCCGGGTGTAAACTTGCCTGTTATTCGCCGATTTTGTACTTTAGCTGGTCCTGTGTTCTTTGGAGTATGTACGCTGAGAATAACTTGTATGTGACTTTTTTGACCTCTTACTTGTCCTTGGGTCGTCCAAGTCGCAATTTCTTCCAGTGACCTTGCATTTTCAGCTCCTGCTCCCATTCCTTGATGACATTATCCAGCACTAGGTTGAAGAGGAGCGATGAGAGTCCATCACCTTGGCGAGCGACTGTCTTGATTTCAACAGGTTCGCAGATTTACTCCTTGAACTTCACCTTAGATGTTGTGTCTGCCAGTGTTTGTTTGATCAGTCGCAGTGTCTTGTCGTCCACACCTTGTACGTGACGTCTGGTAACTTTTCTAATGTGCATATGTCTGTGATGATCAGTGGGAGTACTCCGAGTGAGTTCAGTCCGAGGTTTTTCAGTAGTTCGGCCACGTTATTATTTATTATATTTATAATAAATTCCAGAGAGTGTAGTTACTATGGGACTATTAGTCTAATGAGTCATACACTGAAAGAATTTCATTCACAAGAGCCTATACAACAACCTAGAAAATGACGCAGGTAATACTCAATTTGGTTTCAGGAATGGTTTTAGTACAAGGGAGGCATTATTCAGTATTAATGTATTAACGCAAAGATGTTTAGACATGAGCATAGATATACACGTATGCTTGAGAAGAGCTAGACTATGAAAAGGCCTTTGATAATGTACGCTATGATATTTTAATAGATCTACTGAAAAAAGCGAAACAAAGCGAGACATTCAGATTATTGAATCACTTTACTGGAACCAAACAGCCAAGATAAAAGTAGACAACGACGAATCTGACGAAATACAGATACTAAAAGAATTACGACAGGGTTGTATAATGTCTCCAATGCTGTTTAATCTATAGTCCGAAGAGATATTCAGAGAATTGCTAAGTGAAGAACACACTGGAATCACAATAAATGGTCTCATAATTAACAACTTGAGGTATGCCGATGATACTGTTATTATAGCAGAGAATCTTGCAGATCTCCAGAGCTTAACAAACAAGCTAAACGACATCGGTATACAATACGGTCACAAGATGAAAAAAAGACGAAGTACATGGTCATAACAAAAAGCAGAACACAATATCAAGACTTATACATCGATAACACGCGAATAGAAAAGGCAAGGTAATTATAAATACCTTGGTACATGGCTAGAAATGGCCAAAAGTACATTTCTTAAAATGCGGGTGTTTCTTTGTGATAGACAACTAAAACTTGATCTACGTACAAAAATATTAAGAGGCTACGTGTTCTCCATTCTACTATATGGAATGGATGCATGGAGTTGACATGGATGTGACGAATGCTTAAAATACCATGGACCTTGGTAATGGAACGCATGAACAAGCAACGAGAAATTATACAAACAATAAAAAGAAGGAAGCTGCAGTATCTAGGTCATATATCCAGAGGACAAAAGTATGAGTTGCTTCAACTGATAATACAGGGCAAAGTAACAGTGATAGACGCAGATACTCATGGCTGCGTAACCTGAGAGAGTGGTATGATACCACATCCCAAGAGTTATGCCGAGCTACCGCTTCCAAGATGAAGATTGCGATGATGATTGCAAACCTCCTGAAAGGAGATGCCATATAAAGAAGAAGAATTATTTATTTATTATCAGTATACAATTTATCAATTCTTTAGAGCACGGGCGGTGTACGGTGTTCGCCATTTATTTTAATAGTGTTTCAAGCGTATAATGGCAGGGCATATTATTTGTATATCCTCATTACCCTAACACTATAATTTTAAGTACTTCTATTTATCTGATTGCTGTGGTTTCTTTGTCTGTGAGTATTGCCAGATCGTCCACGAAGGCTAGACTTGGGTCGTCTCAAGACAGGTCGTCCCAGGGTCGTTTATTATTGGGTCGTCCAAGTTGCACATTCTTCCAGTGACGTTGTATTAACAGCTCCTTTTCCCATTCCTTGATGACTTTTTCCAGCACTAGATTGAAGAGGAGCAGTGAGTGTCCATCACTTGTAGAACGCCTGTATTGTTCTCAAATGGTTCAGAGAATTCCCCCTTGAACTTCACCCTATTTAGAGGTATGAAAGTGTGAGTTTGAACAGTTGTAGTGTCTTGTCCTCCAAACCTTGTTCGTGTAGGATGTTGATCAATGACTGGCGGTCGACGGAGTCATATGCCTTCTTGAAGTCAACGAAGGTGCATATGACTGGAGTGTTCCTGAGGGCTTTAGTTTTCAGGATAGTCTTCAGACTGAAGATTTGTTCTGCACAGGAGCGACCAGGGCGCAAGCCTGCCTGGTATTCGCCAATCTTTTGTTGCAGCTAGTCCTGTGTCCTTTGAAGTATGCACTCTGAGAATATCTTGTATGTGACTTGTATTTATGAGATGCCCCTGTAATTGTTTACAGGTGTGGGGTCGCCCTTTTTGTGCAGATGGTGCATCAGTGAACATTTTCAGTCATCTGGTAACTTTTCTGATGTCCATATGTCTGTGATGATTTGTGTGAGTTCTCCGAGTGAGTTCGGTCCAAGGTGTTTCAGTAGTTTGGCCACTTTATTATTTATTTATTATCAGTATACAATATACCAAATCTTTCGAGCATGGGCGGTTTACGGTGTTCGCCATTTAGCTTGAAATTGTAGGGAATATTAGCTGTACATTCTCATTACGCTACCATCATAATTTTAAATGAGAAACAAACAAGTTGAGCAACAAAAATTTAAAATTTCTGATAGTTGTCTTTATCTATATATGATAAATTTATTTGTCATATTTTTATACTACACACTAATATACTCGTCCGTTGATGCTTATTACTGCTTGAATTGGTTTTTGAATAAATACTACAAGCAAATTGATTTGTTGCATGCAACCTATAACAAAAAGAAAGATATATAATATATCTTTCCGATCTTTAAGATTAAAAATATAACTGGAAGATACAAACATATAATAGATAATGTAAATGCCAATTGAGATTTTGAATTTAACGTGAAAATTTTGTGTATCATCTGTCTGTTTCCATCAATGGAAATTATGCACACACGATAGAAAAGCTTGAGTTTTTCTTAAAATATTGAAGAATATATTTGTTTTTATATTTGTTTTGAAAGCTAGAACTATTGACGAGAAACTTGGAAGAACTCTTCAGTTGAATGTGTATTTTTCAGTATAAAGTATCTGCTTGTTTATAATCAGTTATTTATTTAAAACGGGAAAGAAAAGTTTTATTTTTCTAAAACATAACTTCTTCACGCTAGCAGCTTGTTATTACATTACGTTTCCTTCGAAATACATTAATCAGTAAATAGTATTTATGAACATCATTCTGACGAATATTATACACCGCCCATGTCTTATAATAATCATTTTATATTTCGATGTAAGTATTTCAAATCGTATCTGTTTTCTTCTTCTTCTGCTCGAATGGGTCCCCTAAGACCACGTGGAATCAACATATATAGGCCTTGATGTTTGCCCAATAACTCTTCATGCGCAACGATTGAGCGAGTCTTCGATGTAGCAACCAGACGTGTCTGGTAAGTCATCTCTCTTCTCCCTCAAAACCCCGTTTATGAGTAATTTTCTTAATTTCCTCTCGATCATTGAGATTGGGAAAACCTAATTCAGCCAAGTCATTTTCCGCCTGTTTGTACCAATTGGACCTTGTTGCTTTTTTTTGTTTGTTAGCCTAGTTAGATCCATTATATCCAAATGTCCCATGAATTAGACGAATTGTGCCTAAGATTTTAGTAATTTTCAAATAGACATCAGCAGCATTAGGTTTTGGAAGGTGAATTCCATCTTTGATTCTTGGTCCTAAATTTTTTCCCATGATTTTGCGTCCCTTAATTGCCAATTAACTTCTCAGTGTTTTATGTTGTATATTAAGTGCCTCTCTAAAGGGCTGTAGGTAAGACTACTCTTTTGTAATGTTGAATTTTACAATGACAAGTGAGTTATTTTTTGTTATAAACTTGTCTTGTCAAATGGAAGCAGTTTTCATTTTCTATAGTCTTGATTCAATAGATTTTCTTTCGTTGCCAGTTTCATTAATCAATTAACCTAAATGCTTGTAGTGTTTCACTCGGGATACCTTACTAATTACCAATATATAATTACCAATGCGGAGTGTATTCCGAGCAGTTTTAATAATCGTCATAAATTTTGTTTTGTCAAAAGAAATCCGTAAGCCGATTTTTGGTGCTTGTTCTTGGAGTAATTCAAGTTGTTTCTGAACATCAGCAATGTTTGGTGCAATTAACGCCATGCCATCCGCAAATGCCAAGCAGTCGAGGTTTATCCCTTTCTGTTTTGGTCCTAGCGTATGGAATTCTGACGAGCTGGTGCACGCTCGTCTGCATTCTCGGACGACATTTTCAAACGAAAAATTAGTCAACAATGGAGAAAATCCATCTTCTTGACGCACTTCCTATATCAATTGAAAATTCTGCGCTCAGTCCTCCCATAAATTTATCCTTTGAATTTGTATTCAAGAGGGTATCTTTGATGATTGATGTTGCCTTGGGATCTAATCCTAATTTTGAGAGTACACCAACAAAGGCTTCACGGTCAATGCTGTCATAAGCCTTTATAAAGTCAACAAAAGGAATGACACAATATTTGTTTGACATTTATGGAAGAAATACATTGAGTTTTTCAAATTGATAATTTACTCTGTACACGATCGCCGTTCCGGAACCCACCTTGTTATCCACCAATCTGCGGATCCAGTTGAAGATAGCCACGGTTAAATAGGGCTTTGGACAAAATTTTGTAAGTTGCAGAGAGTAATGAGATCCCTCTGTAATTGTTTGGATTCGTTTTGCTACCTTTCTTGTATACTGGATGGACGATCGCCATCTTCCAATCTGGAGGAATTTTTTCAGTTTACCAGATTTCATCAATAATTTCTTTGAGTTTGATGATTAGGTTTTCAACTACATTTTTCCATAGTTCTGCAAAGATTTTGGTCTTCTCCCAAAGATTTTGGTCTTTGGTTTGTTGTTTTTCATAGATTGGATTATTTCCCGAATTTCTTGTAGTTTCGGTGGTTCCGAGTTAGGATTTCGTAAGATATGACAAAATTGCAATGTTTCCTAGGGTTACTCAGAATTCAGTAGTTTATAAAAAAAATCCGCAAGAAGTCCATAATTTTCAGAGCTGTGAGTGAGCGATATTCCCAAGGTCGTTTTGAAACTGGAGGGAAGGTTTGAATTATTAGTTAATTTCTGCTTGAATGTTTTATATTAATTACTAAAATGATGTTTCTTGAAGTGCTCTTTTATATTTTTTAATTTAGTGTTTTAATATTTTTTATCTACGACCACTATTATAATTGCCCAATATTGTACAGTTCGTGGATTATGTAAATACATCTTACAACACACGTATGTAACAGTCCGCGATAAATGTTATTTAATGATTCAATAACACACTAGTGCATTTGGTTTACAATTCGTTGATTGGTTGAGAGCTGCTACTATCATTAATATAGGCAACCCAATACATTCCGTTATTTGTCAAAAAAAATTAAACGTCAAACTAATACATAAACACTTTATTTTTTTTTCAATTATAAAAATTAAAGTCCAGTGATGTCCAGTGATAGCGAAATAGAAAATGCTACTCCGCCAGAAATTGTTGAAAAAGCGAAACAAGCTGTCCATAATTTGCTACGGATTAAATCTCGGGATTGATACGAGGATGCCTATAGAAAATTTATGGACCAGAGAATGAAGCATAAAGTTAAATCCTTTTCAGAAAATGTTTTATTATACTTTGATGAGTTATCTCAAACAGTGATCTTCACTTTGAGCAATTTATTGAATGGTTCGGACATCAATTAATATAAAGCACAACATCGACATTTCAAAACATTCAAAGTTAATAGCTTTACTAAAGAGAAAATCTGATGGATTTAAAAGCAACAAATCAAAAAATTTAACCATTCAAGAAATTCAAAAGTTTCCTCAATAATTCGCCGGATAACAAATATTTATTGATGAAGGTATTCATTACTTTTTTATCTTATAATGCTCTCTAATGGGCATAACGACAAATTTTTTTATATAATTTTAGATTATTCTTATCACTGGCATTAGTGGTGCCTGCAGAAAACAAGAACTACGAAATGTCAAACCCTGCCATATAGAAGACACCGGAACATCTCTGATCATTAAAATTCCTGATTCCAAAACAAAAACTTAAAGATCTTTTGTGCTACCGAAAGAATTTTACCAAACCTGTAAAAAATATATTAACCTACGCCCACAAAATATGCACAAAACACAGTCTTTTTTTCAAAATGAGAAGAAGAATTAAGAATTATCAAAATGAAAAATGCACTAAGCAATGGAATAAATAAAATTGGCTCTATTCCTAAACAAATTATCTTCATTTGCCGGAAGAAAATCTTTCTTTATACCAGGATATTGTTACAGACGTTCGTCAGCCACCATTCTTGTGGATTCCGGTGGTGATTTATTGTCACTAAAAAGGCATGGTGGCTGGCGTTCGTCTGCAGTAGCAGAAGGCTATATAGACTGCTCCATGAAAAATCAAAACGATACTGCTACAACACAGTAGGTATTAATATGTATTAATGAAATTAAACAAAGATTATAAATTATTAAGTAGATATAAATTATTTCATTTGACACTGACACTGCGAACATTGTGTTGCCTATATCGATGAATCACTATATCAGTTACATCAAACATAATTTTCTTATTCAATAGAAAAAAAATAGTGTGGTCGTAGATAAAGTATAGTACATAATTCGAGTTGTAAGGCAATTACGTACTCGCGGAATTACGCGCTCCCCGCTACGCGGGTCGCGCGTAATTGTTCCGCTCGTACGTAATATGCTTCTTACAACTCTCATTACGTAATATACTATTATCTACGACCACTATTATAATTGCCCAATATTGTACAGTTCGTGGATTATGTAAATACATCTTACAACACACGTATGTAACAGTCCGCGATTAATGTTATTTAATGATTCAATAACACACTAGTGCGTTTGGTTTACAATTCGTTGATTGGTTGAGAGCTGCTACTATCATTAATATAGGCAACCCAATACATTCCGTTATTTGTCAAAAAAAATTAAACGTCAAAATAATACATAAACACTAAATTTTTTTTTCAATTATAACAATTAAAGTCCAGTGATGTCCAGTGATAGCGAAATAGAGAACGCTACTCCGCCCGAAATTGTTGAAAAAGCGAAACAAGCTGCCCATAATTTGCTACGGATTAAATCTCGGGATTGATACGAGGATGCATATAGAAAATTTATAGACCGGAGAATGAAGCATAAAGTTAAATCCTTTTCAGAAAATGTTTTATTATACTTTGATGAGTTATCTCAAACAGTGATCTTCACTTTGGGCAATTTATTGAATGGTTCGGACATCAATTAATATAAATCACAACATCGACATTTCAAAATATTTAAAGTTAATAGTTTACTAAAGAGAAAATCTGATGGATTTAAAAGCAACAAATCAAAAATGTTAACCCTTCAAGAAATTCAAAAGTTTCCTCAATAATTCACCGGATAACAAATTTTTATTGATGAAGGTATTCATTACTTTTTTATCTTATAATGCTCTCTAATGGGCATAACGACATATTTTTTTATATAATTTTAGATTATTCTTATCATTGGCATTAGTGGTGCCTGCAGAAAACATGAACTACGAAATGTCAAACCCTGCCATATAGAAGACACCAGAACATCTCTGATCATTAAAATTCCTGATTCCAAAACAAAAACTTAAAGATCTTTTGTGCTACCGAAAGAATTTTACCAAACCTGTAAAAAATATATTAACGTACGCCCACAAAATATGGACAAAACTCAGTCTTTTTTTTCTAAATTATCAAAATGAGAAATGCACTAAGCAATGGAATAAATAAAATTGGCTCTATTCCTAAACAAATTGCCAATTATCTTCATTTGCCGGAAGAAAATCTTTCTTTACACAGGACATTGTTACAGACGTTCGTCAGCCACCATTCTTGTGGATTGCGGTGGTGATTTATTGTCACTAAATAGGCATGGCGTTCGTCTGCAGTAGCAGAAGGCTATATAGACTGCTCCATGAAAAATCAAAACGATACTGCTACAACACAGTAGGTATTAATAGGTATTAATGAAATTAAACCAAGATTATAAATTATTAAGTAAATATAAATTATTTCATTTGACACTGACACTGCGTACATTGTGTTGCCTATATCGATGAATCACTATATCAGTTACATCAAATATAATTTTCTTATTAAATAGAAAAAAAAATAGTGTGGTCGTAGATAAAGTATAGTACATAATTCGAGTTGTAAGGCAATTACGTACTCGCGGAATTACGCGCTCCCCGCTACGCGGGTCGCGCGTAATTGTTCCGCTCGCACGTAATATGCTTCTTACAACTCTCATTACGTAATATACTATTAAGAATCACTCTTAGAGATTTTGTTACTATTTTTCTAACGTATTGAAGATATTGTAGGGTCATTTAATTCTTGTCGCACATCCAGTTCAGCCATGCTTGTTGCCTTTATTAGGTTTATGAGGTGATCACACTCATCAGTCCACCATTTATATTTCTGTACCCTGGTTACAGGTGCCATTTTTTCAGCCGTTTTTAGAATTTCGGCTTGAAGTTGCTGCCAATTCTGTGGTGTTATGTTTTGTGACTCGTATGTAAATTCCATACTATTTTGTATAAGATGGACATCATATCGACGGGGTGGTAATTTTGGAAGGAATTTCCTCCTTTCTGGGATAATGTCTAAAGAGAACTTTGTGCGGTAGTGGTTTGGGGACTTTGAGGACATTAAGTTTTATGATTTCCGCCGTTTTGGAACGAGAGATCAGTACGTGGTCCAACTGAAATTCAGCTAATAGTGGATTTGGTTAAATCCAAGTCTTACTTTTTGAGGATTTTTTGTTGAAAATGTTGTTTCAAAAAATAAATCATGGCTCCTGCATATCCATATTAGTCTCATGTGACACCAGTGAGTTTGCTTATGACCCGACCATATACCAACACAGTATTTATACTCGTTTTCTTTGCCAATCTGGTCATAGAGATCACCAATTAAGATCTTAACATGGTTTATTGGGATTCGCAGAAGAACATCGTCTAACAAGTTAAAGAATTCGTCTACTTTAACAACGTCCTGTCCATTGGTAATATTGGTTAGTTTTGTCCATTAACTAGCGTGTAGATCATATTAGCTGATTTAACTGTCATGGTGGAATGTCGACCTGAGAAGGATTTAAACATAATAGAATCAAGTACTGTTTGTTGTATAATGATAGATAAATATTTGGTATAAATTTGTGAAATTCCCATAAATATTAAATCTAATTAAATAGAGGTCGTAAAATCGTGCTAAAACTGTCCGAGTGTTCTAGGTGCCAAAGCTGAATCTCTTTCATGTGTATGTGCAATTTAACTTTCATTGCGTTTAAAATACGGGGCGTGCATGTAAAAACTGACGAGGAACTTTACGAGCCATTAAGCAAACTTGATGCTTTTTTTTGTATTTATTTAGGAACTCAAATGTATATTACATTCTACATTTTAACATCCCCTCATTTTTGTTTTGTTCTTATTCCTCGGTGGCCGTAATACCCTAATTGCAAGTTACGGCAAAATTTTAATGAATTTTTTGCAGTATTATTACTTAATTTGGAAATTATAGGATAATAAAAAGAACATTATTAAATACACGGCTGAAATATTAAAGACCCATTTGCATCTTAGATCTAAAGTTAAGATATTCTTGTTGCTACAGTAATCATTAAATATTTGGTAATTTAAACATTATATTTGTGATAAATGTAGGTTAGGAAACGGCGTATTGATTAAAAATAAATTCACAAGGAAAAATGAAAGGGGTATTATATTATCGACATGATTGATTCGTGAGAAATTACCCTCGACTTACCCTTACTCGGATGATCGATTATTGTTTAAAACGTTGTTTAATCATGGAGGCTGCGTTTGTATCCCACCTAAATAAATTCGTAACAAATTTCGGATAAAAGATCCCTCCAAACAGAATCGATACATTTTACTTTAATGGAGTATACATGCAATATATTGCAAGTTCAGATTTCTTCTCTTTTTGAGCATGATAAATATTATAAGAAAATATATTCATTGAATATCAACGTAGAATCAAAACTAAGAAATATATAAAGGTACAGTTGAAACACTAAAACTTTATGGGAAATATATAAACACGTCATTTTAATTATGTGTATTATATTTTAGTAATTTTATAATGCAGTTAAATGATGACAAGAAATAATAAATGTGTTTGTAAGTGAGTTATCTTTTTATTACAAAAAAATTCGCTGTTAAAATATTCATGAGGAAATTTCAGTGAACTAGTTTTCTGAAAAGTTGTAATAAATGTATTTTACGAGAAAAATTTAAAGAGTATTACCATTGATTTCTCTCGTTTTTTGTTTCGCAATTTATTTAAGCGTTAATGCTCCATTAAAATATTATGAACTGTAAAAGTTGAAACATTTTATTTCTAATTTCCTCCTTTTACCACTGCCTCATATAACGCATTTAATGGAGACATTCTGTGCAGATTTATTTTTTTTAATAGTTTACATTAAAGGTAAAAAAGATATTTAAAAAAATATAATACAGGTACGTAAAAACAATCATTATATGCATCCAACGAGAAAACTGCTAACAAAGTATAAATTATAATATATATCTATGAAAGACTAGCTCATTTTTCTTGTAGAAAATGAATGTATCAGAATAAAACTTGTTGTAAAACTATATAAACATATTTGTTACCCAAAATGTAAAACCATAAAAAGCTGTATAAATAAACTTTGTTGTTAAAAAAATATTTTGTTATTCATGCTTCCTCCATTAATATTAATTTTAAAAGTTAAAATAACATAAATTATATTTCAACAACGGGATTCTACTCCGCTGCTTTTTCTACGAGAGATAAACAGAAGGTAAGTTCAATGTTTATACTTTATAAAATATTTTTTTTCTTCAAGTGATCTTTATTAGGAATTTATTTGTTTTAAAAATACAGCTATAATTTTAATAAAACGATCAAGAAATTTCCAATTATGATGAATTTGAAAAGAAATACATTAAGAGTAGTTTAAGATATAATTTTGATTTTATTTTTAAACATAAATCATTACATTATATTAGCAATATCACAAGAATTTAAGTAGTGAACGAAATGCCATATCTGCAACGTTCGATATGACAATATTCAATTTTAAATTATCAGATGTAATACACACACGATTCAAATCACAATCTTTTGGGGGCCAGTTAACATTGGCATGTTTACCTACCCATAAACATCTCTTGAAACAATCACTGAAATTTACATAGTGACATGTATACCTTATTAATGACGTCGACCTGTAAAGTTCTGTATTTCAGCCAACAAGTAAGGTGGGTTTGGTAAGTTTTCAATTTCAAAAGTACTTTTTTTGTAAAATACCTTACGATGTTTCATTTATTAGTCACTCAGTCAGGTTAAGTCTCATCAAAAGTTAATCAAGAGATGTTACACAAAGAACAAATGTTAGATATACATATTTCAAAATACAACACAAACAGTTACAATTATCACAAACATAAAAATAAAACAATTACACTTTACTAAAAATTCAACAACACTTTTCTAACTTCTTTAACGACCGTTAACACGATTATTGATTATTTTCAAGAACTCTCCAGCGTCTTCTCCGATTGGTTGATACCGACCAATCAGGAGGTATCAACGCAATTTAACAGTGTTGTCCCGACTATCCGCCACATGTACTCCCCTTCCAGTAGCAACTTCTAGGTATTTCTTTGGACAACGGACGGTGCGACCTGAAATAGCCTTTCCACTTTCCAATTTGCATTCCACTGGAGGTTGTTCTTCTAGCTGATGTTCACCAGAAGTTGATTGCGATGCTGATCTATCTGTATGTGTAGGTGATCCGATGTGACCAGGTTCTTGGGGTTCTGGAGGATGAAGTAGATAGGCGGGTTTAAGTCTGTCTATAGCTATTGTTTTTGAACCAGCAGCAGTTTGTATGGTGAAATATTTAGGTGTCCTACTTAGAACTTTAAATGGGCCATCATAAGTTGGTTGAAGGCTGCTACGAATCGCATCATGCCTAATAAAAATGTGACTTGAGTTATGTAAATCTCTATGAATGAATATTTTGGGTTTTGCATGGTGTTTGGCAATCATGGGACGAATTAGTCTCATTGCTTCTCGTAGTTTAGTCAGAAAAACTGGAACATCTGATTTCAAAAATTCGGGTTGTTGATCAATAATATCTGCAGGTAAACGAATGTGTGTACCATAAAGTACCTCAGCGGGGGAAGTGTCGAACTCGGGAACAAGTAGAGATCGAAGTCCAAGGAGCACTAGTGGAAGCTTTGACACCCAATTGTCTGTTAACTGAGACTTCAGTGCAGACTTCAAATCCCTATGCCAACGTTCAATTTTTCCATTCCCAGATGGATGATACGCCGTGGTATTAATGTGGTGAATACCCAGAAATTGTGTGAGATGCCGGAATAGCGAACACTCAAATTGTGTACCCCTGTCCGTTGTTATACGGCTTGGGATTCTAAACTGAGCTATCCATACTGTCATGACTGCTCGTGCTACTGTTTCCGAGGTAATATTTTTGACTGGGACCGCCTCAGGCCATCTAGAAAAACGATCAATCATGGTTACAATATAAGTATATCCTTCAGATGGTGTAAGAGGGTCAACAATGTCCAAATTTAGATGCTGGAATCCATGCTGGACTTCTGAATATGAGGCCCGTGGACTGCTTGCGTGTTTGTTAACATCCACACGTTGACAGGCAATACATGATCGGGTCCATTGTGTTATGTCCTTATTTAAACTAGGCCATATATACCGTTTTCGAACCAGTTTGACTGTAGCTTTTATACCTGGGTGACTCATGCCATGGAGAGATTAAAATACTTTTTTTCTGAGACAATGCGGCACGAATGGTCGTAAATAGCCAGTAGAGTTGTCATAAACTAATTCTTTGTTATTTTGTAACAATATTTTATGCAACTTTAGTGATTGCGAAGCTATAAACAATTCTTTTAATTCGGTATCAGTATCTTGTGCATCAGCAAGTTCTTCTTGGGTAATGGTGGAAGGTATTTCTAGTGATTAAAGCAGTGAAAAAGCGTCAGCCGCAACATTTTCTTTCCCAGGAATATATTTTATTGATGTTGTGAACTGTCCTATGAAATCCAAATGTCTCAACTGTCTTGGAGATGCTTTCTCTGGCTTTTGTTGGAATGCAAAAGTGAGTGGTTTGTGATCTGTATATATAGTGAACTCTCTGGCTTCGAGCATAAATCTAAAGAATTTTACTGCTTTATATGCAGCAAGTAATTCTCTGTCATATGTACAGTACCTTTGTTCAGTAGGAGTGAGTTTTTTTGGGAAAAACGCCAATGTTTGTAGTGATGTGTTGTCGACTGCTTGATGTAAGGCACCACCCACACAAGTGTCAGAAGCGTCCACCATGAGTGCTAGTGGTGCGTTCAGAAGTGGGTGAGCTAGAAGTGCTGCTTCAGCCAAGTCGTTTTTTAATTGATTAAAAATAGAGATATGATTATCTGACCAATTTATTACGGTTTTTATCATTTTTACTATTTCCTTTGATCATGGCAAACAAAAGTTGTTGCTTCTCTGCGGAGTTTGATAGGAACTGTCTATAAAAAATTATCAGGCCGAGAAAAGTTCGAAGCTGCTTTGCTGTAGTAGGCTGAGGACAGTCCCTTACTGCTCCATTTTTTTCTGGTTGTGGTTGAATCCCCTGTGAGTTAACAGCAAAACTTAGAAAATTAACAGTAGTGGCGCCAAAAAAAGATTTATTAATGTTTATTGTCAGCCTATATTCTTGTAGTCTTTCTAGAATCTAGTTTAAATATTGTCGGTGTTGATTTTCGTTCTCTGAAGCAATTAAAATGTCATCCAAATATGAAAAAGCAAAAGAAAAATCTTTAAGGAGTTGCTGCATAAAACGTTGAAATTACTGAGCTCCATTTCTAAGGCCAAAACTAAGTCGTACGAACTCAAAAAGACCAAATGGAGATATTACTGTTGTCTTTGGTATATCCTCAGTGGCTACTGTTATATTATGATATGCTCTTACCAAATCAAGCGTTGTAAAAATTCTTTTGTGGGCGAGCTGAGAGTTGAAATCTTGTATGTGTGGAATTGGATACCTGTCTGGTTTAGTTATAGCATTTAGGGCTCTACAGTCACCACATGGTCTCCATGATCCATCCTTCTTGAGTACTAAATGAAGCGGACTAGCCCATGGACTACTTGATGGTCGGCAAATTCCCAAATTGATCATCTCCTGAAACTCAGTTTTAGCAGCTTGAAGTTTTTCTGCAGATAGACGTCTAGCTTTAGCAGTGACCGGTGGTCCTGTAGTTATAATGGAGTGTGTGATTTCATGATGAGGTATTTTGAATGATTTACTGGAATGCCGTAAACGAGGATATTTTATTAATAGATCTGCATATGGGTGATCAGGTTGGATTAAGTGCAGAGATGAAACTGGAATATCTTGCATAACACACCTGCCTGTACTGGTAAGTTTTGTAGATGTGTCTATTAAACATTGATGCTGCAAATCTACTAACAATCCAAAATTATTCAAGATATCTGCACCGATGATAGGAGTTTGCACTCGGGCTATTACAAATGGCCAAACAAAATTTCTTCTTAGACCAATATCAAGCTTGAGTAGTTGTTCACCGTAAGTGGGTATATCCGAACCATTTGCTGCATAAAGCATTCTACTTGACTGTCGAATTGAGTTGTATGATTTAGGAGGAATGACAGAAATATCAGCTCCTGAATCAACTAAATATTGCCGTTTGGTTGAAGAATCAGTATCAAATAGGCGGCGTGAACGTTGGCCTAACTCGCTGGCCGCCGTCAGCGTCTGGCCTGGTCGTTTTCCTGTTCGTTTATTACAAAATTGCATGGTTGCATTGACTCCAAATTTATAATGGTACCAACATTTTTCAAAATTTTGCCTCCAACTTCTTGAATGAGATCTTGCTCGTGCTCCGCGATCCTGCGGTCTGTTGCTGAATGTTCTAGTTAGTTGTGCTACTTGAACTTCTAGTGCTAACATTCGAGTCTCCCATGGCTCTGTTGTTAAAACAGGAGTAGCAGTATTTGAAAAAATTTGTGGTGGTCGTGTAACTTCTAATATTTTATGGCTTGGATTTTTTGCGTACAATAAAAAGATGTTTTTTTACAAATAATAGCTGGAAAAATACAAAATTCGGTTTATTCATACAAAAATCGGTTATATCATCCAAAAAATGTTACTTCGTCCAAAATAAAAGTCTTGGATTTTTTTGCGTACAATAAATAGATGTTTTTTACAAAAAATAGCTGGAAAAATACACAATTCGGTTTATTCATACAAAAAGCGATTACTTCATCCAAAAAAAGTTTGCTTCTTCCAAAATAAAATATAAACGCCCAATAATCGATTTATTCTTACAAATAATAATGGTTTAGTACAATAATTCATGAAATTGTACAAAATAAAATAAATTCACCCAAAAAAGGTTTAACTGTACAAAAAAAGGTTGATCCATCGAATATTTGTTTGCACTTTTTTGTTAAGTGCAAAAACATTTTTTTTATACAAAATACAATTATTTCTTCCAATAAACGAATAAAATTTCCAAAAAAAATATATCATTGGGTTATATCATTACCAACCGTTGTGAAAGAAGAATTGAATGCTCAATCAATTTCTTACATCGGTCCAAAGAGTCAAAAGATATCATAAATCAATATTTAAGAGTACAAAACAAAGAAAACCTGAAAAACTGGAATGGTTTTGAAGAGTATAAATCAATCATCAAATTTCAATGTGGAAAGTGACTCTGAACATTAACAAATGCGAAGAATCTTCCTGTTCATAAATGTGGTTTATGAAGAATTACATATGTAAGTACAGTATTAGAATCGGAATTCTATTGAAACTGTACAAAGTTCCATTGACACTTAAATAAATTCCATTGGGACAGTAGCGAAAACGTGAACGACCTTCAAAATCTAAGCCAGCATTAGTTCGTCAATGAAGTTAAAATATATAAAAAATTAACCAACATATAATAAATTACACATAATATATATTTAATAAATTTATTTAAGAAGTAGTTTTTAGGAATTAATATTGTTATATACTCGCATTGACCACCGTATCGCTTCTTCTCATCAACCTCCCAACTGCTGCTTGGTGTTTCTCCCTCGCCAGGTCCATCAAGTATGCCCCTGCGTGTCTCAAACGACACAGTCTCAAGTGTCCTCTTCAAAACTCTAGTTTGGATGTAAGCTTCGATGTTTGGTGTTATTCCAATTTGCTGGCTGTGGCGTTTTGTAACCATCCCGTCCCAAGTCATTACATACGGGATAATCTTGGTTTTACACTTATATTTGTAATATTTCACTCGCTACCATGTCGTACTTATGCAGTTTCGTTGTCTCAACCATTTGCAGCTGATCCTGGCTTGTTATTCCAATTTCAATGATAATAGCTTCATTTCGTTTTTTAAAAATCACTACAATATCTGGCCGGTCATGTGCTACTCTTATTACAGATTATATAGCATATAATATAAAATAAAACATAATATATTACATACAATAGATTATTGGTAATAGTTATTTGATTATTGTTCAAATTTTATGTCAAGCAATTTGTTCTTGAGAAAAGAGCAATCAAATGGATGGATGAAACAACCTTTTTATGTACACGTAAACCTTTTTTGGGTGAATCGAATTTATGTTGTACGATTATTGTAAGGAAAAATCATTGTTTGTACGAAAAAACCAATTATTGGACGATTACATTTTATTTTGGATGAATTAACCTTTTTTGGATGAAGTAATTTATTTTGTACGAAGTAACCGAATTTTGGATTAATTTATTTTGCATTTATCAAGCCATTTTTTTGTAGAACTTCATCCATTTATTGTATGTTGAGTTTTGTATACTTGTAATCGAATATTGGAGGAATAAATTTTAAGCGATATTTTATCTGCCATAGTTGCCAATGAATCAAGCTTGTCACTACTTGCAGCTAAAATAGAACTGGCCTGCTCCGGAAGACGTTGTAGCAAAAGACTACGCAAGAAATCATCTTTGATTTAGGCTCCTGCCAAGCTTCTCATTTCTCTCAATAGAGCTGATGATTTTTTTATCCCCTAGTTAACTAGCTCCAACATTTTTGGATCTATACTTCCTAAAATATAGTTATATTTAGTGTGTTCTGTTACTATATTTGCAGTAGCAAATTGGGCTTCTATTTGCCTAAACCATAAACCAACATTTCTTTTCCAAAAAGAAGGAATTTTTACCGTTACTCGGGCCAAAGTGTCATTTTGTGTCTGATTTGAGTTTTGATTTATTTCATCTAAGTCCTGCATTTTTAGTATATTCGTAGGTTATCTGTAGGAGGGATTTAATCCTCGATTCTCGATGCAAGGTTATAGCCCCTTGTACTGGCTATCAGGAACAATTTAAAATATTTAACGAAAACTAGATGAGAATTTAACACAAATTGTTTTTCGGGGTCACCAGTTAAAGGTTAAGTCTCATCAAAAGTTAATCAAGAGATGTTACACAAAGAACAAATGTTAGATATATTTACAAATACAACACAAACAGTTACAATTATTACAAACATAAAAATAAAACAATTACACTTTACTAAAACCTTATATAGAAATTCAACAACACTTTTCTTACTTCTTTAGCCACCGTAAGAACGATTATTGATTATTTTCAAGAACTCTCCAGCGTCTTCTCCGATTGGTTGATACCGACCAATCAGGAGGTATCAACGCAATTTAAGAGTGTTGTCCCGACTATCCGCCACAGTCATCCACATCATCATCTTATGTCCCACTGATGGGCACCGGCCTCTTCTCTGCCACATATCCAACCTTAGCACCAGACTCAGCACTAAGATTTGAATATGGGGGACCTACAGTTTAACGTCAAATCCGAACGACAAATTTCCAGAGAAGATGTTAGGCAGTTGAGACCTTATGGTTGCCTAAGCCGGATTGGAACATTTAGTGTGATGGGTTGCAGCCATTAGTTTTAAATTTTAACTGCTTTGGTTCCGTGGGAATTTGAACCTTAGCTGTCTGACTCATAGGTCAAGTGCTTAACTATCTGACCAGCACACCCATTTATTAGTATATTTGATAATACCAGACCAGATTTATATAATTCCACTCTAAAGACCACTGGACGAACTTTACGAAATGAGATATGTTGCTTTGATTATTGCTACTTAGTTTACCAGAAACAACAAATACCCATTAGAATTGGAAAAACAGATAATTCGGTTTTGATTTATTTATTATCGTCTTAAGATTACTAGCGACAAAAAAAAACTGTGACAAATAAAATCATTGAATGGAATGTGTTTAACCACATTTTGTATATACAATATAAGTTAAGTAATTATAAATTTTATAAATGAAAAAAATAACAATTACTTGTTTGTAGGAATTACAATAGGTAAAGCTCTAAAAATACTTGTTCCTGGTACTAGCATATAATACTTGTTATTTGGCTCAGTAGTTTGGGAAATCAACTGGAGATAAAGCAAGGTCTAAAATCAGCGCAATGCACGTATATTACACCAAAACCAAATCTGCATGCTACCCTCCAAAATTCTGATGAAATCAACAATCAATTCGGTGTCCTCAAATCAAGCATTTGAAACGGATCTCAACAAGAGACTTTCCATTCACTTTCTAGCTCAGAAACGAAGCCGAGGTTAGCGAAATAATACCTTGCATACGAACGAAAGCCCCAGGTACTGATGGCATAGACGTCATGATTATAAGTCTCCGTTTACCAACTATATTACCAATCATTAACACCTGCTTGAAATAACCAAATTAAAAAACAAGCAGCAGTAACATCACTTCAAATCGAGAGGAAATTCTGAGCATTGTTGAAAATTTATATTACGAATTATACAAAAGGCGGCAACAGGAAAAAAAACCCTAATCCCTCTAAATCCTATTGTACTAACAGAGATCCGAAGAAATATCAGAAATCACACTTGAGGAAATTAAAGGAGCGTTGTCGAATATTAATAACAACAAAGCACCTGGAAAAGATGAAGTGCTTGCAGAAGCAATTAAAGCTGGAGGCTTTCTCTTGCTGAAGAAAATACATGCACGCTTTAACCTTTGCCTGCAGGAGAGCACTATTCAGGATCGACCACCATCTTGACAAAGAGAACAAAGAGACAAGCAAACCTGGAAAATTACCACCCTATAACTATCCTTAGCTATATATATATATATATATATATATATATATATATATATATATATATATATAAACTTTTTACCAGAATCCTAACATCAAGATTGGAGAACTTGAGCTTTACCAACCAAGAGAGCAAGCCGGATTCCCATCGGGTTTCGGATCTAATGAATACCTCCAGAGTATTAAGACTCTCATCGATACAACCGTCGAATACAATAGACTAGAAGGTCCTCCTGTTTATAGACTTCTATAAGGCATGTGACACGATCGAATTGATAGCAAATGATGGAAGTCCTGAGAGAATGTTGAGTGGACTATAGATACTCAAAACTGATCTATAACATATACAAGTACGCTACAATGTCGGTCAAATTACATGACAACAGCAACGGCATTAAAGTCGGAAGAGGAGTGAGACAGAGTGACACTATGTCTCCAAAACTATTTTTCACAGTTCTAGAATACGCTTTCAAGAAACTCGATTGGGAGACTAGAGGTATAAACAGGGATGGTCGTAAACTCACTTTCTCCGCTTCGCAGATGACATTATCCTAGCAAACGATAATCCAGGAGAAGCGAAACAAATGCTCCATGAATTCTAAGAAGCATGCTTTATTGCTGGACTGAAAAAGAACTTTGCAATTCATTCGGGAAAAACTGATGAAGACTTTATTTGGAAAGAGGGAGAGATGTCTCGGAGCGCTCAAAAAGTTGCTTCGTGAAATAAAAAAAAACGTTGAAAATTACTCTGGGAAGGAAATTGAAGAGCTAATTCGTTGGTCCGATTAATGCGTAGGACAGAACCGCAATATAAAATTGGTCTTGATGACGAATTCGATTTTAGACACTCATTCTTCTATGAACGTGATTTATATCAAGCTTATAATGACTGTTCAGAGCTAGTTACTCAACGACTCAGATTTTGGAGACATTGAGAGTTGGCTAAAATATTACTAGCGAATTTATACACTAGGATATTATAAAAATGTTATATTAAACAGCCGAAAGAAGAATGCTTCTTGTGAAATAGTGCATCATATGACGAAAGAAGATTTTCACAGTGATATAACTCTTGAAAAAAATGATAACCAAAAGTTGACACTGAGAAGAAGAAAGTCAACTGGTTGAACGCCGGAGTAGTTAAGGTAGTGTTTAATATTGTATTGGCACCACTGTTTTGTGTGTAGTGGCAACACTTGATTCCTAAAGACGGCAGTGCGGAAGGTAGCCTGCAAGTAGGAAGACGTAGTTTGTAGAATCATACAAATAAAGGTTATTTTGTACACTCGAGGAAGTTTAATGCCTTAACATGGTCCTTCGAACCGCATAATTGAAGCAAATATTGAAAATAAGTGCAAAAACAATTAATAATCCAATTAACATTCAACTAAACAACATTCAGCTCAGGAAAGCACCATTTCTGCATCAGTCAGCCATTCCAGTCGACGCCGACACAGGGAAAAAGGCGGGAAATCACACAAACAGTGTTAGTGCTTTCATTGTCTTTTCTATTTGTCCTCTTCTATTTTTTCCACATACAAATAATATTTCCTTCGTTCCTTTAAAATAAATGTAATTGCAATGGAAGTTAAACAATTAATGACTACAAAACGTTCTTATAAATCTCAATTAACGATGTTTGATACATATTTATCGACTCTAATTATTGAAAATGAATCAAAGCAGCTGCAGATTGAACGTCTCAAAAAACGCTTGTCAACAGTCATTGTTAGATTCGTTTATTGAAGTCAGCAATGACCTAAGTTGTTTACAAGATATAGAATTAGATATCAACGAATTGCCACATTTCAAGATAAGTATTTTTGTCTATATTCAAAGGCATCAATAATAATTGAGATAAATTCTGAGACTCAAGCCCAGAGTTCATCTAGTAGTGCAAATTTAATTTTTCCAAATGCACAAAGATGTACTAAAGTAGTTTTGCCCATAATAAATTTACCAACATTTGATGGATCTTTTACATAATGGCGAGAATTAAAAGATAAATTTAATGCATTAATCGACTCTGATACGGAATTAACAAATACGCAAAGATTAACTTACTTAAAGTCCTCATTAAAAGGGGAGCCTGCTGACTTGTTATGCTCTTTGGAAACAATAGATAGCAATTATGCAATTACATGGAGTAGGTTAGATAAAAAATACAATAATAAGCGACGAATTATTAACAATCACGTTCAAGCAGCATTATATATACAACCTATTTCACGTGAATCATATCAAGCAATAAGATCACTTACTAATCTAGCTCAAAATCATATAGACTGTGTCAGAGCATTTGATGTAGCAATCGAACATTGTGATGTAATATTGGTACCTATTCTCACATCAAAATTGGACGCTCAAAACAACAAAGAATGGGTATCAAAGCTGATTCGAAACATCAATAATGCAGAAAATATCCCATCAGTAGATGAATTTTTAGAATTTCTAAATATAAAGCAAAATACGCTAGAATCAGCCTATAATAGAAACAAATCTGATCATTTAAAACCAAATATATATATATATATATATATATATATATATATATATATATATATATATATATATATACTACTGCTATGAATTCATGCATTTACTGTCAAAATGATCATCCAATACAAGAATGTGATTCATTTCTTAAACCAAATGCAATTTAAAGAAACAAGAGAATGCGCGAATTAAAGGTATGTTTAAACTGCTTACGAAAGGGACATTTTGTACAAGATTGCAAATCTACGTATTCATGTAGGACTGTAAATGAAGACATCATTCATTATTGCATGTTGAACATAAACCATCAGACAAAGAAGAGAACAAGCCGACGGTAACAAAGGAGACCGTATCTTCAGTTGTTAATGCCAGTTATACCAATCATTCATGTTCAACATCACAAGTATTTTTATCCACAGCAAAGACTCATGTATTAACAGAGTAAGAGTATTATTAGATTCTGCATCACAATCTAATTTCATATCAAAGGAAATGTGTAAATCTCTGAATCTAAAACCACAAAGAGTTAATTGAAATGTGAAAGGTATAAACAATATCAATTCTGCAATTAATTAACGTGTACAAATTACCAATAATCTGCCTGTACAGTCAGTAAATCTACAATACTTTAAAATTCCACCGAATTTAAAACTGGCTGATCCCACATTCAATCAGTCTGGTCCAATTGGCTTATTAATTGGAGCAAATTTATTCTATAGTTTGATATGCCTGGGTCAAATCACGGAAAGGGGTTCACCTACTTTAGTAAAAACAAAGCCCGGATAGGTAGTCTCAGGTTCATATACTCAAACAACTTTTAATAAACATTCAGAAATCAACTCATACTTAACTATAAATGAACTTCATCAGGACGTGGAGCGATTTTGGAATCAAGAAGATATAAATTTAAACAAAGGTTACACTCACATGAAGAACAATATTGTGAAACGCTATTTCCAACTACTACAAAAAGGGATAAAACGGGACGGTTCATTGTCAGAATACCGTTCAAAAGCAATTTAAATGAATTAGGAGATTCCAATCAAATTGCAAGCAAAAGATTTCTCTCACTAGAACAACGTTTAAGTAAAAATTCAATTTTATAGCAACAATATACTGCATTTATGAATGAATATCACACACTACAACATATGACCAAGTTAGAACAATTAAATGAAGATGGATTCTAATTACCTCATCATCCTGTACAAAATCAAAACAGTGAAACGACAAAATTACGTGTAGTATTTGATGCATTATGCAAATTTGAAGTTAAATTATCAATAAATTAAATTCAATGGGTCGGTCCAATCAACCAAGATGATCTTGTGTCGATAATATCCCGATTTCGTACTTATAAATATGTAATGACAGCTGATATCGCCAAGATATACCGCCAAGTGTTAATTCATCCCGATGATCGCAAATATCAACGTATAGTATGGTGTGAACAACCTGATGATGAGTTATGCACATATGAATTAAACATAGTTACTTATGGTACCACCGCTGCACCGTTTTTAGCCATTCGAGCATTAATACAACTTGCCCATGAAAATGAATTGGATTATGAAAGCAAATCACAAATTATAAAACAAGATTTCTACGTAGATGATCTTTTAACAGGATTTGACTCACTGCAAGAATTAACCTCAATTAAAACTAATGTAAAAACTATTCTGAAATCAGGAGGATTTGAGTTGCCGAAATGGACTAGCAATGTAAAAGAACTAGGTGACAACATTGCAAGCAGCAAATCTAAGACCATTCAAATTACAGAGAAGTTACACAAAACATTGGGTGTTTACTGGAATCCGAGATCAGATGAATTTACATACAGGGTAAATATAAACAAGCCACAAGATCACTTTACTAAAAGATCTATTCTAGCAATCACAGCCCAATTATTTGACCCGCTGGGGTTATTAGCACCAAGCGTAATCATAGCCAAATTCATTCTGAAAGATATTTGGAAATTAAATATAGGTTGGGATGGACAATACCCATGGACATCCACACACGGTGGGTAAAATTCAAGGACAAACTAAAATACTTAAATCAAATTAAAATCCAAAGACATGCTATTAAACCACAATATACAAACATTGAAATTCCCGCATTCGCGGATGCATCTGAAAGGGGATATGTAGTATGTGTCTATTTAAAATCAACCAATTCGCAACAAGAATGTCAAATAAGTTTATTTACAGCCAAATCAAAGGTAGCACCAATGAAATTAGTAATACTACCTCGGTTAGAATTATGTGCGGCAGTCATTGCTGCTAGGTTAGTAAAGAAAGTAAAGACAATGTTAAATTTAAAAATAAATCAGGAATATTACTGAAGTGATTCAACGATAACCATATGCTGGATAAAATCACAAGCAACCAAATACAATACATATGTGAAGGGGAATGCAAACAGGATAACAGAGATTCAATCTCTTAGTGATGTTAAAAATTGGTACCATGTGCAATCACAGGACAACCCAGCTGATTTAATATCGCGTGGGGTCTTAGCCGACCAGTTGAGAAACCTAGAGTTATGGTCGTATGGCCCAACATGGCTAAAGGAGTTATCACATTTACCTACGACCCAATTTTGTATTACAGAATTACCTGAAGAAAGAAAACTAAAAATTCATTATTTTCTGACAACCAACAAAAAACCTATATTTATGATAGAAAAATACTCCTCATTAAGTAAAATGGAGCGAATTATGGCCTACTGTTTACGTTTCTTACATAATTCATCAGTTACAAAGGGTAACAGGAAAATAGGTCAACTAACATTGGGGAAAATTAGCAGTGCTGAAACTACAATAATAAAACAAATTCAGAGTGAATGTTTTCACGAAGATCTCTCCATTTCTGGATTCTAAAGAAATTTTACGTGTGTGGGGCAGATTACAAGAATCTGAATTGGTGTTTTTTAACCAGCATCAAGAATTGCTGCATGCAGGTCCAAAACAATTACTAAATAGTGTTCGAGAAACATTTTGGCCATTAAGTGGTAAAGACACAGCAAAAAGGATTGTACGAGAATGTATAAAATGTGTGAGATATCAAGCAAAAACAGTCTCACAATCTATGGGAAATTTACCTCGAAATCGAATTATTATGATGCCTCCAATTCATTCTACTGGAGTTGATTATGGTGGTCCATTTTACATAAAGGATAGAGAAGGAAGGGGACACAAAATCACTAAGGCTTATTTGGCTATTTTCATTTGTTTTAGCACAAAATGTGTATATCTGGAATTAGTCAGTGATCTGACAACGCAATCATTTATTGCTGCATTAAGAATATTCATTGTGCGAAGAGGCCCAGCTCATATCTACAGTGACAACGGAATGACATTTGTCGGTGCAAAACGTGTATTAGCAAACTTGGGCAATTTTATAATTGAAAAGGCGACAGAGATCCAAACCAGCGCATCACAACTGGGAATTCAGTGGCACTTTATTCCACCTTATTCTCCTAATTTTGGTGGACTAGGGGAAGCTGGAATAAAGTCATCAAAATTTCACATCAAGCGAGTGATAGGAAACGACATCTAACTTACGAAGGTTTTTTGACACTCCTAATCCAAATTGAATCCATATTAGATTCCCGACTCTCACCTCTTTAACCTCTGACCCTAATGACATGGAAGCATTGACTCCTGCTCACTTTTTAATCGGTCGTCAATTTAACGCTATACCTGACCCTAACTTGAGAGACATTCAGGTTTCCAGATTGAGTAGGTTTGAACATCTGCAACAATTAACCCAGAGATTTTGGAGCCAATGGTCCAAAAAAATGGAGCCAAAATCCTACATCACTGAAGTTCAGCAGAGATACAAATGGACATCAAACCAAGCCAAGTTAACGTGGGAACAATGGTCCTTATCAAAGATGATAACAGTCCTCCATTACGATGGCATCTTGGAAGAATCACCGAATCACCCAACATAGTAAGTGTACTGTCAGTTCAGTGTGTGAGTAGGGAAGTGAAAAGGGCAATATCAAAAGTTAATATCATATATAAAAGCAATATCATAGATAATAGTAATTAAGGTGTTATTTAATAAGAACTTAGTTAAGAATTGATTATTTGTTACATTGAAATTTATATTTTAATGCGTGCGGCATGTTTAATATTGTATTGGCATCACTGTTTTGTGTGTAGTGGCAACACTTTATTCCTAAAGACTGCAGTGTGGAAGGTAGCCTGCAAGTAGAAAGATGTAGTTTGTAGAATCATTGAAGTAAAGGTTATTTTGTACCCTCGAGAAAGTTTAATTCCGTAACAGGTAGCTAAAGCAAAATCTCTGTCAATTTCCATGAAATCCAGCCATATTTAAAATGAGAATGTAGAGGTATAAATCCCTAAAAATGGTAAAGGAAGAACGTCTTGGAATCTTTCAATTAACTAAAATTTGTCTGTGTTGCATCCCGTAATTTCTTACAAAAAACTTGAAAATTTGAAAGAACACCTCCCATTTATACCAGGAGATGCTAAGAGCTTTTATAGAAACCTGAAGGGTATGGAATTGGGTAAGATAATTGGGTAAGAAGGGTAAGATAACGTAAAAGGATTTGGTCCAAATTTTGACTTTGTGCTCGAGGATGAAGATAAAGAATATCACTAATTGACTTTTTGAACATTGTATTATTTTCAATTATCAATAATAATAATAGTGTCGTTTTGGCCAAAATATTTATTGCTTTCAATTGCAACTGTGATACAAAAATGAGAAGTGTCTAAATATAAAAAAGTTTAAACCCGTTGTTTGATATGATACAATCTTTTTATTTTGAGTTATAATAAAATGAAAATAGGATAAAATATTATTATTTTTCTGCAATTACATTAAAATATAGGTACAAAACATACATAACTCAAGCGATAATTACGTATATAGTTTTGTGGTCGATATTTAACACGTTAGCTGCGGCAAGTTATTTCTTAAGAATTCTAAAGGTGGCATCAGTACAGCCGGCGGCCGACTAGCGATATCATTTTTGCGCCAACTGAATATTTTTTTTTTAATAAGTTTATTCTTGTATATGGCGTATCTGCTTCAGCAATCCTCAATATTCGGCATTGTTACTGGTTTCCAAAGTGAAAGACGGATTTTGGACTTTGGTGTACCTGACTTCACTATTACCTGTTGTGCATTTCGATTTGTTTCTAATATCATTTTTTCTAACAAATCTTTGGTCACGATCAAAGAATAAGCATTTAACACTTTAAAAGAGCTTGTTGTGGTAAAATTTGGGTTTAGGCCTTCATTTCCTATAAACGCAAAGTTTTGCTGATTATTTCCAGATACTTCTTTCTATTCAGAAACTACTGCCGGATTGTTATTAGCATTATCATTAGAAACATTAAAATGTCCGGAACTCTGACGCTATCTTATTCTAGATCGATAAAAGAATTTTCCGCTTCTTCCAATAATTCCTTCTCACACAACGGCCATTTTCAAATACTTATTTATTGAAAGGACTAAAACAAATACGTTATAAGGAGTGACAAAATCGTTACAAATCGCGTATTTACCCGAAACATGTGATTTTACTGTAGAAAAGTTCAAAAGTAGAAAGTTCAAAGTTCAAAAAGTATTTATATACACTAAGAATACTTCTTTGTAGAAGAAAAAACCCGGTTGAAATAAACTAACTTAACTTATCAATTGTAGAAACTGTTAAATCGCATTCAAAATCGGTCTGAAATGTCTCTTTACAGTAGTCGAATAAATCGTTATCCCATTCAAAAATATATTATGTACGTTTTAGTTTCATGACGATAGATTTATGTATACAAAAAAAAATACAAAACCGTTTTTGTAATATGCCGTATATTTCGTTCGGCACTGCAGGAACCATTTCAATTGGCAGCCGGCTGTATAGGAAACAGTTAACGTGTTAAGGTACACAGCTTCTGCGTTTTCAAAAACCAGCTTAAGTTTTAACGCGATTACCTACCAACAATCTGTGTTTTGGCGTTTGGAACCTTTTTGGTTAAGGCTGTCCATTTTCGTAATATCGCTGTATACTTATGCCGTCACCTTAATAAGTAATTATTTAGATTACGAAACATCCAGCCAAGTACAAACTATAGAGAAATTCTGCATAAGGTTCGCGCACAATTTAAAACTAAATAAGAGCGTACGTTGATACACGTTGATACGTGTATTATGGTATGTCCACACTAGGCAACAAATTGGTGGCAACATGTTGCCAACATTTTGACATGGCAACATGAAGTTGCTTCAATTGTATCTGGATACATGTTTTCTGATGTTGTGCGTCCACACCACAACCAGTCAAATGTTGAAAATGGACGTGAAAGCTGCTGGTGTTTGTGCTGCTGGTCAGTTCTGTACTTTTTTGTTTGGTCTAGGAATATTTCATTTCTTCACCACCACTATTCTCCATCATTTTTTTGAATTATAAACTATAGTTATAATTAAGAATTAATGAATATTATAACAAAAACGAAGTAGCTAGCTAACCGGCACAAATGAAACCTCAACCACTGGTATTCACGCAAAATGTTCTAAACACTGTCCACACTGAGCGATGTTACCAATATAAGAGCGATGTTACCCGTATAAAACGGGATACACGCATACAAGCAACAAATATCTTTGATGTATGCCGCCAAATGTTGACGAGTATCCATCAACATGTTGCTTGTTTACAGGAACATGTTGTCAACAATTTGTTGCCCAGTGTGGACCTAGCTTTAGCCGACAAATATCGAAAGGAGGGACGTTAGACAGACTAGGAAGCTGCAGGAAATTTTTATCTATAAAAGAATTATGGAGTCTAAACAACCTAGCTACCTCTAGAAAAAGTGAACGGAACGTGAACGGATGTCCACAACATGAACTTGAGGACTAGAGGTACATTAACAATTCCAAAGCACAGGATAGTTCTGTTCCAAAAATGTTTTTCATACCAAATCGTAAACGGTTAAACGGACTAACTGTTATACAAAGAATAGCGAACCTTAAATCGTTTAAGAAATGAATGCGAATGCAAAATACAGCATAGTGTAAATCAACATGTTGTTACTTATGTGGCAATCGAGATAGTTTACATGACAGTATTGAGCGGTTAAAATACGGCTGGGGTACTAAAGCAAATCTACAGCAGTATCTTGTATATAATAGTTTGTGTCTGTATGTGAATAAATGTAATTATAAATGTAAAGGTGAGTTTAATCTAAACTTAATAACGGGGCTTGCGGAAGACTGAGACTGTCTACAAGACAAGTTTCAAGCAAGTCCATTGTTTCTAGTATGTATAATATTTGTATAAAGTTGTACAAAACCATATATTTTACTAGAGCAATAAATGTATTAAGAAAAAATCTATAATTATCATATTTAAATCATATTTCATACATACATATAAAAATCATATTTAAAAATCTAAAGATTTTAATAAGAAAATAATGTCTCTCGCAGAAACCAGCGCTGTATTTTGATAAACAGTTTAATTATTAAATAAACTTAATTCTTAAATGTTTGTTTTGGTCATCCCTATTATTCATCGTTACTATCAACATAACGTCTATCAGTCTAACGTCTGGAGAAGAAGATATAATTTTGAGCTTTATAACTTATACAGGGGGTCAGGCAACTGAGACATAATAACAACAATCAAGATTGGCAGGTTAAGATGGGCAAGACATGTAGCACGCTATGACAACAACGTGCCAACGCGAAGAAACTGTGTGGCCATACCAACCGTCAGTAGAGGCAGAGGCAGACCAAGGCTGAGATGGAAAGACGGCGTTTCTGAGGATGCCAGAAAAATTGGTGCAGCTGACTGGAAGGTCCGTGCCAGAAACCGGAAAGGACGGCGGACGAGGCTGGAGAAAGTGGAGGCCCTGTAGGGCTGTAGCACTACTGAAGATGATGATGACTATTCATCATTTTTTTAGTGATTGGGAATGGGATTAAAAAGGCTTTTAAAAGTTTATATTTATTTGCCTGATCAGTTTCGGTGGCTTACTGTTACCTTAATTGTAGGCTCTAAGTAACTTATTTTTTATGTTATAAATTAAATATCATTAGGTTTTCTTTACGTTTTTTGACAAATGACAAAATATAATTTAAATAAAAGATGATATTCAGTTTGATAAATGAGATATTGTTTATTATGAGATATAATTTATTAAATTGAATATCATATTTCAATTAAATTATATTTTGTCATTTGTCAAAAAAGCGTAAAGAAAACCTAATGATTTTTAAGCAACATAACATAAGTTATTTAGAGCCTACGATTTAGGTGACAGGAAGCTTCCGAAACTGGTCAGGCAAATAAATATAAATTTATAAAAAGCCTTTTAGTCCCATTCCCAATAACGAAACAAACTTATTTCTTAATTCTTTGCTTATTTATTATTTTTAGAGAATCTTCCTTCTATAGTCATAACTTTATATAGTCACTCAAATCTATGACTTAAACGTTTTGCTATTGAAGATACACAGAGTCCAGTGAGCAGTGAATGTACATACAGTTTTCTTTCTCAGACACCATCAATTTATCTATCTGTTGAAATATTATTTTTACAAAATCCCTTGGCCTGTTCATTTGTTTCTTTATATAGTATAAGAATATAATTCTTCTTCTTTTATGTGCCTTGTCCGGTCTCCCTGACGTTGGCGATCACCATGGCAAAAGCTGTACGGTCCTCCGCCAAGCGAAAGAGTTCATCAGCCCTTCTTTTGCCGGTCCAGTCCCGTATATTTCTGAGCCACGACTGTCGCTTTCTTCCAACTCCACGGCGCCCCTCAATCTTGCCCTTTAGTATGAGCTGTAATAGACGATATTTATCACCTCTCAAAATATGTCCAAGATATGATGTCTTTCGGCATTTTACGGTCGTCAAAAGTTGCCTTTCGATGTTTGCTCTTCGTAGTACATTCTCGTTTGTAACATGTTGTGTCCACGGAATACGAAGCATTCTTCTGTGAAGCCACATTTCGAATGCCTCCAGTTGGTTCATCGTCCTGACCTTCAGAGTCCACGTCTCTACTCCGTACAGCAATACCGACCATACATAGCATTCAACCATGCGTTGTCTTAGCTTCAGATTCAGGTTGTCATTGCAAAGAAAGGATCTCATATTATTAAAAGTTGCCCGAGCAATCTCTATTCGGCACTTTATCTCGCAGTCCGGGTTTAGATCCTCTGTAATAATACTACCAAGGTATTTGAACTTGGAGACACGTTCAATTTGGCTTCCATTAAGTTCTAGGGTAGTGCCATTGTGCGGTTGCCTGCTGTATATCGTACAGAATATAATACAATTTGTTATATATTACATCTACCTGTTATTTACATTTATAATATTTGTTGCTTGGTGGTTTAATTTTTTTCTATCTAATTGGAAGCTGAACTTTATCTTATTGTTAGTCATTTTCTTACATAATTAGCAGCCAATGAAAGTAGACGCAAGTAGTAAAATTAAACGTTGACTTTTGCGTTGAAAAAACTGTGATCTTTGATTAAATCAAGCCTGTTCACACTTGAAAATAATAAATATCTTAGCCCCAGACTAAGTGTTTTATTATATTTATAACTAAATTTCCACTTACCCCACTTACACTTACCCATTTTTTCTCCGACTTATGTTTAAAGAGTTGGTGTTTGTGAATGAAATTATCGGCACGTGTCTAAAACTTTCCACAAAAGACAATTGTGATCGTTTAACCTAACTGCCCATTATCTGACAAATGACGAGGTGACGTGCTTCCTGTGTGTTGAGACACTTTCAGGAAGAGGGTCAAACCGAAATGCCTCCTACATTATCAATTTACTTCATAACATTCCATCAAATGTATACGAAGAAATATTTTGTTCGGATAACTGTGGACAGTTAATTCTTTTATTGACTTTTACATATTGTGAGTGGTCGGTTTGATTTGATGGTGCTTATGTGTGAACCCCTACTGAGCTCAGTGCTCGAAGTATGAAAGTTGTGCAGTGTTTCATTCCCGGAAAATCGCAAAGAATTTCTGGAAAACCCGGACCGACATGCCGGAAAACTACGAGAACTCAAAGATAAGTTAATTCCCAATATTTTGAACCAAAATTTTGAAAATTAAAAAAATACAAATATTGGTTATAATTGCGTATTGATAGGTCCTTACGTATCGAGTGATTGACCGTTGATGGTTATTTATATTAGAGTGTGAAAAGTTTGATTTTACAATGCGACATCTCGTTGGGAAACGAGCCCGAAGGGTTAGTTCTCCATCAACTGGAACGCTGTAAAATCATTTTTGGCCTCCTGAATTGTAAAGCTAGCTTTGCCATCGTGTATACCTCCAGCGAAACTAGATTTTTACGTACAATGTTGCAAAGTACGGCTACTATGCGGTAAAGTGTCCAGTAAATTGTAAACTGAGATGGGAACCGGAAGTGGGGTTGGAACTGGAAGTGAGATAGGAACTGTAAGTGGGGTAGGAACCGGAAGTGGGGTGGAAACCGGAGGTGGGATGGGAACAGGAAGTGGGGTGGGAACCGGAGGTGAGGGTAGGTAACAGAAGTGGAACCAGAACTGGAGGCGGAGGGTCTATTTGTTTCTATTAATAATATTTTCGGCTAATAAAATTTATACAAATTTCGTGCGGAAATGATTTTACAGCGCTCCAGCTAAAGGAGAACTCGCCCTTCGGGTTCGTTCCCCAAACGAGCTGTCGCGTTGTAAAATCAAACTTTCCACACTCTAATGTAAATAACTATTATTTGACACAATGTTGTAAAGTACGGCAACAATGCGGGAAAGTGAGTTTACCGCATTGTAGCCGGACTTTGCAACATTGTGAGTAAAATTCTAGTTATCTCTTGATGTATACACGATGTAAAAGCTAGCTTTACAATGCAGGAGAGCAGAAACATAATTTACGCATATTGTCATGACAACCAGTAAAAAATTTCCCAGGTGACGCATAAATTCTCAGAAGTTCATCTTAACCCGATGTAATTGCAAACAAATATTAAGTATAAGCTTTAATTAACAATGTATTTGAACATGCGATTTATTTACAATATTTTTATTCTTTTTGAAAGGTTGAAACGATTGTTGTAGATAAAATAGTTGTAGGTAGAATAGTGGAATAGTACGTAGAATCTTGAGTTAACTGTCATATGATTTTTCATGAGTATGTGGTCCAAGCAGATTGGAAGGATGTGAGACTGATGACTCGTGTGGCGCTTTTGGTGCCACCTGTATTTTGTATGTGTAAAATTAAGGGAAATTGCAAATTAGACGACTCATGATGTACACAAATATTTTTTTTTTCCGTTAAAGTTGTATGCCAACACCAACAATCCTTGCCACATCATCCTATTTTTCATCGAGAATATAAGCTGCACAGAACTAAAAGAATTCTGAATACATCTCTCCAAGTTTCCAGGATATAGTAATTTAAATGTCTTACCTTGGGTGTTGATTTGAGTTTGAGGGGCGGCGGTCGCCGCCAGATAATATATTTTGCAAAATTCATACTTGATAGAATGATTTCCTTTTTCTGCATATTTGTAAAATTTTATTCTTCCACGTAGTGTGAAACTTATTAAAATAATTTTTTTAACAGATCCAGACATGTCAATCATGAAATGCAACCAAATCCGAATACGAAAATTTCAAAATATTCAAAAATTGATAAAATATGTATTAACTCTTCAAGGATTTCAATGAAACTTTTACTGAATGTAGTTTGCTACACGAAGTACCCGCTGGCCAAATTTGAACGTTCTGCCTCCAATGGAGGCGGTGTGGGAAAGTATTTTTGCTTAAGAGGATTTTTGGCAAATATTTCATCAACGCTTCAAAATAGAAAATTATGATATACTCCCGTATCCCTCTCCGTATATAGGACATGGGTGTCTACAAAAACTATTTTTTTTCAAATTTTGTAAAATTTAACAAAATTTAAAATTGTACAAACCGAACGGGTTTAGTCACAAAAGTAAAAAATATAAAATGCAATTTTTTTCAAGGAGTAAAATAAATTTACCCCTGCGTTGAATTATGTTTCTCAATTTACATGGGTTTAAATGAAAACGCGATTAGAAATTTGCAACAAAAAATCTCAAAACGGTTCGCTTTGGAAAGATGAAAATGACATAATTTTTAGATGAGAATCTGCTCTATAAAATAGTGTTAAATGCATGTTTGGTAGACTTCGGAGAGTTGCAAAAAAATATATTTGCAAGTTTTAAATAAGTATGTCTTTCTTAGAAAAAAATCCTGTGTCAAGGCTACGAAGATACCAAAACGTCAATTTCAATAGAAAAAGTAAATTATATATAGATATGAAAGAAATTTCAATATATCTGTTGCAGTTTTCAATTTAGAGTTATTTGAATTTATTAATTTCTGTTATGTCCGAGTTTGAGGGGCGGCGACGGCGGCCCGATAAAATATTTTGCTATACAAATGTGCGAAAATTTATTGTTCCACGTTGTGTGAAACTTACTAAAATATTTTTTTTAACAAATTCAGACATGTCAATCACGAATTCCGACCCAAAACCGTAGACGAACATTTTTAAATATTCAAAAATTGCAACAAAATGTATTAAGCTTTAAGGATTTCAATGAAATTTTTACTGAATGTGAGTATCCACCAGAAGTATCAGCTGACAAAATTTGAATGCTCCCCGTCCAACGCGGACGGCGTGGAAAATTAGTTTATTTTCAGAGCTTTATTGCAAATATCTAGTCATCGCCTCATAGCCGGGACAACCGTATGTAGGACGTATGTGTCTACAAAAAAAGTATTCTTTGCAAATGTTGGAAAAACATTCGGTTTAGTTACAAAAGTAAAAAATATAAAATGCCAAAAAAATTCAAGGATTCCCTTCTCTGAATGGAGAACCTGGAGAAAATGGAGAATGTGGTTGGAGCTTTTAAAAAAAATTCTTTTTAAAAGTTTAAAATGACAGACTATTCAGAAAGAAATCTGCTTTATCGGACAGGGAACATGAAATACATGTTTGGCAGAGTTCAGAAAGTTGGACAGAAAAAATACTTGAAGAATTTCAACACAAATTTCTGAATTTTAAAAAGTTCCTGTGTCAAGGCTATCGGCCACGAAGATTTCAAAATGACAATTTCGATAGATAAATGTATGCGCTATGTAGAATTGAAAGATTTTTTAATGTATTAAAAAATCTTTCAATTCTACATGTTTTTACAAAATATAGTAATTTGAATGGGTTTCCTCCTGTGCTGTGGTCCCAGCCGGATGAAATATTATGTAAAAATAACTGAAGGATATCATAGAATTACTAATTCTTTATAAATGTGTGCAATGTTATTGTTCCACGTGGTGTGAAACTTACTAATAGTTATTTAAATTAGAGTGAGGAAAGTTTGATTTTACAACGCGACAGCTCGTTTGGGGAACAAGCCCGAAAGGCGAGTTCTCCATTAGCTGGAGCGCTGTAAATTCACTTCCGCACGAAAATTGTATAATTTTTTTTGGCCGACAATTATTATTTAAGAAACAAATAGACACTCCACCTCCACTTCCGGTGAAGGTGTTTTCGACAGATTTATTTGTGAATTTGAAACAATGCCAAGTTGTTGTTTAGTTAATTGTAAAAATGGAACCGAACTGGGGTTCAGACTTTTCGGATTGCCGTCAGGCGAATAAAATATTTTTTATTAACGTGCGTAGGTAATTATTAATGTAATAGGTATAAAGGTTTTCTAATGTTCTTAGGTAACGCTAAAAAAGTTAGACGAGAATTGTGAAGAAAACTTATTGGAAGAAACGATCTTACATCGAATTCTAAAATTTTTGAAATTTGAGTTAGTATTTACAGAAATGGTGAAGTAAAGATGTAAGGAAAACTTTCTTGAATCTGTTGTGTAGGTCCATATTTCAGACACTAAATTTGAGCAGAAGAGAGCTGATGGCCGGAAATTATTACGTTTTGATGCAGTGGCTGTTTTATTGTTAGTGAAGTCTGACGACATACCAATGGGCTAATAAAAATTGATTCACATCTTCACTCATAAAAATGGGTGAAGATGTGAATCAAGTTAGGTTACTTAACCTGAGGAAAGGATTGAGAGCAGTAATGGCAAAAGAATAGGTTTGGAAACAGAAAATTGCACGGATGGCGATGCTGATGATGACAAAGACTTGTCATTTATCAGTGGATGTAGCAGTAATTACAATTACAATATTTGTCCATGTATTAGTTATTATTATTAAAATGATTACTTTTGTTTGATTGTTGTAAATTGATTTTTTTATTTTTAATATGATTTGTCCTGTAGTTTTAAAAGAAAAGACAATATTTTGCTTTAGGTGAGAACAGAGATGGAGATAAGAATCAGGAACGTAGTTTCTATGGGGATGTGGATACTATGACTTCAGATCCTGCATTGCAGATTGAAAAATTGAAGCAGACTCTTCGTGTAGCTTGGTCAAAATGCCATCATTATAAGAAGTCAATAGCAAACAGATGATCCAAATAATCTAGTCTCTAAAATAGTAACTAATCTTTTCTAACTAACCTTGTCTATGTACTTTTATCTGTGTAGTCTTAAAATCAATCTTGTCTGACTAATCTTGTCCGTATAGTGTTCTCTGTCTAGGCTTGTCTGTCTAGCCTTTTATGTTTACTCCTGTCACTGGGTTGCACAGATGCTCGCTAATTTTTTTATAGTAGAATTTTAAAAATTCTACGTACTTTGTTGTGTTCTTTTTTATACCTATTTTTGCAATGCGATAATATTTGCAAAATTTCCATGTATTTTCGGATTCGTGTTATGTATGGAGCTGTATTGAGCTTGAGTTTGTTTTTTAATATCTATGGAACCATAATTCCTCCTGCAGTAGTACTTTAAAACTTATATTTCCTTCAGTATATATTCTCTTATTATTGTCTGTTTTCGGTTCATTTCCCAATATAAAGAGATTATGCAAATGTTCCTAGCGTGTTCAATTGCGTAAGTAATTATCTTAAGTTATGAAAGTGACGGGTTGCGCCAGCAACAACATGTAACAATATGTTGATATATAACTACATCTAAAACTTCAATAAACACATTTACGCGAACGTTAGCCTTATTGCCGAAACATTAATCGATAATTCATTAACATATTTTTTGTATTCCATGAAATAGTTTAGTTAATTTTCTTTGTTTTTTGCCAAATAATATATACACTGCCGAGCATAAAATTAGGGTCACTCCGTAATTTGAAGTTATTTTAGGATTTTTTTGTTTTTACGTGTTTTTTCAGTTGTAACAGTTAACTAATTGATTGCTTGAATAAAACTAAAGGTTTTTGTTGTTCAAAGTTTATTGAAAGTAATGAAAATGAACAATTTTAATTTGATTTGATAAGTAATGAAAATGAACAAGTTTACTTTGATATGCTTTTGTTGAAACAAAAGAAAGTTTAAGGACAGCATGACATTTATTTCTGTGGTGCCATCTGTCTGTTGTAAATTGTTTGTGTATTGTTGTCATTGTTAGTGTTTTGCAATGAGCATAAATCCTGTTGTTTCGGCAGGAATCGTGGCGGCGTTAGAAGACGGCCGCGGTTAGCGCGAAACTGCGAGAAACGTTGTTGTAAGTCTCTCGAGTGTGCAACGAGTATGGCGGCGGTACGAAAAGACTGGTCTGCCTTATTCGAAGACCTGGTTCAAGCCGAGGCATGAATACAACAGCTAGAGATGACCGCTTTCTCGTTTCTAGTGCTTTCAGAAACCGAACGGTCACGACAGTTCATCATCAGTTCAAAATCATCTGCAAGAAGTGCGAAATGTAAACTTAAGTGAGTGGGCAGTTAGGAGGAGACTTCATGCTGCTGGATTATCTTCTCGAACTAGAGCTACTGGACCGCCGCTTTCCCGTGCACACCGGATTGCGAGGTTGAATTTTGCACGAGAACACTTGGCTCGGACAATAGCGGATTGGAGTCGCGTATTGTTTTCCGATGACTCGCGGTTCTGTCTTAAGGGCTCAGATAGACATGTAAGAGTGTGGCGACGACAAGGCGAGAGATATGCTCAAGCGTGTATTGCCGAGCGACTTCCATTTGATGGAAGATCAGATATGGCATAGGGAGGCATATCTTTTGACACTCCCATGGAGTTAGTCTTTATCGAGCATGGGACGTTGCCTGCGCATAGGTATCTGACAGAGGTTCTAGAAGACCATGTTTTACCGTTCATGGTTATTCTTGGAGATGACGCAACATTTATGCATGATAACGCACGGCCCCACACTGTTCGGATAGTTACTGATTATCTTGATGAGTGTGAAATCACGCGATTTGTTTGGCTAGCTCGCAGTCCAAATTTAAATCCAATTGAGCATATTTAGTATGAGATGGGAAAACGTTTACGGAGACATGTGCCGCCCCCAGAAATTCTAGAGAGCTTCGCGACATACTGGTGCAAGATTGGGACAATCTTCCGCAGAATGTGATCCAAAATCTGAGCCAGAGCGTGGCTCGTCGTTTGCAAGCTCTCGTCGCTGCCAGAGGAGCGAATGCTCGCTATTGAAGTCCTTAAACTTTCTTTTGTTTTAGCAAAAGCATTTCAAAGTAAACTTGTTCATTTTCATTACTTAGCATATCAAATTAAAATTGTTCATTTTCATTACTTTCAATAAACTTTGAAAAAGAAAAACCTTTTGCTTTATTCAAGCAATCAGTTAGTAAACTGTTGCAATCGAAAAAACACGTAAAAAATTCTAAAATAACTTCAAATTACGACTAATTGATATGACCTTAATGTGACCCTAATTTTATGCTCGGCAGTGTATTTTTGTATTAGTTTAAATATTAACAAACTTAACATAGCAATTGCCTCATCATGCAACTCTTTTACCTCATCATGTGAAAATTTTTTGCCCTATCATATGGATCTCTTTTTCAGTTAAGCTATTCCTTCTAATTTAATATCAGCTTTGTGGTTGTGTATTTCTGTGAAACCCAGAAAAATAGAGAGGAATAAAAATTGGAAATTTTAATTGATATTCGTCATTCTTATCATATGCAACGATTCAGTCCATATTTTGTAAAAGTCACGAAATAAAACCACTCAAAGTCCAGAAAAAAAACAGAGTCCAGAATTGAAATTTTCTTGTCTGGAAAAATCCCTTATGTCCATATCAGCTCTTGTTTGGTTACAATGATAGTGTTGATTCCGAGTAAGTCCATTCGATTACAAACATTGACAGTGCACTTAATGGCTTTTCCTTCTACAAAATGTCAGAAATACAAATTCATGTGCAAGGAAAATCTAGAGATAGTGAGGTTATATCAGTGATGTACGTAAACTGTCAGTTGGAAGCGTTTAACATGCAATAAATGAACATGATGAGTGTGAGCCTATGGTACGTCCTAACCCAACGTCAGATAAGTTATTTCACTTTAAAACAAACTTACTTAAAAAATATTAGTCATTATAATATTATCATTGTTATTATTTATTTTTGTTTTCATTAGACAATGTGGATAAACCCTCGACATCAAGATACCAGTTATGTAAGGAACAAGTTGACTTTGACTCTGACGACTTCGCTAACGATCCTAATTGCCTCGCATCAGAATTATCAGATTCCTTATCATCAGATGGTCAGTAATAAAAATACAGTAGGTTTACAATGATATAATATTTGTATAACTGTATTAACTTCTTTAGATAATGAAAATAAAGAAGTGGATCGCCAGCAAGCCACAAGAGAAGTATTGGAAAAGAACGACAAAAGAACCAAAGAGATTGAAAAAAAGTACATGGAAAATACAATCTCGCAAAGAGAAGGAGATGCGAAGGTCTGCCCTATAGGGTGTGTCAAGCTTTTTTCTTACAACACTGAATATCAGCAACGACGTAGTTATAAATACTAAGTACAAAGGAAACACAAGTATATACGTTGGTGAAGAGAAGAGAGGAAAATCGGCACCAGGAAACAAAACACCTCCGAAAGTTCTGGGTCACGTAAGAAGTCACATTGAAAGTTTTTCGTATAGTAGAGTCACACTATTGCGTGATATATATATATATATATATAAATATATATATATATATATATATATATATATATATATATATATATATATATATATATATATTATATATATATATATATATATATATAAATATATTTATTGAGTACGCATAATCATAATCTGTTAGACAGTTAACAATAAATGATTTTTATGGCGGGTTCTTTCTTCTGTCCAGAGTGACATCCATCGATGCACAGTTCTCTGTTTATGACTTCAGTGTAGGAGGGTGGTGAAACTCAGGAGCGTTCCAGTAGATCCAGTAGCATGCACCTTTTCAACCTCTTGCTTACCAGGTTCCTATCCAGTAAGCTTGAAGCTAGTCGGTTTGGGTGGTTTGCGAGTCTCATTTCGTAGCCCTCGCAAAGTAGTTGGATTTCTTCTTTAATGGTTGCGAATGTTGAGATCTGTGTATATCGCAGTATTAGAGATATATCATGGGGCGTCCAATAAGAGCCTAAGAGTTTTAGACTGGAATCTTTGTATGTTATTCAGGTTCGAGTTGCTGGCAGTTCCCCATAACTGTATAACATATACTTAAACAGGTTTTATAATGAATTTGTAGATAATATTTTTATTATGTAGAGTGAGTTTGAACCGCCTGCCAATGTGCCAGTACATTTTGCGGAGTTGAAGATGTAGTTCTTTCCTTTTTGTGTTGATGTGCTTGTACCATGTCAGCCTCCTGTCCAGATGCAATCCCAGGTACCTCACGTTGTCAATACTTGCCAAAGGCTGACTGTATAACTTTACAGTTGGACAGTTCCCTCGTCTTATGGTGAATGTTGTGTGCACAGACTTAGTATCACTTGCTTTTATTCGCCACTGGTAGAGCCAATTTTCGATGTCTTTGAGTCCTTTTTATAGCATTTTCGAAGCCACTTCTGGGTCCTCGTGCATAACTAGTATTCCCGTATCGTCCGCAAACATTGCTACATTCGTGTTGTTTCTTACAGACAGATCTGCTGTATACAGTGTATACACGTATATAGTACAGGACCAAGAACACTTCCTTGTGGTACCACAGAATTGATGGGATAGAGCTTGGATACTTCTTGACTATCCCTTACTTGAAATTGCCTATTGTCTAGGTATGGTTTTAAAAGCAGATAATATTGCGGAAGGTGCATTTTTATTTTGTGAAGTAGGCCGGTGTGCCATTCTTTATCAAATGCTTGTTGTAAATCAAGAAATACAGCTGAGCAGTATTTTTTTCGTCCAGAGCGTTAGGGATGACATTGAAAGCTCTGTGAACTTGTTCTACTGTTGAGTGGCTATTTCTAAAGCCAAATTGATGATCCGGTATAAGCTTCTTTTAGCTTATTGATTCCTTCAGTCTCACCAGTAGTAGTTTTTTTTAAAGTTTTGATATGATAGGAAATAGGCTGATAGGCCGATAAGATATTATTTCGCAGTGGGGTTTTTGCGGTTTTAGAATCATGATGATCTGGGCTACTTTCCATTGATCCGGAATTTTTGACCTGCGAATAACTGCGTTGAGCAGCATGGTCAGAAAAACAATACCTTTTCTTGGTAGTTCTTTAAGTATTCTGCTTGTTATTAGGTCATAGCCAGGTGATTTTTTACAGTGTTTTCATAATTGTTATATGAACTTCATTCGGAGAGATGTGTCTTATGGGAAAATTCATTGGCAAGGGGCTTGTAGGGAAATTGAGAAGATGATCGTCGCTTAAGTTCGATGGCAGAGGAGTGAACGCTTCAGCGAGATGGTTTGCACAGACTTCGGCTTTTTCGGTATCGAACTTAGCCCATTCGCAATTTCGTTTTTGGTTTGGGGGGTTTTGGCTTTGTTGTTGATTCACTCGTTTTGTTTGTGTTACCTTCCAAAGGGAGTAGTCTCTATTTGATATGCAAGTTGGTATGTCCTTGGTTGAGCAAGCTTTGCTGTAGCGTGTGGTGTTATTATAGTCACTAATAAGTTCTTTTAATTTTCGCGCAGCTCTATTTAGCCTAGTTTTGTCCTCGGGATGTCGACTCAGATGCCATACCCTACGTAGTCCCTTTTTTTCAGTGATTTTGTCCTTTTGGATAGTTATTAATTATGCCTTTATCACTGGATTGGGGAGTGGAATCTCAAGCTGAGTTTTGTATCAGTTTTATGATATATTCTGAGGCGTCTTCTAGGCCTTCTTTGTGTTTCAATGGTATTTTTAGGTCAATTCCATGATTACTTTTATCTGAAAAAGCATTCCAGTCAGTTCTTTTGTTGTGCAAAGTTGGGATTGTTTCTTTAGTGATGATTGTTACTATTACTGGGGTATGGTCAGATGAGAGATTTCAGTCTTCCACTTTTGTATATATTTTGTTTATGCCTTTAGTAACAAAAAAAGTCTAGTACGTCTGGAGTTCTGTTGTTGTCTGTATGCCAATACATAGGTTGCCCTGCTAATAACTGGTTACAGTGCATATCGGTCATTGCTTTTTGGAGTTATCTCCCTCTAATGGTAGTGAGTCTGGATCCCCACCACGGATGTTTCGGGATAAAATCGCCCCCAGTAATGAAGCGGTGCCCTAGTGTACCGAGATATTCCATAAATTTGTCTTTATTGATTGAGTGTCTTCGAGGACAATATGTTGCTGACAGGACTAAAAGACCGTACTTCCAGTCTTCCACCATGATTCTAGTGGCCTGCACAGTAGTCTTTTCCGTATACCGCAAGCTCATGGTGTTTGATCAAGTTTTCTATTATGATTGCTGTGCCTCCGCGTGCAGTGCCGTTAGGATGTTTTGTAGAGTATATATTGTACACTCGTATTCTGAGGTAGCACTTACCTGTGAAGTGTGTTTCTGAGATCATGATAATATCCAGTTTATTTATATGTATAAATGATGTAAGTTCCTGGTAGTGTTTCACCAGGCCGTTCGCATTCCATAGGGCCATTCTATAAAATTGGTTCATTTTTCGGTGAACTTGGTTAATACTGCCTTGAGTAGTTTTAGCATTGTGTTCAGTAGTTTGTTTTGTTGCATTTGGACTGTTTTGATTTCTTGAAATGATTTGTCGAGTTTAGATATTATATCAGGGTTACCATCTGCGTTGTGGTCCGATTGGGAGTTTTCGGTCATTCTAGCGGCTTGAGCAAAATTGGCGTTGTCCCTTAAGTGTGTCATACTGGAAGACGGAATTACATCAGCTGACCGTGTTTCAACTGGGAGTTCTCCTGAGGTTGTTGGTCTGTGCCAGTGGGGTTTTTGTGGAGGAGTCTCCTCCACACAGCACGCATTTGGCAGGGGTTGCTTTACTATTCGTGCAATTAGCGGTGTTATTCTCGCCGCCGCATTTGACACACCGAAATTGCCTACGGCAGTAGGGCTTGGTGTGGCCATACCTCTGGCATCTGGTAAATTGGACGATTGTTGTTACCTTTCTTGGCGGTTCAATTTGAATATTCGCATTCAGTAGTAGGTCGATTTTGTAAATTTCTTTATTGTTTGTGTTTGGTTCGAGAGCCACAAAAAAATAATGGCAGAGGTTCTTTGGTTTTTATGTGTCGAACATTTTCCACGCTTCTCACAGCATGTTCGAGCTCTTCTATTGCGACCTTGATATCCCCAGGCGGGATGGATGGGTGCAGTGATCTGATAACCACTCTGTATGCTCGTTGCTGTTTTAATTGATATGTGTGAAAGGAGGCACTTACTTCGTCGAGTTTGTGGACAATTTTTTGGTATGCCTCTGCAGTTATAGCCATTATCTTCAGTTGGCCACTGCCTCTGATGGTTTTGTGAGTATAGTCACCTTTCCCGATGACATCTTCAATTGTTATTGGCAGAGGAGCTATATATTTAACGCCTGCTACAAATATAGGTGCTGGTTTGGGTTCCATATCATGCTCCATTGTTGTTTGATTTCCATTTACAGCATCGCTTGTGGTCGGTGTGTCTTGGCTGACAGCGAGCACAGAGAATCTGTTGTTATTATTAGATGTGCCTGGCGGTAGTTCGCTGTCACTGTCTATATTACTGTTAGGCCTCCTTGCTTTCTTTCTAGGATTAACGATATGAAAAGCTGATGACTGGCCAGGCTGGTTACGTGATAGCGTTATGCGCATATCATCACTTTTATCGGGAGTTTTGTTACTGTTTTTCACTATCATAGCAGGATTTTGGTGTTGGTATTTGGCTTATGGTGTTGGTATATGGCTTATAGTATTTATATTTTTTCGCGTTTGTAACGTTTTGGTTTGACGTGGCCTGTAGACTGGCGTAGAGCACTGGAACACGTCTGCTCTCTGCGACGGGACGAACGAGACTGGGAGCGTTATATAAAAAAAATGTGAGGAAGGAAATAAGCAAAACGTATCATTTATAATTTATAAAATAACTTTTGGAAAGAAGTAGAACAAAAAAGGTCTATGCCAGATATGTGAGAACTATAAAAAAACCAAAGCCAGAGAAAACCAAAAGTTTGAGGAAGCTTATCAAAGTCATCAGATCAGAAAAGCTAAGTGTTGAAAATATATGTGAAAAGCGGAGAAGAAAGCTGATAAGGAAAGCGCAATCAAGAACGTTTGATTTGCAAGCTGTTAAGCTGAAACAAAATCAGTTCACCTTATAATATTAAGGAATTGAAATTTACAGATTTTGCTGATTTAATACAGTTGTCAAGTATCTTAATAAAGAATAGAACTAAACACACAGCGAGTCAGGTTGTTAACTGGTTGCTCATAAAAATTTGCTCTAAAATACACAAAAGAGAATCCTGGAGCAATTAAATTTAAGAATCTTCTGAATATAAGTCATTATACGTATTTGGCAAAGCAAGGCTACCAATTAGCATCAAGGAGAAAAAAGATTTCACCTGATTACACCTGAGGAATTCCATGGATGGTACAATAACCTTCCTACCTCTAATACTGTGAAAGATTCTGTTCCTAAACCTTCCATTGAAGACTCTGCTACGGACGATTCAGATTATGAAGCTTAGTTTTCATCACAAACTTCAACAGAGAAAATACGTTAAGTCCATTTTTTAGGAAATTTATTGCTAATATCATTAAAAAATGTTTATTTCACGTTCCAAAGTTAATGTTATTTTGTATTATCCTTTAAAAGACTCATCTCAGTTCAGAATATATTATTTAATAAAGTGAAATATAAAAATAGATTTTACATTTACTGTTAAATGCTCAAACGCGTTTCTTTCGAAAATGATAACTTTGGACTTTCCTTGTACACCTACGATATGTAAACTTGGTCGGTTTTGTTTCGATATATCCTCCGTTTTAGAAAGTACAGCTTTGTAGTTATATATTACTGTGTTATTTGCTATGTTGAAATATTGCTATGTTTTGTTGAATTTTTTCAAATCTATTTTGCCAACTTGCGATAATTTTGCAATGGTGCCCGTTTAAATGGTCTTAATGATTTCTTTTAAAATATTCCTTATGTAATTTTCTTAAATCCTTATCAATGTCCTTTAAAAACTCATTTATAATAATCTCCATTTCATATTTTGCTGTCAGAATTACTGTCAATATTTACTTCTAGTTTGTTTATTCTCTAGTATAATTTCATATATAGCTAGAAATTCGTTGTTCACATATAATTTTCTATCGATCTGTTTTCATAGTAGAGTATTATACATTACAATAACAAATTATTGCAGCATGATTTACCAACGCATAAACACTTCAGATCACATGACAAGGGAAAGTTACAGCGTTTCTGATTTTTTCCCTTCGTCTTGTTTAGATCCCGCACGCATTAGAATAAATATTTAAAACAAACAACAGTTAATACTATGTATATAGAAACAATAGCGTGTGAGTGCTCTGAGAGAATATATTAATTCAATGGCGCGTTCTAATCTCATAAAATCGGCCTCTTGATATCCGGATAAAACCCGTTTAAATTTTCATGTGTTAACCATCATAACTCATAAAACTTTCAGTGAATGTACGGAAACATACTTATGAAATCTTTGTATTATCTCTTTATTTATAACACCGAAAGTTTAAGAGCTTTAAAAACACTTTCGTGAATACTTTTTGCACTTTTTTCGCTCACGATCTTCATTGCCGAGTTTTGTTTTATGATCCTAGAATTTATTAAAGCGTTTAAGAAAAACACGGAACTTTTTTTATACATAATAGATAAAAATTAAAATTCATTCAATATTCCTAAATTGCTTTTTTTATGTAATTTTTCAGAAATTATGTCCCGATTTTATTTATCAGAAAGAGGGAATTTATTCTTCGATTTATATTTTATAAATACATTTATGTCTGTAGGAATGGAGTGAAGAACGGAGACGACGTTCATCTTAATTCATCAAGCATAAAGGAAAGGGTCATAAAAATCTCTTTGGGGAAATAAATTTCAGCGATTGTTGGATTATGGCCGCATATATCATAGAGTCCATTATATTGTATATTCAAAAAATCAACTTTTTCATAGGATTTAAGAGAATTCATATGTAATAATAATAATATTTCAGTATATCCGCATGATATCTATTAATATTTGGTCTATGAAAAGTGTTATTTCCATATTTTTATATATGTTATTGAAATAATATATGTAGTATATAAGTATATATCTATCTAGTCAGGATTCTTCCACATAATAAATTATTTGATAATTTATTGGTTTATTTTCTCCTATTCTATTCCCGTCCGTTTCCTGTTTCATTTGTAATCATTTTATCAACGTTTTAATAACAACTTGAAAAATATTTCTGTTTTCTATAAAGTCAAAATAAACGTTCCCAGAGTGTTAAAATAAAATACACACTAGGAAGGACGGTTTCAAATTGATGAAAAGCTCTTGACTATACGGCAGTCTGTGGTCTGCTGATATTGGAAAATGCGTTTACTCAATACCTCATGTACTATAAACCATCTAGGAAAAAAGTTCAGCTACAAAAGCTTGCACGTTTCGATACATCAAGAACACAAATGAATTATAGTTGGTAGATATTAAAATTTTTCATATTTATCACCTTTTTTCCCTTTCCGACCGCATTTCCACTTTTTTACCGCACAGCTACACACAGGCACATACACCCGCACACATCCAGTGGAAGCTTGGTAAATCGGACACTGAGAGCTTGGTATCACGTAAACGTTGCGGCCGGAAATCATATGCAGTTCCGGCAACGTCGGTTAACTTTGGCTTTAACGCTCGCTTTCCGCACTAATTAATGTCATCAGCTTTGCTTATTGTCAATCCTTCATCCCCCTACCCTTAATTAACTAAAGCGATGAATTTAATACCTTCTCGTCAAAACAAAATGAATTGATGTAAACGACATAAATATATATATATATATATATATATATATATATATATATATATATATATATATATATATATATATATATATATATATATATAGTAATATATATAATATATGATCCCTTAATTGGATATAATAATAACATTATCGATTCCAGAGTTATTATAATTATCTTATTGAATTCAAAAGTACAAATACGCCTCAAATAGCAGCAAATTAATACAAATCTACAAAGTTAACACCAACAAGCATTGATTATAAACACAATATAATAAACGCTGCCATTTTTTTTTTTAATTTTTTTTTTAACGATGCCAATATATCTCCATTTTCAGTCTCTTCTTTTTTTCAAATTTTTTTATGCTATTATTTTGATTCCCTTGGTAAGTTCTCCCAAATTTATACAATTCCGAATATTTTGTTAATAGTTACAAATTTTAGTATTTATGGAATAATAGGGAATATGAATTTAATTTAATTTTGGTTAAATATTTTGATTCTGAATATTTATTAGCCGGACTGTTCAACTAAATTAATATTTTAGTTCTCTTTTTAATTACTTAAAATTATTAAATGAAATTGCGAATTAAGCGAGGGATATACAAATTTGAAAACACAACACCATTGGTTAAAAAGAAACGTGACGTCAAACACTATGTCAACAAGTTCGTATTGCTTATATTTGTATGGCATTTCAGGCTATTGATTAGAAAACATAGTAATAACGTGAAGGTGTAATTAATTCATTTATTGTTTAAGTTTAATTGTAGCATCGTTCTGATATTAGAAATCATTTAATTTCTGTATCCTCCTCTATCTGTAATTAAAGGTGTCTTGTAAATATAAACAAACAATTTAAGTAGGTATAACAAATTAAAAAAGGTCAAGAGATAAATGTGTCTGATGGGATATCTCGTTTCTGCTGTAGTATAATTTAGGAATAGAGCTGAATAAAAGGATTGTAGATTTGTGAATATCGGTGTTCACTTGTCCGGCGACTTTCATGGATCTATTGTACACCACCCTCTTTCTCTAATCGTTGGTATACTTACCCATTTAGACAGCCTCCTCTAGTCCTGATTCCTTTACAAATTTCAGGATCTGGGTGGGATTCAAGGACGGCAAATCCTCTGGGTTCAAGCAGTGGGCCCCAAGTTACATTCGTCTGTTGTAGAGCAGTTCTCCGAATTCTCTGTCTACATGTGTCATCTTCCTCTGGGTCTAAGGCCGTGAGGTGTTACAAGTCTTCAGTGTCCCGCCAAGACTCCTATCATCATTCTAAGCTTGTTCCCGTTTAGTTTCAGGCGAGCTTTTGTCCTTTCCTGGTTAAAAGATCCCAACTTAAGCAGGTTATATGTCATAGAAGACAATTTGCATGTTGTACCTACTGGGTGGGTGACGTAAGGTTAGTCAAATGGTTCAAATTTAATCCGTGTTTAGGCAAATTTTGATGAAATTTATCAAAATTTTGTCGAAGTATACACAAATTTTGTTGATATTTTAATAAAATTTTGCTAAATTTTACCCGAATTTTATTGAATTTTAATTAAATTTTGTTGAATTTTACTAATTTCAACACTTTTACATCAATTTTACTAAAGTGGAAATTTTCCAAAAATTTTGTTGAATTTTCCAAATTTCAACACGTACTAAAATTTGGTTTAATTTGATTAAATTTTGTAGAATTTTACTCATATTTAGTTGAATTCTACAAAGATTTAGTTGAATTTTACACAAGTTTTGATAAATCTTACTAATTTCCACACTTTTACAACAATTCTGTTGAATTTTACACAAATTTTGTTGAATTTTGATCAAATTTTGTAGAATTTTAGAATAGGTTAGGTTAGGTTAGCTAATATGTCATTAGTTATTAGTCATTAGTTAATATGTCATTATAGACAATTTGTATATGAAGCGGGATAATATATGTCAAACCAGTAAATGTTAATTAGACTATATTTCAAACTAAGTAGACCATCATCATAGACCATTTCTATGTCAAACTGATTAGGTGAGGCTAGGTTATTCAAATAATTCAATTTTTTTTTTTTAGTTGAAATTCACACATTTTACACAAATTTTGATGAAATTTTCTCAAATTGATGGAAATTTTCTCATATTTGATGGAAATTTTCTCAAATTTGATGGAAATTTTCTCAAATTTGATGGAAATTTTCTCAAATTTGGTGGAAATTTCCCCAAATTTAGTGCAAAATTTTCTCAAATTTGGTTAAAATTTCCTCAAACTTTGTTAGAATTTTATCTGTCATCCTAGAATTTTATATGTCAACTTAGAATTTTATGTCATTTTTATTCAAGATTGATCCAATTCAGGTTTAATATAACTTTAATCGTGAAACTTACTAAGCATTAGTTTGTTTTTTGAGGTAAATTTGGCTAAGAATTACTAAATTTCAATAATAAATTTGCTCTAAATTCAATCAATTTATTGTTGAAATTTAGTAATTCTTAGCCAAATTTACCTCAAAAAACAAACTAATACTTAGCCAAATTTACATAAAAAAGAATCAAATTTATAAATAAATGATCAATTTATAATAGTACTCAAATTTTGTTGAATTTTACTCAAATTTTGTTGAATTTCACACAAATTTTGTTGAATTTTACTCAAATTTTGTTGAATTTTACTCAAATTTTGTTGAATTTTAGTCAAATTTTGTTGAATTTCACTAAAAATTTTGCTGAAATTTACACAAATTTTGATGAATTTGACTCAACTTTTATAGAGTAGAATATAATAGAATTGTCATTAGAGACAACTTGTATATGAAACGGGATAATATATGTCAAACTAGATAGTTTATGTCTGATACAGCTGTCAAAATAAAACGTCATTAAAATGTCAAATTAGACTATTTATTTGTCAAACCAAGTAGACCGTCATCATAGACCATTAATATGTCAAACTGGGTAGGTGAGGTTAAGTTAGTCAAATGATTAAATTTTTTTTAAGTTGAAATTCACACATTTTACACAAATTTTGAATTTTTCTCAAATTTGATGGAAATTTTCTCAAATTTGATGGAAATCAAATTCAATCCTCAAATTTAGTGCAAAATTTTCTCAAATTTGGTTAAAATTTTTTCAAACTTTATTAGAATTTTATCTATCATCTTAGAATTTTTGGAGTTCTTTCCGGGTTTTCATACATTGTTCTCTTATTTCGCCATCGAAACTTTTATGGATGGTGTTGATACTCATACCGCAAAAGGACTTCGGATCTATAAAAGTTTGCTGGTTCCCTGGTTTAAAGGTGATAGGTTTCTTCATTTCCATCTATGCAAGTGTGTCCTAAGAACGAGAACAGCTGTAGTGAACAATGAACTGAACTGTCACTGGACATATTATTTGACGTTATCTACAGAGCACGCGAAAGTGGCAGCTTTTAAGCAACTTAAAATTAATCTTTATGTTTAGTACTTTTTTAAACTTAATTACACCATTTTTAAACAGTATTTATATTTTTTATATGTTATAACGGTGTAAACAGTGAATTGAAAATATAAAATAAATACATTCATATATCCTATTAATGGTACTGAAACTTAGTAAGAGATATAGTATTAAGATCATACAGGCCTACGCACCAACGTCATCCCACACGGACGAAGAAGTGGACATATTCTATGAAGATATAACAGTAGCTCAAAATGAAAAATGAACCCACTTCAGTATAATTTGTGAAAACTTTAACGCTAAAATTGGTCTAAAACAGACAAATCTGAAACATGCCTGGGCAAGTTTGGATCAGAAGGAAGAAATGCTCGTCGGGAAACCATGCTGGCTTTGCTGCTACAACATAATATGTACCAAATGAACTGCTTGTTTTACAAGAAACGTCACAGGAGGTGGATATCGGAGAGCCCAGATGGTAGAACTTATAACGAGATCAGCTTTATAATCTCAGACAAATTATTAATTGTAAAAGACGTAACAGTACTTAACTGTAGCACAAGTAGCGACCATCGAATGGTACAATGCAAAATACAAATAGAAATTCACAGAGATATACAGATTTATATTGATTAAAAAAAACGCAGAAACAATCATCGACAACATCACAAGATATTCACAGATTTGCAATCTATGTCACCAACAGACTACAGAATAGTATAGATTACTCAGAAACAGATATTAATAGCCTAAACTGCACCATAACCGACACCTTACAGAAAAGACAACGGACCTTTCGCGCCAATATTAAAGGAGAAGGTAGAATCAGCCAGACCACAAAAAATCTAATGGGACCAGATGAGAAGCAATAGAAATATTACCAGCGCAGAGTTAAAAGCTAAAAACAAGGAAACCTCCAAAGCAACCAGACGGGACATCAGAACCTAACGCAGTAAGAAAATTAAAGAAACGATAGAAAATAATAAAAACATGCAAGTACTGCGTACCTGTCTTACTGAATGCAAAACTGAAATAACCAAACTAGAAAACACGCAGGGTAACATCGCTTTAAATGGAGAGGAAATTCTGAGCATTGTCGAAAATTTCTTACAAAAGTCAGCAATAGGAAACTCTGAATGCTATTATGCTAACACGGGAGCGAGGTGTCGTAAACCTGTGATCCGAAGAAACGACAGAAATCACCTCGAGGAAATAAAAGGAGCGTTGTGGAAAATTAAAAACTACAAAGCAGTTGGAGAAGATAAAGAGTTTGCAGAAGCAATTAAAGCTGCAGGCTTTCTTTTGCTGAGGAAAATACGCGGAAGTACCAAAAGACGAAATGGTATGCAAATACCACTTCGAGAAAAACTGCACAGCAATATGTAGCAGTAAAGCCGATTGGAGCGACGAATCCTCAGCATACCACATAGAGCAAAATGCTATTAAGCGGTAAACAAATGGTTCGAAGAGCAAGGAATGGTGCAGGTGTGTTTAGACCTCGTGCCAAATACTTCGAATTCATGGGAACAGTCTCAAGTATCTTCCAAGCAGAGGTACACGCAATCGAAAGATGTGCACAGTTTAACCTCTACAGGAATTCTCGAATATATTATCGTATATATATATATATATATATATATATATATATATATATATATATATATATATATATATATATATAAAACAAATTGCTATACTGTCAGACGGCCAAGCAGCCATCAAGGCCATTAGCTCGTACACCATCAGATCTAAACTGGTATGGGACTGTGTGGGAAAGCTAAACAAACTTGGCAAAAACCATAAAGTAACGCTATGCTGGGTACAAGGACACACTGGTATATACGGAACAGACAAGGAATCCAGTAGCCCCTTTATAGGTCCGGAACCCTTTTGCGGCATGAGTGATATCAATGTGCATGGAATTGACTCTGAAGTGTATAATCTGGGTTTATTGAGAATTTTTCACTCATGTGCTGCTATACAAATAGTAGAAAAAGTAGAACAACACTTAAGCACATTTAATATAAAATTTAAAAGACATGTAGTTGATTCAACCGGCGACCGTGCAAGTGTAATGATGAAATTTGGACGAGAATCTTCTAGTCTTTATAATTTCTTTTTGAATCACACTATACACTTATCTCATTGTGATGTGGTGTATAAAAAGGAAAATATTACCGGCTTGCAAGATGAAGATGACCATGGTAAAGATGGTATTGATGACGATGAAGATTAAAATTATTATTCTGACGAGAGCGTCTATGATGTCGAAGAATACGGACAAGTTTAAATAACTTTAGACAATTTAGAAGGGATTTCATCCATTTGCCTTCCGCTCTTAGCCTCTTGTGGAGTTTTGATTTATTTACCTATTTACCATAACATTCTCCAAATCTCTTGTTTATCTAAGTCCCACTTAACTTAATCGGCAAGTTCGTACAGTATCGCTTGCTTTACCATATGCGTAAACATGAAAAATGATTACGTGTTTTTATTTAAATTGCGAGACAGATTAGACCCAGACCCGGACCCGAAAAATCGGATTCGGACTCCCAAAAACCGGGTATTCCCAAACCCTAGTGTGAACACCATCCATGATAGTCCAGATGAAGAAATGGTAGAACAATGTATAAAACCCTGGAAAGATTTTCCAGGGTTAAGGCAGTCCAAAGTGATGCTGGGAACTTTTAACCAGAAAAGAACAAAAGCTTTCCTGAAACTAAACAGGCACAAACTTGTAATTCTGATAGGAGTCTTGACGGTGCACTGCAGAATTAGGAAACACCTCGAAGCCCAAGGCCTAGAGGAGAATGACGGAAGCCGATTATGTTGTTCAGTAGAGGAACCCCCATACATCTGCTCAAATACTGAGGATTAGTGTTCCGCAAGAGTCAGATGTACCTCGGAGCTCACTGCCTGAACGCAGAGGACATGCAGTCCTTGAATTCTACCCAGATCCTGGAATTCCTGATGGAATCAGGATTAGAGGAGTCGCTCGCTTAGAGGAAGAGGGTGGGGTACAATAGATCTGTAAAGGCCGCACTACAAGTCGTCATTACCACATCTACAATTCCCAATCTAAAGTTTGCCTGCACGAGAGCACTATTCCGGAGAAGTCGCATGAAGCGACCACCATCTTGCTCTATAAAAAGGTAAACAAAGTAAACATGGAAAATTACCTATAACTCTCCTTAGCCATCTATATAAACTGTTTACCAGAATCCTAACATTAAGACCGGAGAACAAATTTGAGCTTTACCAACCAAAAGAGCAAGCCGGATTCCGATCGGGTTTCGGAACTAATGATTACCACCAGAGTAGTAACACCCTCATCGAGAAAATCGTCGAATACAATAGACCACAAGTCCTCCTGTTTATAGACTTCTATAAGGCATTTGACACGATCGAATCGAAAGCAATAATCAAAGCCCAGAGAGAATGTCGAGTGGACCATAGATACTCAAAACTGATCTGTAACATATACAAGAACGCTACCATGTCGGTCAAATTACATGACAACATATAACGCTTTAAAGTCGGAAAAGGAGTGAGACAGAGACACTCTGTCTCCAAAATTATTCATAACAGTCGTAGAATACGCTTTCAAGAAACTCGATTGGGAGACTAGGGGTATAAACCTAGACGGTCTTAAACTGAGTCATTTTCGCTGCACAGATGACATTGTCGTAACATCCGACAATCTAGCAGAGGCGAAACAAATGCTCTATGAAGTGAAAGAAGCATGCTCTGGTGTTGGACTGAAATTGAACTTTTCCAAGACTAAGATCATGAAAAATCTTGCTATCAGTGGCAAGAATAAATATCGCATAAATATCGGAAACATAAATATCGAAAGGCATAAGTATCAATGGCATAAATATCGGCATAATAGGGCATAAATATCGAAAACACCACTCTTGAAATGGTTGGGAAATATATATTTGCGATATGAAATACGAATATCAAAGGACAACCAGACTTGGATGGGCAGCCTACGGAAAATTAAAACATGTCACTTCAAAAACGATCTTCCCACCCGCTTAAAGAGAAAAGTGTTAGAGCAGTGAGTTCTGCCGGTACTCACGTATGGAGCGGAGACCTTAACCCTTATGACATCATCAGCGAGGAAGCATAGAGTGGCACAACGAAAAATGGAGAGGTCAATGCTAGGTTTAGGTTTACGAGACCACTTTACGAATCAGACCCTACGACAGAGGACCGGGGTGACATTATCAAAAGAATCAATATATCAAACTGAAATTGGGCCGGCCAAGTGGCCAGAATAAAGGACGAGAAGGGTACGAAAAGATTGTTGGAATCGAAACCATACACTGTTAAGCGAAAAAAAAGAAGTTGGAAGAAAGTTTATTTTGCGTTTTTATTTATCAGTATATGTCCTTAATTGCTGATTTATTTAAATATTGGAAATGTTATTTGGAAAAGTTTTATTTTTATTAAATATTACTTGTTCACTTTGCAAGCTTAGTGTCTTATTACTACTTAAATAATTGGTATAATCTCCTTGTTTTTCTTTTTCGTTAGCGTTTGTCGCACGTGGTAGCGAGGACGCTACATGCACCCGTTTACTCAATTTGGCTCTGCTCTGGCCATGTATGGGTGGAGATTAACATACTTCAGATCCAGTAGAAATAATTTCCATTAGTATTTGGCTGTGTGTTATTGTTACCGGCGTATCACATAGCTTGCGACCAAGCATTAGAGCTCATATAGCAGTCTAGGCTTAATACTGTCTGTATCTGGGATTTCAAGCTGAAATAGTTAAATAATTTGCATTTTGTTAAAAAGACTTTTTCCTAGAATTCGTCGAATAATTCCTTGCCTATTAATATCATTAATCTTGCAAGTTCATATCTCAAAATATTTTTTTATCCCTGGCTTTGATGATCTTTTGTTCTGAGAATGTCTTCATATTGGACTTAACTACTAAAATTAAAATTGCTATGAAATTTGATGTCAGAGTTTTTAGCACAATCAATTGTTACAAGATGCAAATACTTTTTGCCATTTAGCCATTTTCTCGCATGACTTGGAAACCGATTTAGCGCATTAAAATTGGAAATAGAAGAAATCAATTATTTTATTGGTATATGCAGTGTTTTTGAGAGAGGTTAATGTTACGTCTGTATGGTTTATCGCTAAGAACTTCACCGAGAAAGTTTTTGTTGACAAACCATTTTTAAACTATTTTTTGAATTTATCTGATCATACACTGTAAATGTTTAAATTTGCAAAATGTTTCAATTGTTTGAATTTGCAATTTCGATAATGGAAAAAGCTAAAAACCCATTTTATAGATTATGTATAGCACCGGAATGCAAAAACACTATTATAAGTACACCAAATAAAGTGTTTGAAGTGCCAATCGAGGTGTATAGTCCTCCCTACCTACATCTTTTGCGCATGCGATACAAAATATGCTGTCATAATTGCATCTCTTTTTGGTAGATTGTCCGATTGTGCTTTAAAAAACCTTTTATTATCTTATGTCTAAATGATGTCGTAACGTGCACGTCACACTACATGTTTCGATTCGACCAACGGTGATGCGTTTCGCAAATTTGAATTTCGTTCGCTAATTTTGGACTTTTTGATTTAAATTTTTTTGAATTAAATACAAACTAAATGTGAAAATAATGGTATAGATGTAATGTCAATATCATAAAGTATCGGGGGTAAAACATCAAGTAAATCTATATCTCTTGCATATTCCCTATTTTATTTGGTTGGATTTGTGTTATATTTCTTGCAAATGAGCTTAGCCAGGTAGAAATATCCGGAAAAAGGATCTAAGCGTTATCGTAGATATCGAGAACGACTCTCAACTCCTATATTTTACTTTTACTTATTTTTACTTATTGTTTTTCTTTACATGCCTCTGAATATAATATTTCATTAGAGTTTCTGATAGATATGGAATAGTTATAGATTACTTTGTGCTAAATTTCAATAGTTTTACAGAATTTCGCGAAAAAAATGGAAAATAACAATACTGAGCTAGCAACCACTTTTAAGAAAAACGCTGAAAAAAAATTTGAGATTTTGCAAGAAAAAATTGAATTTTTAGCAATTCGAAAACAGTTTATTGTTCATCATCATCATTGTTCATCATGAAAGATGTTATTAGGATTCGTAATTTGGAATTTGGAGTGCGTAATAGTGGGGTTGTAAAAATTGGTTTTGGATTTTTGGGAGTGTTTTATAATTAAATTTGTAAGGAGGGTCTGTTTTTTTTTTTGTTAACATCGTTTAGGGATAGGTAGTTGATGCTGTGGTGTTTATATAGTATAGGATTTTTTAACTGACTCTAGGGATGTTGCTATGGTTGAGATTAATTTTGGTAGGATGACTAACCGGGGATGTGGTTAACACGTTGACTGCCACGGCAATTTTCAGAATTCCGGTCAAAAAAGCCGGTCATTTAATCATTTTATATTATTAAAAGCTCTAATTATATTACATAGTAATCATCAAAAAGTATAGAAAATGTATTTAAAAAGAAAGGTCTTACGAATTATCTCGTAGTTGGCTTACGTAACAGAAATCTCTTCGCGGAAGCCAACTACGAGTTAATTCGTACACAGACACGTTTAGACCTGTCGCTTCGCTAAAGCTGAATCAGATATATGCGTCCATATTCGTCAGTAGTATATCAGATATTGTCGAGTGCTTCACATTTACGTCTTTCTTGAGTGTGTTGTTTTATAATTATTGTTATAATTAAATTATCAAGAAACCAATATGGATAAGAAAAGACCACTGACTGAAAATGAACTTGAGTACTACGCTAATCTAAGTGATTCAGAATTTGACGAGATTTTCGGCGAGGATGGTAACGACAGTAGCGATTATGAACCTTCTGAGAATTCAAGTGATAGTGACGATGAAGTCGTCTCCGAACCTGAAGATGAAGTTGTTCCCGAACCTGAAGATGAAGTTGTTCCCGATCCCGATGATAATGATGATGAACCCCAAGCAACATCTAATCCGAATGATAATTTGTGGACCGACATTCAACAAAATCCTGAACTATTTATTTTCCAAGAAAATGTTGGTTTGAAATTGGATACGTCAAATTTTACAGTGCAAACGCTGGTAGACTTAAGGGTCTTAAGGGTGGACTGTTGGAAATAAGGTCAAACATAGGATGTACATACTATTTCCTGAAAAAAGGCATGGGTATCAATTTGATGTTTTGATATGAAGCGCTTGTTAAGATTTTTAAATAGATCCTCCCGGTTTATTTTGCCGGAAAAAATCATTTTCTGTATGTGTGGGTTAATTATATAGTCGTGAATTGTAAGTGCTAAGAGGATTCTTGAGTTTTATGTGACATAGGTAGGTTGTTTGACAGATTTCTTGTTTGTGCTTCTCATTTTGACATTTGGGATTCTGCATCGATGGGAGTTCTGGGTCGGTTTGGGCATTTTGGAGATCCACATGATGTGCATTTCGTGGGCAGAGAGGACGGATATTTGTTGGTGTCATGGGGACCTCTACACTTCTGGCATTTGACAGGGGTGGTGCAATTTTCACTTGCATGGTCGAATATCTGGCACTTTGTTATTAAAATGCATCTCATCAATCAACTCATCCCACATGTTCGACGTGCGGGATGAGCCAACATTATCGGTAATCATACCGACAATGCGTGGTTCGAGGTTATACATTTTATATTGTGAATAGAATAATGTATCATTTTTTTATTTGGTTAATTCACGTTTTACTTCATTTTAACATAGTAAAAAACATAAATACAAAATATATAAAATACCGATTAAATTTGACCTGTTTGAACGGTCCCATTTATCGCGCGCTTTGGATGACGCCGCAATACACGTTATCATTGTGTGTTGTTTATTTGCATAAACAGTTAAGAATTTTCAGTTTGAATTTGCTATTTCGATAATGGAATAGGCTAAAAACCCATTTTATAGATATTGTATAGTACCGGAATGCAAAAACATAAGTGCACCAGCACTGAAATATATACTACCTGGAACGAGCTCTGCGTCCTGGTTTGTGCGGACCTATCAGAGCATCACAAGGTGTCTCTCGTATCGCTCTGCCTTTGTTTAGTACAGTCCAAAAGAAAAACTAAATATGTGTCCGACGTCCATTTTTCCTTGCAAATACAACAGTAATTTACCATTGTCTTTTGAGAACAGCTTTCATTAAAATATATAAACTTAGGTTTATAATATGCTCACCGATTAATTGATCTCACTCTCTTTCTTGATACAACTCAATACAACTAGCTTTTCGCTCTGACTGTATCACATCCTCCTACTCTCAAAGTCACTGTAGGCTAAACAAGGATTTAGGGATCCCTTGGGACCTCTCTCTCGGCCCGCACAAGCTTAGAAGCCAGCTCGCGTTCCAGTTAGTATATATTTTAGTGTGCACCAGATAAAGTGTTTAATAAAGTCCCAATCGAGGTGTATAGACCACCCTACCTACACCTTTTGCGCATGCGCAGGCGATACAAAATTTTGTGTCATCTATCTGTTACGGTAAAAGTACGTATTTCGGAAAATGTGCACATTTACCGGCATGTGTACATATATACCTTCATGGTTGGTAAATGTAAGTTCAACTTACATTTACCAACTATTTCCAGCAAATGTGTACATATACCTAATGATGTCGGCAAATGTATAAAGGTTTTTAAAAACCGTTAAATTTACTTTTTGGTCGTGATTAGGTATTATAAATAGTGAATTTCGAATTACAATAAAAAAAGAAATTTACTATACAAGCGGATAAAATTATAAGTAATAGGTATAATGGATAAGCTATAATGAACGTATTCTTATAATATTTTTTAAAATAAATTATGTTCAAAATATATTAATTGTTTTTATATATAATAAAATATAATAAATTATTTCAAATACATTTTAACATTAATATACAAGTATATTTTATTTATGTTTATTATTTATAACTTTTAACTATATACGTTGGAAAATGTGTACTTTTACCGGCAAAAGTACGTATATGTAGCTAATCTCAAATTTAAACTCACATTTACCTATCAAATTGGTAGATGTGTACATATTCCGGTAAATGTTTACGTTTGCTGATTTTGTAGTGTTACCGTAACATATCTATTTTTGTTAGATTGACCGATTGTACTTAAAAAACACTTTCAGTCACTATATACCAAAATCGCACTATAGTATTGCAAAGCAGTACAGAAATATTGCACAGCAATACAACACAGTAAATATCGACGTCGGAAAATGTCATAACGTGCACGTCACCGTACATAGTTTCGGTTCGAACAATGGTGATGCGTTTCGCAAATTTGGATTTCGCTGGCATGTTTTGGACTTTTTCATTTAAATTTTTCGAACTAAATACAAACTAACTAAGAAAATAATGGTATAGGTGTAATGTCAAGATTATAAAGTATCGGGGGTAAAAAAATCAAGTGTAAAAAAATCTCTTGTATATTCCCTATTATTAGGATAAATACATTTGTCCTAGAAGTACCCATAGTGATTTTCTTCATAGTCACCTAATAGATTATATCTGCCATTTGCTTACTACCTCATGTGACACTTAACTGGGCACTCCAAAGAACCAATTTTCAATGTTACATAATAAACCAACCATATTCAATTGAGAAATCTTCATCATTATAATACTCTACAAATTTTAATGTCATGCAGTTAACTTTATCAAATGTACTTGACTTTAACTTTTTTGAAAATTTGTTTTATTATTTTTTGATTATTAAAATACTAACCATTTGTTATACTATCCATAACTCTTATTAAAATTCTAATATTTTCTACAAAAAAAAAGATCAGTATTATTTCTAATATATTATCTAATATTTGCGTAAAGTATACGTCATCAGAAAAATATTAGCACTATACATCCTGGTCAGTACGCCATTGTTGCAGGTTGTTCATTGAGACCTGCTTGTCTATAGTGTGCGTAGAGTAATTAATTATTACAACGGCTTACCGAAACAGGTAATGTCCTTAATTGCTGATTTATTTAAATATTGGAAATGTTATTTGGAAAAGTTTTATTTTTATTAAATATTACTTGTTTGCTTTGCAAGCTTAGTGTCTTATTACTACTTAAATAATTCTTATTACCTCCTTCTTTATCTTTTTCGTTAGCGTTTGTCGCACGTGGTTGCGGGGACGCTACATGCTCTCCTTTACTCAACTTGGCTCTGTTCTCTCCATGTATGGGTGGAGATTAACATACTTCAGATCCGGTAGAAATCATTTCCATTAGTATTTGACTGTGCGTTATTGTTACCGGTGTATCACATAGCCTCCGACTAAGCAGTTTAGAGTAGAGATGAGATCCCATCCCATCCTCCCATGGGATGGGATGAGTGGTGTGAACGTTGCGTGGGATGGGATCGAATGGGACAACAAATTTTTATGGGACGGAGTGGGACGAGTTTTGATAATCTAGTAAAATCTAGGTCGTGCATAATTAATTGCTTACCTTGCCAATACGCACATTTTCCATAATACGTCCAGCCCAGGATATTTTTGTGATAACGATGTAGATCCTGAAGATGAAGCCTTGGGATCTGTTTTGATCTTGGGATCTTGGGATCTGTTGGAATCTGACGAAAAAGTTTGCTCACTGTCAGGTCTGCTGTATGGGAAAAATGGGATGAATGGGACGGCCCCACGACCGGGATGGGATGGAACGAAAATGTTAGGTTTGTGGGATGGGACGAAAATGTAATGAGACGGGACAGTGATAGGGATCCGCCCCATGCTCATCTCTAGTTTAGAGCTCCTTTTGCAATATAGGAATAATACTGTCTGCATCTGGGATTTCAAGCTTAAATAATTTGCATTTTGTTAAAATGACTTTTTCCTGGAATTTATCGAATAATTCTTTTCCTATTAATATCATTAATTTTCCAAAATATTTTTTAGTTCATATTCCAAAATATTTTTTATCCTTGGATTTGATGATGTTTTGTTCTGAGAATATCTTCATATTGGACTTTTCATATTGGACGAATTGCTACAAGATGCAACACTTTTTGCCATTTACCTATTTTGTCGCATGACATGGAAACCGATTTAGCGCATTAAAATTATGAAACACTAATTTATTGCTATATTCGTTTTTTTGAGAGAGGTTAATATTACGTATGAATGGTTTATGGTAAAAAACTTCACTGAGAACGTTTTTGATGATAAACCATTTTTAAACTATTTTTTTATTCTATCGGAGCATGCCATGGTAAATGTTTAAAAAACCTTGTATTCTGCAGAGTATGTAAATGTGACAAATATAATTATTAGGATAAACAGATTTGTTCCAAAAGTACCCATAGTGATTTACTTCATCGTCAGCTAATAGATTATACCTGGCATTTGCTTACTACCTCACTGACAATTAACTGGGGTTTCCAAAGAACCAATTTTCAATGTTACATAATAACCCAAACATATTCAATTGAGAAATCTTTTTGGGTGATATGCTGATTTGGTGATAACACGACGACGATATATATAAAAATGTACAAGAGATACACACACTGTTGAGGGAATGAGTGGAGCTGGACTCTCTGAACTGGACTCGACTGGTCTGGTTGACCGACCGTTGGTTGCGCCTGACTTTCGAACTGACGTGGAGTTGACTTGCTGACTTCTAGCTGAGTCTGCTTGACTGGGTGCACTGGCTGGACCGGTGTGACTGAGTCTACTGGCTGGATTGAGCTGAATTCGTTGGTTGGTTGCGCCTGACCGTTGAAATGAATTGGAGTCGACTTGCTGACTGGTAGCGCCTGACTGTCTTGTTTATTCGGGGGTCCAGGTATTTATATTATGTCCAGGTATACTGGTCCCTCAGCTGGGGGTGATTATTTTTCTATATTTGTTGTTTTGGCAATTACCGATTCTCGGGAAAAACATATTGTCGTAATTTCCCCGGGGATTAAACCATTGACCCTAATAAAATATTATTCGAAATTCGTCCGAAAATATTTGGGTAATCACCGTAATGCCCTCGCAAAACTAAAAATAAAAATATTTCTTTATCTGCTCGAGGATTACATTACCGACCTTAATAAAATATTTTCGGAAATTTTCAGAAAATAGTTGGGTAATTGTTGTAATGCCCTCGTAAGCTAAGAAATAAAAATGGAACAGCTCGTTGCCGCAACATCTTCTAATGTCATGCTGTTAACTTTATCAAACGTACTTGACTGTAGCTTCTTTGAAAATTTGTTTTATTATTTTGTGATTATTAAAATAATAACCATTTGTTATGCAATCCATAACTCATATTAAAATTCTAATATTTTCTTAAACTACTAAAAGATCAGATCACATACTTTCTAATATATTATCTAATATTTGCGGAGAGTGTACGTCATCAGAGGAATATTAGTATATAGTAGACATCCTGGTCAGTATGCCATTGTTGCAGGTTTGTTCATTGAGGCCTGCTTGTCTATAGTGTGAGTAGAGTAATTAATTATTACACCGACTTACCGAAACAGGTAATCTGAAGTAATTAACTGATTGTGTACGACAAAGCAAATGTTAATGCCATCTTCACAAGCATTGTGGTCTGTTTGTCGTGTGTCACTATGAACAGCATAAATATTCAACAGAACGAACAGGTCCGAAGTCCATACTTAAATAGATTATTATATCTTATACATTTATGAAAAACTGTCAACTTTGTCAGTTTTAAAATATCCAAGAAATATGTGAATAAGTTGGTTAAAAAAGTTTATGGTAAAACTTTTTCAACCAACTTATTAAAGCGGAACATAGCTTAAATATATAAATAAAAATATATTCAACCTTTCAGAAGCTCTATGATATTATTAAGTCTTTTTGAGACTACAAAACAAATCTCGACTTTCTTGGCACTAGTCCACTTTTATGGCACTAAGACAAAAACTAGATAAAAAACATTGTTTTTAAGATTAGGTCTTTCTATCTAACCCAAGTAAATAGCCATCTAAAGACGCGTTTCGAGATCTATATTCCATTAGTGCAGCTTTGCTCGTTTGAATTATAAAATGGAATACACTTTGAATTATTACTTTGAAAACCATGCGCTGGGCTGTCGAGGATAGGTTATGATATGAAATATGTGTGGAAAGACCTGGAATTAGTCTGAGTTATTGATTTATATTATGATTGAAGATAGGGATGAAACTAAACTAATTAAAGATATAATCATATAATTGTAATAACTCTTTATAGTTCTAGAGCAGGGGTTAACAGCCTCGTTTAAACAATAAAACTACAAATTTTGAAATATGCGGCAAGTAAAAAACGTGCGGTAATACAAACGCTCATGTACTCAAATTATATCTTTATAAGAAAATGAACTTGTATACAAAATTTAAGGAAAAGAAAGAAATACTTAAATATTGAAAGATGTAGGTATATGGAAAAGGATAATATAATGAGATAGTTTGAACTGCTGAAACTGTTAGTTTCACTGTAAGGCCGCGGGTCGCTCATCCCTGATCTAACGTAACCTTCTTTCTGAAATATATACAATTTATAGTTCCTACCTCTTCTATTTCGATTATTTTAGTAATTCAAGCGGTTTCAAAGATTGTAGGTCTTTGTCATTCAAGTAGATTTTTAACTTGAAACGGGAACAATTTCCAGCGGGAACAAATTGTTTTCTTATTTATATGATGTAAAATTACAGCGGAAATTGTTCTTCGTCTATGCATTTAAGTACATTGTAAACTAACTGCCAAACATTAAAATTATTCCTTTATTTAGCGGAGACATATTTTTGTTAAGTATTGTTTTGCACAAGTTTAAGAGGTTATTTGAAAGCCTACAGTTTATAAAAGACTATTGAAAACTAACTTAATTTCTAGACAAACGCAAAATATAAATTAGAAGTAAATGGCTAACTAGTCAATATATTATATACGTTTCTTTTATATTTTTCCTTTCTCGCTAGAATGCCATTCGAACAAAACCGGGAAATAAATATAATGTGATGGAAGAAATAGAGAGAGATAGGAATGAAGTTACGATGGATTGGATGATGTTGCAAAAAAAGTGTTTATAACAAGGCACAACTAAATGGTATTCCAACTTGTGAAATTCCGGCTGTTATGAGTCTCTGCCGATTCTGGAATATTTCGCAGAGATGGAGAACGACAAATTTATCTTCATACGTAGTGTTGGCGCCTGAATCCCTAAAACGGCTCAAACTCATAATTTTCCCGATAAGCGTTCATGTTGTCTAGCGATTGCAGATGAGTTTTTCAAACTCGAAACCAAGTTTAAAATTTATCAATCAAATTTGGTTCTTAGAAGTAGTTAATGAAATGAAAATACAATAAAAATGCGTAAATTTGGAATTTAGTTTAAGTTCCAAAGTTCCTACCTGTAAGTTCTTAAGGTACTATAATATTTTATAATTTACTATTGGTGAACCATACTACATTATAGATAAACATATAAACTTATTAAAGGTAAAACATAGCTTGAATATATAAATATATTCAACCTTTCCGAAGCTCTATAAAATTATTAAGTCTTTTTAAGACTACAAAACAAATCTCATGTTGAAACAACTAATTCCTTAACTAATACCACGCAGGATATTGAATTATACAACCGATATTTTTATGTTATTTACTAGCCCGCAGTCCACTTCCGTGGCACTAAACAAGAAGTAGATAAATAACCGTGGTTTCAGGACAATATCTTTCTATTTAACTTAAGTGAATAGCTATCTGCAGACGCGTTTCGAGATTTATCTCTCATCAGTGTAGCTTTGCTGTCCTCAATTATAACTTGGAATACACCTACTTGAAAGCCTCGCGGATTACGATGTTTGGTGTTTATTTCTGACATTTCGGTCGAGACACATGAACTTAGTAGTTTATTCATGTAAATTATAATTTACTATTAGTGGAAACATTATCCTCTGAATGAATAACCTGCTAAGTTAAAATTAAAAATATAACCTTGTACTCTGCGAGGTATTCAGGTAAGTGTATTACAAGTTATAATTCAAAACCGCAAACTGCACTGATGACAGATAAATCTTTAAACGCGTCTGCAGACGGCTATTCACTTAAGTTAAATAGGAAGGTATGATCTTAAAACCAATTTAATTTATCTAGTGCTTGTTTAGTGCCACGAAAGTAGACTGGGGGCTAGTAAATAACATACAAATATCTGTTGTTTGATTCAATATCCTGCGTGGTATTAGCAAAGGAAGTAGTGTTTTCAGCATGAGATTTGCTTTGTAGTCTTAAGTCAAAAAGACTTAATAAAATTATAGAGCTTCGGAAAGGTTGAATATAGACTTGGCGAAATATAGACTGAATATAGAAACTATTCAGTCTATATTTCGCCTTTAATAAGTTTATAGAATTGATTTTTATAAAACTTTTTTTTGTAAAAGAAGTTATTTTAATTAAGATTATATTATACAACAAAATTAACCATTAAAATAAATACTCGTATAAGTTAAAGTATTTTCTGAAATAATTGTTTATATTATTTAATTCCACCTTCAGATCTTGTGATCTATAAGGGCAGGGGTTCTCATCATTGTGCCCGCGGAGGCCCATGCGCCCACGTAGCTCTTTTCATGCGTCCGGAAAATATAATTAAAAGGAAGCTTTAAAATTACCCATTTGTTGACATAACGAAAATAAATATTTTTAAAAAGTAAACTAATGAAGGAAATTCGATTATTTCTTGTCAGAAATATATTTTATGGATTTTCTAATAAGCGAGATATTATTTCAGCAATTCAAGATTTACCGTTATCAATAGTTTCAAGTACCTACAACAAGAATCCAGGCGGTTTTAACAGATTTAAAATAATCGTTGAAAAAGATTTCGAAGAATTCACTATAATTATTTCTCTCTACAATTAGACCAGTTTCCCTACATTTTGTTCTCGTGCACCCCTTTAAAAATTTTCCTGGTTTCCTGCATATCTACCATATTCCCAAAACTCTTAAAAAATGTGTAGATTAGATCTAACGATGGATTTTGCGTCGCGGCTGAGTTCCAACCTTTAATTCGGAATGATAAAAATAAAAAGAAATGCAGAATATTTTCTTGTGTCCTATTTATTAAAATAATATGATTACAAACTTAAGAATAGAATTAAAATTAAACATTAATAAAGAAGTACGGTAAATTCAACAATCGAAATTAACAATTCAAAAAAAATAGTCATAATTTGAATGGGAGGGATACTTGATGGATTGAGAATAAATTATCAATATTTGTCTATTTGGCTTCAGTTTTGTTTGTCCGCAAATCTCCCCATTCTGTGATGTTCAATCTGCGCCTTTTTTTTTGTAAAGACACTAAAAGTTGTAAAGACACTAAAACTTTTTTCAACAAGGTATGACGAGGGAAACGCTGTCTAAAGTTTTCTCGCAATTTCCCACAGCCCAGGATATTTTTCGGGTATTTCTGCCTGCAGCCAAAATGTTTGTAGCCTTTTTTAAATTCCACTTTCAGCTCCTCGTTGGTGCGAAGCTCGATTATTATTTTGCAATACTACATTAAAGTGAAGTGAAATCAAGGATTGAGCAGGCTAGAGCGACATTTAGAAACACGAGTAGGGTATTGTGCTGTAGAGATCTGAAATTAACTCTAAGAATCCGACTTCTCAGATGTTATGTCTTCTCCACCCTGCTGTACGGTATTGCCTGGACTATAAACAAGTACGAAGAAAGACGACTTGTAGCCTTTGAGACGTGGGCTTACAGGAAAATATTAACAGTTGCATGGACGGAAAAACTATTCAACTTGGTAATACTTCAACGTCTGAAAAAATCCACCGAAATTTTTATCATCAAAAGAAGGAAACTACAATATTTCGGGCATGTTATGACAGGCGAAAAATACCAATTACTGCAGAACATCATTCAGGGAAAAAATTATGGTAAAAGAAAGCCGGTCCGCAGAAAAGCATCATGGCTCAAGAATCTACGTGACTGGTATAAACTCAACTCAAGCTCTCAGTTCAGACTTGCCGTCGACAGAGTAAGGATAGCCTTGTTGGTGACCAACGTTCTAGAAGGACATGGTACTTAAGAAGAAGAGTACCACATTCTGTCAAATACGCGATGTCTGCTTTCAAATCGATCAGGTTTTCTTTTAAATCTCGATATGTACTTTCCAGAAAATGTAAACCTGTTTCAAAAAGTGAGTAAAATCATGTTAAATATGCACCTTTCGGCAACCAGCGTACTTCCATATGTAAGAGCAATCGTTCGAAGTCTTCATCATTTTCGTCACACCATTGTGCAAATAAACGTGTATAAAATGCATTGATTCTTTTTTCTTTAACTGCTTTAATCACAAATTGAAGGGATTAGTGCAATTTATCACTCAATTTTGTGGCTACCAAGCGTTGTCGGTGGTTGAGACAATGAATTGCAGTTACTCCTGGTATACATTTTTTAATATCTATTATAAACCCACGATATCGCCCGAACATAGCAGGAACTCTATCTGTAGCCACCGAAATAATATTGTAGATAAATGGAATCGATTTTTCCTTAAAAAAATCACTAAGAACATTAAATATTGACTCGCCTTCAGTGCCCCTCTCCAAAGTTTTCGCGATAGCAGCTCTTCAAGGATTTATTCGTCCATAACAAATCTGTCATATGCCAATAATAATACTTCATTATCAGGTAAAGTTGTCTCGTCCAGTTGCCTAGCAAAATGAGTTGTTCGCAGATAATTAGACAAAAAGCTTTTAATATCAGAGCCAATTTTATCAATACGACTTTGTACAGCGTTGTTGCTCAAAGGAATTCTTCGTCGTCAAAAGTACGTCAAATGCAGGTTTCAGCAGAACAGTTTTTAAAACCCTTTCAACAGTGGGTAAAATTAACTGTTCTCCGATTATGTGCCGTTTTCCATATTTAGCCATAGACAATGGGATATTGTAAGATGCCTGCATGCCATCATCGTTACTTTGAGACGTTGAAGCGAACATACTGCGCACAGGGGATCTCTTTTCATATTTTTCTTTCAATGTTAAATATTTGTTAAATATATAAAATGTAAAAATATTTTAAATCTGTAATTTTATCGGGATCACACTTTCTTCAACACTCCCTCAAAACTTTATTGCATAAAACTTTATTGATGGAAGAAAACCAAATTTCAAATAATCAACACACTACATTGATACATCGATAGGTAAAGCCAGGCCAATATTTTTTTTCTTTAATATCGAAACCAGATAATTTTTTGTGGACCCCCAATTGCAACTTGTGGAGCCCCATTTTTTTTTCACGCCAACGTATATTCCCGTGGAAATACCCGTGGACCCCCGGTGCTCCACCTGGAGCACTTTGGGAATCACTGAATTATACGAATGAACATGTACATATATGTTAGATATTTCACAACTGGCAGTAAATATTAAATTCTGTGGTTTTAGTGAAAAAGAAGAACTAAATTTAGTATGAATGAAATAGTGAACAAGTGGTTTGAAATAACATCTTTAAAAGTTATCAACAAAATCGAATACGCCCTTAAACAAGTTTTATCAGCAATAATTAATTGTTGTGCACCAGTAATGTAATGGTGAACTGTAATAATGGATTCATGTCGCATTGTAAGAAAGATATATTTTCCATTAAGAATCATTATGTGGCAAAATGATATATTTAACTATGTTATGAATGTAATGAATGTTAAAATAATTTACAAAATTTCAGCAAAATCCGTAAAAGAGCAAAACCCGAAATACATATCGAAACCGGGCTTCTCCAAAATACTCAATTTTTTACCAAAATATATAAGATAGATAAGTTATATATAATATATATATATATATATATATATATATATATATATATATATATATATATATATATATATATATATATATATATATATATATATATATATATATATATATATATATATATATAAGCCCGTAATACATATCGAAAAAACCTGACCGCTTCAGTCCGAAATACATATCATCAGTATTATTGTATATAATAATATACAATATACGTAATCAGCAGAATAATTTCTATAAAAATTAACACAACAACTACAAAGTTCAACATCCTACAAATATATGCCCCTACTTTAGACGCATCCGATGAAGAAATTGAGGAATTCTATTCGGGTATCCTAAAGGAAACAGTTAGAAAACCAGAAAAAGAAATCACAGACTTCAACGCGAAAGTTGGTCCCAATCAAACAACAGAAGACCACTTTGAAAACATACTAAGAACACTAGGGGCCTTGGAGACAGAAATGTCATAGGGGAGCGCCTATTGTTATTCTGCGCTAACAAGAATATGACCATCATGAACACAATGCTCACACATCACCCACGGCGACTATATACATGGATGTCACCCGGTGATATGGAAATAAAATTGATTTCCCGCTGATACCACAAAGATGGCGAAGAAGTATAAAAGATACCAAAACCTATCCAGGCGCTGACTGCGGGTCCGATCATCAGCTACTTATAGGAGAATTAAAATTTAAACTGAAAACTCCAAAACCCCCTCTATGTCAAAAAATAGGTGGGACTTACACAATAACCACGAATATAGAACCAGACTCTCCGAAAAACTCCAAACACTAAACAGTGGTAACACTAAATAAATGAATGAGAACCAACTTTGGAAGAGGATGAAATCGGGAATGTTAAAAATGGCGACCGAATTCAACCATAAACCCGAAAGAAGGAAAACGTGGATAACAGACAGAACATGGGAGGCTATTCAAGAAAGAAAGGAACTAAAACAAAAAGGCTTAAATAACGAAGAGCGACGTGAAGACTACAGTAAACTATCCAAAGATATAAGGAAAATGTGTAAAGAAGAAGATATCGAAGACCATCATCAAAAAAATGCAGCCCGAGACCTTTTTGCCAAATCAGAGAGATAACAAGAGACTTAAAATCGCGAATGATAATTCTAGAAAAGGAGCAAGAAGAAGTAATAACGGAGAAATACAGAGGATGCAAAAAGATGGGGAGAATACTGTCAAAACTTGTTCGAAGATCAACCAGGAGACATCCCACCTGAAATCCCAAACTCAGAAGACCAAGAACCAGAAATCTTTAAATCCAAGGTGGAGTGGGCTTTCAAAAAGCTAAAACCTAGAAAATCTGCAGGACCTGACAGAATAGTAGCAGAAATGATTGACGTGTCTGATGAAAATAAGATAAGGCACCAGCATATACTGTGCAACAAGATCTGGATATCAGGTGTCTGGACCACTGATTGGGCAACCTCAGTATTCGTGCCAATCTATAAAAAAGGAGCAAAGACCCAATGTTCAAATTACAGAACAAAATCCTTAATATCACTCGTCAGCAAAACATTGTTACATATACTTTACGACAGGTTGAAAGCATTCATACACCCCCAAATCCCACAAGAACAAGCAGGTTTCATGCCGGAACGAGGCACGCGAGAGCACATCTTGAACCTAATTGAAGAACTAAGGGAGCTCAACAAACCTGGATACCTCTATTTTATTGACTAGAAAAAGGCATTCGAGCACATGACGAGATTATTTTAGTAAGTTTTCACACTAAGTGGAACAAAAAAAATGAACAAATTTGTAGAGAATATGAAATTAGTCTATGAAATCCCTTTGTTCATTTGGCAAAATATTTTATCTGGCGGGATCCGCCACCACTCAAACTCCGTCTTTGACTGAAACTAATAAATTCAAATAATTACAGCTAGAAAACTGTAACAGGTATATTAAAAAATCTTTCAGCTCTCTATTAAAAATATCTTTTTTTGTTGATATTGAAGGATTTGGAGGCTTTATGATGAATAGCCTTGACGCAGAATCTTTTTAATAAAGTTATACACAAGTTTGTAAATTTTTTTTTATCAAACTCTCTATCAAACTGTTGGTTTAATCTAGGTTAGATTAGATTACACACCGCGAGGCGACAGATAAATTAAGACCACATACGCATTACAGCCTGAAATCTCGATCCAAAATAGAACAATGTGGCAAGGATTGTTGGTCTCAGCCAGGTTTGATTAGTTTTCACACTTGATAAATCAAGACCACATAAGCATGACAGCACGAACTCGCCATCCAAAATAGTATAACGTGGCAAGGACTGTTGGTTTAACCCACTGAGACATATACTAACTGGAATGAGCGCTGCGCTGCGCCTTGGCTTATGCGGACCTAGAAAGAGCATCGCAAGCTGTCTCTCGTATCGCCCTGTTTTCGTCTAGTACAGTCCAAAAGGAAAACTAAATGTGTGTCCGACGTCGAAACATCCATTTTTTGTTGCAAATACAACAGTATTTTACCATTGTCTTTTTGAAAACAACTTTCATTAAAATATATATAAACTTCGGTTTATAATGTGCTCACCGATTGAACGATCTCACTCTCTTTCTTGATACAACTCAATACAACTAGCTTTTCTCTCTGACTGTATCACATCCTCCCACTCTCGAATTCACTATTGGCTAGACAAGAATGAAGGGATCCCCTTGGGACCTCTCTCTTGGCCCGCACAATCTTAGAGGCCAACGCTCGTTTCAGTATATATTTCGGTGGTTTAACCCAGGTTAGATTGGGTTGCACACAGCGAGGCGGCAGATAGATCCAGACCGCACCCACACGACAGCGCGAACTCTCGATCCAAAATAGGTTATTTTGGCAAGGAATATTGGATAACTCAAGACCACATACGCGACAGCGCGAACTCTCGATCAAGAATGAGAAAATGTGGCAAGGACTGTTGGTTTAATCTCGGTGTTCGCGCCAATTTGGCGCGTCCAGATTTTTCAATTCATTTATTTGGATTATCTTCGGCTCCAATCGATAGACGGGGAAACAGGTGTATCGATCGGTGTCGAAGTCGCGCGATTTAGTGATCTTTTTCGCGAGTTGATTAAATTAATCAGTTAGCTGCGTAGAGTCGACAAAACACGCTCGGCGAGTGCGAACGAAAGACGCGAAATCCACGCAAACGGGCACCTGTGCATAATTCGAATTCCCATCCAAACTAATCAGGGGTGATCACGAGCCCAAGGGCTGAAGCGGAGCCGGACGTTCCAAGGACGCCAATTTAAGGGAATTCCTTTACCCTTTTATTCCCATTTCCCTCCCTTAGACGAAGCGCCGGAAGGACGATTCCACGTGGCGCAGACGCGGGCAGCCCAATCAGGTAAGTGATCTAACCAGCCTGTATTAAGTTTGGGAATCGTGAAATTTAGAGAGACACGGTCCGAACATTGGTCCTTCAAACCGGATCGGGGTCAGTTAGTTGAATACGTCCATGTGCTCGGGCGCTGTGGGATTCGCCATTAGTTCGATTTGTGAATATTCATTCAGGCTATTTTCAGCTCTCGTTTGAATATTCGATTTGTGAATATCCGTTTCGGTTTGAGTCCAGAGTTTTTCCTTTGAATGTTCCATTTTGGTTTGTTTATTCAATTATTGTCTGACTCAGCTTTTGGGATGTTCGATTTTGTTTGACTTATTTTGTCAATTTTCGTTTTTCATTCTTTCTTTAGTAGTTTCACATTGCTCATCGCATTGGGATCCGTTTCTCATCATCGCGTATCCACTCCAGATTCAAGCCGAGCTTCTGTCGGTGTCTTTCCGTAATAGTTCCCGTCAGAAGATCCCCGGTGAGTTTCTACCTTATTTATATATGTTGTGGCAGTTCCAGGACTCTTTCTATCTGATGGTACCGCCTCCAGCGCTCGCTAGTGCACCATCATCACCCTCGGTTCCATTGAGTTTTGTCATGGAGTAAATAAGAACGGCCTTACAACCAGTTTTTATTGGGGGTAGGGTACCACAATCGGCAGTTTTCATGTAACTTTCCATTGGTTTGCAGCAAGTAGGCTTCTGTTTGTTCTGTCCTTGCTTCTGTTTATTGTGTGCGTAATTGTTTTGGCACCGGCAGATCCAATGTTACTGAAGATTTCCGTTTGTATTCGTGCCCTTCCAATCTGAATCGATTATTGTCGGAACACAGTCTTCGTCGTTGTTGATTTATTGGATCACTGTGATCACAAGATGCTGGGAGTTAGGCGATAATAACACTTTTTACACCTCGTGTGTTTGTTTCAGAATTTTCATGCATGAGTGCGTTCCTTCGCTTGCGCTTGTCTGAATCGATTATTGTCGGAACAAAGTCTTCGTCGTTGTTGATTTATTGGATCACTGTGTATCCGAGCGGGGCGCAACCCTGCCCTAACCATGACCAGCGCATCGCATAAGACGCTGGGAGTTAGGCGATAATAACACTTTTTACACCTCGTGTGTTTGTTTCAGAATTTTAATGCATGAGTGCCTTTCTTCGCTTGCGCTTGTCTGAATCGATTATTGTCGGAACACAGTCTTCGTCGTTGTTGATTTATTGGATCACTGTGTATCCGAGCGGGGCGCAACCCTGCCCTAACCATGGCCAGCGCATCGCATAAGACGCTGGGAGTTAGGCGATAATAACACTTTTTACACCTCGTGTGTTTGTTTCAGAATTTTCATGCATGAGTGCCTTTCTTCGCTTGCGCTTGTCTGAATCGATTATTGTCGGAACACAGTCTTCGTCGTTGTTGATTTATTGGATCACTGTGTATCCGAGCGGGGCGCAACCCTGCCCTAACCATGGCCAGCGCATCGCATAAGACGCTGGGAGTTAGGCGATAATAACACTTTTTACACCCCGTGTGTTTGTTTCAGAATTTTCATGCATGAGTGCGTTCCTTCGCTTGCGCTTGTCTGAATCGATTATTGTCGGAACAAAGTCTTCATCGTTGTTGATTTATTGGATCACTGTGTATCCGAGCGGGGCGCAACCCTGCCCTAACCATGGCTAGCGCATCGCATAAGACGCTGGGAGTTAGGCGATAATAACACTATTTACACCTCGTGTGTTTGTTTCAGAATTTTCTTGCATGAGTGCCTTTCTTCGCTTGCGCTTGTCTGAATCGATTATTGTCGGCACACAGTCTTCGTCGTTGTTGATTTATTGGATCACTGTGTATCCGAGCGTGGCGCAACCCTGCCCTAACCATGGCCAGCGCATCGTATAAGACGCTGGGAGTTAGGCGATAATAACACTTTTTACACCTCGTGTGTTTGTTTCAGAATTTTCATGCATGAGTGCCTTTCTTCGCTTACGCTTGTCTGAATCGATTATTGTCGGAACACAGTCTTCGTCGTTGTTGATTTATTGGATCACTGTGTATCCGAGCGGGGCGCAACCCTGCCCTAACCATGGCCAGCGCATCGCATAAGACGCTGGGAGTTAGGCGATAATAACACTTTTTACACCTCGTGTGTTTGTTTCAGAATTTTCATGCATAAGTGCCTTTCTTCGCATGCGCTTGTCTGAATCGATTATTGTCGGAACACAGTCTTCGTCGTTGTTGATTTATTGGATCACTATGTATCCGAGCGGGGCGCAACCCTGCCCTAACCATGGCCAGCGCATCGCAGAAGACGCTGGGAGTTAGGCGATAATAACACTTTTTACACCTCGTGTGTTTGTTTCAGAATTTTCATGCATAAGTGCCTTTCTCCGCTTGAGCTGGTCGATAGAATAGTTCCTCGAATATTTCCTTGGCTTAAGTGCCTTGTCGTTGATGAGTACCTCTTTGGCACCCGCGGTCCCCTAGATCTGAATCGACATATGTTACAAGGTCTCATGTTGCAGGGTTATTGGTAGCGATAGGCTGTAACTGAATCTCCTTGTCATGTGTAACCTATTTACCAAATGCCTCGTCTACGTTTGTTTCAGATATGTTTAGGTCAGAGGTCAAGTATTATCAAGTATTATGTTCCAAGGTCTTGTGTTGCAGGGTTATTGTTAGCGGTAGGCTATAACTGCACCCCCCTTGTCACGTGTAGCGCTTGAGCTTTCGTCTGATCCCGCGGTCCCTAGTCTGCTGCAATAAAAATAGGTTGTGTCGTGATATTTCGCCATAACTCACTGTCTTACAAACGGTGAATAGTTAAGTAGGGGTCTCGATTTCGTCTTGCGATATTGTAGGGTTCGAGCTTGCTGACCTGCTTATTTGCTTTGTTTCGGATGTGGATGGATGATGCCGTTTTGAAAGGATTTAGCATTTACTAGCATTCCATTATTGTTCGTATGTTCGCTTTGGTCCTTTGACAAACACTGGTTGTGTTTGTTTTCTTTGGTCTTGTCGTGATCATATTGTTCAAGGACAAACACTTTGTCGTTGTGTTTGTTTGTTCTTTGATCTTTGTTGCTCACTTGCTAATCACTTTGTCCAAGGTAAAACACTTGTAGTTGTGTTTTTTCTCTTTGGTCCTTATAGCGATCATTTTCTACAAGGTAAAACACTTGTAGTTGTGTTTGTTCTCTTTGGTCCTTATAGCTATCATTTTGTACAGGACAAACACTTGTTGTTGTGTTTGTTTTCTTTGGTCTTTGTCGTGATCATCTTGTTCAAGGACAAACACTTTGTCGTTGTGTTTGCTTTTTTTTTGGTACTTGTCGTGATCATCTGGTCCAAGGACAAACACTTTGGAATTCTGTTTGTTTTCTTTGGTCCTTGTTGTAATCATCTTGTTAAAGGACAAAGACTTGTCGTTGTTTCGCTTTTTGGTCCTTGTTGTGATCATCTTGTTAAAGGACAAACACTTTTTGTTGTGATTGTTTGTTCTCTGATCTTTGTTGCGATCATTTTGTACAAGGTTAAACACTCGTCGTGTTTGCTTTCTTTGTTCCTTCGTGGTCGCGATTCTCTTACTAAGGACAAACACTTTGTTTTTGTGTTTTTTTGTTTTTGTCGCGACCACTTGTACTCGTGACGTAAGCTCATTCGGGACGTAATTCATTGGTCTAGTGAGCGCAAAGTCTAATAAGATTTCCGTATCTCGGCGAGTGAGGTTGATTGTCCTTGTTTCGTTCACCTCTCTGCCCGCGATCATTATTCTGAATCCGAAAAATAAAAGATGTTGTCAGTGCAAACGCATCTCCGCTGTTATTGTTGTCAACGTTGCGGTCAAGATCAATAGCATAAGTGATTGGCTGATCTTGTTATTTATTTCACTTTAACATCCTTGGTGCTGTTTCAGAATTGAGCGACTGTATGCCGGACATAGCTGAGCTGTCCTAGTGACTCTTCTGTTCAAATTATGTCTACTACAGCCCCATTCGTTGGTCGTTCGGAATTTCTTTTGTTTGTTTTTGAATTGTTGACTATTTGTTTTGAACACCCAGAGAATGAAAATTGTCTCAGTGGTCTCATTTATTTTTATTTTGTCTAAAATTTGGGACCCTGTCGTTTGCTTCTATTTTGTAGAAGTTGATTTTATGTCACTTATTTCGATTTTGTCGAAGTTGACTTAATTTTCCTTTATTTTCTTAATAGAAGTTTGTTTATTTTCTTTTCTGTCTGGATTTGATTTGGCCCCTCCTGGCCTATTATTGTTCAGTTTTGTGCTGAAGTGGGTTACTTTAGGGGCGGCGGGATGTTCGCGCCAATTTGGCGCGTCCAGATTTTTCAATTCATTTATTTGGATTAACTTCGGCTCCAATCGATAGACGGGGAAACAGGTGTATCGATCGCTGTCGAAGTCGCGCGATTTAGTGATCTTTTTCGCGAGTTGATTAAATTAATCAGTTAGCTGCGTAGAGTCGACAAAACACGCTCGGCGAGTGCGAACGAAAGACGCGAAATCCACGCAAACGGGCACATGTGCATAATTCGAATTCCCATCCAAACTAACCAGGGGTGATCACGAGCCCAAGGGCTGAAGCAGAGACGGGCGTTCCAAGGACGCCAATTTAAGGGAATTCCTTTACCCTTTTATTCCCATTTCCCTCCCTTAGACAAAGCGCCGGAAGGACGATTCCACGTGGCGGAGACGCGGGCAGCCCAATCAGGTAAGTGATCTAACCAGCCTGTATTAAGTTTGGAAATCGTGAAATTTAGAGAGACACGGTCCGAACACTCGGTTAGATTGAGTTGCAGACCGTGAAGCAGCAGATAAGTCAAGACCACATACTCGCAAAGAGCACGAACTCTCGATCGATAATAAGGTAAAGTGGCAAGGATTGTTGGTATAACCTAGGTTGAATTAGATTGCATACTGCGAAGTTGAATACTACCTAGATGAAAAAAAAATATCTTATTTGTCACATTTTACAACAACGTCATTTATACAATTAGTTGATTAAGTCATGTTTGACAATGTTGGTAACTCAATAACACAATGGTTCCCAACCTTTTGAAAAATGGTACCTCCCAAAATAAACTGCTAAAAATTCTGTACCCCTCCCCTTTTTTTGAGGTAACGGAAAAAAGTTTTCGTATGTTTAGACAAAAAAAAACAAAATAAAATAATCTTATGATAAAACACAGTTTTATTATAATTATAATTTATAATGTGAAAAAAAAAATAATTAGGTAAGAAGTTCTTTATAGATTTTTTTTTATATACAATTAACATTTATTATTAACAAGTACTATTAATAACTAATACTCCCACTTATGTGATAGTTGGGCTTATTTTGTTGAAATAATCTTTGATATATCAGGGTTTACCTTCGTTAACTTCAAACGTAAGTCAGACTCAAATTTTAATTGCGTCGTATGCTTATACAACATGGCAGAAAACCCAGTTTCACACAAATATGATGCTAATGGCATTAAAAAATTTAATGCATTGTCCGAAATAGTTTCATATTCAGATCTTCTCTTTAACCAAAAATTTATCACAAGCTGTCTTTTTTTAATTCAGTTTTAACACTTCCGTCACATTAAATTTCAATTAACTGTTTTCTATTTCTTCAAACTCTTTCTTAAAACTCTTTCTTCCACTGAAAATTGATCCAACACGATTTCCGAAACGGATGAAAACGGATCTCTTATCCAGCTGTCACTATCTAAATTTTAAGAAAACTATGATCGGAAATTCTCAACAAGACACACGCAATGTTTTTCAATGTCTTTGATCAGTATTTTATTTAATCTTAATTTTGGGAAATAAAGTCTTCTAATGTAGGCAATGCCGCAAAATTTGGTGTATCTTATATCCTTGATTATAAATTCCAGTTTAGTGATATTTTGTCAGATATTATAAAAGGTAATATTGTAAAAAGTAAGGTAATTTTGGCCTTGTAAAATGGAATTAAAATCAATTAACGAAGCTCAAAAAGTCGAGATAGAACTGAGGCGTAGTATCAAAACCAGCTCAATCCCTCATTTTTCAAAAGTTTTTTCTTTACGTACTTTGATAGGTCTTTGTCGATACTACCAAGCTACAGATCGATTTGGAACGAATCCGGCTTGATCCGGTCGAAAACCAATGTCAAAAACCGTTGTTTTTTAAACCCAGATCAATCCATGCTTCTATTAAAGCCCACCAGCGCGCCACCTGCTTCTTACATTAGCATTTTAGATAGCGTATTTTACCAAATAGAAAAGAAGATAAAAAAGGAAAATACAGTTATATACCCCGCAGAATATACAGGAATTTTCCCTCACCTGGGAAACTTTACTGACCTTTACTGACCTTTCTTTACTGACCACAATTTCACTTGCTGGAAAAGTATATATTTTAAAGCTGCTATTTCGTCGATTTTGCGCACCACAGGTCAGTGGCATTCTCCATTTTCTGCTTCAAAATGATTTCTGCTCATCAGTATGGAGAAGAAAAATGACATCAAGGTAAGATGTGAACAATTTTATAATTGGGACATTGGAGCTTTCAAGAGTGTGTCGAAAAAAACTATTCAGGACCTTCTTCTTTGCCCTGTGGCTCTTGGCGTCTCTATTGCTCCAGCAAAGATAAATGACAATAATACTTTGCTGACTAAGCATTTTGAGGACCAGTGGATGGAAATATAATCCCTCAAATACTACAGGGACGTAGTGAAATATTACAGGGACGTAGTGAAATATTATAGGGACGCAGTGAATATCACGGAATATTCAGAATAACAGTTTATCGACATTATTATAATCAATTGATTAAATCAACTAACACTTTTGATTTTATAGGCCAATACGTGAATATAATAATTAAGATACCATATAGGTTTAATTGAAATTTGAAGGGAAGAATGGAAAAAGAACCTCCAATTTTTGCAAATCCAGCTCAATCCAAATTATTTTTATTGATAAATAATTATACAATACTACTAATACACAACAAAAAGAAAGATTTAGAATCGTACACCGAAGGTTATCCGAATGATCTTTATTTTTTTGAAAAAATTAATTGGGCAGAGAGTGAAATGTTTTTTGTCTCTCCTGCAAAATTTATAAAAATGCATTGAGCTGGTTTTGATACTAAACGCCTCAACTTTTCCTCTCCACAACCATCTATTTTCTGTATGTAGAAGAATCTTATTGTGATCGCTACCCATTTCATTACCCAAAATAATAAAAAGTTTTGAATTAAGAGCTCTGGATTTTATATAGTTAACTATCTTTACTGATTGATCCAACACAGTCTTTAATTCTGCGGGCATTGATTTTGTGGCAACTGCTTCACGATGTATACTACAATTTTAATTGATGTTACTAAATCTTTTACAGCAGATAGTATTAAAGTTTCACCAATAGTATGAGATTTTACAGTTTGGGCAATTCTCAGACTAACTAAATATGATGCTTCAAGAGATTGTTTATTAGTTGTAGTAAAAGATTCACGTTTTGATATTTTTCAACTCACTTCACTGTTTTTTCGATAATGTCTTTTAGATGCTTGTATTTGTGACATTTAAGAATGGATGGCTTCATCGAGTTGTTAGAAAATGTTTCATATCCCACAACACAGTGTGGTTTGGGCTCGTTTTCCTCTCCACACCAAGTAAATCCATAGGCCAAATAATACTTCTTGAATTTCCTATTTTTGTTTTAACTTTTCAGAATCTTCTTGCGGGTTCGGCTTAGTACTGCTGCTACTAGGAATTGAATTTATCTTATTATCTTATTGAAAGCTTATTGAATTAATGATAAAATTATAGGCGTATCTATTTATTTTATGTAAAATTTGATGTAATTTTTAGTTATGTGCATGTTAGATAATTTCAAGTGTTTTTCCAAAAGAAATTCAGTTCTTCCATTTCAGTCATTATATAACCACACTACTGGAACTAAATGCATTGCTGACATGCAAGTTTCGCCACTGTTATTTATAATTTATAAACTTATAAATTGCAAGTATATACTGAAATTTACAACTTAGCTCGTAATTGATTTAAAGGTTATTGACAGTGAAAATGTATAGAAAAGCACGTATTGCGCCGTATAGAAACGAATTAGGAGGCGGCGTTGTATGTTATCATTAAGAAGTGATGGGGGCAGAAGACGGAATCGTACATCAGCGATGCATTGCCGTGATTTAGTTTTAATTTACATTTTGAAAAATTACGCTCTACATAACAAATTTCAAATCTCTATTGTACCCCCTGCAACAACGTAATGTACCACTAGGGGTTCATGTACCCCAAGTTGCGAACCTATGCAATAACATAAGTTACCAACTTGAATGAATGGAATTATGGAATATATGTCACATCAGTGAAAATAAACATCACAACACAACATCAATATTAGCTAATTAATTTATTGGTTATGGAGTTTTCAGTTGGATTTTAGAAACTTTTACACCACAGCTGTTTTTTTCGTCAATCTTGTAACAAGACTTAGTAGCTAATATTATATCGCTAGTTACAGTAACTTTCTCTTATAAATGCTGGCAACTTTTCATTTCTAATATCACTTCTTGAAACTATCACTTCTTTAACGTCGATTACAGACAGTTAGCAACACTGTATGAATAACTTCATTTGAAAACTGATATTGTTGTATTAAAAACCTGACGTCATGAAAATCATTTGATCGGAATAAATATTTAGAAAAATATTTTTGTGCATCAGGAGTCATGCAGTTTGCAATTCTCCTTAATTTCCACACACACACAATCCAGGTGGCGCTAAAAGCGCTACAAGTGTCGCACTCAATTTTAAATCTCTTTACTGTTACATGCACCACATACTCATGAAAAATCATGTGGCAGGCACTTCAAGATTCTACTTACTATTCCACCAATTCAACTATTCCATCTACAACAATCGTTTCACCCTCATCAAATTTTCCAGTCTATTCAACTATTCCATCAAAAACAACTTTTCCGTCTAAAAGAATACGATCCGCATGTATTAGTAGATATGTAATATATTATAGTAAATATACGTGACTAAATGTATGTTATAATAAAGGACAGAAGCCAATTTTTTTTCTAATCCGTTTGCGTCCATTACTATTTCTTGCAATCTCTTACTGGAGGGTTCTGTAGCAGTGCGATGATCTTTCAAAAAGAATCGAATAGAAAGATTCAAATATTTTCATTTTAAAGTAATCATTAAGTCAGATATATTCTTTCCAGAAAGAGAAAATCTTTTCGTTGTAACGATATTATTGAAACAAAAGCTCGTTCAGCTTTAGCACCACTAACTGCAATTGTTTCCATATTGACGCTTGAATTTTCCTCGGTGCTTGAAATTTCGTTATGTAGTTTGTCAGCCACAATGATTTCTAATGGAAATCAGAAATTATTGATTTAAATATCAAATTTCAAAATTAAATTAGATATTCTACAGAGAGAGAGAGGGAGAGAGAGAGAGAGAGCGAGAGAGAGAGACAGACAGAGAATTTTTATTATATACTTTTAAACTTTATACAAAGGGCTGTCGATCAAAAGGCCCTTCTGCCCCAAGATTCTATATTTCCTCAACATTCAAATCTTTGTAACCTCTATTTTGATGAATTAATTAATCCTGTACCTAGGTAATTCCTCCACACAGTTATTAACAATAAAATTTATCATTATTTACAATAAAATTTATCTCTCCTTGTTTTTATTGCGATTGATGGTAAAAATCATATAATGTGTCTATAAAAAATTGAATACGAACATGTATAGTATGCATCACGTGTGACCAAAGCGTCGACCTCGTAACTATTCGTAGTTGACCGGTATGTACACATCTCTGATGCCCGTTTTGATGATGTTATAAAAAAATAAAGTCGAAATGTCTAATTTACTTAATAATACTGATTGATTCAGTAATCAGCTTGTAACTAGATTGTATTATTGTTTGTATTGTATTGATATTCGTTTTGTACAGTGCAATTGAAAATAAATAAAAGTAACCCTGTGTCGCTACTTATCTGTAGCAGGAAATCTGAAATCACTATATACAAATTTATTGGTGGATGTAGAAAATGTATAAAACGGAAAAAAATGGAAAAAATTAATTAAGTTTGTTGTTAATTTCAAACTTTTTCCAAAACTCTTTTAGTTAATTTGCTGAGACTTGAGTTCGTTTTAAATTCGCGCAAATTTGCCATAAAATTGCAAAATGTAATGTCATTGTTTATTAACAGAAACAAAGTGAAACATTCCCCTATTTGGTGGAAAAAATATCGATATATCTCAAAGTGATGACCTAATCAAAAGAACGAAAATAACTCCCTACGTGACGAGTATATGTAATTAGTTTGTGAAAAGGAATCATTATTTTATCGTATTAAAATAACTGAATGATTGAATATGCATTAGTATTATCCATTCTTATTTTAAATTTAAACTTATATTTGGCTTTAAATTAATACTTTTATTCTACAGACATAACACACACGATGTTGGTAGACCACCTTCTATAATTTAAAAACAGGCGCCCGTACTATTTTATCAGGGTACTGTTTTATAAAGGTTTATCGACCCCTGGAATACATGCTGATTTAATTGCAAATAATGTATATCGTCCAAGTAACTCGATTTCTATAACTTGAACTACCGGTTCTCTGAAGAAGTTACATACACTTTTGTAAAAAATGTATGCTTTGAAGTGACAGATCGCTCAGCTAGTATATTACAATAATACTAGAATTGATATTTCCGAAGGAAAATATATCTCCGGAAAAAGAGAAACTATATCACGAAGCTAAACGGTATCTTTCAGAGACAAGTATACGACTATATAGCACAAAAATGTTGTGTATATATAATGGACAGTACAGTAATATGGACAGAGTAACATCACTACTTCATATATAGTATTATTTCAATAAACAAAACTAATAAAAGTGCAACATGAAACAACAAGTTGCCATATCTCTTCCATTCATAATGGCAACTAATATTAATGACGGAATTAGTCACATTTTGAAGAAAAATTTCCTTTATAACGGAAAATATACACAATAAAGAAGTCTGTCATAATTTATGTAATAGTTTTGTGAAAGAATGAATTTTTCTAAAATTAAATTTGTATAGATAGAGATGGTTTCGGTAGTGATGTGTCTAAGCGCATGGTGTTTGCAGGGGTTGGATCCGTTCCTCCCTAATGTACACAATGAGAAATTATCTAGGTACTCGCGCTAAGTGGCGAAATGGGATTCAGCACACCCTATTTAGATTTATGCAGACTCGCCACAAATGAAAATGTATTGGGCCGCGTATATATCTGAGGGGCACGGAGTGGAGTCTTTCCCCCATTCTAACCTAATTTAGATTAAATATTTTTCGTAGCAAGTCTTCATTTCAGAGACTGTCGGTGTAATTTCAATGGATGTTTGTTGTGACGTTATCGAAGGATGTCTGCTAAGTATCCGTCGTAGTAATAGTATTAGATGAAAAAAGATTGATTAATGTGTACGTCGAAAATACATCTGTGGTGATTGATCGGGGAATCATGAAGAGAACATTGGGGTGGCTGCCCTCCCGCGCTATATCCCGACTGAACTTATGTGACTGTGTTTCTGTCTCTCCGCTTGTGATGTCGAAAATACACGCTTGGGAATGCCACGGACAACTTTTCCTAAATGGATATGTGACAGCGACAAATACTGAATCATCGAGAGATGTTTATGAAAACTTTTCATTCCTTCCTTTTCTCACAAATAAACTCACTTGATTCAATAGCACATCAATATTTTAGTGAATATATAAAATTCATTCTTGATATATTATTATTTATTTGTGTAACTTTACTCAAACTTGATTCTGCTTTCATTTTATTTTTGTTAAAAAATAAATCAGTATAAGAAGATTGCATAGAAACTACTTTAAGGACTTAAATGGTTATATACTTTTTACATAATATATATATATATATATATATATATATATATATATATATATATATATATATATATATATATATATAACCACATAAGACAGGTGTATACATACTACAAACGTGTACTGGTCATTTTTGTCAAGCGAAAGTCATTTTTTTTTAATTTCAATGCTTTTTTTTATTAGTATTTGGTAGAGATTTTTCTTCTGAATTTGATGGTGTATTGTAATGTGATTTTGTAAAATATTCTTGGGAAATATTTCTACTTTTTAAATTAATTTTGTGCCGTGGAATGTAAACCAATGGAAAAATTTATTAGCAACTAAAATAAAACGTAACAAAACAAAATCATAAAAAAAACACAAAAATACCAAATTATTATAAATATTGCTCAAAATGTCTTCCACCTTGCTGAATACAAAGCTGCACCTTCTGGTAACCACAAATGTTGAGTTTGATATTGAAATGGGAGGTATCTCCTCAAAAAAATTAATATCTTGCGACAAGTATGAATAATTCTCTCACGTAAATCATGCTCCTTAATCAAAAATCGAGCGGTGTAAGATCAGGTGAACGCGCAGGCTACCGAACTAACCTGTGTGTCTCGATTCATTTTCGGCAAAATTTAGCATTCAGTCAATATTTATTCTGGTATTGTCTGGTTCAGCCCCAGCCGGTCGGAAATACACTCTGTTTAATTTTGCGATAGGTAATTCATCCCGAAAATTCTCCAAATCTTGAATTAATGGTAGTACTTGTTCTGATTTAGCGAACCATCGATAAAAAAGGGTCCATCGTTTTATCACCAAAAATGCCACTCCACACATTTACGCTGAATCTACGACGTAAAATTGGCCTGCCGGTTGGGTTTAGCTCTCGGATTTCGTTGACTCCAATGACGGTAAATATTTCTATTGAAAACTCCATTATTACTAAAAGTGCATTCGTCTGACCAAATTACATTTCTGTAGAACAGTCTATTTTAGGAAACATATAGAAAACGCAAATTTCCTGTCGTCGATTTGGATCGTTTTCATATAAGACGTGTGCTCTTTATGGAATGTACGGTTTAAATGTGTATTTTTCTTTAGAGGCTTTCTGAACAGTGCCCTTCGACATACCAATAATATGGGCGATTTCTCAAGTTGATGTTTTTGGATTTTCCTCAACACTGACAAGGACATACACCACAGTTTCGCCAAACTGACGTTGTTCTTTCTTGGATTTCTTGAAAGCTTCGCAATTTCTCAAATTTCGTTCGAGCCTTCTAAATTTGTTACGGTCAGGAACTTCTCTATTGAGGAAGCTAGCTGCGTAATCGCGCACGGCTTTACCAGAATTTTGGCGACACTTGAAAAATATTTGCTACATATCAGTTAATTGATTGTTATCCATAATAAAATAACAATTTGATAACAAAATAATAACAACATTTAAAATTATGGGAAACCTTTCTAACTGTAGGAACATTAAATAAAACTTCTAGAAATAATACAATAAATAATAACCAATTGACAAATTTTAAAGGACAGATATTGTTTTGTACGCTTTCATTGGATTCCAAGGCAAACTTGAAAATTTTAGAAAATGCAAAATTGTTTCGTAAAAAAAATTTACAAAGATCAAGATGAAGTAGACCGTTGAATTCAGGAAAAAAAACTTCACCAATCTGAATGAAAAAAGAAAAGTATAACCATTAAAAAAAAGTAAGACTATCGTCTTATGTGGTTACTACCTGTCTTATGTGGTTTTTGAATTACTGAAATCGGATTATTCATAACAAGTTATAGCGGATGCGTCTTTCATAAGACAGGGTTATACTGGGGAGAGTTGCCAAATTCGTACTACTTAATTTCGAAGGCAGTGTAAATATTATTTAGTAGGAATTTTAGCAAATATTAAAATTTTCCTGAATGGAATTGAAGAATGGAAGTTTTGGAATGGAATGAAATTTAATATGATTTTTTAACTATTCGTTGATAGATCATTGTGATATCTGGGGGCACGGCAGTGCCATCGCCAAGTCGAGCACAACCGTTCTACCTTTTCTCGAAGCGAAACACGGCACTTTTGACCTCCTGTAACTTCCCTGTGTAAAAAGCAAGAAGTTTGAATTTTTAGATATCAAGAGACATATTATAACTGGCTATATTGGCGAAATACCTAACAATTATACCTTATAGTTCGACACGAATTATCGTCAGTCAAATTTTCTTAATTTTATAAGTGACGCACTCACCGATCATCAAAATTCTAAGGTACTTCTAGCAATCTTACAAACTTCAAATTTTAAACGTTAGTTAGCCTTTAGCCCACAACGGAAGGAAAAAATCAAAAAACCCGCAATTTCATTATCCATTAATTGAAAAATAATAATTATTAAAAATTTCGTATTTTTCTCACCGATCATCGAAATTCTAAGGTACTTCTAGCTATCTTACAAACTCCATAGTTTGAATTTTAGTTAGCCTATAGCCTATAAAGGATGGAAAAAATAAAAAATCACGAAATTTCATTATACATTAAAAGAAAAAGAATGATTAAAAAAGTATAAAAAAGCATGTAAAAAAAAGTCGCAAAGTCCCGTCACCTAGAAGAGACACTGGGAATTGAAGAGTTAATTTTGTCACCGATCATCAAAATTCTAAGGTACTTCTAGCAAACTTACAAACTTCAAATTTTGAATTTTAGTTAGCCTTTAGCCTATTACGGAAGGAAAAAATGAAAAATCCCAAAATTTTATTATCCATTTAATGACAAATAATGATTATTAAAAATTTCTTAATTTTGTAACCGATCATCAAAATTCTAAGGTACTTCTAGTAATCTTATAACCACCGAATTTTGAATTTTAGTTAGCCTTTGGCCTATAAAGGATGGACTAAATCAAAAATCCCGAAATTTCGTTATCTATTAATTGAAAAATAATAATTATTAAAAAAATTTTAATTTTGTCACCGATCATCAAAATTCTAAGGTACCTCTAGCAATCTTACAAACTCCAAATTTTAATTTTAGTTAACCTTTAGCCTATAATGGAAGGAAAAAATCAAAAATCACGAAATTTTATTATCCAATAAATGAAAATAATGATTATTTAAAAATTTCTAAATTTTGTCACCGATCATCAAAATTCTAAGGTACTTCTAACAATCTTACAAACTCGAAATTTTGAATTTTAGTTAGCCTTTAGCCTATAAAGGAAGAAAAATATAAAAAATCCCCAAATTTCATTTTCCATTAAATGAAAAATAAGGATCATTAAAAATAATATTCAATGAACGCATCGCGCTTGTACGCATGGTTGCTAACTTTAAAATAGAGACAGGGAATGGGCTTTGCGAAAATCAGTAGCTGACGGAAACTGTATATAACCCGAGAAAAAAAAGGTACATGACCTACAAAAAGAAATGAGATCCCATCAAAAACAAAAACTGTAAAAAATGCCCAAGTCTCGTACCGCAGTTCTTTCGCTACAAAAATTTGTGGGATCTCATGTAAGACCAAGTCAGTTATTTTAGTTAGTGTGTATGTAGAAGCCCCTATTCAGCTACTTTGTTATAAATTGTGATCTAATCAATTACCTATCAACATTTATAGTAACCGTATCAATATTAGAATCCTTTATTTCTATTATAATTATAATGACTTGGCAATTGCACCCAATAAAAACCTAATTCGATCACTAAGTAAGTCTAAACAGTAGTAATAATAATAATAAGTTTATTTCAGTAAATATTCATTTCGAAGAATCAAATACATGATTGTTTTGCTTAGGTAACAGGTGGTAATAAAAAAGGGAGTATCGTTGGTACCTATACCAACGAAAAACATTGTATCACAGGCACCAGTAAACCTAAGAACAAAGTATTTTAATTAGTAGAATATGTTGCCGTGCAATTGCCAAGTCATTATAATTATAATAGAAATAAAGGTGTCTAATATTGATACGGTTACTATAAATGTTGATAGGTAATTGATTAGAATACAATTTATAACAAAGTAGTTGAACAGGTGCTTCTACATACACACTAACTAAAAAAACTGACTTGGTCTTAAATGAGATCTGAGATCCCACAATTTTTTGTAGCGAAAGAACTGCGTTACGAGACTAGGCATTTTTTACATTTTATGTTTTTGATGGGATGAATACTTTTCTAAGACCATGCAGAAAGTTCGCATTAGGCAACCAGTAGCCTAAATAGTATAATTTAGTATACGCTTTGCAAAATCTTGCCTCAAGGGTTGGATTAAAATTAGAAACAATAAATCATAAAGAAATTTTATTTTGAGAACTTACACTTTAACATACAATGCAATATAAAACAAATACTACAGTAGTATAATATAACATTCTTTAGCTTAAATACTTTCTTTTTCAAATCACATCCACTGGCTTCAAGTACTCACATTTGGCACTTTAAGCGTTGGATCATATTTTTTAAATATACATTATTGCAAAGAAAACAGAATCAATCGTTTTCATTCCCCACTTCAATGATAACTGGAGCAGCGGAGCTTATTGAAGGCATGCAATCAATATTTATTTTTTTGGTTTGCTTTGCTTGCATTGCAACTAACTCCTCCTCTTAGAGGCTACGGGTAAGGACTAGAAATGAAACGGATTGCAATTTAGCCGGATAACGGATATTCAGCCAACCTTGTAGCCGGATATTCGGCCCCCGAAAACTGAAGTGACAACAATTATTACTTCTGGAAGACAACTTGTGACGCAGTTCAATAACTCAGATTTAGCTAAAGAGAGACTGCTGATGATTCAAAAAGCTAAATTTATCAGAGCATCAGTCAGTGCAAGATATTAGCACTAGATGGAGTTCCACTTGCGACATTTTATGTTTCTGATTACGATACACTCATCAATTTGACAGCTCAGCAGTGGAGTCTAATGGAGCAGTGATTCAATTTATTAAAGCTCTTCGAAGAAATATCCAAAATAACAAGTTCTGATCTATCCTGCGTTTCGGAAGTAATACCACACGTTGCTGCTTTAATAAAATACTTAGATAAAGATGAAACTGAGCAAAGGACTCCTCATTTATCACATATGTGGGCCTCGTTAAAAGCGGAATAAGAACTCGTCTTAACTCCATAAGTCAAGACTTAAACTACTTGATTGCAACTTACATAGACCCAAGATTCAAAACAATCTACTTGGGAGTGCTTGAAGCTGAAAGAGCGCGCCTGGAGATTTTATTAGAATATTTAAAAATGTCTTGTGAATAGTCCTCCAGTAGCAGTTCATCTTCAACAATGGCTAAAAAAAGTAGAGGAGAAGAGTAATAGCTGTATTTCGCACAGCTCATGACACGTTTTGGGATTTCTTTGATGAGGTAGCAAATGAAAACAATACTAGCCGGGTTCAACATGACGAAAGAAATGCGATAGCACGTGAGCTTGATTTTCGAAGTCAGCGCGAATTGATCGCAATTGTGACCCTTATTCTTAATGGGCAGCTAATGCTAAACAATATCCCAATTTAACAAAGTTGACAATGTTAGACTTTTTAAACAGCTAAACACATTTTTGTGAAGCTGGCCTTATTTACGATGACAAGCAAAACCTCTTGCTACCTCCTTATGCAGTGAAATTAGTATTTGTTCACCATAATTTGCCCTTAGTGCAGTATGTGAAATAATTCATTGTCTAAGTTGCAGAACTATCTTGTGATTGCTGATTTTATTTCTAAAGTGATAGTAAAAATAAAATAATTAATTACCTAAAAACATTTTTTTTTAAATTAGTTATCCGGTATTCGGCCGGTTAGTATTTAGGCCGCCGGATACCGGATAGTTACCGAATATCCCTTTCATCTCTAGTAAGGACTATTGATGATCATGCAGCCCTACGCTTTTTCGCAGACCCTTTCGGTGATTGTTTTGGGCTAATTTCTGATAATTACACATTTAGTTTTATTAGCTGCTACTATAACTTATGGTTCAAGTTCAATTATAGGATCAGGCTCAGTTTTGGGTTTATTAATGTTTAGTAGTTTGCTAGGTGATTCACTAAAAACAAGTCGATTTATTGGCCAGCATCCGCTACCTATAAATTAATTAACAGTTGCAGCCTTGTAATAAGCTAATGTTATTAAATCACCTATATCTAATTGAGTCACACATAGTGCTGCAGTACACGTCATCGATGGTCGAGTACTTAGTCGTTGCAACGATCAAGTACTCTATCAATAAGTAGTTGCAATCTATGAGTTGTTAATTGCAACATAACTCCATTCTGCTTTGCTAGTTCTAATACTTCTAAATTCTTAGTAAGTGTCGTATGGCCATCGAACATTAAAATTACTTTCTTATCTACTGTTTGTTTAACACAATCAATAAAATATTGTAACCATTTCAAAAACAATTCACTTGTTGCGCAGCTGAGTTGCCAATCTTTTTCTTCTAGATATAAATATTGGTGGAACAAACATTCCCGCCGCATTTGCACAACATACAAAACTTGTGTTTGTTCCTCTTTCCCCAATAACAATCCCACCGTTTCTTTTGAATAGTTAAAAATCCCGATTCGTCGACGTTATAAATCCTTATACCATATAAGCCAAAATGATTTTACTTTATTATCTAGGATGTCCATTCCATTTCAATGAACATCCATAGGCGCGTTTCTGCAGATGTTCTGTATTATTATTTTTTACCAGGTTATAGTGTTCTTGGCTACTCACGTGGTTATCTCGTGGCACGAAAGTGTAGAAAAACCAAGTTGTACTTGTAATTATATTTATATATTTTTCTACGACCACTATTGTAATTGCCCAATATTGTCCAGTTCGTGGATTATGTAAATACATCATGCAACACACATATGTAACAATCCGCGATTAATGTTATATAATAATTCAAAATAACACTTGTTTGTTTGGTTTACAATTCGCTTATTGGTTGAGAGCTGCACGTTGATACTATTTTTAAATATAGTACTAGGTGATTTCCAAACAATCATTAAACGTCACATTAAAATTCCCATAGAAGTTCTCACTCATTTCGTTTTTTCACGTTTAAAACTAACGAAAACTACAAATAAGTACTAAATAAAAAGGTATGTAATCATTATTAATGTATTTCTTTTCATTTCCATCACGTTAAATAAGTTCGAAGGTGTTACATCAAGCATATTTTTCTTATTAAACAGAAACAAATTTGTGTGGTCTTATAAAGTATAGTACATAATTCGAGTTGTAAGCCATTACGTAATATACTATTATTTAATGAGTGAATTGAAAGGTAGTAATCATTAATTTATCTACTAACGTCTTTTTCCGAAAATAAGGCATCCTCCAAAAATAAGCCCTAGCGTGATTTTCGGGACTTTTTGGAATATAAGCCCCCACCCCGAAAATAAATCCTAGTTAAAATAATGTAAAATTTAATTCGTTAAAATGTAATCCAATGTTGTTGAATTTAGTAGGTACCTCTAGCTGCCCTAATATTTCAGACACATGTTTGGAACAAAACATTCCGACAAATTCCTTATTTACCTCTACAGTTCGTTTCAAGCCATGCACAGGCACGTGTCAAAATTAATTCCTGGAATTTATGAAGTAGAATTTATCTTATAATTACAATATAAGGCAGCAGTCTACTAGAGTGACAGTGCAGGTACAACGTTTACGATGATGATTATTACCTAACACATAGTTTTGTTTTCTATAAAGTGAATATTTTTTAACCCCAGATAAAATGAGTACAAAAAGAAAGAGCTATTCCGTCTAGTACAAAAGGGAAATCGTGGATGACTCCATTGATGTAAATCTTGTAGCCTTCTGTAAAGAGAAGATGTTGGATCTCCGTATGGTTCGAAAATAGCGTGCGGATTACGATAACCTGTGTCAACTGGTGGACCAAGGAAATGGGAACAACGTAGGGTTGTATCAGGTCGGCAGCCGTTATTTTCTGAGTTGGAAGAATGCATCTGGGAATGGATTGCTGACAGGAGAGCAATGGCTTTGGTTGTGCGCAGGGTTAATATCTAAAAATTCGCTCTTGAATTTGTTATATCCACAGAAGAATTTAAAGCATCCTCATACTGTATATAACTTCCATCAACGACAAGAACTGTCTCTAAGGAGATCAACAACAATGTTTAAGCTGGAAGACAATGAAGTTGTTAAACGTGCACTTGCATTTTAGCTTTTTGTTGATGGCACGACTTTTCGAAATACCAACTCTCCAACATGATTGCTATGGATGAGACCGCGGTATTTCTAGGCCAAAGAGCTCAAACGACGGTTCACCACAAGGCTTCCTCGTCAATTTAAGTTACGATAGTGCACGAGTTACCTGTATTTTGGCGATTCGTGTGGACGGCAAGAAAGTATCACCAATTATCATCACTAAAAGTAAAAAAGACAGGATTGAACGCGTTTCAGTTATTGAAAATTTATGTTATTGAAAGTGAAAAAGCCTGGTGCACCCAAGCAGTTATGAGAAAGTGTGTCGATTTTATGTTGCGGAATCCAAATAGAGGTTTACTAGTTTGGGATTCAGCCAGTACACACCGCGCCAAAGACATGAAAAACTTTTTGGCTAAGAGGTAGATTGATCAGCAGGAATGACTGGTTACCTCCAGACACTTGACATTATATTAAACAAGCCATTCAAGGATCATTTTCGGATGGAAATCAATGGATGGAATATATTGAAAATAGAATGGTGAGTTAATTTTGTAAAGCCAGGCTTACAAGAAGTTGAAAATTGGGTAAAAAATTCATGGGACAAAATAAGTGACAGTTGTGTATACTGCGCCGCCTTGTCTGCACAGTTCATGGATATCTATGCTCTTTAGCTCACAATTAGTTATCGCTGCAACTGTACCGTTTCCGCGTAGTTGTTAAAAGTGCGCAGTTTTACTATCCACACGCAACGTTTTATCTGCAAAGTGTTGAACTGCGCAGACAAAAGGTTGTGCAAAACGGAGCGTCTTGACCGGCCCAAACGATAGCCAGTGGTGTGCTGGGAAGCTGGTTAAGGAGAAGGACCTGGAGAAGGGGAGCGATTTTTTTAGAAATGATGGTAAATTATTGTTAGTTTATGGGAAAGTATAAACACAATGTATAAATCCTTAAATTAAAACGAAAAGAAAGCTTGGTCTATGTTTTTATTATGTACAGCACAGTGTGTTTGAAGAAGAACTCCCTAGTTTTAAGTATTAATTTAATGGTTAGGATGGTTGCGATAACGTGGTAATTAATACTTTACCATATTACTACAATACTACATTACTATATTGAATTGAAAAATTAGCTATGTTTTTCCTTATATCTATCCTATAAGTGTGGTAAAAACATACTGAATTTTTCAATGCAATGTATAAATTTAATGTTGAAATATAATGAAAAACTACATCAACGAGTACATACAACAATAGAGAGTAATTTCAAGTTTTGTTGCGGAGTAGCCATTCCATTGCACTACAAGCCTCAAGTGAATCAACGAGGATGGTTAAGTTAGGTTAGGTTATTCTAGCCTATCCTCTTTGAACTGAATTAAGAGGATTTAGCTCTGGCGCTCAAGGTTAAGTGATAGCTGCCAGCTGCAGGTCAGCAAAACTTGGACAGTTCATGAATGAAGCACCACAAACTAGAATAGTGTGTATCACTTTGAACAGTTTCTATGACACAATAAAACTAGGGAGTTCTTTTTCAAACTGCTCTGTACATACATAGATTGGCATAGTGGAAACTGTCGGTTTGGACCGTGCCTCACGAAAATCAAATTTTCCAGTTATAAAACAGGGCTGGTCACTTACCTGTTAGGGCTGCTCGCGTCTCCGCCACGAGTGATCTTCCTTCCGGCGCCTTTTTTAAGGCAGGAAATGGGGATAGTAAGTGGAGGGCTTCCCTTAAAATTGTTGTCTTCCAAACGTTGGATGCCGCTTCAGCCATTTGGGTTCGTGATCACACCGCTGGTTAATTTGACTTTAAACGAGAAACTTAAAAATGCGTGCACGTGTCGGTCGAGCTTTGTTAGCGTATCGATTCTTGTCTCTACGCTTCACACACTCGAAGCATACTGCCCCGCAAATATAAATTCTCGAAGTAGATTTAAAGTAAATCGTGCGATTTCGGCCCAGGTCGATACACTTTTCCCCTTCTATTAATCGGTGCCGAAATCGATTCAAATGTTGAATTAAAAATACAGATAAATTAAAATTGGCGCGAACACTGTGAAAAGCTAATTTTCAAAAAAAAATAACAAAGGGCTCGTCAATTTATACAAAAATTAACAATGGGCTCGCGCAGGTCCACGCGAGCCCGCTCCAGCACAAAAATGACGTTAGCTATATTGCAAGACATGAGAGATTCGGGCCAATGATTCTACAGGAAAATTGATTTGGAGGAACATCAGAACGGAATTCAAAATTTGAGAATGTATGATTATGTTCCAGAAGAAAATGACATGACGGTAATTGACAAATAAATTTATTTGTCGGCAGCGTAATATATGTAATAATATATGTATATATATATATATATATATATATATATAATAATATATGTATATAATATATGTAATAATATATGTATAAAAATAAATATTAAACAAAAATATATAAATCTACTTTTTGGAATATAAGCCCTCCCCCGGAAATAAGCCCAAGCAAGTATTTTGGATCTAAAAAGAAAGTTCGACAGTGTCTTATTTTCGGAAAAAAACGGTATTAATATTGAAGCTTCACATAGTAACTTCTCCCAATGCTATGTTAATCATAAAACCGTTTTACCAGAATAAAAAAAATCATTTGTGAGAATTATTTTAAATTTATGAAATTACAAGAACAACAATAGATACACTACCACTAATGACAATTTTTGTTCTAATATTTTCTGTACACAAATGAATACTTAGATCAATTAATATCGCTTTTTGGCACAAAACAACAAGTGTTAAGTCACTTACGTGCTAATTCTGTACACTATATCGCACATCCCACAGAAAAGTGACACAAGTGCGAAATGGCGGATGAAAAATCGCTTTTTTTGAAAATTGGGTATCTAGGATGTTGTTTTTAGTATAATGAAGTCGTTTTTGGTTTAATTCAATTATTTTTCGCCAGAAAGCGGAAGTATCTTTTTCCATCTCATTGTCAGCAGATTTTCAACTCAAAGATGGCAGATAAACAGTTGTTCTCAGAAATTAGTAATTCCCACTTGTGTCACTTTTCTGTGCGATATATTCTACTTTCTTTATGTATCGTACTTTATTAAGTCTTTACACTTGTTTTATTATCAGGTTATTTATTCTTAAAGGTTTATTTATTCTCAAATTTCTATAATTTTGTTTTATTTCTATAATATATTTTTTTTATTTATATCTATAATTAACGCGCATTCAAGACTATTTCTGAGCATATTTCTAAATTGTATCTTATGGCGTTTAATTGATTTAAATTAATGTAATAATCCTATTATAATACTTGTTTGTATAAATATTGAAAAGATGAAGAAGATGCAAGTATTGTTGTTCATGCTGATTGAATATGATGAACGTGACATATTAGCAGCTAGCAAACTGAACAGAACAAAAGCTTTATTTGTGGAGTAATATTACTTTTTATTATTTTATTTTCTATTATTTAGCTTAAATGGTTTTAATTTCAACTCTAGGTTATATTGATCTAATCTAACTTATCAATGTCTAAACTAGCTCACATAGGATTAGTTCTAAAATTAAGTTGGTTAATATTGACGTCTTGGTTGATGTGCTGGCCTGTGTTAAAATTTGCTCCCAGTGCCTCTTTCTAATTTGTATAATCTTACGTACGTAGGTATGTAGTACGCTGTATCTACATCCACATACCCTTCCTTAATAAGATTAATGAAAATATGATATATAATTAATTATAATAATGTTTGTTTAATTTCGAATTCAGGTTTTCTCGTGAATGTCAAGTATAGCACACATAGATCCAATTCTTACAATTTTAGTTTACCTTTATTATGCTCCCCCTCGCTACCAATAGTTAGTAAATGTTAAATCCAATCTTAGTCTAGACACTCTTAAGCAAACTTATATCTGTAAATCAACGTTTTTTTTTAAGTTTGCTCACTCTAGAACAATTTTTGAATTGTTAGTTTGTTTTTACCAAATCGACGTAGTCAAACTCAAATTCAGTTCACCTGGTTTTAATTAAAATAAACGTATTGACCTAATTACCCCATATTGATCTAGTCTTTCGCTACAATTTCAAGACTAGCTCATCTACCTCAAATTTTAACAATATTACTATGGTTCTTTTTGAGACAAGTTTTAAGCTTACATTACTCTATTGACTCTCCCTGGCCAATGTTTAAATTTCCCATTACCTGTTTCTAATTCGTATAATCTTAAACTAGTTATATCATATTGACCTCTTCTTCCTTGATTATGTCTGGTCTACCTCCAGGTCTAAGGTAACAATTGTTATGTTAACAATACCTATAATTTAACAATATTAGTAGGAGTCTCTTAGTCTTCTTGGTTTACGTTCATTTGTATGAGCTTCCTGAACAAGCTCTAGACAAACTCAGTTAAGACTAATTATAATTATATAATAATTACAGTTTAGTTCTAGCTTTCCTCATTAATGTCAAGTCTAGCTCACCTAGGCCTAATTCTTACAATTATAGTTTACTTTTATCACGCCCTCCTGCGCTACCTAATTATTGGTACATTATTGTTAAATTCAATCTTAGTATAGGCACTTTCAGGCAAAATAATATCTGCAAATCCATCATTTATTTTTGCTCTTTATAGTGCAAAGTTAATATTGTAAATTTGTTTTTGCCACATTGACCTTATCCTCTGCATCAAAGTCTAAATCAGTTTACCTAGGGTTTAGTTCTAATAAACGTGCCTAACATCACCTAATAAAGCTATATTGACAAAATCTTTCTCAACGTCGGATCTAGGGCGACGTTGAATTAACCCGATCGTGTATTAGCAGAGGTAGGAAATGGCTACTGTAATCCGCAACTTCGTTTTAACTATTCACCTTATGCGAAATCGGGGGTCTCGGCTTAGCCGCCTGGACCAAAAGTTAGAAAGTCTCCATAAAAACTCAGTCCAATCCTATGATGGAACATGCATCAACAGGATGGGTCATCAGCCGTGAGCGCCAACCTCCATGGATCTGGCTCACATTGTTGTATAGTGCCTTCAAATGGGAATGGGTATAACTCCATGTGCGACCTGTTTAAATCAACCTCGTGATATATCGATACTCGTGGAAACAGTATAGAAAATTAAAAAAAAAATCGAAAATCTCCCACTCAAGAAAACCCCAAAATAAAATACTAACTAAACAAATCCTTCAAAAATCTTTTTTTTTTAATAAAACGAGAACCCTGTCACTGAACAACGTCGACCGCTTAGCACCAGAGATACGAAAACGGGTACACTCACAGCTAATAGCAAATGGACCAAAAGTACCTAAGAAAAAAAGGCAGCGTGAAATCCCCGAAACAGACAAAGCGCAGAATCAAAAGGAACTTGATACATACTGGCTGAGATAACCTTTATCAACCTAAAACAGATTTTCTGAGCTAGAAAACGATACGGAAGGCAAATCAATGAGACCAATGATACTCGTGGAAATCTTGATAAAGCGTAATACCCAACCATTATTAAAGCTGCTCACGAGGTAGCTATTATTATTATTTACCTTTACAGGGATATTTACAACACTTAGTTATAACAATACAACAAAACAAAACAAAAAGAAAGAAAATACATTAAAAAAAAAACAGAACAGGACTAAAAATCCGACCCTTAAATACCCCAAAAACTCATACTTAAAAAACTATACTTTAAAAATACAAAAAAACAAAAAAATTCTTCGCCCGCACTAACTTTTCTCCCTCCCTAAACTCTTTCCACAATCACTCCCTTCCGCTCTAAAATTTCCCGCATTATGGACAACCCGCTACCTGACTCATCCACGCACGCTTCCCAGTCTTAACATTTATTTTTCTTCGCTACTTTCCATGTTGGACTTTTGCACTCTTCCATCCAATGTGCTCAGCTGTCAGTACGCTCTGGTAGACAAATTCTCGCGTTGCTTCAGCCCGTACCTTCTTCCCTTTTCTTCGTTGCCGCACCGAAACCTGGCTATCCTACATTGGCTACCACTGGACTCTCTGCTTAGTTACAAAGGGAGTCTGACGTATACTTGTACCTTGTTGTACTCCCGATTGTACCTGCTTTTGTCTATGCGGCCTTGTCTTAGCTGCAGCTCTATCTCCATACTCCTTTCCCCCAACAAGTTTTCACACTTTACGCCTTCCCCTTTCATTCTTTCTACCTCCTCTTTTGACCACCGTACTCGTTCATACATTTTTTCCATTAATTTCCCCATTTTGTTAGTCTAATCCCTCCGTCACCTTCCTTCCTTAAACTTTTGAACACCGCTTTCACTATCCTTTCATTCCCTAACCTATACCCTTTCCTTTCGTATCTTGCCACTCTCACTGATGCTTCTACTGCTACTTTGTACACTTTGGCTTCTTGTAGCACCAGGTACCCTGTCATACTCCTGTCTAGTTTCAACACCCTTTTTATGAAATGAAGTTGCACCTTTTCGACTTGTTGTACCTCATTAAAACCCCATATTTCCGTTTCAGATATATGCCAAAGTGCTCGTGATAGAGACATCAGGCAGGTGGTTTATAATCAGTGATCATATCCCAACCTCACCATTTTTGTTCAATAATGGATTAATTAAATCCCTACTGATATACTACAGATAATAAGGTAACTACAGATAGCTATGAAGTGAAAGTTCTCCGCAATAAACAAGTTATAATGCAACCCAAATCTACAGAACTATATACAAAAATAGTTAAAAAACTTCAAGAAACACAGAATTTTATACCTACAGGCCCTAACAGGATGGCTGTTTCAAAGAAGTCCTGAAAAATCCCCATGCCTCCAGTTATATAGAAGAAATAATAGCCGAACTAGAAATACACAACATAAATTCACTAATGTTTGGAACGTCAAACAAAGAAGTACCAAAAAAACATTACCAATATACTCCAGAAATAGAACCTAGTAGCAACAACAAACATATCTAAGTCATCTAAAGCGAACCACCAAGATCTAAACGGGAAATTCCACAAAGCGCCAATTACCAACAATATGGGCAATCAAGAAATTACTGTTTTAGGAGAGCGAAATGTATAAAATGTGCTGGAGACCATGCATCGTCCAAGTGCGAACGTAAAGAAAGGTCGGACTCACTTTCTAATGGCAACCAGCCTATATTGTCCAGTCATTTAAGCTTAAATTAGGTAAGAATCTCGGAATTCGAGATACCCAGCTGTAAGTCTGTAAATACTTGTATATTGACACCCTAAAAGTTGTCGGAAAACCTTCATATGGTAGGATGTACGCAACTATTAAATTTCAAGGTCAAAGGTCACAAAAATCGTTTTTTGCGCTTTTTTGTAAATATTTCATTTCCCATGGGTTTTTTGCTATTTGTATTTATTATCAATATTGTAGAATACAAAATTCTCTACAAATTTTGTTTAAAAAAAATTATTATACGGTGAACCGTTTTTGAGATATAGGGCGGAGAGCGCGCGGTTACAGCATCACTTCAGGTCAACCGGTGCTTCCGGCCGAAAATGCGCTATATATAGTTGATGAAGTATCGATAAATCAACAAGAATCATCAAGAACAAGAAATTTTCTTTAAAAAAGTTGGGAAAGAAAATGTAAAAATGGAGATATCCTCGACTAAAAGTTTTGATAATTATCCTCATTGCAAAACGCATATTTTATTTCTGCACGCATTAAGTGAATGTGACACAACTTCTGCGCTTTTTAAAAAGGGAAAAATCATTTTTAAAAGTTTTTGAGAAAATGACAAATTTGGATGAACTAGCTGCAGCATTTGAGGAAGAAAATTGTTCGGCCCAGAGATTATTAGAGAGTGGAACTCAAACCTTATTGGCAGTCTATAATGCTTCGAAATCTGTGAAAAGTCTCTATCATCTTCGTTATATGCATTACGCCAAGTCTACAAAACTTAATAAACCTGTGCAGCTTTCAAATATTCCACCAACAAGTGCAGCTGTTCATCAACATTTCAAACGTGTACATTATCAAGTTCAAACTTGGTTAGGGCATGATTTGGAACCCCAGGTATGGGGTTGGGCAATGCGAAACGATTTTCTGGAGCCTATCATGACAATTTTACCACCTGCTCCAGAAGATTTGCTAAATGCAATTTTCTGCAACTGCAAGAGTGGTTGTGGTTCGCGATGCGGATGCAGAAAAGCGGGCTTGCAATGCTCTTTAGCTTGTGGCCAATGTAATGGGCAAGCTTGTCTCAATGCTCTACCATATCAGAGCGACATTAACGAAGATGGAACCTTTGACCCCGAAATCATGGAAGAACTTGAGACAAATGTCGTTGAAGACGATAATGAAGACCAGTTTGAAATTTAGCAGCAGCCAGAAGATGACGATGAAGAGGAGAAAGATGATTAAAAGTATAAATTGTAGTTTTTGTACCCTTTATTCCATTTTTTTACTTTTAATAAAAATAAATGTATTGAATGATATTTTTTAATAAAAAGATTAATTCATAATTTATTTGTTTTTTTTTCATCATGAAAGAAGTTATTAATATTAATTAGGTTAAAATTCAAATATAATTCCTATATTTTCATTAACAATTCTGCAATTACATGGGCAGGTAAGTGTGGTTAAATAAATTATTACTGAATAAAAAGTGGATAGGTTAGGAAAAAAATGATAAAATATAATATAATAGTTAATAAAAATTGACAAATATTTATAATCATTGATTTATCGATAGTTCATCAACTTTACTATATATGGCGCGTTTTCGACCGGAGGCACCGGTTGACCTGAAGTGATGCTGTGACCGTGCGCTCTCCGCCCTCTATCTCAAAAACGGTTCACCGTATAAAATTTTTTTTAAACAAAATTTATAGAGAATTTTGTATGCTACAATATTGATAATAAATACAAATAGGAAAAAACCCATAGGAAATGAGATATTTACAAAAAAAGCGCAAAAAACAGATTTTTGTGAACTTTGACCTTGAAATTTAATAGTTGCGTACACCCTACCATATGCAGGTTTTGAGACAACTTTTAGGGTGTCAATATACAAGTATTTACAGACTTACAGCTGGGTATCTCTAATTCCGAGGTGAACTTACTATAATGAATGGACTAATAAACTATAAACGTTGCCCAATATATAAAGAGCTCCAAAAAAACAAATATCCTACTCAACCGGCAAAACTTCAACAGATAACGCAAATCAAGCAGAATGAGACAAGCCTGGCACCTCAAGGGAACTAAACCAACCATATGCGCACGAGACTAAGTCAGTTCAGGTGACCCTTACGACGCGACGCATAACATGTCCCCCTGTGTCGCTCAATAGAGTGCAGATTTCCAAATCAAACGAAGTCAGATATTTTGGAATTTATTTGGATCGTTTTCTTACTTGAAAAAAACATATATTCACATAACAAAAAGCACTAGGAATCCAATTAAGGACAATGTACTGGTTGTTTGGAAAAAAATCACAGTTGTCGCAGTTGTCACATCAAACTACTCTTATACATACAATAACCTTTATTGGCATAAATAAAAAAAAAATAAACGTAAACCTTTTCTCTTACAATACCAGAAAACAACAAAAAGAAAAACAAAATCAACAAAATATAAAAAAAAGAAAACAAAAGCAATAATCGCACACCATAAAAAATAAAGTCCAAGTTAAAAGAGAGAAAAAAAAACTACACTGGACATTCCTCTGTTTACGTTCCATGTTCCTTCCATCTTTTTATCCTTTCCATCATTACCAAACCACTACCATCCTCATTCATGCACTGTTTCCATTTCGACCCTAACACTCTCTCTCTCTCTCTCTCTTTCGGTCCACTCTCCTTTTTCGCACTCCTCAAACCAATGCACCCACACGTCTTTCCCTACCCCACATACAATACAACTCTTATATTTGTCATCCATCCAATACTTTCGCCCTACTTCTTCACAACCGCATCTAAACCTAGCAAATACTGACTGGGCATTCAGGCCCATTGTTGATTTCAAGTATTTAGGTAGCTCTTCAAATATTTGTATTTCCGCATAGTCCTTACAATATCTACTCTCCATTATTTTCCTTTGACGTTCTTGCAGTTCAACTTCCTTCAGCCCGACCACTAGCCATTCGTCAACTCGCACACCTTTCCTCCTAAGCCTCTCTATTTCCATTGCAGACATACCTCCTCCTTCATACAGTTTCCTTCTATTCCTTCCCCAATTTGTCTCTCTCCTACCATTAGTTCCTTCCAAACTTGCTACCCCGAATACTTCTTTTGCAATTCTTTCCTCAGTCGTTCCCTTCACTTTACATTTATACCAGGCTACTTGTTGGCTTGCTTCAATTCTTAATTTAAATGCATTTAGCTCCTGCAGTACTATGTAGGAAGGAGTTGATCTGAATAATTTCAGGGCCTTTTTAAAGAATTGTAGTTGCACTTTTTCCACGCCTTCTTCTTCCTTCAGCCCCCATATTTCAGCTCCATACATCAATATACGCCGCCAACAAGCCTTCCATATCATCTCCTTCGACCGGTAATTTGTGCTAAATACTTTTCCTCATACCTTCAAGAACCTTTCTGCCGCCACCCTCTTTTTTTTGTGCCACGTACTCTTTATGCTCTTTATTACCACACCCACTCCCAAATACAAACCCTAAATACTTAAAATGCCCAACCTGCTCAATCTACATTCCCTTCCATTCGAACCTCTCCTTCCTGCACACCCCAACTTTCTTAAACCCTATCCATTTTGTTTTATCTACATTTACAGTGAGTTTCCTTTTATCAAAAAATCTCTCCAATCTCTCAATCATTTCTTTCAATTCTCCTGCTGATTTTGCCAGTATTACCACATCTTCCGCGTACGCCAGACTCCACAAATTCTTCCTACTTCCAACTACTCTTATACAAAAGTATTTTTAAACCAATGTGGACTTACGGAGTTAAACTCTGGGGAACAGCCACCAATTCAACTTGGAAATATTCCAGAGGTTTCAGTCCAAAATTCTGCAGATAATTTCTAATGCTCCGTGGTTCATAACAAAGTAGTTTTAATAATAGTCAAAATAGTTCAAAAAGAGAATAAACACTTAATGAAGTCGCACAGGAACAGACTTGATAATTATACAATTATACGGGCTACGAACTTTATGAATGATATTTCAAAATTCAAATTACTAAAATAGTATATTTTACAACGAGAGATGAAAGTGGCGTTTTTTGGTGAGGTGAGAGTTTGCTCACGAGCGCCAGCGAGTTAGCAATCACACCGAACCAAAAAAACGCTTTCATCTCGAGTACTAAATGCAATTTTTTCTATTGATATTATCTATTATTATCCATAATATGACTAATACATACAATTTGAAGCGAACTGTCGAAAGAGTCAATACAAATTTAATTGTTGGTTTGGTCGTTACCATGGTATCATATTGCATTCTCATTGAAGGTGATACTTTTCGAAGTGAAATGTCCTAATTTTATTTCGGTTTTTTAAATAGTTTCAGGCTCGTTTTAGGTTTGTACATAAAATATTCCATAGAAATTGATGTAATTAATAAGAAAGTCCTTGCAAATTTGGTTAGTTTAGTGTTAGTTTTAGTGTTAGTTACCCTAAAAAGTGGTTAACGTTTTCCAAGTTTATCGCTTTTTTGTCGAGATCATTTAATTTCAAGTTACGAATGTTTTAATCGAGAAAATCATAAATTTTCGTCTCTAGATGTGAAAATATTTTCATCTCTAGAATGAAAAAATGTCACTTTAATTTAGTTAGGGTAAGCCGAGGAAAAATTGCCATTTTCAAATATATCAGTAGAAAAATAAATTTTCCTACAAATTTGTAGGAAATATTATCCATAAGGGCGCACATTGCTGGACTGACTGCCCCCCAAGTCAAATGATAAATTCCTAAACTTATGCTGAACGTTCGCACTGAACAGATTGTATAAATATTAAAAAAAAAATTCCAAGCTAGCTCATGTACCTCCAACTTAAATAATATTACTTTGGGTCTCTTAACCAAGGTCCAGTTTAAAAGTTACATTACTCTTTTGACATAAATATCTAGATTAGCTTACGCTTTACGCATTCTAATACAAACTTACCGAAGTATAATTCCAACAATCGTAGTTTACTTTTAATAATTGTAAGTATGTGAATCGTCAATCTTTTTGCAAGAATCGACAGTATTTATCTGCATTTAATACAGACATAAAAGTAAATCGACTTAAATAGCGATTATATACATCGTTGCTTTGTAATAGTCAGAATTTTAGATTCCGCTTTGGAACAAATTTTCTCGATCACCAACTACAGACTGTTAATCCTCTATAGCCATTTATTGATCATCGATTTATAGCAATTAGATTTCTTTGGGGAAATTAAATTAAAAAGGGAATCCAACAGATAGTAGATGTAGAATTTCGTGTTTATCTAATTTAGACAGGGTTTTGACTTACTAGGTGGGCCATTGAAATTGAAGCAGAGGGATTTTCGGATAGTTAAAGATTAATTTTCAAAAACCGCTCGGACACGTCAACTTTGTTTGTGTGGGGGACACCTCTTACAAGAAAATTTGTAGCCAAATCATTTTACACCTTCGTGCTGGGACCACAACCCCTATAATTTTAAATGGCACGGTGTGGGTGGTGGCTGATACCTCATTTGAAAGCCCTTTTTGCCCTGAATATTAAATGGTTAACGTTTTCCAAGTTTATCGCTTTGTTGTCGAGATTATTTAATTTCAAGTTACGAATGTTAGGGCTAAACGGGCTTTCAAATGAGGTATAACTTATCCCTTGCCATTTAAAATTTTGGGGGTTGTGATCCCAGCGAGAAGGGGTTAAGTGATTTGGCTACACATTTTCTTGTAAAATGTGTCCCCTCGCAAACAAAATTGAAGTGTCCGAGCGTTTTTTGAGAAAGCAACTATCCGAAAATCCCTCTGTTTCGTTTTCAATTCACCTTGTATATTTTTCTCCATTAATTACTTTTATTCAATACTTTTTTGTTTTAATAAATTATATGTATTGAATTGTGTTGATTTTTTTATATGGTGCGTCGCGAAATATGTTCTATAGGGTGAAGAAAAAATTGGCCGCTACTGTAGATTAAATACACAGCGTATATTACATTCGTATTTTCTATATACACGTTAATGCCATCGCAAATAACTAATAAAACAAATATTTAAAAATAAGCCTACCACATCAAGAAGTACCCATATCTACTATATTTTTTAAATAATAAGTTTAACTAGGTTGATTGACTAGGTTAAGTAGGTTTTAATTTGCTATCATTTGTGAAGGTATATTGTTCATAATGTTATGTATTATTGTCATGTCATTTTTATAATCCCTGTGTCAAGTGCTTTCAATTCATGCCAATTACGCTGCTATTTCAGGAAAGCTTATTGAATATTCGAATCAGCTATTTTAAAAATTATCTCCGGGGAAATTTTTGTGGGTTTTCCTCGCGGCATTCTTTTAGATTCAACACTGAATACATGCCGACATATATACATACATATAAAGAGGCACTCGACAAGTAAACTTAGCTTCGAAGTAGTCGTATAAAAAGAAACGAGTCTTCCAATTTTCTTTCATTGCTATTGACTTTTACTTAATTATTTTCTTTAAAATACCTTTGCGCGCTTTTGCCATCTTTTATTTTCTCACCGTATATTTATAGAAACATATTTCTCATTCTTAAATAAAATTATTTCTGTTAAAGGTTGCTCTTCTTTAGCTCCCACATATTAAATCTTGTGTTGAAATATCAATGAAAATTTTCAAATGTCTTTTCTATATTTTATTATTACATATTATAAAGAGGTGATTTATACTGGTATTATTCCTGCATGCGATTTACCTTATTCAGAATATTAAATACCGAAATGATTGTACATGCAATGCACGGTATACGATTTGCGTGTTATATTAGCTTTTCATCGAGTGGTACGTTTATAATTGTCTCTATATTGTGATTCGTACCAATGCCGCATGGACCGTACACCGATAATTTCAAGTGCGGTACTTTCATGACAGCAATATTAATCAAAGTGGACGTCTGCTTTCGTCACGCACTGACAGATACGATTTCGGACGGTCATTCATTGACAGCACAAATTGAATTATATTAACATTTCGACGAACAGTGCACCGAACTCTATATACAATAAGCGTCACAACACGCTCCGGCCATAACATCTCCCATTCCGAGAGGGGCATTAACAACTTTACTACCCATATTAAGACCGCTAAGCTTTATTTAATACTCAATATTAAATTTTGAACTAATTTTGTAATATTTAATGCTTTATAACTACTTCCGAAACATTTCTCAATTCCACTAACTCCTGATCGTATAATAAATATCGTTTATAATCACAAAAGTGCAGCTTCTTGCCATATACATTTTTCTATTATTTCTTTAAAATATATAATAAAAATATGCAATTACCTGTAATTTAAAATATGAGAAACAACGTGAATATTGATTATTTATTAGTTATTGTTAAAATTTATTAAATTCTTAAAATTTTGGACGAAATGTTATAAATTAACTCATCAATTATTTTTTTTTTCATACATAAATCGTTGCTAATATTTGCACAATAAAGAATGTTGTATTATGATAAAATATAAGGTTGTATCTTTATTTCATACAATAAAATATAAGGTTGCAAAAAAATAAATTAACAAACTTAAAACAATCGGAACACAGTCTTAATATATAAATATATTCATCCTTTCCGGAGCTCTATAACAAACTGAGTCTTTTTAGGACTACCAATACAAATCTCATCTGAAATTTGTTTTGGTTGTCCTATAAAGACTCAGTAATTGTTACAGAGCTTCGGAAAGGTTGAATATATTTATATATCCATGCTGTGTTCCGATTGCTTTAAGTTTGTATGATTATCTATAACGTAGGATGGTTTTACCAATTCCAGAAATAAATTATTTTTGCGTGAACTTCTACTACTATATTAAACATATTTCGGATTACCAATTCTGGTCAAATATACGTTTTGTGCTATAATTTTTTGCCATTTTAAGGCTAGCTTCATAAAGCCTCTTTTTGTCTTGGTTCCTATTGACAAAAAACTGTAGTAAGGTAAAAAACCCAGTAGTTGGCCATGCACCAGTAGTTGGACATTTAGCAAAGAAGACAAAAAAATAAGAATTCAGCGGGATATTGTGAAATAATTTCATGTACATAAACTGGTTTTGTCTTTTGCGCATCTATTTCGAGCTACAGCGCATGCGCTGTATTGATGTATACATCACAATTTTTTTTTCATTTGAGTGTTCTCGTCATTTGTTATTTGTTCTCAATTCCTTAAGAAAACTCGTAAGAAACTCCGCACAAAAAAGTATAAATATATAGTACCTGAAAACTCTTTTTACGGTTTATTATTTACGCATTTGTTATTATTACGCATTTATTAACTATATTGTTACGAACTTACTGATATAATTTAGAATTTAAAAATATTAAATTTTGCTTTCATGTGCTAGTGTGGGGGTGACCAACTACTAGCTCTTATTTTTTGTAAAAATTAGTAAATGGCCGATGTGCTAACTACTGTCTATATTATTTGTCATTCATTTTTTGACTAAAACCTTGTATTCAGAGCCGAGAGGAAAAGTTAAAGGAATGACGTAAGAATTGTTGCATATGTTTGCTTTATTCTAGTAGTGGGTTGTGTTTAGGTTGACCAATTACTAAAATCAGTAATATTATTTTTATTATATGCTTTTTAGATGCATGGAAAAAAGGTTATTTTCTTAACTATACAGAGTCAGTCATGTCACTAGAATTGGAAGACGTCCGCATGCATCACATCTCCATCCTTAAAGCCGCTAAGAAATTTGGTGTTCCTAGGCAAACGCTAAAAAACAAACTGGATGGTAAATCCCCTATGGAACGAAAAATGGGAACAGCTACAGTCCTCACTACGGATGAGGAAACACGAATGTGCTATTGGATTCATGAGACCGCTCGGCCTGCTTTTCCAGTGACAACTGAACAATTACTTGTTAGAGTGGAAAAATACCTTAAGGAAATGAAACGTCCATGTCCTTTGTTCAAAGGGGGGAAACCCGGCAAGACGTTTGTAAAATTATTTATGCGGAGGACCTAACCTAACCTAATCCTTTCTAGTCAAATTTCTCAACATTTGACATTATCCAGAGCCTCTATAACAGAAGCCGGTCTTCTTGACTGGTTGAACCTCTTATCTTGAGTTGACTGCAGGATAAGGAACATGCTGGCATTCTCAAGGAACCTTCTCGTGTTCATAACTGTGACGAAACCGCATTTTTGTTGGCGCCGAAAGCACCTAAAGTTCTTTACAAGAAAGGTAAAAAAAAAAGTTTACCAACGGTACTAATAACAGGGAGCGCCAGTAGCTCATTAGCCCCTACAACGGTGGTTTTAAGTTATAAATGGATCCATGTAGATATCGCAGAGAAATTTCCTTCAGAGTGGGCCATCGGGAAGACCGAATCGACTTGGATGAACTACGAAGTTTTCTTTGAATTTAAAAATAAAACAGTCTTTCCCGTAATATTATTTCTTGACGTACACGCTTACATACGTACATCCCACTTATCCTTTCAAAGAAGTGAGTTTTGCTCATGGAATTCTCAGGCAGTTATTAATCCAGGTGCAGAAGGCAATAAAAATGACTACTTTAAACGGGTGCAATATTTGAAGAAAGTGTTGCAATTTTTAAATGACAATATAAATTTCGAAACGCCTCCCTGCCATCTTTAGATGATAGCCTACCGTCTTGCTCTTCATTTCACCAGTGCCCGATAAAAGATGATACGTCGCATCTTGAAGGTGGAACCAGTAAAGCGTCACCATTTCCTTCCGCTGACCTCATTGCTATATACGAAGCAACAGCAGGCATTATTGCCGACAGTTTGCCTGAGCAGCTTTCAGAATCATCATTCCCGGCTGCTGCCGACAGTCTGCCCAAGCTACCAACTGAACCAGACGCTGTCGATAATACTGCTTCATCTTGAAGAAATGATAAACCTTCGGTTAATGTTCCATGTCCTTTTTTTCCAAGCATTTCTTTTACAAGGACACATATAATGATTAACCAAAAATCCGTCAAAAGGAAAAATTGGCAAAAAAGGCAATTGTTTCGGGAAAGCAGTACCAAGGATATCTCAAAAATTAAAGCAAAAAACAAGCAGATGAGGTTGGAAAAAGCCATGGAAAAGGAACTAAATAATGTGGAAAGAGAAGCGATCAAGCGCCGTAAGGTAGAAGAAAAGAAAACTCCAAAAGTTAAGAAAAGTAAAAAAGGGCCCGGCTTCTCTTCAACCAGTTCTGTCTCAATGGTAAATGTTTCTTCTGGAGAAAGTGTACTGAATGTAGAGGAGGAAGTCGAAAACACTGGTGATAATTCTTGGACACATCCAAGAAAAATCAATGGGGAATTCGTCATTGTTAAGTATGACGCCAAAAACAGTTCCCGAGTGGTCGTGAAGGCGTCCTCAACAATAGCTTACCTTTCTACCATGCAAGCAACAGGAAGGCTATGAAAATGGTCGTAGCGTCCTGAAGAATTGGAATACCCGTTGGAAGCAGTTGTCGCTGGTATATAGCAGCCGAAAAAATCAAGCAAAACAATAAATTTTTACAACGGGCCAGAATAGTCTTTTTTTATTTGAATAAAACACTCTTTTTGCACTTCAAGACTTATTATAACCCTAATATTTCATACACTCTTCCTCATGAAACATTAAAGATGAAAGATTTTTTTGGAAAAGATCACTTTAGATCTCTGTGGCCAATTACTGGTTCAAAAATGGCCAATTACTGATTTTTCATTATTTCGAAGTGGCCAACTACTAACCAAATTATTCCAAGTTGTTTTTTTTAATTCTTTTCTTTGGTTGATGCATTAATCACTCATAATTCATAACTTTAATTAATGATAGTTTTTAAACGAGCATATAATGCCCCATCCATTAAATTTGGTAGGAAACTTTGGGGCCAGCACCTGAAAACATGACGACATAATACTAAGTGTCCATCTACTGGGGTGTTTACCTTAAACGGTTTTCATAATCTTTTCTTGTTGCCAATATGTTATCACTTAGGAAGTTTTGTCACATAAGAAAAACATGATAATCGCTTGCCTGAGTATATGGCGCATGCATCTAAACTTTGCAACCACGGTCCCGGAATTTCTGGCTAGTTATTATATACGTTGTTCTGATGGAACTCACAACCTCTCTTCTTGGCCAATTACGACCGTTTCTAGTACATCGCTAGTTTTAAACGGTCCAGTTGTTGAGAGTAAAGATCGGAATTGAGGGATATGGAACTAACTCACAATTAGGGTTTCTGGTTCGGATATATCCGAAACGCAAAACCGCGGTTTTCTGTGCAAAAACCGAAACCGCATAACCGTCATAAAAAAGCGCGGTTTTCGGTTTTATCTAAAAATAAATAAAAACAAAATACATTGAATTAGTGCTCTTTTAAACATTGCAAACTGTTGTTGCAAAAATGGCAACCATCTATTCGGGCAATTTAAAAAATTAGCATTTATTCGGAAAGCAATAGCTGGCCGGTTTCACAACCAAATCTTGCCCAAATGTTCTTCAGGTATTATGTCCTTAATTCAAAAGGAATACGAAGAAGGAAATTATTTTAAAGTTTCAAGTATTAACAGCAAATGGACATAAAATTAGTATTATGCTAGATAAGTGGACTAGTTTGAGACGCCGAAGATACTTCAATTATGAATGAACTAACATTTAATATTCATGGAGAAAACAATTTTTATTGCAATTTAGGCTTTCTGCGAATTGAAGAAAGTTGTTCTGCAAATAATATCGTAATAAGTGTTGAAGAACTTCTGAGGTAACAAAAAGATTAAATATTTTGTTTCAAGCACTCTCTACAATTAAAGTTACATCCACCTGCTCCGAAAGATCATTTTCTCTAAGCGGCAACTTTTGTACAAAACTAAGATCTCGTTTAAATATCAGACACTACTACCAAAAGTTCTTAAAAACCGAACCCGAAACCGAAACCGCGGTTTTTAATTTTCAAAAACCGAAAACCGCGGTTTTGAAATAGTGCGGATATGCAGAAACCCTACTCACAATAAATGATTTGTTTCCAGTCTCACCAAATACGCAGCAGAACTTTCCTGACGGTTGGTCCTGGTTTGGCCATCGTTTGAGCTGGTTCATCGCGTTTTGAACACATCGTTTTCGCCAAATATTGTCGTATCTGACACATTTCTCATTTTCAATCACCATCTTTTTAACAAATGGATCGATTTCATTCCGTTTGGCCAAGATTTCGCAGATGGAAATTCGATCTAGCTTACTTTATTTGGTAATTGGTTAGGCACCCAAACGTTAAACTTCTTTTTGAATCCAGTTGTGTGCAATTGATTGAAAATAGTATTATGGTCGATCATTAGCTCCTTGGCGATGCTAGGACTGCTAACATGTCGATCAATGATCATTTCTTAGTTTTTATTAACATTTTCGAAGAAGGGACAACCTGGGCGGGGCGAGTTGCATCTTTAACGTCAAAAATACCTGAACGGAATCGACGAAACCAAAATTGGACGTAATTGGTTATTGCAGTATAAGTACTATAAACATCATTCACAATTTCAGACGCCTCACGTGCATTTTCGCTTCTGTCAAAGAAAAATGTACAGAATGTCTTTTTGTTGACTTGCAGTTTTAACAGTCTGTAACACACAGAATAGACCAAACCAAATATAGCAAAGGATTTTTTTTTATTTTTCATGCAGGACAAGTACTATCTTGACGCCCATTTTTTAGTGCGACAAATGGCTGTTTTTTCGCTGTATTACCACATAACTTGAGTAACGCAAGCAAATATTCAATACAAATCGCAAAAATTAAAAAAAAACAATTGAATATATAAAATAAACACAATCAAAACCTCAATATTAAAAGAGTGACGTGAAAATGAAATTTTTTATCATTACAAAATAAAAATTATAGAAAATGTTTTAAAATGAATAAATTCCATGGTGATAGCGGAGACTGGAACACAGGAGATAATTGAAAAAGCAAATTCTTCATTTTTTATTCTATTTTTTTTTTTGATGGCCCCTGGATCCAAAACTTGATAAAAACTATGATACGTCCCCTCGCATGATTAATTAAAAATATTATCTGCAACTCGTGCGGTATTGCCACTTTGTTCGTGCGCCCAATTTCCCTCTCTTGGACAATTGATAACTTACCGCCCTAGTTGCACAATATACAATTACGTGCGAAATGTTACCGTTCCAACAAGCATAAATCTGAAATTGTTTCTTCGACGATGTTTCTAGGGCAGGTCAATGCGATTTATTTTAAATTTTCTAAATGTTTTATGATCAGTGTAGGTTGCCGTGTAAGCAAACAAAAATATGCCTCATTTATACAATTTTCGTAAAGTCTTTTTCAAACGGATTGTGGTCTCTCTAATTACTAGGCATAAAAGTAACCAACAGCACAGCACTTTGATCCATTTGTTAAATATAGATATTTACAAAGAAAAAAAAACGATTTTAACTTTTCAACTTTTTTACGCTTTTATCGAAAATAATTATAAATCTACACGAACAAACTTTTATTATAAATGGGCAGAGAAACAAGAGTAATTATTTAAAACTTGTACTATATAACTATGCTTTTAAATTAACAAATATTTTTTGAAATAATGAAAATGCATTACTTCTGCCACCGTAATTTTGAATATAATTTATTACATCTTTAAACAACATTACAATGTCAGAATTTATATATTTTACATATATATATATATACATATATTGCTTATTAAAGAATGCATAATATATTATTTGCCGTAATCTAAAAATGCCATTTTTATGTAATAAACCATAACAGCTAAATAGTTTCTGGCGTGTATGTACAAATGTATGTATTAGTGTTATTAATTGTAATCTAATCTAAATATCATTAGCCAAATCCGAGATCTTGCTTTTAGAATTTTCCTATGGGGAGTTACTCCGAATTACCTCCTTGCACACATCTGTGGTCTCCCCAGCATCCGAATAGACCACTCGGGGATTGAAACTCTTGAGGTAATTTATTGCTCTAGAAGGTGGACTATTTATATTGTTTTAATTGATGGTTTAACTGACATGTCAATCGGTTAAACTTAGAGTACCATTTCTGAATATTATAGTATTAGCCGCCCCTAACACATGAAACAGGCGCTGTCGGGGTACCACCAGTAATATGTGAAACTGTCGTTCCCTTAGCATGATATTTGGTACCATATATCAAATACCTTTTACTCATTATCCCGAGTACTGCGCTGCCTCTTCCTCCATATACATTGTTCCCTAGGCTATCTACTCTACTATGCCGCTGAGGACTTCAAATTAACATATTAAATAGAAAAACACATTCCTTGAAAATATGAACATTTTGACCACACAGGTTTTTTGCAAGTTACACCCATGCAATGCGTTTGTTTCTTTTTTAGCAGGTCACAAATAATAAGTCTTAAATCTGCGGTAATTTTTCTGTTTCATTATGTAATCCATCAGCTACATGTAAAAGTGTAAATAATAAATTAAAAAAAATCTTCTATTAATAAATCGAATGTTTGGTGGTTTTCTGGGATTCCTGAAAGGACGTTCCATTTCTGGTTTCGCTAATTGGAGAGTCATTTGTTGAAATCAATTCGTTTCAATGCCAAACATTCACTGTAACGTATAAATTTTACATTCACTGTAAAGTATAAATGCATATTATATACTACTTATATCCAATATTCTGAAAAATATGGCAATCGTCTTGTTCGTCGTCCAGAAATACAAATCGCGCATTTCTCATCCAGAGCCACACTCTAGCCTTAGTCAAATTGTAATACATAATCATTTCTGGTTTATTTGTAACGTGGCCAGTAACTTTTGAATGATGCATAGAACTTACTAACAAAGCTGCTTTACCTTTATTTGGAACATATGAAACCAAAGCGCTAGCTGACGTAAAGCCATACAAACTTGAAGCAATTGGTCTGGGTTTGCCACGCTTAAATTCTGCTGTAATCACTGTTTTATTCTTTTTTATGGTTCCAACATAACTAAGACCTTTTGTCTCCCATAGGTAAACAAGGCCTATTGATGTAAACCAATTGTCGGCAGTTATATTCCAGTTAGTCATTTGAATTTGTTTTGAAAGTCGTTATACACATTGAGTCGGTTAAGCTAGCTTTTCTGGTCGTGGAAGAGTTCGACCGTCTGATTCTTTCCCAGAATATACATATAATCATTCAAAAAGTAATGAGTTTTTAATACCTGTAAATGCCATTATTTTTATTCCATATTTAAGTATTTTATTTGGCATGTACATACGGTGAATGCGAGAATCTTCCACGAGAACTTACTAGCATTTCATCAAACTTTGCACATTTTTCCAAACTGTAAAGTTCCTGACAATTTCAAATTTTTAAAGATTCAAATATAAAGGATATGGGTGCTGCACTGTCCAGTATTTTTCGTTCTTTTCTGCTTTTAGGATCGTGAAATCTCAGGGGACTTAGCAATAAAAGGAAACGACATTTACTCATAACTCCTCGAAAAATGTCTCTTCCAAAATTATCAGTTGCAAAATTTGTATTTACATATTCGTGGTTTCATTTGAATGCAGCAGAAATATGAAGCAATCCAAGAAATCCTGTCAAATTGCTTGGTAGGCAACGAAATTGTTGAATATCTTGACAAATAACAAGACCACGCAACTGCACGTATATTAGTCGACTGTCATTGAGCATGTAAGAAAATACATTGACGGATGAATACGTTACTAGAAAATTAACAATAAATAATAATAATAAATTTCAAATATTGCAATGGTCAAAATGACGCGAGAATAGAAGTTACGAGTTCAATTCTCAAAAATCATTACAAAAATTTGTGAAAAACTGTGACGGCGGAGGCATGGTGCGGCAGAGGTCATAACACGTGACAAAATGCACCAATCGGGACAGAGTTGTCGTGTTTAGTGTCACCAACGACCGTTCTAGTCGCCCGAATCGCATTAATAGATAAAGTACTCGTTTTCGCCGCTAGACAAAAAAACAAAATCCGTTGTTTTTGTTAAAATTTGTTGTTTTCTAAAGTCTTGTGATATTGATATAATATTTGAAGAAATTAAATTGTATATAGGTGTTATACCAAATCCAGCAAAAATTAGTGAACCTGCAGGTGGGAAAATTATTTTTCAATCACCGCTTATGTTTCGGACACAGTTTTTATTTATTTTTCAATTACCTATTGGGGCAGGACAATGGACAATATGGCTTAAATTGTACCCCATATTGTCCCATTCCGAGTTACCGTGTATTTGTACCCATTGTACCCATTTGTCTGTATGACAATGTTGTAAAATTAAAAACCTCTTGTCTAATTGATGGATCTTAGAATATTATAAACGCAAAACGACAAGAGGGGAATGGACATAAACTGCCACGCAAAATGATGTAACTGCTGTATTGGAAAGCAGAATGGGATATGGTTTGACTGCTAAAACCTTTGCTGTTTCACAAATTGCTTTAGAGCTAAAAGTAAAAATTGTACGTGACAATCCTATTGCTATTAGTAAATTTAAATTAACACTGGGTCCAAAAGCAAAAGTTTTTACTAAAGGAGAAGAAGATGAGCTGGTTGAATATATACTGGACATAGAGAGCAGATTTTAAGGTGTTACAGCAAAGGATCAAAAACGTTTGATTTATCAATTAGCGGTAAAAAACAATAAACCAAATCCGTGTATTGATGATAAAAGCGAAGGTGGTATAGGCTTACAGTTTTTTTTGAACGTCATCCATAATTGACAATCAGAAAGCCAGAAAATACTTCAGCTGCCAGAGCAGCTGACTTTAATAAGGAATAGGTGGATAATTTTTTATTTTCTTGGGCAACATTTACAATGAGCAGAATATTGACTGTTTACCAAGTACATAACTGTGGCGAAACAAGGGTATCTGTTCTGCCAAAATCTCGATCAAAAGTTATTGCCGAAACAAGGAAAAAACAAGTTGGTGCTTTGGTTTCCGCAGAAAGGGGCACCAAGATACCCGTGGAAATATGTTTTAATGCCACTGGCCACTACATTTCTCCGATGACGATCTTACCCAGGAAGAGAATGAAGCCCGAACTAATGATACACGCTCCCGTAGGCGCTAGGGGTGTCCGCAGGCACTCTGGATGGATTACTACTGATTTTTTTTTATCAGTGGTTCAAAAGCTAAATTCATCGAATTCAGTGGGACATCAAAACATAGATGCGTTTTAATATTATAAGATCACCATAACAGTCATGGTAAAAATATTTAGGTTATTACAGAGACCAGGGAAAACGGTGTCCTGATTTTGTGCTGTCTATCACACATGACAGATCCACTTCAACTTTATGATGTGGTGTTGTAGCACGAGACTACTGAGAATGTATTATCATCAAGTAGTGCCTTCTTGGCTGTGAACCAACCCTGGACTGGTCATCAATGTTCGACATGTATCTGAACTATTTGAGAAAGTCTTTGTCCAAGCAGCTACGATGACAACGTTTGTAAATGGATTTATTAAATCTGGAATTTGACCGTAGAATCCATCTGTTTTTACGGAAAGTGACTTTCTTGCATCAGTAATCACTGATATTCTTGAACCAGCTGAACGAAATCTTGAAAGCCCATCGCTTCGCAACGAACAGCTGGATACCGAGAGACTGCCCCAAGAAAATATTGAACCTGCTGCTCGAAATGTTAAAACACTCTTTACGGTAACACTCAATCAGCAACAATAAATGAGGGAAAACAATATTTTCAAAACGAGCTACTAACAGCACTAATTATGGAATCAAGCGGACAGATATAGTCTGCTTACGATAAGTCTCAACCTGGTTGCTCATTTCTGTGTCATTAAATCTATCACCAACTACAGCATCAAAAGATAAAACTAAATTAACGTTATTGAGTCAAAAAACATCGTCTGATTACAACTCTCAACCTGGCTGCTCATTTTGGTCGGATCTTTCAATAAGCATTACCAACAATTCTGTGTCATTCATTCAACAACCATCTATTGCATCGAAAGATACAACTAATTTCACGTTAGTGAGCCTAAAAAGATTCTTCCAAAATCACTGTCGTGTAGTAATAAAAACCAGCACTGGACGTCTGTGCCATTAGCGCACATTCCAAAACCTGCCCGTAGTCCCACGTTTTGGATAAATGCAATGGTTTCAATAGTCTTTCCAGAAACTAAGGGTTTTATTACCACGCTAAAATCTTCTTCCACCAAACATTTTAGAAAACGTGGGAAGCCCCATAAAAGCTTCCCATAAAGAGTAACCAGTGAACTAGACATTTTCAGTTTTTAGAGAATTCAAGCGTTGATTGTTTATGGGAGGAGCCAAGTAATTTCAATCTCCTCTTCAAGAGATATATTATACAAGGAATGGTGTAAATACCATTCCCCAGTAGGAGGCTGGTAAGCTATAACTAGGAGGCTGGTAAGCTATAATTTCATAATCGTAAGCTATAATTATCCGCCAAACTGCGTGCCTTGCGAATCGCGATGAATATTACTTTACAAGATCCCGAGATATTTAGATATATCTAAGAGACCGAAGATTTGTTGGCCAGCAGTCCTTTCCTCCCAACATAAGAAGTCAGCGGTGGGTCCTACACCTCCCCCCACCCCTTCACAACAGTTGCCAAAAACATCATGAGCAACCAACCGCCGAGGAAAAACAACTATAAAAATGAGTTAGAAGAGAATATGAAATCAAAACAGGAGAAAACTATCAAAATCAATAAAAACAAGGGCGAAGAAAATAGCCAAAAAACAAACAAACTGCTAAAAAAATGGATATAGAAACCTTAGTGTCTAAGGCGAGTAAACAGGGGAAAGTCTTCATCAAGGTACTGACAATGGCAATGTTCCATGTCTCTATTGCAATGACCTGTACCGAGAGTTCACTGAAGGCTGGATTGCTTGCCAAATATGTGACCAATGGAGTCACTGCGGCTGCGCAGGCGTTGACGATGACGACGCCGAGGCAACGCATACATGTGAAGTATGCAAATTCAACAATTAAGTAAAGTTCATGGTACCCTATCGTACCCAATAGTGTGTCTGGGCGACAGATCCTCAATCCGAGTAAAACCAGTGTGATGTCATTCACATGAAGAATAAAATTAAATTGCCTGTAGCCCATAATTTTGAATAGAAAATTATTAGAGTAGAAACATGATTGACATTACCAAAGAATGAGACTATATAGTAACTTGATGTAGTACAAGTACGTAAAACAGGGGTAACGACCCGACCTCTGATACTAAATAAAAGGATATCAAATAAAATATGGAAATGAATGCAGCAATACTAAGGTGAATGTAGTATCAAAAGCGTGAGACGTCATTCTCATTCAAGGTAATATGTATTATGACTTATTTTAGAATTTACGTAATTCGTTATAAAGGTAAATTTGAAATTTGTCGAATATGTTTTAACTTGCAATCGACATCCTGCAACCACTCAATAGCAGCTGAAAAACACCAGAACAAAGTCGTCAGAGGGATCTCTCAATGAGAAAGTCCTACGTGGACGCTTCTCAACTATGTGTCTTGTTGTTTGCTGGTCCGCCTCATAAGCACATTTTTGTGACAATTTCATAACCCATTTCTGATGTAAATGACTCCCTCCATGTCAAGGAAGCAAAAGATAGTATATGTTTGAGAGTAATAGCATGTTTACTTAAGACATGGCGGAGGGATTGATTGTTCATTTGTGTTCAGTTTTGTTAAATTCTGCAGAAATCGCGTGATTCTAAACCTAGGTAATTAATAAAATTATAAGCGCTAAGATTAACGGAGCATGCAATAAATGGTATGCAATTTATAATTTATATAAATTAAAAGTGTATATCAGATTTATAATTAGATTTTAATCCTGCATTTGCTAAACGGCACTAATCAATTATTAATTGCCAAGACTAATTATCGTAAGTTAAATTCAATTTTAAATTCATTGTATTAGAATTTTATATAGTTAATTTTGTATTTATACACGCTTTTAACAGAATAAGAACGATATGATTAAACAACGAATTTTTCAATACGAAACGACATGTTTGATCCTCGTCATAATACACGATAACAGAGCGTTTGGTTAATATCCATCCATTTTATAAAAATTGTCGATTTTTGTGAATTACTCGTACATTTTCTGATTGACTGTTAACATAATAACAATTATTAAAATATAATTGAACTGATAATGTTAATTCTATTTTATTCCAGTTATAAACAAGATTGTGGCTGGAATTCAAACGATTTTAAGTCACTTGCAAAACGGTTTACTGAAAATCCTTAGAAATGTGGATGTTTTAGTTTCAAGGAAAAAAAAGTATAATATTATGCAATATGTAAATTAATGGGACAAGTAAATTTATACGCCAGAAAATTTCAATTTAAACGTAAATAATATTGCATAAAGACCATTTTTTATTAATGTACATGAAATATGATTGACATATTCACATAGATATTACATGTAGTTTTAAAAGCTTCCAAATAATATATTGCTTATATTATATCTAGTCAATAATAAACCAATTCATTCCAAATAAGATATTAATTGAAGGCAACTCATATTTTGCTCGAAAGCTCGTGCTGCAAATGGCTCAGCAAGAGAGAGTTGGAACTATACGGACAACCAAAGACTACATAGGACAATGTAGAAGAAAAATCTCAAATCCTACCTTTGAGATGAGAAGGAAATTGAGAATGAATGAGAAGGAATTCCTGCCCGTAAGATGAGATGGAAAAAGAAATTAAAAGGTGTTTTTGGGATATATATATATATATATATATATATATATATATATATATATATATATATATATATATATATATATATATATAACTCACTAATTAAGATGAATTGAGAAAGGCAGTACTTAATATTACTAAAACAAGCTAAAAAATGTTTGTTATTATTGCCAGATGTCCAAGAAATTAAAACTGCCTAATATCATCTTCTACTCCTGTGGAATAGATTTTTATTAATCATTTTATATTTCCATTTTTATTTTATAGGGTTACGTTATCTTAAATTGCTATGTTATTTATTTACGAATGATTATAATATCATTAATAAAAAATAATAATTAAAATGTTTTAAAAATCAATTATTTAAACTCAGTTTCTATTTTGTCGATGAAATATTTGCAAATGTTGGCAAATTAAGACTATTACTACCACGACCGGGCAAGTGACCGTTTTTAAACTTTAGTTTACAAATTAATGTAGTCAACTTCATTGTATCGTCAAATCAATTCACAACTTCTCCTTAAACATATGTGTATACAACCTGTCGGTATTCACACCTTTTTTTGTTTGTCATTTGCCAAGAAATGTATGTAGTTGTCCTTATCTACCGCCCCCGGTCATTTGACCTCCTTGTGCCATTTATTATGCGCGATTACAGCCAGGGGATACGCTTCCCACAAAATGCATGTAGTCTTGTGATAACCTCCAAATAAGTATTTAATAGAATATTTGTCTTCTAAAACACTACTTGTGTTGTATTTTCATTTTTTGTTTTATAGTTTGATGTCAGTAACTTCGCCTTGGGCAGCTGATGGGTGGATTGAGTAGCTCACCAGCTGTCACTGCCGGTCCCAAGCCCGGGTAAAGTAGGAGGGTTAAGCGTAGGGCTAACAACCCTGCTTTGTAAAAAAACAGATTGTGACGACACGTAACTACCAGCCTCGTGAAAGGACGGATATCCGGAGACGACTCAAGCAACGACCAAGGAATATGATTATTGGAACCTGGAATGTGCTTAGCTGGTTTAGATCAGGGGCAGCAAACAGATCCATAGAACAGATAGAGCAGTTTGTAGCAATGAAGTAGAGGGAAGGAACAGAAAAGTGTTGAAAGATGAGAAAAAAAAAAAGAAAAAGAAGGAAAGAATACATAAAAGACCTGTATAAAATAGGATGAAAAGCCAAGGGTAATGGAATTGGAGAGAGAAGACTCGGTCTGTTCAGGCAATATGGAATGCGGCATTACAATCGCAGAAGTAGAAGGATTAATGAAAGACATGAAAGCAGGAAAAGCTGCTGGAGTGGAGATATTGAGGTATCTTCAGGAAAGAAGAATTATTGAATTAACATCTCTATTTAAGGATATATATATATATATATATATATATATATATATATATATATATATATATATATATATATATATATATATATATGAATCAGAAGTATGGCCAGAAGACTTCCGGAAGACGCTGATGATACACCTGACTAAAAAGATCAGGCACAAACATCAGTCACAAAGAAGTGCGGTGGGTACAGAACCATCAGTCTGGTAGGACATGCAGCGAAAATATTATTGCGAGTGTTAAATAGAAGGCTCGAAGGAATAATGGAAGAAAACGTGGCGGATGAACAGTTCGGATTTAGAAGAGGAATGGGATTTGTTTGTGTACGGTGGGAAAATGGATAATATTTGATTGGAAAAGGGATAATAATGGATAATGGATATTGTGAAAGAAAAAGGAGTAAACAGGAAGGACAGACGGTTAGGTTAGGTTAGGTTAGGTTAGGATAAGACAGTTGTATTTGGGACAGCAGGTAGCTTTGAGAGTCGGTGGCAATCTTAAGGTTTTTCGGGGAAGCTGAAGATTTGCAAGTGATTGTGAAAGGTGAAATGCTGAAACAGGTTGACAACTATAAATATCTACGTACCACTATGACGAATGACTGTAGAAGCTGGAAAGATATAAAAAAAATAGGAATGGCCAATGAAGCTTTTATAAGAAAAAGTAGGATATTGTGTAGCAAGCTCGATCTAAAATTAAGAAAAATAGTAGCAAAGATCTTTGTATGAAGTGTTATGTTGTACGCATGTGAGACATGGCCAACAAGAATAGGAAAAGTTAGAGGCTATGGAGATGTGGATTTGGAGAAAAACACTAGGAACAAAGTGCACAAACCAGATCAGAAATGAGCAGGTTTTGGAAAGAGTAGTGGATGGAAGATCTTTCTACGACACTGTTTTGAAAAGAAAGAGATTGTGGCTTGGGCATGTGTTGAGAGGGAGTTGTTTGTTGAGAGAATTAATCGATGGAGCTATGTAGGGTGTAGGCAATAGAAGTCAAAGAAGAGTGAAAGTGGTTGACGATCTGAAAGAAGTTTCCCTTCGGATAAGCGGATATGAAGATAAAAGCTATGAATAGACTTGAGTCATCTTCATCATGGCCTTTTGATGATCCAATCTTGGATGTAGGCCTTTTACCTCTTCTTCCACGCTTGGCGATCTTGCGCCCGTCTCATCCAGTATCGACCTCCGCGCCATCGAATATCGTCCATCCAGCGCTGCGGTGGTCTGCCGCGCCCTCGAATATCCGGTCTGGGTCTCCATTCAAAGACTCGTCTCGTCCATCGGCTCTCGTTCATTCTCGCAATGTGTCCCCATGACCACTATTGCTTGTTATGACAGCCATGACGTCTTTCACCTTGGTCTTATTCGAAACCGTATGGGATTTATCAAATCTGCATACATAATACAGTAGAAGAAAGGAGACGAAAGTTGCGAGATACGTAGTAATTGAGTTTACGCAAAACAAATACAAATTTAGGTTACGAACTATGTAAAATCAATGTTACGCGAGCAAGAATAAACGTATAGCTTTGCACATACGCGATAAATTTTGTCAAAGACCAATATTTTAATAATGTACATGAAATACGTTTGCCATATTCAAATATAAAATCACAATTAATTAACAGCTAGAGCAACAATATATAGAGATGCACTAGAATGGCTGTAAAATTAACCCGGAGCTATAATTATAAAAATATACAATGGCAAAATATAGAGATTATCAGTTTCAAACCTATGAAAAATGGCTGTCATACGCACTCGTATCGAGGCAAATGAAGAGCTGACCCCTGGAGACCATCTACCTTTCCCCACATGCAGGACGCTGAACAGGCAAAGAACGGGAGTCGCACGTTGTAACAGCAACCAAAAAAAACGGAGCTACAAAGAGGATGATAATTGTGAATGCGGTGTAACTCAAGACCATCAACATCTGGTTATGTGCCCAAACATAAGTGAGACCTGCACAGAGGAGGACCTGTGGCTGATTTTTGGAAACTGAAAATTGGATTTGTTATGGTGATCTGGACACGGAAATTAAGTATCCGTTTCGCACAAATAAATACTCTCGGTTTGTCATGAAATTAAAAACAACGAAGGTACATTCTGGCACAAAATAAAAAAATGTCCAAATACCGCTCATCTTTCCAAATGCCCGATATATCCTTCAATAACCGACTCTACTCCACCGACTCCGAAAAAGCTCTCCTATTCTCCGGACATTTGGAAAACTAATTTCCACTAATAAACTCCCCCCACTATGACAATAATAAGCTTAAAAGTTAAATACTTAGATTGAAAACTTTTTCAACTGCGGCAGTATGGACTTTGACGAAATAACATGCGACGAATATCTAACCGCCCTTCTCCATGGAAAATATAGTCTTCCTAGCTCTAACCTCGTTAAATATCCTTACTCTAAAACATGCCTAAAGAAATCCACCAACACATTGTTAAATTATACAATGTCTGCCTCCACAAAAGATCGTTCCCCTAGTGCTGATAAAAAGGAATAATTATCACCATCCCCAAACCTGGAAAAACCATCCCCTTCCATATAGTTACCGACCCATTACTCTCCTACCAGTTATTGAGAAAATCCTAAAACCCACCCTTAAAACCAGACTCCAGAGCATCATAATAAACATCAATCCAAAATATCAATTTGATTTTAAGCTGTAGCGCTCTACTACCCATCCTTCATTTATCCTTTCCAATAAATGCAGGTTTCATACCTTCTACACCAACACTCAGCTGCCCCATTCCTTGATATCAATAAAGCCTTCGACAGTGCTTGGCGCGGCGAACTCCTTGCAAAATGAAACAACTCAATATCACTCCTTACCTCCTTTACCAAATTAGACATTTCCTTGAAGAGATATCCCTCCAAAACGAAATAAGCAACCACGTTTCTCTTCAATTTACTCCATATAAAGGTCTTCCCCAAGGTTCTCCCCTCTCCCCACTACTCTATATATACTGCACTTATACTGCCACGACATATGTAATTATCACTCTGAAGACACACTTAAAATCAACCTCTCCTCCTAAGCAAAAACAAAAACCTAAAAAAAACATGTACGAGCTCGAAGTCCTTGACGAAACGACATCATGCCTCAATCGTTTGAGACTCTCCGCCAATCCATCTATATGCACACTGCTTATTTCTAGCCACAGAATTTCTCCCAGCTCACTACACATACACTTAAGGCACCACCGACGTAACACCCACTGTTCAAATCAAATACTTTTTATCAAATACATTTCCGTGGCCTAACCAATGGAAGTTAAGGCATTTCCATCAAAACGGTAGCTAGAATCTATAAAGCCTTCTTCCGCCCCCCTCCTTGACTATGGACACATTATTTTCAAACGCTAACGACATAACACTAGATATATTGAAGCTGGCAGAATAAACTTCAATACGACCAATCTGCAAGTAAAGGAACGGCAAGACAGTAGCTTTCATCAAGATCCAGCAACACTACTTATATTCTTGGTTTCCCTTAATGAAAATTAATGCCAATCTAAAATCTTGGCCTTAAAATTTCGGCCTCTAAGCTAAGGCATATGTTTATCCTTAAGAAGCAATTTCCAGTATTACATAAAGGATACTTGTATCAAAAAATGAAGCATAACAAGTTAATCCAGTTTGCTAAAGAAAATTTCTTTCGCCAAAGAATAATGGAGGCACCGAATAAACAAGAAGCGTTTTGGTAATAATAAACCAACAAAGCCAATCTTCCGGGACCAACTGTAATCTTTGAAAATTCCATGCTCGTTACTGATCCGAAGGAAATAGGGACCATCTTCAGCGCCTTTTTTTCATCGAGCTCCTAGATCAATCAACCAAAACATCGTGCCAATAAAAATCTCCAACGATCACCTAAGTTTCAATACCAATACGATGTTCCTTGAGGAATTCTCGTCGATTGAGATACTACAAATTATTCAGTATAAAAAATACGAAAACCAGTGGACCCGACTCACTTCCAGCCAACATCATAAAGGAATTCCGAATTGACTTAGTAGATCCAATAATATAAATAGTAAACGCATCCTTTGCTATGGAAATGTTCCATGCTCCATTTTTTGATACAAGTATCCTTTATATAATACTGGAAATTGCTTCTTAAGGATAAACATATGTCTTAGCTTAGAGGCCGAAATTTTAAGGCCAAGATTTTAGATTGGCATTAATTTTCATTAAGGGAAGCCAAGAAAATAAGTAGTGTTGCAGGATCTTGATGAAAGCTACTTTCGTCGTTCCTTGCAGATCGGTCGTATTGAAGTTTATTCTGCCACCTCCAATATATCTAGTGTTATGTCGTTAGCAATTGAAAATAATGTGTCCATAGTCCAGGAGGGGGGCGGCAGAAAGCTTTATAGATTCTAGCTACCGTTTTTATGGAAATGCCTTTACTTCCATGGGTTAGGCCACGGAAATGTATTTGATAAAAAGTATTTGATTTGAACAGTGGGTGTTACTTTTACACAGGACCATAAAGGACTCGGTATAACTACCTCCTGCAGACCACATTTCAGAGAATTAGGCATATTTGCAGTAACGAGCCTCTATATACTGGAAATCATATGCTACATCCATAAGCAGAAACACCGTTTCCAAAAAAACTTAGATATACATAATCATAACACAAGAGGACAACATCTCTTATGCAGGCCCAATACAAATCTAACGATTTAATCTACAGGTCCTAGCAATCACAATTCACATGCGATTTGTTTTGTTAGTCCTAAAATGATTAGTGATTGTTGAAGAGCTCCGAAAAGACTGAATATATGTATAAATATATATATATATATATATATATATATATATATATATATATATATATATATATGTATATATATATATATATTAGGGTGGGCCAAAAAAAAATTTTAATTATTTTTTTTTTAGCTACTACGAAAATATCGCCCAAGATGACGAACAAAAAATTCTAGTAAAATTTCAGCCCTTAATATTAATATTAAGAGGTGGCTCATTGTGATTTTTGATTTCCCATTATTATTTTGTTTTTGTTTGGATTTTTGATGCACTCGAACGAATAAATGCCTCGTGGAAATAAATACATAATCTTGTAGGAAATTTAACGATCTACAAAAAAAGTCTGAACTGATTTTTTGCTAAGTTGACTCGTTTAAAACTTATTTGAGGTTAAAGTTCAACCTCGAATAGTTGAGGATAACTTTTACAATTTCTTATACTCAAAATTATACTATCACAAAATAATGACTCAAAAATATAAAATATCTTAGTTTTCGTAAATTTTATCGAGTATTTTTTTGATAAAAAAATAAAATTTTTACAAAATACGATAAACGTAAAAAAAATCGATATTTTCATACCAAATTAAAAAAAAAACACTCGGAACTGTACTGTACCTGAGAGCATCATTCCCTGAAAAATTAATAAGTGCTTTATTTGCACTTGACTATTAGGTTAAGTAAAATATTAAGAATCATGTTTCAATAATTTTTCAATTGTAATAAAACTGTTTATTTTATAACTTGCCATTTTTATAATAAATAATAAGTTGCAATATTTATTGCAAGTAGTTAAAAATCACAGGCAAAAATTTCCCAATTGTAACAAAAAAAATTTAGTTTGATTTTGACTAAGTTATTTTATGTTGTCAATGAGTCATTATTTTGTGATGAAGTATAAGAAATTGTAAAAGTTATCCTCAACTATTTGAGGTTGGACTTTAACCGCGAATAACTTTTAAACGAGTCAACTTAGCAAAAAATCATTTCAGACTTTTTTTGTAGATCGTTAAATTTCCTACAAGAATGTGTATTTATTTCCACGAGACATTTATTCGTTCGAGTGCATTAAAAATCGAAAAAAAAAAAAAAATCTTATGTTATTTAAATGGGAAATCAAAAATCACAATGAGCCACCTCTTAATATTAATATTAAGGGCTGAAATTTTACCAGAATTTTTTTTCGCCATCATGGACGATATTTTCGTAGTAGCTAAAAAAAAGTTTTTTTTGGCCCACCCTAATATATATATAGATATATATGTTCTATTTTTTCTAAGTTTGTATGATCATCTATAACGTAGGATGGTTTCAGAAATTCTATCTTATCAGTTCAATCAATAACCTGCTAAGTTCATGTCTCTCTCACAAAATATCAAATTAAAAACATAACCTAACCCTAAACACCCACATGGGTGTTTCAGGCGGTTTCATTCAAGCCGTTTTCAAGTGGTTTACAAATTGTTTTTCATGGCAGCGAAGCTGTGCTGATGAGAGATAAATCTCGAAACGCGTCCATAGATGGCTATCCAGTTAAGGCAGTGGTTTCCAATCTTCCTGTACCTGCTCCCCCCTTTTTCATAAAACAATTCTTGCGCCTCTTTATTTTTAAGACAAATCCTACGAAAATACAAAGAACAGAATACATAATTAACATAATTACTACATATTTATTATCATCATTAAAATTTAATGTTAGGTTTGGGCTTGTATATCGGTATAAATTTCCCGCAACCGTGGTATAATTGAAGATATCGCTATTCTCAGAACCTTTTCTATCACTAATCGAGATCGATAATTTGTCTTTAAAACAGCCTCTGCAGAAATACCAGTATCGTATAGGTAAGGTGTTACAAATGGCAAACTTTGAAAGCTTTCTTGTCTAAGTAGTAAAATCTTTCTGTACTTGTAGCCAAAACGTAACAATATTATTTTATTATTGAAACATCTGCTTTAATTGCCGTTACAAGATAAAACAATTATCATTTCTTACTCTGTTACCGGAAGTCCAAAATCAACATATTTTTCCAATCACTAATGGGTTTCTTATCCATTCGTATTTCGAGATCTTTTAAGTAAAAAGAGATTTGCTTCAATAGACTGTTGAAGTGTATATTAATAAAAACTTTAGTTTCTTCTATTTTATTTGCGGAACAAGTGATTTTAAAATTGGGACAAATTAGCATGTCGTTATTGTTTTTCAAATTTAGTAAGCAGAGTTCCAGTTTTTTCATAACTGCAGTAATCTTCTCCTACTGAGCATTTATTTGAGGTCCTTGCATTTTTTTGAGGTCCTTGCATTGATTTTTTTAAATACTGAGCTTAACTAATATCCACTAAATTACGCAAGTTTTGTAAAGAATTTTTTGCCATTAAACATATTTGCACCCTTTGAACTACTTTGGAACAAGAAAACGAACTTGCCTCACAATAATATAGAAGTGCTCTATATTCTGCATCGATTTCATCACTTTTGTCATGTCATCATCAATTTTGCGAAGAGCCTTCTTCTTAATGGGCCATTTTTAATAAAATTTACAACTCTTGTAATAACTTATACAAAGACTGTTAGTAGTTCTTCACCTATATATTTTTAAATAAGTGATTGTTTATGAATCATGTAATGTGTCCAAATTGCACGAGGAGCCACCTTTCCAATTAGTGCCTGGAGTCCAGTGTTTTTTCAATACAGTTCTCCCACAAAATATCATTTTCATTATAAAAATTATCAATCTTTTGAAAACTTCACTTGCTCTACTATTGCATTCAAAAGGTTTACAGAATAACACAAATATCTTCTCTAGCAGTCAGTTTTTACAACATATCTTATATCTGCAATCAAGTGTTCATCAAATAATGCATTTGAACATGGAGTTTTTCCAAAAGTTCTGAAGGTCTCGAAAATTACTCCCATTTTTAAAAAAGGTAACAAAACCAATATGAACAACTACAGGCCAATCAGCCTACTATCGCCTTTTGCAAAAATCTTGGAAAAATTGATCTGTAAGAGACTATTATGTTTAATAAATAAATACCACCTTATTAGCCAGTATCAACACGGGTTCATTAAAGGCAAGAATATTGACACGGCCTTCTTTCATTTTTTTATAGAAATTATGCAACAGCTAGAAGCACATGATATTTCAAGCGGTATACTCCTGGACTCATCAAAGGCATATTATACAGTCGACCATTCTCTCTTTATATCGAAACTACAAAGATGTGGAATCAGGGGAGTAACATCAGAACTTCTTGCACAATATCTCAAAAATTGGATGCAAATAACACAAATGTGGACACCAGAAGGTAATATCACATCCACACCCAGGACAATCAATATGGGGATTTCCCAAGGCAGCACGTTAGGACCGCTTCTTTTCACACTGTACACAAATGACCTTCCAGAATTAAGTTTAAAAAGCGCAAGCGGTACTTTAATAAATTATTCCGATGATAATAGTATAGTAATAGCGAACAGATCAATAGAGGACTCTATAACGAATTTCAAATCTGCGATGACAACTATGGTTTAATATTAACAAATTAGTTTTAAATAAAGAGAAAACCAACGTTAGTTACTTTAAAACAAAAAGAGACAATAGAACCTATAATAATGAATTTACCTTTGAGGACAATACAATAAAACTTCAAGAAGTCGTTAGACTACTTTGACTATACATAGACGAAAACCTGGACTGGACTCCACACATAATAAACTTAACAAAACATCTGAACAGAGCAGTATATGCTCTAAGAATACTTAAAAGGTACCTAAATAGGGATATCTTATAGATTGTGAATTTCTCCAACTTTTACAGTCATCTCAGATTCGGCATAATGTTCTGGGGCAATGGAACATTAGTATCAGATATTTTAAAATTCAAAAAGCCGCCATAAGAACCATTTACGATCTAAATTACACGGAGTCTTGCAGAGGTAAATTCAAAAGTGCCAAATTATTAACGACTGTCGGCACTTATATATATGAAGCGTTATTATTTCTATACAAAAACGAAAGTCTGTTTGACCAATATCGTATTGACAACACTACGAATACAAGAACCAACAAATTGAATTACAATATTTCTGTTCATAGACTTACCATGTCAAAAAGGTTTCCACCATACAGTAACATAGATTTATTTAATAGATTTCGAAAGGCCATAAAATTTGTAGCAACGTTAAGCGTTTTCAAGAAGCAGGTTCAATACTTACTGATTGATATAGAGCCGTACTCTATAGAAGAATACTACATATGAGTAAGGGCTAACTAAAGTTAAAGCTAACCGATAAATTTCATTTAGTTACAAATGTTCACAATATATGGTCTCTTTTTAAATGTATTTTTTATATTTTGTAGCTTATATAATGAAATAAATAGTTTGATTTGATTTGATTTGAAGTGGGCATCTGCAAGTACATCTGCTGCTTCATCGACTTCCTACGAGAAAGAAGTTTGTATTATTTTTTCAATCAATTGATCGCAAAAATCTTCAGATATATCATAAATCATATCATCATCAGTGTAATCATTCTAAGTTGAATTGTGGAATCATTCTAATCAGCATATTCAATTCATTCGAGCATCGTACCTACACTGTTAATCGCCGCTGGTAGCACCAAAGTTTCATCTATGGAATGTAGTTTTTTGCATTTAGCAATTCTATAAGAAACTTTAAACGAAGCAAATATTGCTTTTAACGGACATAGTGTTAAAAATGTATTTTGTTGTTGAATTAAAACCTGTAATTTTCTTTGGAAAAATTCTCTTGTCTTCAAAACGTGGTCCGCTTGTACTTTTCAAGATGACGTTCTAATTTATTGGGTTTCATGCTATCTGGGCCAAATATTCATTCAGAAAAAACACATTGATGGTAATTGGCCATTATTGGCCAACCTAACCTAACCTTACATGTAAATCCCAATGATAAGTACATTGGAACATATTTTCTACACTTAGAATTACATTACTTTTACTTGTACGATATGTTTTCAGCGAACGCGACATCTTCAAAAATTATATTTTGGTAACAACTGCGCGCCCCCCTTGCAATACTCTCACGCCCCCCTGTGTTCCGTTTGTTTTAAGTTTTTATGATTATCTATAACGTAGGATGGTTTCACCAATTCTATCTTCTATCTTACTAGCCATCTCGGGGCTATTATTTATAATCGACTACCATGCCAGCTAAGCAGAAGAACTATAAGAAATTTCGATATAGAATGAAGGAAGTGCTCCTCACGCAAACAATCTACAAACATCGATTAATTTACTTTTGTATAACTACCTTTGTTTATTACCTTGTTTAATTTGTTGTATTTATTTCTTCCTTTGACGTACCCTATAGATTTGTTTTATCTCATGGGAATAAAATTAAAATAAAAAATAATTTTAAAAAAATAAAGACACCCAAACAACATCCTTATTAATCCTCCCAACGATCTTCTATATAGCCTCTCCTAAGTTCCAAAACTCCTAGACAGGTATCAATAACTACGGACAAAATTAAACAACTACTCGACCATAGTAAACCCACTATGCATAAAACGAGACATAAAAACCACATTACGCAGACACCAACTAAGACACTTTACGAAACCGTCTACGACGACTAAGCTCAACATCTCATCTCATTTCATTCCCATTACTCTATTAATATCATTAATATATACATACGTTTTTTCCCCCATTTGAATCAAGTTGAATTTCCGGGCCTAAGAACTTTGTGGTCGATAGCCCTTTGTATAAAGTGTACAATAAATATATATTCTCTCTCTCTCTCTCTCTATGAATATATATATATATATATATATATATATATATATATATATATATATATATATATATATATATATTATAAAAATTGCTACGCAAACGGTAGAATTGATACGGGTAATACGATTAACAGAAAAAACTCAAATTCTTCTTAAGTCGACGTTTCGATTTATTGATTAAATCTTTTTCAAGACCTACAAAAATATTACAGACAATTACAAAAAACAAAGTAACCGATGTTATTGATTACTTACAAAGAAGGTAATGAACAATTAATTAAGACGTGTAACATCATATAACTTGACCAACAATGTGGGTTACATAATCGTTGCTGCAAAACGAGCCATGGTGAATTTTAATTTCGGTGTTTGAAATTTAATATTTAGTTTACAAAATGTCGGACACCAACCCGATCGGCACAGCACGAGGAAACCAACAAAACCTTTTCGTTCTCTTAAAATAAATTATATAAGTTGAAAAAAACAACTTTTTTTCAATTGAGCTGCGAAGGTGCGCATTGGGAAAGATCGTGACATTAGAAGGACACAGGAGTCACAAGCACACAGGAAAAAGAATATTTAACTTATGTTTGAAGACATACAGTTCGAAAAATTTTTTTTGTTTGGAACCGCCACTACGTCGCAGTTTCCCATAAACCCAGGCAATCTGGACGATCCCTAGATCCCTAGAAAAACAGGAGCTCAACGACCCCCCTTTTAAGGAAATTGTATTGTAACAGTAGAACCACTAGAGACCACGAAACCGCAGCACAAATAGAAAATAAATAGCAAAACAGAAACCACCCATCATGTTAACTGTGTCTAGACGTCGCCCAAGTCATGAGCCAAACATACATATTGCTCAACCCGTCCATGTCCTTCCTTGAGTTTATGGCTGCACCGGCGTTATGAATGAAACACATTTCCAAGAAAAGTCTCTTAGATAAGCTTGGCTCCCTTGCAAGAACTTTCAGGTCATCGTAATTAACCCTATGGTCCTTGTTATTGCAATGTGTTGCTAAGGCGCAAGAGTGGGGTTTTAGTCTGCAATCACTTCTGTGATTGGCCAGTCTGGATGACAATCTTTGGCCGGTCTGACCAACGTACACAAGCTCACACTCGGCACACGGAATGCGATAGATTACATTTGATTGCATTAACGAGGGGGTTGAATCTTTAAGGCGACTGAAAGATCTGCTGATGGTGTTATAACATTTATCCGCTATAATGGCTGGGCTCTTGTTCTTGAAAATTGATTTTATTCTGGGGGACAGTAATTCTACAAAGTGTAAGCTCTTGAATATTTTTGTGTCGTCCTCTGCGACCACCTCAGCGACAGGTTGTCTTGTAGGATTGGAGAACAACAACTTCCTAAGTACTGTTGTGGGATTGTTGTTCTTCTTTAGGATATTAAACAATCTCTCTAAACTATCATTACGAAGATCTGGATGTACAATCTTGAATATCCTAGTCTTAAGACCCAAAACTACATTCAGCTTGTGCTGAAAAGGAGCGCATGAAAAATAATTCAGGTATCTGCCCGAACTGGTAGGTTTCTGGTACCAATCTAAATTAATGCGGTTGTCATTTGTCCTGATAATCAGGGTGTCTAAAAAGGGTAGAGTATTATTATTTTCAGATTCAATTGTGAAGGTATGACGTTCGTTTTATGAGTTGAAGGCTCCTAGGACCTCAGCTTTGGACCCTTGCGGGATGGCACAGACAATATCATCCACATATTGCCACACAAATGGGATTTCGAAATTAAGTTTGTCCAAAGAAACCTTAATTAAAGTGTTCATAACAATCTCCGCTGACACCGGAGATAAGCGCGATCCCATGGGAGTTCCGAAAATCTGAAGGAAAAACTTATTTTTAAACGAAAAATACGTCGTATCAAAAATGAATTCAATAAGTTCCAAAAAACCTTGCGGGGTATTTTGCAAGATGGGCGAATCAACTCCCAATTTGATTTGATAATATCCAAAAATAACTTTGACTGTATATTAGTGAACAGCGATGACACGTCCTGAGACACCAATTCATGACCATCGGGTACTTGTTAATTATTTAAGGCAGTGGCGAATTCAAAAGAGTGTTTAATTCTGAACACGTTGTATTTAGCGAAAGACGTGTAAAGAATATTCGAAATGAACTACTTATGTGGTTTCGAATCATATTAATAAACTGGAGAACTTTAGGGCGGCACTGCCAGACCCTCGACGGTCATGTGACGGGTTCATTAAAACACATCCAGAACTACTGGTTCTCAAAGCCGATAAAGGCAATGCAACGGTCATTTTGAAAAAAGAGGATTACCGATCCAAGATTGTCGACCTTCTGTCAGATGCAGAAACTTATGCTCCCTTAGATAGAGACCCCACCTGTGGGTTTCAACGAAGAAACAATGAATTGGTTAAGAAACTTAAAAGCAAAGGTTACATAGACCAAACTACGTACAAAACCTTAATTGTACACAATGCTATGCCCCCTAAAATCTACGGCTTACCTAAGATCCTTAAAGAAAATTTTCCATTAAGGCCCATTGTTTCTTCAGTTCAATCTCACTCCGAAAAGTTGGCTAGGTTCATTTCGAATATTCTTTACACGTCCTTCGCTGACTACAACGTGTTCAGAATTAAAGACTCTTTTGAATTCGCCACTGCCTTAAATAATTACCAAGTACCCGATGGTCATGAATTGGTGTCTCTGGACGTGTCATCGCTGTTCACTAATATACCGTCAAAGTTATTTTTGGATATTATCAAATCAAATTGGTAGTTCATTCGCCCATCTTGCAAAATACCCCGCAAGGTTTTTTTGGAACTTATTGAATTCATTTTTGATACGACGTATTTTTCGTTTGAAAATAAGTTTTTCCTTCAGAATTTCGGAACCCCCCATGGGATCGCGCTTATCTCCGGTGGCAGCGAGATTGTTATGAACACTTTAATTAAGGTTTCTTTGGACAAACTTAATTTCGAAATCCCATTTTTGTGGCAATATGTGGATGATATTGTCTGTGCCATCCCGCAAGGGTCCAAAGCTGAGGTCCTAAGAGCCTTCAACTCATATAACGAACGTCTTACCTTCACAATTGAATCTGAAAATAATATTACTCTACCCTTTTTAGACACCCTGATTATCAGGACAAATGACAACCGCATTAATTTAGATTGGTACCAGAAACCTACCAGTTCGGGCAAATACCTGAATTATTTTACCTGCGCTCCTTTTCAGCACAAGCTGAATGTAGTTTTGGGTCTTAAGACGAGGATATTCAAGATTGTACATCCAGATCTTCGTAATGATAGTTACGAAACAGTACTTAGGAAGTTGTTGTGCTCCAATCCTACAAGACAACCTGTCGCTGAGGTTGTCGCAGAGGCCGACACGAAAATATTCAAGAGCTTACACTTTGTAGAATCACTGTCCCCCAGAATAAAATCAATTTTCAAGAACAAGAGCCCAGCCATTATAGCGGATAAATGTTATAACACCATCAGCAGATCTTTCAGTCGCCTTAAAGATTCAACCCCCACGTTAATGCAATCAAATGTAATCTATCGCATTCCGTGTGCCGAGTATGAGCTTGTGTTACGTTGGTCAGACCGGCCAAAGATTGTCATCCAGACTGGTCAATCACAGAAGTGATTGCAGACTAAAACCCCACTCTTGCGCCTTAGCTACACATTGCAATGACAAGGACCATAGGGTCAATTACGATGACCTGAAAGTTCTTGCAAGGGAGTCAAGCTTATCTAAGAGACTTTTCTTGGAAATGTGTTTCATTCATAACGCCGGTGCAGCCATGAACTCAAGGAAGGACATGGACGGGTTGAGCAATATGTATGTTTGGCTCATGACTTGGGCGACGTCTAGACACAGTTAACTTGATGGGAGGTTTCTCTTTTGCTATTTATTTTCTATTTGTGCTGCGGTTTCGTGGTCTCTAGTGGTTCTACTGTTATACAATTTCCTTAAAAGGGGGGTCGTTGAGCTCCTGTTTTTCTAGGGATCTAGGGATCGTCCAGATTGCCTGGGTTTATGGGAAACTGCAACGTAGTGGCGGTTTCAAACAAAAAAAAATTTTCGAACTGTATGTCTTCAAACATTAGTTAAATATTCTTTTTCCTGTGTGCTTGTGATTCCTGTGTCCTTCTAATGTCACGATCTTTCCCAATGCGCACATTCGCAGCTCAATTGAAAAAAAATTGTTTTTTTCAACTTTAATTTATTTTAAGAGAACGAAAAGGTTTTGTTGGTTTCCTCGTGCTGTGCCGATCGGGTTGGTGTCCGACATTTTGTAAACTAAATATTAAATTTCAAACACCGAAATTAAAATTCACCATGGCTCGTTTTACAGCAACGATTATGTAAGCCACATTGTTGGTCAAGTTATATGATGTTACACGTCTTAATTAATTGTTCATTACCTTCTTTGTAAGTAATCAATAACATCGGTTACCTTGTTTTTTGTAATTTTCTGTAATATTTTTGTAGGTCTTGAAAAAGATTTAATCAATAAATCGAAACGTCGACTTAAGAAGAATTTGAGTTTTTTCTGTTAATCGTATTACCCGAATTCTACCGTTTGCGTAGTAATTTTTATAAAATTTACTCTTTAACTAATAACGATTGTTATTACCCCCACTCTTTATATATATATATATATATATATATATATATATATATATATATATATATATATATATATATATATATATATATATATATATATATATATATATATATAAATTAATGGGAAATAACTTGCGAGGAAGTATAATTTAAAAGAAAATTCTATTATGTAAATTGTCTTAGATTACACAAAGCAGACGTTTATCTAAGTTGGGTTACGTTTTGTTATATGTGGGAGAGAGGAAATAATAGTATATGTTTGAGAGTAAGGGCATGTTTGCTTAGGACAAGGCAGAGGGATTGATTGCTCATTTGTGTTGAGTTTTGTTAAATTCTGCAGAAATCGCGTGATTCTAAATCTAAGTAATTAATAAAATGATCAGCGATAAGAGCAACGTCCGGAGCGTGCAATAAATGGTATGCAATTTATAATTTATGTAAATTGAAAGTGTATATCAGATTTCGGAATTAGATCTTAATGCTTCATTCGCTAAACGGCGCTAATCAATTATTTATTGCCGAGATTAATTTCCGTAAGTCGAATTCAATTTTAAATCTATGCTATCAGTACTTTAAACATTTATTTGTGTATTTATTTGTGCATACACGTTTTTACAACAGAATAAGACAGTTATTCACCAATTTTTCAATAGAAACGATAACTTTGGAGTCAAATGGTACAAATGTAACTAGATGTAATTGACATCTAGTGACTTTTGCACAAACAATTACAAAACGTTTCAAACTTTAATTAATATCCAACAATTTTGTGAAAATTGTCGTTTTTATGAATCACTGTTACATTTCTAAATTGATTTCTAACATTATATAACTGATTGAAATATAATTGATTTGACAATGATAATTTTATTTTCTACGAAATACGATTGTGGCTGTAAGACACTCAGGCGATTATAGGTTTGTCATATAAACATCTTACCGTCTTTATTGAAAATCCTTAAAAGATGAGGAAATTTTAGTTTCTATTAGAAGACGGAAATAAATCATGCAATATATAAATTAATGGGACAAGTAACTTTATATGCCAGTAAATTCGAACTAAAACGTAAACAATTTTGCATAAAGACCAATAATGTACATGAAATATGTTTGACATATTCAAATAGATATTACAAATAGTAGTTTTGAAAGCTTTCCAAGAATTTGTTGCATATATTACATCTTACCAATAATAAATCAATTCATTATTATTTGCGAAAATATATTTATAAAAACCAGAATGGATACTAATTGAAGATAATTTCAAATGTGCGATTGTAATAAAGCTTGTTCAATTGATGTTAATGTGTCACTCATGTTATAGCTAACAAAAACTCCCGTCCTGGCCTCGTTCCAAAAACCGAAGAAAATTTTAAAAGCTCTTTTATTTACGGCCGCAAAAAAATCGGAGAAGGTGGCAATTAATTATTTGCGAAGTGTTTTTTCTTTTGTCGTCGCAAGGTCGCAAAATAGTTGGCGCGTAACGTGTCGCGTAAATCTCAATTTGGTCGGTTAATTGGTCTGGCGAGCGCATTTTCGAAATGGCCACCTACAATGTGCACACTTAGGGAGGCGAATAGTTGTTAAGTGTTTGGGTGTGTTTCGGTAACGCACCACTATACCAATTAGGATTTCTCGAATGGTTCTTCATTTCCCTGTTGAAAGTTCAAAAACCAATTATCGGAGCTCTCGTTGCCTGCGGCGGATTATTGGAAAATCGAGAGGCGCTGTTATTGATATAAGTTGAGGGGTAGGAAATAAGGACGTTTATTGTGCGTAAGAATGGTTGTTCCTAAATTAAAAATCTTCGAAATTTGTCCATCAACTAAAACAGATTTTTTTTTAATAAAATTATAATAAAATGTTTAAATATTTTATTTATGTAATCGATGATTTTACTAAAAAATAGAGCACAAAGTTATGATAGATTATTTCATATAATAATTTTCATATATTTCGTATATTTCATATATGGGGTAGATGTACCGTTTGTGGCCACTTTAAGCGATTTCTTGTTTTAATTAAGAATTCATCAATCAAAACAAAACATTTAATAACAGGGAAATTAATAAATCATGTCTTAAATGTATTAGTAATTGTATTCTGTACCTCACTTACGTCTTGAATACTCTTATATCAGTTTTGGTATTGTTTACCATCAGTCTGTCTTGCTAAACCACTGTCCAATTTCCGTTATAACAATATTGGCAATAGAGTGTATTTGTTCTACGTTTTTGTTCATTAGTAATAAACTAGAGTCCTCTGCAAACTGAATTATGTCGTGGGACGTGTTTTTATTATACTCTGGATCATTGACGTATAGCGTAAACAATAACGGGTCCATTATGCTGCACTGTGGGCTTTGATTAATCTGGTTGCTTTAATCTGGATGCTTTCATTAATCTGGGCTATTACCTTGCCTTATCTATAGTTTCATGACATGCCTTCGATCTGCGAGAAATGAATTGATAAATTTGAAGAAATTTGAGTCACTCGTCGTATATCATATTTTTCCACCTTTTCTAGCATTATGGTATGATCAACCATGCCGTAAGCTTTATAAAGTTCCAATAACACACCACATGGAATTATAGGTTTTTCTAAATTTTTAAGAACCTTTTTCGTTAAATAATAATATGCCATGTCAGTACTTCTCCATTTAGTGAAGCCTTTTACTTTTATAGTATACAATTAACTTTTATAGTATACAAATATATTATAATAATATTAATACAATTATAGTTCTGAAGATAAATGGAATTTCTGCTTACCTTAAGTTTTTCAGTAATTTTAGAAAAATTTGATAAGAGACTAATTGATCTATAAATAACAATGTAATGTTCATCACCGTTCTGATACAATGGGGTTATAACTGACTAAACAACCTAGTCTTGTCTGCCTTATCTTGTCCACCTATTCTTGTCTGTCTAGTCTTCTCTGTCTAGTCTTGCCTCTATAGTCGTGTCTGTCCAGTCTTATCTGTCTAGTCTTGTCTGTCTAGACTTGTCTACCCGGTCTTGTTTGTCTAATCTTGTCTGTCCAATCTTGTCTGTCTAGTCTTGTTTTTTTTTTACGGAGGAGGGAGAATTATTGCACGCCGGGCCTTCATACCCGTGTAGTGTGGGACTCTCTATCTCTATCGAGTTCTTCGTGACAAGCATACCCACTAAAACACACCCTCTATCTCTTCACTACACTCCACCTGGAGCTGCGTGAGCATTATCTCATGGGTGGTGGTGTTTGTTCTAATCGCTTTCGTCTTCAGTCTTATTAGTTATGTAGTCATGTGCTTAATTACTTTTCGGCCTTTTCGTCACATATCTAGTCGTCCACGTTGCTTTCCTTATGTGTCGTGCTATATATGGTCGCCTTTCATTCCCTCTCCATTTGTTCTTTTCCCATCATGATTCCGGTTATGTCAGCTTCTACTGCATCCCAGTTATGTCTAGTCTGGTCTATCTAGTTTTGTCTGTTTAGTCTTGTCTGTCCAGTCTTGTCTCTCTAGTCTTGTCTCTCTAGTCCTGTCTGTCTAGTCTTGTCTGTCTAGTCTTGTCGGTCCAGTCTTTTATGTCCAAACTTGTCTGTCCAGTTTTGTATGTATAGTCTTACCGATCTAGTCTTGATTGTCTACCTAAGTAAATTTACAACCATCATTATGTGGAGTTCCTAAGGTTTTCTTTTATCTTTTATTTTTTTATTGTGTAAATATGTATTATATAAATATATATATATATATATATATATATATATATATATATATATAAATATATATATATATATATATATATATATATATATATATATATAGAGAGAGAGAGAGAGAGAGAGAGAGAGAATAGAGAAATAAATTAGTTATAAAAAAAAATTAAAAAAAAAGTTTTGATTGTCTGGTCTTGACTCTCTAATCGTGTCAAGGTTTTGTCTCTGGACAAAACTACTCTCTAGGTTTCTGCCTTGGATATCAAGATTAAAAAGCAAAACTTAAGCATGAATTTTCTATAGGATTAGTTTATTCATTTCTATCAAATCTTGTCCCCCAAGTTTTATCAACACTTGTTTATTCAATACATGTATACTTGTTAATAGCTGATGTCAGATTTAGACTACCCAGTCCTAAATAACAAGACGAGTCTAGTCTTTTAAAACTTGTCTAGTCTTGTCAAGACCAGTCTATTAAAACTTGTCCAGCAGGTACTAACAGATAAAGCTTAAAAAGCGTTGTGTATCTAGCCCGCTTAGTCTTGTTCGATTAGACCTGTCTGTGTATTATTTTCTGACTAATCTCTGTTTAGTATCTCCGACTAGTATTTCTGTCAAATTTAGAAAAGATAGCTCTTCGATAGATAGGGTAAAATATGTTATGAATATAGTACAAAACGAACAAGAAAAATATGCACGCTTATAACAATAGACATCAGAAATGCCTCTAATGCGGCAGCGAGGCACCACATTACGGATGAATTGACAAAGAGAAATAAACCGCCATATCTACTAAGAATGGTATGTAGCTATCTATGCGACCGAGGCATCATCCTCCGTGCTGAAAACAAACTTCAAACCAATGGCGCCAGCAGTGGTATTCCACAGGGCTCCGTAATGGGCCGGACCCTATGAAACGTACTCTACGGCGGTGTCCTAAGACTGAAGTTACCCGAAGGAGATATTATTATAGGTTTTGCGGACGATCTGGCATTCACGGTAGTTGGTAAAACAGAAAGAGGCACCATGCTTAGAGCTAACTTGACGATTGAACAAATCACCAAATAAATGTCATCAAACTCTCTCCACCTAGCAACGGAAAAGTTCCAAGCAGTCTTGATAACGGGATACAGAAAGTTAGCCCCTATGTCCTTTAAAGTGATGTGTGTGGACAAAAAACTCCTAAAAGTACTATGGCACCATAATAGACAAAAGTCTGTCCTTTGCACAGCACATTGAAAAAGCGACAGAAACTGGAAAAACTAATGCCTAATTTGGGGGGGGGGGGGGGTCTATTACAGCACATTTAGGGACTCAATCCAAAAATACCAGCCATCGAACATTTGTTTTCGGAAACCAGACGGCAAAATAGCAGTTAACAATATATAAAACTGTGAACTATTATCAAAACACTTCGAGGAAATCCTTAACTGTGATGCAGCTGAAGGTTTTTGGCGAACAAGCTGAATAACAACCAACACAGGAGTTGACTCTAAGCCACCGGATATAAATAAAATTAAACTAATAATTGCAGACCTCAAAAACCACAAAGCACCAGGGGAGGATTCCATCACAGCGGAAATGCTAAAAACATGCAACTCGAGGATGGATGGTAGAAAACATTTGCTGATCATGATCAAGACGATTTGGGAGGTAGAAGACATCCCAGGAGAGTAAAAAGAAGCAATAATACAACCAATACATAAGAAAGGAGACAAGAAAAACGTTAATAACTATCGAGGAATCTCACTACTACTGGTAGTGTATAAGATAATATCCAAAGCTATATTAAAAAGGGCAGAGGCACAACTAGATGGCCAAATCGGGGAGTCCCAAGGAGGCTTTAGAAAAGGAAAGTCATGCATGCATAGAACAAGTAATGTCTCTGAAAATGATACAAAACCACTTCACATGAATCGGAAAAAAAAATGGTAACAATATTCGAAGATTTCCAGAAAGCTTATGACTCCATCGACAGAAATGCATTATTCAAGGTACTACAGGATATGGAATTGGACAACAAAACACGTAAACTAATAGAAGCAACTCTAACCGACACATATTCCAAGGTGAAATTTAAGGGACTGCTATCGAGACTGATCAAAATCAAAACGTGAGTTAAGCAAGGAGATGGGATTTCACCATTGCTGTTTAACTGCGCGCTGGAAAAGGTCATAAGAGAATGCAGAATGAAGGTAGGAGGGAAAAACTTGCAAGGCATAAAGCTGACTAAAGATAAATACACAGGAAAACCCATTACAGTGGACTGCTTGACCTTCGCAGACGATATAGTGATATTCGCAAACTCGGAGGAGGAAGCTAAGACTGAAACTCTCATAGAAATCGCGAAAAAAATTGGCCTACAGATATCTTTTGAAAGAACAAAGTACTTCACTACGAAACTAGCTGCGAAACTGAGAAATATGGGTGAAACAGGAACAGTAGAACAGTACCAGATAATCAATGCATATATTCATCAAGCAGCAAAGGAAGATTTAGGATACTGTGATCATGGCAAGAAATCGAATTCTCAATGGTGGACGAAAGACATAACAGACATTATAAATGAAAAGAAAAGGGCCTATATAACTTGGTAAAGAACAAAAGATCAAGAAGACCGAAAAGCGTATGTCAAACTAAACAGAGAAACAAAGAGAATAGTGTCAAAAAAGAATAATGAACTCTGGGAAAGAAAATGTGAAGACGTAGAGAGGTATCTGGGAGGCAGAAGAGTAGCACAAGCATGGAAGTTTATTAAAAATATACGAAAAGAAAGAAAAGAAAGGAGAAATATAAACATAATCCAAAACAAAAAATGGGAAGAACATTATAGAACGCTACTGACAGAAAGCAGGAAAGAATTTTTAGGAGAGATTGACGAAGTTATTATCAATAACGAGATTGAAATACAGGCAATAAATAAGAACGAAGTAAGGAAGGAACTTAAAGATATGAAAAATGGTGAGGCTGCTGAACCTGCAGACATTCCTATTGATCTGATTAAAAATGGTCCCGACATACTAATAGAAAACCTTGTAGATATTTTTAATAAATGTTTAATTGAAGGACAGGAGATCCCAAAAATTTGAATTTAGCATACATCAGTTCCATATACAAGAAAGGAGACAGAAAAGTATGTGGGAATTACAGAGGGATAAGTGTTACAAGCTCGGTAGGAAGGTTGTATGGTCGGATAATAAAGAAAATAATCGAACTGGAGTACCAGGATATAGAAGAGCAGAGTGGCTTCCGGGCAGGAAGGTCCTGTATGGACAATATTTATACTCTCCAGCAAATAATAGAGAAGCGTGTAGCTCGAAACCTTCCTACTCATCTTGTCTTCATTGATCTTGAAAAAGCCTACGATACGTACCTTTAAAATTGCTATTTAATATATTAACGAAGACGGACATAAAGAGAGGATATATCAGAGCCCTACGCAACATCTACAAAAATCCACAGAGTATGCTGAAGACTTAAAATATTTTTTTCAGAATCATTTCGAATAACAAAGGGCCTTAAACAAGGATGCTGCCTTTCCCCTACTCTTTTTAAAATTTATATTCAAGAAGAGCTACAAAAATGGAAAAAAATGTTCAGGCATGGGCATTAAGGTTGACGACAACTACCTGTCAACATTATTCTTTGCTGATGATCAGGTGTTAATTGCGAACTGTGAAGAAGATGTAGACTACATGTTAAGAAAACTTAAAGATGAATATGAATTGGCGGGAATGAAAATGAACGTAGCCAAAACAGAGTACTTAAGAGTAGGTGAAGAAGATGAAGATAAAGATCTGCAGTTAAGACAGATAAGAAAATGAGAATACAAATATCTAGGTAGTATTATATCAAACAAAGGCTCATCTGTCCAAGATATACGACGCAGGACACAACTAGAACAAAAAGGCGTACGGGTTTTGAATCCTTTACTTTGGTCCAATCGAATCCTCTTAAAAACAAAACTGACACTCTACAGAGCAATCGTAAAGCCAATATTAACATAGGGGTTAGAATGTGGGCAGTTGACGGAATCAGCAAGGAAGAAGATAGACGCCGTAGAAATGGATTTTCTCAGAAGAGCATGCCGAATATCTAGGTTAGAACACATACCAAATGTAGAAATTAGACGACTTACAAATAGAATACACAAAACAACTGAAAGAATAGAAACAAGGCAGCTTATATGGAATGGACATATGAGGCGTATGGAAGAACACATGTGGCCAAGAAAGGCATTTGAATACTCTCCACCGAATAAGAGGAAACGAGGAAGATCAGCTACGACATGGTTAGATGGAGTTATGGCAACGATGAGGGACCGGGCAATCAATGAAGATGTCTGGAGAGATAAAAACATATATATATATATATATATATATATATATATATATATATATATATATATATATATATATATGTTTATATATATATATATATATATGTTTATATATATATATATATATATATATATATATATATATATATATATATATATATATATATATATATATATATATACTTCACTACGGAAAAAAGTCGGTACAGAGAAAAATTAAAATTAGGTACGCATAAATTGGGCGTGTCTCAAAATTTAAGTATTTAGGAGAAATAATAACACCAAATGGAAACGGCAAAGAAGCATACGATAATAGAGTCTCAAAGTTAAATAGAGCATACTTTTTATGCGGAGGTATTTATAGCAAGAAATCCATCTTCATAAACGCGAAGATAAGACATCTATACAGTGCTTGAACCAGAAGTACTATATTCCGCAGAATGTATAACGCTCGACCAAGTAGGCTGGATAGATAGATAGAAAAATAAAAACCGAGAAATAAGAATTCTCAGGAAAATTCTAGGGCCAGTAAAAGTGGGCGAGGCTTGGAGGCTCAGAAGTAACGAGGATCTATATAGCAGTAAACAAACAGAATGACTATCAACTACCATGAGAAAGCATAGAGCTTCCTTTTATGGACACATAATCTGAATGAGTAATGATAGGCTCCTCAAAAGAATCATAATCGCCCGGAAAATCCTAAGAGACCGTATAAAATAACCTACGTATATAATAACCGTATATAATAACCTACGGCGATTTCCCGGCAAGAGAGACAAGGATGAGCGGCACGAAATGTGACCCTGAAAAAAAGAAAACACAAAGCGAAATGATGAAAAAGTACTGGGAGAAAAAGAAGAAAAAAACTGGAAAGAAGAAATAACAAATTAATAAATATTGTGAACATACTGTTGTTGTTGTTAAGCGCGATCCAGAATGGCCAAATATCGCAATTTAAAAAAACTTGGGGGGCGGGGGGCTAGAGGCAGTAAACGTAGGCTTTTAAGCCCTGTGGCTCACTCTGCCATGCTTTATGGAGATCTCATATGGGTAGCGGCTCTTAATAGAGAAAAAATCATCAACCAATTAACAGTATACCAGAGAAAAATGGCCCAACGATGCAGCTTTACAAATTGCAGGTATCCCACCCACCGAACTTCGGGAAAAATATAGATATGATCGATATGTGGCAGGCAAAGATAAAACTTCTAAAAAAGAGGCCGGTACCAAACTTATTCAGCATTGGCAGGAAAAGTGGAATAACTTCACAAAAGGCAAGTGTGCGAGGTTCCTCAGCCATGACATTGAAACATGGATCACTCGACGACACGGGGAAGTATCATATTATTTCACCCAATTCCTCACGGCCACGGATGTTTTCGATATAGCCTTGGAACGTCCTCGACGAAGGTGTAATCGGCGTTACCCGTACGTGCTAACATCATAGGTTTTGCGGACGATTTGTCAGTTAGCCCCTATTTCTTTTAAACTGATGTGTGTGGAGAAAGAACTCCTTAAAATACCTTGCCACTATAATAGACAAAAGTCTGTCCTTTGCAGAACACATTAAAAAGCGGCAGAAACTGGAATGAAAACAACTGCGTCACTGGAAAAACTAATGCCAAATAGGGGGCGGCGGGGTGAGGGGCTCAAATAAAAACACAAAAATCGAACACCTAATCCCACGCAGCACGGAAGGGGGAAGTAGATAGTTCAACTATAGCAACGTGTCAACTAACACCCTGAAGAAATGCGATAAGCGATTCGTAGTAAGTTACAGTTTGGCAGACACTGGTCTAGATTAACAAACTAGACTACTCCGGGCTTCAATTCTATCCTGGTGAAAATGAAGTGTCGTCGAAGTGCAACGAAGTGTTTCGGAGACAAATCAAGTGTCGTCTAAATGTAACGAAGTGTTTCGGAGACAAACGAAGTGTCGGGCGGTACAAATGTCAACACTTCCCCGACATTTCGACGAGTCTTCACAATACAAAATTTGAACGAAGCTTCACTGCTCAAATTTTATTGTTCCAAAAGACACTTTTCTGACGACAACTTCGTTGGCGCATTAACGACACTTCGTTCAGACACATTGACACTTGGAGTAGTCTAGTTTGTTAATCTGGACCGTACAGTTTGGCAGACACTGGAATCATATTAACAAACTAGACTACTCCAGGCTTCAATACTATCCTGGTGAAAATAAAGTGTCGTCGATGTGCAACGAAGTGTTTCGGAGACAAACGAAGTCTCGGGCGGCACAAATGTCAACACTTCCTCGACATTTTGACGACACTTCACAATAAAAAAGTTGAACGAAGCTTCAGCGATCAAATTTGATTGTTCCAAAAGACACTTTTCTGACGACACTTCGTTGGCACATTAACGACACTTCGTTCAGACACATAGCATTGACAGTTGGAGTAGTCTAGTTTGTTAATCTAGACCAGTGTTTCCCAAACTGAATTACTTACTACTGTGCACATTGCACCAAACTAAACTACTTACTACTGTGCCGGGGTCAGTAGCGGACTAAGCCTAAAGCGGGCCCTTTAAATCCGGGCCTATTTTTCATGACACATACCTTGCGTTAGGTAGTTTGGTTTTAAAGCATATAGTATGTAGTTCTCAATCGCAACTCACATAAGATACAATACATTCAGGAGACACTGATTTTAAATATCTACGTTTGACTTTTTAAACATTTGCGTAGTAAAGGCTCGATCATATTTACACACATCGACACTCGCGGGCGTAGATGCTTAAGCACGGGAAAGCTCGTCCACAGTTGTCGGCTAAACACGGGAACGCTCGACCACACTTGTCGACTAAACACGGGAACGCTCGTCCACACTTGCCGACTAAACACGGGAACGTAGGCGGCTTACTTGTATGGTTAACCAAATGGGGCTAATTAAACCCAATTAAAAGAAAAAACAATATCTGCCTAGTGTTGTTTGTCTAATCATATGTATTGAGTCACGTCTACCAACACCCTGAAGCAATGCGATAAGCGGTATGCGATATGCGAGAAAAGCGAATTGCGATATACGATAAGCTTATAACGTTAGACATCAGAAATGCCAATTAATTCGGCAGAGATATACCGCCAGATCTACAAAGAATGGTACCTACCTATCTATGCGACCGCAGCATCATTCTCCGTTCTGAAAACAAAGTTCAAACCAGTAGCATCAGCATTAGTGTTCCACAGCGCTCCGTAATGGGACCGAACATGTGGAACGTACTCAAAGACGGTGTCCTAAGGCTAAAGTTACCCGAAGGAGTTAACATCATAGGTTTGGCGGACGATCTGGTACTCACGGTTGTGAAAGAGGCACTATGCTTAGAGATAACTTGGCGATTGAACAAATCACATACTACTGTCTATATTACTGTAAATAATACTGTCTATACTACTGTCTACTACTGTGAATAGATGTCAACAAACTCTCTCCACCTAACGATGGAAAAGTTCGAGGCGGTCTTGATAACGGGATACCGCAACGGGTTACGGGATAATGCAATAAGCGGTTCGGGAGTGTTCGGTATAATTTCAGGCGACTCACTTGTATGGTTGACCAAATGGGGCTAATTAAACCCAATTAAAAGAAAAAACAATATCTGCCTAGTGTTGTTTGTCTAATCATATGTATTGAGTCACGTCTACCAACACCCTGAAGAAATGCGATAAGCGGTATGCGATATGCGATAAAAGCGAATTGCGATATACGCTAAGCTTATAACGTTAGATATCAGAAATGCCTTTAATTCGGCAGAGATATACCGCCGTATCTACTAAGAATGGTTCCTAGCTATCCATGCGACCGCAGCATCATCCTTCGTGCTGAAAACAAAGTTCAAACCAGTAGCGTCAGCAGAGGGGTTCCACAGGGCTCCGTAATGGGACGTAATCGACGAGAGTGTCCTCAGTCTGAAGTTACTCAAAGGAGTTAACATGGGTATTGCGGACGATCTGGCACTCGCGATCTGGAACTCGCTTAGAGCTAACTTGGCGATTGAACAAATCACAAAATAGATGTCAACAATCTCTGTCCACCTACCACCGGAAAAATCCGAAGCGATCTTGATAACGGGATACAGAAAGATACCCCTTATGTCCTTTAAAGTGATGTATGTGTAGAAAGAACTCCTTAAAATACCTTGGCATCATAATGGACAAAAGTCTGTCCTTTGCAGAGCACAATAAAAAAGCGGCAGAAACTATAATGAAAATAACTGCTGCACTGTGAAAACTAATGCCAAAAGGGGGGTGGGGTGTTAATAAAAGCACTGTGGCTAACGCTGTCATGCTTTAAGGAGCTCTCATATGGGTAGAGTTATCCCTTAATTGGGATCAACCAATTAGCAGTATACCAGAGAAAAATGTCCCTACAAGTGCTTACCGAAAGTGAACAGTACCTCGCGATGCAGCTTTTGTAATTGTAGGTATTCCACCTCGATCGATATGAGGCAGGAAAAAATAAAACTTTTTATTTGTGCTTACACTAGCTACAAGTGCTTACCGAAAGTAAACAGTACCTCGCGATGCAGCTTTTGTAATTGCAGCTATTCCACCTCCATCGATATGAGGCAGCAAAAAATAAAACTTCTTGAAAAGAGGCCTATACCAAACTCACTCAGGGGTGGCAGGAAAAGTGGACTAACTGCATAAAAGGTCAGTGGACGAGGATCCTCATGCCAGATATTAAAACTTGGGTCATTTGACGACACGGGGATCACACGGTCCTCACGACCACGGATGTTTTCAAGTTTACCTCCACAACGTTGGAGCATCCGACGCAGATTGCGCATGCTATGGTTTGGTCGATAGTGTCACCTTAGTGTCATCATATTCGAGTATGCGAGATGGGATAACGAGAGGGGATGTTGAATAATAGACTCGATTCCCACAATATGATGGCGCACCTACTGAAATCTCAGATAGAATGGAACACTATCCACAAATTGGTCAAGACAATAATTACGGAAAAAGAAAAATCGAACCCCTAATCGCACGCACTGCGGAAGGGGGAAGTAGATAGTACAACTGTAGCAACATGTCAACCAACACCCTGAAGAAATGCGATAAGCGGTTCCGGAGTGTTCGAGTTCACTTATGTGGTCAACCGAATGGTGCTATCTGCACTCAATTAAAAGAAAAAACAATCTATTTAGAGTGTTGTTTGTCTAATCATATATATTTAGTCACGTATATCTAGTTTTGTCTATCTATTCGAAAAAATAAAATATATAAAAATGGTCTTTGTATTTTTTGATCAATAGAAGAAACACTTTAAAATAGTTTGAAATTTGCCTATAATTTGATTAGTTTCAACAAAAATGGTTTGTCTATTCGGTAACTTGGGAAGGGACTTTTTATTTAGAGACTAGAGATCTTTTATTAGTATTTTGATAAATAAATGTACTTTATACTTATTACTTAATTATTACTTATAAATGTATACTATAAATGTACTAGATTTAGCATATTTAGTTTGTTAGACGATATGCTGAGCTATTTTTGCTGAGAAAACTAATAATTAGTTTTAACAACTTTTGAGTATTGTGGGTATAAAACTATCAAAGTTTAGACAATTCGTAGGGGTAAGCAGTACTGTGATGGGTCATTTTAGAAATCGAACAATGAAAACAATAAATTGCATGCTTGTATAAAATCAATTTACGAATTATTATAGTGCTATTAATTGTAAAAAACGTCACTTTTCTATTTAAATAATAATTCGATTCAAAAATTTAAAATTTTATAGAAAATAAGAAGATAAATATTTGATTCATCAAAAAACATTAGTTATTGATCATAAGAATATAGTGATTGTCTAGTGGATTTACAGTAATTAGTCAACGCTCTATAATAAATAAAAGTAATTTGAAAATATGAAAAACTATTATGAACTAGTGATCACTCCAGTGATGAACACTCCAGTGATCTAATAAAAGAAAAATATTTAATTATTGTTAAAAAAAAACAATTCAAACATAAATTTATAATTAATGTTATGATTATTCATTTAATTGCCACCAATATTATCTTGATCCTCAATCAACTATATGATTTTTTTCCGGCAGTTTTTTTTTTCTAAAGCTTTCGGTTTTTCTTTTTGTTTATCTTTTTATTTTTTTTTTCTAATTGGTAAAACCATCCTACGTTATAGATATATAATTATTTCATACAAACTTAAAACAATCGGAACACAGCCTGAATATATAAATATATTCAACCTTTCCGGAGCTATATAACATTTACTGAGTCTTTTTAGGACTACCAAAACAAATCTCATATGAAATTTGTCAGTTATTTAATAGCTTTAAGTCCACCTTCGTGACACTCAACAAAAACCATAAATATAACAACCATTAAGTTTGAAATTGCCGTGATCAATTTCATAAACAGTTTGTGCCCTAAGAGGGGCTATTATGTTTTCTATTGTTTATTATTATTCTTTTCATTTTTGGACATTACATAAAATAAGTATCATCGGCATTGGAAACACGAGTCAGATCTTTTAATATGTTAAAATATTTAATTTTTGATATATAATCATATATTTCACTCAACCACTTTTTAATATCACTCTCACTTACACAAGAGCTGGATTTAGTTGCTCTTTCTGGAAATCTTTCAATAAGAATCGGATTCCTTTAAAGAAAGGCTTTATACCACCCATTTCCTAGAACATTGTGACAAAAAGGATATTTTATTTTGATCCAAAAACTCTTTGACAATAGCTTGTATAATTGATCTTTCTTCTAGGAAATCGTCTTGGTTGACAATCAATTATCCAACGTACTAGGTCCTCTTCTGCATTGCAGCCTAATACAGGAGACGGACCGGTAGTAGATTTTATGAATGCATTACTAAGTCTAAATTGAATTGTTAGTTTGGAAATACCATACTTTTTTGAAGCTATGCATTGTGACATCCCATTTTAAACTGCGTTAATAGCATCTTCAATTTGATTATCCGTATATTTTTTTATAAAACTGGTAAATAACTGGCATATTTCACACGAGATTTGTTTTGGTAGTCCTAAAAAGACTCAGTAATTTGTTATAAAGCTCCGGAAAGGTTGAATATATTTATATATTCAGGCTGTGTTCCGATTGTTTTAAGATTGTACCTTTTCTTAAGTTTGCCATTTTATGTATATTAACACTAGCGTATTTAACCTAGAAATAAATAAATTAGTATTTTCACTAACTACAATAACAAATACATAATTAAATTCAAGTAAAATAGATTTTTAATTTTTAATTGTTTTAAAATTGTGTACTGAATATTTTGCTTGTCCTCTTATTTGTAGGTTAAAAACTCTAGGAATAACTGTCACCTAGTTTCTCTAACGTCAAAATACTAATTGGTAGGATGATCTATCACTATAAAAATTGTTTATCGTGCGATATTTATTGTCTTATCATATTTTTCACAGTCAGTACTTTATTTTTATCAAAAAACTTTTTATTTCGATAATGTAAATCTGTCTTCATTTACAAATGTCAAAAATCAGCACAAAAATCATTTTTAAATCATAAAAATATCTAGAAATAGTAAGGTTACTTTTTGTACATTTCTGTCTAAAATGACGTAAATCTCGGACTGCTCATTTTATTAATTAAATACACACATGAAACTTTAAGTTATAACAAAGTTATGGGTTGTATCCAATACACAAAGGAATATAGAATTTTCTTCTGTTAATAAACAATTATGTCACCAAAAAATTGTCTTATAGTTATATAGTTTTCAAATTATGGCCAATCACTACCTACTGATCAACAACTGTACTATTTACCCCTAACGCTAGATATCTAATTAGACAGCTTTTTGTTGGAGTAGATATTCAATCTATATCCAGCAAATTTCGAATTTCTAAAAAACATATTCTAGAATTATTTGTAAATTTTCAAAACATAAGTAACAGTATCTTTTAACCACAAAATCCATAAAATAATTTAATATCTTAATTAGTCATTATTCTTAGTAAAAATCGCACATTTTTACAGCACAGTAAGTAGCGCCTTATAACATGATACAAAATGTGCGAATCCTAGTTTCTCTACAAAAATCTTCAAGAGTTAGAGTTCCTATTTCCCTCCTACTCCCGACAACTTCTTTGTATGATCAAAATCTAATCAAATTTTAACGATATTTAGACTACTAACGGAACGGAGTATAAAAATTTAACGAACTGCAAGCATAGTACATTATATATACATAGTATATAGTATATAATGCATAGTACTTATATATATATATATAGTACATACTGCTATATTACTATATTACTATAGTACTATAGTATACTACTATAGTACATACATATAGTACATATAGTATATAGTATACTACTATAGTACATACATATAGTACATATATATGTACTGCATAGTAAATAGTATATAACATATGCATGCAAGTAGTCTAAATGTTGATATATTTATTTGAAATTTACTACTAACATATTACAAACTTTTACTTTTAAATATTGAAAATTTGGAAGGGCCTGAAAAATGTTTTTTTTAGAAGTTTTAAAACATACTAAACATTGTTCAAGTTTTTAGAATAAAACTAGGCATTTGACCCTTTTACAATTTTATCTACAACCACTATTGTGAATGCCCATTTTTGTACAGTTTGTAGACCTTGTAAATACATCATAACACACACGTAGGTAACAGTCCGCGATTGATGATAAGTTATGATTGATAATACACACGTGCGTTTTGTTTACGATTCGTTGATTGGTTGAGAGCTGCTACTACTTGCTCATATGTTCAGCTCCTACTGTGCCACAATTCAAATTACCGGAAACCTACATTGCGTACATTGGGTTGCCAATATCTATATGCACTCTCAATCCAGTTTAACCCAAATAAGTACTAAATAATAAGCTATCTAAACTTTAAGAATGTATTTCTATTCATTTATATCAAGTTAAATAATGTCGAGCAACAGTTATATCTGAAAATACAACTGTTTGTTTATTATAATGTTAAATAATGTACCTAATTAGAAATAAATTTGTTACATCAAACATATTTTTTTCATTAGGCAGGAACAAATTAGTGTGGTCGTAGATAAAGTTTAGTACATAACTCGAGTTGTAAGGCAATTGCGTACTCGTGGAATTACGCACTCCACGCTACGCGGGTCGTGCGTAACTCACCGCTCGGACGTAATATGCTTCTTACAACTCTCGCTACGTAATATACAATTACACTTATAGAGTTAAAACTGTTGCTATCATGTCTTCAATATTATATGCGAATACAAAGAATAATTTTAATAGAAGCAATCGTTTTCAAACAGCTGTTAATTGCTAAAGGTATCGCTAAAGTTTGCACGCTGCATTTATTATAAAAAAATATTAACCCTATCAATCTATGCTACATTTATTAATAATTAAACATACTTCAGAGACAACATACTTACCATCAATCAATAATTATAATAATAAATTTTATATAAAATATTGTTGTTCTATGCGGAAATAATATATTAAAGTCAGCTGTGTTATGTATTTAGGAAGTAATAGGTTATCCCTTACACGGAAATTTATATATAATGAACCCTATCCACCTTTGCGGTCAGACATTAACGGAACTACAATTAACACTACTCGGTTAGTCGGAAAGCTTACATAAGTAAAACTCGACCGCATTGCCGAAAAGTGGAGAAACATTATTCAAGCGGCCCCAGTGAATTGAAGGTATATAATTTGAAAATAGACAATTAAGATTCTCCATCGACTTGAGCAATTATTTATACGTTTCCTTCCGGAATTATCTCAAGTATATTTTAATCCGGTCTTGTAAGCTGTTGGGTCCATCAATTATATAACCTTCCAATTTCATTTAGCCTCGCCTTTTAATTTACTTAACCCGCGTGCGTGACTATTTTATCAGTTACCCGTATTTTACCTTTTATATCTAGCTGTATTTTTAGAGAAGCATTTTATATTTGAAGAGATAAGATTTCAATATCTTGCCGGTTAAAGAGGATATATCGATTTGTGTAGGTTCGGTAATCACTCATTCAGAGTGTATTTATGATCGAATAGAACACGATAATCTTTGACATGCACAGAATTTGTTTCGCAAAGTACATGTATGTTTCTCCATTTCATCAGGATTTTAAAAGAAATAGGTTCGCATGAGCCAGTATCCGGAAGCTCAATGCGCTTTAGGCTGATGGTATACGTGCAAACAAACGATCCTTGTATATTTACCCCGGCGCCAATTGATTTATAGTCTCAGTTCACTTACCTTTACTCTTCCTTAAAAAAATATGACAAATAAATAAATCGTTTGAGTAATTTAATTGATTTCTGTTTCAGATTACCTATGTTTTAATATTGGAATCTCTGGACGGCTTTAGGATATGCACAAAGACATCAGTTCAGTGTGCGAGGACATCCTCGTAATATTTGGGCTCTAAGTGCAGAAATTTAACAGAGATTTGCGATTCCTTTCAAGTTTGCGTTCAAAGGCGCACCATGGGTTACGACAACCTGTTAAAGGTACTTCAAAGAAAACTTATTTTGGAAATATGCGAAAATGAAATTATATTTGCAGATGTTCCGCAAATGTTTGTAATTATTTTTAAAATAGTTTAAATAACTGGTTTGAGATAGAATTGTTTTAAACCTCGTTTAATCTTTATAAAACCTAAAAATATTTTGTTGAATACTTACAAATGAAAATTCGTTTCATCATTCTTCAGTTTATTTTAAAACAAATGTACGTTTTACGAACGTTATTTTACTCTACTTCCAACTATTCTATTGTCATGTTAAACTAGTAAAATATGGTATTGACAAACGACGAATATATTGTTTGTTAGAGTTTCCGTTCTCAAGACAATTGTAACAAACATGAGAAATGTATTTAAAGTAAAAATTCTTGTAAAGAAATATAATGCTGGATGTTTTCTGTGTTGAGTTTAAATACCTCGTTTTTCTTATTGAATTCTAAGAAGGGTAAGGGCTTTCAGACACGAACGTCAGTCTGGCGGAATCAACACCCCGCACATATTCCACCCCGCGACACAACGAAAGACCGAACGGCCCTGTCGATAGGAGATTGCTTTCGCGCTGACAGTTTCAAGTCCGCCAGAAACAATTCTTTCTGGGTCCCCTTTCTCTCATTCTCCCTCTATTTCACTCACACATATTTTAAACTAGTATTACTAAAATTTAAACTACTGCATATAAATAATCTATAGTTATTATTACTGAACATATAAATTCATTTAATGAGAAATATTACAAATTTATAACGGCTTTGAATGGTTTATTTTAAAAATTTACCTTTAAGGTACACGTCAATATTTCAGACGAAACGATTTCGCTAAATATAAAAATTTGTCAGTTCTCTAACATTTCACGTAAGTAATGGATTTTATTCTTACAAGTGCGAGGAGTAGCTCGGTCTTATTGCAATGATGTATTGGTTTGAAAGTGTTTCATGTAGCTCAGGAATAACAAACTTGGTTTATATTTACCGGTAATAAACCAAAGGTTCCTGTGGTGTGCAATTAAAATAATCAAGAATGGACGTAGTAGATCTATAAAGGTATTTGAGTACCACCGTTTTCACAAATGTACAAAAGAAAATAGGACATACGATTACGGAGATTGTAAAATTTCAAAAAACGATTTAAAAAGCAAGCTATACCAAATACATCCCGATAACATGAGTGCCGGTTTAATAAAAATATTTCTTTCTTTGGACAAATCCACAACACAAATTTCACAAATATAGCAAACAATGTTGATATGGTTTGTAGGAAGTATTTTATGGGATTTTTTTGCTGTTTAACTAAAGTATTCCATTCCATTTCACACGAGTTGTAAGGAAAATTAAATATAAAGTTTGACGCTACAATATTTGCAATTTGAAATCAATGACAATATGTTTAGGTATATCAATTGATGTCTGATCAAATGTCTGTAATTGCTAATTTGTAATTGCCAAAGAGATTTAATTGGCACAAAAGAAAGTTATGTACGTAAAATGTGATTATTAAATGATTCAGTCAAATCGATTCATTCTAACCGTCGCCTTAGCTTGGAGAGTCAAAACATTTATTAAAAGAACAACACATTTTGTTGCATGAGATAGATATTAAATTAATGCATTTGTTCGGGTAAAAAGTTAAATGAAGTCCAGTGTGCACTTTAAATAAACTTTCATTTGTCATCGCGTCAGCTTAAGGTTCAATGAATTTAATAGAAATCATACGAACCGACATCGAAGTATAAATGAGAGTTTCGCTATTATGTGATAGCCCTATATAACAGTAGGATAAACAGACTTGATATTACTAGAAAAAAAAAACAGGATGCATCAAAATAGGCAGACAAGACTAAGATCACAAAACTAGAGAAAACTATTAGTCAAACAAGACTCCACAGACAAGACTAGACAGACACGAATAAACAGATAAGACTAGACATACAAGCCTAGACAGACAACAGTAGAACGACAAGACTGGACAGGCAAGACTAGACAGGCAAGACTGGATATGTAAGACTAGACAGACAAGACTAGACAGGAGTATGGTAGAAAGACGACAAAACCGACGCAGCTATTTTAATAAATAACACCAACGTAACAGTCAGAGATAGTGGAACCGGCACAGGATACGTATGGGTAGAGTTACAACAAATAGTCGTGTATAGCTGTTATTACTCCCTGAATGATAGCATCCAACAGCTAGAATCCTCTTTGGGTGAACTGAAACATAGCATAAAAGGACAAACAAAGCCAGCAGTCATTGCAGGTGACTTTAACGCTAAGTCCCCATACTGGGGATGCAACATAATGGACATCATTGACAATTTGGTAATGGATTGGCTCTCTGAACTCAACTTATTGATAATTATAAATATTATAAACGGAAATATAAGGAAAAACTCCGACTTTTAGCAGAAGAGAGTATTCGTCGATCATAGACTTCATAATCACTACCGGGAATCTAACAGGAAAAGTGAAAGAATGTCAGGTCTTGGGCAGAGAGACCATGAGTGACCATGCATATGTACCTCCGATACCACATTGTCGTGGGCTTCGCCGACAGAACTCCCCCGCACCAACTATATTGGCTGGTCGACCAAGCATATAGATCAAGAAGAACTCGCAAGGGCAATCCAAATGGAAGTAACTGAATCCGCAGAGCGATCACCAGAGGAACTTATAGCTGTATTTAAAGAGCATGCATCGCCACCCTCAAACCCAAACAAAAATATCGCAAGAGACGACATGTATACTGTGGAGCGATGAAATCTCACAACTTCGAGCAAAATGTATTTAAGCCAGGCGGACTTACCAGCGAGCAGCAAAAAGAAACGATATGGACAACACTTTACAAAGCAGGGACGCATACATGTTATCAAGAAGAAATCTGAAGGTGGTTATATACATATCTAAACGGGAACACTGACATAACTGTGCAATAAAGTAGACGACAACGACAACCCATGGAGAAATAGCATATATATATATATATATATATATATATATATATATATATATATATATAAACATACAATATATATACAATATATAAACATATGAAGTCGCTACACGGGAACTGAAATTGAGAGACTCAAACCTCCAAATAACAATTCATACGGTGAAGGAGGTTGCGGATATACTGTTTCCATCTCACGACAAACCGACGTGTAAAATTCCAGAGGTAAGAGAAATTGTCCACAGAGGAACTTCAATACCGCAGCAAGAAACTAAGCAATGGCAGAGCACCAGGCCTGTTTGCCAGAGTTTTAATTTTTGCTCCTCCCAAAAAAAGGGCAAAAAGACATAATGATACTGCCAACCATAGGAAAATACTCCGCCTATGATGGGAATGAGTGAACTGAGTAACTCTGAGACATCACAGCCGGTCCCAAGACCGGAAAAAAGAGGCGGGTTGAGCATAGGGCTAACAACCCGATCTTGTAAAAAGAGATACTTTTATGCAGACCAACGATTCGCCACGGAACAGGACGGACATAAGACGAAGGCCATGGCTATGTAAGAAGGATATGAGTATTAGAACCCTGAATGTACTAAGTTGGCACAGGGTAGGAGCAGCGCAGAGGACGATAGAACAGTTAGAGAAAATCTGGATGGATATCACGGCAGTACAGGAGATCTGATGGACGGAGTCAGGACAGCAGAGGATTGGAAAATCTGCTGTATTTTGAAGCGGAAGTCGAAACCAACGCCGCGACTTTGGAACTGGTTTTGTCTTGCGAGAGGAACTGATAGGATCTGTTATCAAGCTTAGACCTGTGAATGAATGGATCTGTCCAATCAGATTTGCAGACAAGTGGTATAACTATTCGATGTTATCCATACACGCACCAAATGAAGAAAAAGACGACCTAAGTAAGGAATCCTTCTATGATAAACTAGAAAGAGCTATAGACCGAATACCCAAACAAGACATGGTAATAATGTTGGGAGACTTCAACGCTAAAGTAGGAAGATAGGAGGCCAGTACAGAGGAATACAGTAATTGACAAACATAGCCTGCATGAATACTGTAACGATAACGGAACCCGACTAGTGGACATGGCAGCATCCAAAAATCTATTGATAAAATCAACAATGTTTGAAAACAAGAATACACATAAGTAGTCCTGGATATCCAACGATAGAGTAACAAGGAACCAAATCGACCATATATTGGTTTATGCAAGGTATAGCAGCAATGTAACCGATGTAAAAAGCCTTAGAGGCGTGGATGCTGATAGTGATCATTTTTTGGTTAGAGCTAAGGTGCGAGCAAGAATATCTAGCCAAAAGTACCAAAACACAATCTAGCCCCCTACACGGAATACTGAAACATTTAAAGACGACAACAAGAAACAAGAATACCAGAGGAGTCTAACAGCACAACTGGAGGCAACATCCAGACAAGAGGATGTTGCGAAAATATGGACGAACATAGCGAAGTCAATAATCGCAAGAACACAAACGCTAGTTAGGAAAATAAAGGCTAAAAGAAGGAACTCGTGGTACGACAAGGAGTGTGAAGAGAAGCTAAGCGCAAGAAATATGGTCAGAATGGAAGCGCTGCAAGACTCAAATTAACACATTAGGGATAAATACAGAAAAAACAAGAACAGCAGCACGGAGAACACTTAGAGTCAAAAAAGAGCGCACGAACAAATAATGCTAGAAGAACTGGAAACAAGTAACCAAACTAGGATTTTTTTTCAAGAAGTGAGAAACATTAAAGGAGGCTCCAGACCCAGAACTGACATGTTTCTTAAAACAGATAACGGAGGACTGGTGACAGATGAAAACGAGGTGACGTGGAGAAGCTACTTCGACCAATTACTGAACGCGCAGCAGGACCACGCAAGAGGTACGGTCAAATATTAAACCGTAGATCCTCTGGTCGTGGAGACAACCCTTGAAGAGGTAACGAAGGTGATCATGAGAATAAGGAATAGCAAAGCGCCGGGTAAGAATACAACACCGGCAGAGTGTCTCAAATCTTGAGGAGAAACAATTATCAAATACTTCCACACCCGCATACTCCAGATTTGGAAGGAAGAGAAAATAGCAAGTAGTTGAAAAGAGAGTGTCATCGTACCCCTACACAAAAAGGGTGACAAACTACAATGCTCCAACTATCGGGGAATATTATTGATAAATACTGGATATAAGGTCTGGCCAATTTTTCTTCTCGAAGGACTAACTCCTTATGTTGAAAACCAACTAGGCGACTACCAATGTGGGTTCAGGAAAAGAAGATCAACAGTAGACCAGATCTTCATAATACGTCAACTAATGGAGAAGTGCTGGGAGTACGATAAAGTCATACATCAACTCTTCATCGACTTCAAACAAGCGTACTACAACGTCTTGAAGGTGGAGCTGTGGAATGATTTGAGGGAACTGGGAATTCCGAGTAAACTTGTCAGCTTAACAAAGATCAGCATGGAAGTCTCCAAAAGTGTAGTTCGGATCGCGAGAAAGTTGTCAGCATTTTTTACGATAAATAATGGCTTGAAACAGGGAGACGCCATCTCCCCACTCTTCTTTAATATAGCTTATTATATACATACATACATATATATATATATATATATATATATATATATATATATATATATATAATATATATATATATATATATATATATATATATATATATGGATGCAATTACCACGGTAATAAAAATTACTACAGAAACAGCAGCCGGTACGGGAAGGACACGGAACACGAAGGACGGAAGACACGGATAAATGGCGCTGGATGTGAAAAACGCGTTCAATTCGGCTGTCTGGCAAAACGTGCTGGAGAGACAGCAGAAAGAGGCTTCCCACCTTACCTGTCAAGACTGCTGCATAGCTATTTAAGTGAACGCAGAAAATCTGCGGAACGAGAGTTAACTGAATGTGTTCCACGGGGCTCTATTTTAGGACCTACCCTGTGGAATATCCTATATGACGGGGTTCTCAGGCTGGAATTGCCGGAAGGAGTAAAGATGGTCGGCTTTGCCGACGACCTGGCTCTTGTTAAAACGGGTAAGAACGAAAGAGGATTGATGCTAAGAGCTAACAAAACCATAGAACTGGTGGAATCGTGGAAAAACAACTGAAGCTGGCTCCAGAAAAGACCGAAGCGGTGCTACTCACCGGAGGAAGACACAGCGGTCTAATTATATACAAAGTGAAAAATGCCGCAGTTACACCTAAAGACTCGATTAAATACCTAGGAATTACCATGGACAAAAAAATTATCATTTAATAAGCACGTCACACTAGCCGCGGCGAAGGCGCTAAATACGTTAGAAGCACTGGGTAGAATAATGCCAAACGCTGTAGCTCCAAGTAGCAGCAAGAGAAAATTAATATGCTCGTTTGACCATTCAGCAATGTTGTGTGGGGCTCTTGTGTCGGAAAAAGCGATGGAGGAGGCAAACATAAGATAGAAACTTGCCACGGTAAAAAGAAAATTGACTCTACGGGTGTGCATATCCTCGTGATCGCGGGCATATCGCCAATAGAGTTCATGGCCAAGGAAATAAGCTACCTGTATAACGCTAAGAAACGCGGGGGCGGGAGAAATATGATGGAACAGAAAAAGAAAGCCAAGTGCCAGATGTTCGAAAAGTGGCAAAGACACTGGAGTGCTTCTAACAGAGGCCAGTGGACCAGACAGCTAATCCCAGATCTGTTACCATGGGTGACACGAAAGCATGGAGAAGTGGGTTATCATCTCACTCAGGCGCTAGCTGGGCATGGGTGCTTCAAAGAGTAGACACTCCCTGTGATTAATGCGGCCTTACGGATAGTGCTCTACACACAGTGTTCGTATGCGAGAGATGGACGGCAGAGAGACACGTATGGACAACCAAAACAAATGAAAGATTTCAAACAACTACAATGACTGATGTAATGCTTAGGTCCGATGAAGACTGACTTGCCACGGAAACCACGATTATAAGCGTCCTAACCAAAAAGGAAAAAGATGAACGAATCAGACAAAAAGCAAAATAGAACCGAGGGAGATGCATAGAACATTCAGAACAATTGAACCCCTAATCACATTGCGTGGATTTGGGATGTACGGCTACCCATAGTTCTAAACATTAGAAACATAGAATGTGATATGCCACCATTCTGAAGTAATGCGAAGAGCGGTTTCGGGATGTGCTGGCTTTCCAGGGGGTCCACTTGCCCAAGTTAACCGAAAGGTGTTTGCTAAGTCCCCTTAAAAAATACAAGACTAGACAGACAAGACTAGACGGAAAGACCAAACAGACAAGACTATTTAGACAAGTCGAGACAGACGAGACTGGACAGACAAGATTAGATACACAAGACTAGACAGACAAGACTAGACTTACAAGACTAGACAGACAAGACTAGACAGACAAGACTAGACAGACAAGACTAGACAGACAAGACTAGACAGACAAGACTAGACAGACAAGACTAGACAGACAAGACTAGACAGACAAGACTAGACAGACAAGACTAGACAGACAAGACTAGACAGACAAGACTAGACAGACAAGACTAGACAGACAAGACTAGACAGACAAGACTAGACAGACAAGACTAGACAGACAAGACTAGACAGACAAGACTAGACAGACAAGACTAGACAGACAAGACTAGACAGACAAGACTAGACAGACAAGACTAGACAGACAAGACTAGACAGACAAGACTAGACAGACAAGACTAGACAGACAAGACTAGACAGACAAGACTAGACAGACAAGACTAGACAGACAAGACTAGACAGACAAGACTAGACAGACAAGACTAGACAGACAAGACTAGACAGACAAGACTAGACAGACAAGACTAGACAGACAAGACTAGACAGACAAGACTAGACAGACAAGACTAGACAGACAAGACTAGACAGACAAGACTAGACAGACAAGACTAGACAGACAAGACTAGACAGACAAGACTAGACAGACAAGACTAGACAGACAAGACTAGACAGACAAGACTAGACAGACAAGACTAGACAGACAAGACTAGACAGACAAGACTAGACAGACAAGACTAGACAGACAAGACTAGACAGACAAGACTAGACAGACAAGACTAGACAGACAAGACTAGACAGACAAGACTAGACAGACAAGACTAGACAGACAAGACTAGACAGACAAGACTAGACAGACAAGACTAGACAGACAAGACTAGACAGACAAGACTAGACAGACAAGACTAGACAGACAAGACTAGACAGACAAGACTAGACAGACAAGACTAGACAGACAAGACTAGACAGACAAGACTAGACAGACAAGACTAGACAGACAAGACTAGACAGACAAGACTAGACAGACAAGACTAGACAGACAAGACTAGACAGACAAGACTAGACAGACAAGACTAGACAGACAAGACTAGACAGACAAGACTAGACAGACAAGACTAGACAGACAAGACTAGACAGACAAGACTAGACAGACAAGACTAGACAGACAAGACTAGACAGACAAGACTAGACAGACAAGACTAGACAGACAAGACTAGACAGACAAGACTAGACAGACAAGACTAGACAGACAAGACTAGACAGACAAGACTAGACAGACAAGACTAGACAGACAAGACTAGACAGACAAGACTAGACAGACAAGACTAGACAGACAAGACTAGACAGACAAGACTAGACAGACAAGACTAGACAGACAAGACTAGACAGACAAGACTAGACAGACAAGACTAGACAGACAAGACTAGACAGACAAGACTAGACAGACAAGACTAGACAGACAAGACTAGACAGACAAGACTAGACAGACAAGACTAGACAGACAAGACTAGACAGACAAGACTAGACAGACAAGACTAGACAGACAAGACTAGACAGACAAGACTAGACAGACAAGACTAGACAGACAAGACTAGACAGACAAGACTAGACAGACAAGACTAGACAGACAAGACTAGACAGACAAGACTAGACAGACAAGACTAGACAGACAAGACTAGACAGACAAGACTAGACAGACAAGACTAGACAGACAAGACTAGACAGACAAGACTAGACAGACAAGACTAGACAGACAAGACTAGACAGACAAGACTAGACAGACAAGACTAGACAGACAAGACTAGACAGACAAGACTAGACAGACAAGACTAGACAGACAAGACTAGACAGACAAGACTAGACAGACAAGACTAGACAGACAAGACTAGACAGACAAGACTAGACAGACAAGACTAGACAGACAAGACTAGACAGACAAGACTAGACAGACAAGACTAGACAGACAAGACTAGACAGACAAGACTAGACAGACAAGACTAGACAGACAAGACTAGACAGACAAGACTAGACAGACAAGACTAGACAGACAAGACTAGACAGACAAGACTAGACAGACAAGACTAGACAGACAAGACTAGACAGACAAGACTAGACAGACAAGACTAGACAGACAAGACTAGACAGACAAGACTAGACAGACAAGACTAGACAGACAAGACTAGACAGACAAGACTAGACAGACAAGACTAGACAGACAAGACTAGACAGACAAGACTAGACAGACAAGACTAGACAGACAAGACTAGACAGACAAGACTAGACAGACAAGACTAGACAGACAAGACTAGACAGACAAGACTAGACAGACAAGACTAGACAGACAAGACTAGACAGACAAGACTAGACAGACAAGACTAGACAGACAAGACTAGACAGACAAGACTAGACAGACAAGACTAGACAGACAAGAATAGACAGACAAGAATAGACAGACAAGACTAGACAGACAAGACTAGACAGACAAGACTAGACAGACAAGACTAGACAGACAAGACTAGACAGACAAGACTAGACAGACAAGACTAGACAGACAAGACTAGACAGACAAGACTAGACAGACAAGACTAGACAGACAAGACTAGACAGACAAGACTAGACAGACAAGACTAGACAGACAAGACTAGACAGACAAGACTAGACAGACAAGACTAGACAGACAAGACTAGACAGACAAGACTAGACAGACAAGACTAGACAGACAAGACTAGACAGACAAGACTAGACAGACAAGACTAGACAGACAAGACTAGACAGACAAGACTAGACAGACAAGACTAGAAAGAGAAAGCTAGACAGACAAGACTAGACAGACAAGACTAGACAGACAAGACTAGATATAAAAGACTAGACAGACAAGACTAGACTGAAAGACTACGTAATAAGTGCAATGAAATCCGCCACAAAATACCAATATCTGCATGTCTATAGGTTAGTCCCTAATTTGTCAGAAGCAGATATCTTGACATATTTGTACGACACAAACTTCACCACTGTGATTTGTAAGAAACTGTTATCTAAGCAACCGGAAGAATATGCATCTTATAAAATATCGGTCCCGATAGAATTTTATGAAAACCTAAAAAAAAACCGGAACTGTGACCAAAATGTCCCTAAAACGTTTTTTTTTTCTGAACATGGAAAAAATAAGTGAGAAGATATAACAAATGATAGAAAGCTCCTTTGGTAAAGACGTCGGCAATAATAGCTAAACAGCCAAGAAATCATGAAGCCTATTCGTTATTATTATTTAAGTTTTTATTATTTCGTTATTATTCGTTAAGACGTTTATTCGTTAAGTCAGTATTATTAACCAAAATACACAATCAATTGATAACAGTATTCAACGCATAGAACACATGCTAGAACAAAATTCAGATTGCAAATACCTAGTGCTCACAGAACACTTGAAAAGTGAAACACAAATAAAAATGACGCAGGTGCAACACTTCAATTAGCCATCATATTACTGCAGACCTACGGGAGAACATGGAGGAGTAGCAATATATTGCGAAGAACAAACTGAATGGAGAGTGCGAATCGACTACAACAAAACGGCTTAAAAATACGTTCTGAAATGCTACACATTTTAATTGATACACATTTTAAAGAACACGACATAATTATTGCGATATACAAATGCCCCTTAACGGATGATATGTTATTTTTAGAAATTTTACATAAAATTTCGTATAGCGTGACACCATAGGAGTAAATAACAGTTCTTACATCCAATCAGAACTGAAGAACTGTTCACGGCAACTGCTCATAGTCTTAACAATAAAAAAATTGCAGGCTATGACGAAATACCAGTTAGTGTGCTAAAAAAACTCCTCTGAATTTATATTACAGCCCTTAGAATCAATATTCAATAACACGATATATCATGGCATATTCCTAAGCACGCTGAAAATCTCATCAATAAAATCTATCTACAAGAGTGAGGAAAAAAGCAATTTCGAAAACTATCGACCAATTAGCATATTATCAAAAGAAGTTATTCGAAAAGCTTATCGCTCATAGACTATTCGATTTTTTCGGAAAAAACAACGGTGTAAACAAAAATCAATACGGATTTACGAAAGGCAAAAATACAAACACCGCACAGTTCGATTTCATTAGAAAAATTAGAGACTCATTTTAGATATTTTAGAGACAATTTTCATTAGAGACTCGAATAATGCCCTGCGGAATGATTATAGATCTGTTCAAAGCCTACGACCTCGTTGATCATACATGTTACTAGTAAAACTTGAAAAATATGAAATCAGAGGGACAGCGCTAAATTGTATAGCATAGTTCCTGAGAAACTGTAAACAAATAATAAAAATACGTCGCTATAGCACAAGGAAGCATTCTGGAGAAATTGGTTTAACAGAAATAAACTAAGTAATTGTCAACAATAAAAACTAGTGTTATCGTATTTAAGACTATACGAAGCACGAAAAAATATCCCCTAGATATTAAACTAGGAAATCATTTGTTACCATTTCAGCATTCAGTAAGATTTTTGGGAATCCACATTGACAATACGTTGGATTTTGTTTCGGAATCCCATTCTGGGGTAATTCATCGCAGATAAAACACATTTAAAAATAATATAATAAAAAAAGAACTTGTATTTTCAATTGTCGCCGGTGGTGTGGATTTTTCATAAGAACTATCACCATATAGATAGGTATGAGATTAGGTATCACAATAGAATTAACACTCATTTTCAAACGTTTTCTTTAATTTTAATTTTGTAATGAAAAAAAAAATTTGTCACTTTAACTCATTTTTGTATAATTGAGGTTTTGATTGTGTTTGTTTTATTTATTCAATGTTTGTTTTTTTAATGTAACATAGCGATTTTTACTGAATATTTGCCTGCGTTTCCCAAATTATTTGGCAGTACAGCCAAAAAACAGCCACTTGTCGCACTAAAAAACATGCGCCAAGATGGCACTTATCCCGCATGAGTAATAAAAAACTATTTAACAACCTGCCGAAGGAGTTAATATCAATAATTGTAAAATGCTGAAGGAGTACATTTCTTTATCTCTTTCTTAAAAATATGGAACCATAAAACATGCAAGAATATAAAACCGGAATTAAACTCGGAAGATAATTCCTTCTTCTCAAACGGTGTCATTTCATGTATTTATCTATTAATTTTGTAATTTTAATTTATAATTTTATTTATAATGTTCTTTTATAACTTTCATTTAAGAATTGGGATGTATAATACTAGTCCACCTCTTGATATTCTTCAATATTTTTTGTTAATTGTTTTTTTATATTTATTCTTTATATTATATTGTATTAGTTTCTTTATTTAACAAATTTTCATTTAGACTGGTAGGTATTCTATTATAACCGCAGGAGCTTAAATGATGAAATAAAGCATTTTGATTTGATTTTGATTTGACTGCACAGACAAGACTAGACAGGCAAGACTAGATAGGCAACACTAGACACACAAGATTAGATAGACAGGACTAGGCAGACAAGACTAGAAAGACAGAACTAGACAGGCAAGACTAGACAGACAAGAGTAGACAGGCAAGAGGAGTAGACAGAAAAGTGTGGGCAGAGAAGAGTTGACATACTCGAGTAGACAGACAAGACTAGAAAGGAAAGACGACAGACAAGTCTAGACATCAACTCGATAACGCGCCACTTTATCAAAAGTGGCAAAACCAACCAAGTAAGTAAGATATAACTTATTTCCTTGATGTACTTAAGATTTACTTACTTGATGACTAACTTGATTTACTTAAGATATGACTTATTTTCTTATTAAGTTGAATGCGTTTTACTAAGTTAATTATTTCAATGAATGTACAAGCACTAAAGTAGACTTGTTTTAGTGGGTTCGACATTTTTATTTATTTCTACATATTGAACTAAAAAACCCCACTTTGAGCCATGGATCGATCGATTCAATGTTTTTTCAATGTTTGACAATTGTTGGCAGACAACACTAGATGGACAAATTTAGATATATTCAAACAAAACTAGATATACAGGCGAAACACATACCACTTAGCAGACAACTTTATAGAGATAAGACTAGACCGGAAAGTGCATGTAGCCTAGATAGACTGATAAATAAGGGCGTTCCCAATTTTCTTAGAATATGAATTCAATTAAACAGATATATACGTGATACAAAATTCAATTCAAACTTAAATCAGGTTGCGGCTAATGTTGATTATTGCTGTTTAAAATCCCCCAAAACGACTAATTAGGTCATTAGATGTTTAGACATTGCGCGAACTGGCCTCTGAGGAAATGAAAATATTGAGAAAGCCGATTCTCTTCATTTGGGAATTTCAGCCTCGATACACACAAGAAAAATATTTTTAAGAGAAAGAAACACAAACATGACAGTTACATGGGGACATTTTGTTAATTGCCGAGAGTGTAACAATCCATGGATAAATTTTTATATTAAATTACCAACCAGCGGGACAAATACTAAATAATCCAACAAGGGTATATTATAAATTTTAAAATAAATAAATAACTTATGATTTGATTCTTTAATATATTGAGTTTCTTATAAAATAATTATAATATATTTTATTAAATATTTTGTTTATTATAAAATAGTTCTAAACAGACGTTAATCTATTAACGACTGTTTCTATTCGGAAATATTCCACTTTCTCTATAAAGCAACAGCTCGACTGCAGGAACAGAAGAATTATCTGAAAAGATACATATATAATATACATATATAACTATATATATATATATATATATATATATATATATATATATATATAAACCTTTATTGGCATTTTAAAAACAAACACTTCACAAACATTAGACCGTACAAGCTAGACAATCAACATAATAAACAATTTTTTTTTTCACATTACATTTCTCAAACGACACTTTGACTACCCTGATCCGCCTTTGCTGTCTTTCCACTTAACAATTTTAGCCATTAGCGGCCAACCCTGACCGCTTTCATCTATATATAGTTATAATATATAAACAGAAAAAGGAAACAGGATGCACCAAACTAGGCTGACAAGACTAAGGGGACAAAATAAGAGAAAAATACTAGTCAAACAAGACCCCGCAGAAAAGGATAAACAGGCAAGACCAGACAGGCAAGACTAGTCAGACAAGACTGGACAGACAAGCCTAGACAGACAACACTAGACCAGCAAGACTTTTTTATAAAGTGGTTCGGGGAAGCTCTCACTAAAATCCCTATTCCACCTTGGCTTTTTAGTATGCGCCACACCGGTATCGCATATTTTGCATTCATTCAGGGTGGGCAGCCCGGACAGTTAGTAAAAACTGCCCAAGTTGTGGTCTCCCCGAACAGGATTCGAACCCTGGTCTTCTCCCGCATTGGACAGCGGGTGTGTTATCAACTACACCACCGAGTAGAAGACCAACAAGACTACACAGAAAAGACTAGGCAGGTAAGACTAAACAGACAATACTAGACGGACAAAACTAGACTGAACAGACTAGACAGACAAGACTAGCCAGACAAGATTTGACGGACAAGGCAACACAGACAAGACCAGACCAACAAGAATAGGCCGACACGACTAGTCAGGCAAGACTAGGCAGGTAAGACTAGACAGAAAAAACTAGACTAGACAGACAAGGCTAGACAGACAATACTAGACAGACAAGATTAGAGAGACAAGACTAGATAGATCAGACTAGACAGACAAGACTAGAGCAACAAGAACAGACGAACAAGACTAGACAGAGAAGTCTTTTTTTTCGGGGCGTAGCTATACATTATACACACAAGTGGTTCCCAGGAAACCAACCAGGCTCTCCGGAAACGCTTATCACATAGCTTCAGGGTGCTGGTTTTTGTAGACAGACAAGACTAGACAGACAAAACTAAACAAACAAGACTAGACAGAGAAGACTAGACAGATAAGACGTGACACACAATACTAGATAGACAGGACTAGACTGGCGAGACTAGACAGACAAAACTATACAGACAAAACTAGACAGGCAAAACTAGACAGAAAAAAATAGACAGACAAGACTACACAGACAGACACAACTAGACAGAGAAGTTACAACTCGCAACAGAGGGACTGACACAAAGATAGAAAGAAGGGATCGCTTAGAAGGTGAGGAGTAGGCAGACAAGAGTAGACAGGCAAATGTAGACAGACAAGGTGGGACAGAGAAGACTAGAGAAACAAAACTAAAAAGAAAAGTCTAGACAGACAAGACTGGACAGGCAAGACAAGACAGACAAGACTAAATAGATAAGACTAGACAGGCAAGAATAGACAGACAAAACAAGACAGACAAGGCTACACAGACAGACAAAACTAGACAGAGAAGTTGCTACTCGCAACAGAGAGACTGACACAAAGATAGAAAGAAGGGATCGTTTAGGAGGTGAAGAGTAGGCAGACAAGAGTAGACAGGCAAGTGTAGACAGACAAGAGTAGATAGACAAGATGGGACAGTGCAGACTATACATACACGAGTAGACAGACAAGACTAGAGAGAAAAGGCTGGCAAGACAGACAAGTCTATACATCAACTCGACAACTCGACTTTATCAAAAGTGGAAAAACCAGACGACAATTGTAGACAGAAAAAACAAGATGGACAAATTTATTTAAACAGACTAGGCAGACGAGAATAGAGAGACAATATTACACAAACAAAACTAGTCATACAGGCGAAACACATACCACTTAGCAGTCGACTTTATGCAGATAAGACTAGATCGGAAAGTGTATATAGGCAGCGTAGTTAGCCTGATATATAAGAACTCGCATTTTTTTAGAATAACAATTTTATTGAAAATATCAATAATTGATATTGGTAAAATAATATCAACGTGATACAAAATTCAATTAAAACTTGAAGCAGGTTGCGACTAGTTGTTGATTATTACTGTTTAGAATCCCCAAATCGTCTAATTAGGTCATTAGATGTTCAGTCAATGCGCACGAACTGGCCTCTGAGGAATTGAAAATATTGAGAATGCCGACTCTCTACCATTTGGGAATTTCAGATACAGACAAGAAAAATATTTTTTGAGAGCAAAACCACAAGCATGACTGTTACATGGGGACAATTCTGTCGACAGTAAATCTCACTTTCGGTAACAATGCATGGATAAACTCTTATATTAAACTACCAACCAGCAGAACAAATACAAGAAAATCGAACGTGTATTATTACGAATATTAAAATAAATAATTTTTAATTCGATTTTTTAATATCATGAGTTTCTTATAAAATAATTATAATATATTTTGCTCGGTATTTTATTTAATAAACACTTTTAAACACTATTTCTAGAGGGAAATATTCCACTTTCTCTCGAATAGAGCTTCTTTACGACACACTATTTCCAAGGGACGTATATAAATTTATGTTTTAAAAGTCTGTAGATCTATAAAGATAATGTTGGTTCGGAGTGGCCGGTTCGTTTCTAAACAGTATGGAGTGTTTCTCCCCTAAAATGTGTCTTTTTTGCGCCGAGTCTTACTTCTAAATATTTGCAATGTTCTCTTTTTTATGCAAAAATGAGCAACGATAATAACAATTCCGTCCGCAACTGCGGAATTTTAACTGCGATAATGGACTGAGATTAATGCATTTAACCAAATAAAACGCGAATGGGACTTAAGATTCAGTCCGTATTGTTTTGTATTCCGGTTCGTATTTAACGACATCAATTCCAGTAGCTGTAACGGTCTTGATAAGGGTAGGACAGCGTTAAAGCAACACATTCTAAGAGACCCGGGCCTGTTTTGCATTTCAGTCTGAACATCAACACCAACCATCGAAAAAGTAAAATAAAAAATGTACATAACGAGAAAAATAAACAGGAAGTTTCCGTTGTAACTAAGCTAACGAGAAATTATGATAAATTTCTTTCGGAGCTTGATTAAGATGGGGGAGAGACATGATATTTATTAGGTTCAATTGTGGTGGGTTAATATTCTATAAGTGTGCAAGAGTGACTGAAATTTCAGCCTTGGCAAAGAAAGAGAAAAATAAGAAAAGAAACGCTTTTAGCCACGTTGTTCATCGTGAACCTCAATCCATTGTGTTTTCCTCCGCTGGGACGGAGGACGTGCGCTTTGTCATTGATCGTCTATAACCTCTCGCGCTCGTTGCATTTTATTAGAAGTAGACTTGGTTGGAAATAATTGAAACCGTGTTTATACAAAAAAGGTATTAAATGAAGATCTATTGTGGAAATAAGCAAGTCGCACTGGTTATTTAAAAGACTTACTTTAAGACTAGATGCCATTGTACGTGATTGACGTAATTAATTACGAAAGTATGCCAGACATTCGTAACAGTTTATATTTTCAGGTGCGCCGGGATAGTTAATTGTTTGCCAAACTTGCCTGCGAGTGAATTTAACAGTTGACAAGTGAGGTTAAGTTTTAGTTCGTATAACGGTTCATGCTTCCGACAGTTCCGATCAACACCTTTACCTAAGTTTTACGGTCTGAGAATTAGCTCTAAAACCATAATAAACGGTAACAGTATACGGTAACGGTAAACTATATGTCAATTTTCTACGAAATGGCAATACTATGCTTGAATAACTAATTGTACTTAATTAAAAACATTTTTTATTTCTTTATTGATTGCGTTTTAAACTTTACAGTTCCTATATCCGTATTTCACCTTATATAATATATTTAAATTTGGTTGCCCCTATCTTATATGGATTTGTAGGGTAGCATTATAGTCAAATATGAATTGTGGACATGTTAGGTGCAACGTAAACAGAGATCTTAACCTTATTGATTTATCCCTCTTTGCTTCATTCCAGCCCCGGTATCTAACCATATATAGTTAGTCTTGCCAGTATATGTATATGTGTATTATCTGTTTATCCTTGCATAACCAATATGTTATATAGTCTTTTTTGACTTGCCTATCTAATATTGTTTGAATTAATCGTCATTCTCTGTCTCTCCCTCTCTCTTTCGCTTCATCTCTAGAGAATATCTAAATAGTAACGACTGGGGGATGAAGAATAGGATATGGTGGTCCAATGAGAAAATGAAGCAGAAGGCGTATAAGAAGTGGCTTAACACCAAATTACTGACGGATAAACAAGACTTATAAACAAGAAGTTTCCAAAAATAGACCGTTATATATGATACCGTTAGCTACATCGGCTTCAAGGTGCAGAGATAACTGTCGCTCCAGAGATTATATCTAACGTAGTAAAATCTATGAAAAATAAGGTGAGTGGCCCTAAAATAATACCAGTCGAGTTAATAAAATCAGATATTAACAAACTTGTCATCCGAATTGTTTACGTCATATACATGTATCACACCGATCCCTAAATCTGTAACAAGCAGCATGAGCCAGATGCATGTAAAAGTACTAAAAGCCATAATCGGGAAGAATACAACACCTGCGAACTTATAGAGCAGAGACGGTTTAGAACCGGGCGATCGTGTGTGGACCATATATTCGCGGTGATCCAGGTAATCGAGGAGAAAACGGTCACCAAAAGGCAATAACAAAAGCATTCGACAATGTCTCTGTAAGAAAGCTGTGGGATGTAATGGGGAAAACATCTATAAACATCATAGCAATTGAATTAAACAGTTTTACAAACCTATTAAAGCGAAATATAGCTTGAATATATATATATATATATATATATATATATATATATATATATATATATATATATATATATATATATATATGTATAATATATATAAATATATATATATATATATATATATATATATATATATATATACATAAATAATATATACGGCGCCCAGCTTGTACTTCAAAAAAACCCGATGGCACGTTGGAAACTAATGCGAAAGAAAACTGTAAAATATTAGCCCAATACTTCTTAATACTTCCCAATACTTCTTAACTGCGAATCTCCCCAAGAAATACTTGTGTTCATCCCTCCGGTTTCCACACACCCGGCCTCACGAGCCCCTGGCGTAGAAAACAGTCAGGAGATCATCCAAAAACTCAAAAATAACAAAGCACCAGGAGAAGACGGGATCATTGCAGAATTCTGGAAACTGAACGATCCTACACTTACGCAGAAACTTCGCAACGTCAGTTCAGACATATGGACGATGGAGCGAATACCAGGAGACTGGAAATGTGCTCTAATTTATCCGTTACACAAAAACGGCGATGAAACATCCATCAATAACTACAGAGGTATCTCCCTGCTCCCCATTGCTTATAAAATCCTCTCCACGGCACATTTAAACAGGCTAGAACCTCAGGTGAATCCAATAATTGGTGAATAGCAAACCGGATTCAGAATAGGGCGATCATGTGCTGAACAGGTGTGAAGCTTAAAAACAATTTTACAAATGAGAAAATGTAGAAATACAGTAATTACATCCGTCGACTTCAGAAAAGCGTATGATTCTGTAGACCGTGAAACACTTTTTATAATCATGAAAGAATTCGGGATAGAGAGAAAGACCCGATAAGTCATTGAACAGACGCTTACGGGAACTATGTCCAAGGTGAATCTCATGGGTGAAATATCGGAGCCCTTTGTCATTAAAACTGGAGTTCGACAGAGGAATGCTCTTTAATATTATTATAAATTGGTATAAAACAAGAGAACCGTCTTACAGTCAAGTGCCTCGCTTTTGCGGACGATATTGCCATTATTACTAACACCACACATGAAGCCATGCACGCAGTGGAAAAATTATATAAAATTGCGCAAACAACCGGACTACAAATTTCTTATGAAAAAACCCAATATATGGAAAAACGACCAGAAAATAACTCATCTTTAATCACACAATACGGTAAGATAACACAAGTCCCCCATTTTAAATACCTTGTTGAAATCATACAATCCTCGGGACTAAACCGAATCCCCAATGAGCAAAGAATCACCAAGTTATAGAAGGCCTACAAGCTAACGTGGGCTCACTACAACAAGAAGTGCATATCGCTAGATGGGAAATCAAGGTACTATGCAACGGTGATTCTTCCGGAAGCAACCTACGCAGCCGACACAATGGTTATCGACGGGCATTACAAAATGAAGGATATAGAAAAACAGGAAAGAAAAATTGTCAGAAAGATTAACGGGGCAGTTAATTATAACGGTATTTGGATGAAGAGGCCTCCAAACGAACTCTACCAAAAGATCCACACGATAAGGGACGTATTCAGAAAACTCCCAGCATAGTTTTATACACACATTTATAGGATTGAAAATTCCAGAACGGCGATGAAATTGCTCAACGTTATAGCACAGAGTAAGTGTGGTACTGAGTGGTTGACCGAGGTTCAGAGGGACGTAAGTCAACATACAAAATATCGATGATCGCTCTGAGTGCCGGAATAAAATAGAAAATGTTAAGTTTGAGGATAGAACATCACGAGAACCTGGAAGAAAATGGACAGCTGAGCGGAAGAAGGAGCTTTCTGAGAGGATGAAGAGATTTTGGTAAGAGAAGCGGGAAAACGCCAGAAAAAGAAATAATGTACAATCAAGTTCAATCGCTCTCGTAAAGGGGAACAATCGATTAAATAAATAAATAAATATAATATAATAAATATAGATATATATATATATATATATATATATATATATATATATATATATATATATATATATATAATATAATAAATATAGATATATATATATATATATATATATATATATATATATATATATATATATATAATAGGAGGATTTCAGATTGATCATGTGGCAATATCATACGACTACTAAAAGGAAATTCACGATGTGCTAGTGCGCAGAGGTGCTAATATCAATTCACATCATTATTTAACCAGAATCAAAATTAAATTCATATCCAAAAGGAAATTCAAAACGAAAGTACCGGTGATTCCAAATTTGATCTACACAAAATCAAAGAATCTAAAATAACAGAAGAATAGAAACCTGCAGAGAACTGGGAAAATTTTAAAACTAAAATCATCGAAACTGCGAAAAAACTAATCCCTCTTAGCTGTGCTATAACGTTGACCAAAACGAAAGAAACCAAAACATCCGTGGTGGAATCAAGATTGTGAGAAAGCACTAGAAGAAAGGAAAAAGGCGTTTCAAAACTACAATTGTGACAAATCAGAAGAAACACAGAAAAAATCTTTCGAAGTTCGCAAGCTTGTATCTAAGATGTTAAGAGAAAATAAACGGAAATACATCAACGACCAAAAAACAACCCAAATAAAGATGCCAGAAAGTACAATCAGAAATCACACCGGAAAATTCGTCACCACCAACGCAAGAAGAAATTTATTCACTGTTATTTCACTGTTCATTTATTGATTGTTGCTGAACTTTAGAAAAATTTAGACCCAAATTACACAAATAATTTAAACCCTTTGGCAAACCTAAAAGTTCACGGATGACTGTAAGATTGCTTTTATCCATCCACTACATAAGAAAAGCAGCAAGTTAGATGTAAATTAGTAAAGAACCTGAGAACGAATTACGGTAAAATCGACAAGGTTTCGTAGTTTAAATACCTCGGAGAATTCATCGAACCGACAGGCCTTGAGAAGATCTCACAGCAAAACCGTCTCCAAAAAATCAAGAAGGCATTATGGTTAGTCCAAGACATCTATAATAAAAAATCTATGTCAAGACAGACAAAAATTCGGCATTACAACACCGTTATTAAATCAACAGTCCTTTACGCAAGCAAAATATTGACACTTAACAAAAAACAAGAATTAGAAAAAATCAAAAAAGGAAGAGAGGAAAATCATCAGAAAAATCCTAGTAGTAAGAAATACCCAAGACCCAAGTTTTTAAAAATTGAAATTGATATTAAGAAAAGACGAATTAAATTCTTTGGGCGTCCAACGAGATTACCAACAAATCGACTGATAAAAAGGATATTACATTATGTTAGCTCACTAAAGAATTCGATATCTTGGTTAAACGAACTTCGAAAGAGCTTCAGAAATGCAAATATATGTACTACAGACATTTTAGAAAGAGACACCTTCAGACACAAAGTAAACAAATGGGAAGTTACATTAGAGCAACCAAAGCTGTACAGAACGAAATGGTCTGATTAAAACAACAGTTGTTCAAGCTAATGTAAGTATATTCCAATTCATAATTCAAAAGAGAAAAGTTGAAATGAAATATAGATCTCGAGGCGCTTCTGAAGATGGCTATCCATTTAATCTAAATAGAAAAAAGCGATCTTAAGAACAAGGTTTTTTTCTAGTTTTGTTAGCGCCACGAAAATGGACTGGGACTAGTAATAACATGCAAATCTACGTTCTAGATATCAATATCCTGTGTGATATTAGCCCGTGAGTATTTGTTCCAACATGAGATTTGTTGATTGTCTTAATAATACTTAATATTATATAGCCACGCACAGGATGAATATATTTATACAGGTTGTTAAATTTATACAGGTTTATACAGGTTGGTAAACGTGCGGCAAATATTCAAAGAGTTATTGCTTGGCCTATTCTAAGAATATTTTATGCTATGATGTGCCCAATAATCAGGTGGCGATTACACATTGCATGGAAGATTTAGTGTATCTGTGTAGGAAGCTGTTTGAAGAGTAAGAGGCATAGAGCCCAATAATAAACATGGACTAAACGCGTTACATATTTGATCTGAGTCTAGAGTCTAGACGACACCACAATCATTAAAAGCTGCGAAAAGTGCATGTATCGGGATACATAAATCATTAAGAAAACAAGAAAGCAAAGGAAGCTATAGGAGTCTCCAATTCCGTGCTATGGTCAAAGACCGTACACAAGGAAAGGAAAAGCAATATTTAGAACTCTATATCTAAAAGCATCGCGCTCTTATGCTGTATACGTATAGCAAATGAACAAAGCCTGAGTAAATATACACAGCAACGATAAAGATGTTGGTATGTCCATATAGAAAAGTTGGACAATACAAACAGATAGTCAGATGGATTCCAACGGAGAGTTAAAACAAGCAAAATCTAATGCATATAATGGCCGCATGGATAGGAAAATATAGAAAGCAAAGTCCGTACTCAACTTAAGATTAATAAAATTAAGCGTATAAGATACATACGTGTTTTTTGTATCTCTTTGGAAAGGCAACGAGTGTTACTAGCGCTACTAATTTCTAGTTGTCTCTTGCTCATTTAAGAAGTTGAGTAAATCAAAGAACCATAATGAAAGAGTAGGAATATCATCTATAGCTACCAATTTTTTCACTTTGTCTTTGTCACACATCCTCATTTTTTTTACATTTTTACTAACGGATCCACTTCCTCCTTTAACTTTCTGAAGCTAAATCTCGATACAAATCTATTAATTCTGTCACAAAAGCACGTGAATATTTACATAGGTCCTCCATGTTACAAGTCTTTGTGTGTACTTGCACCTTGTCCACAAAGCTATAATGTCGCTGACTACTATCGACTTTTCAGATTTACAGCAATCTGATCGCCGCATTGCTAGCGACATTATGAGGCTCAAAAAATTCCATACACAAACTTTGGCATCGTCAGCGAGTCGCCGTCTATCAAAATCGCTGCCGTGTGTGCCCAGCTTAATACTAGCATAGTCACTACATATATTATATGTATACTATATATAATATAAACATATTTGTTTGAAAAAAGTATATAAAGTGGCACTCTTAAATTTAACCCCGAAACTTGAATTTAATGTTTTGCTTTTTAAAGAATTCTGTATCGAATGGGAACAATTAATTAAACGGAAATAGAAGTAACAGTTTATGACGGCTCATTGAAATTGTTCAAGGTTCGCGCCTAATTTATAATATCTTTGCATACTTTTATAAAGGCAGGGGCATAAACACTTTCCGTACATCACCGAAAAAATGTCTATTAAATAGACAAAGCACGCAAGATGATCCTCCTATCCTCATTTCCCCATCCACATTTATTCTATGATTTCAAAATATCTTAGAATTGATGAAACCATCCTACGTTTTAGATAATCATACAAACTTAAAACAAACGCCTGAACATGAACAAAAAATTATAGCACAAAAGTTGAAGCCTGAACAAAATTATAGCACTTTATTGATTGAACTGGTCACTTCAATCAATAACCCGCTAAGTTCATGTCTCTCTCACAAAATGTCAAAATTAAAAACATCTTACCCTAAACACCATATGGGTTTTCAAGTGAGTGGTTTACAAATTTTTGTTCATGGAAGCAAAGCTGTGCTGATGAGAGATACATCTAGAAACGCGTCCACAGATGGCTATCCACTTAAGGTATCGGAAAAACATTATCTTAAAACAATGTTGTTTTTATGGTTTTTGTTGAGTGCCACGAAGGTGGACTGAAAGTTGTAAAATAACTTACAAATTTCATGTGAGATTTGTTTTGGTAGTCCTAAAAAGGCTTAATAAGTGTTATAGAGCTCCGCAAAGGCTGAATATATTTATATATTCAGGCTGTGTTCCGTTTGTTTTAAGTTTCTCCAAATATCTTTGTTATTTCTCTTACTGAGCTATTATAATTACGTTATTATTTAGATATAATTATTATTTATTCGTTTAGCCCTTTAAGGAGCGCATAGAACCATTACTTAGCACTGGTCATCTTGTTATTTTTATCTTCCAAAAACTTTCTCATCCCTACGCTCTGGGCCTGTCTTCTTTCTTGCGTCCATGCGTTTTTTATTATCAAACTCTTAGCTGTTGGATTTTTTGATGTGAAGTTATGTGAACTTATTTCCTGCCTGTATTTAGTTCACGTAGTTGCCAATGGGTCTATATTGATTACTGAGAGGTCATGTTTGGTGTCTACCAGCCAGCGTACTTTGGAATGTCGGGTTCCATTGGTGATGTGGAAGATGTTCTTGGTCAATCGAGAGTCATCCATTCGTACTATATGACCGTAGAATTTCAGACGTCTTTTCCGTGCAACTGTGGAGAATCGTTCTGTCAGGGAATACAGTTCTTGAGAGCTTTTACGCATCCAGATACCATCTTGTACCTTGCGTCCAAATATTTTTCTGAGTATCTGACGTTCTACCTTCTCAATATCATTGATTTAGATAGTTAATGATGAAGTCTCAATTGCATAGAGTGATTCTGGAAGGATGACTGTATGGTAGTGACGGAGTTTTGCTTTGGTAGAAAGTGATTTCTTGTTGTTCATATTCCAGGTGATTGCATAAGCTTTGCGTAAATTTTCTGCACGTGTTTTGTTAGCCATTCTTTCCTTACCAGTGTTTCCAATTATTTCACCTAGGTACATGAAGTGCTTAACTTATATGATGTTACCATATTTGGTTGCAAGATGTGTCATATTTGAGCTCTTGCAGTCTATGTATTGCGTTTTCTCGTAAGAGATTTAAAGGCCGGTCCTGATGGCGATTTCATGAAGTTCCTCGATGGCGTGTTTGGCTTCTTCAGTAGTCCGAGTGATTATTGCAAGGTCGTCAGCAAAAACGAGGCACTTTATGTTGATTCGTTTGTCCTTTGTTCCCATATATACTCCAGGTACTTCTTTCTCCTATATTTTGAATATCTTATCTAGTCCCAGGTTGTAGAGGAGTGGGGACAATCCATCACCCTGTCTTACTCCAGAACTGCTTTGAAGAGGTTTGGAGATTTCACCCATGAATTTTACTTTAGATGTTGTGCCTGACAAAGTCTGTTCGATTAACATGGTTGTTTTACTATCCACACCGTATTCATGAAGTATATTAAACAGAGTTATGCGGTCAATCGAGTCATAGGCTTTCATGAAGTCTACGAAAGTTACAACTGTGCGGTTGGGCTGCCGCTGTTGCACTATCATCTTCAGGTTCCAGATTTGTTCCACGCATGATCGGTGCCTTCGAAAACCTGCCTGATATTCACCGATCAGATGTTCTGTCTGTTCTTCCAGTTTTGTGAGGAGAGCACGTAAGAGAACTTTGTAGGCGATTGATAGAAGGGAAATGCCTCGGTAATTGTTTGGATCAGTCCGGTCGCCCTTTTTGTGTAGTGGGTGGATCAAAGCATTTCTCCTGTCCGCTGTTATGATGCCGCTCTTCCATGTATTTCCAATGATAGCTTGCAGTCTGTCAATCAAAAGTTCACCTCCGATCTTGAGCATTTCAGCGATTAAGCCGTCTTCCCCAGGGGCTTTGATGTTTTTTAGGTGTAAAATGATGTTTCGTATTTCCTCATGTGTTGGTCGAACAGAGTCCTGGTTTGGGGCGGCTATGTGGCATTGGAGTCTTTCTTCAGGGGGTTCACAGTTGTGTAGTTTCTCGAAGTACTGTTTCAGAATTTCGCAATTCGCTTTTGTGTTGGTTTCAAGGGTTCCATCAGGCCGACGAAAGCAGAGGCTCGGTGGCTTGTAGTTCATCAGTTCTTTCCTAAATGTTCTGTAGAAATTTCGCGTGTTATTTTTTTTGAACTCATTGTCGATTTCCTCTATTTTTTTTTTAAATGTTATGTCCGTTTAATGCGTCTGATCGTTTTGGATGTTTCCCTCTGCATTTTCAAGAAATTCTGCTTGTATCTTCTTGCTATGCCAAGTCTTCCACGCAAGCATACGGGATTCAAGGGCCCTGTCGCATTCCAATGTCCACCACCTCTGTTTTCGTTTTCGTGGCGGTTGACCGAGTTTCCTTGCTGATTGTTGGATTGTCCGAAGAAGTTCGTTCCATGTTTGTGTGTCGGTATGTAGGGCTTTCAATACCGGAATCCCGGGATCCCGAAAACCGGGATTTAAGTCTATTTTTTCCAGAATTAGAAAATCGGTATTACAAGAAAAATACCGGTATTTCGGTATTTGTGTAAAATATCTTACTTTTTATTTATATTAGTTATTTCAATTTGCAGAACAGAATAAGAACAAGAATAATAAATTCGTATTTATACCTCTTCAATGCATAGTGAAGTTAGTCACTGAATTTCCTTAAAAAGAAACTTGCTTTCCTGTTTACGCGTCATCTCTCATCTCACACGCACACGATTAACAACACATACATTCAACGATATAAGCTATATTTCTGAATTTATTATTTGCTGTAAATTGGTGTAATGTTCGTTGTATGAAACCGTAAGTTTTTTATTATACAACATCAAATTTTTATAATGATTTTATTAACTTTTGAATATACATATACCATACGCGGCGTATCGTACGCCATGTCTACGTCCACACAAAAGGAGTTCTTCAAACACAGAAGGGCAACGATGCATCTTCGGTTTGGCACTATTTTTTATAATGAACAAATGTTCATCTAGCCAGGTGTAAAGAGTTTTCAAAGGAAATAAAATGTGGTGGAGGCTCTACTAGTGGACTACAAAAGATGACTATTAAAGACAATGCATGGAATAAATCTAAGAAAAAGCAGTGAGGTAACTTTGAATGATAACAATGATCAAGATCAACCAAGTCAGTCTAAAAAACCTAATTTAATAACAAGTTATTTAAAAAGCAATAAAAACGGAAGCCTAGCTAAAGTACTAGCTCGAATGGCAGCTCGAGACTGCTTATTTATTTAATATTTTGAAAACATCTATTATTATTAGAGAAGGATTAATTGCTCGTGGTTTTAAAGATGTTCCTAAATCAGCAAGTACAATAAGAAATATTATACTTGAATATAATAAAACTATTCGAATTACCATAAAAGATGAAATAGCTCAGCTTAAATCTAAAGGCAAATGATTCAGTGTAACATTTGATGAATGGACATCGATTCGCAATCGAAGATATCTAAATATAAATATACATACTGCTGGAGATTTTTTTTTTTAATATTGGACTAGTGCGAGTATTTGGAAGTCTGCCGACAGAAAGGTGTTTGCAGGTTAGAGAAAAGTTAGAAGAATTTGGTTTCTGTATTTCTAAAGATATAGTCCGCATAACCACTGATGGGGCATCGGTTGTGGTTAAATTAGGCAAACTTATTGATGCTGAGCATCAGATCTGCTTGGTGTAGCTATAACCGATATACTTTATAAGTCAAGGTCAGAAGTTCTGATAATTTCATCGTTTGGTTCTGACTCAGAACCAAACGATGAAATTGTTGATAACGGCATGAATGTTGAAGTAGAAGATGATGAGAATGGAGAATATGTTGACGGCGTCGTTATAGAATCTAATTTAGTAGATACTACGGTCAGTATTAGTCCTGCTACTATTTCTCCTCTTGTAACAAAACATAAGAAAGGTAGTCAAAATATTTATAAATTCACATACTAAAAATGATAATTTTTTACAGAAATATGTAAAAGAAGATTTTGGTAGAGAAATTGCTTTAAAATTAGACTGTAAAACAAGATAGAATAGCATGTTACTTATCTGAGAAACATTTTACCAATTGAGATATTATGTTCAAAAAGCCCTTATTGACATAAATTCCGGAATTAATTTTTATGACAGAGACTTTAATTTCCTTCTCCTCTTACTTCTTTTTAGGACATTGTCCTGTTTCTTTACGCATCTCTTGTCTCTTGCGACCTTGAGCTCCATGACTCGTTCTATCGCTTTGGTGGTCTTCCCATGGGTCGTTTTGTGTTGGGTTTTGCTACTTTGGCCCATTTTGCCAGTCGTTCTGGGCCCATCCGGTCGACGTGTCTGTCCCACTCTCTTCGTCTGGCTCTGGTCCATCGCACCACGTCCTGTACGTTTAGATTTTCCATGATTTCTTTACTTCTTTTTCGATGAATAAGAGGCACGCCTGATATTGCACGTAGTGTCTTCATTTCGGTGGTGCGCATTTGTTGTTTAGTTGGGTTGGTTTCTGCCCTCGTTTCGGCCGCGTATGTTAGAATGGGACGAACACATGTTTTGTAAATTCTGACTTTGCTGTGTGAGGACATATATTTGTTCTTCCAAATGATGTTATGTAGTCCTCCGGATATTTGTGCTGCTTTGGTTGTTGATCTTCTGACCTCCTCTTTAAGTCTTTTGCTGTCCGTTATGTCTACCCCAAGATACTTAAATGTGTTTACTTGTTCTATAATGTTGTTCGCAGACTGCAGCTTCCATCTTATTTGTATTTTGCTGATGACCATGCATTTTGTTTTTTTCGGCTGAAATCTGCAAGTTATACTTTGCTGTTGATTGGGAGAACTTATATAGTAGACGCTGGAGATCGTCCTCGTTGTCCGCTAAGAGCACTGCGTCATCAGCGTAACAGACGATGTTGTAATGTAATTCTGCCGCCCATGCTATAGCCGATGTTTAGTGCTTTAATGGTTTGAAAGCCATACTTTAATTTATTATCTGAAATTTTCACTTCCCTTACTCCTATTATACTCCATTCCTTACTCCATTATGTCACCAAGATTCTAATCTTCTTACAGCAGATGAAACAATAATATTTATGATGGAACCTCTTCCGAATCAAAATTTTGAAATTGCTAAAGAAGTTTATGACGCTTTAAAAATTCGCATATTACAAAGACGAAATAATGTATCGCAGATACTTCAGTACTTACATAGTGGAGAACAACATAATAGCCATTTAGTTCAAACTACATTTCCACAGTCACTTAATACGTTAAATAATTCGTTTGATTAAACAACTTTCGCCCGAGACCGCAGAAGAACATGTTGGATCAGATTCATATAAAGAAGAAAATTCCGAAGAATCCTTGGAAAGAAATCTGACCAATACATTAAGGACTGGCTCCAACCTTGCTTTTCATGACCATGACAAATTAAAACTGCAACTTCAATCAGCAATCCAACAAAAACTTTCAGTTCAACCTAAAATTACAAAAGTGTAAGGGGTAGAACCAATTATAAAAGACGAAATTACTATTTTTGGATTAAGTACAATTGCAACAAAGAATCGTACAAGAATCGGAAAGGGCGTTTTCTGCAGCAAGTCACTTATATACAAAGATTCGCTCCAGTCTGAACGACAACACGATTGATTGTTTATGTTTTTTCGGGCATATTTTAATAAAAACAAACTCAAATTGCGAAATGTAGTAATGTTTATGATAACTTTGTTCCGAATGTTAGCTATAAATAATTTGTTTTTTTATATACAGAAGGAGTAAACAAATGTTTAGTTTTTATACTTATTTCGTTTAAATATTTTTTTGTATAGTTTATAACTAAATAAATATATTTTTAAATTTTTCCTTTGTTTTCTTTTTAATAAATCACCATTATCATTAATATTTATACAAATCAGTCGAAAATATTTTTTCTGGTAATACCGGTATCAATACCGGTATTCCGGTTTTGAAAACGAATAATACCAAAATATCGGTTTTCATTTTTGCTCCGGTATTGAAAGCCCTATCGGCATGTAGTGATTGTGAGAAGTCCTTAGCGTGTTCTCTTAGGTATTTTGGATCTATACGCGGGAATTTAGATTTTTGACACATCCTTCTGTTAGGTAAGAAGCAGGTTTTAATTTGTGAAAGATAATGGTCGGACTCCACGTAACCCTTGCGTACCCTCACGTTCATGATTTCTGGGAAGGATTTTCTGGTTATCGCTACGTGATCGATTTGGTATTCCCCGATGTGGTTGATTGGAGAATTCCAGGTTGCCATCTTGCGTGGTGGCTTTTTAAAGTGTGTGGACATTAGTTGGAGATTATCCATTCCACATATATTGATTAGGCATCCATTGGCATTTGTCTTCTTGTGTGCCGAGAAATTTCCAGTGATGTGCCTGTGCTCCTTTTCTCTGCCGATTTACTCATTGCAATCTCCGAGGAGGATCTTTATATGGTGTTGGGAGATCTTGTTGAGTGCCCGTTCGAGCTGTGACCAGAACTTCTCCAATTTGTTTTTGTCAGGGTCATTGTTAACAGGAGCATGTGCGTTAATCAGTGTGTTAAATGCCTTGTTAACCATTTAATTGTGAGTAGGGAGATTCCTTCCGAGGGTGATGAGAAATCTAGCACAGAGTTCTGGATACTGTAATGTACTAGAAATATGGTTCCCAATATATGAAAACTACTATTTCTTAGCTTGACTGCAGGCTTTCCATTGTAGATACGATACCTACCAGAGTCAAAGTGAGCACAATCACGAAATCGTGTTTCTATTAGAATACTGAATTTATCGCAGGTGTCCGTTAGCGTCTTTAGTTTTCCTGTTTTGGTCAGCCTCTGTACGTTGAGAGTACCAATGAAGTGCTTACTCTTGGGTTTGATGAGTTTTGGGAAGCTCCGACTCTTCCCTGCACGATGACCTGGTCCTCCAGAATCCGAATAACCAGGTTTGCCTTCGCTCGTCATAACTAGGGCCTGAGGTAGTTGCATTGTAGCTTGTGTTTCCATCATGCCAAGTTCTTGGTTAATTTTAGCTGGTGGGCTTGAGCCTAGGGCGAGTGAGTCGCTGATAATTTATTCCATTCACTCTCATCGTACGGGTAGTAAGTCCGTACGGCAGCAGATGTTTTGCTGTGGTTGGCATTATTATTATCTCCATTTTCCCCTCATTATCTCCTTTTATATAGATATAATTATTATGTAGTTATTTCTATTATTAATTGATCATTATCGTTATTCACATTTTCATCACTGTCCATTTTCTATATATGTATATTTTGTATTTAGTTGTTTAGGTAGCTCTGTCTTTCCTACCATTATTGAGGTTAAGTAGAATAGCTTATGCTAGACTTCGCCTCAATCCTGTATATTTTAAATGATGTCCAATTATCATTTTGGCTTGGCCTGCTTGATCAAATCGGTACTTACGTACTAATGCCACCGCAGCTATATATTTGAACAAAATGGATGGTTAGATTAGGTCATAACGGATCAGATAAATCCAGACCAGATATTGCGCGGCAGAGCGACTTCTCGATCCGAAATAAGAAAAAATATTCGATAAGGGTTGGATTAGGTTATATTAGAGCAGATAAATGCAAAGCATATATCGCGCGTCAGCGCAACTTTTCTCTGCGGAGGCGTTAATAGAAAAGTACCATCAAATTAATAAATTTTTCAAATTAGTACACTTATGAATTAATTGTTGACTTATTTTCTAGGAGCAATTCTATTTAACAATTTTAAAATTCTTGTATTCTGTAAATCATGTATTTATATATATATATATATATATATATATCTATATATATATATATATATATATATATATATATATATATATATATATATATATATATATATATATATATATATATATATATATATATATATATATATATATATACATAATCTATCAATTTTTCTCTTGGTAGCTAAGACTCCGTTGAGAAATTCATTATTTTCTACGGATTTAAAAAACAATTTCAGATAAAAATGTAATGGAGTAAACCTCTTCGTTTGAGAACCAAATTGAAATTACTTTAAAACGAAACGAAAGTAACACGGTCATGATTGCATGGTCATGAACAGTCTATTTCGAGAGATTCAATTTCGTAATAATCTCATGGTTAGTTAATTTAATTCTCAAATTTATTCAAAACCTATACTTTCTCTTTTCATCAGCCCTGCACAGTATTGGTCTTTTGTAACATTGAAAATGTCGAATTTTTTGGAAACCAATAAACTTCACATAACTTTTCTCGTAACGCAGCATGTTTAACTTTTCAGCACTACAAAATGAAAATATACCTAAACTCCTTTTTATAAAGAATTTTGGATAGGACACAAAAAAAATAGTTAATAAATCTTAAAACGCCAGCTCTGAAACTATATTATGACAATAAGTTGTCTAGTTAAGTATATATATATATATATATATATATATATATATATATATATATAATGTATATACATATGTATTTATGTATATATATATATATATATATATATATATATATATATATATCAAATAACTTTTGGCAAAAAACTAAATTATTTTCCGAAATATTTATTATTACATATGTGTTATAGTGCGATTATTTTTACAAAACCTTGTATTGCTATAATTATCATCTGATTAATATATGATAAAAAAATCACCCAAAAATCGATATTTATATATGCACATCTTATCTACAATTTAATTTATTAACACATTGACGGACAGTAGGAACAAATGAAGTTCGAAAATTGACACTTTATGATTATGTAATTTTTAGAATAATAGAAGTATAGTTTTTCTCTTTCTGTTTAAATAAACTTAATTTTGATTAATTCAGCACCTTTAATTAGGTTGCGGATATATCCGTCAAGGCGCCAGCGGATTCTAGACACTAAGTAATGGGACGTCGGGGGCTATAACAGCAAAAATTTAAAAACTTAAATGACAGGTTTATTTACTCAATTAAGCATTTTTTGTGTGCATCAGAGTATTTCGGAGTTTTACACGAAACGTTAGTTCATAATTAACACTTATGTCAATACCCGGGTACCCGGGTATCCTTTTGCATGTTCTTACTTACATATCTTTTTTATTTAACGAAAAATCATCAAATCCTTTCAGATCCTCGTTATTTGAGTCTATTGACATCGATTCATATACATAAATAATAAAATGTGCCCAAAAATATATAAACTTTTTGAACTTAAAGTCCAATAACCCGTTGTTCAATACCCGGGGTACCCGGGTACCCATATATAAATATATAATTAAACTTATTTCTAGGGATAAAAAATATGACTTAATATATAAATTAAAGGATTTATTTAACTTTTAATTAATTTTATTATAAAACTTATTATAAATTATACATAAAATATTTTTATATTCAATTTATTATTGGCAACGTGCGTCACATTTTACAATTGCTTTTGAATGTTCATCGCAAACTGGTTTGTTACATTCTTTACACGATTTTCGCATTTTTTCTCCGTTTTTTATGGACATCCTGGTAACAAATATGACATGATCCTACAACAATTTTTCGTCCAGTGGAAACTGTCTGTTCAGTAGACCCGCCTGGCTCACTTGATGTTGTTGCCCTGCTTGTAGGATCTATTGATTTTCCATATAAGCTTTCTATGGCAATCCTAGTGGTGAAATAATTTGCATATTTTTTCTCATAATTTGCATATTTTGAGATCGTTCTTGAATAGCTGTCATATATAATTCTTCACTTAATTTTCGTAAAAATATGTTATTTAGATTATAAATTATATGGCTGGCAAGACTGGCGATATCCAAAATATTTAAAAAAGTCCGTCGGTGGATTGTGTAACCGCCCAACATCTTATCCATAATATCCACACCAATTTTTGGTTTATTATAATACTGAACAATTTCTGGTTTCTTTTTTTGTCTTCGCTGCAAATCTGAGTGCATCGTAGATAGAAGTATTTCATGAAACCCAAATAGAGAAAAGAATTCTTCGCGATCTTTAGATCTTAGCATGTCTACTAGAGTGTATTTTTTATTTTTTTTTCTCAATGTCTCCTTGTATTAAAATTATTTTATTGAATGAAAAACCCATGCGGGTACAAGGGTACCCGGGTATTGAACAACGTAGTAGTGACTGAGTATTGACATAAGTGTTAATGGTATTGGTATTGGTATTGACATAAGTGTTAAACAAAAATAAATAAATGACTGATCGCAGTACTCTGTTCACAACCACGTGTATACTGAAGCTGGAAGTCGTGTAACAGGTGTTACGAAATGTAAACGAAATTCAACCTAAAGTGTTTTTTCCAAAACATGACACTAGGCTTCTACTTATACGCCGGAATATGCACATGTGTGCTGCTATGGTCCCAGTGTCTAAAAACGACCGTTTTGTTTTGGGCGGCTATTGTCGCCATGCCACATAGTGAACTTCGCTTTTACGGCTATAGCCGCAAGTGTCCGTCAACGTGTTAAGATTTGCTATTATTGAAAATGGCAATCAATAGGCAATAACAAAAGCAAGCATACGACGATGTCTCCGTAAATAACCTATGGGAAGTAATGGGAAAAACATGAATAAGCATCACAACAATGGTCGCAATTAAACAGTTTCTCCAAAATCCCGTTTCAAGAGTTAAAATTGTGAAAAATCGATTCTCCTAACAATTCCAATATTCTCAATAATTGAGTAAGAATTACTATTATATTAAGTTTAGGATGTTTGTAATATTTTAATTATATTTTTATATTTTGCTTCTGTAATGGTCTCATAACAGCACTCATATGCGTGCGGTTATGCCTCGCCGAGTGCGATACAATTTTCTTAATATGTATCGGCGATTTTTTTAATTAGAAATGGCATAAAAGGGCGCAAAATAGAAAATTATATTTGCATTGGTGCACGTCATGCAAATAAAAAATCATTAAACTTATTACGGGCGAAATGTAGCCTAAATATATAAATATAATAAACTTGTTCGTAGCTCTATATTATTAGGTTCTATTAAGACTATAAAACAAATCCCATGTTGAAACAACTACTTCCTTGGCTAATGCCACGCACGGGATATTGAATTTTACAACAGGTATTTGCATGTTATTTCCAGCCCCCAGTAAAACTTCATGTCACTAAACGAGTAGTATATAAATAATTTTTTTTTAGGATCATTTCTTTCTATTTAGTTTAAGTGATATAAAGTGAAACTGCAGACGCGTTTCGAGATTTATCTATCATCAGTGCAGCTTTTCAGTTTTTAATTACAAGTTGGAATACATTTATTTCAATCTGTATGTGTATTTTTTAATTTGACTTGAACCTTGTATATTTAACACAAAAAACCTCCTCCCTACGACGTTACCGTTCCAATAATAGTGTTTTTCAGGGAGTAAATAAAATAGTTTTCAATATCATCCACATATCTTCCAGCGAGCATCGGGTTTTTTAACAACATAACCCAGAGTTAACGAAGATCAATATTAAACTAGTCAAGTTTCACAACCACAAGATTTTCCTGCAAGCGTGCAGGAGGCGACACCTAGTCCCAAGACATATCCAACAATACATGAAGTGTATGCATACGATTGAAACAGCCCAGTCCTTATTCAAATTTATTTTAGATAAGACCATCACTCGTTTCAAGCTTAATCATTTTAATCTTGAAATTTACTCAGTTCACTGGACGATCTCTTCATTAACCGATCAGTTGAATAGAGAATTACACTACATAGCCAACACCATCGACAAAAATGCATACAACCAACTATGTTACTGGATGAAAATTGATTTCACCAAGATGTTTGGGACCATGAAGTCAACACAACAAAGAAAATTAAACATCTCACCATGTTGAGACATAACGTCCCAAAATGGTCGACCAACACCTCTATAAGAAGCCAAGAACAAGAAGACAGCATAAAAGAAATTAGAAGTAAATGGATCACCAATGGCTCCAATACAGACATCACCGAAGATATCCTTATTTCTTAGCCTTAGTTAAAAAATTTGTCTTAGCCTTCTCTAAAGATGACTTTCCAATGCTAGACCTACTAAAAGATGTCGAATATATAATCTCCACAACAACAACAGAGAGTAAAGAAGCACTGAGAGCTAATGCGGTCAACATTATCACCAACCATACCAGCCACCTCAAGACACACAGACAATCAAACCCGCACCTTAAACGATACAACAACAGCAGATCGTTTTTGAAGTCCCATGACTTACTAGTGATGAAAGCTGATAAAGGTAATTCATCCTGAACAAAGAAGAATACAAACAGAAAATGGAGGCATTGTTGGAAGATACCCAAACGTACGGGAAACTTAATCACTCCCCCATCTTATCCATCGAAAAACAGAATAATAAATACGCAAAAAATCTTTTTGGTAACGGCCACATTGAAGCAGCCAGATTGACCACACATAACAGTACACCGGGCAAGATATATGGTTTGTGTAAAATACATAAGGAAAATTGGCCCAAGCGTCCTATAATATCTTGCATCAATTCCCCAACATACAAATTGTCTAAATGCATTGTATCAATCATTAAATTTTTAGAACCGTACTTGACCTAACATCAATAACTCGTACGATTTTGTAAATAAAATTACTGAAATAGTCTTACCCCCCGTTTGCATACTGGTGTCTCAAATGCCACAGCAAAAAAATCCCTACGACTTTTGGTGGAAAATATTAACTGACTTTACAACAATCCCAAGAGCAATAATGCACCATTTGATTGAATTTACGGTTTATGACTGTAACAAATTTATTTATAATAACAAAGTTTTCAAACAAGCATTCGGGACAACTATGGGCAACCCCTGCCTCAGCTATTATAGCGAATTTAGTTATGCATATGCTACTAACATCGTGCATAAACACACTACCAATTCCGCCTGCCCTTCTTGTTCTTATACGTGGATGACGACATTTTAACCGCGATTTCCCGGGATACCCAGACTACTATATTAGATGTGTTCAATGATGTTGACCCGCATTTTAAATTCACCCTTGAACCAGAAAAAAACAGAATAATACCTTTTCTAGATACAATTGTCCAATCCAATCTATTATAACTGATTGGTTTGTTAAACCCACAGCTTCTGGAAGATTTCTGAATTATCAAAATTTTACATTTTGAAGAAAATTTAAAAAACGACTATTTTCCGAAATGTGGTTCATAAAAAGGACCAATAATTGTATAAACGACAAGATGGACACAGCGGGCCTCAGCAGCATATACACTAATCTGATTAATCCAACACATATTCATTAGACGTTAGTAATTTGTAATATTGATGAGTTATATTAATTTGTGTTGTGTGTGTTGTGACAAGAGAAAGGTGTGCAGCCTATACAAAATAAAATTCCATAAATTATTTTAAAATAGTAGAAGGAATTTTGGTTGCTAACTCACATGTAATGACTCTAAAACATTTATAAGAAACATGGTTTTAAGGATTAACTTTTTAATTTGTAATTTTAAATGTTATTAATAATTTGTAGTTCTCAGACGATTGATCAGAGTAGTAGATTATTTAAGAATTGATACAATAAACAAGTATTATTCCGTTCTAGCATCCTGTCCTAATTTAGTAAAGGCGAAACGTCGATGAGTAAATCCTAAATTTTGTTTAAACACAAAAAACCTCCTCCCTACGAAGTTACCGTTCCAATAATACCTGTATGTGCGTTTAGTGACATGAAAATGTAATGAGGGCTGGTATAATTCAATATCCGGCGTGGCATTAGCCAGGGAAGTAGTTGTTTCAGCATGGGATTTGTTTTGAAGTCTTATTAAGACTTATTATTATAGAGCTACGAACAGGTTAAATATATTTATATATTCAGGCTACATTTAGCCTTTAGTTTATATGATTGTTTCTATAAGTAGTATGGTTTCACCAATATTAAAAATCATTAAGAAATCAATGTAATATTCGTTATAATAAATGTATATTAATTAAATGATTTTTTCCTATATCTTTATATGTATATTTTAATTCAATTTAACACATTTTTATATAAAAAACTAGATCCGCAAGTTTTATTTTGGTTATGTTATGGTAGGTTTGAATAAATAATTTTAATAGCGAGTAGAAATTATCGGTAATTACGCCGCTTCATTACGGAAATACTTTGGCAAAGTTAGATTTTGAATGGACTGTGAGTGTCACACTGGATTATTACGAAGTACTCTAATGTTAGACAATTAAATGCTCCCTAGTAAGACCAATTTATATTTAATGATCACTCCAGAGTTCTCCTTAACCGAACGTGTACTTATCATCACTAATTCAAGATGATTCAATAACGTTTCTCTCGATTCAACTCTTGTGGAAACATTAAGACAAACGAAACTATACTTATATTAGAATGCAATTATACTTGTATTTACAGACACATATGTATTCTGCAGTGATTTAATTGATTTTATTCGGAAATGGTAAAAGTTCGCTTAGTGTGTGCAGTCGCGGCGTTGAGATTTAAAATAGATCATTCTCGGCACGTTTCGTTGGCTATTGTTGAAATATACTGCGCGAACGTTTCGCTGTTGGTAAATATAAGAAAATGAAATTCCGACCGCGGCGGGTTCAAATATTGATATTCAATTAAACAAGCAATTTATATGTAATTAGTGCAAGTCTAATAAATTGGACGCGGGACTCGTTAAATCAACGGCCATGTCAAGTCAATTCAATCGGTCTTAATTTCATTAAACCGCATCCAGGGGAGGATTAGTTCGATATAATAATACCCCGGACGCGGATATGGCCGCCGCCTCGACGGCAAAAAAGGACGCAACGCTTTACGCTTTGTTTTTTCCCTGTAATCCTCTTCAATAAAATTAGCCGTTGGTCTGCTAAAGTAATCTGATCCTTGTTCCGGGTCAGATCAGTGGCGAAACAAATTGTTTTATTAGGGTGGTTTAACGTCTAAAACATCGATTTTAATATGACTTATTTATAATGTTTTTTACGTTCCTTCCTAAATCTTATAATTCTTCTAATTCCAAGACAAAATAAAATAAATTATTACACACAAGTATAATTATTCTATTAATTAGCATTAGGCTACAATTTAGGTCTTTTGAATTAATTATCGCAATTATCCTCGTTCATTTTTAACAAATAGTTTTATTCCACTATTCTTGAAAAAATACTTATCCTTAAAATATTCTATAAATATCCTGAAAAAAACTTATCCTTAAAATATTAGTACAATTATTTTTATAAGCCTTGTAAACTTATTTTAGATAACTAGCCAGAGAAATTGATAATCTTTAACATTTTATACTCATTGGTAAGACAATTTAGTATACTACTGATGAAATCAAACTAATTATAGGTAATCATATTAAAGGCGAAATACAGCCTTAATTTCTATATAATTAAGTATTAAGACTACAACACAAATCTCATGTTAAAACAACTACTTCCCTTGCCAATACCAAACAGGATATTGAATTATACAACAGATAGTTGCTTGTAGTTAGTCCACTTTTATGGCACAAAAAGTGTACTTACCCTAAATAAAATTGTTTTTAAGATCATATCTTTTTATTTATTTTATGTCAATAGCCATCTGTGCATCAGTGCAGCTTTGCTCTTTGGAATTATAAATTTGAATACACTTACTTGAAAATCTCGGGCATGAACGGCGAGGTTAGGTTTTAGTTTGACGTTTGTGGATAAAGACACGAACTTAGTAGGTTATTAATTTAAACCTTAAATTAAAACCTAACCTTGCCAGTCATGCACCAGGTTCTAAGTAAGTTTATTTCACTTAAGTTTAATAGACGAGTATCATATTAAAAACAATGTTATTTATGTAGTACTTCTTTAGAGTCGAAAAACGACGAAAAAATAGTTTTTTCTTCTCTTCTTCTGCTTCTTCTTTCCGGCAGCCTAATGGCTTGTTTTGTTTCCCATCCTGATTGCACATGCTCTTGAGATTATGACTACCAGCTGTCCTTCCATCTCTTTGGTGGTCGACATGATGTTGATTTTCCGTCTCATGCGATTTTCGCTAGTCTGTCATCTTCCATCCTAGATATGTGTGTCAATTTATGATATGTGTGTCCGCGCGTGTCCATCTCACTACGTTATCTTTCTCACGTTCTTCCCGAATTTCTTTACTTCTTCTTTGGTCTTTGAGTGTGTTTCCCGTTATTGCTCTTAGTACTCTTTCATTAGCACCTTACATTGGTGCACGTCATCCTTTTGGTCTTGGTTGTGTCGGCTCGTGTTTCTGCTGTGTATGTCATTGCAGGTCCTCCAGATGCTTTGTATATTCTTGGACTTGGTTGTAGTTGATATGACAGTTGTTCTCAGAGCTCCTGCTGTTCTGTCTGACTTGTTGATCTGGTATTGTACGACACTCTTGAGGTTACCATAAGGTGATATTGCTGTTCCCAGGTAGTTAAACTCGAAGACCTGTTCTATTATTTTGTTGTTTAGTTCTAGCTTGCATCTGCATGGTTCCTTGGCAATTACAATTCTTTGTGTTTTCTTCTTCTTTGTCGCGCTACAGTCCTATTTGGACCGGGCCTCCCATATTTTCTGCCTCCAGTTCTCGTTGCCTTGCTATTGTTTTCCAATTATGAACTGTCGTCCTCTTCAATGATATTTATCCATCTCTCTCTTGGTCGTCCTCTTCCCCTTGAACCTCCCATCTACCCATTATATACTTTCTTTGGTATCCGGTTCTCACCCAATTCTCTCCAAGTGTCCCGCCCATTTCAATATTTGGAATTTTATAAATTCGACAATATCTTTCTGGTTACATTTCTGTTTTAATTCGAAATTTTATCGGATTCTCTCTTTCCCGTTCTCTATTACCAGTCCATATATTTTCCTTAGGATTCGTCGTTCCCATTTTGCTAATATTTCCTAGGAGTACTTGGTGATTGTCCATGTCTCACTTCCATATGCGACCACTGGCCTTATAATGGCTTTGTGAATTGTGATTTTTGTTCTTCTTGAGACTGATTTGGACTTAAATATATGTGAAAGTGAAAAGTAGGCTCTGTTTCCAGCTAGTATGCGTTGTTGTATTTCCTGTTTGATATGATTTTCACTCTTGATTTGGGATCCCAGATATTTGAATTGTTGCACTACTTCGAAGTTGTTATCTCCTACTGCGTAATTCTGGCCAAGTTTTCTTCTTGGTTTCATCGGCAGTAGTTTTGTCTTGGTGTCGTTGACCTTCAGTCCGATTTTACTGGCCTGTTTTTCCAGCTTGCTGATTTCTTCATTGATTTCCCTTTCTGTTCTAACCACTAGATTAATATCGTCTGCGTAGGTAATTATTTGATGTGACTTGTATATTATTTTGTATTCTCTGTGTTTTGCTGGTTGATATTTCCATATTAACATTTGAAGCTTCTTTGTTGAATGCCTATAAGAGCACTTGTGTCCGTGTTCTTTGTCCGCAAATAGCGATGCGCTGTCAGCATAGCAGATAATCTTAAGTTGTTGTTTTACCATCTTGTAACCATAGTTTACCTTACGCAGTTGCTCTATTATTCGGTCCATTATGATATTGAAGAGCAATGGACTGAGGCTGTCGCCTTGTCGTACTTCCGTGTTTTATTATATTTTCTCTGCTGTTGTTGAATTTGTCCTTATTTCTGTGGCATTGTTTGTGTTGAGCTATCTGACTGTCTCGATGACGCTTGGATGTGTTCCACTGCGTTCTAGCTCCTTCTGAACGTCCTCCAACTTTATGCTGTCAAACGCCTTCGTCAAATCTTTGGAGCACAGATATGCTGTTTCATTGTATTCTATTGCCTTCTCCACGACCTCCTGTCTGACAATGAATACTGCATCGATCGTCGACCGGTTTTTCCGAAACCCTTGCTGTACTTCACTTAATAATGGTATGTCTGAGAATGCGTTGCTGCAGAATACATGTAAATAATTTCATGGCTTTATTTAGAAGAAATATTCCTCGGTAGTTTGCAAGGATATGTGGGTTTTCCCTTTTTGAATAAAGGGATTATTATGCTGTTTTTCCAGGTCACTGGTGTTTCTGGTTATTCAGGAGGACCTCCAATGCGCAGTTTACTGTATGTTGTTGGAGGATAGGTGCCTTTTCTACTTTTTGAGTGAGTCGTTGAATGTATAAATCCATTGTGCTCTCTGTTTTGAATGACTCGATATTAAACTTTGTTGTTGGGCTGTTCTGTTTCTTTCTGCTGACTGGAGGTCTTGTCATGATAATTGTTCTCATTTCAAGATTATGGTCATCTATCCGATGTTTGCCGATGTTAGTGATCTTACGTCCTGTATTTGGTTGGTTTCTTATTAATTAATCTATTGTAGACGATAAACCTCTGCTTCCCTGAAATGTGATTTTCTGCTAGGGTTTGTGTTTGAAGTATGTACTGTTGATCCTTAATTCATGGTGGGCACAAAATACTACGAGCTTTTCTCCTCGCTCGTTTACCCTTTCCTCATTACTTCATTTATTTATTTCTTGTGAAATCAGTTTATTTATTTTTTGTTATAGTCTGCATTCTGTCTTTTGAATGTTTCTGTATTATTATTGACAGAGGGGGGGTACTTAAGAATTATGAAGACATAACTAATTTATATGCCATGTGTGTGAGCTTCATTTTAACTCCTCAGAAATTAAGCGCGAGACTTGCATGTACGATGAATGATCTGGAAAGCTCTTAAAAGCACCTCTTTCCCATCCAAGGCTTCGTACTGGTTAGTATTAATGTTCAGTGATTTTAGATTTTAATGTAGGGACTATGATTAAGTATGTATGCTGCATACATAATCAGTATGCATTTTATAAACACAAATATTAACAAGCATTCATTAAGAATCACTTTTGTTGTTGCAGGTGCCGTACCATCCATATTACTGGGATGCCCCAAGTACTTATCGAAACCAGAAGTTAATTTAAGGGAAAGTCCAGAGTCAAAAAGGCAAAGAATAGAAAATCACTTCTTTCCCTACTCTTCCATTCATGTCACCCATTATTATTTTGCTTTATTGTTGCGGTATTGTTTCTATTAACCATTGCAGATTTTCGGAAAAATCGTTGCATTCCTGAGCTGACTTTCCCGTGTCTGGTACATAGACGGATACTATATGTAGGAGATGTTTTTCTACTTTAATGGTAACTTTTAGCATTCCATTTTTCATCATTTTCATTTCATTCTTTTAGCATTCCATTGTTTTTGTACTTGATATCGGTTATGGAGTTTTTAAACGTATGGTTAATGATTATTCCTACACCTGACGCCGCTCTTGTGTCTTTGGGTTTCCTTGAGTGAATCAGGGGAAAAGGAACCGAACAGTACAACGACTGTGTGTCGTTGTACCGTTCGGTTCCTTTTCCCTCTTTTTTGTTTCCGACATGGCACATAATGTCTATTTTATGGTGCTTTTATTCTAAAATGTATTTTCTTCATTCTGATAAAAAAAATTTCATTTAGTAATTTTTATTTTAAGAAATTCTTAACTACCCATTTTGTTGAGTTCAAACCCGTTATGAAAATCCCTTGACTAATTGTCGAACAATTATTGAAACAAATATCATTCGACGCAGAATTTCCGAAAATGTAACTCTTTCGGACATCTAGATGTGTAAATGAATACAAGATGTTGCTACTGAATCAATTTGTATTTACTAAACTTATCTGATCTAGAAATCTTTAATCTCCTGAAAATTCCAATAAAATGTTCCACTTTAACAATCTGTCCATATGTTGAGTTGATACAAATATCTGATTTGATTTCATACATTTTGCTGCTTTATTTACCTTTTTATATTGCATGTCATTTGGTGTAAAAAAAATCTGAGGGTGTTACAACCTTTCAAAGTTGAAATTATGCGTGGGGCTTTTAATAGAGGTAGCTTCAGTTTCAAACGACAAGGAATTTCATTTCATTTCCATGGGTCGAAATGCTTCGATCGACAGATTTTCAGATAAATTTTTTACTTACAGAATTCAAACAATTCCAATTTTATGGACTATTTTATCCTATAAAGTTATTACTTTGTTCCAAAATGGGAAAAAATCTTTGTAAATAGAAATAAGAGATTATTGGCATACATTTATGTTCAGAAGAACATTACAATAGGAATGAAAATTATTATCATTGTTTATTTAATCCAAATGCACCGTTATTTTTTTGTATTTATTTATCATGATTCATTTAATTTTACACTTATATTGTTAATTAATATTGTTTCATGTTTAATTAGTTGTTGTATAATTAAAACCTATTATTACAATATAATTTCATGTCATGTTAATTTTTCAATTTGATATGTTATAATTGGATTGGGAAGAATATTTATTATATATTCCGTAAAACATTGTTGCTAGAAAAATGATACGTCGAAACATATCAGCGGTTTAGAGAATCAATAATGAAATTTAAGAAAATGTCAACATTAAAATAAATAAAGTTCCGCCAAGTGAATTCAGATCCGTCGTTAAGAAGCTTTAAAAACTTTTCTTTTTTACACTGTTTCTTTTCTTCTTTTTATTCTTTCTTTGGAAAAAACATGGAAATGGATTTGTCGCCCTGGCTTCGCGATTTATTATACTATTGGAATGCGAATGCCACCCCATTAAAATAGTTACTGTCGTTCCATTCGTGAAATTAAAAACAATATTAGTTCCAGAAAATCTCCAACAAATCTAACTAATCCAATTACAATCTAGATTAAATTTGCTTGGAATTTATAGTAAATGTATAATCAATTGAATCAGTGTTTTCGAAAATTACATAAGTATCTTTCATAACTGTTGTTTTTATATGAAATTTTTACTTTCTTATAATATTTTATCAATATTATGATTCATTATAACAACACAATCAAATTGTTATTCGATTTATAGCTACCATGGTTAGTTAATAGTAAATCCTTCCAGGTATGGATTATGAAGGAGAATATCCGACTTAGGATTTGGAAATACCACAGTCGGTATTTTACGATGTGGTTTGTTTCTGTAATCCCGCTAATGATTTATAAATGTAGTCATGGATATTTTACCAAAGGAATATAGAAACAATACACCACGACCGATTCCTCATATCAGAAAGGGGTCACCCCGACACACAAATAAGTCACGCTAAGACAATCATAAGATCGACACAACAAGAAAAGTTACCATTATAAGATGCAGTTCTGCCGTTTCACTATAATATGTCTGTATATTCGTAAATAAATTTCGCATATTACAAAACGATATATTTATTTGAACTTGTATCACCCACAAATTGGTGACCCCGACGTTATTTGTACGAGATGTTTACAGGAAACAAATATGGAATCAAACGCGCCTGAAGTCTGGCGCAAGTTTGGACCACTTCTTGTAGCTGCATCAAGGCAACCTTACACTCGAAACTAAACACACTCTCGCCACTGCAACCACTACACAACTGTCAGCATGCATACAGAGCGGGAAAATCCACAGAGACCGCCCTGTAACAGCTGACAAATGAAATAGAAGCAGCACTAGATAGAAAGGAAGTAGCGATATGTGCGTTCTTAGATATTGAAGGAGCCTTTCACAACACTTCGCACGAGGCTGTCAAATCGGCTCTTGATGGAAGGAATATCAACAGCATTACCTCAAAGTAGATGGGAGAAATACAGAGAACTAGAACGGAAGAGGAACTGGTGAGAAAAGACACAATAAAGATCTCCAAAACTGAAGTGTGCCCATGGGGAGGTGTCAACTGAACCCGACCAAAACCGCGTTGATACCATTTACTATCAAGAGAAGGCTACATTGCCTACTGCCCATACTATTAGATTGGACGGCAGTATAATACAAACAGCAGATAAAGTATCTGGGTATAATACTAGTTAGTAAACTCTTATGGAAGAGGCACGCTGAAGAAGTGGTAGGAAAAGCCAAATGCGATCTGACGGTGTGCAATCTGGCAGGGAAAACCTGGGGTTGTAACTCCACAATCCTTCGATGGATGTAAACTATGATAGTGAGACCTGCGATCACTTACGGGACAGTTGCGTGGGAAAGTAGAACCTAGAACAGCTTCCATAGATTCAAAGATTGCCGTGTTTCTGTATCACGGGGGCGAAAGGGGCATGTTCGAAAATAGCAAAGGAGCTGCTGCTCTGATCTGACTCCGTTGCAACTTGTCGTGGAGGGGGCCACCAAATCGTTGATTTGTTAGGTTCAGCAAGGAACGTAAAGGAAGAGGTAAAGTAATCGGGGGCAGAGACAGGAACAACCTCGATGCCAAGATCCCCTGGCTAGAAGTGCCGAAAGACGAAATGGTATATAAATACCATATTGAGAAAAACTACACATCAATGTGTAGTAGTAAAGCCAATTGGAGTGACGATTCCTCAGCATACCACATGAGCAAACTGCTATGAAGTGGTATACGGATGGTTCGAAGACAAAGGAGGGTACTGGTGCAGGGGTGTTTGAACCTAGTACCAAATACTTTGAATCCATGCGAATCTACCCAACTATCTTCCAAGCAGAGGTACATGCAATGGAGAAATATGCACAATTTTACCTCGACAGGAACTATCCCTAAAAACAAATTGCTTTCATGTCAGATAGCCAAGCAGCCATCAAGGTCATTAGCTCATGCACTATCAGATCCAAACTGGTATGGGACTGTGTGGGAAAGCTAAAGGAGCTTGGCAGAGAAAATAAATTGTCGCTATTCTGGGTACCAGGACGCACGGGTATAGATAGAAACGAATAGGCCGATCACCTAACAATCAAGGAGTTCCTGTTCTATAAAGGGATTACTGGATATCCCTTTATAGTACAGGAACTCTGTTGCGGTATGAGTATGAACACCATCCACAAGAGTTTAAGATGAAATAAGAGAACAATGGATGATAACCTGGAAAGAACTTCCAGGACTAAAACCAGAGGTACTGACCAGATACTGCAGGCTTAATAAGCACCTCAAGGCCAAAGGCTTAGAGGAAGATGGTAGCTGCAGATTCTGCAGCTCAGCAGAGGAAACCCGATTCATCTGCTTAAAGACTGTGGAGCACTGCTCCCAAGAAACAAATGTATCTTGGGGCCGACTGCTTGAACGCAGAGGAGTTGCAGTCTTTGATACCTTCCCATGCTGAGGATTCATCGCTCCAATTGGCTTTACTATTACACATTGCTGTGAAGTTTTTCTCAAAACAGTATTTATGTAGCATTTCGTCTTTCGGCATTTCCAGCCAGGGATCTTGGCAGCGAGGCTCTTCTTCCACTCTCTGCTTCCGATTACTTTATCTATTCCTATTCCTTCCATTCTGAACCTAACAATCACCGATCTGGCGGATCTGTCCACGAGAAGTTGCAACGGAGTCTGATCCAGCAGCAGCTCCATTGCTATTTTCGGGCATGACCCTATCGCCTCCGTGATAGAGACACGCGCCAGTCTTTCAATTTTCTCAAGCTGTTTCTTCATAGAGACCAGCTTTGTTCTACTTCCTCACGCAACTGTCGCGTAAGTGACCCAAGGTCTCGCTATCATAGTGTACATCAATCGCAGCATTGTGGGGTTAATCCTAGAATTCCTGAAGGAATCCAAATAAAGTATACCAAATATTAGAGGAAGAGGGTGGGGTACAATAGTTCTTTGAAGGTCGAAGTACAAGTCACCACCAAAATCTAGAATATACAATACAATCTGGTGCGCATCATCATGCTGCCTTCGCCCTACAACACCAACCAAACTCGGATCGGTTGTCGCAAAGAGAAATTCAACTTCTTTCTGGAAGATATATAACATGAGCGATGACCCCACAGATACCCACTTACCTATCGACTCTGCAAGAAACGTAATAGCAACATCTAAGGCAACGCCTTAAAATATGCCTTCAAACAATAAACAGACTCCTTCCAATTACAAAGATGCCTCGCAACTAACACAACAATAACGTCTACGCGAGCGGCTTCAACCGGTTACCAGGCGCCTTGCAACAAACTTGCATCAGCAGCATCTACGGTTACGACTTTAACCATCTACTATACGCCTTTCAACAAACGCAACAACAAAGTATACGGAACCGACCTCAACTGTCTAAAAGAAGCCTTGCAACAAACGGAACAATATCGTATCTGTAGCGACCACAACCGTCCTCCAGACGCCTTGCATATTAAGTTTACCTTGAAGAAGTCAATCGTCTTCTAGCTCCTTGCAACAGTCGCAACAACCATGTCTTTTGTAGCGACTTTAACCGTTTACCAGATGTATTGCCACAAATGAAAATTTTGCAAATTTAAATATTACAAGGTCATCAATCAAAGATGGTTGAAGTCTTTGATGACACCTTCAATAAACGCAACAACGACCGCAGCAACAATAACAACAGGAACAATATCAAGAACAAAGACTACGTAGCGTTAACAAAACAATATCAATACAATAGTATTTAGGCTTCTAAACCTTAAACTAAGATACTAAGGTTCGTTAAGTGCTATATTCACCCGGTACTGCTGTATGGTGTTGAGGCTTGGATGTTGAAGATGAATACTTTGAACAAAATAGAAGCGTTTGAGATGTGGATCTTCCGATTAATTTACCTCTTCCTATTCCTTCCTTGCTGAACCTAACAATCACCGGTCTGGGGGCCCTATCCACGACAAGTTGCAACGGAGTCAGATACAGCTGCAGCTCCATTGCTAATTTCGAGCATGACCCTATTGCCCCGCAATACAGACACACGTCAGTCTTCGAAGCTTCGCTTCCAAGATCCCCTGGCTGGAAGTACCAAAACACGAAATGGCATGCAAATACCACTTCGGGAAAAACTACACAGCAATATGTAGTAGTAAAGCCGATTGGAGCGACGAATCATCAGCATACCACATAGAGCAAAATGCCATCAAGTGGTTTACAGATGGTTCGAAGACAAAGGAAGGTACTGGTGCCAGAGTGTTTGGACCTCGTACAAGGTAATTTGAATCCATGGGAACATCCCCAAGTATCTTCCAAGCAGAGGTACATGCAAATGAAGATGTGTACAGTTTAACCTCGACAGGAATTATCGCAAAGAAAAAATTGCTATCCTGTAAGACAGCCAAGCAGCCATTAAGGCCATTAGCTCTAACACGATCTGATCCAAACTGGCATGGGACTGTGTGGGGAAGCAGGGATAATAAAGTAACGCTATACTGGGTACTAGGACACACTGGTATAGACGGAAGCGAAGAAGCCGATCACCTAGCAAACAAGGGATCCATTAGCCCCTTTATGGGTCTGGAACCCTTTTGCGGCATGAGTGTGAACACCATCCACAAAAGTTTAGATGAAGAAACAAGAGGAAAATGTGATGCTGGGATCTTGTAACCAGAAGAGAACAAAAGCTTGCCTGAAACTAAGCAGGAACAAGCTTAGAATTCTGACAGGAGTCCTGACGGGACACTGTAGACTTAGGAAACATCTCAAGGCCCTAAGCCTAGACGGATGCAGATTATGTGGCTCAGCAGAGGATACCCCCATACATCTGTTCAAAGACTGCGGAGCATTACTCCGCGAGAGGCAGATGTACTTTGGGGCTCACTGCTTGAAAGCAGAGGAGCTGCAGGCCTTGAATTCTATCCAGATCCTGAAATTCCTAAAGGAATTAGGATTAGAGGAGGCACTATAAATGGGTTATTATACCAACACTTGGAGGAGGAGGGTGGGGTACAATAGATCTATAAAGGTCGCAGTACAAGTCGTCACCACCATATCTACAATCTACAGTATTTGAATTTTCTCAAGCTGCTTCTTCATAGAGACCAGCTTTGTTCTACTTCCCCACGCAACTGTCGTGTAAGTCTTCCAAGGTCTCGCTATAATGGTGTACATCCATATTAGGATTGTTGGGTTAATCCTAAAATTCCTAAAGGCATCAGGATTAGGGGAGGCGCTCTAAATGGGTGAGTATACCAAATATTAGGAAGAGGGTGTGGTACAATATATCACAGAAATAAATACAATACAAATCGGTACAATAGATCATAGACAGAGAATATCCTGGCCGGAATATATCACGAATAATGAGGTTCTTAGTAGTTCATGACCTTAGAGCGCATGGTCAGAGACCTATTGGTTACTGTCAAGAAACGTAAGAAAGCGTACCTAGGACATAACCTCAGAAATATAAAATATAGCCTCCTAAAATTAACAATGGAGGGTAAGATAGAGAGCGCCGTGGTCAAGGAAAGAAGTTCTCCTGGTTAAAGAACATAAGAGAGTGGACTGGTCTGGACTCCCACTCATTGTTCAGGGCACCAAAAGTCCGTGCGGAATTTGCCATGATTGTTGCCAACCTTCTGTAGTGGATAAGGTACCTAAAGAAGATCAATACAATCCCACACGAATGATTCCGCATACCTGTACGGGTATATAAATACGGTCGACACCACAAGAAAACCACGGAAACTTCGGAAAAATGAGGCGACTCAACAAACCGCTCGGAAACCAAGTACACCATGAAGAAAAGTAATCACAGTAAGTTGCAGTTTTCACTATTATATGTTTTCACTATGTATTTACTATTTTATGTTTGTATATTTGTAAATAAATTTTTAATATCACAAAACGTGAGGTACACATTTATTTGAATAACGAAAAATGTATTGTTGAATGGATTTCTTAATTAATTGCAAATAACAGAGGCCATGTCAAATCAATTCAATTGGTTTTAATTCCATTGCATAACAAAAGTGATTTATATTCAGCGTTTAAACTACAAACTCGTTTTGCCCATATATAAACTCCTACATTTAAAGTTAAAATTCATAATTTTAAAGCATTTTATTTCTCGATATATATATATATATATATATATATATATATATATATATATATATATATATATATATGTATATATACATATATATATATATATATATATATATATATATATATATATATATATATATATATATATATATATATATATGTATATATAATAGATACGCAAACAGTCGCAGCTGCAAACTCAATCCTTTGTTGCAATCTTTGAATATGCAGGCACTATAAACATCGTCGTTCCTCATTATTTTATTCCATTCCATGCCATTGAAAATTAATTTTAATTACACTCAACTCTGTGTCAGTAAATTTCATTTTCATTGGCGTAGATAGGAAGAAAATAATAAAGAAACACCACTTTCCAACTCAGATGATTTATAAACATTTCATACAAGTCAAATGTTTGTTCTTTCTTTCTTTTTCTTTCTAGTTGTAGGCTTGCTAATGGTGAGTCCTCCCAATCAATAATCTACTGTAAGTCTCGCTGTATCTTGTGCTTCAATCTGAATTCGGTTATATTGACATATTGTAGATCAGAACTGGTTCTTTAAATATTGCTCAAGCTGATTGAGCCACGTCTTTTTCGATGCTAATCATTGACTCATTCAAAAAGGATTTCGCTCTCCCCTCTGAGATAAGAAGCATTGAATGCACATGTCCATTCTGGCTGGTTCCATTCTGCCAATACGACCAAACTCCCATAATCTACGTTTGTATATTTACTCGTCAATAGATAGTTAAATGTCACATGTTGGGTGGATTCTCTCCTTATTTATTTTCCCAGGATAATTTTATTAATATATTGTATTTTCATTTTTTCTTATTCGAATGATATATACCAATCATGGGCAAACTATATAGTAATATCGACTGTTGACGAACTCACTACTCCGTGAGCTACCAACTGTTTGCTTTGTAAGAAAACGTGTGTTATTTCCTTATATAAGCGTTTCTTATTCCAGGCAGTATTATTGAAAATCAAAATCGGCATAGTATGTGATCTGATTTTTAATTGAGCCACAAAAAAATTTAATTTTCTTTTGAAAATATTTCAAATCGATTATGTTTACCTCTTTTGGATATTCAAATTTCAACTGTTGTAATAAGCAGTTAAATTAACGATAAATGCATAAGTTTGCAAATAAATAGGATCCTTGAAATTGGTCATATTTTGCGTCCGCATGTCCAAAAGTATTTTAATTTTCGATAGAAGTTTAAAAATCTCTGGAGAAACTTTAATCCAGTAAGGCATATTTATGACAAGAAGTAAACCTTCATATTCAATTATTCTCTTCTGAGCACGAAAAAAATGAAAGGGTTTATTATATACTTCTATTGTGCAATGGATAGAGATACATAGTGGGACGTTAAGCACTAATTTTACAAAGATTATTCCATAAACGGGCGCAATTAGCTGAGTGCTTGCGACCAACTGGTATATCGTGATCGACTATTTGCTCATCTCTGATACACCTTTTCCGACAATTTACTGGATGTTCAATTATTTATATCAACTAATATATTTACAAAGAATTATAAATATTCCTTTAATAAAGAAATTAGCAGTTCATGAATCTAGTATGTTAATTAACATTTAATTGACGAATCAGTTTTTTACAATATGGGTCATGAATAGAGAGAATAAACAAGATATGTTATTCATATCCTGCAATCAAAAAACATGATTATGGTCTATCACAAATAGGTGCGCGTTGAATTTTTCAGTAAATTAGTCTCCGACTACTTATACATTATTTCCTCTTCTTCTTATTTCTAATGGGCCTACTTTGGACCACGCTTGTTCAACTGTTGGGCTTTGATCTTACCCCAGCATTGTCGCATCTTCTGCCGGTGTAACTCCTTTCTCCCTTCTGTCCAGGGGGTACCTTTCCTTCGGGATTTTTCCTGAAATCCACGGACTTCCTTTAGGGGGAGTCTTACAAACAGCCTGTTTTGGAGATCTGTTATTCCCAGTTCTCTACAATCCTTCTCGGTTTATGTAAACCAAGTTTTCCAAATTTCCAATTTCTCTACCAGACCTCTTCGGTTCAAGTAAAGTCACTCCATGGCATATAGGGCTTCTGGTCGTAAGACTCATGTGTATTGCTTAAGTATTGCTTTAGGTTGCTTGACAGGCATTTCTTGTTGTAAGTGTCTTTAGTCAGTTGATAGGCTAGTTCTAACTTGTTGACTATCTTGGATAATGATGCTCTTTCTGATAAGTTGGCTTCAATCCATTCGGCGAGATACTTAAATTTATCAGTCCTTTTTATGTTTCCCTGCTGTAGTAACATCTCTCTGTTTGCGTCTGTAATCTTGGTGAAAAATTCTGTTTTCTCCAGCGACACTTGAAGACCCACTTTGGCAGCCTGTTTTCTGAGGCAATTCACCTGCATTGTTGCCATCTCAAGAGAATTAGCAAACAGTGCCATGTCATCTGCAAAGACCAGGCAATCTAGAACCAGTCCATCGTTCTTACGTCCCACGTTGATACCACTCTGAGCACCCAAATTGATCAGTGCCTTGCGCCATTCTCTAATAACATTTTCAAGGAGACAGTTGAAGGGAAGTGGGAAAAGTTCATCTTCTTGTCTTACGCCAGTTTTTATTTTGAAGCTTTCTGAAATCTCGCCTCTAAATTTAACCTTGGAATGCGCATTGGTCAAAGTTTCTAGGATAAGTCTGCGGGTTTTGTTGTCTAGCCCTAGTTCCTACCTAGTTCCTCCTCCACTTTGTTAAGCGTTTCTCTATCAATCGAATCGTAGGCCTTCCTATAATCAACAAAGGTGACGACGACCACCTTGCGGTTTCTAATCTTGGAGTATGCAAATACAGTGTTAAAATTGAGGATCTGTTCAACACAGGATCGGGTCTTCCTAAAGACCCTCTGGTGGGGGCCAACTGGTCCAGTTGACTATCCAGCTCCAGATTTTTTGCCCTTGTTTTTAACGCCTACGAGAGAATCTTGTATGCTACCGGGACGAGAGAAATTTAACGGTTGTTGTTTAGATCAGTAAAATCTCCCTTTTTGTGAAGCGGATATGTCAGAGCAGATTTCCAATAGGGTGGTAATTTCTTTGTTTCCTAGATATCTTGGATGATCTCGGTTAGCTTGCGCACGGCATTGTTTCCAGCACATTTCCACAGTTCAGCAACGATATAACCCTCGCCATCTACCTTATTATTCTTAAGAAGTTAAATAATGTGGCCAACTTCTTCCAATGAAGTGGTTACAGATTATTTATTAGAGTAAATATTTTTTCGATGTGTACGTTAGATGTACCTACGCGTTTTGTTTTCGCGTTTGACCTCATAACTCTGTTTATTATACTTCATGAATACGGTGTGGATAGTAAAACAACCATATTAATCGTTTAGCCCCCTAAGGAGCGCGTAGAACCATTACTTGGTCATCTTGTTCTTTTTATCTTCCCATAACTTCCTCATCCTATCGCTCTGGACCTGTGTTCTTTCTTGCGTTCATGCGTTTTTTGTTTCAAACTTAGCTGTTGGATTGTTCCCCTTTTTTATCTTATTTTATTGCCATGAATATTTAAATAGGGGCTAAGTTAATAAACACATTAGCATCATTGGCAACTTTAGTCATTGTTGGTATTATTTATGACCAATTACCCAAAAAAAAATCAACACATCTTCTTTGATATGACCAAATCAAGAAAACTAAAATCAGGATGACTTAGAAGATATTGGTATTATTTATGGCCAAAAATTCAGAAAATCTCATCACATTTACTTTGATATGACCATATTAAGAAAACTGAAATCAGTACGACTTAGAGTATATTGGTATTATTTAATGCACAACCTATAGCTTAACTGAATAATTATTAATATTTAATAATTAATTCTATCTAAAGCTATTACAAAGCAGCATCAAGCAAACAACTCATTAGAGATGCAGAATTATTCGTAAATCAGTCTTCGAATATTTATTACGAATAATTCTTGCAGAATTATTCGTAAATCAGTCTTCGTTAAATGTTATTTTAGCAGGTGTGGCCAACACGTAAAGGGAATTAAAAGAGAACAAATATTATGCATTTTAAGTTCATAGTACATATCCGCTTCTTATAATTGTAGGCTGTTCTTGGGAGAAGGATTTTATGAAGAACAATTAATTATTGATATTTTACCAACGTTTCGGTCAATATATTATGTTGACCTTTTTCATGACTACAAAATAAAATTAAATAAAAACAATTACATTTAATTTTATTTACAATTAATTAAATTACCGAGGCATTTCCCTTCTATCAATCGCCAACAAAGTTCGCTCACGTGCCCTCCTCACAAAACTGGAAGAACAGACAGAACATCTGATCGGTGAATATCAGGCAGGTTTCCGACCGCACCAATCATGCGCGGAACAAATCTGGAACCTGAAGATGATGCTGCAACTTCGTCAGCCCAGCCGCACAGTTGTCACTTTCGTAGACTTCAAGAAAGCATATGACTCGATTGACCTCATAACTCTGCTTAATATACTTCATGAATACGGTGTGGATAGTAAAACAACCATGTTAATCGAACAGACTTTGTCAGGTACAACATCTAAAGTCAAATTCAAGTAATCTCCTAGCCTTTTCAAATCAGTACTGGAGTAAGACAGCGTGATGGATTGTCCCCACTCCTCTTCAACCTGTTACTAGATAAGATAATCAGAACATGGGAGAAAGAAGTAACTGGAGTGTATATGGTAAGAAAGGACAAACGAATCAACATAAAGTGCCTCGCTTTTGCTGACGACCTTGCAATAATCACCCGGACTACTGAAGAAGCCAAACACGCCATCGAGGAACTTCATGAAATTGCCATCAGGTCCGGCCTTCATATCTCTTACGAGAAAACGCAATACATAGACTCCAAAAGCTCAAATATGACACATCTTGCATACAAATATGGCAACATCATATTAGTTAAGCACATCAAGTACCTAGGTGAAATAATTGGGAACACGGGTAAGGGCTGAAAAAACACGTGCAGAAAATTTACGCAAAGCCTATACACTCACCTGAAATATGTACAACAAGAAATCACTTTCTACTAAAGCAAAACTGCGTGACTAACATACAGTCAATCTTCCCGAAGCACTCTATGCAATCGAAACTTCATCATTAACCATCTACATCAATGATATTGAGAAAATAGATAGTCAGATACTAAGAAAAATATTTGGAACATAACTTCACATCAAAGAATCCAACAGCTAAGTTTGAAACAAAAAACGCATGAACGCAAGGAAGAACACAGGTCGAGAGCGATAGGATGAGGAAGTTTTGGGAAGATAAAAAGAACAAGATGACCAAGTAATGGTTCTACGCGCTCCTTAGGGGCTAAACGAATAAATTATAATAATTACACTTAAAAAACATGTTTATGCCTCATCCCTTACATCTTGTTAGTAAGTATATATATATATATATATATATATATATATATATATATATATATATATATATATATGTATATATATATATATATATATATATATATATATTCGATCATGTAAACATAAAAATGTAAACTATTAGTCTTTTAGTCTAATCTCTGTTGTATAATTCAATGTCCTATGTGATATTAGCCAGGAAGTAGTTGTAATGTGAGATTTGTTCATAGTCTTAATAAGTCTTAATATTATAGAGCTACGAATAGGTTGAATATATTTGTATATTCCAACTATAGTTCGCTTAAATAAGTTTGTATGATTACACCGGGGTTTTCAATAAGGACATAACAATTTTGTATTTAAACAAAATACCAGGTGTAGTACACATGTTACGATTATGTATGGAATTCGACGGCATTCATATGACCACCACTAGCACGACGGCAATTATCGATTCTTTGTATCCAATTTTCAATCCCTCTTTCAAACTTATCAGCTGGAATGATGGAAATTTCGCAATGTTGGCGTTTAATATTGTTCCTGAGCTCCACTAACGTGGTGGGATTACTGGCATAAACTTTCGACTTAAGGTAACCCCATAAGGAAGAATCCAAATCCTCATGAGCGAGGTGGCCATTCGACTGGACTGTTTCTCGAGATTAAATGATTACCACATTTTCCTTTCAATAAATCAATTGTTTGGCCAGCTGTGTGGCTTGTGGAACGATCTTGTTCAAATCACATATCGTTGATGCAAAATTCATCTAATGTATGACCATTAAAAATTAATGACCAAAATTATGACCAAAAATAGTCTTGCAACATGACACGATAGTGAACTCCATTGACCATAACTTGGCCAATATTTGGAATCCACACTACACGCTAACGTTTTGTGGATGCAATGTGGTCTCATGAAGTACATGTCGGTTTTTTGCTGTTCAGCAACGCATATTCTGCTTATTGACAACGTCATGTGCTTCGTCGCTAAAGATAATCTTTCGATGAAATTCAGGATTTTGCTCCAAACTTTTGCAGAACCATATCCGATAAATTTTGGCGCTTTATATGATCCAGAGGTTTCAGTTCTAGGGCCAATTTGATCTTGTGAGGGAGTATCTGAGACTGAGAAATTACCAGATCTTGTGAACGGCGTGGAATCGACTTTTTTTATTCATTTTAAACTAGAGTTCTTACGGCTGCAATATTTTCAGTATTTCCGCCGGTGCGTTGTCTCAGTGGCACAGGAACATTCAATAATGAATGAAGTTTATTCAAATTTATTCACCATCGAACACACAGCTTGTCTGGTTGGACGATTATTGCGACCATAAATTGGTTAAAGCGCTTTTAAACGCTGCGACTACCGACTCAGAATTTCGGTAGTACGTTTTAACGATTTCCAAATGTTGCTCGTACGTGAACTACACCATGATAAAAATGTAAACCTTGACTGACGTTTTGACTTTGACAGATCATAAAAAAGTTTGTAGGTTATATTCCGTATTATGAAACAAATTTGTTATGTCCCTATTGAAAAACCCTTTATTTATAATTAGTAAGGCTTCACGAATATTCAATGAACATATTTTACACATTGGGAAAAGTGATGTCTATACCACTGACAATAATTGTCAATTGAATTGAAATAAAAAAATTGCAGGTTTGATCTATACTTAATACGATATGAACGATTAACCCCTTAACATACGAATAAAATGACGTTGACGTGTCCATATACATGTTATCTTATCAGATATACATGACGTCTTAGAGACGCCATTGTATGATAAGGGGTTAATATTAACATTGATTAAAAAAATTCTGAGTAATTTAAAATCAAATCATTTTTTATTTCAGTAGATTTTAATGTAAAATATAATTTGTAATTGTTTATATTATTATTTAATAGCATAAAAAATGTGAAAGGTAATCATTATAATCAAAATTTATAAAAATCGTAATTTCAATCACGTTAAATGTATTATTAAAGTAACATTAGTTTAAAATTTTGACAACTTTATTCACAGAGAAGAGGTATATTATAATTCTAATTATGGTTTGCAAACACAGCATTTTAAAATTGTTTATCTATATCTGGCATATCGATCGGATACATCGATTTAATGTGAGTAATTTTGGATGCTTGGTCGAGCTTGGATTTGTCATTAATTACGTTTATTTTTGAATAGTCTATAATAGCATCGTTATGAGTTTTTCTTTTTGTCGATCTGAGTGTACGATTTCCGCACAATCGTATTTTAGTAAATTCTTTAGAGATACTTTGTCTGTAGGATATGTGGACTCGATCATTGGATTCGTATAACAACTGTTTTATCTTAGTAAATGGCATTTCTCTAAAATTCAGATTATGACTTGAGCTTGAAAATTGAAAAAAAATCTATTTTTAACTGTTTTTTTGGTAACTTTCTTTTTGGTATATTAAGCAAGTGTCTCAAGAGAGAGATTGTGCTAAATATTTCTTGGTGTCTTAAAGCCTTTTCCATTTTACTATGGATACAGTTAATTTCTTGAACTAAGCTATGACCACTTTCAGAAAATTTCTGTTCAACCCATTCTATACCCTATTGCTGTGACACAGGACTATGTCTGTCTTACACTGTGTCTGTAAGAAATATTTTATAGCGACTGCCATATGAGAATTTCTTTTCTGTGGAACACATGAGTCAGACCAAAAGATCAGTTTCTTTAAAGATGGATTCTTTTGTACAATTCGATTTAATAAGGCACAGTTCATAGCGCACTTGCTATGTGATTTCCATTCCGCCATATAATTCGTTCATGCCAAAGCGCACAATATGTGACACGGTCTACAGAACAATCTGCCGTCAGATTATAAGCAGCAAACTTCTTTTTGTAGAAACAGTTGGAAATCTCTGCTTTAGGAATTGAAAATACATTTGGCAAATCAAAACTAATTTCTGCAGTGTTTTCTGTTATTATCCCGCTTTTGAATCTTTGTCTATCTAAATCTCGCATTTATTGGCCTTTTTTCAATTTTAGATGTTTTGATAACTCTTCGTCATTTTGATGTTCTACGCCATTACTTTCATCAATCTTAAATCTCCCGCAGATATAACGATCCTTTTTGGGAAGCAAAAAGCCCAAGTTATATTCGTTTAAAAATATTTCTCTGTATTTGTTTTGTTTTATAGGTTGTTCTGTCATTTCTGCGTATAATTTATAAAACTTTTGTATAGTTAGCTATGGATTGAAGTACTGAAACGGCAGTAGTGTGAATCTGTGGTATAACACTCCGAGGAAACGTACATAACCACAAAAGTAAGACGAAAGTGGTTTGGAACAAGTAAGCACGGAATGACACGAAACGCTGATGTGTCACGTTACTTCAAGCTTCATTGCATTTGGTTATTGCAAAAGGAACGAATAAGCACGGAAACTTTACTTACAGAACGCATTATGGAATAATAAGGTAACTGAATTTTCATTGATAGACTTATAATTTTTTATTGCAGATTTGTGGTAAGGAACAAATATACTCTAAATGTACCAGTGGTGAATTTTAATCAAAATATAAGAAAATGTGGTATGCAACAAATAATTCTAATAAATAAAATTTAATTGACATGACATATGCTGTGTTGGTGTTTAAAGGGATGTTAGTTATGTGTCAGCCATTAATATAATGTGTGGTTATTGCGGAACGTTAGTATGTTAGTAAATACAATTTGTCATGTTAGTTAAGTTATAAAAGACTATTATAAAAGATGCTAAGGCCCATCGTCTCTTCTCTGTAATTAATGGTGTAATTACTTTTAATGTAAATCATTTCACTAATGAGTTTTCTTGTGTTGTTATCAATGTCAATTTCAAAGGGGTCGAAATCAAATAAATGCCCATCTATCAAGAAATGTATTGCAAGGGCAGTTTTTTGCAAATTATCAAAATTCTTTCAATCGTTCTTATGTCGACCAATGCGTTCTTTAAAATAATTCCAAGATTGTCCAATATAACATTTATTATATTTTTAATTGCAGTCATCATTTCACTAATGTTTTGTTTTATGTTGTTATCAATGTCAAGAATTTCAAAATGGTGAAATTCAAAGAAATGTCCATTTATAAAGAAAGGCAAACTTGAAACAGTGGAAACACAGTCTGAAGATATATACATATATTCAACCTTTCCGGAGCTGTATAACATATTAAATAACTGACAAATTTAAAAAAAAAATCAAAAAGCATGATATTTGTTTTGGTAGTCCTAAAGAGACTCATTGTCAGTAATAGTTATCGAGCTCCGGAAAGGTTAAATATATTTATATATTCAGGCTGTGTTCTAACTGTTTTAAGTTTGTATGATAATCTATAACGTAGTATGGTTTTACCAATTCTATAAAGAGTAAATCATTAGTATTTTAAGCCGTTTTTGCGATTTGAAAGCAGAATTATTACTATTTTTTTGAAAAAGAAAAGCAATACAAATATTGCGAATTATTGCAGGTCGATGGTATGCAGAGCTAGCTTATCTGGCAGATATTTTGAAACAACTGAATAAATTATTTCATTTTTATTTCTTCACAATGTTTATTAAATAGACGTGACTTCAGAAGTTTACTTTTTACGTAATTGACCATCTTGACTGCGTTGTTCAAGACACATTCTATGTTTTCATTTACGGATTTTGCAACTAAACCTTCACGGTGTATAAAACAATGTGTTGATACGATATTCTTGTTCATTTTTTTAGCAAGTGATACAAAGCCCATTATGTAACCGATCATGGATGGTGCACCTTCCGTACATATACACATGTTTCCCAAGAAATGCTAACTCATGATACTGATCTAAAATATTAAAAACATCAGCCCGAGTAGCCGTCCTTTCAAATTCTTTGCAGAATAAAAAATTATTTTTTAGCACTATCAATAAATCGCGTGTACACTAATAACTGAGCTTCCTCCAATGTCAGTACTTTCATCAACTTGCAATTCGTACATATTAGCTTCTTTCATTTTCAAAACATTTTCCTCAATGTTATCAGACATTTCATTAATACGTCTTCAAAATGTGTCGTCTGATAAAGGAATTTTCTTGATTTCAACTTCAACTGCTTCTCCGAGCCTTTACAATTGCTAAACAAGACGATAAAACTAAAGTCTCTCCTATTGTATGTGGGTTCATTTGTTGTGCTATTATTTCTGCCACTACGTTAGTTAACTGGCTTCTTGAACAAGATCAGAAATGTTTAATTGTTTTGTGAAATTACTGCTTTTTGTTGTTGTGACCAAAGCAGTCTTCTAAAATATTCCACATTTTTTTTTATAAATATGAGCATGTTTCGTCGAAAAATGACGCAATAGTTTGCTAGGCGCCAAAGCTTCATTAGCCAGTACTTCTTCATATACAACACATTTTGTATTAGGAGATATATTGTCAAAACACCAAGTAAACCCGTATTCCAAATAGTTTTCTTGGTATAAACGGGTCTTATTCTTACATGCTTTTTTCTTAGTTGGAGCCTTTATCTTCATTGGTATCACTGGAATTTGTGTTAGTTGTACCTGGTTGCAAATATGAATTCTTGTCCATACTCCTCTTTCTTACAATAAGTTTGTCCAATTTTTAAACTACCAAAAAAGAAAATATTGCATTGTTGAAAAATTCATATTTTAATGTTATGTTTACCTATTATTGAGAATATTGTATACACACAATTTAATTGATATGAAGATAAAGAAAAGCTTGTCACACTTTCACTGTGTCAGTACAACTAGGCAAAACAAACTAAAACAAACAGAAACACGAACTGCATCCGGTTTTTATAAAACGGATGACAAGTTTGCGACGACTACCCGAAACCAATATTATTCTAATGTTTACTGCGATCAACGAGAAACTGAGAATTTACGCTTAAAAAATATAAAATGTGATTTTTTTACGGCACCCCTAACAATAATTCACGGCACACTTGGGTGCCGCGGCACCCAGTTTGCGAACCTCTGCAATAAACGAATAAACTATAAAATACTAAATAACATAAAATAAATTAAATCAAGAGCAACCCAAGGTTAAGATAATAATGTCTTCTTATGCCGCCTACATGTTTAGTATTATATCCTTAAAAAATTGCTTCACTTAAGTCTTTACGTCACTATAAAGTAGGTATTGTAAAAATTTCTATATTTTTCAAAAGTAAATCAATAAATCAGTTGAATGTTTAAAAAATCGATAAGCTAATCATACTAAATAAATTTTTGTGGAAATCTAGATTTGAATATAGCATTCAATAATCTTTAGTTGCATTTCAACATAAACATACTTTGAGTATGATTAGCTTAAGATTTTGTTTGACTTTCAACTGATTTATTGATTTAAATAATAATAATAATAATTTATTGTCACCAAAAGGAACAAATGGCTATCGACCAAAAGGTCTTTCTGCCCGGGAATACAATACTTTAGTAAAACACTATTTGAAAAAAATGGTATGAAGTGGTGTGCGATGATTGGTCATCGTATTCGTCGTGGACTTCATTTAAAGATTCGTATACGTATCTTTGTAGGAAGTCTGTAAGTGCGGTAGCGAGTACGGTAGGTTAGGTCGCGCTTGATGCAAAGTGAGTCAATGACTGTTCGATGTATGTCTGTTATTCATTTATTTTTCAAGAGATATAGATATTTTTGCAATAGGTACCTTGTTGCCGCGAAAAGGCTTTAAGTGTGTTTATTGATGCTATATTTGAAGGGATACTAAACATGTAGATGCTATAAGAAGACAATACTGTCTCGTATTTGTCGTATTCTTGGGATGCTCTTGATTTGATGTCTTTTATGTTATTCAGTATTTTTAAGTGTACATATATATATATATATATATATATATATATATATATATATATATATAAATATATATATATATATATATATATATATATATATATATATATATATATATTAAGGGTTATTGTTGGGTAGCGCTGATAATGAAGAAAGTTAAATAAAACTTGGACGGAAAAAGCGTAAGGGTTGCCCGAAACCGCCTGCAGCTCTCAGCGTGCATTGAATGGAATCAGCCGGGCATGCATATTCTACAAGTATAATTCAGTTTATTGCTTACGTTTGCGCCCGTTTCTACAGCTCTTGTCGAGTTATTCAAACTTTTACAAGTTCCTTCTAATACCTGCGAGTATAAAAGAATGATCACCTTTTGCAATCTTTGTACAAAAAAAATAACAGTGTATTTTTTTTGTAACTATCTATTTCGCGAGAATATTTAATATTTAGGAAATATATCTGTTGAATATGAACCGCTTTTATAACGTGCTGTTGATGGTAGTTTTGTTTTCTTCTCCACATTTTTTCCGAGCTGCAATTTATCAAAGAAATGTTTGGTTTGTCCAAATCTTTCCACTTTATCATACTATCTCTTAAAAGGTTATCGACTCCAGAATCCTAAAGAACCACACTCTTTTGGATTGCACGTTCTGCTGTAAATATTGCCGCATTAGTTTTAATTAGTGCAATCAGTCCGTTTGTATGTATAAATGTAAGGACTAGTGGTTTGGGACGACAGCGCATAAAAACCCGACTAATCACACCGCCATTTCGCGCATATGGCCCCAAATTAGCTTCATTGATTTTGTTTACTACTAGGATTAATTTCTGCTTCTCTGACCCGTTTGTTTTCAACTTCATTCTTAAACTACTTACATTTATTATATCAACCTAATTTATTATATCTAAGTAATAAAACACCAAAATTAAATTTCAAGCAATATACAATACTTTGATCTTGCATAAAGGGTAATTAATGAAATTAGAAAGTGTGCTGTACAGTTGCTTGCTAATTATTCGTTTCGTTTAAATTGGGAATATTTTTTTTACTATTTAATCAGATAGCAACGATAGTACGATAAGATTTTCGCATAAGATGATAGTAACCTCAACATCTAAAGCTTAATAGAGATTTTAAATTCTAACCTCTAGATCAGGGGTGGGCAAACATTTTTTACCACGGGCCAGTTACAAATTTAAATAAATGTTTTGCTGTCCGCAAGTAAGAAACTTACGGTAATAAAAACACTGATGAACCAAAATTATCTGTTTAACAAAATTTTAGTATTGTGTGTCCCAAAACAACGCATTTCAAAAACAATATTAAGCGCATAAAAATATTTGAAACAATGAAGTTCATTTTAGTGGTCTCCATGTATTTTATTACCTTTTTATTTAATATGAAAATACTCAAAGCAATCAGGACAGCAAGGCTTATTTTTACATAAGTATTTTGTTTTTTAATGGCATCTATGGCAGCTGAATGACATCTTCTAGCATTTTTTATGTCCGTAAGTTTGGGCCAATGACCAAGCATATCCTTTTCTATTTCATCAGCCGTGTGGTGATTTAGTTTTCTCTTCTTTAATATGGTAGGTGGCGTAACTGATTGTGTTCTTCCTCTTTTATTTTCTGTGTTTACCTATATTTATTAGTGCTAGACCGACACTGGCTTTATATTCCAAAAGATCCATACTATCAGTTCCAAATCGTTTGAAAAAAATCCACGTAATAATCCCAGTTACATATAGAAAATGCTTAAAAATGCGTATATACCACCGCTTGTCTCGTCTTCTGAGGGAATGGAATGCAAGGAGTTGGGGTCTAATAGATCTACTCCTATCGAATCAAATTTTTATTATAGAATTCTACGAAATGTGGGAAATTTAATTCGATAGCAGTTTTATTTGACTTGCACAAACGTGTTGTTATACTTTGGGTCCCCCTTCCAGCACAGTTTTATGGTATATAAACTGATTTTTTGTCTATCCACTTAGTTCTTATAATGTTAACAGATTCAGTTGAAGCAACAGAAGCACTACCTCTTCCTTTCTTTTTTAGTTCTTTATCTGTCTCCAGAATCTTCCCTGCTCCTGTAAGACCGTCTGAGCAAGGAGTATCTTTTGCAAATATTATATAATTTTATTATTTTATTTTTAAGTGTTGCAGTAGTCGAACAGAACAAAATAGATTATCAAAGGAAAGTTTATGATTTTTCTGAGCAATATCGTTCTCCTCCAGCACATTGTTATATTTCAAAGCGATACATGTAATCACTTACTCCAACTCTAATCCACATTTGGACTCTCTATTTTGTTGGTTCTTTTAGGAAGGTACTGTTTCAAACTTTTCAGCGATTAACACTTTGTCGTAGTGAGAGGGCTCAGTATTTTCAAGGATCCTGAGAGCCATGCCAGCGGGAGCATATGCTCCTGGTAGAGCCAACCTTGCTGGTAAGGTCAAAGGTGAGAAAGGAAGCTAAGTTCATCCACTACAGTAGCGTCTGACCCCGAATGGGAGGCTGCAACGAGTCTGACAGGCTGCAACCAGTGTCTGCACCCAGGGGGTAGACTGTCCAACATACTCACCAACACGCAGAGCAAGCGCGGTGTTTTAATTTTGCCAAAACTTCCGAATGAAATCAAATGAACACGTTGATTTTTACAAATATATCCCGGGTGAGTAGCGAGTCTAACTCGAAATCTCACACTGACCCGTCAGTCTGCCCTACGGATTATGTGAAGAGCAAACATTCCACCATAAATAACCACAGACAAGAACAATTATATATTGCTACCTATAATATACGCACAATAAGATCCCAGGAACACCCACACGAACTGAACCACAAGCTGGAATCTATTAAGTGGGATATCGTGGGACTATCGGAAACACGTCTCCCAGGTGAAAAAACTACCACATAAACTCAACGACATGTGTTATACCAGAAAAACACAACAGAAAAAGACCATCTCGAAGGCATAGGATTTCGATTTCTCGTCAATGCGCGAATGAAAAAAATCACGTAAAGTGATGAAGTGCGCTTCTCTATCTAGCAAATATATATATAAAAGATATATATATATATATATATATATATATATATATATATATATATATATATATAAATATCGATAAAAAAAATGACCAATATCTACGCTCTGACTGAGACGACGAAGAAGTAGAGCAAATGTATGAAGATATAGCAATATCAAAACAGTTAGAGAAAACACACAACACACTTCACGTTGGTGATACGAGATTTCAACGCCAAAATCGGGCAGTGGACCAACAGCAACATCGAATCCCAGTATATTAGAAAACAAGGTCTCGGTGTAACGAACAGCAGAGGAGAAATGCTGGCAAATTTTCTAGAAAAAGATAATTTATTCTTCCTAAACACGTCCTTTGAGAAACGACCACAACGTAAACGAACGTAGATGAGCCCGGACAACTCGGTCAAAAATGAGATGGACTACATTCTCGCAAATATCAGATCAATATGCAAGGACGTCGGAATCCTCGGTTCGATACAGGAAGCGACCACAGGATTGTGAAAAACTAATGAAGAGAGCGAGGTTCCCTACAGGCATAGAGTTAGGAAGCAAGAAAGAAGAATACCAGATAGAAGAGGAAAAACCATATTTGTGAGTTATAACTCACAAATATGGCAAACATAAGCATTGACCAACTTGCTAGGCAGATAAAAATCGCCACCCAAGTTGCTACAAAGATAATATTTGGGATAGCAAAACGAGTAGGGTACCCGAAACTAAGTACAACAACCAAGAAAAATATAAAGCAGCGAACAGGCATGGTAAAGGGAACTAATGAGAAAAACAACAGAAAAATCAAAAAAGACATCCGTAGGTAAGTAAGGTCATACAACATGAACATGACCCAAACGATAATCGGAGAAATCGCCAATATAAAAGTGCTCAGATCTTAAACTTTCAATGGCAAAAACAAGAATAACCAAACTTATGAACAAAGACAGAGTGGAAATCTCAGACTTAGACAGACAATATCTACCAAAAGTAATACAAGAATTCTACACCGACCTATACCGGTCAAAAGCACCCGAAAATGAAATCATAACACCATGTAAAGTACTAAACGTAAGGTCAGAGGATATACGGGAAATATCTGTCCGAGAAATGAGAGGTGATATTAAGAAAATGAAAAATAGCAGAGGTCCGGGAGAAGACCAAATCACAACTGAAACGTTAAAACTGGGCGGAATATGTTTGGAAAACGCAGTTCTGGTACTGCTGAATAAATGCCTGCGAGGCGGCCAAACCACAACCGAATGGTGTTACGCAGAATTGATAATAATGTTCCTAAAGGGAGACAGTACTAATATTGAAAACTTTTGCCCGATTAGCCTGCTACCACACCTCTACAAGCTGTTTACAAAAATAATCTGCATTCGATTCAATTATGAATTGATAGCATTCGATTCAATTAAGACTATATCAATCCTACAAGCTATGAGAAATGCAAGGGTGGATTCAAGATACACCACCATAATCGAAAATATTTATTAGAGAGCTACACTATACGTATAGATCGAGGAAGGTCTCACCACCGACAGAATAAATATAAAGCGAGGAGTACGTCAAGGGGATACAATCTCACCCAAGCTATTCACCCTATGCCCAGAAGACGCTTTCAAGCAACAATCATCGATGGGACATACCTTAGCCACTTTCGTTTCGCTGACGATATCGTTGTCATCTCAAGCAACCCTGATACACAAGAGAGAATGCTATAACTCAATCAGGAGTCAAGAAGTATTGGGCTTAAAATGAACCTAAGCAAGGCCAAGAATATGAGCCCTTGCGGCAATATATATGCTTGCAACAATATCATAGAGTGTGTGCAACAATATACCTGTCTTGGGCACACTATCATGATACATGGACAGCGTTTGGAAAACTCCGGTACATCTTAGAAAACGAAAACAAACCCATAAATCTCAAGAGCAAAGTATACAACACGTGCGTTCTACCTGTAACGACGTACGGGTTCGAAACAATGATCCTCACAAAAAAGAGTTCCAACCTACTAAGAACGACACAAACGGCTATGGGCAGAATCAGTTAAAATGGAGCTCGGCAGGTCATGTTGCAAGGCAGAATAATGATAAATGGACGCTAAAAACCACACAATGACCTCCAAGAACAACCACTAGAAGTAGAGACCGATCGCAAAATAGGTGGCTAGATGACATAAAATAGACCACAGGTACACAGGTGGTATCAGAAGGCACAAGATCGACAGACGTGGAAGAGAAGTGGAGATGCCTATACGCAGGAGTGGATGAAAAATGGCTGAAAAAAAACCTGTTTCAAACCTTGTCGACCTTTCAGAGGCACAATTTGCTATATATATATATATATATATATATATATATATATATATATATATATATATATATATATATATATAAATATATATCATTTTTCTACTCCCTCACTTTTCTACTCCCATAATGTTCGTTAGCATTCGTATCTTTTTCAACATCATATTCAAAATCCGATGCATCAAGCAAACCAAAACTGATGCCACAGTTTTTAAAACCATTTTCAATTAATTTATAATCACCAGGCTTAATATTACTTGGTATGCCAAATGAAACAATCTTAAAAAAATGCACAACTTTACGTTGAAAACGCGCTATATCCACTACGGTGGGCGCATATATTTTGTAAGTTTTCTTTGTCATAGTTATAAAATTAAATTTGTTAAACTAGTTCATTACGTTTGAACACTAATTAGCATGATAGTTTAATACGTTTTTAACCTGTACTTTGTGTCTTCCAAAAAATGATTCAACAGAAATTTTATCGCACTTATTTACGTCCATGTTCATATGTACGTCCAACAGTTACTCGATCGCAAGAACAGATAGATTGTTTATTGTTCTACGTTTAAATAATAGATGGTGTTATTTATTAACACTTTCATTTTTATTAAATGTTTCATGACAGGTCTACTGTAGTGGACTCAATGCACAAGAGGGTTAATTTAAATTTTTGATAACCATGAATTATTTGGAGTGATCGTGCGATGATATCGCATTGTTTTCACTGCTGATTTAGTTAAACAATTCCTAAATTTCCTTCTCATAATTTTTTAGACTATGATTTTTTTATTACTTAAAATTTTTTATTACTTAAATTGACTATGATTTTTTTATTATTTAAAATTAACTTAATCATAAGATTCAAACATTACTTCTTACTTCTCAGTCTTTCTACCCTCTGGAAGGTGTAGTGATACTATTTTCGGTATGTGTTTGAATTTTTTGTTTCCATGCGTTTCTATCTTGTGCTAGATGTATTGCCTCGTGCATTGAGTCATTTCCCGTTACTTCTTTAATCTGTCGGTCCATCTCATTGGAGACCGTCCTCTAGGTCTTTTTCACTCAACTTTTGCCTCCACCACGAGGTTTTCCATCTCACCTGTTCTTCTAGCTATGTGGCCAAAGTAACTGAGATATGCGCTATTGATTTGGTTTAGTAGACGCTTTTTGATTTTTAGTTCTTGTAGAACAAAGGCTTTTGTTCTGTTTTCCACCCATGACAATCTTAGGATTCGTCTATACACCCATAATTCGAAGGCTTCATTTCTTTTTCGATATGTTTTCTTTAGTGTCCATTTTTCAGCGGAGTAAACTGCAATTGGGAAGATCAAGGAATTAGCCAGCATTACTTTCACTGCTTTTGTAATGGTTTGATCTCTCCATACTTTTATGTGTTTAGTTGTGGCTGATCTGGCCATTGACAATCTTCTCTTTATTTTCTCTGAGCAGCCTTCATTTTTGGTTAACTACGATCCCAGGTATACAAACTTGTCAACCACATCATATCTCGCAACATTTTGGATATTGGATGTGTCATTGGATCGATCGATGATCATTACTTTGGTTTTTGTTTTGTTGATTTTTAAACCATATTGTCTACTATAGTTCTCTAATTTGTTCATTAGGTTTATTAGTTGTTCTTCGTCTGCTGCAATAATCAAGATGTCTTTCGTATACGTCAGCTTACTTATTTTTCTTTCTCCGATTGATATTCCACCTTTCCAATCGTTAAGGAGTTTTGTCATGATGTATTCGCTATATATGATATAAAGGAGGGGCGAGAGTGTGCATCCCTGTCTCACACCGGCCTCTATCTTATAAGCTCGGGACACTGTTTGTCCTGTTCTGACCTTGGCGTTATTGTGTTGGTAGAGTCTCTTAATTAAAAATATCAGATGCATTGGAACACCCATTTCACCCATAACTTTCCACAGAAGTGACCAATTTACCGAGTCGAAGGCTTTCGTATAGTCCACGAAACACAAATATAATTTTAAGTTGTGTTCCATCGCTTTTTCAATGATCTGTCGGGCATTGAGTGGCTGCTCTCGTGTACCTTTACCTGGTATAAACCCTTTCTGTCCGTCCGATATTTGTGGGAGTAGAAATGTTTTCAAACGTTCATTAATGATGTGGAGTAATACTTTGCTTGCGTGTGAAATGAGAGTTACTGTTCTGTAGTTATTACATTCCGTCGGTGATCCTTTTATGGATGGGGATGTATATAGATTCGCACCATTCCATTGGCCATTTGCCCGTTTCCCATATCTTAGAGCATAACGCGTGCATTACATCTGTTCGGTAGTGACCCATGGTTTTAAGTATTTCAGCTGTGTTGCCGTCTGTCCCAGTTGCCTTCCTTTTTTTGTGTTTTTAGCTTTTTCTACTTCTGATTTTAAGATCCCAGGTTCTCTTTGGTTTGTGGTGTTGCACCAGATTCTCTTGCCCAGATTCTCTTGTGGTGTTGCTTGTTCTTCGGATGTTGTCGGGCTAACTGAGTGATATAAATCTTTGCAGTGTTGTCTCCATACTTCCGCTATTATAATTAGATCTACTATAACCTTTTCGTTCTTGTCCTTTATAATTTGTGTTCGTGGTTTAAATTCTCTAGCTAGATATCGTACTTTATTATTCAGACTCTCCGTGCTGGGCATGGCGTAGTTCCGTGCATATTTTTTTTTAAATGGTTGTTTTTGTCCCGTCTACATTCCTGTTTGATTGGTTTGTTAAGATGTTTAATTGCTTGTCTTTTTTCATCTTTTTGCATGTTTGAGTTGTTAATTTGTCTTCTTTGGTCTATCAATTTTATTGTGTCATTGGATATCCAGTGATTTTTGTATTGATTGGTATGTTATCGGGTGTGCAAGATTTTACTGCAGCTTTTATCCAGTTCTTCGTGGACATCCATAGAATCGGTCTGTAGAGATGCCAGGCCTTTGAGTTGTTCCTAAATGTTCTTGAAAAATTTCTGTGTTGGGAGTTTCTAATTAAGTATTTATTCTTTCTGATGTTTTAGGTGTTCGAAGTTTGAGGGATATTGAGGCTAATAATAGTTTATGGTCTGATCCGCACACAGCACCTGGTTTTGCATTCACGTTTCTTACTGATATTTTCCATCTAGCTTCGATTAGAAAACAATCGATTAGGATTTTGTGCTTTCCGTCGGGACTTGTCCATTTCGATAGTCTTCGTGGGTGGTGCTTGAAAAGGGTGTTTGCTATAGCCAGGTTATTCTCAACTGCAAAACGGATCAGACGTTCTCCTCGTTCATTTCTGTTACCTAGTCCGTAATTACCAATGAAGTTGCGAACATGGTTATCGATATCTGTCCTACCTACCTTAGCATTGATATCCCCCATCACTATCAGTATATCTTTCTTTGGTGTTTTTGCTTTTATATCCCCTATATTGCCGTATATCTCTTCAACTTCGTCTTCCGTAGCTTCGGTCGTTGGCATATTAACTTGTATTATGTGCCAGTTATTTGGTTTGGAGTGAATGGTCAATACTAGTATTCTTCCATTTACTGCTTCGTAAGATTTTACCCACTTGCTGATTTTCTTATTAACGATGAAGGCAACCCGTTTTTCTGCTCCGGATATATATACGGTACTATTTAATGTTTCAAAATGTCCCTTGTCCTTCCAATGAGTTTCCGAAATTCCACAGATTTGTACGTTTAGTCTTACTAGTTCTCTTTCTAGTATGTGTAGTTTTCCAGCTTGTAGTAAGTCTTGAACGTTCCATGTGCCTTTTTTGATGGGTTTCCGTAATTGAAGGATGTTCTGTCTTCCAGTAGCACATTTCGCACGCGATGCCTGCTTGCTCACATCTCCGTGCCCTGTAGCTAATTTCACACCGGTTGGCCCGCAATCAACACAGCGCCGGTCGCTAGCCGGGTCGCATGGCATTCTAACATTATCTTTGTCTCTTTCCACAATAGTATTCTCATGGGAAAATAATCAGGTGGTTTCCCCTTGCCTGCCTGATCCTATGCCGTTGATCTATTAATTAGTGGTTCATCCGCCTTTAGAGACCATTTCTAGCCTCAAGGGCAAGAGGGTGGCCTGAACCTACTAGAAGGCAGGGGAAAGGCTTATCCAGGCCTACACTCGGTCACCAACTACTTTAGATGTAAGATGTAAACATCCTAATTGTTACCATCCTTCATCGCGTGGAGGTGTAAATTTGGAATTTCCATTCTTCTGGCAAATTTCGGGCCTTCATCAAACATTACAAGGGATGTTAAATGATTTGCTCTATTTCACGAATACACAAATCAATACGCCTTTTCATGTTATAACAGACATTTTCAGTCATTTTAATTGGATGAGGTGGGGTCTCTCTAAAAAATGAGGATTGTCAACCACTCCACATGCGCATATTTTGGGAATTAATGTATTCATTTAAATTGAAAAATAATAGTTGTTTAGGTAAAAAATGATGTCATAAAATTTTGTGTATTTATTGCCCATATTTTATTAGCAGCCTAAAAAAATAAAATGTAGGAAGACGAAAATAAAATCGCCCAAACGTTGCATTAACAACATTTTTTTAATAACTTATTCCCCATATCTCATGAGCCTTATATAAATAATTATAAAGATATTATTTTCAATTTATTTATTTAACCCTTTGACGAGGAATTTTAAAAAATGAAATTTCTGTAACTTTAACAATAGAAATCAGCTATATAGCTTGTTTAAAACGTGTAATGTTGATTTAAAATTTTTCCTATGCTGCAAATTTGAAATTTGAGTGCGGGACATATATGTCCCAACAGTGTTTTATAACGGGACATATACGTCCCAACAGTGTTTTATAGAAAATCAAACTATTAAAAAAAATAAGAAAAAAGTTTATTCTAAATGTTACAAGGTACATTTTTATACATGAAATGGTGTAAAACAGCTATCGCATAATGGGAGATCGCATAAGGTGCACATCGTTTTCTTACGATGTTGCCAATTTTCTTTTTGGCACAACTAAAGCACCACCTGCTTGTTTTTCCTTGGAGTGGTAAATGATCCCCAACGTTGAATAGATGTCTTGCTGACGTTGATGGCCGCCCACTTGTACGTTTTATCTTAATTTTTGCACTTTCCCTTCCCTTACCTATTAGCTCTTCAGTCAAGTCTACCAAGAATCGTAGAGTCTTCTCCTTTTTGTGATTTATTTCGCTGTACAAAATACATGCATTGACTGCTGATGTCATTAATAATTTGTAAAACACCTTACGCCACCACTTGGAAGATTTTCTATCGAAATCATAGACGGTGGTTAGGTGGTCTGGCAGATCTACACCACCCGTAAACTTATTATAGTCAGCTATAGATTTTAGACAAGAACAAGTCACTTTGTCGCCAGCTTTAAACTTTCTATTTACTCCCAATATCTCATTTGAGTGCCAGTTGCTCAATACAAGTACTTCTTTTGTATCTTGCCAAAAAATCGCAGTGAGTCCCGAATCTGTCGCAATGATTTTATGTTCGCCTCTGGCTAATTTCATCTTCATGTCTGGAACATTTTTCCTATTCCTGAAACATGTTCCTGATGCGGCAAATGGTAAGTCATAAAGTAGTCTCATTGAAGTAAAAAATCGGTCAAAGCAGAGGAAAATTTTTTCCGTCTCTGGAATACGCTCTACAAGATTTTTGACAACACGTTCTCCAAGAGTGCAGTCTGAATTAAATTGTGGATCTTTACCCGAGTAAATATTGAAATTATGAACATAGCCAGTCTTAGCGTCACAAAGCTCCCATATTTTTATGCCCCGTTTTATGGGCTTGTGTGGAATTGGAGCACATAGATCGAGCCGACTGAAACCTTTGCTTCAATGAAGAAGTAAGGTCATCCACGTAGTAAGTCTTACCACTGTCTTCTGGCTTCTCAGCATCAGTGTAATACATTTTAGATAATAGCATGGTGAAACGATCTCGACTTATGGCTTGTTTGACGTATTCATTACCCAAGCTCTTATTGTTTGACCAGTAATCGTACAAGGAAGGTACACGATTGTAGCACATTATGAACATGCAACCAATACCTATCATTATTTCGAAATGATCTGTTGGCGGAATTTCCCGTTTATTATTTTTATTGAATATGCTAATTCTTTTATTAGTGTTTTGTGCTATGTAAATAAATAAACTGTTTGGAAATAACTTCAAAAATACTTCCAATTTTGATGATGCGCGATGAAGATTTGCTATACCGACTGCATCGTGAGAAGGTGGCATAACCTTTTTTTGTTGAAAGTTGGCAATCTGTTCTAAGTCGTTCCAATGAATATTAGTGCTTGTGCTTTTAGCATTTTGTTGTTTCTCAGAATCAGCGATATTATCTGCAGGGTCAGTGTTTTCATCACCTTCCAATTCCAAATCACTATTTGTAGAAAAATCAGTTCCGCTTTCATCTGAATCTTGCTGGCGTAGCACATTTCTTTTTGATCTCCTGGCCTCGGGAGGTTCAAAATCGCTATCAGAATCGTCATCAGTGGAGTGAAAGGTGTCCTCAATTTCAGAGGATCATGAATTTAAAATGTCTTCTAAATCTTTTTCGCTTAGATATTTTTCACCCACACTGCAAATAAAAAAAATAAAAAAGTTGTAACATTGCAGTTGCCACTGTTGGGACATATATGTCCCACTAACTAAATGTAAGGCAAAAACTATTATTGCATGCAGTTTTATAAAAAAAATATAAACGTATACACAAAAAAGTAAATGTGCTTACCTTTTGATATAAATACTACCCAAAATAAACAATAATGTAGGTATTATAACCACTATTTCACAAAGCACATGCTGTAAACTATGACAACGAATGAAATAAAATGTTACGTTTGCTAGCCGGCAGAACGTATATTAACGAGTATAGACGAAACTAGTCGAAAATACTATAAACACGAGTGGGAGAAGCGTTGGTTGTAATAGCACACAGAATAAGGCATCTATATGCATATATGTCCCGACAGTGGTCAATGGGTTAAAAAGTGATTCAAGATCACTTATAAAAATCCCATTTCCGAAGGAGGTACAGAAAACCACAAATGATAAAAATAATTGGATCTAACTATGTAGAAAGTAGCCATATGGAAATTTCTCGAAAAATGAGTTTATAACATATATGTCTCTTAATATATGTCTCTTATATCACCGGAGATATGAGCAGTCAAATACAGCCAATTCAAAAAATATTTTAGTAAATATCGGTCAACAAGGTGTAAAATGCAGCCAATTTCAACATAAACCAAATAACAAGAATAAAAAAATATCTAATACTCATACCTATATTTTTTAAAGATTAATTTAACAGAATATTAATAAATTACCGAAGAGCAGCATCGACAAAAAAAAAACGTTTATAACTCGATTTGTACTTTTCCCTCGATGGCTGCTCTCTGCATAACTAGGTCCAACTATAAAATATAATTGGATAATTTTATACTTAACTTTCTATTTCTAATAAAATGTATTATTGCTTATCGTTCAAATACACTTAGAAGACATTCTGTTAATTTTGAAATTTATCGTCTCAAGCTTTGCAAATCAGATTTTCTTAGAAGCTGCACACCAAATTTCACTTAGTTTTAACTTCAATCACAAATAAATTTTCTTTACCAAATTAAATATTTTCAGCCATATTTATTAAAAATATTTTTTATTTTAACCATACTCAAACCTTAAAATATCTCGAAACGAAAAACCTGTGAAAGGCCGCGTGTCCCATCTGCAGGACATGAATAGAGGAAATAAAATTATAATTTTCCGACAGATACATATTATACGTGTTTGTGAGTAGATATATGGAACCAGTTGTATCATGAATGCAATAAATGGAAATTAGTTAATAAATTAATTTTAATAAACAGTATGATTAGATTATAATTCATTGTTTGTTTAAATGCTAAAGGCAATAAGTTATAACTCCCTTTGAATCAGTTATAATAAGTTTTACATCCTGTCAGAATAGTAATAATAGAAGCACTTCTAACAATCTTTATTGTATAAGGTAACTGGCTAATGACAAGAGGTTTTTCTGTCAGCTATCACAATATTTGTCATATTCTTTTACTTTACGTTAAATTATATTGATTGTTTTATTGACTTCCATGAAAGTATTTGCGTTTTGCGAAAACTCACAATATTATTCTCTGAACATAAAAAAAGAAAAATTACTTATCCCGAGATGATGAAATATATCCCGAAACTTCCTGCATGCAGGTAACTCGCAACTAGAAAATAAAAGAATCACGTAAGTTTGAGAATTATATAGTAGACATTTATTATTTTTGACTATGATATAGTATTTATCGTGATTTTTCAATATATATGGGCATGCTTAGGTTACTTTAATAAATTTTAAGTCGAAATTCCCAACGAGTAATCCGGGTCGCTATATCCTTGCGCCAATCTGGGTGCTATCCCGGTTTTACTCACGGCTAAGGTCCTATTAAGGATATATCTGCATCCTAATCAACCACGTCGTACAATGGATTGTTCGTTCGGACACAAAGCCCTCAGAATTCAAAAAATGGATATAAAAAATCCGTCATATTTATTGCGAGAATACAATTTCGCATGCGGATTGCGGCGCCGCGTGTCGTCTGTTGGTGATGCTGGCGACGAAGACGGGCGCATTAAAATGCCCCATGTTGCGCCCCGCGGTTAAAACGGGCATTATAGGAGACATTTCGGAATTCTAATAGAAAACTGCGATCATATTTCACCTGCGGCCGCGTTGAACACTGGAAATTATTTTAATGCGGGTAATAAAGAGGACCGTTATTTATGATACCATTTGTCTTTTCTGGGCCCGAGACAATTCCTAGATTTTTATTGCCATACTTTCATTTAGAAGAAAAAGATCTGTTTTGTTTGTATGTGCATATAGCTTTATTTATGATGTACTATTATCACACAACTATCTGAACCCTTTAAAACCCTTCTAAAAAGTCCAAGAGTGATAATTTTACGTTCAAATTAAAAGTTCCTTTTTTTTAAAGAATTTCTTAATATATTACAGACAAGATGCGCAATCGGTTGGAGTTATCAATCTTATCAAAGCATCTGTCAATGCCCGAAGAAAGAAGGTTTTGTACGTTGGGAGGGTGTACTTATGTCGTTCGGATCTCCGCATCCACTTTTACTAGTTTGTCTGCGGATCCATCGCCATTACCGTGAATCTTTCGAGCTGCTCCATTTATCCATGCGTCTCTGTCGAAGTCGGGAATTATTGTCCCCTTTTGGGCTATTTGCTGTTAACGCGGCCTCGAACCCCCGATCTATGGACATGTCAGCTGCCAACGACATTTCCACCCCTCAAAAGCAAGAATAACAAAAACATAGCATTTATACAAATAAATTATTCTACTGTTTATACGTTTCTAGCCTTAATAACATATATAAATAGACCAAGTTAGATAAATAGAGTTCTTGTTTTAATATTTGACAAGTATAACGGTGCGTATTGCAATTTTTAGCTTTATTTTTAATTTTTGGTGAGATACTGTTTTTGAAAGGAATACAAGAACAAGGAAGACAAAATAAGACCAGGACAGATAAAACCATACAAGATCAGACAATACCAGACAAGACAGGACAAAGCAAAACAAGTCTATACATAACTGACTAGACAAGAGCAGACAAGACCAGACAAGACGAGAAAAGACCAGACAAGACCAAAGAAGACCAGACAAAACCTGACATGGCCAGACAAGACCCGACAAGACAGGGCAGGTCCAGAGAAGGAATGACAAGAACAGACAGGACCAGACAATACCAGGCAAGACCACACAAGACAAGATAAGACCGGACAAGATCAGACAAGATCAGATATGAGAAGACCAGAAAAGACCAGACAGGACTGCACAAGAAGAGACAAGATTCATACAAGACATGACTAGCAAGACCAGACAAGGCTAGGCAAGGTCGGTCGGACAAGACCCGACAATACCAGCCAAGATCAGACAAGACCAGACAAAACCCGATTAGACCAGACAATACCAGACAAGACCAGACAATACCAGAGAGGATCAGACAAGACTAGACAAGACCAAGCAAGACTAGACAAGACCGGACAAGGCCAGAGAAGACCAAAGAAGGCCAGACAAGAACAGACAAAACCAGACAAACCAGAAAATACGAGACAACACCAAGGGTGGCTGACAATCCACACAAGACCTGACAAAGATAGACAGGACCAGACAAGAATAGACAGGGCCGGACAGGATTAGAAAAGTTCAGGCAAGACCAGACAAGACATCACAAAATAATACAAAACCAGACAAGAACAGGCAAGACCAGAAAATAACAGACAAGACCAGACAAAACCAGAAAAGATCAGGTAAGTCAAGGCTGCGCAAGAACAGACAAGTTTAGACAAAACCATACAAGACAAGATAAAACCATACAAGACCAGACAAGACCAGGCAAGACCAGACAAGACCAGACAAGACCACACAAGAACAAACAAGACCAGGCAAAACCAGACAACACCAGGCAAGACCAGACAAGACCAGATAAGACCAGAGAAGGCCAGATAAGGCAAGACCAGACAAATCCAGACTGACACAAACTATACCATACAAGACCATAAAAGACCAGACAAGATCAGACAAGCCTAGAGAAAACCAGACAAGAGCAGACAAGACCATACAGAACTAGACAAGACCCGGCGAAACCAAACTGGGCCAGATAGACCAGACAAAACCACAGAAGACCAGACAAAACTAGACAGGACCAGAAAATAGCATACTAGAGCAGCCTAGACCAAACTAGAGCAGACAAGACCAGACAAAATTAGACAAAACGAAGTTAATCTAGACAAGCCCAGACTAGACCAGTCAGGACCAGGCAAAGCCATACAAGACCAGACAAGAGAAGATAAGACCAGACAAGACCATACAAAACCAGATAAATCCAGAGACGAAATAATACCAGACATGGCCAGAAAGTATCAGGCAAGTCCAGAAAACACTAGGTAAAACTTGAAAATACCAGAGAAGAACCGTGAAGACCATACAAGACCAAACTAGATCAGATAAGACCAATTAGGACCAGGCAAAATTGGATTAGACCATACAAGACCAGACAAGACCAGAGGCAAGACTAGATAAAACGAAACAAGACCAGACAGGAACAAACAATACCAGATAAAACCAGACGAAACCAGAGGAAACCAAATTTCTAATCCAATCATTTATTAATTAATGTCAATCTTATTATGCCGAGAGTTGTATTTGATTTTTCATACAAATACACACACTCCTAAATTGCTTGCCTCATTCTTTCTGTCTTTATATGATATTATTTGAAGAAGTGTATCGTTATAGTAGGTATAGTAGATTTAGATTTATATTAATTATTTCGTGTATTGTGATAGTATTAGATCTAAAAAATACGAATTAATTTACATTTAGTTTAAATGGGGTTTTGTGTGAAATTCGGTCGGACAGACTGACTATCAATCACTTGGTCGGTCCGAGAGTTCGACGATATCTAGCTCCATTTATCATCCCCTTTTGTCTTTGCAAATCCAATCTATCCCCGATGTGTACGCCGAAAACATTCCAAGCAGCGCGTGTGCGGTACGCCACTGTTTTGAAACTAAAACTCGTTTTACAAACTAAAACTTATTTATCAATTGCGGCATATCCGAGAATTTGGCACGTTTGAAAAGCGAAATTTATTAATGAAAATAAGTTTATTTATTTTGATGTTTGTGTTTAGTGATTAAATAAAATAAGGTGGAGCTTACTCCGTTGATTGTTGGATTAAGTGGATTTGCGCTTTATTTGACATCCCATTAAGCATTTGATATGAGCAGACGCATTGCACGACGGCGATTAGTACTCGTCTTTACATTTAAATCTCAGGGTTAGGTCTCGTGTTATGAGTATGATTATGTTGGGAAGGTTTCGATGCAATTACAGTCCGACATTACGTTGTAATTAAATCGGCAAACAGCCGCGGTTTATATGTATACACGGTTCGAATCCTTTCCTAATTGTTATTTCGATGCCAATTATATATGCATAATTCATATCACAAAACGTTACGAATCAATTAATCAAATTTTATTTTCGACAAAACCCACATTCACATTATATATTAGCATTTCAAATTCTACTAATTTGCATATTATAATCTATAAATTGTTTTACCCCAGGACAAATTAACTCGAATTATACAAATAGCTCAAACGAAAAGATTAAATCGATAACGCCGACAAAAATACAAAATAGTTTTAAGTAGATAGATAGAATTTAAGTAATATTCATTTCTTCGTTAAGTAATATTAACTTCTTAGCCGAATGAGAACAAGGTTACCTTTTTCTGTATATTATTACTAATGGGAATTTAGGCAGCCGCTTGGCTTGCCGCTTAAGACTTATTAAACGTTTATTCATTAAATAAAACTAAAAGTGAATAATTTAGTTCATAGAACGTTATTAGAAATGACAACTAATCATTGTGCATGGTTAAGAAAAGTGCAATTTGTTTTTTTAAGCTAGGTTTTAATTTTCATGATCAAGTTTCCGACTACCCTTTTTTCTGAAGCAACGATTGCTTTAGTATATTTTTACTTGCACAATTTTACTTGTTTCAGAAAGAATCTTCTTGATATCAAAATACATTATAGTAATATGAAACTGTTTCTATTTAAAGAACTCTCTATTGGACTTAATAATATATTTTTAATTTAATAATTTGAAATAAATGTAATTTTAAAGGTTGATTTAAAAATGGTTTAATAATTACTTTATTTGAATTATTTTAAAATTTTTATTAAATTAAATTGTATAATTCTGTCATTCACTATTTCTACTCAGCCTTTCATTTGCCGTACCAGCTAACAAGTTGAGCGGCCCTAACTTCGGCACTGAGATTTTTTATAAAATCATATTAGGTTCTCCTTCTGCTGCTATATTCCTAATTTTGAATGATTAAATTATTGGCATGATTTGTTGTCTTTTATTGGACTTGGAAAACCACCTCAACGATACCTTCTCGATTTGCTTTTGTGTCTAGTTTGCCTGTTTTGGTTAATCGAATCAAATTACCTAAATTTCTCATCCACAACGTTGTGGATTAATCTCAATCTACGTATCCATGGTTCTTTGCTTTAAATTATCAATTGATATATTTAACTCATATTTAGATCCTTAAATTGTGTGACCAAAGTAAGCAGGAAGTGTGGCGAAAATAGTGTATTTTGAAACTATAGACACTAAGGACAGTCACTTTTCCAGTGTTCCGATCCAATTGTTTAAAATTTTTACAACATCGCCAAATAAATATCCTGGTAGTGTTGGCTACATTTCCTTGAAAAAAACTAATTATATTTATTTACCTCTTCTTCTTCTTCTTCTTGCAAATTGGCCTACTGTGGACCACGCTTGTTTAACTGTTGGGCTTTGATATTTTCCCAGTATTGTCGCTTCTTCTGCCGGTGTAACTTCTTTCCTTCTTCTATCCAGGGGGTACCTGTCCTTCGGGATTTTTCCTGAAATCCACGGACTTCCTTCAGGGTGCGTCTCACAAACTGTCTGTTTTGGAGATCTGTTATTCCCAGTTCTTTAATATCCTCCTCGATTTCTGTCAACCAAATGGTACGAACCTTCTTGTTTTGCCAAAAGGCGAACAGACGGTTGGTTAGTCAGTTTGGGGGCAATCTTGCAACATTGCCATATAAATCTACCCTTCTTTTCTTTACACAGTCAGAGAGCCTCTCAATATAATCGAAGAGCTCAGAGTTATGTCGCCTTCGGAAGTCTCCATCTTTCTCTACCGGGCCTAGGATTTTCCTGAGGCTTCTCCTCTCTCTGAATTCCAATTTCTCTACCAGACCTCTTCGGTTCAAGGAGAGAGATTCCATGGTATACAGTGCTTCTGGTCGTAAGACTGATGTGTGGTGCTTAAACTTCAGGTTGCGTGACAGGCATTTTTAGGCTTAGTCAGTCGATAGGCAAGTTCTAACTTGTTGACTCTCATTAATAATGATGCTCTTTCTGATAAGTTGGGTTCAATCTATTCACCGAGATACTTGAATTTCTCAGTCCTCTTTATCTTTCCCTGCTCTAATAACATTTCTCTGTTTGCCTCATGTTGGTGAACAATTCTGCTTTCTCCAGCGACACTTTTTTTATTCATTTATTGTTCTATAAAGTTACAGCATAAATAGATACATGTTGCGGAATAATACAGCTGAGTCTATAACTATTAAGAACAACGGACTCGCTTGAGACTTCGTGTAAACAGTCTCAATCTTCCGCGTGCCCTTTTGCCCTTCGTGAGCCAAAGTGGGTCTTCACTTGAAGTCCCACTTTGGCAGTCTGTTTTTTGAGGCAATTTACCTGCATTTTCGCCATCTCAAGAGAATCAGCAATCAGTGCCATGTCATCTGCAAAGTCCAGGCAATCTACAACCAGTCCATCATTGTTACGTTCCAGGTAGATACTACTCTGAACACCCAAGTTGATCAGTACCTTGCGCCATTCTCTCATAACCTTTTCAAGGACACGGTTGAAGAGAAGTGGGGAAAAGGCCATCCATCTTCTTGTCTCACTCCCGTTTTTATTTCGAAGTTTCTGAGATCTCGCCTCTAAATTTAACTTTGGAATGGGTGTTTGTCAAAGTTTCTAGGATGAGTCTGCAGGTTTTGTTGTCTATCCCTAGGGCCTGTAGTACTTTGGTAAGCGTTTCTCTATCGATGAATCATAGGCCTTCCTAAAATCAACAAAGGTGACAACCATCTTGTGGTGTCTCATCTTAGAGTATGCAAGTACAGTTTTAAGAATGAGAATCTGTTCAACACAAGATCGTGTCTTCCTGAAGCCTCCCTGGTTTTCTCTCAGTTGACTATCCAACTATTTATAAACAATTCATTTGAATGACTATTACAAGTATTCTTTTTACAATGTCTACAATTTTTGAATACTCACTCTTCTTTCACTTTCAAATAAATGACAATGTATTCGCCGTTTCTTTTATAGAAGAAATGCAGAAGAATGAGCAGGATTTTCTTGCACATACTAAATACTTTCCTTCAAACCCTTTTTTTACAAAATATGATTCTGACGTCGCCGTAAATGTAATAATCACTTCCAGTTTTCTCTTATTTTCCGTGATCGCATCACTGTGATGTTTCTAGATAATAAAATTACAGATTTTAATATTTTTGGAACGTATGACGTACATGAAAATTGTTGAAAATTCTTCTAGAAAATGTATCACCTGAAAATTTTAGGGCATCAATACTTTATTTTTGTGTACCCTCTCCATAATGGTGAGACCAGAACTCTTCAAATTCAGAGCCAATTGTTTGGTTGTAAAAAAAATGTCGCATGTTTTATTTCTATTTGCACCGTAATATGGAGTGCAAATATCTTGTGCGATATTTTCATCCAGTTTGGTAACACGTTGATTTCCCTTTTATCCTAAATATGGATTTCCTTCTAGTGGGTATCCCGTTGCAGGTCGTTTGACCAAAATATTTTTATTCCATATTTTTCTGGTTTTGACTTTTGATGCTTGAATGAAGATTTTTCGTCAAAACCAAACAGTTGCTCATTCACAGTTAGTAAAGGCATATAGAATATAATATATTGGTATATATAATTTTTCAAAATTATAATTCACTCCCTCAGTTGTGATGCCACAGTTCTGTAATAGGTTCAAGTTTATCCTTTGCACGTTGTTGTGATCTTGATTATTTATGATGAAATCGTAAAAAATACAAATTTTGTGATATATGTTCTTAGAGAAAGTTGCTCGAAAAATTGGTGATCCATATTTTTTGCTCCATTTTTTTGCATAGACGGTCAATACTCACATTTGAAGATTTCAGATGCCCGGCAATGAACAATATCAAAATAAATGCTCATATCTACTGATCTGAACGGTTTTTGTAATTCATTTTTCTCTCTACGATCCCTAAGAGCCTCTTTGTCTGTAAAAAGAAAACGAAAAGCGAGAGCAGTACCATATCTTCTTATATAATTATTATAATCCTATTTCCTAAAGCGTTCACATATTTCCCTAATCTTTATTTAAAAAAATGCTCCTTGAATAGTATGTGATTAACCTATTCATGGGCTTGTCTTGTTTTGAAGCGATATCCGTCTTCTGATGACCTGTGGCTTCAGGCCGCTGCGGCTGGTAGGAGTCTAGCGGAGTTTCTTGTAAAAATGGAAAAATTTTGAGGTTTTTAAAATATAAGCATTTTCTAAAAACTCATTTCATACCTTTCTATATCTATAAGAGATTATCAAAAGGCGTTTCGTCGAAATATTATTCTAACTATATGTAATAATTAGTTAAAAGTGCGCCCGGCCGCTCCGGTCGGTAGAATGACCTTAACGGTGAAGATATAAAATTCAATTTTTATCATCTCTTTAACTGCGGTTATGGTTTATAAACCACATCCTAAAATTATAGCCACAGGCGAGTGTGGTATATAAACATCAATCTAATTTTTGCTAGTATCAAATAGCGGCTGTGGTACCTACCACAAAGAAAATGTGTAAAAAATTTATACAAAATTTTAATATCAGAATTAAAAAGGTAGATCATAAAACTTTTTTTTCATTTTTATTATGTATAGCTCAGCACTGTCTGTCAGCACTGCTGGCCCACGGCTTGGTTCGTAGCTTGATTCCAGACTTATATCTATTATTACTATCTCGTGTTTTTTTTTCTGTTTTCTTTAGTTTGTGATATTGCTCCGTTCTGCGACCTTGTTTATCTTATCCTTCGGTCTTGCTTTCGGTCTGCCTTTCCTCTTTTTTACACCTAAACAAATTTGTTCTACCTACGTTCATCCTCATGACGTGGCCTTATCCATCGTCATCTAAGCCTCTTTCCTTTGACTACTGCGATTATATTTGGCTTGTTAAATAGATCTTGTATAACTCGGCTATTTCTCCTTTCCCATCCTTCTTCTGTTATTTTTCCTCTATATATTTTTCTAAATATTTTCCTTACCCAAACCCCATTTGTTGGTTGTTCTTTTTCTCCCAAAGTCCATACTTCACTTGCGAATAAGACTGTGGGTCTGATAATCCTATATTCTAATTTTCCGAAATACCTCTGTTATGTATTACTTTCTTAAGGGTATAGAAACATCGATTTTCTGACAATACCCTTCCTTGGATCTCTATCTATATATCAGGCTTTCCATAGAATACTTGTCCCTAGATAATTAAATTGTTCTACTTTATCAACTTTGTAGTTTTTTCCTTCATCTGTTGTAATGATTAATTAGTTCCGTTGCTTATTATCATTTTCTGGCCATGTTATATATTTTCTCTTATTTTCATTTATTTCTAATCCTACTGCACGTGCATTTTTCTCTAATTCTATTATTACTTCTTGCAGATCTTTTTTCCCTCTGGTTACTATTGTCAAATCGTCTGCTAAAGGCTAGACATTGATGATTTTTATTGTATAGAAAGAAGACCATTTCTATTAAATCATTTGCTTCCCTTATAACATATTCTAGTACACAACTAAACAGTATTTTGGACAGTGAGACTCTCACCCTGTTTAAAAAAGGAAATAGTTTTCATTTAATTCCAAGAAAGCTATGTACAATTGCTCTCTCTTTATTTGGTCGGACGCTTGTTTGCAATCCAAGAATAGCACATATTTATGTCTCTTTGTTATATTCGTGGCTTTCTGGCCGTAGCTGTCTTAAAGCAAATATTTGATCTATAACTTATCTATCCTTCTGAAAGCCGCACTGGTATTCTTGTATTTCCTTATCTAACTTCTTTTTTAGTTTATTTTTTAGTATCATGGCTGGGATGTTATATGCTACATTCGATAACGCATTTACTCTAAAATTTGTGCACTCCATTCTCTCCTTTCTTGTATATTGGAACCATCACTGCATCATTTCAGCTTTCAGGTGATTTTTCTTGTTCCCAGATTTTTTTGTATTAGATGGTGCATCTTTCTACTTTTGAATATTTTTCTACATACAAAAATCCTAATTAAAAATTATTTACAAGAGGGACATTTGTTGTACACTCATAACTGGTATATTTCGCGAAAATTAGTGCTTTCGTTAGATGAGCATAATACTGGCAAAATTAACCAATATAGATTGATACGACATAAAATGCTTCTCCAAAGCAATGATGCAGTTATTACAATAAAATGCAGACACAAGTGCGATATACTTAGGATTAGCACTTTTTATAAGGGAAACTTAGAAAACAGTAAAAAAATTACCGTAAAACCAGAGAACTAATACAGAAGCCCGATTGTGCATCAAATTATCATATCAATATGAGTCTAATAGAAAAGGCTGACATGCAGATCTCTACAGTAAACTGCATTCAAAAAAGTATTAAATGCGGCAAGAAAATATTTTTTATTACTCATGCGCGAAAAGTATTTCTTGACGTAGATTATTTCACATCTCGTTGTATTTCCACATAACCTGGGTAACGCAGGCAATTATTTAATATCGCTAAGTTACATTAAAATAAACAAATAAATAAAAACAAAATGAACACAATCAAGGTCGCGATACTAAAAAAGTGACGTGAAATGTCAGAATTTTTTTTCATTACAAAATAATAACAGAAATTAAAGAAAACGTTCTAAAATGGGTGTAAATTCTATGGTTATACCGGAGACTAAGGAAAGTTCTTATGACGAATCCTCACCAACGGAGACAATTGACGAAGCAAATTCTCCATTTTTGAGTCCATTTATTTGGATGGCCACTAGGTCCCAAACTTGTAAGATACATCCATCGCATAAGGGATAACAAATATTTTTTGTAACACGGGCGAAATTGTCAATTTCCCTCTCGACCGAATGTGCGCAATTTCTCTCCCACAAGAAATTGACAACTTTTCGCTCAAGTTACAAAATATACTATATAGATATTGTAGTATTAAACTCTTACAATATGTTTTTGGTAAGAACAGGAAATAATTTGATAATATTCTAATATTTTATTAGAAGACTTTTCAAACAAATTTTAGAAAGGCAAAGCACATTAACTGCTGGAAGAGGTGGAAGAATAAAGTAGTGAAAAAATAGATTGCCTCGCTGCAGCAAGCGTTATGGAACGACATTGTATATAAGATAGTATTATGCCCTTGGTCTCTGATATAACTTTTCATATTAGAAAAAATTTCAAGATAATATTCCATAGCCTGTATAGTTATGTTACGCAATGTCTTCTTTTAAATGTAACTTTATTCTGGTATACTTTTTAAAATTTTTGAATAATAACTTGCCAGTTTATGCTCTTATCATATAAAACATTCTTTACTTTTTGTCTTTACAAATAAAAATTATATTGTCTAGTATTATGATAGCTTTGTTTCGCCATTCTATCACAATAAATACTTGACATATATCTAGTCGTTTTTTAGTAATTTGTTTGGAATTGGAGGTACTAAAATTACAAAACTGCCTAAAACTATTTTGCCTTTTTTTTATGTGTTTGGAATACTTGGCTCTATTATGCGCAAATACCAATGAAATTAAGGATAATAAAGTGTTAGATAGCACGCCAAAGTCTGTGTTGAGGAGATATTCTTAATTTTCGTGCATATAGATCTGTGTTGAGGAGAAGATTTCAGCATGCCATCTAGTCAAGTTTGCACATGGGGATAACATCATATTAGCTACTAAAAATCCATATATCCTATTTTTGCCATACTATATATACAGTCTTCACGCAATTTAAGTATGTTAAAACCGAATTACGAATCTTAAAACCTACCATTATTAAATTCGCAATAAGAGATTTTAGCATCCATCTATAGCTTATATTAAATAAGAGTTCGTCATAATAAAATTTGAAATCAAGCATAAATATATTTGCTATTGTGTGGAGTACATAGCCTCTAGACTTTAAGTATTTGTACCGATTTAATACTATTTGACAATACAAATGAAAGTTATATTTTTCAGTAAAAGTTAGTTGCGGTCTATGAGACGGCAGATAAAGAAAATTAAATTTCTTTTGTTGAGTGAATGTAGGAATGAATGATTTCAAATTACGTGGGAAGTTTTCCACGTGCTGAAGGTTGTGTGTGGTTGCTTTTATCGCTTAGTTAATAGTTTTTAAATGCGGCTCGCGGTTTAGGAGAATCACAAGAAGTATCATTGGAAAAGTACCAAATATTTTACTTTAGAAATTTTGTAAATTTGTATTCCAATCTATCGTTTGGAAAGCTAAAAAGTTTGCATTATGTGCTATAATCCGTGTTGCTCAGAAAGTTTCCTAGAAATATGTAATCCCTTCAATTGTGTGGTTGAATTATATATTTTTATTTCATATGTAGTAATAGTTTGAGGGTAGGGGTTTATATTATTATTATGTTTTATTTACATTTAAATTTTAATACACAATTCAAGCAAAACAGTGAGTTTGTTAGACCGTAAAATCAGAGATTACGCCCCAGAACTACAAAATCACTAGTTTCAGATTAAGTTAAATATTTAAAACTTGTCCGAATACAGCGCATTCGATACAGATAAACTATCGGATGTATTCCATGCCATCTGTTGCTCGGCGCGCCCTTATGTACATACACGACCCGTAAAAAATTCCGGGTGAAAGTAGTGGATAAAAACGGGAAACGGCTGGAAGAAATGTATGTATAGAGGTGCAGTTTCGAAAATTCAAATTCATTCGACGACGCTCCCGCGGCTCCCATATCCGCACTGTCGGATATCTTCAGCGGTCTCGCGCGGGTCGTGCCATTTTAATCGCGTTCCAAGTGGAATAAAAATTTCGACACGCCGTGACGCGCGACCTCCAAGACCTGCACGACCGACCTCGCTTCTGCGGTGACGTCGCTCTCCGCGTAACACACTTCACCCGGACGCCGACGCCCAAAAGCAATTGTCAAATGTAATTTCACGCCTCCGTTACTAGCAGATATTCCGGGACCCTATTCTCTCTTCACAGGAAAACATATCAAATACCTGTACTCACACATTGAAATATTTTTCAGCTACAATGGATTTCCCACAAACAACTTTAACAAACATTTTTCACATTGTTACATAACGTGGAATTTATAATTGTTATTAATACGACTTTAGCTTATTTCAAACAATTCGTGTCACCGCTTATATCTACCAACGTGTATTTTATAATATAGCCAACGTTGCACAGTGTTTTATCAGATGACGGATATCTTGAAGGAATACTAACATTAGTAATAACTTTGTATAAAGCAGCAAACCATTGTATTAGTAATGTTTCGTGAGTAAAGGATAAGAATTGGTAATTATTATGTTGGTTTTAAAGTTTCGTGTATATTTGGGGTAAAGTTTAATGATAAGTAGTAGTTTTTGTTTTGCTTCCAAAATAGAAAGTAAGGGAGTTAGGAGAACAATTGGAGGTATGATTAATGATCGTTGATAATTGACGAAAAAAGAAAGTTGTTGTCTTTAATGCGAGCGGAGGGAGAGAATTATTAAGATGGATGATAATAATCTGTAAAAGTGGTAAATTATAGATAATCCGAAGTTTGTAAACTCACGCCCATTTGGTTCATTAGGACAAAAACGTTTTGAGGGGCGTCTTGCAATACGATGATTAATTCCGGCGTGCTTGTGGAAGAGCCGTTAGTCCTTTGATTTCAGGTGCACGTTATTCGCGCGGCTTGTATCAATTATAAGCGGCGCACTTTCTTGCCGGAAAATTGTAAATTATTTAACTCGAGTAATTGAATCAAGTGCTAGGGGGAAGTGAGATTTGATCTCGCTCTGTGCAGGAATTCTGCTGGAGACATAAGCCCGGGGGAAGCGTCCTGCAGGAATTCGAATCAGACATTACACGGGGAATTATTCCAGAACTTTACTACTGCACTGATGTTCGACAGAGTTGCTTGTTTAATTGAATTCCATTGTATGTTAAACTTGTTTTAAAGCTATAGTTTGGATACCGAATTTCAAAACTTCCAACATACAGACTTTTATTATCAAATCTTATTTTTAATATATTTTGATACTTCAGTTTGTATTAATTGTTACAAAAGCTACATTTATTTATTTTGCTGCCGATGAATATTTCAATTTAACCTTTGTTTTATTGGGAATGGGAAAACGAAAAGTTTTTTTATAATTAAATATTTATTTACCTTATTAGTTTGGGTGACTTACTAACGCCTTAATCGTAGGCTCTAAATTATTTGTTTTAAATTAAAAAACATTATGTTTTATGTTTTTATAAATGACAATATAAATTTAATTGAAATGTGATGTTCAATTTAATAAATAATATTGGTTTATTTATTAAATTGAACATCACGTTTCATTTAAATTTATATTGTCATTTATAAAAATCTAAAACATAATGATTTTTAACAAAAAACAAAAAAAAAACAAATAATTTAGAGCCTACGATTAAGGTGACGCCTTAATTGTAAGACACCGAAACTAGTAAGGTAAATAAATATTAAATTATAAAAAAAAAATCATTTTCCGATTAATGAAACCATGAATAATAGGGATGATAATAACGAACATTTCTATTTACGAGTGATATTAATATATCATTATAAATACTAGAAAATTACTGATTTGTAAACTTATTTTCATAAAATAAACATACAGAAATATATTTAAATGTTTATTAATATTATTTTCGGTACTTACGTATTAACGCCACTATCGCTTCTTCTTAAATGCCGTTGATTTTCAATAAAATTTTTTATGATAAATTATAAAATACAACATTTTATTTAAAATTAAAACATTTTTAAAATTCAAAACACTTTATTTAAAAAATTTCAAAATGTTGGTGGAAAAATGGTTGATAGAGAACTTAATATAGAATCAAAATTATCTCTATTTTCTTTCACCTGATACTGTCGTCATATGAAATAAAATAAATAAGATTCCAAATGCTGTCTCGCTCTCCTACTGTTTCTTGTTCCTCCATTTAGCCCCACATTCTTCCAACTGTTTGTGTAAACTAAACTTGGCAAACTAAGAAAATCGAGTTTCTCGTTTTTTTAACTTGATTTAAATGATGTAAATCGTCTCTTAAGTAAGCGCAAAAATGTGAAATAAAGTTTTGTCTGATGTAACGAAAATTTTTGTAATAAAAATATTTAACTTGACATTTGACATTTTTAAAACAACACACGCGTATTACTGGTGACATTACTAAAAATATCCCCATGAAGCTAAACCAGCGTTGTCAATTTTAACTCTTTTAAAGAAAAATTAAAGAACAAAATAAGAGGTTTTGCAAGAACTCTAACTAATATAATGTAAATTTCAGAAAAATTTTAATTAATACATATACTAATACTGAAACTAAAACGATACAAATAAGATTAACTTGAGACCACTGCGCATGAATAAAAGTGAGATTGAATGTATTTAATACATATACTAATAATGAAATTGATACGATATAGGGAAGATTAGCATAATGCCCCTGCCCAAGAATTAAAGTAAGAATCAATGAATTTAATTCATACATTTATACTGGAATTGATATAATACAGAGAAGATTAACAGGAGACCCCTGCGCAAGAATAAAAGTAAGAACGAATGTAAATCAAGACCATAAATGTTCTTGACCATATATGGGGTAACCAACGGTCCTTCTTGCCACTTTGTCCTATATTGAATCACGATTTCGCGCCGCCGCGCGTAAGTTGTCTTGATTTATCTGCCCGCTTCGCGGCGGGCAACCTAATCTAACCGTGGTTAAACCAACGGTCCTTGCCACTTTGTCCAATATTGAATAGTTCGCGCTGCCACGGGTATATTGTCTTGATTTATCTGCCCTCTTCGCGGCGGGCAACCTAATCTATCCGGTGTTAAACCAACGGTCATTGCCACTTTGTCCTATGTTGGATCGAAAGTTCACGCTGCCGTGCGAATGTTGTCTAGAATAGACTCCGCGGCGAGCAACCTAATTAAAGCGGGGTTAAAGCAACGATCATTACCACGTTGCTTTATATTGGATCGAGTATTCGCGCTGCCGCGCGTATGTTGTCTTGATTTATCTCGCTTCGCGGCGGGCAACCTAATATAACCGGGGTTAAAACAACCACTGGTCATTACCACTTTATACGCGAAGCGGGCAGATAAATCAAGACAACTTACGCGCGGCAGCGCGAACTCTCGATCCAATATAGGACAAAGTGGCAAGGATTTTTGGTTTAACCCCAGTGAGATTAGGTTGCCCGCCGCGAAGCGGGCAAATGAATTAAGACAACATACGCGCGGTAGCGCGAGCTATCAATCCAATATAGGACAAAATGACAAGGACCGTTGGTTTAAATCCGGTTAGATAAGGTTGACCGCCGCGGAGCGGACAGATAAATCAAAACAATATACGAGCGGCTGCGCGAATTCTCGATCCAAAACGTTCAGGAAAAAGTGGCAAAGACCGTTGGCTTCATCCTGGTTAGATTAGGTTGATCCGCCGCGAAGCGGGCAGATAAATCAAGAGAATATTCGCGCGGCAGCGCAAACTCTCGATCCAATATAGGACAAAGTTGCAAAGACCGTTAGTTTAATTCTGGTTAGATTAGGTTGCCCGCCGCGAAGCGGGCAGTTAAATCGTAGATTATCATACGTGCGGCAGCGCGAACTCTCGATCCAATATGGGACAAAGTTGCAAGGACCGTTGGTTTCACCCCGGTTAGATTGCGTTGCCCGCCTCGAAGCAGATAAATCAAGACAACATATGAACGGCAGCGCGGAACTCTCGATCCAATATTGGACAATTTGGCAAGGACCGTTGGTTTAACCCCGGTCAGATAAGAAAAAATAATTTTTGGTAACCAATTTTGTATATATTCTACAGACAACAGACACAGAAAAACAGACACAGAAAAAATTAAATTTTTAATATTAGGTTGTGAGGAATTATTAATATTATGTTGTCTGTGCAAGGAAAAGAAGGGTAGCTTTCTACGGCCACGTTGCAAGATTGCCTCCAAAACGACTAACCAACCGTCTGTTCACCTTTTGGCAAAACAAGAAGCTTCGTACCACTTGGTTGACAGAGACCGAGAAGGATATTAAAGAACTGGGAATAACAGAGCTCAAAAACAGACAGTCTGTGGGACGCACCTTAAAGGAGGTCCGTGGATTTCAGGAAAAACCTCGAAGGAAAGGTACCCCCTGGACAGAAGAGAGAAAGGAGTTACACCGGCAGAAGATGCGACAACACTGGGCAAAGGTTAAAGCCCAACAGTTGAACAAGCGTGGTCCAAAGTAGGCCTATACGGAAGAAGAAGCAGATTATGTTGTCAGAACGATTGGTGGATCTGTGTTGGACTTTTGGGTTGATCATGAAGTCTACAGCCTTCAAACAGTTGCCAAGGAAGCAGAAGACTTGGATTTCATCTAATACCCACCTGGGAGAATTCCAGATAGATCAGGTGGCCATTTCACGCAAATCTCAAAAGGAAATACAAAACGTGAAGGTACTAAGAAGCGCCAATCTGGACTCAGACAATTACCTCTCAAAGATAAAAATAAGACCCAAGCCTAGGAATACTAGATTACACAGAACCTCCAAAATGGTAAATTTGACGTCGATCGACTCAAGAACAGTCAAGAACTAAGGCAGAGACTGAACAACACAGACCTAAATAACTGGGACCAACTGAAGGAGACTCTTGTACAAGGCGGCTAATGAACTCGCCCCTCTCGCTAGAAGAAGCAAGCATCCGTGGTGGACTGAAAACTGTGACAATGCAATAGCCCAAAGACAGATAGCCTGGCTGAAGTGGAATTCTAAAAAAAACAAAGAAAATTGGCATACATTTTTGGAACAGAGAAAGGTTACAGCCAAGATAATTCGAGGAACCAAACGAACCTTCACACAAAACCAACTAACCCAAATCGAAGAGAGCTTTGCTAAGAATAATTCCAGAGACTTCTTTGGAACCTTTAAGCGGGTACTCAGAAAATACGCTCCGCCAAGCCTCCACATCAGAGACTCACAAGGCAAACTGGCTTATAACGACAAAGACAACTGCCACGTTTTGGCTCAGTACTTTAAAAATCTACTCAACTGTGACCCACCCAGCGAAGACTTCGACTATAAACAAACCACACCAAACCCGGACTCGCTTCCCCCTTCATTAGAAGAAGTTGGCCAGATCATTCAACTTCTTAAGAATAATAAGGCAGCTGGAGAAGACTCTATCGTTGCTGAACTGTGGAAAGTTGCTGGAAACAATGCCGTGCGCAAGCTTACCGAGATCATCCAGGACATCTGGGAAACAGAAAAATTACCACCCGATTGGAAATCTGCTCTGATCCATCCCCATCACAAAAAGGGAGATTTTACGGATCTAAACAACTACCGTGGAATTTCTCTCGTCCCGGTAACATACAAGATTCTTTCGAAGGCGTTACAAACAAGGGCACAAAATAAGTTGGATAGTCAACTTGCAGAATACCAGGGGGCTTCGGGAAGACCCGATCCTGTGTTGAACAGATCCTCAACCTTAAAACTGTACTTGCATACTCCAAAATGAGAAACCGCAAGGTGTTCGTCACCTTTGTTGATTTTAGGAAGGCCTACGGTTCCATCGATAGAGAAACGCTTAACAAAGTACTCCTGGAACTAGCACTAGACAACAAAACCCGCAGACTAATCCTAGAAACTTTGACCAACACCCATTCCAAGGTTAAATTTAGAGGTGAGATTTCAGAAAGCTTCAAAATAAAAACTGGAGTGAGACAAGGAGATGGACTTTCCCCACTTCTCTTCAACTGTGTCCTTGAAAAAGTTATGAGAGAATGGCGGAAGGAACTGAACAATTTTGGTGCTCAGAGTGGTATCTACCTGAGACGTAAGAACGACGGACTGGTTGTAGATTGCCTGGCCTTTGCAGATGACATGGCACTATTTGCTGATTCTCTTGAGATGGCAACAATGCAGGTAAACTGTCTCAGAAAACAGGCTGCCACAGTGGGTCTTCAAGTGTTGCCGGAGAAAACAGAATTCTTCACCAACATCAGAGAAGCAAACAGAGAGATGTTACTAGAACAGGGAAACATCAAGAGGACTGAGAAATTTAAGTATCTCGGCGAATGGATTGAACCCAACTTATCAGAAAGAGCATCATTATCCAAGAGAGTCAGCAAGTTAGAACTAGCCTATCGTCTGACTAAGAACACTTACAATAAGAAATGCCTGTCACGCAACCTGAAACTTAAGCACTACACATCAGTCGTACGACCAGAAGCCTTATATGCCATGGAGTGTCTTTCCTTGAACCGAAGGGATCTAATAGAGAAATTGCAAATCAGAGAGAGTAGAATCCTTAGGAAGATCCTAGGTTAGGTTAGGAAGATGGGGAATTCCGAAGACGGCATAACTCTGAGCTCTACCAACATATTGAGATGCTCTCTGACTTTGCAAGGAAAAGAAGGGTAGGTTTCTATAGCCACAAGATGCAAAATTGCCTCCAAACCGACTAACCAACCGTCTGTTCACCTTCTGGCAAAACAAGAAGCTTCGTTCCACTTGGTTGACAGAGACCGAGGAGGATATTAAAGAACTGGGAATAACAGATCTCAAAAACAGACAGTCTATGAGACGCACCCTCAAGGAAGTCAATGGATTTCAAGAAAAACCTCGAAGGAAAGGTACCCCCTGGACAGAAGAGAGAAAGGAATTACACCGGCAGAAGATGCGACAATACTGGACAAAGGTCAAAGCCCAACAGTTGAACAAGCGTTGTCCAAAGTAGGCCTATTCGAAAGAAGAAGAAGATTATGTTGTCTAAATTAAATTTGGCAACGCTGGCCCAACTGAATCAACATTCTTAGTTATGTGACCAGTCACACACGTCTTATTTTACATAAACGTCAGAATTATTATATATAAAACGTTAATTGTTTTATTACAAAAACCCAAATATTTCTTCGAAATAATAAAAAATATTATACATTCTAGTTATATAACAAATCATTTACCAAAATGTTCATTTTTTACAAGGCCTATGTCTTTCCACTACAATGTAGATACAATTTATATGATGGTATTGATACTGATACAGGAGTTTGTACACAAACAGTTGAGAGAATGTGTAACAGTGTTAAATGAAGGAAGCAGAGACATAGAGGGACAGCAAGACATTACGTGTAATCTTATTTATTAGATTTTATATGGCGACAGTATCAGGTGAACAAAAATAGAGATAATTTTGAATGTATGTTTAATATATGTGTATATATCGACTTATTTTTCACCAAGATTCAAAAAAATGTTGAAATTTTTTTAATTTTAAATAAATTTATGTTTTATTTTATGATTTATTATAAAAATTTTGGGTGTAGATTGGCGGAATTTAAAAATATAGCGGTGGTGGCGTTAATACGTAAGTATCTTATTTTCCATAGAAACTGAAAAATGAAGTAATGTGAAAAAAATGGGGTAAAAATTTGTTAAAAGTAAAACATAAACAATGAAACGTAAACAATTGTGTTTATTTAGAAAATTAAAAGTTTGATATGTCTTTGTACAATTTGTGTTTTGATATATTTATATGTTAGTTCAAATGACAGAAGCAGTTTGGCCTAGTTAAAATTACACAAATAATTCCCAAATTTAGATTTTAGAACAATTAGGCAATTTTCTGTTTTTAAAAAAATGTACAGTTTCAAAATATTTTTAATTGAATTAGATTTGTCAAATTTTAATCCTGATTATTAAATATTTATTTAAATTATATTAACTCCTGTACGAAAATATAAATTTAAGATAATAATTTAAAAAAAAAACGTATGCGGTCATGGGACCCCCTTCAGGAACGAAGTTTCTCGCGCATTTAGCAGAATCGAACAATTTCTCTGTTTGAATTATTATTAAAATAATGAAAGTGCACACAAATATTTTGATTGTATGTTCTAGAAAATATGAATAAACCATCTAAATCTCCATATTCATACCCAGTACAAAGTATTTATCTTGCACTAGTTGGATTTTGACATGCATTTAAGTAAGGTGAATTATAAACTTGCTGTCGAAGAAACGATGCTGATATTTGACGTTGTAAAATTCTTATAAGAGATGTATGGCAATTACTTTCGCCAGCAATGTTTGTGTCATGATGCAATAAAACATTTGGCATTGAACATTCATCATGTTCCTCGTATGGGACTTGGAATGATTGAAAACTTACACTAATTACTTGCTGAGCTTCATTATTACCTGATGATTGAATTTTATTATTCATCAAGTGACTAAATATTACTTTTTCAATTTCTTCTATTTTGGATTAAAATAGGCGGTAATGAATCTTCTTTCGATGATTGTAATGATTCAGGTTCAACACATTTCTTCCTTCATTTAAATTTACCTATGTGTATTTGATCGCCTTCAGCATGTTCTAAATCTGTAGTTTGTAAAATTTCTTTTTTCTCTGTTGATACTCTTTTAGGCGCTGTGCTTGTGATTTCACTATCGTCTCTCTATAATGTATATAAATATAGTAAACAAAATTAGCTAACAATTGAATCACATGTACGATAAACCCATGTAAAGAGTAATTAATTGCATCAAAGTATAAAAATATAACCTACTTTTCTAAATCTGTATTTTGTATAATTCCTTTTCTTTTATTTCTCCCTTTTTCTCTATCGATATTCTTTTTGGCGCTGAGTTTGTGATTTCACTATTGTCTCTCTAAAATGTATATGTTATAGTGATATAGTGAAATCTGTTACATTGGTAAAAGCGAGTTATTGCATGATCTGACGAGAGTTCGTGTATTCTACTTGAAATATTTGATACGACTAGCTAGTTCGTGAAAAAAACTTAAATTGAATGTTTCTGTATTTATCTGTTTATTAATAGGTCTGATAATTAAGGCACGTTGCTTTGTACTATCCTATATACAGCACGTAGACATTTCTGGAAACGTCGAATCGGTAAAAATGATGGTGTAAATCGCAGTTAGACTAGTTCCTCATAAAATTTCACGAGCTGAGCTTATATGAGATTTCATGAGCTACACGAATTAGATGAACTACTCGAACTGCCTACAGAGATCATGCAATGGGTCAGTTCTAAACAATTTGACTGATTTCACTATAGGACTACGACGGTTAATTCCCAAAATCAACCCGACTGGTACGTGGGCGAAAATCAGCTAACGTGGCAGCTTACTGGCGTTGCGCGGGAACACACTATAGAATATATCCCCAAGTTTAACTATTTTAAAAAAAATTACTTAATTTTCAAAAGTTGAATTAGATAGAGACATTTTAATACTTTTAAAATGAAATTTTGTATTGTTAAATTAAGGGAGATGCAAAAGAGTAGCAGAATGATTGAATGGTTGATGGATCTGGTATTGTTAGCAAAACGGTATGTTTCTGTTGAGTCTGGAGATGATGTGAAGTTGGTGAAAGCAAAAAGTCTAAAGGATGGGTGGGTATGGCAGTGCGATTGAAGCAAGGCGAAAGTGGGTATGCACAAAAGGGTTACAAGGAGTGTAACGAAGGGTGGTTGGTTTGAATGTAGTAATTTATCATTAGACCAATGGTCCTTGCCACATTGTTCTATATTGGATCAAGAATTCGCGCTGCCGCGCGTATGTTATCTTGATTTATCTGTCCGCTTCGCGGCGGGAAACCTAATCTAACCGGGGTTAAACTAATGGTCCTTGCCACATTTTTCTATATTGGATCGAGAATTCGCGCTACCGCGAATTACGCGATTACCTTACTCACTTTAATATATAAAATATATTTTATTACTCGTCACAAAATATATTCAATTTATTTTCACTACGCCTCTGTATCCCATTGTAATGCGCATGTCCGAAATGTAACGCGCATGTACGAAATTTAGAAAAAAAGACACCAGCGCCACTATGTACTAGTCGGGTTTATATTAGGATTTACGCGACTACGACATATATAAATATAGTAAATATCAATCACTCAAATTACACGTACAATAAACATGTGTAAACAGTTAGCAATTGCTTCAAATTGTACAGTTTAATTTTTATAAACTTACTTTTTTTGGTTTCAGTATTTTGTATCCTTTCTTGACTTTCCATTTCTCAAAATCTAATTAAAATAATGAGTATAAAATAAACAATATAACTGTCCTATGAATTAAAACAACAAAAAAGAAAAATACGTTTGAACCATTTATATTTCTTCTTCGTGTTTAGTTTTAAGGCTATAAACAGAACACGCTTGTCTGTCACTCTGCGAAAGAAAGAGAGAACACTATAGAAATATGCTCTGAAAGAAAGAGAAGAAAAGAGATAGAGAGCGCCGTATAGAAATATACACTGAGAAAAAGAAAAAGGGCGCGTAACGGACACCGTACGAGGACAGCGTACGATGACAGCGTACGAGGACATCGTACGTAACGTAACGTTTTCTGCCGATTCGCTCCTACCGAGACCTCCCTAAAGGAACTTCGTTCCAATAGTAATTTTTAATTCAACAAGCAGATTATTGAAGTTCACAATTGGAGACCATTGTTAACACCAGATTGAAATTATAAATCAGTTTCGATGAAAAAAAAATCCCATGAATGAAGCTATAGAACAAATAGGGACAAATAATTCTTATTTTGTCAAATTATAAAATGTTAACTTATCTAATGTTCCAATATTTTTATATTACAATAAAATTAAATTAGACGTTTAGAGTTTTAATAAAATTTCTTGTTTCTAAATAAATTAAATAATAAAACATTTAAATAATTTGAGAAATTAACATAATTTGAGAATATTTTAATACCAAGGAATACATTTATAAATACCTGAACTGCGATGGTAAGTAAACATTGAAATCAAGTATTATTTGTTACAGAACAAACACATTGCCGCAGAATTATTGACTGTCAATTGATGTTTGCTTTCTATTATAATTGAATTAATAACAATAATAATTTACCTAGACGTTTATTTTCTATTTTCTTCCTAGACGTTTATTTTCTCGACGTTTTTTTGATAATGAAATTTTGTTTGATATCGCAAATATAAATGAAAACCCTAAACCTTTTTTTTACTTGCGAGTTGACCAATTAGGATGCTGTAATTTCGCTATTTTAGTTGTAATTTCCTTTGTCTCCAGTACTCCTTCATACGATCGCCGTGCTGCTGCCGTTATTAGGCCGTCCAAGCTCTACGGGTTTTGTAGCTCGTCTCTCGTCATGAAACCCTTCCAAATCGTGTATTCTGTTTCGAAACGTATCCCTTTGCAACATTTGGTCGTCTGGGATGTTTGATCTTTCAAGGTCTTTTCGAGGTTCCTTAATCCATGATGTAGTTGTTTTTTTCTTCCAGATCTAGTCAAATAACAGCTTGGTTAATTTGGATTTGTCTAATCTGTACAAGTGCCCAAGATCCAAGTTTCCATCCGGTTTCCATCTTGATTGAGCCCAAGATTTTCCGGAGAAGACTGCTTTCCAGGACGTACATCTTCTCTAGCCTGTAGTTCATTGAAAGGCATTCGCAGGAGTACAGACATTCTGTTTTGACCACAGTGTCGTAATGCTTTATTTTAGCGTCCCTTTATTTTGGTATTTCTTGTTATAGATGTTTTTTGTAAGCCCATATGCTCTCTCCATTTTTGAGATATAAGATCTGAAAAAGCCGCCTACCGCAGCTTTATCTAGGCCATTATCCTGTATCGTTTCATCGAGATATTTAAATTTATTTACTCTCTGAATACGAACTATAGCTTTTAATTGTAAGCTATTTTGTTCCACTTAAATATTTTAATTGTAACAAAAAGTAAATTCAACTAATTATTTTTTTACGATATTATTAAACCTTTTTGGTGATAATATTTAATTAGAGTTATAAATATTACCGCTATTATAGGAAAAACAATAAGTTAGTGAAATGAATTGCCGCGATTTATCTTTAATACTTCTCCCTCGTTTGAAAAATGTGTGTAATTAGTGTGTGGTGAATGAGTCAGCTTTATGATTCGAACAATTAATTTTATTGTAGAAACTAACAATTTATACAAAAAACCGCATAGATCAGTTGAAAGTACTCATTTGACACAAAGATACGAAGTCACGAATACGCGAAGATATAAACAGGAGGATACGAATACACGAGGACACGAAGACACCGAGACACGAAAACAAGAAGACACAAAGACACGAAAACCCGAAGACACGAAGTCACGAAGACATGAAGACACGACGACACGAAGACAAGAAGACACGAAGACGACGCGAAGAAGCGAAGACACGAAGTTCCGAAGACACGAAGGCACGACGCTACGAAGAAACGAAGAAAAGAAAGGCTCGAAGACACTAAGACATGAAAACACGAAAATACGAAAACCGGAAAAACACGAGACACCAAGACATTAAGACACCAAGCCACAAAGACACATACACAAAGACATAAAGACACATATACATAAATCCACAAAGATACACTGAACATAAAGGCATAGACATAAAGATTTTAATAATTCTCCCTCGTTTGAAAAATGTTTGTAATTAGTGTGTGGAAAATGATTCAGCTTTATGATTCGTTTATTTAATTTTATTGTGGAAACTAACAATTTATAAAAAAAACCGCTAGAACAGTTGATAGTACTCAATTGACATTAAGGCACGAAGACACGACGATACGAAGGCACAAGGACACGAGTGCACGAGGTAGGGTTTGACGGTTTTTCAAACCCGGTTTTAAAAAACCGGTTTTTAAAATAAAATTTTCACATTTGAAAACCGGTTTTTAAACTAAGAAAACCGGTTTCAAACTTATTTGTTTTTCTTTTCATAGACCTTTTTGCGGTTAGTTAAGCGCATGTGCATTCGCTAAGTTTGAAAGGCGGGAATATGAAAGTTTCATGTTCCCATATTGACATAAATAGTTCGTTTTTGACTTATAACAAGGCGGAAATTGACACAAGCGCACAAAAAAAATTCCACTAAGAAAGGGTCTGTTATATGCTAACCTAACCGACTTATTTTATGTTAGTACATATGTGCAATACGTCACGAGTCAGGTTTTCTTCGGGCAAAATTTTTTCTCTCAAAATTTAATGTAAAATAAAAAGTTCTGGCTTCTGTCTAATAAGATTTTAAATAAACAACAGGGTGTTGAAATAATCCATATTTTCTTTCGCAATGCTTCGTCATAAATTATGTCAAAAATTATGTCAAAACTACATTAATATCAATAGTTAAAATAATAAATCAAAAATATTGATTTAACTACTTTAATTTCATGTTAAAAATGATTCAGATAAAAATGAATAAGTCGAAAATTTATGATAGTTTCAGAAAGATAGGGATAGACTGGCAATCTGCAATTATTGTAACGAAATATTGAGCTGCAAAGGATCATCCACGAGCAATCTACATAATTATTTGAAAGCAGTTTATAAAATAATTATCGGAAAGAAATGAGAATCGATCGGCGAAGAAGAAACGCCTGGATCTTCCTATTTAAAAAACAAACGAATATTTTGAATTTTATGAAGCTGAATAAGAGTGGTTTAGAAGAAATCATTTCAAAACTTGCAGCAATGGATGGATTTGCCATTATTAGCATTATAAATAGCTCATTTATGCGAGAGTCTCTTAAACAACAAGGATATTCATTACCAAGAAACAACTCTAGAGTAATGTATCTCATTCACGCGTTTTATGGCAATACGAAACATGAAACTATTATTAATTTTGATTTAAGAAAAATCTCTATGACCTTGCAAGACCAGACAAGAGTTTTTCAGTTAGACATCGAAATAAAACAGTTCTTGCAACTAAAAGGAAAACAGGACTTTGTGGCACACTTTAATCATGATTGATTTTTTGACCTTGGCCTTGTATGGTCTTGTCTTGTCTTGTCTGGTCTTGTGTGGTCTTATTTGGTTTTGTCTGGTCTTGTGTGTTCTCGTTTTTTCTTATCTGTTCTTGTCTGGTCTTGTCTGGTCTTTAATGGTCTTGTCTGGTCTTGTCTCAGGCCAGACAAGACTAGACAAGACCAGATAAGAACAAATGAGACCAGACAAGACCATTCAAGGCCATTCAAGACCAGACAAGGCCATACAAGACCAGAGAAGACCAAACAAAACCAAACAAGACCACACAAGACCAGACAAGACAAGACCAGACAAGGCCAAGGTCAAAAAATCAATCATCATTAAAGTGTGCTACTGAGCCATGTTTTTCTTTTAGTTCCGAGAATTGTTTTATTTCTATTTGGCACAATGAAAAACTCAGCCAACAACAGTTCCTTTTCATAAACAACGGAAAGTAGTGTAGAAAAGAAGACCTTCGTGATCAGAGTTCATGTCTGTTCACTTTAACAGACGGGTATTGAGTAATTGAAAATTGTCACTAAACATTGGAGTAGTTTTTGCAAAGGTTTTGGAGAAGTCTTAGTAGCAAGAGCCTACGAGTGAACTAGCAGAAGAAATGATAGATTTTTAAATATTAATGTATACCACTTGGCAGAAGATTTCAATTTGGGATTAGTGCCAACAGCTGGTTCCTGTGGTGCTCTGAGAACATTAAAATTAGTAACTGAAATGCTACAAAATTTCTACTTGAATCTAGAAACTGACATACATTCACCAACAAAAGATGTTCATGCTGTTATGAAATAATTTAGCAAACATCATATATAATTAATCAACTATGCTATTCACGCCATCCACTTAGCAGTTACTGATTATAGTATTATATAAACATAGAGAAATGGTTGAAGCTGAAGCCGAAGTAAATGTTTCAAGGGAGGAATCGGAAGATGAAGACTTTGATATTGATATCGTTTTTGTTATTTTATATAAATTACATACAATATATTCCCTTATTCTATTTTTTTGGCAAAAACTTGCTAAAACCGGGTTTTTGAAATTCTGTAATTCGAGAACCGGTTTCTCAAGAAGTCGGTTTTTCTATAAACCATAACACGAAGACAGGAAAACACGAAAACGGGATTGCGCAACGACACGAAAGACACCAAGCCACCAAGACACTAAGCCACCAAGACACTAAGCCACCAAGCCACAAAGCCACAGATACATGTATACACAAAGGACATAATGGGCATACACATAAAGATTTTAGAATAGCGTTCTTTTATTCAAGTACTTAAATATTATTTAATTTAATTATTTTAGAGGTGAAATTAAATATAAAGTTAAAAGCTTTATACGCATTTTAGTCAAAATTAAATAATAATTTGAAAATAAAAAAACACACTTTTTTGTGTTATCAAAACGATTCCATTTCAAGATTTTGGATATATAATTTTATATTCAAAGTTTCCTCATGGATATATAATGTTATATTCAACTCTTAAAATATTAATATTATTTGCTAATATTTATATATTTATTATAGAGCAAATCCAACCAGTACAGATGTGCCAAGTTTATTATTTCTGGTCGCCGTCTGACCGTACAGCCACCTGTATGAAGAAAAGTATTTTCATTTTGAGTTGTCATGTTACTTTGCTTATTTAACCCATTTATACCTAGTGGTCCGCTATTAAACAGCGGTCACGTGTTTGTAAGTTTGCGCTTACTCTTCAAGGTCGACACCGCTGCCCGCCCTGGCACCGCCGTGTACATAGTTAGTGAGTGATGCCGATTTGGGCTAACATGAATGCTTTGAAAGGAAACATTCCACACAGGTAAATTTTAACTTCAGTGTATTTGATTATCTCGTTATAATGTATGCTTTTACTGCTTTGATGTCCTTTCACACACATCAGTCACGTCACGTTCGTTCCCGTTCCGTCAGGTTCGTGAAGTATCAGTTACAAAAAATATGTTTCTTGGTAGTCAAATGGCGCTGGCTACACTGAGCCGGCGCAGTTACGAATCCGAACCCCCAGACGTCGTACGGCAGTTGCCGAACCGTCAATATCAGATTTATTCTCATACGATATTGTTAAACTGACGGCGTTATCTCCATTCCATCTGCATTTAGCTAAATCAGAAATATTTAACACTGTTCAGAAATACGAATATGAAACAATTATGGAACATCAACGTAACACTACACTAAATTCTTCATTTCTTTCACCTTCCTCGTCTACAATGTCTACTCAATATTCACCAGCAGTTCTTGTACAACAAAACCAAAGCAGAGTACAACATTACTTTAAACAATTTCAACCTGATACCGATGATTAAAATAACGATTTAAAAATAATGAATGTTTTATAAAAGTACATATTTGTATCAGCATGATTGTTTTTATTTACTTGCCTCTAACAAACTACTAAACGTTTTTTGATTTTCGTTGATAGATTTTCGCCAATAAGTATTTTTTTTAATGCATTTCTAATTTACTGTGCAGTATGTTGAAACAGCTTTCGGTCATTCGAAAATACTGATCAAATATGGCTTCATCGTCGATCAATTCTTTAAATAATGTGATAAATTCTTCTTCTGTTTCTCTTTTTTCCCATGCCTCGTGCACCCATTTTCGTTTCTTCATCTGTAGATTTGCCACTGCTTCCTCCAAAATTAATGCAATGACAGCCAAGTAGTTCACCGAAAATGCCATAACAGAAATATTTGCTCTCGAGGGCACATCTGACAGACAAAAAATGACTGAATACGGTTTGTGCAACCCTGATAGATGTGAATACAGTCGCCGTTTTTACTGAGACTGGTCGGCAACGGTTCTAATTCGGAACGTTGACTGAAATGTGACGTTACTGATGTATGTGAAAGGACCTTACTGGTGTTACAATACCGTGCTTTAGTGAGATAATATAGAAGTTTCTGATATTATAGTATCGGCTATTATTGGCTTGCAATTTTTGGTTCTAGCTCTGAAATACTGGGCACATTCACTACAAGTCGGTTCAATGCAATGAAGCTGAAACAGGAAGGTGGGAAGATTTCATAGAGCTTTTAGATTGTAGATTTCGGGGTGACTTGTACTGCGACCTTCATGGATCAGTTGTACCCCACCCTCTTCCTCTAATTGTTGGTATACTTACCCATTTAAAGCACCTTCTCTAATAGTGATTCCTCTAGGAATTCCAAGATCTGGGTCGGATTTAAGGACTGCAACTCCTCTGCGTTCAAGTCGTAGTCCCCATGATTCAGTTGTCTCTTGCGGAGCAGTGCTCTGCAGTTTTTTTAACAGATGTATGGGGGTCTCCTCTACTGGGCCGCAGAATCAGCATCTATCATCTTCCTCTGGGCCTATGGTTTTAAAATGTTTTCTCGTCAGGACCACTGTCAGAATTTTATGCTTACTCCAGTTTAGTTTCGGGCAATCTTTTGTTCTTTTCTGGTTAAAAGATCCCAGCATTTCTTTTGATTGTATTAAACCTGGAAGTTCTTTCCAGGTATTCATCCATCGTTCTCCTATTTTTTCATCTGAGCTTTTGTTGATGGTGTTCATACGCATGCCGCAAAAGGGTTCCGGACCTATAAAGGAATTACTAGATCCCTAGTTTGCTAGGTGATTGCCTTCTTCGTTTCCATCTATACTAGGGTATCCTGCTACCCAGTACAGCGTTACTTTATTCTCACTGCCGAGCTTGCTTAGCTTTTCCACAGATTCTCATACCAGCTTTGATCTGATGAGCTGATGGCCTGGATTGCTGCTGGGCTATCCGACAGGATAGCAATTTGTTTTTTGCAATAGCTCCTCTCATTGCATCTGATTGCATGTACTTGTGCTTGGAAGATACTTGGGTAGATTCCCGTGGATTCAAAGCATTTGGTATGAGGTCCAAACACTCCTGCACCAGTAACTTCGTTTGTCTTAGAACCATCCGTATACCACTTGATAGCAATTTGCTCTATGTGGTATGCTGAGGATTCGTCGCTCCACTCGGCTTTACTACTAGACATTGCTGTGTAGTTTTTTTTTCATTTTTGCATTTGCGTACCATTTCGTTGTGGTCCTGGTAGTTTAAGATGTTTGCGCCTCTCATAATGGCTTTTTGTATTTCGTAGGTTTCAAGGAAATCCATTTCCGGACCTTTTATTTACGATGAGTAAAATTTGTAGCTTTTCTTTATCGCAGGTATGATTCGCCTCATTCAAATCTTTGGCTAGATTTGAATCTGATTTTTTATTTTTGTAGGATTTAATGTGGTCATTACAATTAATATTAAATGTGCTGCTTGTTTGACCTATATACGAGGCCGATGCTTGTTATACCTATAATTACATTATTTGGTAAATTTCACTTTTTTTTCGAATTTGCCAATTTGGTTTTTCTGTTTTAAATTTTGTAATATTTATTTTCTCTATCAATTTTTTATATTATATTCATTTCCGACTTGAGAACTCAACTTCCGACTAGATAGACAGCAGATGCTTTTTAAAGACAATATTTTTTTTAGACTTTTCAGTATGCTTTTAAAATGCATATTTCATACCTTTATTGGCAAAAATATAAATACACGACAGTTTGTACATTTGCGTGATGCCACAACCAACAAAAAAAACAAACAATAAAAAACAAAGCAAAAAGGATAAGAACGAAAATGATAAAAAAAACAATACAGAAAAATAAACAGTTCATTAGTTCTTTTATCCTGTTTAGGTAAAAAGATAGAAATAAAAATAATAAAGAGGAATATAAAGAAGAAAAAAAGCTTTTAACCCTGTTCTTTGCACAATATTTTTTCCATTTACACAAAACTCGAACCACTTTTATCCATAACCTTCTTCCAGTGTTTTGCCATCGACTTCTCCTCTTCACTCCATTCACATTTCTTACAACTTGACACCCAATGTTCCCACAGCTCCTCCCCTTCTCCACATGCTCGACAAGTACTATATGTTGCGGCCATCCAATATCTTCTACCCATTTCTTCACTATCGCACCTAAAACGGGCAACCGTTACCTGCGTGGCATTAGCATTTACTAGATACTCTCGCCAAAAACTTGCATTTTTGTGTACTCTCTATTATAGGAACCCTCATCTAGGTGTCTTTGTCTCTCATGCAGCTCTTTCTCCACTAACATCCTTTCCACTAACACACCCTCATTCATCATTCTCTCGATCTCTTCTTGGTTCCATTCCATTCCACTCTTTCATACATTTGCTTGCGCAGGCAGCCACATTTTGTTTACTTATTGCTCCCCTTACCTTCCTTTATTATCACTTTCAAAACTTGTTTCACTATTCTTTCGACTTCCACACTATTCACTTTCTTTTTAAATTTAGCAACTCTTATAGCCGAGTTGTTTGCGATCTAGTTTGATGATAATTTGTTTCTTGTTGCACGATGTACCACGGGGTTGACTTTTCTAGCTGCAGGGCCCTATTTATTAACTAGATGCACTCGCTCTATATCGTTTTCTTTTTTCACATCCTAGATTTATGCCCCATACATCATAATACTACGTACGCACGATTTCCATACAATCATTTTCGACATAAAATTCTCCCTCAGGTATACTCTGCAGGTATCCCAGAACCTGAAAGCAGCCACCCACGCTTTTTTGCTATACACTCGATATGTGCAGCGCCCGACCCATTTTATTGGAACATAAGGCCTAGTTATTTAAAACTGCTAAGATGTTTTATCTCACTCGCTTCCTATTCGAAATTATCTTTCCTTGATCCCTTTCTCTTCCGAAACAGCATCCACTTTGTTTTCAGTATATTTATCTTTAACATACGCCTCTTAAACAACTTTTCCATTCGTATTAATACCTCTTCCATTTCCGCTTTCGTACTTCCGAAGACAACGACGTCGTCCCCAAAAGCTAAACAAACGATCTGTTTTGCTATAATAAATAAATTATTAATATAATATTATACTGAGTTGCTCGCACTGGATCCCTTAGTTGTTTGGCAGGTCTATTCTACACAGCTCATGTGGTTAGGTATAGTCGTCTCGTGTCATTCTGTACATTTAGGAGCATGGATGCTTCCTCGTTGATGTGGTGCTGGAGTCGTGATTTGTGCGAGATAGCATATCTTGTAATGATGGTATTGAGTTCGCGGTGTAAGTCGCCGTTGCACACATACCATGGCGCATTGGCGATTGTTCATAGCATTTTGTTTTTGTAACGTTGGATTACATAGATATCTTATTTTTATCACATCCCCATAATTGGATACCATATGTACAGTTTGGACGCAACACCTGTTTGTAGAGAGTTAGTTTGTTATGCATTGTTAGTTCGAAGCGATGTCCTCCGTATTGGGTAAAATGTATTGGGTACTATACATTTTACGTGATTTCAATTGCAGTTCCTCTTGTTTTTACTTGATGTGCTCCTTCTATCGGAGTTTTGTGCCAAGCGTCATACCCAGGTACTTTGATGTGTTGGCAGGCTGGATAGTTATGCAATTACTATTGAGGGGTATATTTGAAATATTTTTATTGGTAAAGTTGATGTATGTAGACTTTGCATCATTAAGTTTGATTCGCCATTTACGATCCCAGGTGGCCACGTTATTTACTTTTAGTTGCAGTATCTCTAATGATTACTACAGTTTTTCTAGTTACCATCAGTGCAGTGTCATCCGCAAAGATAGCAGTTATCGTGTTGTCTGTATTAGGTGTATCGTTTGTATAAAGTAGATATAACACCGGGCTCAATACGCTTCTTGGAAGGACACCAGCAGCGACGTTACGAAGTTCGGAGAACTCGCCCTCACATTTAATGCGAATTTTTCTTTCGGATAAGTACGATTTTAATAGTTTGTTTTATGGGTCAGGCAGTATTGATTTGAGTTTGTGCAATAGGCTTTCATGCCATACCCGATCAAACGCCTGTGCGACGCCAAGGAACACAGTAGCGCAAACATGTTTATCTTCTATAGATTACTCGATGACGTTGGTAATTCTATGAACCTGTTCAATTCCATATATTTACGATTTTTCGTTTTTAAACGCTATAAGGTAATTCAAAGGCGCTCTATCAATAGGTGCAAAAAAGATGTAGCTTCGCTAACTTGTAAGGGAAATATAATGAATATATAGATGCCTCCTTATTAGATTCGGTGCAAAAAGGAAACAGCTCCGGAGCTACCTCCTTTTTGCACGGAATGAATAGTTCATACTTTAGCCGCTTGGATGCAACACATGCAATATGGAAGACGTTGCCGTTATGTTTAGTAGATTATCGAATAATATGTCGGCTACCAATAGTTCAAGCGAACAATTTAACGATTCGGACAGGGATCTTGGTTTTTCTCAAGATGACCCTGGATCTAGTGTTGGACGCTTTTCTGTGTTTAATGCAAGTGATTCTGAAAGTGATGACGGTGAACAGAAACAAACTGTTGTAAAAAACAAGTTGGCAAGAAACGTGCAAGAGATGAAAGTAAGTGGAGTAGAAATATTGCTAAAAAAAGAAAAGGTGAAGGATAATCTTACATCGGCATTAAAAACAAAAATAAATGTGTGAAAGGGGAAAGGAAAACTGGCAAAAACTGTAACTGTAAATTCAAATGTTTCACAAAAATAAACAACACTTCTAAACTTCTAAAGTCTTCTAAAGTCTCACTTCTAAAGCAAGATATTTTGACAATCTTTAATAATATTGCCAACAAAGAGAAACAGGACATATTTCTATGAGGACAAATAGTTATAGAAAAGGTTGCCAGATCTAGACATAAATTGGGTGGAGGACGAAAACGTTCTTGATCCTGTGAATATACTATAAAAATCGGCACAACTGTAACCAGGGTTGGTAAAAATTCTTTTTGTTCATTATATGGTGTTAGTAAGAAAAGAGTAGAACTTCTTATGAAGCACTTGAAAGATAACATTCCGGCACCCAAAGATATGCGTGGAAAACACACCAATCGCCCTAATATGATACGTGAGGATGTATTACATCAAATTGATTCGCATATAGAGTCATTTCCAAAAATATCGTCACACTATAGCCGCACTAAAAATGAAAATAAGTTTTATTTGTCACCTGAACTAAATATGCAAAAAATGCTTAGGCTTTATCTTCAAAAGTACGAACCCGATATATACGTTGCCATCTTAAACGATAAAAAAGTAAAGCCTCAAGTTTCATACGTTTATTTTAATCGGTACTTTATTTCAAATTATAATTACTCATTTGGAAAGCCTCGGTCGGACACTTGCGATAGACTGGACAACCTCATATCAGCGGAAAAGAATGAAGAAAAAGGAATCTAATAACTGAAAAACAAGTCCATGAGAGAAAAGCAAACTATTTTTACACAAAAATGAAAGAAGATACTGCTGAAATGTCGGAGAATAAAGATGAGGTGGAGCTGTTAGCTTTTGATTATCAACAGAATATGCCTCTTCCCCACGTACCTAGTGGAGATGTTTTTTATAAACGGCAACTGTGGGAATACAACTTTTGTGTCTTTGCAGCCAGTTCGGGGAAATCGTACTTTTTCATGTACGATGAAACCATAGCCAAGAAAGGAGCTAATGATGTAGTAAGCTTTTTATATTATTTTATTTTGAAAATTTTGTACCATCAACAGTGACAAAATTATACCTGTATTCTGATAACTGCTCACAAAATAAAAACCAAGTCTTAGCTCAGTATCTTTACACACTTGCAAATACTAATAGATTTGCTAAAATTATACACAGATATCCAGAACCAGCACATAGTTTCCTGCCTTGTGATCGGAGCTTCGGATTGATCGAAAAGGAGAAAAGGAAAAGGGAAAGGATCGTATTGCCAGAAGAATGGGTTGCAATGGTAAAAAATGCATGTCGCAAATTTATCGTGATTCCAGTTTCCCAAGAAATAATTTTAAACTTCAGTGGTCATTTCAACGGGACTTTTGAAAAGTACTGCCTCCTTTTTGCGGAACTGCCTCCTTTTTGCACCGATGTCTTCAATTGTTGAGTTTAATTGTTGAGTGGTTGGTTCGTAATTCAAACTGATAGGAAGGCACCAGCTCATACTTGTCTATAATTAGCTTAAGACGTTTCATAATCAGCTTCTCAAAGAGCTTAGACATGGTCGGAAGTAATGCTATTGGCTGATACGACTCCACTCCATCATTGTGATTCTTGAATGTCTTCCATGTTTTGGTAGTTTGGTACAATTATTTCCGATTCCTTCCACGCGGTTGGTATATGCTTTAGGCGAATTGCGGCATTGAATATATTAGTTAGCTTGACCAAGGCTTTTCTTTGTATTTTTTGAGGATTGCACCAATAATTAGGTCGAACCCGGAAGCTTTCTATGGATTTAGATTCGTGGTAATCTCTTCGGCTACCTCTTTGGGTATTACTAGCGGAATTGTATCATCGTAGTTGTTTGTTGGGAGTATTCGGAGTTTATCTGATCCCGGGTTGGGAAGAAATCTGCTTTCCAAATGCTCTGCAAAAGTGTCTGCTTTATCTCTGCTGTTACGAGCTCACTTGCCGTTTGGTTTGGGTATCGGTGGTATTTGGGAGATCATTCTGTGGTATATTCTGTGGTATTGTCAGCGGTTAGTCCCGAGGGGAAGTTGTTGATAGAGTTGTTTTTTTTTGTACTTTAATCTCCCTTGTCAATTGTTTCGTTATTCTATTGGTATAGGTTGGTTTTGTCTTGCGGTGCTCGTGTTTGATGCCAACGTCTTCTGAGTCTGCGTTTTAAGGTGATCAGGTCTTTTATTTCTTCAAGGAAGCTGAGACCCTTGAGTTTTTGCTTTATGGTAGGCGTACTTTTCCAGGCTGCGTCTTAAATAACGCTAGTGAATTGATGCACTTCATTCTCTAACTCTTCGGTTAGTTTGAGTGGTACGTACAAATTTATGGTTTTATAAATTAAAGTATATGAATTAAAAATTAGTGGAATAAATACCCTGTTTTTGAGTGGACCCTTGTTAATCTTTCAGATAGCCTTTCACATATCTTCACTCTACACCAGGTTCTATTATATAGATGCTCAATTCTCTCCCTGATCTGTTGCGATATTCCTTTCTCCCTCATATATTCCCACATTTATTCGCTCACTACTGAGTCATATGCCGCTTAAAGGTCAACAAACGCTCACAATTTCCCGTTTGGTTTATCTATTTCTCTTTGTATGATATAATTCAGTAAGTATATCTGTTTGTTTGTTCCGCGTCCTTTTCTGAAACCAGATTGTATCACCAGGATTAGATTCCAATCCTTTGCCTCCTCCCTTATTTTTTTTCCTTTATCTTTGCATAGATCTTGTATGACGTGTTCAATAGAGTTATGCCACTATAGCTTTTTAGTTCCTCCTAGTTACCTTGCTTAAAAACTGGTACAATAATTCCTTCCCTCCATCTGTCCGTAATTTGTTTGCTTCAGTACTTTTAGTATGCTTGATACTTGTTAAAGGAAAACCTTATATATTTTTTTTTTATTTGGCGACCCACTAAATATTCTTTTCCCGGTCATAGGCCATATAATCGGGAAAATGGCGCATAGTTAGCGCACCGCTGGTTGAGTCGTAAATTATTACATCTCTAATAGTAGTAATCTGTACATTTTTTAATTTTTGCATGTCGTCCTATAAGCGGGGCGTAAATATTGTTTTATTTTTTGGTAAAAATGGGGGTCGTCTTGTCAGGTATTCTGTTTTTATTTAGAACCTTGAGCAATTAATCCTAAAGTATCTTAGAATAGTAAAAAGTTTGTAAAATAATATAGCCCTGAATATCAATGTGAGCTTAAGGCAAATTGATTGAAAATGGATTAACTCGATATACAATAAAGACATACGCAATTTTTTTTACTATTCTACTATCATAGGTTATAAATTCTCATTTATTAGTTTCAATTATTTCTAAGAATTTATTCCCAGTGAAGGTGCAATTTCAATAGATCTCGGGGGCGTAAGAAACTGTATTAGAAAGGGCGGATATTGAGCGGATTTACATTTCCATGATTTACTATATTATATTTCTGTATACCACTACAGCGTACATTCATAATAGCTCTTGATACTTAGCTTGCAACCGTTTCTGAGTATTTCTTCAATAACATTTTACTTCTATTTTTAAATATTTTTCTTTTTTAGAATTCTCGTTTGAATTCTATTGCTTCGTATTCGCCGTTGTAGGATAGTAGTTTTTTTCCTTTCTATGCGAATTCTATAAGCGCTTTTCCCCGTTGTTAATAAAGCTCTCCATCCTGCGCTAGTGCCTTATGGAAAAATATCCTGAAGCTATTCTTTTTAGTCCTTCGGACCGCTTTATTGTAGATAGTAAAGATATTAAAGCTAACTGCTGATTATATTGTTTCATAATCTTGATGTATTGTAGCTCATTTGTCTCTTAGATTAAAAATTGATAAAATATTACTTATACTTGGGAATGTGTGTTTCTGCATAGGGTTTTGAGAAGTAAGTTTTGAGACAAAACTTACTTACTCTACGTCAATCTGAAACGTTTATATAGTATAATATATAATACCTTATACTTACGAGATTTCAGCAATTCTTGAAAACTTTTGAAATCAACATTTTTAGTGTGGTTACGAAAACTATATCAGGAATTTTTGGGTAAATAAATTTCAGCCATTATACAAATGCTCTGAAAATATTAAATATTATCTCGGGAAACATGATATCATAGAATTCTTTTATGGCCGTGTATTGATTTATTAAATTATTTCAATTTTTTTAATTATTTAAATAAATACATTACAATACGAGCCTTCATAGATTACAAATTACAAATTATCGAAACAGGTGCTTCCTTATTACATTTTTGCTCTTTCTACATTTTCACCCTCCTTAACAATTCAAATTCATTTCCTCTTTATTCATACACTCTTTCCATTTTCGCCCTAACCTTTTTTCTTGTTCCTTCCATACATTCCCTGTACAATGTCTTCCATCCAAGGTTTCCATCTATCCTCTGCCGTCAGAATACTTTCTACATTCACCACTCATTCAATATTTCTTAACATACATACACTTCCACACCTAAACCTTGCTAGTTTCATCGCGCGTCTGACTCTTTACTTATGTTCAAATGGGTTGGTAAACGATCATGCACCTGAATCACTGCGAATTCTTTGAAAAATTTACTATTCGCAACTTTAGTCTAGCATTTCTGTAAATAAGAGTATATTTAGAGAAACGCTCTCTCGAAATTTCTCCCAGTTTGCACCTTCCTCTTAAGTTTTTCTAGTCCCTTGTCAGATAACTCTCCTCTTTCATATAATGTCCTTTATTTCATTCCCTACACATTCCTTTTCTTCTCTATTTCACCCATCCAATTCGCCATTCTAAACACCCCTTTTATTTTTCCTTCATCCTCCATTTCACTCACCTTGCATTCAAACTTTACAACTCTTTTTGCAGTACAGTGACCATCTTGTGGGCCTCTCACTTGTGGGCCTCACTTGTGGGCCTCCGCATTCACCTCTTAAAGGGCTATGTAACCTGGTGTCGACCTGGATTTTCTTATAAAAGTGTTGTTGAACCCTCTTTATCTTGTCCCCCAGACTTCCAATCCATATGCTAACACAGTTCATGCGCGCACCTTCCAAATTATCTCAGCCATCCTAAAGATCCCTTCATATCTGTTTCTGACACATAATCCACATGCTCATTATTACTGCAACCCAGATCCAAACACATACCCTAAATATCTAAAATTTTTCACCTCTTTCCTTAATTTCATTCCTTAGCCATTCAAAACGCTCTTACCCATTTTAACTTGTACTATATGCGCTGTCTTCAGGTCAATGAATATGAAGTTCCATGCACGCTGTCTTCAGATCAATGAATATGAAGTTCCGTGCACGCTGTCTTCAGATCAATGAATATGAAGTTCCATGCACCCTGTCTTCAGGTCAATGAATATGAAGTTCCATGCACGTTGTCTTCAGATCAATGAATATGAAGTTCCATGCACTCTGTCTTCAGGTCAATGAATATGAAGTTCCATGCACGCTGTCTTCAGATCAATGAATATGAAGTTCCATGCACGCTGTCTTCAGATCAATTAAAAGAGCAAATAGGTTCCCTCTACTTATTTCCTGATCAATTATGTTGCGCAGAGTTATTATATGCTCTACTGTGCTTCTTCCATATCTGAAACCAGATTGCATCTCTGACACTAAAAGAATCTACTCTATATCTCTCCTTAACCGCTCGTCCATGCTTTTTTGAAAATATTGTATGAGCAATTCACTAAGGTAATCCTCTGCAGTTTCTTATTTTGCCTGTCTCCCCTGTTATAAATTAGGAGAATTTGCTCCTCTCCATACCATATTAAATTTTTCGGTTGTTCTGTCAATACACTCTTTCGTAGCAGCTTACCAGGAGTTGTTTCTTACGCCGTCGGGTCCTGCCGATTTTTTTGTTTTAGTGCTGCTATAACCGTATTCATTTCACCAGTTGTAATTTCCTCGTAAAATAATTCTTCCAGAACTTTTTCCTACCTTACACTTCCATTACCTACTCCTTCAGGCATCTCCACTCCTTCCAATAATACTATAAAATGAGTTTTCCATTGTTCCATCGGAGAGCTGTCGGGAACTCGTTCTTATCTCGCTCCTCTTCCTCTCGAATACTTCCAGAGCTGTGCTTCTCTTTTGATGTCTAGTATACGTTGCCGTTCTCTTCTCTCCCAATTTTTTCCTCGCCTCCAAATTCTGTAATTCGCCTTTCGGTTTTAACCCCCCTTTACTACTGGTGCCTTTTCTTCCCGGCATTGCTGCTATGATTTTCTTCAACATTCTTCTGTCTTCAAATCGTTTAATTCCTTCCATTTTATTGCTTCCTATCTAGAATTGTACTTCCCAGAAGCTTCATTGTCTCATCTGGAAACCCATTTCTCCTCCTGGGGCACTATTTTTATCTTCGGGTTCAATCTCATTGACACTGGTATGTGGTATGAATCGCTTCTCCGTACCATCTCAACACTTTAAATTTTCTGCTTTGCCAGGTCTAAACCTAAGCTCACCTTGCCCCCACAAACGTGAAATATCCCTCCCAGACTCCTACCATACATCCATTTATTACATCTCATTGATTTTCCCTTACCCATTCAGCCCACTCTTTTCCTTCTGCATATCTAAGTTTCCTAATTTCTAATCCTTGGATCCTTCTTCTTTCTTTAACTTCACTCTCCACTGTGTGAAACTGTGCTCCTTTTCCATTAATTATTATTGCTTCTTTAATTACTTCCAGCCCTTTGTTGTTCTATACCATGGCAATCTGCCACCAGACATCTTCCAATTCAACTTCCCTGCACACTACGCCTTCTGCCACTTCCAGTCTTTTTTTTGACCCTTTGATACTTCTTTTAACTTCTGCTAATACACTCATAATTTCTTTCTACCATACCTCTACTCTTTCCAGGCCGGCTGCAATTTCCGTCTATAGTCTTTGGTAAATTTTCCTCTGCAGTTCCCTTTCCTCCTTCAGTTCTTTAATTTCCGTAGCTAACTTGCTGATCGTGTTTTTGAATTGGCCTATTTTCATCTCTTATCGCCGTCAACTAGATTTCCTTTTTCTATTTAACTTCCTACATTTCCTCTTCTATATGCCTCCTGTTGATATCTTCTACCTTGCTTTCGAGCTGCTTATTAGATTTATTATCAAATTTGGAGTAGGAACAAGCAGTAACTATTCTTAATTTTTCGTTCGCCATCGACCATACTGATACGGTATGTATTATCTACAAATTGCATATGCTGCAGTCATTATAATACATTGAACCTCAACCTATTACATGAAGAGACGTAAGCAGTACGTTAACTAGTTGGCTGTCTATTGTTAAGTGAAAATATGACAATCTATATCCTGAATGTTATTATCACCTAGAAATTGTGATTGCTGTATCCTGTATTTCAATTTTTCAATTCAGAGTAATTATAGCACAAAAACACAAAACTACATTGCATCTAGTTATTGCACACACACACATACACACACACAACACTACGGCCTATGTAGAGCCTTGGCTTCTTCGACGGCCGCCTTCCATCTGTCTCTATTTACAGCTGTTATAATCCAGTTCTGTATTGTCAGTACTTTCAGGTCTTCTAGCACATTATCTTTCCAGCTTGTCTAAGGCCGTCCTGTATGTCGTCTGCCCTCTGGAGGATTTGTAAACACAGCTCTGGCTATTCCTGTGTTTGGCATTCTCCAGACGTTGCCCACCCATCTTATACGATGCCTTTTAATCCAACCAACAATGTCTTTTTGTTGTAATAGTTCTTTTAATTCAACGTTCATCCGTATTCTCCATACATTTTCCGCTTCGTCATACACAGGTCCATATATTCTCCTTAAATCCCTGCTTTCAAATTGATTTAGTAGAACTCATCATTTCTTTGTTTGAGAGTCCACGCCTCGCTTCCATAACTTACAACAGGTTTTATTATAGTTTTGTATAAGCGGAGCTTGCATGCTCTCGATACTGCTCCCGATTTCAGTACACTGTCAAGCGCGAAGATGCTCCTATTTCCTGCTATTATGCGTTGCTTTAATTCACTAGACACTACATGATTGTGGTTAATTGTAGTGCCTAAATATTTGAAAGTATTCGTTTTACATAGTTGGTGGTTCTGTATCTCCAAAAATTCGTTCAATCTATGTGGGCCTCCACGCCAGGTTGTCGGTGCTTTTGTTTTCTTGTCATTTACTCTAATTCCAGTTTGTTTTCCTGCCTGTTTCATCTAATTCAGTATTTACACTATATCCCTTTCTCTCCTTCTCAGTAAACTCCGATAGGACGTGACGGTTGTATTGCGACGTCCAGCTGGTCCCAAGCCAGGGTAAAGGAGGAGAGCTGGCATGTTGGCTAACAACCGCATGTCGTAAGAAAACCTGTACGAACATTTTACTAAAATTAGACAACAGCTTCGAAACAGATTTTCGGTGGACAGATCGGTGGACAGGTTTTACCAAAATGACCTAAGCAACAGAAAACGGACTGGACTTTCAGATCATATAACATATTAAGCTATTATCTCCCCGGCGCATTATTTGAGGTAATAAACAAAATGGCAAGATATAAGATAGACATATTATCTCTGCAAGAGATAAGAAGGCTTGGTAAGGATATATTAAAAATCAAGACACATACTCTAATCAGTGTATGTGATGGGGTAAGACATCAACAGGGTACTGGTTTCCTACCCCAGAACAGATTATTAGACAAAGTTATCAACTTCAATGCAATAAACAGCAGATTGTGCAAAATGTGAATAAGTTGCGATTTCTACAATGTCTGCCTCATATATGTGTACGCTCCAACAGAAGACGCACCAGATAACGAAAAAAAACAATTTTATACCAAGCTCGGAGAGACAATCCATAATTGTAACCCCGAGGATATTGAAATCGTCTTGTGGGACCCCAATGCCAAGGTAGGAAAGGAGGTTATATTCATGTCAACAATTGGTGCACACAGCCAACATAAGGAGTGCAATGATTACGGACTGCGAGTAGTGGAATTTGCTACTGACAATGGACTCCGAATTGGAGAAACGTTACTCCCACGTAAACCCATCCATGAAGGGACATGTACCACACAAGGAGGAACTGTTACAAATTAAATTGATCACGTGCTAATTGATAGTCGACATGCCACAAGTTTGGTGGACGTGAGGTGCAAAAGAGGGGCGTATTGTGTCTCAAATTACTTTCTATTGCACGCTAAAATACGACAAAAAATCTCCAGAACATATATGGAAAGAGGAGAAAAGAAGGAGAAATGGAAAATTAATAAACTATCTATAGAGCAATATTGAACCGAATACAAGGAAAAAATAAAACCAATATACAGGGTCAGGATGAAACACTACAGAACAATGATTTTATATAGAAATCAATGGAAAATTATACACAAAATCATAATAGATGTAGCAGGAACAGCGATAGGAAAACAAACCCCAACAAGGAACAATAACCAATGGCTTGATAATGAATGTGAGGCAGCGATAGAAGAGAGGCGACATGAAAAATCAGATATGCTGAAAACCAGAACTAGAACTAGAAGGTAAGACAGAGCAATACACAGAAAAGAGAAGGAAAGCTGACAAACTGTTTAGATCAAAGAAAAGAGAATTCATGAAAAATAAGATAGAACAAATAGAATAATAAATACCATATCGTTCAACAAGTACCGAATATGTACAAGATGTGTAGGAAATGTCCAGGAAATGAATAAAGGCTTTCCACCCCGAAAGAACATGAATCTATGTAGAAGTAAAGACGGAGAATTGATAAATGATGAGAAAAAAAAATAGAAAGATGGGCGGAATATTTCTACGAACTACTAAACGGGAAAATAGATGAAAATGAGGACAGCGACAATCAATAACACTCACAGAAAGAAGAAGTGATCGAAGAACCAACCAGAACTGAAGTAGAGACCGATAAACGACGCACGAAAAATGTCGAAAAGAGCCCCCGGCGAAAAAAGCCCGCTGAACTGATGATATACCTGCAGAGCTATATAAGCTATTTAAAACAGGGGGCGGGGAGCTAATCAAAGCTCTGAAAAAACTTATTGTAGAAATATGATGGAAGGAACAATTACCTAATGACTGGAAAATCGAAAGCATATGCCTAGTACACAAGAAAGGAGAGGAACTATAATGCATTAACTATAGAGGCATATGTCTCCTGAACTTTGCATACAAAACGTTTGCCCACATCCTCAACCAACGGATTGATCTTGCAGAGGAACTACTAGAAGACTACCAAGCGGGCTTTAGAAGTGGACGATCAGCCACAGATAAAATTTTTACCCTCCGGCAAATTCTAGAAGAATGCTGATAGTATAGTATTGGCGTATTCAAACTATACGTTGACTATAAATCGGCCTACGACAGCATTAAACATAACATCATTTGTAGCACACTGAGAGAATTTGGGGTCCCAAGAAAGTAAATCAGGCTAGTTAAAACAACGGTCATGGGAACTAACACTACAGGTGCAGGATCGGGCAAAACGAATCGAAAGATCTCAATATACCCACAGGTGTGATACAAGGAGACATAATATCAACCCATAATGTTTTACCTTGTATTAGAAGGCATCATTAGGAAAACTAACATCAACTTTGGGTGTACACTGTTTATCAGAAGCTCTAAACTACTAGCATACGCAGAGGACGTGGCCATACTGGGAAATAGAGAAAGGGACACTAGTTATTGCACTGCAAACTAAAGTGATTCCGACAGTATTCTTGTCAACCCATAATGTTTAACCTTGTATTAGAAGGCATCATTAGGAAAACTAACATCAACTCTGGGAGTACACTGTTTCTTAGAAGCTCTAAACTACTAGCATACGCAGAGGACCTGGTTATACTGAGAAGGAGAGAAAGGGACACTAGTATTCTTGCGTGAGATGCGAAAATTATATAGAAATAATAGCAAAGTAAATAGAAGCTAGGCGAATTCGATACTTATATAAAGATGAAACTAAATTTACCAAGGATTTCAGAAACGGATTCTCCTCCTGAATATTGAAAATTAAATTACGAATCTACTGAAAAATCATGTAACATTTAATACAAACCACCACAGGACATCCTTACAATGGGTTCTGTTTTAAAAGATATTTTTGAATGAAAATATTTGGAAAAGGATTTTGCACACCAATATGAAATACAATATAAGTTACTGTTTTACATAAATGCGATGCGATATGCCAAGTACACTTATCGATCGAACCCCTAAACGGGCCGGAGAAAGTATATAACCTTATTTCCTCTACCTTAAGGAAATATCTTTTACCACCGACACCTTGAAGTTATGCGATAAGCGATTCCAGGGTGTATGGATTATTTTCACGCAACTTTGTTTACCAGCCTACCCTAGAATTCATCGTATTTGTCAGAAAATATAATGCAGAGACCTTCTCAAGCCTATATTGTTAGTACCCCTGCTTATATTTGGCTGTCTTATCTTGTATGTCCTTTGTCCAGTGGCCTTTGTAGTATTCTATAGACGTATCTATTAAGTTCATCGATTCTCAACCAAATCCACTTTAGTGAGTATGTTCTTGTTTTGTTATGTATCTATGGAAATCAATATGCAAACAATTAGTTTACTTTATATATGTATATGACTGTATGTATCTGGTTTCTTTTACTATTTCTTATATAATATTTACTAACGTCTATTAATATTAATATTTTTTTATAATACGATGCAGCAGATATTATTACTATTATTAACATACTATTGTTAAAAAGCCTTGAATCTTAAATCTTCGTTTAATATGGTTTTATAAAATATACAATATGAAAATAACAGTTAATTCTTGATAATTTATATAAGGAAAGAACAGGCTAATCCTGAAGTATAGATGGACGGACAACTGGTAATAAATTGTCTGCTGCAAGTAGGGACTAGTAAACTTGGGTAATAAATCATGCGGTATAATGGGTGTGTAATTTAATTACAATTAGATATACAACTTGAGATGGCAAAGGGGGAGAGAAGTTTCTGGGATTGTGCGAGAAAATTGTTTAGAAGTAAACAGAAGTGGAGGAGATATAGACGCGGATGAGTGTGGATACATTCAATTCCACCTTTAATGTATTTTCGTGTTTACGGGGATAATTTAAATCTTATTTACTGTGTTATGAGAGGGTGCATGAAATATGAAGTACTAAGTAGATACCCATTTATATTTTATGGGAAGTGTTTCTTATCTTTCCAGTAGAACTCAACGGTTTGGAAAACTATAGAATTTCTAATATATTTAGACAAATATTTCAAATGTGATTGAACTGTACTGTATGCCTTGAACCACTTGTTTACATGATTAAGCTGCTAGGATGTTAGTTTGAGTACTTTTTCATGAAAATTAAGTAAATGTACTTTAAATAAGTATGTATACGTTTTAATTTATTTACGTTTTGAATATTCTTTATGTCCATTAAACATAGAAAGTTGAGTCAAATCGTTTATTAAATCCTCGTTTAAACTGAATGTTTGTTGAAAGATTTCTGCAAATACTGGAATTATTAACCGTAGGATGACTAATCTGACGAATACAGTAGGTACGGTAGTATATCTAATCTAAAGTATAACAGCTTCTGGCAATTGATTAAACTTGTATCGAGTCTACCATTATCATGGTGAAATGCTGAATAAATCTCGATATATTAGCTGTCAAAATATGTTAAATATGTAATTAAGTCGGCTGGTTAAAAGGTTGCACCCCTGGAAGAAATCGAAAGTCCTTCCTATATATATATATATATATATATATACATATATATATATATATATAGAGAGAGAGAGAGAGATACTCTGTCGAGATATTGCTGTCGTTACGACTGTTGTCGGTCTGATCATGAAAATAATTATAATATAAGTATAAACCTAAAGATCCCGAGGGAATTAGGTTCAAACAACCCCCCCCCCCCCCCCCCCCAACAACGCTAGATTCTAAAAGTCCATAATATTTATTTCAGTTCTATCAGTGACTTAATATCGGCAATAGGCAATAGAGAGATGGAATCATTAAAAGTTATATAAAATTAAAGATATCACGCATGAAGTACATTCATTGCGTTATGCAAAACAACAAACATAAATGAAAGCAACTGCAAACGCTTGAGCAAGAATATCTCAATAACAACATTTTTCAACTTTACAAATAGAACACACTCAGCCGTGCACTAAAATGTGACTAAAATATTAATATACCTATTAAAGAAATTGCAAGAAGTGATGAACGTGCCGCTGCAAAAGAAGGTATTCAAAAGTTTATCACTATTAGCTAAAACGGAGAGTGCTAATGAAAATAAAGAATATTAGCGGAACCGGAAAGTAATGTTGATTTTTTTACATTAAATTCAAACAAATAAATTTTTAAAGCTGGGTGTTGGGGTTGAGCTGTAGAGTTAGCACCTTTCATCGCAGACGGTCGCGCTTAACGGAATAGCCGGTGAGCGGTTGACGATGACTGGTCAAAACAGGGCACCCAATTCTCACTTATGGCTCCTCGTGCCACACCCCGGGCAACTGCATCGACCTGCAGACTAAACTAAGTGAGGATAGCCACATATGGTGAAAATATGTTGCTGGGCAGCAGCAGTAACAGTACCATGTGGCGGTATCGAAGATGTACTTCACACATAGCGTCACAACGGAAGTGGGAAGCGCCACTGTAGCAGTTTCAACGGCTTCCACACTGCGGTACAGAAGGGAAACGGAAGTCCCACTACATCTTTTCATTTATTCAACATGGTTGAAACAAATATAAATATGGCCCTCAGTACGGGACACCCCTTAAGTCGGGAGAGAGTACGAAGAATCCCCCCATCTATGAAAACTAATAACATATAAATCTATAGAAAAGAATCCAGATTTGCAATTTGGAATATACGTAGCCTATGTATGGCAGAAAAACTCGCCAATATAGATGCAGAAATGTATAGACTAGGGATCAAGATCTTGGGGCTAAGCGAGGTACGTTGGCCAGGCACTGGGAATCACAGCACTAAAAATGGCGTTCTCTACTACTCTAGTGGCGATGACCCCAAGCACATGCAATGAGTGTAGCTACGCCGTATACTCATCTCCTATGAATTAGAAAAATCGGTAATTGATTTTATCTCACTCGGAGATCGAGTTATGCTTTTGAGACTCCTCACTACTCATAGAGTTATGAACGTAATTCAAGCGTATGTTTCAACAGGGGAAAAATCCGATGAGGTGGTTGACGAGTTCTACTCCGCTTTAGAAGAAGCTATGAAAACAACAAAACAAGGGAGGATAACAATTTTTCTTGGTGACTTAAACGACAAAATCGGAAAGGGTGCTGATGGCGAGGTCTCCGGAGATCATGGCCTGGGAACAAGTAACACTAGAGGTGATCGTCTAGTGTAATTTTGTACATAGCACAACCTCTCTGCTGCCAGTACTTTTTTCAAACACCCTAGACCTCTATATACGTAGAAATCCCCAGCCGATTGCGATAACCACATAGTGAGAAATCAAATAGATTTCGTTCTCATCAACAGCCATTTAATGAAGTTTGTCAAATCAGCAACAGTATACCCTGGCGCCGACGGCAACAGCGACCACAACCCCGTAGTAATAAGTCTACAGCTTCGCTACTTCACTAGAGTTCAACCTCCAAATTAACCTAAGCGAGTCGATGTCAGAAGACTTCTTGATCCCGAAACACGAGCCAGAGCAACCGAGAATCTCGAGGCGCAACTATAAAAAACTAACTATTGCAGTGACGACGTAGAGAGTCGATGGACTGTCACGAAGAAGGCACTTTTGGAAACCCAGGAGGGGGACATTGGATGTACACAAGCCTCTAAAAAGCAACCGTGGATGACACAAGAAATTCTCCAGCTTATGCAGGAGAGAAGGAAACACAAAGCCACAGATAATAACCGGTACAGGGAGTTGAACAGGGCAGTGAGATCAGAATGCCGAAAAGCAAAGGAAGGATGGCTAGCTGAAAAATACAGTGAAATTGGGTCACTGGAGAAAAAGCACGACTCGTTTAAGGCCGATTCTCATATACGCGAAACACAGCTACGCGAGGTCACACGAAATCTTCTGTCAAATAATGGTTACATTGTTTTCAATGGGCACCTTCTCACTATGACTAAGCGACAGTTGCTAAAAGTCCGAATTCAGCGCGCTGCCGCTGGGATTATTTCGTGAGCATTGTTTTACGTTTTGTCGCACATCGCATGACGTTTGGAATAGTATATTTCGCAACAAGTGCGGAAAGTTGTCGATTGCACACGAGAGCGAAGATGAGCGCACGAACGAAGTGAGTGCGCTCATTCGCTCGAGGGGGCAATTGACAATGCCGCACGAGTTGCGGATATTATTTTTTATTACGAATGCCAGAAAGACAAAGACTTAAATTTTAAAAAGAATCAGGTGATTCTAAACGCGACATTATTATTTAAAATGTCATTCTATCTGACAGCTTATAACCTTCGGCCAGTTCACTTTTAACTTAACCTCACTTTTTTAATATTGATTTTGAGATGTCATTGTGTTTCACGTCTGTCGTTTCTACATGTGTTGCCAAAAAGTGTTTGTGTAATGTAATGATTACAGTGCTAAATTAACGAGTTTTACTATTTTTTATTATGAATTTGAGAATGACAATATAAAAAAAATTAAAATTATGTACCTACTTAAATGAAAAGAAAAAAAAACAGAAACATTATTTTTTTCAACAATAGTTGAAAAAGTTATTAATCATTTTTTTTTTTCATTATTATATATTGAAATATTTGAACAATTTGAAAAATTAAAACTTATGTGTTTTGAGGTTGATGTTGAAATTGTGTTCGTTTCAAAATTTATATTTTCTTTGTTCTGAATTTCAATTGGCACTGGATTTATTTGTATATTTTCTTTTGAAGTAGACGGTCTGTTTGATATAGTATCTGCAATTTGCTGGCCGATTCGCTTTTTGTTGTGGACCGAGTCTTCAACGTAGCCTTCAGCGACTGTATTAGATTTCCATCCTCCATGTCTCTTAAGGGTCAGCAGATCGGCACCAGAATCAGCTAACAGAGTAGCTGATGTTCTTCTGAACGTATGTCCAGTATAAGACTTAGGATCTTTCAAATTTAAATATGCTGCTACTGTTTTAGGCATACTACCAAAAGTATTGATGCCAATGACTTGTTTAGTACATTTTCCGTTTCGATAATTTGTGAAAAATCTTGTTGTGGTCATGTTGGCAGCACGCAATATGGCATACTTTTTACATATATGGTAAAAATCATCCGTAACTACAAATGATCTCGGCTTATCATTTTTAGTTTTTGGAATTTTTACCAAAAGCATGTTATCTTTATCTTCTATATCGTTCACAGTTAAGTTACACAGCTCATGACGCCTACATGCACCTTGTACCCCAAAAATTAAAGCTACCTAAAATTAAATACATGTAAATAAATTTGTGTATTTATTTATATATTGTATTGAAATTATTAGAAAATTTATTAACTAACCTTCACAGCCAGGAATTGATTGTCTGGAGCTTCTCGAAGAAATTGATTAATTTGTTCAGCACTTAGTGTTTGAGCTTTCTTGCATGTATAACCTTAATTTTTTTGTTTTAAAAAAGCAATTAAACTCGAATAATTACAAATATTAATTGTGTGCTTGATGTGAATCAAGCTTCGCAGCATCGAATAAGTTCCCCACAAACTTGACGGCTTATGAGTTTTGGCCAGTTCATTGAAGTATGATAAAACTATCGATTCAGAAAAACTTTTAATTTTTTTTATTGATCGCCATTTCATGAATTTTTCATACGCAGCTTCATATCTACTTCTGGATTTCGTTGGTGTTAATTTTTCAATCATTTCAGTCGCAATCTGTTTGAATTCAGGCGGTGTAGAATCATTTTCTGAATCTGAACTCTCTATTTGACAACTCATAATAAATTATAAATTATACATCATAACCACAAATTTCTATTATTGTTATTTTTGATGCGTCATTTGAAAAACATTTGAGATGTCATTTTGTTTCACACGGTTGTCGTTTCTACATGTGTTGACAAAAAGTATCCGGGTAATGTAATGACAACAGTGTTAAACTAACGAAATTATTGTATATGTATGATAATTATCGTATGATTGGCAACGCTGCATGTCACACATGTTCACAAATCTAGTGCGGAAAGTAAACTTTCCGCCTTAAATCTAGGGCGGAAAGTAAATTTTCCGCTCTAGATTTGCAAACAGTCATTTTCTGACCTAAAAAATGGCCTGTAAAATAGTACTTTCTGTGCATGAGTAATAAAAAGTTTGTTTGTGATTCGCATGGCGGATTGTGTCAAAAACGGTGTGTTTTTGAAAATGAATGGAACGAACGGCGAAAAAGCAGAGGAATTGATCGCTCTTGTGGCTGATTATGTTGAACTGTATGACAAAATAAAAATTACAGTAATCAACACAGGTTAGTAGATCTAATTTGAAAAGGAATTTATTTAGAATTAGATGAGACTCGTAAGTACAGACTCTTGTAATTGTTATATAAAACACATTTTGATAACATATTTTGACAGCAAACATATCGAGATTTATTCAGCATGTATATATAGAGAGAGAGAAAGAGAGCGAAAGAGAGAGAGACACGCTGTCGAGATATTGCTGTCGATACGACTGTTGATCTGTCGGGTTTAAAAATATATCTTGAAGAGAGTATGTAATTCTCCTTTTACTAGTCTTGTTATTAAGATCTTGTTAAGAAGATGCACCCAATATTTTCTTTTCCTTTTCTTTTCTTTTAATTTCTAATTTTTATAACACATGGCAAAGACGAAAAAAACATCATCGGAACTTGACGAATTTTACATTTTGAAAATATAACTTAACCTGAAATGTAGAGAAACTACAGATTTTACATTTGCATCAAATAATCGCGTAGCTGAGTGTCGCATATATGAAAAAACCTAGCAGCGACGTGACAATTCGCGACAGTTCATTGTGCAACGTCGCGTGGATGAGTGTCGCGTATATGGGAATCGGCCTTTAATCTCCACAAAAAGATCAAGGAATTCACAAACACACAACGCAAGCAAATCCACGGTATTTATATATATTAACGACAAAATATGGAAGGAGTATGTTGAGGCCCTCTTCAATGACACACGACCCTACCAACCACCTAGAGACTATGATGATATCAACGAGCCCAGCCCTGTTATCACGACAGAGGAAGTGAGACGTGCTATAAATCTTCAGAAAAAAAGACAAGGCTGTAGGACCAGACAATATTCACGCTGAACCCTTAAAATTGATCGTCGATGTAGATGATAGAGGCCTAAAACTTCTTACTTTGTTGTTCAACTCAACGAGTTCGATGAGGTCGATGTTCATCGCTCTGCCAAAAAACCGAAAGCTTCTCAATGCGACGACCACCGAATGATAAGCCTTATGTCTCACGTCCTCAAGGTATTTCTCTGCATAGTCCACACTCGCATATACGCCAGATGTGAGGGACAGGCTGGAGAAACGCAATTTGGATTTAAGAACAGAGTGTGCACGCGCGAGGCTCTCTTCTCTATCAACGTTCTCACGAAGCGACGAAGAGACATGAATGTTGATATATACGCTTGCTTTATCGACAACCGAAAAGCTTTCGACTTTGTGTCGCAACAGAAGCTCATTGAGATCCTAAAATATACCGGAGTTGATGCGGCAGAGCTGAATATCATCACTGTACTGGCAGCTGTACAGGCATAAAATTGCAGAGATAAGGATAGAAGGCATAACATCCGAAGAAACAGAAATTAGAAGAATTGTTAGACAGGGGTGTGTCCTGTCCCCTCTCCTCTATAATATATACTCGGAGGCAGTGTTCCGGGAAGCACTGGAGAATGTGAAAGAGGGCGTTAAAATCAACGGCACCCTTATTAATAACATTCGATTCGCCGACGATACCGTCGTGGTTGCCGACAGCCTACCACATCTCCAGAATATGATGGATCTTATCGTTGAACATAGCACACAGTATGGTATACACATAAACGTTGCCAAGACCAAGGTGGTTGTGTTCACCAAGGCACCATGACGGTCAACCCTCCAAATTAACAACCAGGTTGTGGAGCAAGTGCCGTCCATTAAATATCTTGGAGCCCTCGTCAACGAGAATAGTGACCCCAAAATGGAAATCAGATTAAAGATAGAACAGGCAAGAACGACATTCATCTCCATGAAGAAACTCTTTACCAGTTGAGACCTAAACCTACATCTCCGCATACGTATATTGCGGTGTTATATCTTCCCAGTGCTACTCTATGGCTCCGACAGCTGAAAGTTATCGAAATCAATAGGGAGCCGCAATGGCGCCTTCAAGATGTACTTGTATCGCCGTATACTGCGTAGATCCTGGGTAGACAGGAGAACCAATGAGGAAGTGTTAAGGAGAATAGGTAAAGGTAAAGAGCTGCTGACAACCATCAAAGACGAAAGCTCCAATACATCGGACACGTTATAAGAGGGGAGCGGTACGATTTCCTCCAGCTACTCATCGAAGGAAAGCTCGAAGGCAAACGATATGTGGGCAGACGGCAGAACTCATGGCTAAAGGATCTGCGACGATGGTTCGGACGGACATCTATAGAGATTTTCAGCGGTGCGGTTTCACGCACCATTATGGCCAGTTGGATCGCCAACCGTCGTTAGGGAGACGACGTCCTAAGAAGAAGAAGAAGTTTTTAAAAGTTTTTATTTTTATGATTTAATAATGATGTAACCTCCCTCATTATCAACAATCTTTTGCCATATTTATAGTAAATTTTCAAATAAAGCATGATGATATTTCTTAGGTCTTATAATAATTTTCTATTGCAAAGCAATCTATTATCTTTAATTTTAATTTGTTTGGTACTTTTCATTTTAATATATTTAGGCATTAACAGATACATTTTTCTTGTTGTTTACTAATTAAAAAAATATTGTTTACCAATTAAAAAAATATTGTATACCAATTAAAAAAGGAATGTCCAACAAAAGCCCATTTGTACAAATTTCCATCCGAACAAATTTCCATTCGAACAAAATTATATTCGAACAAGATAGCATACAAACATTTTTCATCCGAACAAAATTGTTGCAACCAAATTTCCTTCGAACAAATTACTTTCGAATATCTTTCCGGATATCCATAAATAAATATGCAACTCCATCGATATTTGTTCTTGAAATAATGATGGGTGAACATTAAGAATGAAGAATAAGGGACATATTTGATTTGGCAAACATCACTGATCACTTTCTTAGACATTGAAATAAATTAATAATAATAGATAGACTATATATACTATATACTATAATAACGCGACAAAAATAAATCCATCGTCCACCTTGCCTGTGGTATTTATGCAACTACTCTTGATTTGTCTTGGTATCCATTGGATTAATCGCGGTGTCCACCTATCTGGATATTGCCTGGCCTGCCCATCGCCATTTATTTTTCAGCCGTTTTTCATGCACTCCTGGAAATAGCCCTCTCCGCTTCTCTTCCACGTCTCTCTATCTTGTGTCTTCTGGTACCACCGGCTACCTGCGGCCAATTTTATGCAATCTAGCCACATTTTTTGCGGTTCTAATTGTTGTTCTTGGAAGCTATTATGTGGATTTTGGTCCATTTATCACTACTCTGCCTTGCAACATAACCTTTCAAGCTGCATTTTGACTTGGCTACACGCTCTATTATGTCGGTTACTTTTGAACTTGACCTCTTGACCTCTCATTGTTCCGTTCCTGATTCTGTCATTCACTGACATTCCCAGCATTGCGCGTTCCATGGCCCCTTGTTTCGTCCTTAGACGGTTGCAACTGTTTTTGCGAGGTTCATTGTATTGAACCGAACGTTGCCACAGGTAGAACGCACATATTGTATACTTTGCTCATGAGATTTATTAGTATGTTTTCGTTTTCTATGTTGTACCGGAGTTTGTCAAACACTGCTACTGTAAGACCTATTCGCCTGGTGACTTCGGTCGTCAGGTTCCCCTTCCCTAACATCATAGTGTGCCCAAGATAGGTATATTGTTGCACGCACTAATGTTGCATAAATCTCCGGTTTTAAAATGCCGCGTATCTCTTCTGAACTCTCGTTGCACACTTTGATGTTGGATGATATTGTTGTCTATGCAAATGTGGGGGTTCAATATCTCTGGATTCGGTATTGAGGACGTATATAGGCGGGCGTAGAAGTCGGCTGATAATCTGTACTTTCGGTTGATTCTAATTTCTTTAGTTTAGGTCTTCTGATGTTGGGAATTTAGGCGCATGATTAATTTTGTTCCTTTCGAACCTGAGGTTTAGTGAGATCTTTGCCTTTACTAGTTTGTGATTAGTTAGTTACGTATGTGCAAATGGTTTTCTTATTTGAGAGGATATAGTCAATCTCGTTCTTTGTAACACTATTGGACCTCTCCCACGACCATTTTCTTTGTTTCGTTTTTTTGTGGAATGTAGTCAGACAGTACAGATTTTCTTAAATTAGCTGGTTTAACAGCATTTCTCGGCGTGCATTTTTGGCTCCCAGTCCAAACTTTACAATGTTGTTTGGATCTGCTACCACTTTCTGCCCGATCTTTGCGATGAAGTCCCCACCAATTTTATATTGGCTCTCTTCCGGTTTTATCGCTCTTGGTATGACTTCGAGAAACGTTCCCATTTCTTCCTCGTTTGAGCTACTGGTTGGGGCATATCAGTGTATTTGCTGCATGCTGTACCTATTAGTTAGTCTCAATACTATGTAATTTACTGTTGGATATGGATTTTAAATTTGTTATTAAGTTGGCAAGTCTCTGGTGTATGAGGATGGCCACGCCTCCTTGGCCATTGTTCTTCACAATGTTTCCTTGGTATAGCATATTTGCCTAACTTTAGGTGTGTGGTTTTTTTTTTCAGGTAGTCTTGTTTCGCTTATTTCCAGGAGATACCATTTTCTTTTTGTTCTTTTTAGGTGTTCCAGCGTACTCGTAGTTCTAATGTTGTTTGTTGCCATTAGTTGTTTGGTGAGTGTAGTTTTCGGTTCTTATGCTTAATTGTTATAGTTTGAGCGAAATTTTGCCTCCTCCAGAATCCGAAATGAGGCAGACCGATTTTGCATCAGTAGAAGATTTTGTGCTGGCACTGCTCACCTGGTGTCTGTTCTTTAAATTCCCGTTTGATATTCTCATACTTGTTTAGTGGAAGGTTTATGGCATATCTATATTTCACAGTTTGAACATTTATTCCTCGGTGACTCGGTCGTCAGCGCCTCGTTGCTTATTTAGTAGGATGAACAGGATAACATGTTATCGCTCGTGTAGATAAGGTTGACGTTTGGGCTGGCTTCCCCCTTTGGCCCAACAATTATACCCCTTACGGGATTTGTATATTTAGACGTATATGCATATGGTGTTCGTTAATTAATGTCGAAGTCCAAGCGACTCGTTGCTCATGATTAAACTATCAATATATAATATTATAAAGGCTATTTTACTACTGTAGTTATATTATAGGAGTATTAAAAAACAATATTACGATTAGTAATGGACAGTCAGGGATAATATCACAAGTATGCAAATTATTTATAATATATTCCGATTGTTCTAGATGATAAATGAAAACTATTCTTTTTTCTCTTTTACTTATTTTTTCGGGTCCGGAAAATTAATTGTAAGAAAATTAAGCGAATTTTTCAAAAATTGTAATTTGAAATTTAACTAAAATTAAAAGAACGGTTGCAAAAAATAAATTAATGGGTATCAACAAAATTATTAAGAAATAAAAATTTTACCAAAATCTTGAATTCATCAAGCTTTTAAGAAGGAAACAAATGAACGTAATGCAATTTAAAACTTTAGTTTGGGAATTTTACAAAAATGGAAAATAAGGATTAAACAAAAACCGGGAATTATTCTGATTCTAAAAAAGAATAGACAACCTGTTTTATTGGACAATCAGTATATCTGTAAAATGCGAAATATTGACAACACTAAAATAAGGAGCCTAGTTATATTACAGTGTTAGTAGAATAAATTGCACAACGTTGTATACACATGCCCTCTTATCGTGCACTTATAGAAAGCAGCATAGTGCAAACCTTTTTTTTGTGAATAGTTTGAAGAATAATTTCACCTAATTGTTTTAAATGTGATTTTTGTAATATGGGCATAAACAAAATTAGTGAAATGGAAATATATTTGAAGAATTATACACTTTACAGAGCCTTTACTTTAGGATATATTTATTTCTAACTTCAAAAAAGTCAACATAGCATTATTTTTACCTAACCTACGCCTCTAAATTGAATCATTAACGAGTTGCTTACAGTGATCCAGTCCATCTTAGGATACCTTCGCTATCGCAATTTCTATAGCAATTTTAATTTATTTTTTTAGACAAAAAATGAATCCTAGTGGTCAATATGGAAGATGGTCTGAGTTCTGAAGATATTACAAATAGCCATTGCGGCTCATAAAAATCGAGAGTATGGATTAAGCGAGTGTAGTAGGTGTAGTATGGAATTCCTAAAGCCACAATACAAGATATGCGATGGAAAAAAATATTTATGCAAACTGTGTGAAAGCTCTCACTAGATAAACTACATTTTCTCAAGATAGGTAATATTCTAGTCAGAGATATTTTAATGTTACAGGAAAGTTTCTTTGGATTAACCATTAACGACTTTCGAAAACTAGCCTTTGACCTGCCAGAAAAACATGAACTTACAGAAACATTTAAAAAACAGAAAAAAATTGTTCTAAAGAAATGGTTTCATTCATTTTTACGAAGAAATTCTCAATTGTCTGTTCGACAGCGAGAAGCTACCTCACTAGTAAGAGTAAAAGTTTCAAGTATAGAGAGAGAACCACATTGTTGTTTGGTTTGTTGCAAATTACTCTCACAAAATATGACCTAACTCCTGAAAGAATATTCAACTTTGATGAAAGTGGATTTACTACTACTGTTTTCAAAAAAACAAAGCCATCAGGTAGGCATCGTTGAAAGTGGCGAAAGAGATAAAAATACGACTGCTGAATGTACAGTTAATGTTGCAAGCTCATATATTCCACCTATTATTCTTTTAAATAAAAAAAAAGAACGATGCATTTGAAATTAGTTTTCTTCCTGGAAGCTAAGTTAAAATCTCTGATACAGGTTACATTAAGAGCGAACTTCTATATACCTGGTTTAAGCATATAAAAGTTAACACAAACGATCAATCGATTGAAGGTTCGTCATGAACAAAATCCAACAGTCAAAAAATAAATCTAAAGATACTGGGCGATTATTAATCAATCTATAGGGAAGCAAAAAAAGTGAACCACAATAACATTCAAGATAGACAATGCACTGGTAACTGACAAACAAGTGGCCGATGTATTTGCAAGTTTTCCAGCATGGCCTTAAGTATAATAAGAGAACAGTTATTAACGTCGGATTCTCGGTGCACTAAGTACCCTTTTAGTATCCTTCACTCTTTCTATATGCCCCCTATTGTACCACTTGAACTCCAGAAGGTTATATCAAATATTTCCACTTCGCATTCATCGGGTATAGATGGTTTCTCAATCAAAACCAGAACATCAATCTTAGACGTCATTGAAAGTCCACTATTACAACTGTACAGTAAATATATGGAGGATGGTATATATCCATTGGTTTTGAAGGTAGCTTTAGTGATTTCCTTGCACAAGAAATCGGATGCATGTGATATATCTAACTATAGACCTATTTCGATTGCATCTTCCTTTTCTTATATGAGAGGCTGATTTATAATAAAACGGTTGATTGTTTAGAAAAATATCATTTGATCAGCAATTATCAACATGGGTTTCGAGCTTACAGATCAGTTGAAGCAGCCACGATCAACTTAGCTAAATATAATATTAAAAAACTTAACACAGGTAAGCATGTAATGGGTCTATTCTCTGACCTGTCCAATGCCTTTGACACCGTCAACATTGATTTTATGGTAACTAAATTAGAAAACTACGGTTTTCGAGAGACTCTTGCAAGGTTGATAAGATCCTTCCTTACAAAAAGAAAGATGTTTGTAAATGCCAATAACTACAAATCTAATAGCAATAATATAACTATATATGTCCCTCAGGGTTCGGTTTTAGGGCCGCAACGATCTTCCGCATTATGTAAGTGCGAAAGCTATACTGTTTGGAGATGACATGAATATGGCTGTGCCTGGGAACAGTATAGAAGAGTTTGAAAGCAGAGTCGGGATAGTTGTTGATGAGGTGAATGCGTAGTGCCGAGCAAACCATCTTATACTGAATACGGATAAGATTGTGTGTATTTACTTTGCTAAACAGAGAAAAATTCCAATGCATTTTCAACTCAGTATTGACAACTCTGGGGGTAGAGACTCTACTTTTAGTTGGTCACATCACATCGATCATGTTTGCAAAAAACTGGGAAGCGCTTACTTCGCAATTTTATAAATTATGCACTGATATATTCTCATCAATCTCTACACATGTTGCTTTGGGGTTAAGCCGCTACCGTCAATAGATGTTTTATTTCGCAGAAAAGAATTGTTAGACTTGTATTTAATCTTAAAGGAAGGCAAAGTTGTAAATATTTTTTTAAAAAGTTCAATATACTTACATTACCCTCAATTTACATGTTAAAAGTGCTGTGTTATAGAAAATATCACATAAGAAACTTTAACACCTTAGCGAAATACCACGATCACTATACAAGACATATGGCTCTCTGCTATCGTTCCCAAAACATAACACGGCCTTACTTGAGAAGTCCTTCTTTTATACAGGAATTGAATTATTTAATAAGCTGGACAATGGAATAAAAACAAAGAACTTTAAGCAATTTAATAGAGATGTGAAATGTATCCTTGTTCAAGGAGCATATTATTCAATACCTGAATTTTTTGAAAAATAATTTGTATCATTTTGCTATCATAACGTTGATAATTTAGTGTAATTTGTGGTAGTTGCATTTTTGTAGCATTTATTGTTTTTGTTGTATTAATGTAATAATGTATTAATGTATTAATGTATTAGTGTATTATTGTATTATTGTATTAATGTATTATTGTATTAATTTATTAATGTATTCATGTATTCATGTATTCATGTATTCATGTATTAATGTATTAATGTATTAATGTATTAATGTATTAATGTATTAATATATTAATGTATTAACGTGTTTATTGTAACAATTATAGTATGTAACTGTTGTCTATTGTAACTAACACATCCACAAGATGTATTTAATGTGGCAAAGTAAATAAGTAAGTAAATAAATAAAAAGCACAGGCAAGCGAGATAAAAAAATCTACTTTTCTTTGATGGTCATACAACACTGAGCAAAAAATAACTAAACTTTTGCATAAAACGGTATAATTTTACTATAGCTTCCTGGTCACAAGACCCACAGATTGCAGCCTCTAGATGTAGCAATTTTCGGGCCATTTCAAACCTATGTTATTTAAGCACAAAAAAACTTTCTTAAAACATTCAAGGGTCACCAGATTAGACAAATTAATATTCCATCCCTCATAAATAAAACTGATGGAAAAGCAGCTACAGTTGTCATAGCTCAAGGCGTTTCATAGCGCAACTGGAATTTGGGCGGTCGAGAAATATTTTCCAAGAACACCACATTGCCCCAGCTACTGCTCTGTGTCCGGTAGAAGAAAACATAGAGGTAACTGTTCCCCAGAATAATAAGATCTCGTCAGAAGAGAGGGATGCCATTGAAACAACTATAAAGAAATTTCAAAAGGGTTTAGATGAGACCAAGTCTGCCAAAAGCTTCAACACTGGTAAGAGAACACAAAGTTCATGCACAAACAGCAATTCTGTTAACTGTTAAGTAGTCTGTTAAGTTAGTCGCACAATAAAACACTACAAAATATTAAACATAAACATGCAAAACGTATGCCCAGAAAAGCACAAGAGATTCAAGGAACTAATAACGAAAATGAGAATAAATACCTCGATTGGTTTTGCTTTTTATGGAAAGCTTATTAGTGAGGAAGAATGATTCAGTGCCTCAAATGCCGTAAGTGGGTCCATATTGGTTTTGCCAATATATCCCAAAAAAAAAAAAAAAATCTTACTGTAACATATATTTAAACTTAAGCAAGTGGTTTATCTAAAATGCACCGTTATTAGAGTTCTCTTTATTTCAATATAAACCTTTTGTTTAAAACCTTATATAATATTGTAAATACATAGCAATAAAGACATACATATTCTATAGATGTTTGTGTCTTTTTCTCTAAACCTAAAACATTTCTTTGCATGGAACAAGAATTTGGAAATTTGACGTAAAATATGCAAAATGCATTGAAATTTGCACAATTTAATTATTTTGCAACTAAAAATATTTTTGTTTGGTTTGATTTTATGAACACAAAAAATTAAAAGTTAAATGACACAATTTTACAAAAGTTGCAGTTTTTTTTTTTATTTGAATGCATGTTTGCTAATTTTTTATTTTCATTTGCTCCACTATTAATTTTTTTGGATCTTCTTCCTTTTCTGTGCTATCAATTTTCCGTGTTATTTATTTTTCTTATTATATTTACAATGAAACCTTTTCGTAATTACAAAATTATTTTCTCAATATTACAATATTTGTGTATCTATATAAACCATATATCATGTTTTTCCAATATTGTTTAATAGTTAATAACAAAATATTAACCTAACGCTAACATTGAATTGAAAAATTCACTTTGTTTTTTACCACACTTATATTATGTAAAAATGTTATATAACTTATTATTCACAGTTATATAAATTTCTACACATATGACAGGATTACACGGTATGGTGTTATGGTGGCGATACACGGATATGACGGACTACAGGATATGTGTAGAAATTTATATAACTGTGAATAATAAGTTATATTACATTTTTACATAATATAAGTGTGGCAAAAAAACAAAGTGAATTTTTCAATTTAATGTAAGTATGGATTACCACGTAGTAACTGTCGCAACCATCCTATTCACATAATCTAACGCTAAGTGAATACGACATATTTGTAAAGATTAATCATTAATTGTATGAATATTGCGTATGTATGTGTATGGAATTGTTTATTTTTGGATACCTGTGTGTTGATGATATAATGCAAGTGGTCGTATCCATTTGAATATATGCGAAGGTAGAGTTTGGATGTATGCACTAGAGTGTATAAGTAACAAAAAGGATTTGTTTGCAAAAGAATGAAGCGCTAGTCCAATTCGAAATGTAGCATTACGTATGAAAAGTTAAACCAACTTTTAATTGGATGATGTTGAAGTTATAACTGAAGCGGAAATTGCTGAGCCGCATAAAACAAATCCATTTTAATTTAGTTTAAAATATGGATTAAAAAGAGAACAAAATGTCATAGATTGTTTTGCGACCATGCATTAAAAGTAGACTTGTAAAAAATATTTAATATTTATTTATAAGGAACGGAAAATGAGAAATGTGTTCGGGTATTAAAACGCTCGAGTAATTCATTTCTTTGGACGTAATAAACGTCAAGCATGTAGGAATATTAAGGATGGTCCGTGCGCGTAATTCGAGATGACTTCTGATCGGTGTAATTTTTCATGCTACCATGGAAGCGGAGGATTGTTGTTGCTTCGCGCGGCGATTTATATATCTCAGCTTGAAACTAGTTGTATTTTCTCTGAAATGGATGCTATATCTGCCCGAGTAAACTTTGTCATCCCGCGACTCTAAGTACCCATACTTAGACACAATGGCTAGGACATGGGATGAATTATTAAGTTCCTTTCTCTCAGCCATGTAATTGTCTTACACTCTATAATAACCCTTATATATATATATATATATATATATATATATATATATATATATATATATATATATATATATATATATATATATATATATATATATATATATATGTGTGTGTATAAGATACGAGAGAGATGGTAGGTACGACACTAACTGCTCATTCATAATTCATATTGTGCAACTGTATTAAGGCAATGAACCCCCGCTAATTTGACTACCAAAATTGCTTCAAATCATTTCGGAGGTTTCTTATAATCACTTAACTGTTCTCTCATTTGCCATTTGCAGAAGTAATAAATCGAGAGTTTAAAAACTAAATTAACCGCATCGAATTCATCCTGCATTCACTTTTAACTATTTGCGCAAAACAAAGATTAAATTGGATGTTAGAATTATACTACGCTTTTTTAATTTTGTGGCATTTCAACACGTTTACTTTTAAAATGTTGGGCACATATGTGATCGTACAAGTAACTTCTCACCTTAATAATTGTCTTCGTTAATTTAATGTATATTCAAAGATAATTTTCAGTTTTTATAAAATAAAATTAGCTTTAATTTACTGATCACTAGAATATATTACAATAGTCCATTTAGTCGTGACATTGTTTCATCAGTTAACAGTGAAGCTTGAAAAAGACCTACATTTACGCTGATTCAATTTATCGTTATAAGAAAATCTTGTATTACTAGAGGCGGACTAGATGTTATCGAAGGATAATGTTCCAAGCCTTCCTACCCACTTGTCCGGCTTAAACTCTTGCATTCCGGTTGAAATAGTTTTCCTAGTATCCAATACTACGCCGACGGATTAGGAAGTTATATCAAATTTTGTGGTAAATTATTTTCGTCGCACATTTCAACAGTTTACTAACAAAACAGATGGCTTTAATATTGGTGAAGGCATACTAAATATATGTAATCATATAAACGTATTAAATGCGATATATAGCCTGAATATATAAATATATTTAACTTGTTCTTAGCTCTACAATATTAAGTTTTATTAAGACTACAAAACATATCTCATGTTGAAACAACTACTTCCCTTGCTAATACTACGCTGTATATTGAATTATATAACAGATATTTTTATTTTATTACTAGCTCCCATTCCACTTTCGTGGCACTAAACGAGTACTAGATAAATAACATTGCTTTTAGGATCATATCTTTCTATTTAACTTAAGTGAATAGCAATCTGCAGACACGTTTCGAGATTTATCTCTTTTCAGTGCAGCTTTGCCGTTTTGAATTATAAATTGCAATACACTTACTTGAACACCTCGTGCCTGACTGGCAAAGTTAGGTTTTAATTTGACGTTTGCGGAGAATTGGATGATCTTAGCTAGTTATTGATTTTAAAATCATTTAATATTGGCTAAGCCATAATAATTATAGGTAATCAAATAAATATAAACTTATTACAGGCGAAACATAGCCTTGTAAAATAAATATGGCTCAAATCCTTGACTTGTGAACTAGAATTAACTGATAAATACATAAACGGAATATAGAAAAAGTTAAGTGCGGAGATATAAAAGGAATTTTTCAGCGAGGATTTTTTTTAACAAGAAGGGCCCATTGTTGGCGAAATTGTCAAGTCGTCGACAGAAAATCAAGGAAAGAAGAGTTTTATATAAAAATAGTAATAAGATAATATATTTATTACATGTTAATAAGAATATATTAATACGATTTTCACAAGTAAAACTGACAAATCTTTGTCTTCTTAGTGGTGTCTATAGTTCAATTTAAAAAGTTCATTAAGCCACTATTTCACCCATTATGTTTATATATGTTCATATTCTGGTCCATATTTTGTGAATTAGAATAAGGTTGGTGGTAAATTTAGTGATTATTCATTTACTTCTATACTGGGTGGGCCGTTGAAAGTGAAACAGAAGGATTTTCGGATAGTTAAAGATGGATTCTCAAAAAACGTTCGGACACTTCAACATTGTTTGCGAGGGGGACACCTTCTACGAGAAAATTAGTAGCCAAATTACTCAACCTATTCTAATTCATCGATTTGTTGTCTAGATTATTTTATTTCAAGTTCTTCGCGTTCTTCGTTTATGTCGTTGAAAGGAAGTCCAATTATTAAATCTGTTCTTACAAAAACTGCAAAAGCGAAAAGGTAAAAACCACACAATTCAACGCCAGAAAAGAAGTTTAACAAATGCTCAAATTGTGTGCCACCAAATTCCATACAAAAATTCAAATTCCGCTCGAAACGTTCTCTTATAATTTGGATGATCTGTGGCGTAATTGGACGGCATTCTTCAATAATGCTTCCACGTAACTCTTCCAGAGACTCTGTTTTTTTTTGCATAAAAGTCTACTTCTTAGATGATCCCACAAGAAAAAGTCCATAAGAAGAAATCAGGGGCCGATCATTCTTCGTGCAATCCATTATCCCAGGAAAACTCCCGAACTCCAGAAACTCCCGAACAGCCTGCGTATAATGTGTGGGCGCTCCATCTTGTTAAAAGTCAAATGTTCTTCTAATTAACAATAACCATTTTCTTTCACCGACATAAACGAAAATCGCGTTCACAATTTAAAATTAAATAATCTCGAAAACAAAACTATACATTTAGTCTTGTCTTGTCATTTTGAATAAAACCAATTACATTGATAAGGCTATTCATAACGCTAGTCAAAGAATACCTTACCTCTGCTGAACCCACCCTCAAACATTTTGACATGGTTAGATTCAAAATGTGTCCCATGAACCCGGTCATTCCCAGACTCTACGGCTTACCCAAAATCGACAAAGTCAATCATCCCGTTAGGCCTGTGGTCTCTTATACCAATTCCCCTTGTTATTTCCTAGCTAAATGGCTTAACAAGGTATTCCTTGACTGTCTTAACTTTACTAATCCTCACGCTGTTAAAAACTCTTACCAACTAGCACACAAGCTTCAGACTGTCCACACTACATCTAATTCCTTTCTTGTTTCATTTGACGTGTCTAATCTTTTCCCTTCCATTCCCCCTAAGAACTGTATACGGATCCTATCAGATAAATTTTATCTTGATTCTAAGTTACCTCTTGCCGTCATCAACGACTTAATCATGTTGACGGAACTTGTTTTAGACCAAAGTTTCTTTATTTTTAATAATCAAATTTGGTCACAAGTTTCAGGCTTAGCAATGGGCTCCCCCCTGAGCCCTCTCCTTGCTGAATCTTTTATGAACAACCTGGAACAAACTATTTTAGACACTACTTTAGCAGCACATCATATTCTTTTTTTTCATCGTTATGTGGATGACATCCTCTCCCTTTTCGAAGGAGATCACACAAATCTTGAAAATTTCCTCTCCATGATTAATTCTATCCATCCTGCTATAGACTTCACATGCGAGAGAGAAGTTGATAATAAGATCCCGTTCCTTGATTTATTAATCATACATGACAGGAATTCCTCCTCTCTGGTTTTTGATGTTTATTGGAACCCACCTCTACCGATAGCGTTATCCCTTTTTCTTCATTACGTCCTTACTCCCACAAGTTTGCATCTTTTAACGCCCTTTGCATCCTTTCACAGACTCTTCAAGCTCCCCCTTAGTCCTGAGTCCTTCGAAAAGAATTGGGTGTCATTCTACATATCGCTTTCTATAATAACTTCCCCATCAATCTTATAATATAAATAAAACTATAAATATAAACTTTCCTTCAATTTTCTTCCCGCATTGAAAACACCCAGCGTGTGGTCTCCTCTGAAGTTTGTCGGTAAAACCTCCATTGACTTAAGACGTCTTTTCTCTTCCCACAACTTCTCACCTGCTTTCCTTACTACATGCACATTATCCCGTTCATTGGTCCGTAAAAAAGATAGCTTCCCTCTACTTTCAGATGCGGGGGTTTACTCCCTCGCATGCAATAACTGTGACTCCCTGTATGTTGGTCAAACTGGCAGGGCTATATCTCTTCGTATTAAATAAGATCTTAACCAGTTCCACAAACAGAATACAGGAATTACCTCTTCCAACTCCGCTCTAGCTGACCACCTCCTCCTCACAGGGCATAACTCTTCCATCGACAACGCCAAACTCCTACATGTCCACCACAAATCCTGTAGGCTTAATCACCTTGAGGCACTTGAGATTTACAATGCCTGTCTTAATCCTAAGCTGACCGTCCTAAATGAGGTTTTCAACTCCTATAATCACAGCCTTATTAAAGTTATAATTTTTCATTGACACAGCCTGACTTATCTTGCCCTCAGCTTTCATTTTGATTTTTTATTTACCTTCTATTTTGTTATGGTTAGCTCAAATATTGTTAAGCTTTAACGGCTTTGGGGCTGTCGTTGCGGGAGGACAAAGGAGAAAGGGTGACAAACATAGGTCATCCTTTGTCATAAGGGCTTGTTAATTGAATTATCCAAAGCCTTACTGGACTATACCACTAGATATTATCAGTAAAATGATTTGATTCTGTTTATATTTTGCTTCATCTGATTTAGGTTTTTAAAACAATCAGATTGATCTTTTAGTCCAAAAAAATACATTCACTCAATTTTTCCTTCTTTCTTTAGCACTTGATAAAAGGTCTTCTTTTTCCAAAATGTAACTAAAATAAAAAAGCATGAAAGGATACAATTGAAACATTAGATATAAAAAGACGTGTAGTTATTCGAGATCCCACACTATGTAACTATGTATAAAATAGTTCATTTAGGTTACTGCCGCCCAGAAGTTGGCAACCTCTGGTGCATTTGGTGAGACATGCAATAAGTCATTCATAGTGCATATTGTCGGGTACTGGAGGAGATGGAAGGTCGTCTAGATTTCCCCACAATCACATTACAAGGACTCCACTTGGAAACCCCATTTTATCAAGGTGGTTCTAGATTTTGCTACTCTTGACCGTATTCTGTTAAGTGATCTCCATGCACTCCATTTTTTTCTGTAGCCAGGGGTAGTTTCTCACTTGGCTTCGGCCAGCCTTTAGAGCTATTAAAGCTTGCTTGCCACAAATTCAAACGGGATTGTTTTTGTGTACCGGCAAGAGTCACTGTTGATTTCAGGAAGCTCTTTCTTGATTAGAGTCGTGAATTTGCTTGCTAATATCCATATAGAGAGTCTGTTTCAGATGTTAGAGCCTTCCTTTTCTCATAAAGGTCCGGTGTAGCAATATCAACTAAGCTGTATAACTTATCTAGTGGAGTGGGTTTCAGACAGCCGGTGATGATACGGCAAGTATCATTGAGAGCCACATCTACTGTTTAGCGTGGATAGATCTGGACCGTATTTGGCATGCAAACTGTCCAGCCGAGAAACATAGAGCTAGAGAAGAGTTTCTGACGGTGCCAGGGTGCGCTCCCCATGTTGTGCCAGTTAGCTTCCTTATGATGTTATTTCTGGCAGCCACTTTTGTTTTGTGTTCAAGCAATGTTTCCTGTAAGTTAGAGAGCGGTCAAGTTGACTAGGTATTTTGAAACTACAGTGGTCTAGCATGACTCTATCCAGGTAATTTTGAGAGTTCTGGCTTGCTGGCTTTAAGGTGAAATGCACAAATCTGTGTTTTACTAGGATTTGGTCTCAGCTGATTATATTTGTAGTAGGCGGATAGTTAAATTAATGCTTTGTCAGCTTCTGCTCAACAGTATCAAAGCAACTGGCTTGGGTATTAGTGGCACAGTCATCTGCATAAATGAAACTCTGCGTCCCCTCAGATAATGGATGATCGTTGGTGTAGATATTTAATAGTAACGAAACAAGCACACTGCCCTGGGGTAATTCTTCCATCTGTGATCTCCATCTGCTTCTTCGCCCCTGAAATCAACAAAGAATTTCACATTTTTAAGAAGGTTCCGAAAGAAACAGGTTAGTAAGTAATCTTTGGTAGCCTTATACAGTTTCAGGATAAGCTGTTTGTGATCAACTGTGTCGTAGGCTGCTGTTAGATCTATAAATTCAGCTCCTGTGATATCCTTCCTTTCAAACCCATCTTCAATATTCTGTGCGAGTTTTAGCACTTGAGATGTAAACTCTTCCCAGACCTGAAACCGACTTAATATGGAATAAAGGCTGCCTCCAACTCTCCCGTTATTCTATTGAGGATGAGTCTTTCAAGTACCTTATACAGATGGCATAAGAGATATATGGGACGGTAACTTCTAGGATCATCCTTATCTTTGCCTGCTTTACGAAGCACTATAACTTTGGCTTTCCTCCACATCTTTGGAATCTTGCAGAGTTTTATGCAGCTATGAGTTATTCAGAGATTTATGCAGTTTTGAGTGTTATGAGTTATTCATCAGATGTTTCAGCCAGCGTCTTGTTATTTCTCCAAAGTTAATAATATGCTCAGCGCTTATTTCACTGAGGCCCGCGGCTTTGCCATTTTTTGCATTTGCTCAGTACAGGATTTATCTCATATCTCATCCTGGGTGAAAAGTTGTTGTAAGGAGCTGGTTTTTTGATTAGGCTGCACCTCAAGAATTTTATTACCACTCCTAGATGTACGAGGTGTATTTCCATTAAGCAGAAGCTAGTGTGAAATATTATTAGCTCGGATATTTGCATGGGTGTTTACCTGGGAAGGATCTTTATTCAGTCGCCTAAGAAGTCTCGAAGTCTCTTGACTATTTCTGCCCATAGCACAGTCTGACATTAGTTTCTTACATAAAGGGAGGTTTATCGGTGATAAAAGTAATTTGGTAGTATTTTGTTAATAATAACAGAAGACCACTCAGTTCCCTCTGCAAGCACATTCAAGAGACAGTGGTAGCGAGTTATTACGAGTATGGGGAGGATAGACATATATTACCCGCTCCGCTATTTCGTTCTTGCGTTTAATAAAAAAACTTTTGATACAATTGTGCATCAGTGGCGCCATTGTTTAGTGAATCTGGGCTGCGTTTACACATTTCGTTAAAATTAATTGAAATAATTTGTGTTTTAGTGTAAAAACTTTCAAAAATCTTTCAATGAACTAACGACTATTTTAAAAGATAGCAGTGAAGTCCTGACTCAGTCAAGGCAAGTTGTTATTAAATTGTGATTTTTGTTTCTTAGTGTTTTTGCTAACATTTTGGATACTTTTTTGAGAGGTTAACTTGAGACGTATTTTGCACTAGCATTAGAAATGAACTAGAGAAGTCTAATCTAGAGTTGGAAAGGTATTATTTTGAGGAATTCGAGAATGTGTCTTCTTTTTAATTTGAGGTTATTTTTTTTATTACCAAATTACCTGTACAAGATTTTTTGATGTCACCAAATAACCTATTCTTTTTGTACCTCTAGATTGCCAAGAAGAAAGATAGTAAATATAGAAAATATAATGAGCAGCATCTTCTAAATATCTAAAGCCGTCAGTTTAGAAAGTAATGAAGGTAAAACCATATATATACATAGGCCTTATGCACTGTCTTGTGATTTAAAGTTAAGGTTTTACAATTATATGTATATTATAAATTTTAGAATTGGGTTTTGGGCTTAGATGCCGTTCAAGTAGTACGTAGCAGATTTTTTGCAATTATTAAATTCCCTAGTTATCGTAACATAAATATTATTTTGGAAAATGCTCCGCTAAAATTAATAAAAACTAGTAAAAATCAAAAAACCTAGAGACTGTTGAAACCGTGAAGGAGCTCAAGCGACAGTGCAATTGAGGGGGGACTGGTACTGGATGTGGTGTATACTTCTGACCACCCGTATTGAATTGCTGATAGTGTCAAACAGTAATATTTCGAAATGTCAAATTAAAATAGGGTCAAATTTTCTTTTTCTTTGTGGGACTTTGTGGGATTTTTTTTTAGTAATGAGGTGGAGGAGAGGGAGAAGTAACAACTTCGTTAAAAAAACAGGGTTCAGCTGACATCGCTGATAGTACCCTGTGAAAGCCCCTGCCTAGGGTTACAGGTGAAAACTGGTTAACGGCCTGGGAAGCGGAAGAGGAAGAAATTGCCAACGATGGACAGGGCGGAAGAACCCTAAAATCCAGGCGCGTCTGTTCTCGTATCGAGCGGCGTTCTGGTCAGCGTCTGTTTTCTCATGTGAGAGGAGGCTGCTTCGATAGTTAGGACTTACAATCTTAGTTCTAATCTTGCAAAATATAACCTACTTTGCCCAGTCTAATGATTAGACAGTTGGTGCGTTATGGAAAGTCTATTCAATATTGAAACTACTCCAGGTGGTATAGCTCGATAGAGGAATCCACCGTCACGACCAGTGACGCAAGCGCGCCGAAGGGTTCTCGAGAGCTTGCGCTACAACGCGAAGGGAAGTCGGAGCCCCTGGAAATCATAAACTCAATACAAAACGCCGTTACTGGTTTGGAACTCTAAATGTGCAATCACTTCTAAAAGTGGGGAAACTCAAAGAGATACAACGAAAACAATAGGAGACCTTGATATCAAAGTCATGGTCATTCAGGAAACACGGTATAGAGATGAGGAACAATTTGAAAGTGGACAATACAAAATATACAAAAGGAAACCAGCGAACAGAGTAGCTAATACCAAATACCTACCGCTTCTTGGAACAGCGTTTCTGGTAGACAAGTTCTTAATAGAGTCTGTGATAAGCTTTGAAAGTTCATCAACAAGACTGTTACTTATGCACTTAGGATGGGGCAACAAGACCTACACTCTCATAAATGCTTCAGACAAGGTCGCAGCTCTTCAACAGTTCCGGGAGGAGCTAGAAGATTAGTTGTTTCGGATACCAAAGAAGAACAGCAAGGTACTAATGGGTGACTTCAATGCGCAGATCAGGAAGGAGAGAAAATATCTGAATATAGTCGGAGAATATCCCGCACATAAAGGTGCCAATAGGAATGGCCAGACTCTTAGAACTTTGTCGAGGCTTTACTCTATAGTTTAAGTCAACGACTTTTAAGCATTTACCCAGGAAACAAAAGACATGGTGATCCCTCATTCCTCTATTGGGAGAATTTCAGTTCGACAACGTCGCCATTTCTACGATGGGAAAGAGAGAAATAATGAATATGAAAGTAGCAAGGGGAGCAGAAGTAGACTCCGATCAATACCTGACCGGAATTAAACTGAAGTTTTTACCATGTAGGAAAAGAGCACGAAGACAAGATATCCCTCGATATGATGTCGGAAAATTATAAAACAATAATGGGGCAAGGGAAAGTTACAGAGATTAACTGAAGTGCCTTGCGTCAGGAAATTGGGATGTAATTCGAGAGAAGATACAAGGTGCTGCTGGAAGAACCAATCCTCATACAAAGCGAATAAGATAAAATTGGTGGAATGCAGAATGTGACGACGCACTGAGACGCCGGAAAGAGGCATGGAAGAAATGGTGCTTAACGAAACGAGATGATTATCTGTTAATCTTCCGAAATCAGACGAAACATACGGCCCGGACTTTTAGAAGGACTAAGACACAATATGAAGAAGATCAACTAAAGAAAACGCAAGAATATTTCCAAATTAACAATACACGGAACGTTTATCGGACGTTCACATCGAGGTTAAGGGGTTATCAGGAACCTGAAAATGGAACCACCAGAAGTATCATCTCCCAATACATTGCCTCCTGACGAAGACGAAATTTTCCAGATTATTCAATGACTTAAGGCAAACAAAGCTGCTGGCGCAGATGGTATCGTCGCTGAACTCCTACAACTGGGATCTGCGGGAGTCGTAAAATCTTTCACTCGGTTACTTGAGAACTTGATAACTGAGAGGATCCATGAGGACTGGCAAATGCATTTGTTTCATCCCCTTCATAAGAAGGGTGACAAGATGGACGTTAATAATTACAGAGGCCTCTCTTGTTTCAGTTCCTTACAAGATTTTATCGAAAGCGTTACTGACAAGAATAGAAGGGTTATTGGATTCTGAATTGGGTGAATACCAGGCAGGCTTTCGGAAAGGGAGATGTTGAGCGGATCAAATCTTCAACCTGCTGAATATCATAAAGTACAGATATTGGGACATAATAAATATTTTGCCGTCTCTGTGTGGACTTCCGGAAGGCCTATGACTTCATTGACCGAAAAACCTTATTGGCAATTTTAAAGGAATTTGGAGTGCACAACAAGACGAAGAATCTAATTCAACAGACGATTAGCAATACTTTCTCCAAAATAATGTTCCGTGGGAGTTGTCAGAGACTTTCGAAATCAAAACTGCCAATATTATTCAACTTTCGCCAATATTATTCAACTGCATCTTAGAAAAAGTTATTCGAGAATAGACAAAGGGAATTTCGGATAAAGAGGCTTTCAGGTTAGGGAGAGGCAAAGAAAGTATAAGAACAGATTGTTTGGCATTCGCCGACAATGTTTTGATACTCACTACCGGTGTTGAAACAGCGACAAAAAGAATTGAAGAACTACAGATGATAGCCAAGTAGACTGGGCTTCAAATTTCTTTTGAGAAGACTGTCTTCGTGACCAACATCAAATACGCTCATCTCCACTTGGAAATAAGAGAAGATAAGACAAAGCGAGTTAATTGTTTTAAGTATTTGGGAGAAAAATTACAGGACAATGGGTCATATAGGGATGCCATCAAAGAGCGGGCGAGAAGAATGGAAATGGCTTATTAACTTACGAAGGATAGATACAACAAAATTGGTCTATCCTTTGGGGCTAAATTCCGACACCTAGATACTGTTGTCAGACCTGAATATCTATATGCCGCAGAAACACTAGACATGATTGGGAAGGGTGGCCTCGAAGACATCAGGAGGAACGAAAGGAAAATGCTCCGAAAAATGCTAGGGCCAAATATCAAGGATGGTGAGAGGAGACAAAAACCTAATAAAGAACTATACCTGAAGAGAGAAGGAATTTTAGCCCTGATGAGAAAAAGGAGAATACAGTTTTATAGGCACTTGGTGAGGATGAACAGTACCAGACTGACGAAGAGAATTTTTGAATTCTCCAGGAAGATGAAGATGTAGCCGAAATGGTTTCGAGAAGTGAGATTGGACTTGGATCGGTTGGGGGTGAAAAAAGAAGATATAATGGACAGAGAGATTTAGGCGACTACTTAAGGAGTTTACAGGTTTGCAGGAGACAGGGGAATTGTTAGTGCGAAAAGGAAGATCTTACTTAGGAAGATGGAAGTGGGAGAAATGATTAAGAGATTTTGGCAGAGAGTGAGAACAAAAAAAATAATGTAAAACTGTCAAACCATAACGTTGTAAGTGCCATGCGAACTCAAATACGTTTTATTGCAGCAATGCGTTGTATGTCCCGGTGTTTACTTTCACTCTTGAAGTCCAGGCTCAGTGACCAATCCCACTATCAATATTACGAAACAGAAAGTCATAACGTTGTAAGTGCCCTGTGAGCTGCAAATGTCTTTTTATGTCAGTTTATTCAATATGGCTGCTGAAGGAGGTACGTCAGTGTCGGGATTATCGAAAAAACGTGTTTTAAATAAAACCAAATGGAAAAAAACTCTAAGAAAAGTTAATAAAAACCGCGGTTTTAAGTATGTGAATACGAAAAGATGTACGCGAAAAAAGCGAGCCACAGAAGGTATGTTTGATGACAATATCAAGCCATAAAAATATTACGAGAGTATAATAGGTATTTACATTATCTCGATGTTTTGTTGATACCTGCTACACTACTCAAGTTTATATGGATGACTATTATGCAGTGAACAATATTTACTTCGTTCTAGGTATCCTGTAAATGCCAGTTTTCTTGTACTTGTTTGACTTTGTATTGCCGTAAGAAGCTATTTCGTGACTTCTGGAATCTGGGAAACTATAATGAACAGCAGATTTACCTAAAAATTGTGTTCCGAATTTTCTTAATAAACCGAAGGAGACATGGCAGTTATGATGATGCAACCAAGAGCAGGCGACAACGCACAATAAAATACGTTCTTATAATCAGAGGCATGCCCGAAGTTTAGGTTTGTAAAAAAAAAACCTTCTGTGAAACTTTGGGTGTCAGTCAACGCCTTGTGCAGCTTTTGTCCGAGAAAATTGACAGCAATGACGAATCTGTAAAAGATAAACGAGGTGGAAAAAGGCAAAGACGGGAGTCTCAATGGAAAAACAAAATTATGGAGTATATATCGTCAATACCAGCTCAAGAAAGCCATTATAGTCGAAACGACGCACCCAATAGGAAATACCTCCCAACAGAGCTTAGTGTGGTCAAGTTGTACAAAGGTTTTTTTGGAAAAACACCGTGATGGATCTACTGAGCCACCTGTATCTCGGCAGTGGTTTAATGAAGTATTTTTGACTGAGTTTAATCTTTCTTTCAAGCCTCCGCGTGTTGACACATGCCCGACGTGTGACTCTTTTAAAGTCAAAATAGATACTGCCCCAACTGAAAAAGTAAAAACCCTTGCTAAGCAAAGATTGGATATTCATCACAAACAAGCTGACATTGCAAGAGAACAAATGAGTAAAGATGGAATAGAATCCAGAAGCCGTTATTCAGATATTCGAGTGGTACAATTTGATCTCCAGCAACAGATGTACCTTCCAACATTAACCCATACACAGATGTACTATAGTCGGCAGATTGCCTGCGTCAATATGGGAATTCATTTGGAAGATGAAGGAAAGGGTATCATGTTTCTCTTGAATGAAACTGTCGGGCAAAGGAGATCCAACGAAATAGCTTCTTGCCTCTACAAGTTTTTCACAGCTAGTGAAATAGGACACACTACAAGTAAACAAAAATTAATTCTTTGGTCAGATAATTGTGGTGGGCAAAACAAGAACCAGGCTGTACTTGTTATGTACCTCGTTTTGATTGCGAAAGAGTTTTTCACGGATGTTACTCATAAATTTCCCGTAAAGGGACATACCTTTCTCGCGTGTGATCGTGATTTTACTATTATAGAAAAAGCAAAAAAGCGTTCAAAGCAACTTATTCCAAAAGACCTCATTGAGCTTGTTGCGAATGCTGGAAAGAAAAATCCATTCTTAGTAGTTGATACTAAAACCTTTTTTCATTGGATGAATCTTGCCAGAACGATGATTAATACTAAAAAGCTGCAGATATCTTCGGCTACTATGATTCGAGTCACATTTAAAAATGTTGGTGTAATTTATACAAAGAAAAGTTACAATCAATACGATCCAGGGATCGCAACATCAGTGCTTAAGGAGGTTCGAGCGTAACTAATGAGTCAAAATAGTGCTTGAATTTTTCTATATTTTCAATTATCCTAATAGTTGTTAAAATGCATTATTTTTATTTATAATAACATAACAAATTTAAAAATTTGGTAATTATTATTTATTTAATATAATAAAGTTATTAAATGACTAGAGTCATTATATATTATATAATATATACATTATTATTATACATAATATATTATATAATATTTTTTTATTATATTTTTTACTTATAATGTGACATAGAAAGATCTGGCAACATAAGTGTTATTAGTCGGCTGGTTGTAAAGGGATTAAAATGTTATAAGCCCAAGATGTTGGCCGAAAACCTCGAATTACCAAAAGACAAAAAATTATTGATAACACAACAAAAAAAATAAAATTGTTTGTTTCCTCTGATTTTTTTTTTGTTTCTATCTCAAATTGACGCGTAATTTTTAAATATGGCAACAATTTTTCTCAAACAGCTTTTGTTTTTGAGTTATAGCTACTAATTTTGCTTAGATTTTCGTTTTTTATTGGACTCTAAAATATGTTTTGTTGTATTTTTCGATATGGCTTCGTCAAAAAGATGTTGTGTGCTTAATCTCGATTGTTTTTGCTACATTTGTGGTGAATATATATTTGCAAAATATCGAAAACCTATATCGGACTTTGTGAAAACTGCGTATCATCAATACTTTACTTACAACAATACTACATCAGCTATGTATCAACATGAGCATAAAAATCCACTTCCTGTAATCGCATTTAGACCGATTTCCACAAAATCTGGGTAATTTTAGTGAGGAGCAGGGTGAAAGATTTCATCAGGATCTTCGGACAATGGAAGAGCGTTATCAGGGGTGGTGGGGCCCACATATGATGGCAGACCACTGCTGGAGTTTGCAACGAGATCTACCTAAAGTCGTTCAATCAAGGAAATCTTATAAAAGATCATTTGCTAGTGTTCAATAGAAATTTTGTTAACATAACTGTATTATTTTTCTGTATTTTTTTGTCAAAATAATAAAACTGTATATTTTAAAAGGTAGAGCTGTTAGAAATCTCCCAGTATTTTTTTCATAGTCAGGGCCATAGAAATACCCAATAGAAGTAAAAAAAGTGATGGAAACAAAACTTGTGTTGACCAGTGTAATCTATGTAAAAAGCTGGAGTGTATTCTATCAAATAGTTCCACAGACGTTCAAAAGTTCAAAATGTTTCCATGTTTTTCTTTTCTATCACAATCAGCTGTTATCGACGACGTTGCCAAACCATCTGTCATGTGAATTACTGTCGATAAACAAGATTCAAAACAAAAAAATTTACTTTAATTATTTAAATAATTACATCGGGAACATCACATTGCTTTAATGTTATCGTGTTTTAATATTATCTGTTTATTGTATATAGGTTTTTATTCCCTAAAATTGGGAAATTAATACCGAAAAAAATAAATAAAGACGTGACGGAAGCTTGTCTGCCATAGGCTCTGTGTATAAGATTCGAAAAATCATCATTTTTGTTTTTTTTTCCGGATAAACTAAACGCAGGATCACTTTCAAATTTTGAGAGGACATAAATAAAGTATTGATCTTCATGTATAAAAAGTTTCAAAGCTGAAACTTGAAAAAAATATTTAACATGAGATTCGCTCGAACCTCCTTAAACATGGAATTACTATGGCGAATTTTGAGAGCTTGGAAATCGAGATGAAAGAAATTCCTGTACCTTTATCTGCCGAGAAAAAAAGGACATTAGTGCCATGTTGCAGTATTTAGCAGGAGAAAATAAATTGTTTTATGAAAACCTTATTAAATAAGTAATCTTAGTTTAAGTTAAGTTTTAGTAAGTGCAAGCAAAAACACGCTTACAACTTTATGACTTGCATAAATAATGGCACTTAAAACGTTTTGTCGTTTTCATTATTTTTTTTTAAATATTAAAATTATTTATGTGTTTCGGAAGATTAAACATTCATATGTTAATTACGTGTATTGAATGCCAGTTTATTAATAAAAACTGTAATAATTAATTCGTTTTTTATTTAACAATTAAAATAGTTTTTTGTGTCCACTGAAAACTTATTTTTTTGGCACTTAAAACGTTATGGTTTGGCACCCCTCATATATATATATATATATATATATATATATATATATATATATATACATATATATATATATATATATATATATATATATATATATATATATATGTATATATGCGTATATGCATATATTAATTCATTATTTTTGATAACGTCGATTTTCATCTAGTTCTACAACAACCGTCCTGCTTACAATTGGTTTTACGAAACCATGGTCAGTTTTAGCTAATGCTTGAAACTATTCTAGGGCGAGAAGCGTCTCGAAATATTGAGCATGATTATTAACGGGGGATGAACTATGCTTTCCAACCCGAATAGCGATGTATGTTGGCCCAGAATAGCCAATGGTTTGCGGGGTAGTGACCGTAGTTTCAACGAGGGTAGTTACTTAACGACCTGAGAGGCTGTAGACTGATCTCATTTTCCGACGACCTAATTGTGGTGTCAGTTGACACAAACGAGAAGGCTGTAGTAGCGCGGGCCGAATCTGCATTAAAAGCTACAAATATATAAACGAACTACAAATAGCTCCAGAAAAGTCTGATGTCATTGCGCAAATGGGCCGCAAGAGGATTGAACCCATGTCTGTGAACATAATAGGTAGGATGCTTTCCGCGACACCGACAATGAAATACCTCGGCGTCCATATCGACCAGCGGCTTTTCTGGAACAGGCACGTCCAAAATATAGCAGTGAAAGTCGAACGTGCAGGTACAGCACTTCGTAAGTTGATGCCCAGAATAAATGGCCCAAATATGCACGCAAAAAGGCTACTAAATGAGGTCGTTAATTCCATCCTCCTTTGCGCTGTACCGGCCTGGGTGGAGTCGTTACATGCAGCCACACACAAAAACAGACTAATAAAAACACAACGCAGCATGTTAATAAGCATATGCTTCGCTTTATGTATGGTGTCAAATGTGGCGCTACAAGTCATAGCGGCAGTCCCGCCGATTGACCTAATGGCTGAGGAACGGGCCAGCAACCAAGGCACAAATTCAGAAGGGAGGGCTCGACACAGAGTGCACTAATGAGCAGATGGCAGAAACGGCGGAACAAAGCCAAGGAAGGGAACTGGAACAGAACTCTCATCCCAGAAATTGAGGCATGGCTGAAGCGCACCTATGGCGAGGTTAACTACCACTTAAAACAAGTGCTGATCGGACACAGAAGCTTTGGCTCATGTATTAAAAGGATTGTAAAGGCTGAAAGTGACAGCTGCAGATACTGCCAAAAGGGCAGACTTAGCTGAACATACAACTTTCGAATGCCCGCAATGGGCTCAAATCAGAACCACAACAGAGCGGGCGTTGGGAGAGCCTATCAACTCCTCTAATTTGGTCCAGCTGGACAACTGGAAAGCAGTAGCAACGATATTTCGAACAAAAGACGAAGATGAAAGATAGGTCAGGCTGCTGTCCAGGAACGGCCAGCCGTGATGGAAAGGATCACCACTTTGAAGTAATGCTAACGCGGTCCCGAAGTGGAGTACTGATCCCGGAGGCGAGGTGGTTTTAGTGGGTATACTATCCCTGGAAGAGAAGGAGTCCCATACTACCCAGGTAGTGGGTGCCTATAAAAGGTTTCCCCTTCCTTCTAAAAAAAAAAAAAAAGGGTAGTTACTTATTTAAATGATCATGCCTTTAGTAAACATTTTTAAACCGACATCAATGAAATCAAGACCAAGGTAAAATATTAGGATAACATATCTGCTCAAGCAGTATAATAATAATAATTAATAATGGGGTTTACAAATATTATCAATTTATTTTCAATTAGTTTGGACGTTTTTGGTTGCTGTTTTTCTTGAACTATGAAAGAGGATAAGTTACGGGACATGGTTGATAAACCGGTGAACCAAAGGAAACTCTTCCAATTAATTTTAGCTGATAAAAGACGCCAAAGCGAAGAAATACTATTTACTACTGTAAATTTTGGGCAATGCTAGTGAATACGATGAAAGTTATGCTTCCGATGATGACACCGATGCCGACTATGTTCCATCTAATTTATGCTAATAGAAGCTGTTGGTTGAGACGCCAATATATCCGATGTGTAGAATGATTTGAATTGGAAAAATTTGAGGATGTTGATAGTGAACTTGATAAGGAGCAGTTGGAATCTGAAACTGACGAAGAAGTGGTGGTAGAATTGCCGGCTGAAGTTCCGAAAGTTACTATAATGAAACATATAGTAACTTTCGGAACTTCAACCGGCTTGCATAATGTGGATGAAAGAACCATAAGCAGAAGGAATACGTCGCTCAAAGAATGCTGCAAGATGTGCCATAATAAAAAATTAACAAGAAGAAAAGCAATTAGTTTTGTTTAATTTGCGAAGAAAGTCTAGTCGAAAACATCATTAAATGCGTAAAATGCAATTCCAGGGTGTACGATGTATTTGTTTACAAGTGAAGAAAAAGATTTGTATGTAATGATTGTTCTAATTGAAGAGGTGTACAAATTTATATGTATTAGTAAACATATTAATAAAAAATATGTTGAAATTATTATTGTTGCTTGATTTAATTCCTAGGTACGACTTAGGCTATATGTGGTACGAGTTAGGTAACAGGTTGCTTTAGTCGTACCGATGTAAATTTATATATGGATATAACATAGGATATGGCTAATAACCGTAATAAGAGAGAGGTTGACACAATGGACCAAATGGTTTCGGGATACACATCCAAACGCTAAACCAATCGCTGCCCGTTGGCTTTGTTCTATAATATGCTCGATATTGCTGGATTGTCCGCATTTATAATTTTCGGTAGATTTCATAAACATAACATAAACCCAACAAGCGTCGCAAATTCCTCGTCGGGTTGGCAATTCAATTGATCACATCCCTGATGTGTTATCCGTGAACACAAAATCAGAGAACCCATGGCAACATTCAATGTTAGTGTTCGTATTAGATTAAAGATTATAAAAGTTTTAGGCATTGATTGTTAAAATGATGAACCTTATGCTGCCGATGATGACATAGATACCGACTATGTTTCATCTAATTTTGTTTGCGAATAGAAGCTCTTGGTGGAGACGCCAATGCATTCGATGCGGAGAATGATTTTGAAGTGGAAGAGGTTGAGGATGTATGGAATCTGAAACTGCCGAAGATATGGCTTTTGAATAAGTGCAAAGCGGGCATAATGTGGATGAAAGAATCACTAGCAGAAGGAAGACCTCGCTCACAAAGTGTTGCAAGATGTGCCAGACCACAAGGCTCCCCTGGTAGCTTTCTGGGAATCGAATGGGTGTTTTAAAATATTTTATTACCGAAGAGATGTTGAAATATTTGATTACTTAAAAGAACTTAAGAGTTAGTTGTCGGTCAGACAAATCGAAAAGCTGCTAGTGTTACTCATCAGTGGAATGTAGCTCCAAACCAACCAAAAGTAATGGCAACCGACCACAGAAAGTGAAATATAGAGCCTGTTTGCTTTGCTTTCGTTTGCTGGTCCATTCAATTCAAATTCGCAGCCAGGGAAATAATTGTAGGCTTGATAAGTTTAGATATTTACAGAACCACCATGATATAGATGCCGACTAGGTTTCATCTTATCTTGTGCCAATAGAAGCTGTTGGTGGAGATGACAATGCATCCGATGCGTAGAATGATAAGTATTAGTTGATATCTGAAACTGCCGAAGAAATGTCTGTTGAAATGCTGGCTGAAGTTCCGGAAGAAACTTACTGTTGGTACAAAGCGGACATAATATGTATGAAGGAACCACCAGCAGTAGGAAGACCTAACTCACATAATGCTGCAAGATGTGCACACCACAAGGCTCCCTTAGTAGCTTTCTTCGAATTCGGAGGGTATTTTCAAATATTTTATTACTCAAGAGTACTCACGAGATAGTTGTCCGTGATACAATACGAAGTTGCTAGAGTTACTCATCAATGAAATGTAGGTCCGACCACTAAAAGTGAATTTTATGGCCTGCTTGGTATGCTTTTGTTTGCTGGTCCATTCAATTCATATTCGCAACCAGTGAAAAAAATGTGGGCCTCATTTGTCCATGTTATATACAAACCCACGATGCCGATCAAAGGATTCAATGAGCAACTTCGATTTATTCGATTCCATATTGGTAATACTCGGGCAGAACGACAACGCACAAGTAAATTTGCTATAATCGATAATCTGTAGTTTATGCAAAATGCTAATTTGGATCGGGTAAATACGCCAGGTGCTGCGATCTCTGTCGACGTACAGTTATGTCCTTATCGTGGTCGTACTCGCTTCACACAATACATCAGATAAAATCCAGCCAAATACGGTATCCAAATTTGCTAGGTTGGCGATGCTAGGACACATTTTCCTTTGAAAGACCAAATTTATATTGTAAAATTGCCTGAGGATCAGCGAGAATTAAACCGATGCGAAGGAGTGGTACTGGATTGGGTGACAAAGTACAGGAGCAGTGGCCGAAGCATCTACTAAGACAATATATTTACTTCCTTGACTTTGATTATTTGCTTAGAAGATTTGATGGACAGTGGGCTTGTGGGTACTGTTCGCCCCGACAAGAAATTCTTTCCTCTGGCATTTAAGAGAAGCAATAAATATATTAAACGGCCATTAAATCACACCATATTTTGTTTTTATAATGGCAAATTATCATTATGTTTGTATGTGCCCAAAATATGGAGCGGTAGTGTTATTGTCGACCGAACATTATACTTTTACGGTTGACCGGACAAACAAGTAAACCACTTGTAATTCTGGATAATAGCCATAATAAGAGAGGGGTCGACGCAATGAACGAAATGGTTTCAAGATATACGTCCAACGCATCAAACCAATCGCGGGCTTTGTTTTATAATACGGTCGATATTGCTGGATTGCCTGCATTTATAATTTTCGATGGTTTTCATAAACAGAACATAAACCCAACAAACGCAAAATCCTCGTCGGATTGGCAATTCAAGTGATCACACCCTATATGAAATTAATCTGCAATGATTTCTCTTGTTATCCGAAAAGCCTAAATCACAGATGCCCTTATTATTCACAGTTATATAAGTCTCTATACATACTATGACTCGTGTTTCGACGTTTGGTTTGGTGGACGGTCATTTTCACTTGAAAATGACCGTCCACTTGAAAATGACCGTCAAATGTCGAAACTCGAGTCGAAGTATGTGTATAAACTTAAATAACTGTGAATATTAAGTTATATAACATTTTTACATATTATGAGTGTGGTAAAAACATAGTAAATTTTTCAATTCAATGTAAGAATGAATTACTATCGCAACCATCCTATTCAACGTAAAGCTTGTTTTTATTTCAAATTAGCCAACGAGCCGCGCTGAAACACTTCAACTTATGTGTCGCATGCCAAAATTTTATTTGCTTTGCATACGCTAAAATGAAAACAAATTTGTGTCTGCGATGCCTGTGCCGCCACCAGAGCGACAAAAATGATATCAATAAATCCATAGATTACGTCATTATGTATTGTTTTTAGATTTTACCTATTATCACTGAAACAATAGGTTTTGTTTCTATCATTTTATTACCTTCTATCCATTTTTCTAATCATACATAAACACACATTCTTACTACAACCACATAAAACTCATAATAATACATAGACAATCATAAATTATGCAGCATTTCGATGCCCAGTTGGTGTATTAACGTAGTAGCCCAATAGTTGACCATCGTAGGGTTAAAAAATATTTTAAGTATAAAAATAAACTAGAATATGAAACAATATTGTGCAATGTTCTATATACACATTATAATTTTAATATAGCGTTAATGAATAAACTAATTAAAATTAATACACTTTCAAGGGGGAAAGAGTTTTTTATTTCATTGTGTAAAGAGTTACAATACCGTTTTTTGATAGAGAAAAGAATTTCGTAATTGGCTTCTAATTAAAATATTTAATAAATATATTATTCAGAATCAGTTTTCCTTAGGAAATTAATTAGAAACTAATTAATTTCAACACTGAATTTTTATTGCAGATTATTCGACAACCCTATGAATAAATTTTAAATATTTTTAATATTTTAAAATAAAATTGCTGCTGCGTTATCTCTGGTAAATTTAAAATTGTTATTTAAATATTTTATACGTAAATAAGAGATATTAAAGAGAATTTTTACCTTTTGGCACTTGCGTTTGGAAAATCTTTTCGCGATTTTCTACCTTGTATTAATTTTCTGCATCGGCGACATCAAAGAAAATATTTATTTATATTTTCAGCTAGGGCCGTCGCAGGTAGAATATAATATGAATTTGATCAAGCGCAAGATGTGTTGTTGTCGTGGCTAATTTTTTTTTGTGCAAAAAGGTTACGTAGAAAAACTTCTTTAAATTCATCTCGCGTGCTCGACAACTTTGACTTGCGGAAGCTTAACTTAAATAAAAGATCAGAGATGGAAATGGTGAAAATCATTGATTTTCCTCAGTCGAGGATAAAAACGGCCTTTAAGTCGAAGGCATTAATAATTTAGAAATCATTTCATATTTCTTCAAAGGATGAAATACTAAATTATTTCTTTTTTTATTTACCTTGATGTACACTTTTAAATCTAAAAAGTTATTTCCAGTTACTAGAATTCAAAAATTATTTTATATATTTTATAAATACTTCTCAGCCGCTGAGAAGTTCGATCATCGTTCGCAACAAGGTATAATATTTATACCTTGCGATCTTTAAAGAATAGTGTGTAGGAAAGATTTGAGAAATGGAATGAGTACCTTAGCTTAACTAATATAATTATATCATCTGCTGCGTATTACTCACACAATGATTCCAAAACAACTAGAATTTAAACTTATTGCAATTTGGTATTTAAATACACTTATTACTTTTTCTTATAGTGCTGTATACTATAGCATCATAGCATTGCTCGGATCTTTGAAGTTGCATATTTCATTATCTCTCCAGAACCTACGAGTTATTCAACCCCGATGTCTTGGGTCTTTTTTCCGTATTGTATCCTACATAACAAGTTGATGAATTGAATATTTTCCTACTTAAATGTGTGTCTTCTTCTTCTTCTTTAATCCATAGCCGGCGCATGGAGAGGTGGTCGACCTCGTAGCCAGTACGCTGCTGTTGGTGCCGCTAGATTCCGTGCTCCATTCACTATACGCTTCCATGCTAATCGATCAGTTGCAACGGTTCTTGCCTCAGCTGTTGTTATTCGCTGGTTTTTTAAATCGTTCTCTACGTATTTCAACTATGTGGTCTTCGGTGCTTGTTTTTGTGTTCTCCAATCAAGAGGTCGTTTTTTCCATAGGAGTTTGTGCGGTACTCGATTGTCACCCATCCTACAGATGTTGCCGAACCATCGTAATCGGCGTTTTTGAATTTCCTCAACAATCGGTGTCTGTTGGTCGCACCTTTCTCTGATTGTCTCATTTCGGAGGTGGTTGAGGAGTGAGACGCAGAGAATCTGTCTCAGGCATCGCATTTGGAAGGCCTCGAGCTTGTTAAGGTCTGGTTTGAGTAATGTCCATGTTTCCGATCCATAAAGAAGAATTGGGAGGATCAGCGTCCGGTATAGGCGTATTTTGGTTTTGATGGTAATATTCGTCCGCTTCCATATGCACCACTTGAGTGAAGCAAACGTTGCTGTTGCCTGGCCTATCCGGCTGTGAACTTCGGCTGTCGAAGCTACTTTCTTCTCCACAACCAGTGATTCCAAATATTTGAACTGTGGTACCTGCTCGATTGTGGTTCCATCGAAGTAAACTCTGGCTTCAGATCCATCCGTTGTAAGCACTTTGGTCTTATCCGCATTGATTCTCAGTCCGTATGACTGGGCAATGCGGGAAATGTCATACAAGGTGTCTGTTGCTTCGGCATCTGTGTTGGCGAAAACCGCACTGTCATCGGCGAACATCAGATCGGTTAGGAAGTTTTTGTCATCATATCGAACTCCGCGTCGCCCATCAAACGCTTTTCGCATAATCGTGTCGATCACAATGTTAAAAAGGAGCGGCGAGGCCACGTCTCCTTGCCGGACTCCGGTTCGAATCGGGAATTCCTCAGACATGTCGTTTCGGATACGAACATTGCTGGTTGAGCCGTCGTACGATGCTTGAAGAAGTTGAATGATTTTCAGTGGCACGTGTTCGATCTTCAGGGCTTCCCACAAGCTTGTCCAATCGATGCAATCAAAAGCAGATTTGAAATCGATGAAGACGATGACAGTTCGTTTGCCACATCGAATTCTTTCTTCCATTAGCTGACGGAGAGCAAATTTCTGATCGATGCATCCTCGATGTGGTCGAAATCCAGCTTGTTCTTCCCGGCTTGTTTGCTCTCGATGTTTCTGTAGTCTTGATTGTATGATTTTCATAAATACTTTGCCGACGATCGAGAGGAGGCTAATACCACGGTATTTCTTGCATTCCCGACTGTCGCCTTTCTTCAAAATAGGCACAACAATCGCTTTCTTCCACACGGATGGAACACAATCTGAATGCCATATATGCACTGTGAGAACGTGAAGTTGATATAATAAGACGTCTCCCCCGGCTTTGATCATTTCGGCAGTTACTTGATCTCCTCCCGGCGCTTTACCATTTTTCAGGGATTTTATTGCCGTCTTCACCTCATTGATTGTTGGTTCAGTATCGGGAAACTGATTTATCGGCTGCTCAATAATCGGCAGTTCGGGTGCTGGACCTACTGGCGGATTGTGGTTGTACAGCTGATGAAAGAATTCTCTCCACCGCTGTAGACGTTCCTGAGGAGAGGTCACGAAAGTTCCATCCAATTTTTTGATATTGTCATTTGTTGATGTTGTTTTGCCACTTAACCGTCTGGTACAGCGTCCGGTACTCATGCCTTGACGCTGCTTCTTCCATGTCAGCCGCGATGTTATTCCAGTAAGCTTCCCGTTCCAATTTCATTTTCTGTCGAACTTCTTTGTTCAATCGTCGGTATTGTTTGAAATCGACGTGTTTCATTTGCTTCCGCTGGTCGACTAGATTGAGACAGTCGTCCGATATCCATTGCTGCGTCCGTCGACGGATGGGCGGACACAGCTCCGTTGCACACCCCACAATAGACTCAGAAAGTTGTTTTTCTTCTATGTTGATATCGACTGGTATCGTGAGTGCTGCAAATTTGTTGGATAATGCGATTTGAAATTTTCGGCTGGTTTCAGGGTCTCGCAGACAGGCCCAGTTCCTCTTGGCTGATGGTGGTGCCTTTTTCTTTGCTCTTTGTAATTTCAATTGTAGTTTCACTCGTACAAGATAATGGTCTGATCCACAGTCGGGTCCACGCATCGCACGTACATCTTTGAGCGTCGATCGGAATCTGGTGTTGACCAAAATGTAGTCCAACATCGCCGAATCGTTGCCGGATGGATTTCGCCACGTGAGTTGATGTTTGAGGGGGTGACGAAAGATGCTGTTGCCGATGATCAAGTTGTTTGACGCTGCAAATGATAAGAGGCGTAATCCGTTGTCATTTATTTCCCCGTATCCGAATTTTCCCATCGTTTCTTCCCAACCGGTTCGATCTGCACCCGTATGTGCATTAAAGTCGCCCATAAGTACGATTAATTCGGTTTGGGGTATTGTATCCAGTGTGTGTTGAAACTGGGCATAAAATTCATCCTTGTTTGTGTCCGGGCTGGTCTCAGTTGGGGCGTAGACGGATACGATATGGGTCTTAATCGTTCCATCAATAGTGATAACCGCCAGACGCTCGGATATCGGTTGGAATGCGATAACACTGGCAGAGGCCCGTCGATCAACCATAAAGCCAACGCCCGCAGAATAGAATAGCGTCATCGTCTCGTCGATTGATGGTGGGTCAACCTTCATTGTCCCAGATCCTGTGAGCCGCAGTTCTGATAATGCACATATCGATATTTTGCATTTCAATAATTCCTTGGCGATAATTTACTTTTGACCAACGTGATGTCCCGTTCGAACATTCCATGCGGCGATTTGTATTTCTGATTTCGGTGTGATTAACCTGAGTCTTTGGCCAGTAGTCCACTTCTCACCAGCATCCCTGGTTCCCAAAGCTGGCGCATCGGCTGCCCCGGATGCGGTAGCATTAATTCGTAAGTGGTTAAGTCGTGTATCCATGCGGTTTCTTGCCTAGTTTCTTCGGTTTCCCGATTCTGGTCGGCGCGGCAGGTCGACCACCCTCCTCCTTTCACACCCTGGGCTTGGGACCAGACGACGGCGGAGGCGACGGTGTATTAGGTCGAAAAAGGAGGGAGAGCAAAAAATACGTTTATGTCACTTTGACATTAAAACGTAAAAAAAAATAAATGTGTAATAACTTAAATGTGTGTGGTAGGGATAAGAGTTTCTATTTATTTACAATTCTTAGGAGTACATCTATTTTTCATGATTTTTTTGTACGACTAAGGTTCATCCAAGATATCTTGAATATATTAAGATACATCTAACCAACTAAGCCTACATCTTCCAAGAAGAAATGTATGAGTGATGAGTGACTATAGATCCAGCTATATAATTCTAAAAAAGATAGCTCTGTAGAGTTGGGACAAAGGGAAGGAATTTGAATATCATAAATTTAATAGTGCTAAGATTTAGAATATATGAATTACAACATGTTTAATATGTTAATGAATATTACCTATATGTAAAAAATAATTGTACTATAAAGGGTGAAAAATTAAGACTGTCCTAAATTTAAACTAAATTTAAAAAGAAACGAAACAAGTTGGACATATTTTATTAAACATTATAAAGAAAAATCTAAAATTTAATACCAAGTTAAATGCTTAGTCCCAAATCAACAAATAATACTTAGAAATTACATCGATTAGATCATCTCTGTTGGCTTCGATGCATAACTGAGATCGATATAACAATGAACGCATGACGCGCTATCACATTTATGACGAAATCTGACCGATAGCTTCTCCAATGTTTCGTTTTAAGTTATTCAGGATTTAAGGTCCGTTCTGATAAGTAGATTTAACATGACCCCATAAAAATAATTCAAAGCCGACAAAACCGGAGGGCAAGGAGGCCACAGTCGATTCCCACGCTGGGAGATCAGACTACCAAGAAAGAACTCTTATAACACACATATACACGTAGGATACATGAGGCCTTGCACCATCATGCTGATACCAAATATCGTTTTTGGGTAATCGGAGATGAGCGATGTCTTGCATTAAGAGCGTTTGTAGCATCTCGACATAACGTTCACTATTTGCAATCACTGCGTTTCCTATTTCTGTTTAAAAAAATATGGTCCCAATACTCCAGCTGATCATATTTCACATAATACATTTTGAGAATGGTCGTCAGACCAGTAACGTAAATTTTGTTTGCTCTCCTTCCCATGCAATTGAAAATGTGCGTCGTCACTTATTTTTATTATTTTGTTGAAACAATTGTTCGCCTGCCCAAAACCATCGACTGAATTCTGAACAAGAGTTTCGGACTATTCGAAGAAGTTCTTGGGATCCTTGGCATTTGTAAGGCCGAGAGGGTAAATCTTTCTTTAAAATTGTTTTTAACGACGCACGTGAAATTCCTATTGGATTGGAATTGTTTTCAATCCTATTCCTTAATTGCAAAGTATTCACTTCTATTCTAGCCGTTTGTTTCCTATCTGTAAGGTTACAGTCATTAAGAGAACCTATTTGACGATATTTTTCCACCCACCTTGCAATTCTTCATCAATTTGGTGGCGCTGGAAAATTAAACTGTTGTCGAAATCACTTGTGAGTTTGAAAAATGGAGTTTGTTCATATAAAATGCTCTACATAGCAGTCTTCTGTGCCACCGCAGAGTGGTCGAAAAATGGTAGTCAGCGAATGAATTTATTTCTAAAGAATCTTGTAAACGTTGCTTGTTATTGATTGGTGTGTATTATTCTAAAAGAAAATTGGAATATCTATTTTCCCTGAGACGCTACGTTCGTTCAAATTTACCCTTCTCGGCAAAGCGCGACCAAGTGTAGCGGCTCTGAAATATCATTGTTAATTCAAGTGCGTGTAACTTTTTATTAACCGGTTTACTGACCGACGCACCGGTTCACTGTCAAAAAAACTAGAATGTTCACTGAATATTATACAGTTGAAGGTCTCTTTGAAGTAATGCTAACGCGGTTCCGGAAGTGGAGTGCTTATCCCGGGGGGAGGTGGTTTTAGTGGGTATACTTTCTCTGGAAGAGAAGGAGTCCCACAATACCCAGGTAGTGGGTGCCTTTAAAAGGTTTCCCCTTCCTCCTAAAACAAAAATTGAAGTTATAGCAAATAAGTTTATTTTTCATTCTTATTGCACTTTGATGGCCGGTAACGAGTTAACTCGTCTTGACATGCCCAAATTTTGTTGACCGGTGACGAGTTGACTCGTCATTGTACTGGCATTATCTATTTCAATTTTTGATACCCAGGGCGATGTAGAATATTGCAAAAACTTAAATCGGGTCCCCTCGTCACAAACATTATCGCATGATTCACATGCTTTCTTCTCAATATAATAAAAGGTACTTGCGCAAGAGCCATAAAAGTGGTAAGAGGCCATTCGTAAATTACGTAAGGCATTTTTTAGGCTAATTTAGCCCTCTCCCCCATCATTGTAAGATATCGTATGATTTTAGTTACCCCCATAAGATAATAATTAAGAAATGGACATTTCAATAAAAAAAAGAGCCGTTTAATCAAATAATATTATTTTTTTTGAATTTTTTTATAAGCACATCAGATATTTGACCGGAATAAAACCAGTAAAAAAACTGGAGTATTCAGAAAAGTGGATATTTTATCCAAATTTTATTTATCCATTGACTAACTAACCAGTCTGATATTGAGTTAATGACAGGCATGCCTGGTTCATAATTTGGTTATTCAGGTTCTTTCAATGTTTCAATATCAATTTCCTCATTCGTACCACTCTACATCGATTGAATATTACACTGGTCAATACAAGTTTTGTTACCTTTACTTTTTTTACTGTTATTGGGTATTTCTATGACCCTGACTATGAAAAAAATATTGGGAGATTTCTAGCAGCTTTACCTTTTGAAATATACAGTTTTATTATTTTGACAAAAAATACAGAAAAATAATACATTATGTTAACAAAATTTCTATTCAACACTAGGTTGATCTTTTAAAAGATTTCCTTGAATGAACGACTTTAGGTAGATCTCGTTGCAAACTCCAGCAGTAGTCTGCCATCATATGTGAGCCCGACCACCCCTGATAACTCTCTTGCATTGCTCGAAGATCCTGATGAAATCTTTCATCCTGCTTCTAACTAAAATCACCCAGATTTTGTGGAAATCGGTCTAAATGCGAGTACAGGAAGTGGATTTTTATGCTCATGCTGATACCTAGCTGATGTAGTATTGTTGTAAGTAAAGTATTGTTGATACGCAGTTCACAAAGTAGGTTTTCGATATTTTGCAAATATATAGTCACCATAAATGTAGCAAAAACAATAGGGATTAAGCACACAACATCTTCTTGACGAAGCCATATCGAAAAATACAACAAAACATATTTTAGTGTCCAAAAAAAAAAAACGAAAATCTAAGTAAAAATAGTAGCTATAACTCAAAAACAAAAGCTGTTAGAGAAAAATTGTTGACATATTTAAAAAATATGCGTCAATTTGAGATAGAAACAAAAAAAAATCAGGGGAAACAAACAATTTTATTTTTTTTGTTGACCAGTGTTATTATTGTATGAAGCGACAAACTCTGTCCAGCTCGACGACGTATCAATGTAATTGGTTGAACTTTCTCAGTTCGAGCACAGTTATGCTTATGAACTAACTGACGATGAGTTCTAACATTTTTTATTGAAGCGAAGTACATTCCACATGCTTGACTTGATATTCGTCCAATCAATTGCGTTTGGACTGTCGGACAATAAAAGTCATATGGTGTTGAAATAAAGCATGGACAACTAGCAATCTCAATGTTTAAACATACACGCACAAATAAGTAACAAAAATTAGCATTTACTTGGTCTTTTGTAAGTGGGATATGCAAAGTTTCTGTTTGCTGAAGAGGACAATGTGGTGGAATAAATCTATCTTGTAGAATTATTCGCAAACTACTTCTTTATTTTCCACAACATTCAGGCACGGTACATTTGCAAATTTGCACAAATACTAAGATTCCCTTACATGTCTATAGTACCAATCAGTAGTCCATTCTACTTTAAGTACATTAACATTATCACTTGCAGGATTTATATATTCGGCGACAAATGGTTCTTCATCAATAATTAAAGTTCTCCATATTTGTCCCAAAATATCACCAGATAATTATAGTTCCAGTTCATTATCGATTGTACATCGTTTATCATGGAGATGATTTCCAAAGGAATCATACGGCAAGACGAGTCTAGCTAATTGATGACTCAAAGGAGCCATTCGTCGCTCGACTCGATTAAAACAACTTCGTCCCGGAGCGTTAGTGATAATAAATATAGCATAAAGATCTAATTTTCGAAAAGAGAAATCGCATGGCACATATCTTGAGGAAATCGTGGATTTCCATCAGGTCCTCCATCAACAGTGATGATTACAACTAGTTTTACGCGATTATCATCGCTTTTGACTAAATATTGAGATTCCTTCAACTCCACGAGGCGCTCAAAATTTATACTATGAGTGCGTGCAGATGATAAATAATGTTTCCCTGATCTGATTGCAATGTACGCAGGTACACTGTATGTTACTGCTTTCAGTTCGCCCATTCCTTAAGGAGAGATTTTAAAACCTGCATAAACGGAAGGTATTAATTTATATTTTTCCGCTACAACCCAGCTGTGATCTGGAAAGCGAACTCTATACTCCATATGCATCAGAAAGGGTGCTTGTTTATCTACAGCAGTTTTACCAATTAGTAAACGTGCTTTGCCGTCCTGCGACAAAAAGAAATCTTGAGCTGGACCATGTATTGAGGCGCGAGACTCGATATCTCAAAAAAAATTTAGCATATGGAGGACTTTTGTTTTCATCATTCATTGCTCTAGCTAACTTGACCGGTTCTGTAACTAACCTGTTTTTTTCCTGAGTTCTAGATGAGCACCTAGATAAAAGATGAAGATGGGTGGCACTCCTTGATAGATTAAAACCTAACGTATGAAGTTCTTTAACTGAATCATCTAATATTCAACAGCTGATTTTCTTCTTCTGATTTCAGTTCGTCGTTTTTCATCTGCACCACCTCCGAATCTTGCAATATTAACTATAACTTTTAAAAGTTCAGCTCAATCTGAACTTTTAAAAGTTCAACGGAAAAAAGTTTTTAAAAGTTTGGATGTGTTTAATAAATAACCGTTTTACATTTATATTTTCTAATTTTTATGATCTTGTTTAGTCGTGTCCGCTTTATATAAAAAATACTTTCCTTGCTATTTATATTTTTATCACATACATTTTATCTCATACAATGAAGGAACGTAACGGCGAAGAACTTTTCAATAAATTATACGCAGTTCTTTGAATGGCTGAGTGATTCCTAAATAAATTGTACTGATTCCGAAAGTGATGAATCAGACATTATACCACCAAAATGGCAAAAAAAGTTATAGAAGCCGATAGTGAAACCGATTTTGAGGATTGGAATGAAAGTGACATTACACCTTCTTTGGGGGATTATTAAAACATTTCGGGGATAACTGCAGAATTAAGTATACACCGAGCATCAGTGAAATGCCTTTCACCTGGAAAATAAGACTGCAAAATATAACCCAAAAGTCACTTTTGGTGGTTTTACAGTACCTACAACATCATGGGGTGCTGATGCCCACATATTAAGAACAAGTGCTCTAGCACTTGTCTATTCTTCGACTGAGTACTGCTCTGTGGTGTGGGTTAATATATGCCACACTCAGCTTGTGAATATTCAGCTTCATAACAGCTTGCATATCATTACTGGAACATTTCTCCGTACTGGAATTCAGTGGCTCTGGTGTTGAGTAATATTCCACCTCCTGAGATCAGAAGAGAAAGAAATATTGTCCATTTATGGGCAAACATCATCAAGAACATGGCACTACCAATAAACGAGGACGTCAGATAACTAAGAATATGTAGATTGCAGTCTCTCAAAACAGCCTGCAAAACTGCCCTGATGTTGATTAATGATAACTCCAATCTCAAGGACAAATGGATAAGTGGAAATTATTTATACCGCAAGGGATTCTGACAGTTGAGAATCCCACATTAAAACTCCCTGGCTTCAATCTACGTAGGTGTACCTGTAGTCGGCTTAATCGTATCAGATGTCGTGTGGGAAGAACAGTCTCAGTTCTTCATACATTCAAATTCAAATTCAATTTATTACCATAATCAAGCTATAGTACATAAAATACATGTAGCCAACAGAAATGTGTCACAATAACAAATAAACAAAAAGAAAATTTACAATAATAACATAAATATTAAATAAATATGTTACAAAAGCTTATTTGAGCTAAACTTTTGCTCTCAAGAAGTATTCTATGACGTAATGTTCTATGTCATAAATATATTTGAACACTTTTTCCTTGAATGTTCCAATATTTCTGCAATCCTTTAAGTGATTTAAGTGATAGGATCCTTTTTCAACAAGTTATAAGTTGTGTGCTGGTGTTATATAGCTGGTTTTGTTGTTTCTTGTGTTTATGCTGTGTAGATTCGTATGGTTTTTGAAATAGCTCTTATGATTAAATATAAAAATTAGCGTTTCAAATATGTATGTATACTCCTGCTGCTGTTAGTATGTTAGCGTTTTTAAAGAAACCTCTGCAAGATTGCTTGTAAATGTTTTTACACTTGTTTTTGCACCCTAAATATTTTTATTATGTTAAATGGGGTTAGACAGTCATCCCATACTGTGACTGTACTAACATTCCTCAAACAATGGCTCATGTAGTGTTGGATTGTCCCCTCCATGCCTTCCTTGGAAGTCTGGAGGACCTGCTCAACAGCTTGGATATAAAAATTTAAACACTTAGTTGTGTGTGAACAATTTTATTTGTATTGTACCGAACTTATGGATCTGTATTATTATTATTCTTTTTGTGTTTATATGTTTTTCTATTTTGCGTCTGTAATGGACTCATTAGAGCACTCATATGCGTGTGGTAATGGCTCGTCGAGTGCTGTAATTTTTTTAGTTAGTTAATTTATTTAAGGTTGGCACACAAACTCAGAGCTGTCAGTGTCAAATTTTCGGCGAGATAGTTTTGAGGTTATGTGATGTGTGGAAATCGCGAATACACAAATTTAATTAATTAATGGTAATAAACGTAATATTGTGTATTACCAATTAATGGTAATACACATAATGGTAATATAACAAAAATTTATTTTAAATTCTTTTCAATTGTACAAATATTAAAAATATTTATAGTAACATTGGATTCTTGAGCAGTAACACACCAGGAACATTATATACAGTGCCATTAATACTGTTGCTTTCTAATTGCAAATGTGGGGCACTAGAAGAACATCCAGGTAAGTTGATATTTGCTTGCTCAGATCCAAGCATTTTAGATATTTCAATCTTCTTTTTTAACGAAGCGTCAACATACCCCTCCGCAACAGTAGAAGACTTACATCCACCATGATTTTGTATTGTCAAAAAATCCCCACCATGGTTGGCCAAATGTGTCGTTCTTCGGAAACAATGTCCAGTATAAAGATCAGAGTTTGGTAATTTGAGAAATGTTGCAATGTCTTTTGATATTCTCCCCATAATATTAATTCCAATTGGACTATTAATACAATAACCGTTACGAAAATTTAAGAAAAATCTCTTATGCGTAACATTATTTACATAAGTTAGCATATTTTTTAAATAAGCCAATCCAATGAGGATCTGTAATTGCAAACAGTCTTGGAATGTAATTTTTTGTTTTAGATACAGACACAATGATGGAATCAGATCTGTATTCCATGTCATCGACAGATATTATCTGTTAATTCCAGACGCCTAAGTGCACCATTATAACCCATTATCAAGACAATCTAAAATGAATAGTAATGATTTAACGGATGAATGAAGTAACGGAATTATTTTTTGATATCTATTTTTTTCACTAAATAGTCTCAAACCAATTTACACCATTTCCAAATGAAAGAATTGTATAAAATTTCTACTAAAACCGAACCATGGACGAAAGTTACTACAAGCGATATGAAAAAGTTTCATGGGTTATTGATATTGATGGGACAAACTATAAAAGCTTCTTTCAGAGATTACTGGTCAATGGTTGGTTGAAGTACCAATATTCTCTAAAACCATGAGCAGGAATAGGTTCGAGCAAACCCTTACATTTTTCTGTATCAACGATAATGTTAAAAATGCAGCAACTAGACGGATTTTGTAAAATTCGGCCTCTATTGGATTACTTTGTTCTAAAAATTCTAAAACTTGTTTAATGCATTCAAAACTTACTCTAAAAAGTCACAAAATAAACTAAGATACAAAAAATTTCTACTAGGAGTAGCTAAGAAATGGATTTTTGTAGATTCAAATGAATGCAGCACACCACCTGGCAGTTCTTGTCGTACTTCTAAAAGGGCTCCTTACAAATATCCACTTTCCAGGCTTTCAGAAAAACTAAGTGGCCATGTTTTACTAGAAGGTGTGTAGTATGATCTTCTAAAGCAGGGGTCTCCAAACTTTCCAGCCTTAGGGCCATACTGATTACTCCAGTAAGTTCCGAGGGCCAAAACCATATTATCATTGTTGCCGGTGGTAAAAAGTGAAATAGTCCACTGATGAGAAAAAAAAACGAACAAATCGGACTAAAGTCCGCAAAACGGCAACACTGCATATTATTAATTTTCCTGTCATTATCTGTAATTTCTAGATTAGTCGTAGAGTACGAGCCATGAGGAGTAACGTGACACGACATCTGGTGGACACAAGCGGAAATAGGTAGTACCTTATATCGCTAACAGATGGCGCTAATAGCACGTACAGAATAATCTCGTTGGTGCGAGAAAGTTCTGGTGTCTTCCACTCACTTCTAGATGGCAGTAACTGGAATATATAAGAAGGCTAGTGTCCACCAGTCAGTTCCTATGATACTGTTGTGAAATAAAATAGTGCGTACCTCCTTAAAACGTGTTTGTGCGTGTTTAAGTTTAAGACATCTTTGTAACAGTATTTTGATTTGAATTGTTGCTTTTGTGTGTGATTTAGTAGTATGGAAAAGAAGCGAAAAATTGATTGTGAATGCAAAAAATTCAAAGATCAGTGGAACATTTAGTATTTCGTAATTGAGTCCAGTAACAAGGCGCTATGTTTGATTTGCAATGAAAGCATAGCCGTTCTCCAGGAATATAACATTAAACGTCATTATGAAACAAATATTTTCAAAATTACTCAAAATATACAGGAAGTTTGCGGACAGAAAAATTCGAAGCTATGAAGCGCGGATTGAAATCGCAGCAATCTTCATTTACAAAACTCAAAACTGAACAAAAGGCTGCAACTCGTGCCAGCTTTCGTGTGGCTCTTGAAATTGCAAAACGTGGAAAACCATTCACCGATGGAGAAATGATCAAAGAATGCATAATTGCAGTAGCCGAAGAAATGTGCCCTGAAAAGGTAAATTTATTAAAAACTGTCAGTATGTCAGCAAACACTGTGGCTCGAAGTATAGAAAACATCGCTGAAAATATATCCTCTCAACTGTTCGACAAAAATGGACATGTTGAGTGGTTTTCTTTGGCCTTGGATGAGTCAACGGATGTGTCAGATACTGCTCAGGTGTTGATTTATATTCGAGGAGTAGATAAAAGCTATGAAGTGCATGAAGAACTTCTTGATATGTATTGTATTCATGGCACAACTACTGGTACAGATATTTTTAAAGGAGTTGAAATGGCCATTAATCAAAATAACCTTCGATGGAAAAACTTGAAATGTATTACAACTGATGGAGGCAAAAACATGAGTGGGAAAGATAAAGGAGTGGTCGCTCTTGTGTCAAAGGCTGTAGAAAATGACGGTGGTTCAAAACCATTAGTCTTACATTGTATCATTCATCAACAATCTTTGTGCGGAAAATGTTTGGATATGTCTGAAGTTCTGAAACCAGTCATATCAACTGTTAATTTTATCAGATCTTTTGGGCTGAATCACCGACAATTCCGACAATTTATTGAAGAGATTGGAGAAAATGATTTACCTTATCATACTGCCGTACGTTGGCTTAGTTGTGGGAAAGTCCTTCAGCGCTTTTTTGAACTTCGAGCAGTTTAAGAACAAATATCAAAACTCATCTTTCTTGGAATTTTATAAGAGTCTTCCACTGACACGATTTGATAATTTGCATAAATTTGCTCGTGGGCTGTTTTCTGTTTTTGGTACTACTTATTTGTGTGAGAAGACCTTCTCCAAAATGAAGTACACAAAAAATGTTTACAGATCTAAATTAACTGATGAGCATCTTAAAAGTAAAATTAGTCCACAACTACAAACTATTGTCAGTGGAAAATGTCAATTACATAAATCTCATTAGTATTTCATATGTCATTATGCTTGTTATAAGTTATGTTTTTATTTAAAATGTATAAAATGTTAGTTGGATTCATTTAAATAATTTGTTAGTTATTATATACTGAAGTTAAATTTTCTGCATATTATACATGTCTTGACTCATTACAATTCTGTGTTTCTTTATCCAACTTATCACAAAAACAATAACAATAAGCCTACAACAATGTTATGAGTAGTTAGCCCATGATCATATCAATGTAGATGTCATATTAATAATTATTCAACATAAAATTAGAATACTTTAGTAAACTAAATTTAATTTGCTATAAAAAATATGTTCTCTAAAAGGAGTTTTCAAGTATGCTAGCTCTCTGCGGGCCGGACAAAATCCCCTGTTCTAAAGAAAGCGCAGCGAAAGGTGATATATCTGAAAAATTTATTGTATACCATTACACGTATGTGATTGCCATACAGTTTATCATACCAAAAAAAATTATTCAAATTTATTTAAAAAATATATACAAAGCTTAATTTTAATCCATTCAGTATAAATAAAATTTATTGGAGATTATTTAGAAAGTTTTACTTTCATATTCAATTACAAAAATTGCCGGTGATATGGCAAAGTTTCTATGTAAAATTGCCATCAGCAAAGTGTCTGACCAAGTGTCAAAGTCTAAAAATAGGACACTCATAATTTGTCACCGATTATAATATACTCAAAATTTGTCTGATTCTATTGAATTTGAATATTTTTAAACCTTAGTTTACAATCTTATCTTTTCAACTACTACTAAGGTTATTTTCGTTACTTCTTTTTTACAATTATAATACTTGTGTTTACTATGTGTTTTGCAAATCCACAATTATGCTTTAGTTTCTGGAGCATTTTTTATATTCCTATCTGTATTAAATGTTGGTTCTGTTTTGTTAATGGGAATGGGATTTAAAAAAAAAAATTATAACATTTATATTTATTTGACTGTAAAGTATCGGTGGCTTTCTGTCATCTTAATCATAGGCTGTAAATAAGTTATTTCTGCTTAAAGAGTTTAAATTAAAAAGCACGTTTTGACAATGGGCAATAAAAAATTAAATTATTATTTGTACCGAAACTTTAAGTGGCTTTACAGGTAAATTCATAAATATAAATGTTATAAAAAGCCTTTAATAATATCCCATTCCCAATAACAAAACAAATTATTCTTGTGTGTGTCGGTGAATTCTTTGATCAATTATGTAAAATAAATTTATCATACCTCTGTAGTAGTACTACCTACCATCTCTTTGTATTTCCTACTCAAGAATTTTTCAATGGCCTCTCATATTTTCCGTCCTGTTCGTAGTTTCTTGCTATATAGCATTTCTGCTCTTTAAATTGTCTTCTTCAAGGAGCTAAAGTATAACGGTTTTAGTGAATCCGGAACCGTTTGACAACTGCAAGTCAGCAAGAAAAATGTTTCTGCTAGGCGTAAAGATTGTGTTATAAACGTGAAGTTCATTTGAATTGAAGCTCATGCTTCAACTGCTATAAATGCACATGTTTGGTCATAGGGAGGGATGGGATATCACTTACTCACGCAACAGGTAATAAAAACGCACGTTTTTGACATATTAAATATTTTTTGTCTTGTTTAATTGTAACATAATTTTGGCTAGATTTTTTGAAAATAAAGCAAATAACTAAAAAATGTTATCAGTCTCAAAGTTAGAAAAATATTTCTCAATTATATGAATTCATCCCAAAGCTACCAATGGTAGGGAGGTTCAAGCACCCCTGATTTTAACCTGAGGATTGGGCATGGTGTTTAAAACACCCAATCTATAATCTAAACCAAAAAAAAATTTTTTTTAAATTTTGAACAGTATCTAAATCACAAAAATATTCTACAAAAGTAAATATTTTAAGTTGTTTAACATTTTTACTTATCTTAGATTCGACTTGGCCAACAAGGGTTTATCGAACGTGTTGTTAGAGCTTCCTCGTTTGGTATTATTGTATGTTTTTGGTTCTGGCAATTTAGTGTTGACATCATCTACTGGGACACTGATTACGTCATCTATTTCAGGATACAGAAAAGTATTTCTTGTTTTTCTCAGACTACTGAACTTGATAGCAGCGGTGGAGTGACTGATTTCTACAATTCAACCGACATAAGGCAGACAAAATACAATTTTGTTTGTTTCAAATTTAACGAGCACAAAATCTTTGACTCAAGTTTCTATCTATCACAATTACATCATCATCTTCGTCAAACTCTTCTTCTGATGTTTCTGCCACAAATGAACCTTCAGATCTGTCTACATATGCTAGGGAAATATTTTCTATTTCACTATCGCTTCTGCTCATTTGCCTTTTTTCACTCTATTCTATGTCAGTTCTCTTGAATATTTAGGAATCTTATTCTATATCTTTTCTATAGTCAATTTTTAGAATTATTTTTTCGATCTTGTTCCTGTTCTATAATTTGTATTACGAAACGAACTAGTTTATTTATTTTTTTATCTATTTGGAGTGTTGTGGAACATACTGCGATGCTTATTGAGAATACTCTTTGAGCAAGACCAGAAACAAAAATCAAATAGTTTACGAAATCTCATAGCTTATTCCAATTTATTATATTATTTTTACTTATTATATTATATATTATTTTAAATTTTATGTCTTCTTTGCAGCCCTTGAAGTCTTTCTCTGGCAGCCTGTTTTCTTACTTCTGTCTAACCACAGTTCCTTTTTCGTGCGCCATGAAATCCTAGATTTTGTTCGGTTTGAGATGTCTTCCGAATTCAGTCCATACTGTTCCGAGAGAACTGTTCTGGGATCCTTTCTCACCTCCCTGAACGATTTTTTAGAGTCTTCAGGTCTACTGTCAAGTATTTTAAAAATTCTTTTTGTTATTCTCTTCTCATCCATTCTAAATAAATGCCCATATATTGCGAGACTCGTTTTTCTCATGGATTCAATCAGTATTTAATTGCCCTGGTAAAGTTCTTCCCTTCCATTTAACCAATACTGCCCATCCACGATCTTTGGACCCATTGTCTTACGAAGGATCTTCCTTTCAAATTTCTCAGCTTTTAGAGTCCTGTTTTCCGTGTCTTTTGGCGGCATTCGCTAGCACACAGGCATACCCTTTTAATCACTGTATTGTAGTGTCTCCGTTTAGCTCCATTTGAGATGGCTTTCTTCTTGTATAAAGCATATGTTACGCCAAAAGCCGCTGCCATCTTCTCCCGTCTGGTGTTGTTAGCTTCTCTTTCACTGGGTTTTAACTGCACGATTTGACCCAGATATTTACAGCTGACAATTCTTTCTATCTTACCATACTCGGTCTTCAGGCAACGGGGGGCTCTTTGTGTCATATACTTCGTTTATTCAAAGGAAGTCTGTAATCCTGCTTTGTCTGCTTGATCGGTTAATATATTTAGATGTTCTATAGCTGTGTCAGTACTTCTAGAAAGAAGCGCAAGGTCACTGGCAAAAGCAAGGCACTTGATCTTGACGCCATTCTTTGATCCTCTAAAGTATACGTGCTTAAGTCGTCCTTTAATGTCTAGTTCTTTCTCCCATTCCTGAATAATCTTCTCCAAGACACAGTTGAATAGAACTGATGAGAGTCCATCACCTTGTTTGACTCCTGTTTTAGTTCCCTGGATACGTCTCCCATATAGTTTACTTTGGAATGTGTTCCTGTTAGCGTCAGCTTCACAATTTCTCTTGTTTTGTCGTCTATGCCAAATTCCACCAGTGTGCTAAACAGCACTTCCTTGTCAATAGAATCATAAGCTTTCTAGAAGTCTACAAAAATTACTACTAGCTCTTTTTAAATATAGTTCTAGACTATTCGCTTCAGGATTCAGATTTGTGCGCTTGTTGATCCAATTGATATTCACCAATTTGGTGATCCACTTTCTCTACAAGTCTCTTTTGCAGCGCATTATACGGTGCCTTATATGTTACAGGAACTATGGAAATGCCACGGTAGTTGGGATCATCATCTTTGTTGTGTAAGGGTGATAGCATCTTCAGGGATAACTTCAGTTTCCCATATCTTTTCCATTTTTGCTTTAAAATTTGGATTGTGATTTCTCCAACACAATTTAGCATCTCTGCTGTGACGGAGTCTTCCCCTGCTGCTTTACTCAGTCTTCGATTATTTCAGAACTTCTTCATCTGGTGGGATTGAATTTTCATTCTGTTGCTTTGGGTCTTCTCTTGACTATTTATTTTTTGGTGTCGCAATTCGACAATTTCTCAAAATTTTCTCTCGTTTTTTTTCCTTCTTCCCTTCAAAAACCCATGCTGTACGGCTGATATACACTTATTTGGCTTTTAAAGGTCCTGTAGTAAGTTCCACTGTTATTCCTCTTTAATTCTGTGTCAATATTCTGAATTTATTCTCAAACATGTTTCCTTTTGGCTCGCCATAAATTTCTTTAATTAACAATTAAAAATAATATTTTTTTAAAATAGGAGTAGAATTGGTTTATATAAAGTTGAACATAATACCTGTCCAGGATTAGTTTAGAATCAAAAATTAGTGGTCGAGTTTATATAAATATCTATTGTTCAGTACTTATTAGTTTTGTGTAATTAACCCTACCTATATCATTTACTTGAACCCTCTGTACTTCTTTCTATTGTCTAACTTTAATTGGGATTTAAAGAATAGATTTTAATTTAGTACAAGTTTATTTATCATTTTACATACAGTCATAATTAGTATTAAATATTCATAAGAGAATTTATTTATTAACTATGTATTTAAATAATATTTGTGTGAGGTATGTAGTATGGAAACATCGATATTTAAAGCACACAAGCGGATGGACCGCATGCAAATGGTTTCGCAATTTATTTATATGGCGAGTTGTTGGATCGTAATTTAATGAATCGCTCTACCGCGAAGAAGCTTAATTTTATATCAAAACTTCCGCAAAGTGTTATAATAGAATTCAATTTTCCCAATTTAACTCGCAAAATTTATTTTCCATTATTATATCTGTATTACGCAAATTTTATAATGACGACTTCGTTAACACCCCGAACAAAAGTTTGTTGCATAATTTATCTATTTCGTAAAATACCTGTAGAAGAATATGACGACATTTCTTGCAATAAATCTATAGACACACAAAAAAATACTAATTAAAGTATAGTAAGGAAAACTTTTTTCTTTTAATACTAATGGAATTATTGACTGTGGTAAGAAATTGCATTTGGTAATAGCAGGTCGCATTAATCGCGTATATGTCCCATAGGTCATTTAGAAATTATGAGCCCCATTAGACCAATTTGCTCTTAACGCAAAATCGAACCAACGACCTGTAACGTCGACTCGATGTTTAACCGACCGGAAGCGATTCTGTGGCTTTTGTTGATGTTAGTTGTTTATTACGTGCACAAGTTTACTCGTTGCACCAAAAACATTGCCTTAAATTAATTTTTATTCTTCGCCCTCTCGTTCGGCATAACGTGACTAATATATAGGGGAAATTTTCTTATTCGCGAACATTTCTCCGCAACATTTTGCACGAAAGTTTTTCCATTAAGAGATTTATTTCATTACACGGAAAATAAAGTGATTTCCCCGAGTCCAAATGAAAATGACCCGAATCCCTCTCACTTTTATATTTGCACATAATTTCCATGGAGATAAAGTTTCACCGGAATGCGAACCTTTTTTTTTGCCAAAAAGGGATATATTTATTAAGGCATAAAATTCTCGAAGTTTTATGAAAATCGCAAACCTTGTGCAATAACATAAAATACCTTTCACTATTTTTTTTTTAAATAGGCAAATAAAATTTTTAATTTTATCTCGCATGTTAGAATTGATGATATGAATAAATTGAAATTTTGGAGTTATATTTTAAAAACAATGAAGAGGCAAATCGACAAGCTACCATTTCAGAGACATATTCATTCTCACTAATTATCAAGTTTAAAATGGTTTTACACACTAAAGTCGCAAGTAGATATAATTGATTATATAGGCAGCTCAATAGTTTTCACCTATAAAGAAGACCAGTTTCACATCAATATTATTCAGCGCTGTACAGCCCACGGGCCGCATGTATTCCATTAATGCTTTGGGCAGAACCCTTATGGTTTAGTTGCAAGTCCATGAACCTTTTCAGTTGAGGGAGATATATTACATAGAAAAAATTATCAAATAATATATATTTCAGCTTTAAGCATATGTTATTAACATTAAAACCTAATGTGTCATATTTACTATTACCAAGATTACTCTTAAGGTTTCTTAAGGTTTTTATATAAAATGCAATTTATTTTAGAATAGCAGGTAATCTACTAGGTTATCAAACATTTCTTGGTTTTTATTTCAATTTGGTACCAACATATCAAACTATTATTAAAAGCAGTGTTTTTTAACCTTTTTGCTTCTCTTGACCATATTGGAAGAGTTCATGGCCAAGAACCATATTGGAAGAACTCAACAATATTACAATAGCCTAAGAGAAAAAGGAAATCTTTATTTAGTACGTTTTCATAATTCACATATTTCCATTATTTGAAAATATTTCGTTTCAACTGAAAAATACAAATATGTATAAAGATTTTAGGCTTGGTGAAACTTCTTTGATTGGTTTACACCATTAAAATAATAATTATTTATTATTATTTGTTACAGGCCAGCTAAGGACCACATCAAAATAACTATTTATTTACTTTTTCTTTCCTCTTCCTCCATCTCTCTTTTATTTTCCCAGAATGAGATTTTTCTTTTCATCTAAACATTTGACACCAATTGTTTTTCTGTTTGTTTTAGCTTTCTGAAAACCTCTAAGTTTCTTGACTTCTTCTCTGAATTTGTCTTTCTTGAGCAAGGTCTCCTGTTTAATCTGCATTTCTTCTCAGTCCATTTTTTGGCTTGCCTCCCCATCCATTATCCTTGTCTGTTTGCCTGTTCTGGATGAACGTATGGATCTTCTTTGTCAATCTGTCCTCCACCATTCTCTCTAGTCCCATAGAGTATAACACGTCTTTTCCTGATCTCGTCTGTTATTTTAAGTCAGAATGAGTGCACTTCCTTATTTGGCCACAAAACCCAATTGCAATTTTTGTTTTTGATTGGACCTAATATTTTTCGTAGAATTCTTCTTTCCATCTTTTCCAAATCTTCTAATGCCATTTTGCATCCGGTTAAAAGTGGTGTTTCCCGCCCCATAGAGAACTTCTGGTTTTACAACTGTATTATATTGCCTTAATTTAGCATCTTTAGAAAAACACTTTATATTGTACAGATTTCTCACTTTAATGTATAATAACTTATTTAATAACTTTTAATTTTTTCGGTTCTGATTTTAATTGCTCGCTTTTACACTTTTTATGTTTATATTTTCACCCAAATATTTAGAGTTGTCACTTTTATTGATGTTGCTATATTTGTTTTTAAAATTTATTGGTGGATTACTTTCATTGGTCGTGTATTCTGTCATTTCGAAAGATACTTGTAGACCTGCCTTCACAGCTGTTTTCTTCAAAAGTTCTAGTCTTTTCTTCTCATTCTCTAAGGCATCTATTATTACGAGATCGTCTGCAAAGGCCAACAGCAATTTATTGCTTCTTTCGATCTACCCAACTTTAGGTAGTTATTTACTTTTTGATTTTCTTCTTCCATTTTCCATTCTCTTTTTTCTTTTCCAGCACAGAGTTGAATAATACTGGTGACAAACCGTCTCTTTGTCGGACTCCTGATACTAATTTGAAGGGACTAGAGATTTTTCCAAGGAATTTAGCTTTAGATACTGTGTTTGTAAGAGTTTGTTTATTTATTTTCAGTTTTTCTATCTACTGCAAATTCCTTCAGGGTTTTCAGGAAGGAGTTCCTATCTATTGAATCGTATGCTTTTTAAAATCGACAAATATTAGCACAATCTTTTTATTTGATATTTTCATGTACTTAATTATTTGTTTAAGGATTTGAATTTGCCCTGGGAAGGATCTGTTACTCCTAAATCCAGCTTGATATTCTCCAATTTGTTTGTCTAAATGAGGATTTATTATGTCTAGAAAAACTTACGATAATATTTTGTATTCCAAGGGTAGTAATGAATTCCTCTAATATTATTTATATCTGTCTTGTCCCCTTTTAGAATTTCTGCTGTCAGGGCGTCTTCACCTGGGGCTTTGTTGTGCTTTAATTGTTTGATTTCACTTTTAATCATATCGATGGTTGGTGGTTTAGAATCTTCATTTGGTGTATTATCAAGGAATTCTAGTTGTTTGGTCGATTTCAAACAATTCACTCGGACAATTCAATAGTTTTTCAAAGTATGCTGCCAGTAGATTGCAGTTTTCTTCATTGTTAAGTGCAAGTTTTCCATTATCTTTCCTGATGGATAGCGACTGTGGAATGTAACCAGATATATAGTTTTTGATTGTCTTGTAGTAGTCTCTTGTGTTATATTTTTTTAAAATGCTCTTTTATATTAAGTTGCCCCTTTTCAAAGCACCTCTTTTCTGCCCTAATAATTTTATCGGCTCCCTTCGTCTCCATTTACTGTTTACCATTTACTGATTCTACAATTACTGCTAGTTTTCCTGCTATACAAGTTGTTCCAGGCTGTCTTTTTAAGTTTAAGTGCTTCTTCATATTTATTATTCCACCATCTACGCTTCCTCTGTTTGTCCTCTGGGGCTATTTCAAATGCAATACGTTTAATTGTTTCTGTAAAATTGTTGGCATCAATTCATTCACTTCCTTCAGCCTCTCCTAATAATCACATTATACTCGTGCTTCGTCCTCAAGATTAGTACCTAAAATGTTTAAACTACCTGTAGTAACACGCAGTTGCCACTATTCCACTATATTTGAGAGTAAAAAATACAAGAATTCTGTATACTCCCTGACGCCCTCTATTTACGCCCCGGGCCCATCATTCACGTTTCAGTGTTCAACCACTTAACACGTTTAGCAAATCACAAAGAAAGAAAAACGCAGATGTTTTTTTTAAAGATTTTTTAATCTTTGTTATCCCGTGAGTTCAAGACTCAGCGGGAACAAACATGATCATGATTATTTTTCTAAAAAGATCCGCAAATCAAAACAAACAAGAAAAGCTGAAAAAGAGGATTAGGAGACAAAGAGCACGAGTGACGCCGATCAAGGCCAAAGTAGATAAACAAATTATTACCCATTTCAAAATAACTAACCCTATAAGAGTGCTGTGCACTGAGCAGTGCATTCTAATATTCTATTCTAGTAACTAATAAGAATGCAGGGACGCATATTAATATTATTTATATTATTTATGTTATATGTATGTATGTATATGCGTATATGTATGTATGTATGTGTGTATGTATATATGTATATATGTTATATATTATATGCCGGAGCAGTTTGTGCGACTGTCTCAATATATAATATAAGGAAATGGGCCAAGGATGGACGTATATTAATGTTATTTATGTGTAACCCTATAAGAATACACTGAGCAGTGCATTCTAATATTCTATTGTAGTAACTAATAATAATGCAGGGACAGATATTATTATTATATATGTTATATATATATATATATATATATATATATATATATATATATATATATATATATATATATATATATATATTTATATTTATGTTAAATATTATATGCCTGAGCAGTTTGTGCGACTGTCTCAATATATAATATAAGGCAATGGGCCAAAAGATGGACGTATATTAATATTATTTATGTGAACTAGTACATATCCCTTCTTTAGGGGAAAACAAATTATTATATGCCATAGCGCTCTGTGGGACTGTCTCAATATATAATATAAGGAAATGGGCCAAGGATAGACGTATATTAATATTATTTATGTGTACTAGTACATATCCTTTGTTTTGGGGGAAAATAAATTAATATTATATGCCGGAGCAGTTTGTGCGACTGTCTCAATATATAATATAAGGAAATGGGCCAAATATGGACGTATATTAATATTATTTATGTGTGCTAGTACATATCCCTTCTTTAGGAGAAAAACAAATTATAATATGCCAGAGCAGTCTGTGGGACTGTCTCAATATATAATATAAGGAAATGGGTCAACGATAGACGTATATTAATATTATCTTTGTGTACTAGTACATATCCCTTGTTTGGGGGAAAACAAATTATTGATTAAATTCAATCAATATAATATGAATAGATTGATAGATATAACATCAATGGCGGATAGTTCCCTAAGGCAGTACGATGTGTGCTTGAAACTATGGTTTAGTCGTTGTCAAGAGGAGGCAATCGATATGGTAGCCAATATGGGTCCCTGAAACAAGTATAGAGCAACTTTATCCTATCAATGAACAAAATGATGAACAATGACAATATCACGTGGGATACACCAGTTGCCTTAGACTCCCTGGTTGAGTGGTACCCGAATGAAGAACTTTCGCTGGAAAAGCTCTCAAGAAAATCCATAACTCTATTAGCCCGTCCATGCGGCTAATACTGGTCATAGAGTACAAACCCTTTCAAGGTTAAATATAAGAAGTGTTGAGATTAATTCATCTAAAGTTATTATAAAGATACCAGTTTCGATCAATACATCTAGAGTAGAGGCTAACCAACCAGTGCTATGTTAACCTCTTTTCCCTTGAAAAGAAGTCTGCCCAGCTACGACTCTAATTGATTACATTAATAGGTTCAAGGACCTACAAAACACGAATACTCCTTCTATCCGTTATAAAGAACCGCACAAGGTTGTGTTAACCCAGACTTTAAGCCGTTGCGTTGGATTAAATTCACACCAAAGGACAGTGGAATAGATGCGTCCACTTCTCAGCGCATAGTACGCGCCACGCGGCGGCATCAAAAGCCTACTAGCTAGGAGTAAATGCAGACGAAAGAAGGAGAACTGTACCTCTCGTACATTCCGAAAATTCTATAATCAAACAATTGGAGGAGGATAAATTATTAGCGAGCGATAACCTGTAGATAGGTTCTTGGGTCCTGTCTATGAAGAAACTAACATTAATTCAATGCTATTGTTTGAATTCGAGGATATTTCCTGAACCTGTACTCTCAATATCTATAGGTAGTTTAAACATTTCAGGTACTAATCTTGAGGACGAAGCACGAGTATAATTAATAATTAAACGGACTTACCTAAGTGAAGTTCTATAATAATTATATGAAGTGCTTCGTCCGAAAGATTAGTAGCACCCACCCACCCGAACACAAATGGTTCCCAACAGGTCCGGAAATATCGGTTCTAAACTGTCTCTAAACTACATGATGGGCTCGGGACGGAAATAGAGGAATAGAAAATAGAGGAATCAGGGAATATACAGAGTTCTTTTATTTTTTACTCTTAATATAGTGGCATAGTGGCAACACTGCGTGTTACTACAGGTAGTTTAAACATTTCAGGTACTATTTCGTCTTTTCGGACGAAACGCTTCGTATAATTATAATAGAACTTCACTTAGGTAAGTTCGTTTAATTATTAATTCCTTTTCCTTCAAAGTTTCGTTGTTAATTGTCTTGGTTGTACTGGTTTGATTCATGATTTTATGTTTTGTAATAAATCTCATGTGGAACTCAGTTGGTTTGTGATCTGAGTCAACTTGCATTCCTCTCTTGACTCCAATGTTCTTGATTTCTTGAAAATTATATCTGGAGATGGCGACATGATCAATTTGAAACTCTCCCAAGATGGGGTTTGGAGATATCCATGTTTCTTGCTTTCTTGGTGAGTTGACTAGAATAGTTATTTATTATATAAGCGGATAATATTTAGGTTTAACGAGTAGAAGGAGTGAATTGTAGATAGCGTCGGCGCGAGAGGATTTAAATGAGCGAGTTGAACCTTAATTTTATACGCGATAGGTGCAACGCTAGTACGCGCCCATAGTAAAAGACTACACGTGCATCCTGAGAAACGCTAAATGAGCTAGCATAAACTGGCAGCCAGACTATCACTATTGATCCCCTGTCTAACATACATCACAATTGCTAACTGTACAGAAACCCACGGTTCTTCTCAGAACCACAAGAACCACTAGAAATATTGGACCTTCAGTCTGAATTTGCCAGCCGAACATTGAAAGCATAAGCAGAGTCAAATACCAATATTTATCCAAACCTTCACAAGATAACGATATAGACCTGGTCCATGTCTAGGAAACCCATCTGAATAATTAAATAGAGCATGAAATTCTAGCAGCAACTTATGACCGAGCATACGGTAATGCCACCTATATACGAAACACCATTGATAATGGAGTACTGATAGATGAATCGTCCACCAATAATATGCACTTAATCACTACCCAGATAGGAGATGTAACAGTCAAAAATGTGTACAAACTCCCAAATACCCATGGCCTCAAGACGTACTTCACCAACGCAATCATCCAGCAGTCTCACTGGCGACTTTAACCGCCACCCCCAGGAATGGAAATATCAAAACAACGGCATAAATGGCGAGCTGCTAACCAGCTGGGCCGAGGATTACAATTCACATTTAGTATTCGAAGCGAAAGATCGAGGAACCTTCAAATCTGCTACTGGGCAGAGGGAGTACAATCCCGACCTCTGTTTTCTTTCGAAAGACAAAAAGAATCTCCCACTAGCGACTTCATGAAAAGTGCTTCCAGACTTTCCTCATAGCCAGCACCGACCCGTTCTCATCGAGATCGGTACTCAAGTCCTCTTGTGTCATCTGGTCCCCAACCATGTTGGAACTTTATCAAAGCAAATTGGCCCGCTTTCACCACTAAGCTTGAAAATTGCCTAAGATTTATACTACCAACGAGCGCAAACTACGAACATTTTGTCGGCTTGGTAATATGCACAGCGAAAAAGACCATCCATAAAGGCTACCGAAAGGAATATATCCCTGGCTGGAGTAATACAAGTGAAACCCTATATCAAGAGTTTATTAAGAGTGGTGAAAAGGTAATACATATACAAATACATTCACAATACATATACTATATTTACATAGACGCTGCTCGCCTAGGCAAATGTGCTCCGAAACAGTTGAGGCTATGGACTTCAAACAATCCAGCAGGAAGGCATAGTCCCTCCTACTAAAACTAAGGAGTGGAAACGTACCGATCCGTGCCAACCCTGCCGTAACACCAAAAGCTTTCGCCTCACATATTGTCTCTACTTCTAGGGCACCCAGAGATCGAGGAAACACTACCCAAGTTAAAAAGGAGTTTAAACGCCGAAAAGCCGCCACCGGCCTACCATCAGAATACTCTCGGCCCTTCACCAATGAAGACATTACAGAGGCACTAGAGGATGTCATGTAAAGCAAAGCTACGGGGTTCTACGGTATACATCCAGAGTTTCTAATAAATATAGGAAAAAATGCCCGTCTATGGTTAGCTAAGCTCCTCACTATCATTCTAAATACAGGAATTATCCCTCGCCTATTCAAACAAACAAAGATAATAGTGATCCTAAAACCAGAAAAGCCAAATGACTACCCAGAAAACTATCGTCCCATCGCGCTTGTGAGTGCTAGCTACAAACTATAAGAGCGGCTTTTGTAGAATAGAATAAACTCTAAGATCCTAGAAAGCATATCAGTTGAGCAGGTAGGATTCAGGCCAAAGCGAACCTGTGCCGAACAATTGCCATTTATGACTTATATAGAGGCCGGGTACCAGAAGCAGCAAAAAACATATGTCGCATTCCTAGACTTAACATCAGCATATGACACTGTCTGGAAACAAGGACTGCTCTACAAACTCCTTCCAAATGCTTCTCAAGGCTCAGTTCTGGCCCCACAAATTTCTGCCTTCTACAAATGGAACATAATACCTTCCCCATAGTGTTACTGCAATGCTGAAAGGCAGATGATCACATCACGTAACACTGCAATCTGAGAGCATACACTAGACTGAATTGAGTACATTTGAGTAAAATTTAGACATCCAACTGTAAACTGTATCATATTTTTTATGTTTTACATTGTGCTACCGTTAATTATTTCACGACATATTATGTGATGTGTGCTATACGATAAATAAATAAATTTATACGCGAGTTTAAAACATTTTTTGCTTTTGATTTAACAAGTTATATTCAAAGGAAAGTTCCATTTTCCGTTTTTTTTTTGTGTCAATTTTATTTGCAATATTATGTTTAATTAATCCTGGTTTTATTAATCATAAATGGTTTACATCTTAAGAATTATTGTTACATGGTTACGCAATTGGGGATAGATAACTCCCACAGGAATCAAAATAATTATGAAAAAAATGTATAATAAATTTTGTAATTGTCGATCGAAGAAGAATCAGGTCCGAATAAGCGAAGTCAACATTTTGAATTGTTGACGGAGCCCGTAAGTGGGTTATTTTTATGCGTTACCATGGATACTTTTAGTTCACTAGTGAAATAATTTTTTTTTCCCCAGTGAATAAACCACTGTTTTATTGCTCCGTATCGAAGGAATTAAACATGATTTTATAAGGCCAAATTGAATACATAGATTAAAAACACCAAGAAATTTTCGGTTTTGTTTACACCTTTTGTGTTGGGGCCGCATTCGTCGAATTTGTCCTGGACCGCTCGGGGGTTGAACGCCCCTAATCTAAAAGATCGACACCACGCAATTACCTTCTGTGATAAGACATTTATTTTTCTACTGCTTTAAATCATATTTTCCGACATCAATTTTAAACAACTATGCATAGATAATAAGGCCACCGTGTTATTACTTTTCCATAAAGCTGACAACAATTCAATTCCAACAAAATTGTCAACATACTCTGATTATTCACGATTGCATTGCGGCATTTTATTTTCGGCTGGAAGCTTATAGTTAAGTACACGTGATTTTCTTTTTCATATTCTTTATAAGCATTAACATCTTGTTTTTATACATAGATTAATAAAAAAGGAGATATTATAAAATTCTGAAACTTGGTACGTACACTGTAAGACTTCTTTTATTTAAATCATTATAATATTTATTATAACAAAAATCTTATCAACACAGCTGAATCGGTAATTATTTATGTTAAAATATAATGAATTCAAACTGTGTTGTATGAGTATATTGGTTGAAGTAAATTCTTGTCGATTACACTTAGAATCCAAAACAATAGTGCTAAAATAACTCAAGTATATAAATACCATGACAATCCTCAAAATTCATTAAATCTTTGAAAGATTTTATTACATATATCATCAATTTAAAAACATATTGTTGTCGATGATTTTAACATTAAAGTATTACAATCTATAAAGATTACTGAAGATTTTTTAAAGATTTTCTTAGATATGAATTATCTGCCATATTTTATGGAAATTACTACACCCAGAAATGATGAAAATGGGAGCGGTAGTATTGATAAAAAGTTTGTAAAACCTATTTTTAATTTTAAATCTTTAGTGAATAGGATGGTCTGAATAGGTATATCTGTAGAGATTACCACGTAGTAACGGTCGTACTACGTGGTAATCCATACACTGATTTGATATATTCGCATTTCAACCACAGGTATTTACAGTTTTTAAACATATAACACGAGTGTTGACGGTCGAAGGCCATTATCAAGTGTACAACATACTGAATGTTGTAGTTGGAGAATCGGCCGGAATTAAGGTTACCAATTAAGTAATCCAAGGCGAGTTTCGGTACCTTTATCTAAAAACACTATTATTCGACGATTTATGGCACAGCTTAGGATCTCAATAACCAATTAATATGTAAAAATAAAGGCAATGAATTTGGTCTGCAACTAGACGAGGCTACTGGCAGTAATAGAGATGTACATCTTATTTGTTACGTGCGCTTTCTGGATGAAAATAAGAACGTTGAAGCCCTAGAAAGAACGACCTTGTAAAAGCATTACCGAAAGCGGTTAAGATTTGTATGAAATTTTTGACAAGTTTATAATAGAAGATAATTTAGATTGCGAAAAGTGTATTGGTGTACGTACTAACGGCGATCGATCAATGTCTGGCAAATATGAAGGAATACAAGAGCTTATTCCTAAAAAATAACCGCATGTTATGTGGACCCATTACGTCAACTATAGAGAAGCGTTTGCATCGAAATCAATGAGCTCTGAATTGGAGCAGGTATTAGAACACATAAATGCCAGACATTTGAAAAACTTTGCATATATATGGGAGCTAGACACCCGGTCCTGCTATATTACTGCAGTTCACGATTGCTTTTTACGTGGAAATGTCTTATTTCGTACAGTAGCATTATATTATTCACACTTTTACAATTTTTACACTTTGATATCTTTTTACAAGAATGTCATCCAAACTCCTACTTTGAAAACCAGACTTTTCGCTAAAGCTCACAAATTTTGCGATATATTTGACAAACTGAATATTTAAAATTTGTGTAACGTATTATTTCTGTATATCGTTTAAGTTCTTTACCTTTTTGATTCTTATTCTGCAATTCCTTTGGGTGTGTTTTACCTTTGGGTGTGTAAGTCTCCTGCAGCTATCGTTGGAATATTGTTTCTAAATATTTGTCCAAATTTGCAGTGTTAATTTTTTTAATTTGTTGGCGAATATAGTGATTAAAAAACCAGCGGACCGTCTGCGGTCGTTTCTAGAATTCCTATAGTTTCGGTGTTATCCGTTGTGTCTACTTCGGGCAATTGGTGGTGGTTTACATTTCTTTTGAATATTATGGCAACGCCGCCTGCGACTCGTTGGCCTCTGTCTCTCCTGTAGTTTTGATAGGTTATTCTTGATTAGTGCCACATCTATTTTGTCTTCTGTCACTGGTAGCTAACAGTTCGAGTTTCCTACTTAGAACGCCATTTGCGTTCCAGAAAACAATCTTTAATTCGTCCACGTTCTGTTTTCTAGTCATTATTCTTGATAAGGCAATATTATTGATGAGGATTGGCGTTATGTTTCTTGTAAATTTTGTCACTTTGTATGTTTGTGTAGCGTTAAAGTTAAGTAACGTGTTTGTTAGTTCTGTCGCTATTGTTTGTCTTTGTCGGCGGCGGTGTTGTATATTCGTTTTCGGTTGTCTGCAGCGTGTCTCTGTACGTCGTGTTTTCCCTTATAGTAGCGGCTTCTCTAGCTCGGTTTGTTGTCCTGGGGCTGGTAGTTGTTGCTGTGTGGTCGTCGTCGTGGTTTGTTTGTTGGTCTGGCGGGGCAGTGCCTCCACATTGCCACATGTTGTCCTCCGCAGTTTGCGCATTTCGGCAGTAATGTTGGCGGCTTCTCGCAAAGGTCCGTACTGTGTTTTTCTGCACATTTCATGTACCTATATTCCGTGTTGCAGTTTATCTGGTCGTGTCCAAAGAGCATATTTGGCACTGTAGCTTCTCTTCATTTGGTTTTAGCGGTTCAATGGTTACGCGGAGTCCGTATATTTTGTAAATTGATTTGTATTGTTTCGGTATTTCTACTAATACTATTTGAATAGGGGTTGCGTTTTTTTCCCATCATTCAGGTTACTTTAATACGAGTAATCATTCTTGCCTAATTCGGTTTTTATCTCCTCTTCTTCGACCTCGCCGGGACTTCCCTTAATTACAACTTTAAGGGTTTTCTCTGCGCTAATCTGGTGTCTGTGGAATTCGTTATCATTCGTTGGATCCTAATCCGTCGTAAATTTTATGCATTTATCGTACAATTTCTTCCTTAACTTGGTACATTTTTCTTTGTTTCTTAAGATAATCGGCTTTTCCTGGATTGTTTCCTCGTTTTCAATATCTATTTCTGTTTCGTTGTCGTTGTCCTCTAAATCTAAGCATGCATATATATTTTTTTTCATTCTTACCTCCTTCGCCTGCAGGCCTTTGTTCTCAACAGCTTAGTTGTTTTCTTGGGAAGCTTGAAGGCTTCCTCGTTTTCATGGTCAGTTTCGTTTGGAAGTAGCTTCGGTGAAGCTGTCCGTATCCATTAGCAAGGGTTACCTCTTTAGAGCGGCTGCGGTTGTTCTCTTCGGGGCGGCTCGGTTTGCCGTCTTGACGGCGGTCCTTCTCGTCGTGGCGGTTTCCTGGGGTTGCTCGGTGTCGGTTTTGGGCTTCTGTCACCTATTCTGGATCTAGCTAAGGACCTTCTCTAACCTGCTGTCGCTTATGGAGTCCAGGAAGGTGAGTCCTTGATATCCTTGACGACGGCATTTCCGTTGGAGGTGATTGGCAGGAAGGATTTCATTTTCACTTTCTGTCTTTAATTTATTTTTTTCAAATAAATTTGGGAGAAGTTTAACGTGTGCTTCTTACCAAGGTCGGTTAGACTATGATATGGGATCTGGGCCCTGCTAAATTACTACAGTTCACGATGGTTTTCAAGTGGAAATTTTTATTTCGTACTCGTTGTCTTATTTCCTACATTCGTATTATATTATTAGCACTTTTAAAATTCAAAATTTGTCAAGAATGTCTTGCAAAATCTTGATACTTTGCGAACCAGACTTTTTGCGAAAGCTGGCATAGGTTTATAGGCTGGCATAGGAATTTGTCTCTGCAAGGCAATAACACGCACATTTTGAAACTATTGAAGAATATTTCGGCGTTTAAGAGATAAATTGCAGTTGTGGATAAATAAAAATTGTGTTTTTAATTGTTAATTTGGTCCGCCAAGATTGTTTACAGCAATTGCGTAAATATGCGGCCTCTAATCAGCTTGTTGTCTCACAAAATTTGAAGTCCAATTTCACGGAAAACTTGTCGAAGCTCATTGAATCTCGAAATGCTTTGCCGAAGACGATGTCGAAAAATTTTCGCGGATGCAAGACCTTTTCCATGCAGAAATTCCACCAGAATTCACTGTGCAAAATGCAGAAAGCCTCATTGAACTCTCTTGATATCATTAAAACAAGATTCACGTGTTCTGATTTGGTGTAGTTTTGGATATCGGTCCAAAATGAATATCCAACTTAAAGTTCAGAAGCTCTAATTCTCATTCCCTATGCAACGCAATCTTATTTATGTGAAGCTGGATTTTCAGCTGTAGTTGTAATAAAGAGGAAATATAGCTCAGAGATCAATGTGGAGCAAGAACTGAGAGTAACGGTGTCCAGCCTTATCCCACGCTTGTGGGAATGATACAATTTTTGAAGATCACCTCACACGTCACATCGATTGCCATTGTATTTGATTTCCCATTTTTCTTAAATAACAAATATATTATTTTGTGTCAATATAAATATAAAAACCCAGCTTCAAATTGTGGATGTTTTATCTATCTACCTAATATCATTTTACCCTATTTTGAATAGCTAGGGCACCGAGATAAAATACTAAACCTGTCTGTGTGCCGCGGACTGAAAAAGTTTAGGAACTCTGCAATGATATAATAAGTAAGAAGGAACACGTAACAAATAATTGTGTTACATTAGTACTGTAGGCCCTATTCAAGAAACTATTCAAACTATGTACTGAGTCTTTCGTATATTCAAAATAATTTAAAACTTTTTTCTAAATCCATTTAAGGTAAACACCCCAGTAGTATGGTAAGGTAAACACCCCTTTAACCTTTATTTGCATAAATAAAAAAAACATAAACCTATCCTCTTACAATTCCAAAAAACAACAAAAAGAAAAACAAAACCAACAAAATATTTAAAAATGAAAACAAAATCAATAATTGCACACCACAAAAAATAAAGTCCAAGTTAAAAGAGAGAAAAAAAGAACTACACTGGACATTCCTCTGTTTCCGTACCCTGTTCCTTCCATCCTTTTATGCTTTCGATCATTACCAAACCACTACCATCCTCATTCATGCACTGTTTCCATTTCGACCCTAACACTCTCTCTCTTTCGGTCCACTCTCCTTTTTGGCACTCCTCTAACCAATGCACCCACACGTCCTTCCTTACCCCTCATACACCACATACACAACCATACACCACAACTCTTGTCGTCCATCCAATACTTTCGCCCTCTTTCTTCATAGCCGCATCTAAACCTGGGCTGAAATTACTGACTGGGCATTCAGGCCGATTGTTGATTTTAAGTATTTAAGTAGCTCTTCAAATATTTGTATTTCCGCATAGTCCTTACTATATCTACTCTCCATTATTTTCCTTTGACGTTCTTGCATTTCAACTTCCTTCAGCCTTACCACTAGCCAGTCGTCAACTCGCAGCCTTCCCTCCTAAGCCTCTCCGTTTCCATGATAGACATACCACCTCCTTCATACAGTTTCCTTCTATTGCTTCCCCAATTTGTCTCTCTCCTACCATTAATTCCTTCCAAACTTGCTACCCTGAACACTTTTTTTACAATTCTTTCCTCAGTCATTCCATTCACTTTACATGCATATCTTGCTACTCGTCGGCTTGCTTCAATTCTTATTTTAAATGCATTTAGCTCCTGCAGTAATTTGTAGGACGGAGTTGATCTGTCTAATTTCAGGGCCTTTTTAAAGAATTGTAGTTGCACTTTTTCCACGCCTTCTTCTTCCTTCACCCCCCATATTTCAACTCCATACATCAATATACTCCGCCAACAAGCCTTTCATATCATCTCCTTCGCCCGGTAATTTGTGCTAAACTCTTTTCCCAAGAACCTTTCTGCCGCCACCCACGCTTTTTTGCCACGTACTCTATATGCTCTTTGTTATCACACCCACTCCCAAATACAAACCCTAAATACTTAAAATGCCCAACCTGCTCAATCTTCCTTCCCTTCCATTCCAACCTCTCCTTCCTTTACACCCCACCTTTCTTAAACCTTATCCGTTTTGTTTTATCTACATTTACAATCAGTTTCCTTTTATCAAAAAATCTCTCCAATCTCTCAATCATTTCTTTCAATTCTCCTGCCGATTTTGCCAGTATTACCACATCATCCGCGTACGCCAGACTCCACAATTTCTTCCTCCCCACCACCACTCCCCCTGCTTATCGAGCAGCCAAAACCTTTTCCAAATCTGCCTCATATATATTGAAGAGTGCCGGGCTAAGCGGGCAACTTTGCTTCAAACCCATATCTACTTTGAAAGCGCTCGACTTACTCTCTCTCACTTTGATCCTACACCACGTTTCTTTATACAGCCGCTGGATACCATCTCTCAATTTTCCAGATATCCCCTTTTTTCCATACGTTCCCACAACATTTTCCTATTTAGCGTGTCATATGCAGCCTTTAAGTCTAGGAACAGAGCAAAGAGCTTACCCTTGGGACTTGCTAATTCCTAGTCGATAATATACCTCAGGGTTATTAAATGTTTTGTAGTTCCTCTTCCTTCTCTAAAACCTGCTTGTGTTTCTGGTAGCAACATTTTTCCTTCCACTTCCTCCCCCAAACGCCTTTCCAATAATTTCGCATACATTTTATAGGATGATTCCATGAGTGTTATACTCCTATAGTTTCTGATTTCGTCCCTCTCACCACTTTTGTAGACAGGTATCACTTCCCCCACCGTCCGACTGTTTGGAATTCCAACTTATTTTCGCCATATTCTATTGAATTCGTCTGTCACTCTATCCAAACATTGCTCATTTGCCATCATCCAAGCCTCATTCGGTACCATGTCTTGACCTGCCGGCTTTCTATTCTTTAAGGATTTTGCTATATTTAACAACTCCTCCACTGAAAATTCCTCATCTTCCACTATCCTCATACCGAGTTCGTGCCTCATCGGTTCTTCTTGATCAAACCCCCCCCCCCACCTCCTCCTAACTCCACGAAGTGCAGTTTCCAATCCTCTATCTCTAATTTGTCCATCACTCCTTGTCCTCGACCTCCGTTTTTCCTTAGGAACCGCCACAGCTCCGCTTGATTATTAATGTTTGATATCTCTTCCATCCCTTTTCTTTTCCCCATCTTTTCTTTTGTCTTCATAACTCTCTCAAGCTGCAGTTTTTGTTTCTTAATTTCTTCTTTGACTCCCTTTCCTTCTCTCCATCTGTTTATCACTTCTCTCAGCTTTTTCTTTTCTTTCCTGCATTCTTCATCAAACCATGTGGATTTGTTTCCAGTTATCTTCATAGTTTTTGCCACCATTGACGTTCTCATACAATGCGTTATTTCTTTCATATCTCTGAGGTTTTTCCAATCAACTTTTGCTAGCATCGTGGCATATATTTCTTGTGCGGGCTGATTCCATTTATATATTATCCTTTCCCCACTTCCCCTTGTTTCGTATTTTTCTTTCAGGGTCACAATTACCGGCATATTATCGGAGGTCTCTCTAATACCTATCCTCATACTTTCTATTGACTCCATTAAATTCTAATTTGCCACCACTAGGTCAATTACAGACTCACCACTACCTTCCACAAAAGTAAATTCCGCGTACCTGTCTCCTACACAGCACCCATGTAGCACTTCCCATTGGTTTTTCTTCACCCACTCCAACCACAGCTTTCCTTGAGCATTCATTATTTTATCCTTAGATTTTCTCGTAATTTCACCTCCACTACTGCCAATTCCCATCGGATGCCCTTCCCCAATTCTTACATTTCAGTCTCCTCCTATCAGCAGTTTTTCGTGTTCCCCTTCGTTCAGACAATCTTCTATTTTTTGTTGTATTTCCAAAGATCTATTATTATTATACACCGTTTTCACCCCCCACCATTGCCCTTCAATTTCTATTTCCCTCATCACCAGATCTTCGCACATATCTTTCGCCGTATCTCGTATCTTTTTCTCTTCTGGGCATATCTGCGGAAGCTTTTTCCCTGAGAGCGTTGTCCACCCCTGTTACTATTCCACCTTCTACTATTCCAGCGCTTCCGAAATTAGAATCTTTTTTTGCAAATTGGGGCCTCCATCTATAGCCTTCCGGCAACCTCTTAATACACTTCTCCCATTCCTATTGTTTTGACCAAGTTTCCACTAAGTTAATAACTTGGAAATCAGACAAAAACGCCCCAAATTCTTCCTCTCCTATTCTCAGTTTCCTTAGTAATCCTGCCACGTTCCAAAATAAAATTTTAATTCTTTTCCCCTATTTCTCCCCTCCCGCACCTGGCTGGCAGCAACTTAGTTTTGTTGCATAATCTTCTGTGACTCCTCCCATGTTACCCAATTTCCATCCACTTCCATCTTCTTATAACCGATCTTCACTTGGTCCCCTCTATCTTTTAGAATCTTTGCTTTCTATCGCAAATCCTTTTGAATTTCCCGTTCTTTCTTAGTAAGATCGTCTTGGATAAAAATATCGGACCCTTTCAGCTTATATTTATTTTGCATGACTACTCTCTTTAGCTCTCAACTTAGAAATTTTGCGACAATTGGCACTTGGTTCGAACATTTATCTCCTATCTTGAACATGTTTCCTACACCTTCTTTTACTCCAAATCTTTCTTCCAATAACCTCTTAGCGTCTTCTAACCATCTCTCTCCTTTAACCCATGAATCACAATACTATATTTTATTTCCTTTCTTTCTCCTTTTTCTTCTATTTCTCCTAGTTGCTTTACTTCCTCTCTTAGTGAGTCTAGACCATTCTAGACCCACTTCTGACGGAGTTTTCTCTCTCTACTCTGTAGTCGTCCTCTAACTTCTTCATCCTGCCTTTGATATCAGTGTTTTCGTTTCTTATCGCTCCCAATTGTGATATCATTTCCTCTTTCTACACCCTTTCCTTCTCCTCCACTTCTTTTGTTCGCCCCTAGCTCTTTCCAAGTTTTCTTCGAGTTCTTTATTTTCTCTTCTCATTTCTGCCATCTTATTCTCGACGGCTTTAAAATCCTTCCTCATTTCTAGTAGCTCTTCAAAGATCGTCTCCAAAGCTCCTCCCATACCCACAGACATTTCTCTTTTTTCCAAATCCTCTTTTTTGGAACGTTTTGCTAATTGTGTCGGCGACCGACTCAATGTAGTTAGTTGCACCAGTAGTTAGTTAAAAAATTGAGACACAAAAATTATCGGTTTATAACTGTAACGAAACCGCATTTTTGTTGGCGCCGAAAGCAACTAAAGTTCTTACCGAAAAAGGTGAAAAATACTTATATCTTAAGTCAATCCAGATGAACAGGAATGCCTTACATTACTAATACTGGCCAATTAGCTCCTACAACGTTGGTTTTTTGTTATAAATGGATCCCTGTTGATATCGCAGAGAACTTTCCTTCAGAGTAGGCCATCGGGAAGATCGAATCGGATTGACTGAACTGCGAAGCTTTCTTTGGTTTCATATGTGATGTGTTTTCTCCGTGGCTAGTTAAAACGAAAACAGTTTTTCCCGTAATATTATTTTTTGACCGACATGCATCCCACTTATCATTTAAAACAAAAAAAGGGATTATTTTAGTGGATCTGCATCCAAATGCTACACACTTAATGCAGCCCTTAGATGTGACAGTTTTCAAACGCTTAAAATATGCCTGGAGGAAGAGAGTGCACAGTTGGCGGCTGGAGAAAATTGGAGTCAGAAAATGGGGGAGACCACGTGCTTTAAAATTGGACTTCGCCAAACTTTTGCACGAGGTTATCAACACAACTGTAACAGATTCTATGTTGATAAATACGAACCGAAAAGGCGGTTTGGGGAATCCTCAGGCAGTTATTAATCCAGGAGAGAAGGCAAAAAAAATGACTTCTTTAAACGAGTGAAATATTTGGAGAAAGGGTTACAATATCTAAATGACAACATAAATTCTGAAACGCTGGAGGCTTTTCTACCTTCAAGTGACACACGGTTGGGAGATTTGTCAGATTCTTCACTTTTCTATTTATGGATGAGTACAAAAAGTGAACTTGAAGTTTGAATGAGACTGAGAAGGAAGACGCTTTCCTGCCATCTTGAGATAATAGTCTATCGCCTCTCTCTTCATTTCACCAGTGACTGATAGAAGATGACACGTCGCATCCTGAAGGTGGAACAAGTAAAGCATCACCACTTCTTCCCGTTGCTATAAGCTCATTGCTATAAGCGAACCAGCAGCAGGTATTATTGCCGAGATTCTGCCTGAGCAAATTTCAGAACCATCATTATCGGGCGCTGCTGCAGTCTACCAAAGCTGACAACTGAATCAGATGCTGTCGATAATACTGCCTCTCTTCAACAAATGATAAACCTTCAGCTAATGTTCCAAGTCTATTCAAATATAATATCTTTTGCAAGAACAGGGATAATGACTATAGCACACAGAAAATGACTAAAAACCCGTCAAAAGCCGGCAATTGCTTCGGGAAAGCAGAAGAATATCCCAAAAAAAAATGAAAAAAAAACGAACAGATAAGGATTAAAAAAGACAGAGAAAGGAAACTAAAGGAAGTGGAAAGAGAATCGATCAAGCGCTGTATGGCAGAAGAAAAGAAAACTTCGAAGGTGAAGAAAATTACGAAATGGGAAAGCTCTTTAACAAGTTCTGACTCAATGGTAAATGTTTCTTCTGGAGAAAGTGTGAAAATGAATGTAGAGGACGACGTCGAAAACACTGGTGATTGTTCTTGAACACATCTAAGAAAAATCAATGGGGAATTCGTCATTGTTACTTATGACGCCAAATACAGTCCCAGAGTGATCGTGGAGTCGTACTCAACAACAGCCATCATTTTTACCAAGCAAGCAACAGGTAGACTACGAAAATGGCCGGAGCGTTATGATGAATTGTAATACCCGTGGGAAGCAGTTGTGCTTGGCATAAAGGAGCCGTAAAAATCAAGCAAAATAAGAAATTGGTACAACGTGCCAGAATAGTCTTGTTTATTTGAATAAAACTCTTTTTGCCCTTCATAACTTATAACCCCAATATTTCTTCTAACCCTATTTAGAACCCTAGGTTTATAACCCTAATAATAAGTCTTCTAATAAGTCTTCCCCATGGAACCTCGGGAAAAGATTTTTTTGGAAAAGATCACCTTATATATCGGTGGCCAATTACAGGTACAAATATGGCAATTTACTGATTTTTCATTATTTCCAAGTGGCCAATACTAGCCAAATAATTTCAAGCTTTTTTTTCATTTTTTTTTTCTGTAATTGATGCATTAATAACTTATAATTCACAACTTTAATTAATCATAGTTTTTAAACGACCATATAAAATGATTCATCCATTATCAGTTCAATTTGGTAAGAAACTTTGGGGCCAGCACTAAAAAAATTATTACATAACACTAAGTGTCTATCTACTGGGGTGTTTCCATATCATGGTTTGATATGGAAAAAGTTAATTGAGAACTGAATCAAGGATGGTTGATGGTTTTAGTGGCAAAGTATTAAAATGAATAATTATTGGTTTAAGTAGGACCTTACCGTCCAATCTCCCTTATTTCCAATATCAACAATATACTTATTCCATTAAGTTTCTGAATAACCCTCATATAGCAAACTAAAAAAATTATTTCTTAATATTAATTATTTTTTAATAATTATAGTATTCTTTCTGACAAACAATTTGGATTTATAAAAACCGGCCAAGTGCGAGTTGTGACTCGCGCACCGAGGGTTGCGTACAAACTTGTAAGTAAGGCATCCTTGTTTGTGGAGGACGTAGCAAGCACATTCAGTGCTTACTTGACAAGTGGCCCTCCTGAAATCACGACCATCTTAGTACCGCTGCAAGCATAACCTCAAGATGTCGCTGTCGTACGATGGAATTCTACCCTATATTTTATTACCATACAACCCCTATTCACTATGAGTGTTTAGGGGTTCACAACTTCACTATTTGTTTTTCCTGCTCAATTTTGCCTGTATACCTATATACCCTGTATAAAGGTATACAGGGGTTTTTTTTAACTTATAAAAAGAAAACTTTATTTTAGTATTACACTTATTCACTAACTCATATTAAGATCTAACTATTTCTAGATCTAATATAAACTAATATATTAACTATTTCTGGAGCTATTTCGATACTCTTAACATTCAATTCTTTAATTGACTGCTTTTGGGCAATTGACTACTAAAAAATATAGGGCGTACGTGATAAAAGTATAATATACTTAAATCATATTATCTACAACATATTATGTAGATTATGTAGATTATAGTATAGTATTATTATGTAGATTATCAACATATTATGTAGATTATAAAGAAAAATTAGACGAACTATAATATATACAGGATACAGGGACTTGAGTATGTCGCATGTCGGTTATAAACAAGCAAAATTTTGACATAATATATACCCTGTATATATTATGTATATAGAGCGTACGTGATGAAATGCATAACGAATATAAACAAAGAAAATTTAGAATAAACAAGTTGTTGCCAACACATACTTTTTAACCTTCGGACCTAACCGAGGAGGACCTAACTGCATGCAACCCATATGCTTCTGGAGGCTGACAATACTACTACTACAACATTAGTATATTTTCATAAGTTTCTAATAGTAAATTCGCATTTTTCTTGTAATTAAACAACATATTTACGGTTTTCAGATTTTTTCCTTTACATGTGCTGTAAGACACCGCTTCTTGCCAAATTTCATGATTCTAGGTCAACGGGAAGTACCTTATAGGTTTTGATTCCCTTGTGAAATCGCAAAATATGCGACATAAACGGTCATACCTTTTGATCGCGTTGATTTACAAGTTTGATTTTTTCACAGCTGAAAGAGACCGCAGACCCGAGTATTTTGTACAAATTTTAACTTGTTACCTCTACGCGTTCCTGAGAAAAGTGGTCTTGACATAGAGACAGGCGGACAGACAGACAGACAGACAGACAGACAAACAGACAGACAGACAGACAGACAGACAGAAAAACAGACAGACAGATAGACAGACGGACAAAAAAGTAATCCTTATAAGGGTTCCGTTTTCGTTACGGAACCCTAAAAATTGAGAACACTAATAATGCACTAGCTTTTGAAACGAATTTTAATTGTTAATATTGATTCTAAAAATCCCACGATACTGGTATTCTTAGATCTGGCTAAAGCCTTTGACACAGTTGATCACAAAATTCTCTTTTCAAGAGGACACTCTTATGTCATTACAGGTTTTATTTATGATTCACTAGGAAATTATCTGACAAATAGAACGCAAACAGTAAAAAATAGTAAATGCCAAATTAAAGCGCATACGATTAAACCGTGTATACTTCAAGGTACGATTTTATGTCCTTCCTTTTTCCTTATTTGTAGTAGTAATATTTTGAATACTTTCCTCTTAACAGACCTGTCTCCTACGCTGATAATACTGCTGTTATGTGTGCGGCATAAACTTTGGATGAAGTTGCAAATCTAATAACAAGTTGAATTGATCGATTAAGTGTATGGCTGAAAGTGCATCAGTTATCACTAAATGCCGATAAAACCATCTTCACAGCCTTTGGTTGCTATCGTGATAATGTACCAGCTGACATCAAAGTTTTTATCATTAATAAAGAAATTAAAAGAGTAGATACTTGTAAATATCAATTTGAACTCTTTGTTTATCACATGAGATGGAACTAGCATATCAAATTAGTATTAAAGAAGAATAAAAACGGTATTTTTGTATTTTTTAAACTTGCTTAAGTAATAGATTCTGGGCTATGGAGGTTACTTACATTGTACTATTATAAGGTATAATTAATAATGGAATATTTGCATGGGGTAGGGCATACAATAATTCAACTAGACCAATAAATATACTTAATATAAATAAATAAACTAAACATGTCAAGGGGAATTCTATCCTAGATAACTAAACAAAACTATGATAGACTCTGTGGAGCTATCACGGCCGCAGCAAAAAAGTCAATTCCTAGAGGATATAGAAATGAATTTATTCCAGGATGGGACGACAACAATCATACCATTTACGAAGAGTATCTAAACAACGAAGATCCGAAGCTAGCAGATGAGATACTACAAAGCCTCGATACTGCCCGACGTGACAAATGGTCCCAAACTGTTGCCAAAATGGATTTTAAGCACTCAAGTAGGGTGGCCTGGAGTCTCCTGGGAAAACATCAATCAAGCACGCTACCCGTGAGAACTGACCCGGCAGTGACTCCAGACCAGATAGCAAACCACATTTTTTCTACATCCAGAGCACCTACTGACAAAATCTATACAACTAACAAAAAAAAGAACTATCCCAGCTTAAAAATGACATCGTGGAAGAATGTGAATACTCGGAGCCTTTTTCAAAAATGGAGATAGAAAACGCAATAAAAGAAATGAAAGATTGATAATAGAAGTCTGCTAAGTCCCCGGCTACGACGGAATACACGTAGAATTCCTGGCTGAATGCGGACCTGTAACAAAGAGTTGGCTGGAAAAATTTTACTCAGAGATCCTCTGTACAGGCTATATTCCTCCAAAACTCAAAAATAATATCAATACTTAAGCTTGGAAAGATAAGGACAAGCCAGAGAACTACAAGCCGATTGCTCTGCCGAGCTCCTGCTGCAAAATACTCGAAAGACTTATTTATAACCGCATAAGCGAGACTATCATGCAACAAATACCGATAGAACAAGCCGGCTTCAGAAAAAATCGAATCTGCTGCGATCAAGTTCTGAGTCTTACAAGTTTCATAGAAGCAGGCTTCCAAAACCAAGAAAAATCGTCAATAGTATTCATAGACTTAGCAGCAACATATGACACGTTCTGGCGCCAGGGATTAACGTACAAGCCACTCAAAACCATGAGATGCAAAACAGTAACAAAGCTCATTGGCAACATGCTCAGTAATCGCACCTTCCAAGTACATATGGATGAACAATCAAGCAGAAAGAGATTACTAAACAATGGTTTTCCGCAGGGGTCCGTTCTCGCCCCGCTAATGTTCAATCTCTACGTATCTAATCTAAGAACCACCTGAAACTAGATCTAAGAAATTCAACTATGCTGATGATATGGCTCTTGGTTTAAGACACAAAAATCTACAAATAGCAGAGAACGTCCTGAATGAAGACCTAAAGGCCATGAACCAATTCTTCATAAAATGGAGATTCAAACCTAGCGTAACTAAAACCGAAACATCATGTTTCCACTTAAATAATAAAATGGCGAATACAGAACTACATGTCGAATTTAACGGGACCTGACTAAAGCACAATATCTGGCTGTAATAAATATCCCAAGTACCTGGGAGTAACTTTAGACCGCACACTATCCTTCAAAAAACATTTAGCCAATGTAGCTGCCAAATTAAGAACAATAAACAACATTATCTCCAAACTAAGCGGCACGAGCTCGTGTGCTTCATCTGAAAAGTTCCGGTGTTCTTCTCAAGGACTTGTGTTCTCCGCAGCCGAGTACTATGCACCTGTCTGGCTAAATAGCCCACTTTAAAGATTGGTAGATGCCCAACTAAGCAGCATCCTACGAACAATTAGCGGCACTATAAAACCTACACCTACATACTGGCTACCAACTCTATGCAATATACTTTGCAAATAATATAGTAAGATCTTAAGCAACTCACACCTTCAAATCCATGAAGATATTGACCAACTTGGTCACAGGCTACGTTCCAGAAAACCTCCAATCAGAACAGCCGCAGTTCTCACAAGCAACTTTAAACTAGAAGAAGAGTCGTAAAAATCCCGACAAAACAGTGTGCCACTAGATATACATAACAATCGTCATATAAACGAATCAGTTCCTGGATCCTCACTTCCTAGAAAGACATGGTGCTATCTAAACCGCATCCGTACCGAATGCGGCGTATGTGCAGACTCCTTACACAAATGGAGAAAAGCCCAAGGCAACACGTGCGACTGTGGCGAACAACAAATCAACGACCACATAGCTTATGAATGTGTAAACCGGCAAAGTCACTGCTCGGCCAGGGGGGGGGCATTTCTTGGGGGGCACTCCATCGGCTGTCACCTGGATCGAGAATTATACATTAAGATATAAAATTGTTATCCTTATAAATTTAAGTATATCAGAGACACATGTAATGCCACACGATAAATAAATAAATAATCCTAGATAAACATAATACTTTTGTAGTCACCTGAAATATATATTTGTGTTCTGGCTGTAAACAAATATAAGCGAGACAAATATAAGATATAATCCTATATAATGCTATAAGATAGCATCCGTGCGGGTTAAGTGTCAGATGCATACTGAGCGCTCGATCGTGTGACGCGATTACTTATAGCTGTCATTCGGATCATGCGCGTTGCGTGCTGTGCTTCGGGTCGCTTGTTTGTTCATCTTGTTGTTCGTATATATGTCTGGAATGTATGGGATTGCATTTTGAGGGTGGATATAATCGGTTGCCATGCAGTGGGGATTCGCAAGGAATCACCTATGTTCAGGCAGTAGTTTCCTTTTCTATTTCTACGGCTTCTCTTTTTACCCGTAACATTTCGTGGCTAAACTCTGCAAGGGTCCTTGAGTTTCTGAAATCTATCCAGTGGTCGGTCTTGGTGTGTTGGACAAGAGCAAATAAAAGTTTCTCTTTGTGTCTAAAACGGCATGTTCTTGAATCATAACCGATATTTTTCTATTAGTACGTCCAATATAGGCTCGTTCACATGTTCCGTAAAGTATCTCGTAAATTCCATGGGATTCTAACGGGATGGTGACTTTAACGCTGCTTAGCATGGAGGATATTTTTTGGTTTGACTTGAAAATGGTGTCGATGTTGTGTCTTTTTTTGATTCTGGCGGTTTTGTGAGTTGATCCATGAACTGGCGTTCTTTAGTTCTTTCATTGCAGTTCTTGCTTTGGTCGCTGGAAAGCCATTGAAATAAGTTTAAAAAAAATCCTCTATTCTATTCCGTTAATATCCGAAATTCCTTAGAATTTACAAAATAGCCTGTGGAACATGTGCCTATCGTCGTCGTCGTCGGGATTTTTTTGTTACCGAAGATCCTTCCCTCTTTGCCATCGCCGCCTCCGCTCATGGACCTGTTGGTGTTCCCGGAGACCCATGCGTGATTTGTTGGTGAAGAAGAGGTGGGGATGGTTGATGGTGAATAATGGTGACTGTGTACAGTGTAACAGGGGGGATTGCACGTAATACCCCGCTTGCTGCTACAGGTACAGGCTCCGATCCTAGTAGCATAGATACCTGAGAAAACTAGTGAGAGGGAGTACCCTTAGGTAGCAAAGACAGTGGCACCTTTCTTCTGGGTTAAGGAACGCCGCCCTATTTTTGAGAGCCTGTCTCATTCCTCCGCCGTCAACCTGTCCCTACCCAGTCTAGAAGGCAATTCCCCAGCTACGCTAGCCCCCAACACTCTTCAACTTGTTGACCTGGTTTCCAGCTGGGATTGGTTACCCAAACCTTCCACCAGGTTGCTCAGCGTAGCATACACGTGGTGCAGGTGCACCACGTGTAGGCGAGTGTGGAGTTGGGGTGGAGAGACTATGTGGCCGCTGGTGACCATATATTGAGCATCACACCCAAAACAATATTGAACGTGCCAAATGAAAAATATCGGATAGGATCCAAAAAATGCAGTTTCACTCAGACACAAAGACAAAGTGCTATCCGTTGTTGTCTAACACACCAACACAAGCCTCTAGATGGATTTCACAAACTCAAGGACTCTTGCAGAGATTATCCAAGGAATGTCAAGGGTATAAAGAGAAGCCATAGAGATATAAAAGCGAAGATGAACACGAGAGATGGTTCCTTGCGACCCTTGCATATATCACTTGAAAATTCGCCAAAACGTCGAGAATCCGATTCTTCTCAGAACCAACCATCAACATCAACGCGGAATCTCCCAAGAAACAAATCAGCACATGTTTCCATCTACGAAAACCTCCAGTAGTCTTGTTTTTCTATCTCTATGCCTTCTCTGTATACCTACCACGGGGTCATTGTACAAGTTGTTCGTTGTAAGTAGCCGATGATTAAGAAAAAAAAACTTTGAAATCTTTAGTTTGTTCCATAAATATCCTCGATGTCGCATCACACACTGGCTGAAAGGATATTCAAAAGTTAATCAGTATTCGATGGAAAGGTACATATGCATGAAAAATGTTAAAAATATGGTAAATCATGTAATATCATAGAAAGGTGCTTACAACTTAAGTATTAATCAAGATAAATAAAGGAACTGGAGGAAAGCAAGAGAATAAATTTATTAAGTAAAATAGATTAATTTGAATGTTCGATTTGAGATGTGTGTGTTTTGTTGGAAACTGGATTCACGTATAGTCTAAAATAAGGCATTAAAAATAAAAAATAAATTTTATATAACGAAAAACTACAGAGGGAAGAAATTATACATTTTGCTTAATATAACAACGTTATTGGAACATATTATTGATTTATAGTTCAATTGCCAGAGATGGTTTTCTGAAAATAAAAATTGATATTATGAAAATAAAACTCTGCGATGTTTTATTAAAATAGGAGGGGTTGTGCAGTGCTATCAAACGTTTCCTACCGTCAGTTATGTTTCCTTTTTTGGGAGGCCAGCTATTCGAAATAGATCGTTGACCATCGTCCAGATAAGATGTACATTTAGTGGAGTTTAAGTTTGTGTACAGAAGTAAGTTTAAGGGAAGTCGGGGCCCGAGTTCCGAACACGCCAGTATCAGCGGTTAGGAGGGTAGTTTGGAACCTCGGGAATCCATAACAGTAAATATCAACGGCGCTGTAGCTCGTTTAGCCCCTGCACAAGTAAGCGAGTTACACTTGGAACTTCGGCGCAACTTTATGTTCGGCCATTCAGGGTCCGGGATATAAATTAACGGAAGCGGGATTCTATTTCCACATTTCGCTGAATTTGTGTATTTACTTCTGTTACTAACGCCGACGTCGCGGCGCTATAATTAATTATTAATTGTTTGCTATATTTTTTTTTAATGGGAAAAAATGCTCCTTGCTGCGAGCCAATTGAGTTGATTGGGGCAATAACTTCCACCTCAATGGCCGCGTGTCGTAAATCACTGAAATTCAATTTGCATGTAACGGCCAAATTGAATTTTCACGCTGCTACATTGTCATAAACATATTATTTTACTATATTTATAGTCACTTCCAGATTTTATATTGCATTACATTAATTTAATTATCTTTTAACGAACAACAATATCTATATCATATACAAATTTGAATGATTTAATCTATTTTAAATCTATTTATTATTGATATTTTATAATGCAATATTTAAAGTATAATCATAATTAAATCATATTACTTTGTATATAGTTATTATTTATATTTATTCATTTATTATATATTTCAAATTATTTGACTCAGTGTCTCTGTAATATAATATACGATATACGAATATGTGTAAATTCTGTATTTAGGTTAATTTGGGTTAAATTTAATGCAAGTTGATTTTGTTGGATGAAACCGTCTCGATTTATCAGTAAGCTATTCTTTAGAAGGCGTAAATAATTGTGTAGCCTCTTGACAGGATGTGCAAGTTGCCAACAATGCGGTCTCCTTCTCAAGTTCGTATTATCGTCGGAGTCGTCGTCGCCAAAGTTCTCTCGGTAATATTGCTGTAGGTATATTTAGGAAAAGAGATAACTGGTCCTTAGAACTTAAGTATTTATGAAAATAAACGAAAGAACGGGAGAAACGGAAGAGAATCGATTTATTAAGTAAAATAGATGAACTCGAATATTCGTTTTGAGTTGTGTATCGTGCGTAGTTGAGAATTGGATATACTTCATTATAAATAATTTAATCTGGCAGGCACCGGTTGAATAGAATGGAGGTGCTTTGCATATGAATTCGCGTCAATTTTTAATGCGGCCGCGTATACTGAAAGCGCGCAGCCCGTCACCATTTTTATTTGTTACTGGAATTTATAGTTGCCCAGTTTTATATACTTACACGGATCATATAAGCAACAAATATGAGGATTTTTTTCCAAAGAATAGATCTCGGCGTAGGGATTTAGGTCTCTGCGACAAGATATTTTGATCTACGGTTACTTAAAATGGAAAATGATGAGCTTCGTTTGAAAAGTGGCGTTTTTATTCTTCAGACGACCGCTTAGTCTACTTGATATATACTGAATGCATATATACTACGGCGAATATATTTTTTAGTTGGGAGAAAAATGAAGTAACAAAATGTTGCGCCGAAAATTTATGCGCTATAAAGTTTATATAGTCCGGAGAGATACTTACAAACTTTTCCTTCGTTATAACTGAGCTCCTGAGCGCACATTTAATTTCAGGAAAGGTTTATCCTCTGGGTGATAGAACGGTTTTTATTGTTTTACTATTCATTTCTCTGGATTACGTTAGACAACAGTTTATTGCTTCTGCTAATACGTATATACGTATATACCAATTGCCTTTATAATTTCATTACCCATTAGTATTTTGATATACACATAACCATAAAATAATATCAATTGTTACGTTTTAATGCAATCTAATCACCTATAATATACAAGCCGTTCAGAAGGTGATCCATTAAACCAAAATTTTTTTTTTTAATAATTTTGTGTTCATTAAATTGATCCAAACAATTTATTAAGATTATGGTCACGTCTTAAAATTTATTATCCTTGACCTTGAACCACGTCATGATTAATTCTAATCATTCAGCTGATCAAATTCAAGCTAAAATTAAATTTATAAAGTAGATACTAGAACTTAATTATTAATTTATTCGTTTTAGGACAACCTAGCGCCGCCTAACAGGTTCTAGTTAAGTCATTGTGACTATCTCGTACCAGGCCAACTCATCATAGAGACAACTCCTCGCGAGAATTAAAGATAATGTCCTGTTTCATCATTAAATAAATGTGACAATTTAAAGTAACACCAAAAACTACCCCAATACAAGTTTTACGGCTACGACGGTTATTACAGTATTTTTCTAGGATTTTTTTTTTTATAATACAAATTCATTCATTTCCACGGAGTTCAGAATGATGACTAATTAACATAGGTTGTTAACTCATTAACAATTGTTGAATCAGTGAACTGTATAGATAGAGAAGACAAGGCAGACAAGACTAAATAAACAAGTTTAGCCAGACGAGGATAGCAGGCCAGATTGCCAGAAAATAAGACAGAATAGACCAGACAGGGAAGACTAGATAGCCAAGACTGGACAGACAAAACTAGGTTGACAAGACGAGATAGACAAGAACAAGACAAGACATACAAGACTAGACAGACAAGACATATGTAGTAGGTGGGACACAGAGAGGGACATCCTACCAAAGAACCTAGAACCACTATACCCTTCATGTTAGAATCGGAAAACAACTGGAACTTAGTCCAAAAAGCAGTATCTGAAATAATCAGTTAGCAGATTGCTGAAAGACTACCGCTAAACCAGAACCCCAAATCAGCATGACTGGATGGGGGAAGTAAGGTACATTATAGACAAAATTGAAAAACAACCTGCATCCTGAAGCTATGCTTAGAGCAGTGCCAAGATTAGTGGTTTTGAGGGCGATCACCTGCCAGGTTAACTCAGGGATGCTTGCTACGTTGAAAGCCGGTGGATGAACTTCAGAAGCCAAAAACTGACACCGGCTCATTAAGTGGAAGCTATAATATTCACAGGAAGAAGAAAGCTCGCAAAAACAGAAATCAAAGTATAAGATGCGATAATAAAGAAATCAGAGACATTGAGGTGTCTTGGAATCATGTTCAACAGAAATATGTGTATGACACAGCACGCGATACAAATAGGTATGAAAGCCGAGGCCGTGGCGGCTAATCATGGACGACTAATGCCACATATCGGAGTACCACGATGCAGCAAACGCCGGCTGACCGCATTGGTAGTTAACTCCATCATACTCGATGGTGCACTTATATGGCGAAAGGTCGTGACAAACAAAAAATGTAATCAAATTTTAGAACGTATATAGCGAAAAATACTGATAGATACTATTAGATATATAAAATATAAATACTATTAGAGTATGTTGGGCATACTGGACTGTATCTAGCGATGCACAGCGAGTAGTGGAGTGAAGATCACACATCTATCTGATAATAGAAGGAAGATGTAGAAGGATGTAAGTCACAAGAAAGAAACCATTCGCATCATCAGAGAGCAGAACACAGATCACTAATCTGTGGTAGAAAAGATGGGAGAACTTGAAGGAAAAGGCGGAATGGACGCGAAGGCTCATACCAAATGTAAATAATTGGATGAACCGGGAGCATTGTGAAGTGGACTATTAGCTGACAAAAGTATTGACGGGGCATGGATGTTTTAACCACTACCTTAAAATTATCAAACTAGGAGAAACGGCGGACTGTTAATACTGTGGGGAGGACGTGGCATACAGTTTTCGATTGCCCAAGATGGGAAGCCGAATGGAAAATATAACGGAAAGCATAGGTGAAAGAGTAACTGCGGAAAATGTTACTGGGTATATGCTGGGGAGTGAGGAAACATGGAGGACTTCTTCTTCTTCTTCTTTTGACGCCCTATCCTGCCGAAGGTTGGCATTCCAAGTGGCAATTTTAGTTTTGGAAACTGCGGAACGAAAGATTTCTGCAGACGAGCGGTCGAAACATCTCCTCAAATCTTTCAGCCACGAGTTCTGGCGTCTTCCTACTGATCTTTTCCCTTTTACTTTGCCCTCAATTATGAGGCGTAATATTTCGTATTTATCACCTCTCATCACTTGTATTGCATTTTTCTTTCCTTGATGGTGTTCTGTAATTCTTTTTGTTTCTGCATGCGCTGGAGTATTTCATCATTGGTGATCCTTTTTACCCACGAAATTCGCAGCATCCGTCTATACACATACATTTCGAAGGCTTCTCTTTTCTTTTCGGTCTGTGAATTTAGCGTCCAGATTTCACATCCATAGAGTTCAGAGAAGTAATCCATAGAGATCCATAGAGATCAGAGAAGGCGAAGCATTTTATAATTCGAGTTCTGAGTTCCAAACTGAGGTCTAGCCTTGAAACAAATGATTTTATATTCATTAAGATTTTTCTCGCTTGAAAGTATTTCCCTTTTCGTGTCGCATTGACTATTGATGTTAGCTGAAAGGTATTTTTTTAAGGTCCATTCTTCGATTGTTTGTGCTTTGACACGCGGGTGTGCATTTAAAGACCAATAATTTTGTCTTGGAAACATTGATGCAATTCAAACATCTCGCTATAGTGAACTACGGAATCTTTGATGCTTTGTAGTTCTTGTACTTTGTTGGCTATTGTAACCGTATCATCGGCGTACCCGATATTATTTATTGGGGTTCTATTGATCTTGATTCCGCCCTGGACTCCATCCAGTACTTCTCTAAATATAGTTTCCGAGTACAGATTAAACAGGAGTGGAGACAAGACGCAACCTTGTCGAACACCCCGTCTGATTTGCATATCTTCCGATGTTGATTGTTCCATCTCTACTACCGCTGTTTGATGCCAATAAAGTTCTGACATGAAAGACGTACGTTTCGTAGACGTCGATTCCGGTTGTTCTTAAAATTCCGATCACCTTCTGATGATTAACACAGTCGAACGCCTTTTGATAGACTATGAAACATGCAAATATATCCACATTGATGTCTCTCTACACCTTTGTGTCATTACTTCTTCTTCTTCTTAATTGCCGGTCTGGGCCTCCTTCAGCATGTTTCTCCAAGCGGACCCATCACTTGCCAACGTTCTCCAGTCCCGTACTTGAAGTTTTTGTAGGTCAGTTGTTACCGCATCCTTCCATCTCCCTCTTGGCCTTCCGGCCCTTCTCCTTCCCTCTGGTTGGCCATTGAACAACTTTTTCGGAACCCTATGATGACCCATTCTCTGCATGTGTCCGAGCCATCTCAATCTTGCCACCTTGATGAAACTCACAATATCTGGTTGATTGTAGAGCTGATATAGTTCGTGATTATATCTTCGGCGCCAGATTCCTCGTTCTTGGGTCGCTCTAAATATTGCACGTAGCATTCTTCTCTCAAATACACTTAAAGCCTGTTCTTCGCTCTGTGTTAAGCTCCATGCTTCTGCACCATAGGTTACCACCGGTCTTATCAGTGACCTGTACAGTGTGCACTTATGCTTGGGGTGGATTGTTTTGGACCTAAAAAGTTTAAGTAGCCCATAATAGCACCTGTTACCAAGAGTTATCCGCCTTCTAATCTCCTCGCCCATCCGGTTTACGCTGTTCAGTTGCGAGCCCAAGTCCACAAATGTATCTACTGTGTCAAAGTGCTTTCCGTCTAGTTCTAGCGTTGGTCCTACCTTCCGATGAGTTTCGTTAGCCACCATGTATTTCGTTTTGTTTACGTTGACAGTGAGTCCTAGGTTATTTGCTTCCTTCACCAGCAGCGAGTAAGTAGTTTTGGTCGCCTGTTCGCTTCTGCAAATTATATCAATGTCGTCTGCGTAAGCCAATAGTTGTGTTGACTTAAAGTACGCAGTGCCGTTAGTATCCACTCCACTACTCCTAACGGCCTTTTCTAGTACGATGTTACACAGTAAAGTTGCCAGTGGGTCTCCCTGTCGTAGTCCTTCCTCTGTTATAAAAGTCTCAGACAACTTGTTTCGTATTCTTACTACAGACGATACTTCAGACAGTGTTACTCTGGTTAGGGCTGTCAGTTTTTCAGGGAATCCGAAACTTGTCATTATCTCCCACAGTTTGTGTCTTATAACGCTGTCGTATGCTGCTCTTAAGTCCACGAATAGATGGTGTGTCGTCATATTGAACTCATTACATTTCTGCAGGATCTGCCTAATGCCAAACAGTTAGTCTGTGATTGACCTGTTTGTGCGGAAACCGCACCGATATTCTCTTCTGCGTATAGTAGTAAGCGACGGTACAACACATTAGCGAAGACCTTGTATGCAATGTTTAGCAGCGTTATCCCCCTGTAGTTAGAACAATCTAACTTATCACCTTTCTTGTACAATCTCCATATGTTTAATATGAGATCATGCATGCACGATATTAAGGCTCTACCTCCATACTTCAACAATTCTCCTGGAATGCCATCTGCACCTGGCGCCTTATTGTTCTTGATCCTGCGCACTGCAGTCTCTACTTCTTCTAAGGTGGGTTCCTCCACTTGCTCAGTCCCTAATATTGATGTTGATGTTGGCGTTATAGTTTCCTCTTGGACTACGTGAGTACATAAGACTTATCATCCGACATTCATCACATTGTGAGGCGTTGGGTTTCTTTGGTAGGGTCACTAATGTTTATTTAAGCCAATCTGACGTTATCTGGAGCTATATAATTTATTAAATAATGCTGCTAGCAAGTCTACGCCTTTACCTTCATTATCTACAAACAATTTAAGCATTTCAACGTTGATTTTATCGGGAGCGGTAGCTTTTCCAAATTTCTGTGCTTTTATTGCAAGCACAACTTCGTCTCTGGTTATTTCTGCAGCCTTTTCATTTAATATGTGATCTATCGACGGTAGAGAGCAAGGTCTGTCATCATTAAAAATTGTTTAGATATATTTTTTCCATCTCTCAAGCTTAGATTCTACTCCTAAAATTATTTCGTTGTTATCGTCTCTTAAGATTACTCCTTGATGTTTTCTGTGTCTGTTTGTAAATTCTTTAATTTTTTTTATGAACATTGAATGTGTCATACTTTTCTTTTAGTTCTTCTATTTCTTGGTGACATCCAGATCCCTTTCGCATCCCGGCACTTTTTCCTAATGATCCCATTTAAACGTGTGTATTCTATCGGATTTGCCTTGTATTTCCGTCTATCATTCATGAGGTCTAATATTTCCTGCGTCACCCATTCCTTTTGTTTGTTGGTGGCCGTGAATCCAATGTCTTTTTCCTGGATATTTGTTATTTTAGTTTTTAAATCATTCCATCTCTATTCAACATCTTCTGCACGTACGGATACCTCTACCATTTCTAGTCCTCGATCTTAGATCCTCGATCTTAGAACTTATCTCTAGCATTTTTCGGGGTTAATCAATTGTGCGATGTCTATTTTTATTGACGTTTTTTCTCTTTTAACTCTCGGGAATCTCTTGAGTCCTTGAGTTACCTTTTGAAGTTTAGGCTGAGCAAAATTAAATGAATCTGATTCCTGACAATTTTTTTCTCCCTGTCTGCAGGTGACCTCCAGGTGTATAGTCTTCTTAAATGCTGTTTAAAAAAGGTGTTAGCGATTATAAGGTTATTTTCTACAAAGAATTGCACTGTCTCCCCTGCTGAAAGTCTGTCTCCCCTGCTGTTCTTTTCGCTAAGACCGTACGCCCCTATGCCATCCCTCTTAGCACCATGGCCAATTTTGGCATTAAAATCTCCATTTATCATCGATATGTCTCCCTTCTTGTGAGCCGCATTACTTCATCTATTTTGTTATAAAATTCTTCGACTTACTGATCTAGTTGTCATTTGTTGGGGCATAAATTTGAATTATATTTAAATATCTGTGAGTTGTTTGTAATTTTAATAGAGCTACTCTATCGCTCAAAGGGATGAAGTCTATGACCGACTGTGCTACTTTATCCGAAACGAGTATGGCTGTTCCTTATGAATGCCTCCTGAATAATAAATGTATCCATTACTTGTTTTTTGCGTTCCAGAACCAGGCCATCTAACCTCACTTAGTCTTAGTATATCGATAATCATTCTGTTCATTTCAGCCTCAGTGATTGCCAGTTACCCTGGCATAAACAAGCTAAGTACATTCCAGGTGGCAATACCTATCTACTATTTTGTCATATACCTTGATTTTCTCTGTGTTTCCTTGATTATTAATAGTAGGCAACTGGGGTATTCTTCGCACCCTCTCCACACTTAAGAGGTTCCCCGTACTAAGGGCCATTTTATCGTTTTTATCTGACATTAGGATTTTTTTGGAAACTAATTTAAAGTATGGGCCGTTCCTTTTCTGTACCGCAGTGGGAAAACCGTTTTGGCTGATTCAGCAGCGCTTTTCCATGTTCGGTACTATACCGTTAGAAAGTCATTCTTCTCGCGCGGTAGCCCGATTTAGGCGAAACTGCTTCCTTTCACCAGTTCAGCCGCCCATTCTGGGACAGACGATGCGTGGGAATCTCCTTAGCTTCACCTCAATCTCTTCGAGACCTTGCCGGCATGGGTGACCCTACCGGTAGCCACGTTACCGCCAGCATCGCTCCCTGGATATAAGGTTACTGAGCACTCTCACCAACGACAAGGTGATGATTCCCCAGAGAGGGGGGTTTTAATGGAGAACTATAACAAGAAATTTAACAGAAATAATGAAAACGGAAAAAAGAACCAAAGATACATAGACAGGAACAAATAGACAGGAAAATTTGAAGTAATTTCCTTGAAGTAATACTACGGTTTCTTATACTGTGTCTTTTAAATTATAACAAACCCTTTTCTCAATTAAAAAAAAGAGAGACAAGACTATGACAAGAGAATGTGCAGCTATGGTAACAGCAATTAACTCAAACTCATTAGTAATCATCGCCATATACAGAACACCGTTATTAGAAACATCGATGTCTTAAAACTATCAAAAAATACCTGTGAACTAAAATATATGCTAGAATCGTTCAATGCATCTCTTAGACTAAAGTTAGTCAGCCATCCAACATACATGCAGAGAGAAAATACATGCTTAAAGAATATAGTGGTCTGTACAAACATAAGCAATGTAGTGCAGACGTTAAATTGTCAAATCTCCGACCACTTCGCGCAACAAATCACTTTCTCAACAAACAAAACCCAGCAGAGTTACCATAAATTTCGAATTTACAATGAAGACAACATGAATCAATTTAAACTGGCGCTGAGAATAGAATCATGGGGAGAACTTAATTCAATTGAATATAAGCAAGTAAACGATCAGTGGGACAATCTCATAGAAATATTTCTAACACATGTTTATGAATGCTTCCCTATTAAAAATATGATTTGTAAGTAGGTGAAAAAAGGTGTTTGTAAACTGTGCATTGAGTCAGTTAAGAAGAGAACTGGAGATTATGCAAATATGATGTATGTATATTGAGGTTATATGAAGCTATAATAGACGGCGAAGGAAATATAAAGCTGCGTTGCGATTAGGGAAAAAGAAACGCTACCAATGCTTAATAGAGAACAGCGAAAATAAAATTAAGAGCACATGGAAGTTTGTCAAAGAATTAACTGAACTTAAGACAAGTAAGGAATCTAACCATAACTTTCGACCAGAAATGCAAACGTAATAAATAATTTCTTCTCTGACAGAGGAAATAACTGAACAGTGGAAGTGCCAACAAAAATATACGAAATCATCCAAATACGATTTATCTAGATCCAATCAATAAAGAAGAATTATTTATTGCCATATTAAATTTAAAAAATAAAAGTGCGGGAATTGACGAAATGAATGTGCCAATTATAAAATGGGTAGCAATAAAAATAATTAGTCCCTTGGAACATATTATAAATAGACAGGTAGATAGATATAAATAGGCAGACAGGTATATTCCCAGAGGCATTAAAAATCTCAAAGGTGGTTCGTGTTTACAAAAATGGAGTTGTGAATAACTTCAAGTCGTGAAAAACTACAGACCAATTAGTCTGCAATCAGTTTTCTCAAAAATATGTGAGAAATTGATATTTAAAAAATTATTCCCTTGTAAATAGGTACCATTTTTTAATAAATGTCAGTATGGCTTCATAGCAGGACGAAATATCGAAACGGCCTGTTTCCAATATATTAGCTACTTAACACGCCATATAGAACAGCATAAGTCCCATGTGGAATTTTCATTGATTTATCCAAGGCCTATGATACCGTCGATCACTATCTACTCATCCAAAAATTTGATAAATATGGCATCAGATTCACCCTAGAATGGGTTATGTCATATTAAAAAAAAAACAGAACTCAAGTAACAGAAATTACAATAGGGCAGGGCAAAATCACATCTTGAAAAAGAATAACAAATGTAGTAATTCCGCAAGGAAGAATTCTGGGCCCTAAAACATTTACATTGCATGTAACTGATCTACCACAAATAACTGAGAAAACGGACACGGTAATGATTAATTATGCAGATGATATTAGCGCCATAATAACCAATAAATCCTTAGAAAACGCCAAGACGAACATTACAACTACCATGGACGCGCTAACATGGTTTAATGAGAATAAACTTATTATTAACAAGGATAAAATAAACATTAAATTTTTCAAAAAAAAGAAATGTTACCAAAGATTATTCCTTAAAGAGATTATCATAAACAATAAACTGGAAGTATAAAAAAGCGTTTAGGAACTAAAGGAATAAATAAAGTATTAGGAATCCACTTCGACCAGAATTTAAATTGGACAACACATATAACTAAATTATCAAAACAACTTTGTAGGTTTGTATATGCGCTTAGAATCCTCAGACGCTATTTAGATTTGAAATCTTTAATATCAGTTTATTTTGCCACCGTTCATAGCTTATTGAGGTTCGGCATCATCTTCTGGGGCAGCAGAAAATTGATAACCGACATTTTTATGATCCAAAAAGAAGCTATCCGAGTGATCTTCAACCTCCAATTCACTGACACATGTAGAGAAATATTCAAAAAAGCGAATGTCCTAGTAACAATAGAACCGTACATATTTGAAAGTTTAGTTTTCCTATTTAAATACAAGTATTACTTCGCGGATTTTCAAATCAGCACCGATAACAATACCAGAAATGATAATATAAATTACAATTACCCCATACACAATCTCAGCAAGACAGAGAAACATCCTCCTTGTAGCAACATAAAATTATTGAATGCACTACCGTTAAATCTAAAACGGATAAACAATCTGAAGGAATAGCAACCTCGTCAGTACAGAGCCTTTCACTCTACAGGAGTACCATACGAATATAAAACCTACAGTATACCAAAACCTGTGACATATTACATTTAGCATACAGTTTATGAGAACACATTATTTTTTCCGACTGTAAAGTTTATATAGTGTAATAATTATATTTGTATTTATATTTGCATTTGACTAGACAAACAAGAATGGACAGGCAAAACTTTTTTTTCATTTTATTAAAATATATTTTTTTTAATTATTTAATCCTGAGCACCCTGGGACCGCGTAGCATTTACATTCAGGGTGCCAGTTGTCGTTACATACAATAAAGTATGTTAAATTTGTTTGTGTCTTCTATCGCAGTACAGGGCAGCTGGGATTAGGTGCAGTTTAGATTGTTTTCCTCTTTTTCCAGAGACTTTCATCAGCTTCCGTTATCCGTTTATAGTGTCCCAGTCTTCTTATGATTGTAGAATTTATTTAATGGTATTCTTTAGATTTAGGCTATGTTTTGCTACATCCTTGCATTATTTGTCCCATATCGGGCGAATGGATTACGTTGTCTAGTTGTCTGCAGTATATACTGTCTGGATCTGATGCGCTCCCGTTGTTGTGAAGGAATTCCTTAAAGCACCCATGGCCCGTGAGTATTTAGGTTAGGTGGTAGTTTATTTCCCCATGTTGTCGTCGGTACCAAGTCTCTATATTTGGGATGAGTATCCTTGCCCCCTCGCGTTTTGGTGTCATATTCCACGCTTCCTGCCATCCTCTTAAGAGATTATCGTGTGCCTTGTTGCTTGTTATGTCGTCTTTGGAAGCATGCTGTAGTATTTTCTAAGTATTTCATTAGCTTGATTTGTAGGTCAATTGGCGGAATGCCTGAGAAAACTAACGCTGTATCTCTGGACACTGTCCGATAGGCACTACATACCCGCAATCCAGTTTTCTCTTATTAGCTGCTAGTTTTTCAATATTGTTGCTATTAGCGGCTTCCGACCAGATAGGGGCATCGTATAACATCGCAGACTGAGCAACTGCGCTGAGTAACCTGTGTTTGCTCTTCCTAGGCCCTCCAATATTGGGCATAAGTTTTTCGAGGGTAGACATGGTATTTATCGCTCTGCTGCCACTTTAAAGTGCTCTTTAAAAGACAATCTTTTGTCGATTATAATTTCTAGATATTTGATGTGCGGTTTAGGTATGATTTCTGAATCCAGTACTTGGAAGGAGATGTGTGGCAGTTTTCGATATCCCGTCAACAGAACTGCTTTAGTCTTTTCCGTGCAATGCGCTGTGAATTTGACTCCATCCAGCAGACAATTTGTTTGATTGCTTGATTGGCCCTTTGCATGATACCCTTTTCTGTTTTTCCGAGCTTAGCTTAGTCCCTTCAGGCAATTCCAGCCAAAGTGCTCCATCTTAGAGTACGTTCCACAGTGTCGGTTCTAATACAGGGCCCTGGAGGCGCCACTAGTGACGTTGTGGGGTAGCATATCTTCCTCGGCTTGAAGTATGACACTGCGGTCCTCGAAGTAGATGCTAACCATTCGCAGTAGGTACAAAGATATTTTTCTTTTCCCGGAAGCCGAATTGGTTCTCCGAGTGGATTAGTTTAATCCATTTTCAGTTCTTCTTTTTTAAGCCAACTTACAAGCGGTTGTAAGTGGCGATAGGAAGAAGGTTCGCCTATTGGCTTGTTCTCTTTTTTAATAATATCTAGTTTCTTAGGCGAATAGCGGAATTTTTATCACTTTCGGTTGCTCCCAGCTTGGTTTAGGATGAGTAGGGAATAATTCTTTCGCTATCTCGAGGATGGTATTCATTGGTAGTTGTTGGTTTGTCTGCCGGAAGCGCAGGTTCTCCGTTGCTATTTTGTAAGCATCGCCCCATTTGTAAGCAAGTGTCTTCATCTATGTTTTTGCAGAGCTTTTCCCAGTGTATTTTTTATAGAGGTTCATTTCCCTACGTACTTCCTTTTTAGCCTTGTGGTATAGTTGTTTTATCTCCCGAAGGCTTTCAACGTGTATGTTTTCCGGGAACGGCGAGGATACTTTCTTCTTGTGGCTATGCAGGTTTTCCTTTTGGTTGCGATGGTCTCACTCCACCAGTATACGCTTTTTCTCCTGTGGTTTTTATTTCTTCCAGGCATGGGAGTTTCGCATGCTTTTCTAACTGCTGCTATTTTTATTTTGTAGAAAGTTAACACTATCCAAAAGTAAAAATTGTATAACAATTAAGTTGATTTATTAAAAACAGTTCACACAAACTTTTCTTGTGTGCTCATCTCATATTGGAACGTTACTTTTTGAGCATGCCATTTTAGCTTGTCTGTTTTTTTGAGTAATTACCAATACTACAAAATTTTCTTTACGAGCTCCGCTACTGGCATCGCTTTCTGGAGACTGCTGGTCTCGTGCTTGTAGTGCTTGCAGAGTTTTTATATTTGATTCTTTTACTTTCGATTGCCTCATTAGTATATTTTAATATTGTTTCAAATATGTCAGTACAAAAGAACGACTTGAAGAATCCTATTGGTCTTGAAGCTTGAAGTGCATTCATTTCCTTTGATTTTTGGTCGAACGTGGATTACATTTTTGCTAAGGTTTGTGAAGTTCTTGAACGGATTGGTTTTGTGTGCCACATCATGTGATTTTTGAAAATTATTTTTGCACAATCCAACTTTAGCAATCTTTCTACTTTTGCCTCCTCATCTGCCACTGCATTGATTTTTTTTTTTTCTTACAGTTTTTTCTTTGTTTCTTAGCTGTAGCAGTATTATTTTGAGCAATTGATGGTTGGAAGTCAAAATCGTCTAAGGTATCAGGTTCATCTTGCTATTACGTACTTTTTATCAGTTTCATAGCCTCATATAAAACAGTCGCCCATTACTTTTCATGAGTCTCAGAGACTCACATATTATTCGGGTATTACTGTTTACAAGTCTCGCAGACTCGGTGGGTTTTAGTAAAACGGCTAATACTTACCAAGCAATGGACATAGAGATGAACTCCAGGGCGCTTCTCTTAGGCAACTAAATAGCTGAAGATGTCCTGGGTGGTGAGGGGTGTAGTACTAGTAACATGAGGAGGGAAGAAAAAAAATGGAGATATGAGTCTCGCAGACTCACAAAGAGTATTCCAGGGTTAATTCTATGGTTAAATTTCTGCAGACTTTTTCTTCGTTTTTATTTCTGATTGTCACTGTCTGTCTTTTCTTTCGGTTATGCATCTTACTCTTAGGATGTTGTTCCATTTGGATTTCAATATACCAGTGATGGCTTAGAGATTCTATGTCGAGGACCTTCCATGTCGAGATAGACTGTGCGCTATCGGTTGAGGCGAAAGAAAGGTCAATAATGGAGAACGATTTCCCCCTTTCAAATGTTGCCCTATTTCCATTGTTTTGCAAGTAAGGATCGAGTTCTGCAGCCCATTCCATTATAACATCACCTCGGCGATCGATGATTGGGTAACCCTATTGTAGCGATTTTGGATTGAAAGTACCTCATTCTTGCAGTCGTTTGCCTTGTGGCCTTCTTGCCCACAATTGAAGCATAGATTTTGTCTGTCTTGTCCGTTATATGTGCTGCCGTAATGCCCTGCTTTCCAGCATCTATGCCATCTCTCCAGTTGGATCCTTTCCCTAACTCTGCATTGTACCCAGCCAATTTTTAGCTTACCTTTCCCAATTAGTTGTTTTGCTTGTTTCTGTGAAAGCGAAACATTCGCTACTTGGGTCTCTCCAGACAGGCAAGACTGGACAGACAAGACTGGCTCATTAAAAAACTAAATAAAGCTGTATATGCTATGAGGATTCTGAAAAAAATCGTGAACAGGGAAACTATGAAGACAGTATATTACGCCAACTTTCACAGTCACCAACGTTTCGGTATAATGTTTTGGGGAGAAGAATACTAATAAATAAAATATTTAAGATTCCGAAAGATGCTATAGGAATGAAATATAATTTCAATTATAGGAAAACGCTCTGCACGTTTAGAACAGCGAGAACCCTTACTACTATTGGTACCTACGTTTTTGAGTAGAAAATATTCTCAGTAAAGAATAAAAATCTATTTCAAGAATTTAAGGTGAAAAACCGGCCATAGACATGTAATAATATCGAATACTTTAGGAAACCCAAACACAGACTAACGCTAACAGAAAAGATACCGCCGTGTAATAATTTGCAACTTTTTAACTCGTTACCATTATATGTAAAGACACTACCGAAGAATCTAAAGAAGGAAGTCCATCGTATCCTTATCGATATAGAACCATATTCATTAATGGAATTGCAGAACCAGATAAAATTATATGAACATTAAGGACACATTTCATTTAGGTTTTTACGTACTCTATTGAAATACATTTATGTTATTTGTAACTTAAAGTTGATCAAATGTAAGCTTATTTAATGAAATAAACTGTTTTGAATTTGAATTTGAATTTGACTAGACAGACAAGTCCAGACAGGCGAAAGTAGACAAACTTTTTTTTTTTGAAAAGCTTGTAGTATGGCGCATGGCGAGTACTAGTTGTGTCTAACTAATTTTACAACACAGTTTCCTCAATCCTGAAGCATAAGTCCAATGATTGTTCGTGCTTTAAAGCGAGTAATTATGTTTTATACAACTTCTTCTCTTCTTGTCTCTCATCTATAACAATCAAAAATTGAATGGTATACTGTGTATGCTTCACCATAGTATACACGCAGGCTTTCCGCTTCTCTTCCTATCAAGTGTAAAAAGTCCCAAAACCAACCGTGACTGGTCAGGAATTGTGGCAGGTAGTTACTGACTTCTCCGTGTTCTCGCTTAATTAATTTATTTATGTCTAGGATTATTAGTCTAATCCACTGTACTTTCTCGGTATTGGTCCATCTTTCGTGCCATTCTTGAAGGGGGCCTGTTCTTGATGTTTTTCTAGCATATATAAGGTGTTTCCTGATTTTTTTTATTGCTTTTCTCTCTTTCGCGAGTAAATCAATAGTTGCAACACCCGCGATAACAAGTGCTGCTCTCTGGACAAAGTACAAAATGCACTGTACACCCTCCTCAATACAATCTTCCATCGCAAGATTGTTAATTCATCTTGGTCAACAGACTGACAAAGCAGACAAGGTTAGACAGAAAATACTAGGCAGACAAAATTTGGCCTAAAAGACCAGATAGGAAAGACTAGACGGACAAGACTTGACAGATATTATTATATAGACAAGATAGACAGAACTAGACTAACAAGACTAGGCAGACAAGACCAAACTTGACGGACAGGACTAGACAGACAAGACTAACAAAATTAACAAGCTTGATAGAAATCATATAAAATTTAAATCATATACCACTTAAATATTTACATCCTATATATGCAAATCTATTGATATATGCATTGATAAATCTATAGATATTACGTCTACTATTTGCGGATATATATATATATATATATATATATATATATATATATATATATATATATATATATATATATATATATATATATATATATATATATAAATATAGAGAAGATAATTATAAATAATGAGAATCTACCAATATTTTAACATTCTGTTCAGGTATGAAAAAAGTCGGAAAAATTTGTTCTTGAAACATGTTCTTGAACATGACAAAAGTATGGTAATACTATAATGATGTAACAGATGCTATAATACTCTACTAGTTATACTGTAATATTTGGTAATCTTAGACTTTGATCATTCTTCTCAGATAGTATATCAGGTATCAGGTAAGTATGATATAAGTTTTATACTAATATAATACGCCATTTCAAAGCTTTCTGGGAGAACTAACGCTCGGTTCTATAAGTTTAAAGTTTTTAAATACATTAATAAATAAATTTTACTATACTGCAACATTAAAATATTTTTTAAGATCTATAAATAACATGTGTAAACAAGGTATATTAGTTTTCTTAGTAGCTAGAGACATTATACAGTGTCCATAACTAGAGACATTTTAAGTATTATATGTAGGCTTATTATTCTTGTGATTTTTTAATTAGTATTCTACCCTTCTGCGCCTTGGCGTCCTCCTATGCAAAGTCACGACCTGTTAATACTACTTAAGGTACAAAAGACACGTAGCGACGTGGAATTAATTAAGTTACAGCCAGATACGGCACAGGATAATGAAAGTGTCTAGCAGAAAGCGAGGTGGGTGGGGAGCCAGCTGACGACGCCCGCTATAAGTTAATCAGCGCCTATGAATATGCAATCCGGGCTTTATTATTATATTAATTTCTATATTTTTTGTTCTTTGTGTTAGAAATAATTTAATGACATTTTAATGGTATAATACAAATTGGTTGAGATTGCGAACTGGAAGAGAGGAAGTGGGAAATTTTGGTTTTTTTTGCGGATATTGACGGAGGTATAAAATTTTCTTCTAATTATTATTTTAACTCTTAAATGTGGAATATTTTGTTTATAGTTTCTTTTTGTCAAATATTACTAAAAAGGGCGTATATTAAGTGAAAAAGAATGAAAAAATTCTTTGTGGAAATATTTTGTATTACAAAATTACCATACGTTGCCAAATGGCTACAGTGTGCATTCTATTTCTCTGTAATTACTTATAAGTTATTTCATGTGGAAATTCTTGTAAAACCTGGGTGTTGTTTGTTTTATCCAAACAAAGTCTGACTTGTCACATTTTTCACATTTGACACGACTGAATCATTTGCAAATAGGAGGCTTACAACATTTTGGTATCTTCGTGTATTGGCCAATGCCAAATTGGTCTTGTCTTACCATTGTCTTGAGGCGGTACATGTTTTTTTTCCCAATGTGGATATTGAAACCCTACAAACACTGAGGCCATGTGGCCTATTGCATTTTTCCAAATATTCAATCCATTGGATGGTTTCAATTCGTTGGATTCTTCCATTGGATGGTTGATCTTATTCAACGGGAGTGTATGAGAATTACGAGAGTTGCTTTCGCCCTTTGCAATGATACTTTAAAGTAATCTTGCTCCATTTATTATTTCTAATGATAGGTTGGTAAATTACTTTCCCCCTAGTCACCGCCCCTCATCTTTTTAGTATGGTAGTATTACTGCGCCTCACCATTGATATGGTACCAGCACAAGGTTGTTAAAAGTTGCTACCTCCCTTTTCATTGTGTATGAAATGGTCCCAAAGATTACATAATTCTCTATCATTGTTAGGTTTGAAATGTTTGTGGCATCTGTTTAAATTTTCGCTCTGTAAACTTAGGACGTTAGTAGTCACATTTGTTTTAGTCGACACTTTCATTATCCTGTGCCGTATCTGGCTGTAACTTAATTAATTCCACGTCGCTACGTGTCTTTTGTACCTTAAGTAGTATTAACAGGTCGTGACTTTGCATAGGAGGACGCCAAGGCGCCAATGCTGTCGGACATAGCTCGGATTGAACTCGGTACCTCAGAATGATACGCTAACGCTCTTACGTCTAGGCTACGATTCCTACGTGACACATATTGCGTAGGGCCTTTTCTCTTCCTTGTAGGAAGTAGTGAAGTAGTTCTTCTGTAGTTCTTGTTCAGCTGAGCTGAACTACCTCTTCTTCTACCCCTTTTTTGGGGTTACAGATAAGTTTATCTTCATGGGGTAATGGGCTACTAGCAATGGGGGTAATGGGATAACTAGAGCATTGAATTTAGTACTCAAATTTTAACACCCATTATACTAAATATTGAGTTTCTTTTTGGTGATGTACTCATTTTTCCGCTAACCAAGAATTCACTTATGTTAGATAAAGTGATAAAAAACATACTTTTTGCGTTTGGTTGTTATCCTGTAACGACCCATCAAACTATTCAGATAGACACCTCCCATATGTCCATAGCATTCTTCTGTTACAAATGGATATTTTACATCATCAGTTCTTTTTCTTTACAATAATATTTCTTTACCAAAGTTTGGGGATGTGTTGAAGGTTTTTGGGAAAATGATGATATCAGATTTACTTATTTATTATGCTTATGCTTATCATATATTATTATGCTTATCAATTATGCCGGGTGGGTGGGCTGGCGCGCTCTAATGACCCCAAAAGTTATGCCGACGGTAGCTTAGCTACCAGCAGAGCCTCCCATGTCGGAAAGGTTAAGGGGGAAGAGCCAGACTAAGGGAGATGCCCGGTCCTCCAAGGATGGGGGTTGCGACCTTGCACCTGCAAAAAATTCAGGATTGCTAAAGAACCCAGTTGCGGAAACTTTAGACGAAAACAGCAACGAAAATGGACTTTTAATTTTGGTCCATTTGGAACGAATAGAGAAATAGATATAGCTGCCCTTTCAGAAACGAAGAAAAATGGAAGCGCGAGTGAAAACATTAAAGATTTTATACATATATACTCCGGGGTTGATAAAAACCAAAGAGCTAAGGCTGGTATATCCTTAATGATACACAACAGGATACAAAAGTACATTAAATCCTTGGAGCCACTTAATGAACGAACTATAAAGGTGACGCCACAAATTAGAGGAAGAGTGATAAGAGTGAGTATATGGGTTAAACTACGATGCGACAGTCCACTGTAAGGACAACTTCGAAGAGATCGTCATAAACATAATCGAACAAATTCCTAAGTCTCACGAAATAGTCATAGCGGGAGATTTAAATGCCAGAGTAGGTAGAAATCGAAATAGTCCGACAGTAGATAGGCACGGAGAAAAAACCCTCAACGATAACGGACAGAGGCTAATAAGTATATGCCAACAATTTGAACTAAATATAACGAAGACATTCTTTGCCCATAAGGAAATACACAAGTACACTTGGTACCAACATACACAAGGGCTCAGGTCAATAACTGATTACCTTGTAGTACGACAACATTCGGGTATAAAAGTCAAAGACGTAAGAGTCAAAAGGGGAGCCGATTGTGGATCCGATCACTGCCTTGTAACGTCAAAATATACGTACCATCAGTAAAGATGCTTCAGAACCGAACTGACAAAATCCAAAATAACAAGCTCGAAGTACCTAGAAAAATCTTGACAGCCTAGAACACTACAGTACAAAATATTTGTACATAAACGCCTTGAAGGAAAGCTTATACAAATGAACAGAACAACGGAAGAAGGGTAGGAGCATATTAAAAGGTGTATCGCAGAAGCGGCTCAGGAGGCACTAGGAACAGAAATACGGAAGAAGAGAACTTATTCGTAGGATGATGAAATAGAACAGCAGATCATGGAGAAAAAGCAAATCAACAAAAAACTTATAAAGAGATATGACGCAGCCACCAGAGAAGAATACAAAAGAGCGAACAGGAAAGTAAAACAAGTGATGAAGTGACATGAAGAATATGGCGTGGATTAAGAAATGCGACTTTATAGATCAAAACCTTGGGGGAACCAGAAGCTCTGAAGCATGTAAGACAATAAAATCCATACGAGCAACAACGAAACCAGGAACCAACTTAAATAGTATAGCAAACAGCGAATGGTTAAGATATTTTAGACATCTCCTGAAAGAAAGGCGCCCGCAGTTTATACCAGATCAATATCAAGGAACCGGGAATATAATAGATTTACAGAGTACCCAGTTTGAAGAAGCTATTAGGACCACTAAGTTAAGGAAATCCCCAGGACCTGGAGGAATCTATCCTGAACTTATCAGGTATGGTCCACCCAAACTCATAGAAATGTTGAAAAATATCTACGAAAGATGCCTGAATGGGGAAAATATTCCTACGAAATGAAGAACATCATATATTACAACAATCTACAAAAAAGGACCTGAAGACGATTCAAAAAATTTCAGAGGGATAGCTGTTATTCCAACAGTTGCCAGAATATATTAACGGATCCTCAGAAACTTAATAGAAGAAGATATTCAAACTAAACAGCTGGAAGAACAGGCGGGATTTCGAGCGGCTAAAAATAGCCCTAGAAGAACGGACGCAAAAGAACAGGGAAACAAACATTACTCTCATCTACCTTGATAAAGCCTACGCTAGCGTCCTTGTGATACAACTTTGGTAAGCTATGGAACAACTAAAGTATAAGACTTACTCTAATAAACTCACTACTTTGTGAGAAAGAAATCAGAAGGGAAACAAAAAGGAGAATATACAAAAGCAGAGCGTGATGATTTATGGGGCAGAAGTGTGGGATGTGAGCAAAAAGAATAAACAAAAACTACTAGCAACGGAAATGGATTTATTATTGGATTTATTATTATATAATCGTATACTATTGGGTAACAAATTTCGTCGGATTGCGCCAAGTGTATAAATGCCTTCCTTAGCTAAATGAACCATCAGTGGTACAGCTGTATAACAGTTATCATTATTTAATCTTTAGTTTTTTTTTGTATAATACTCGATAGCTGGAGGACAATATTTGATGTAGCACCCAGATCAGTCTCCTATGCAGGGCGAGTCGTCACACTTTCCTGGCCACAGTATATTTAAAAGTTGTACGCAAACCCAGATATTCCGGACGGAACAAATAATTTGAATCCCCATTTGTGGGGTTTCATGCGCATATATTGCCATCATTTAATGTCTGACTTAAGTCGACATTTGCTCAACAACTGACTTATCAACTGATCGATCAGTCAACTGATCGCTCATCAACTGATCGATGAGAGGTCTAATTTTAAACATTCTGTCATGACCAATTCATTTCTTGCAATGAATTGAGAATTATCATTAAAATGAAGAAATTGTTTTATCCTTTCAAACTTTTCAAGGACATTGGCTGAAATTCCAGTTCGTCGCACAAAATAAGATCTCGTATTGGGCATATTCACCAGTGACACATAAGCAGGATTTCTATGTATTGTTTTATGTCACAAACAGGGACATCCAAGAGCTTCTTCTTCTGTGTTTGAACACAATATAAAATTGATAGAAAGTCAATAATATTTAACAACTCTTATATTTGAAGAACTGGTAATGAGTTTCGAGATCCAGGAGCTCTCTATCTATGTCCACGATCATACATACGCGTTTGGATAATAACTCTTCATTTAGTTACATGTTTTTGTCCAAGCTATGTCTTTTTCTTCGACGAACTCTCGTCTCTTCGAACATTTCGTTCACGTTTTCACTCTCCACGCCAGTGAAAATTGTTCAGTAAATTTAGCTCTCTAGCTCTCGACTGGATAACGGTTTTTTATCCATTCAAAAATAATAACCGATATTTGATCATAGTTGAACAATAGCATGTAAATTGGCTAAAGCTGAGCTGTAGGCTACCAGTCGCGTCGACGGGTTGCGGATAGTACAACGGCTGTCAGATATGATGGGTAGCTGCGATATAAATAGACCGGAAGCTCTGTCGAATAAGCAGTCGCAGACAATTTAGCAGCATCAGCAACAGGATGTAGTTGTTACCGTTGGGTAAGCTAAACTAGAATAAATGCTACAAATATCCAAAGACTTTTATGTGATATGGCGAGTATTTCCATCTCCAAATAAGCATACCTATGATGGAGGGCAGCAGTGCCCCTCATTACCGGGAGAAGGCGCAAGAAGTTTGACTCCAGATTGGAGTTCCACAGGCAAAACTGCATAAGTTCTATTGGCTTTGTTACTGCGACAAGGAAGGCAACGAGAAACCACCTCATTTGTTCATCTTCTCCATTGTTCATATCTAGGACATGCATGTGTAATGGCTGATAAATACAACGGCTCCGAATACACGATCAGGGGCAGGGGTTGAATTGGACAGGGCATGCAATAGGGTAGGGGTGCGAAGAATCACCAAATCAGCTACTATAAAAAATGACGATATTAAAAGGTTGGGTACATGGAACAGCAGAATCGTGTACCTACAAGAGTGGAAAATTCATAACACAATAGAGGAAATGATCAGACTGAACATAGAAATACTAAGCATTGGCGAAATGAGGTGGCCAAATTCCGGCCAGTGCACGGTGGGTAGCCATGTAGTCTATTATGTAAGCAATGATTCTATACACTAGCGAAACCGGGTCATAAAACAAAAGCCATAATTGTTTCAACAGAGATAGCTAAGGCCGTGTAGATATCTGATCGTGTTTTTATGATACAAATACAAAAAACAACAGTAAAAAATGAATGTAATGCAAGTCTATGATCCGACCAGCTACGTTCTTAATATTAATGGTACCTCTATTGAGCTAGTAAGCAAAAACATATATCTGGGAACCAACATTATTTACAAATGGGAAAATTCACTCGAAATTAGAGTACGCATCGAGAAAGCAAAAGCTGCATTTTGTAAAATGGCTATTGTGTCTAAGAGCCATTACTTCTCGATGGAAACAAAATTATGATTTCTACGTTGCTATATATTTTCCATTCTTTTCTATGGAGCTGAGACTTGGACTTTGACCGAGACGACGGGTAAACGACTTGAGGCATATAAGGTGTGGCTCTACAGGAGAATGCTTAGAGTGCCTACAAGAGAATGCTTAGAGTGCTATGGACAGATAAAATTACAAACAATAACATTCTCCATAAAAGGAAGAAAGGAAAAGAAGTCCTGAAAACAGTAAAATGCGGGAAACTACAATATTTAGGTCATGTAATGAGGAACCAGTATACAGTATAAACTGCTGCAGAACGTTTTTTAAGATTCCTGGTAAAAGAGGACAAGGAAGAATAAGAACATCTTGGCTTGGAAACTTATGAATATGGACTTCACACGCCAGTGAAGAACTATTCAGGACATCCAAAACTGACATATGTATGATGGTCACAACATCCGGAACGCATTGGCACAAAAAGACGAAGAAGCCCCGACCAGCGAGTCTGATGATGATCTTGTAGAACAATTCTTGTATTGACATCTAAGAGCATCGGTCACAGTGGAACAGGAGCTAACCGGCGAAATAGAAATAAAGAGAGCCGTACCACAGTGATGCATAATTTCACCATTACTCTTCAACTTATATTCCGAGAAAATATTCGAAGAAACAACCCAAAAGGTAAAAAAAGGGATAAACATAAACGGAAGAATCATAAACAATATAAGGTATGCAAATAACCCGCTGATGCTAGCCACAATATGCGACGATCTCCAAACACAAATGAGCTGAATAGTAATGACTTTGGATCAAAACTTAATATCGATCAGACAAAACATATGATTTTAAGCAAAGATAACAATATCCCAGATAGAGGCATTACCGTCAACGGAATAAACCTAGAAAGAATTTGGAATAATATCAACGAAAACTATTACTCATCCATTGAGATTAAAATCCGAAAAGAGAGAGCTCGCGCAGCATTCATTCACTTGAAACAACGTTTCTTAATCACGACTTGACGCTAAGCCCCAGAGTACGTATGGTGAGGTGTTATGTTTTTCTTGTTATACAGATACGGTATTAGACTATACGAGATGAAGGCCTGAACACTCGCAAAAACAATGTTAAAACGTCTGAATGCATTCGAGATATGTTAAAAATCAGTTGGACGAACATGATTACAAACCAAGAGGTACTTCGACGCATAGATAAAAAACGGAAGTGATCAAGTTAATAAAAAAACGAAAAAAAACTTCGGTACTTCGAGTACTTAGGTCATATTATGAAAGATAGTGACAATTATGAAATACGATCAGCATGCCTACCAACCAGGAAAATCATGTGAATCTGCTCTACACCAATTAGTGGTCAGAATAGATAACACACTAGAAAACAAGGAATTGGCGCTTGGTGCTTTCCTTGATATCGAAGGTGCGTTTGACAACACCTCCTTCAACAGTATAGCCAATGCAGCCCGCAGCCATGGTGCAAATAAAACATCAATCAGATGGATTAAGTCCATGCTGCAGGGTTGAAATGTTGAGGCTAAAGTGGCGTGTGACCCAATGCGGTTAGCTGTTATCAAGGTGTATCCTCAGGGTGGGGTTCTATCTCCACTCCTTTAATAGTTAATAGCCTGCTTGTGTCACTAAATAATTAAGGTTTTTACACCCAAGGCTATGCGGATGACATAGTCAGCCTCATCAGGGGTAAATTTCCTTCTATAATAGCAGCGCTTATGCAAGAAGCACTGAACGAGGTGGAGAGTTGGTGGGGGTCGACCCTCGGGTGAATCCCCAAATCCACTCTAAAGCCCTCAATTTTCTATAACGAGCATCTAGAGGTAAGTGATGAAGTCGAGTATCTAGGTGTAATCCTGGAAGCCAAACTCACTTGGAATCAACACCTAAAAAAGCTACCAACAGGTACAAAATGGCACTGATGATAACCAAAAGAACACTTGGAAAATCATGGGGACTCAGACCAAGCATGGTATACTGGATATACGCTATGGTAGTTAGACCCCTTCTGACATATGGCTCCACAGTATGGTTAACAAAAGTGAAACAAAAACAGGCCATCAGAGAACTCTCCTATGTTCAAAGACTGGCCTGTTTAGCAATTACGAGAGCGATGAAAACCGCCCCAACCGCGGCTCTGGAGGTGATCATAGGCCTTCCTCCCCTGGATATCTTTATCATGGACGAGGCAAAGATGGGAGCTTTCAGATGCATATGCAATGGCACATGGGAACCTCTGGCGAGGTCAGGACACACCATGATAACGAATATCATATCAGAATCGTACCTCCATATAGAGGGGGATTCGATGCCCAAAAGGCTGTCATTCGACATACCCTTCAAAACGCATCTACGATGGACAAAAGGCAATCAAATAACCACTTGCCAAGGAGGACTGGATTGATATACAGACGGCTCCAAGAAAGACAGTGGTACTGACGCAGCAATCTATGGACTGTCCCTGGGCTGCAGCCTATCTGTATCCCTGGGGACACATGCCATAGTATTCCAAGCAGAAATACACGCTATCATGTTCTGTACCCGTGAAAATTTGAAAATGGACTACAAAAGCAGAAACATCCGCATTTTCAAGGACAGTCAGGCTGCGATTAATGCTTTGGCGTGTCACGAAATCAATTCCAAGACAGTTCGTGACTGTCTTCAGGACCTAAAAGCCTTGGCACAGCATAACAAGGTCACACTCGCTTGGGTGCCTAGCCACACGGGACTGGTGGGTAACGAAATGGCGTATAAGCTAGCAAAAGATGGAGCCTGCAAGACAAACATCATTGCTGAAAGCGGACCCTACATTACCAAGACCCCGACCCGAAATAAAATCTGTAAATGGATAACAACTAAGCACCGTCTACAGTGGATTATTTGAATGGTCTGACACACAGCAAACTAATGTTAGTAAACCTATCGGAAACTCTAACTGCTGAAATCCTGCAACTACCAAGGAAGCAGATCGCAATTGTGGTAGGCCTACTTACAGGACACTGCCCTCTACGAGAATACTTGCATACAATGGGTATCTGGAAGGATGAGCCTCTATGCAGGTTATGCTATGAGGAGGACGATACTGCCACCCATATAATCTTCTGCTGTGAAGCAATTGCACTTAGGAGACACAAGCTTGATATTACTGCTGAAAGAGTTCCCGTAAAAAACATGGCACGTAGAATCCTGAACCTGATAGAAGGACTGGATCTATTCGCATGAACGAAATAATGTGGGGAAATACAATAGGCCAATGGGCCGCAGTGTTTTAAGGGCTAACCCCCCTGGAACCACATTGGTTAGAGAAGAAAAAAATAAATACAACACCTAATCATTCAAGGAAAGATAGATAGCAGAAGAGGTTCTAAAAGAAAACGTACCTCCTGGCTAAAGAAGGCAGTGATGCGGACAGACAACAATACAGATTTTCCATGTTGCTGCAGACAAAATTATCATTAGCAACATGGTTGCAATCATGGTCGCTAATGAACGTTGAACGTATACGGCATCCCTAGAAGAAGAAGAAACTGTAAATAAAACTGAGCACTTACTAAAAAAGTACTGATAATTACCTACTATAAAAGAATCGAGAATGCACAATGTAGCCGGGATGGAAGTATGGAAAATAATACGGAAGGAATTATAGTACTTTATTTATATACATATCTAAGTGTATGATGGTAATAATTTTCGTTTAATACAAATTCTAATGAAACCAGTGCGAATCAGTATTTTGATTATCACAGGGTGAGCACATGTCAATGGACACCAACGGACGCGCATTATTTACGGTTAGAAAATCTGCAACACACAACTGGGGCTCACCGTACACAAATACATTTGAGCGGTCAGTTGCCTTTTGCCCTTAATGCTTAAAAAGTATCCAAACCTTCCTGCAGTGAATGTAGAGACATGAAATACATGTGCTGCCAAACGGCAATGCATTTAAAGGTTAAGTAAGAATATTTCTAAAGTATTTAGAATGTTTGAAGAAATTTTGAATTTCCTATTTATTAGTATTTTCAGTAAATATCGTCCTATATGTAGCAATTTAGTATTAGTATTAATGAGATGTAAAATGTTGCATACCGTAATAATATTGTATTTAATGAATAGGATGATTGCTACCGTCCTACGTTGTAATTCATACTTACGCTGAATGATATTATTATTATGCAACTTGTTATTCAACCAATAAATTTCTAAATTTCACACAACTCGAGTTTCGACGGTAGAAGTGCACCTAAAAATGGCTTTTAATCGTCAAAACTTGAGTCATATGAAGTGAAGAAATTTATATAACGAGGAATAACAAGTTATATAATATTTTAACTTATTAAATGTGGTTAAAAAATAATTAATTTTTCAATTTAGTGTAATATTGTATTTATTAAAACTGTGAAAAATACATTTGCGAAACTAATAAAAATGACGAGGAAATCTATAAAAAGTTATCAAATTTCAGAAATATACAAACCATAATCGATTCTAAACCATTTAAATAGCTATCGAATAATAATTGCAACTTCTATTACAAATCCAAATATTTTTCCTTTTCGTTTTCTCAAATGAATTTAGTTCGTCTATAAGCTAATGAAATTTAAATATCAAATACCAAACTTAAACATTATTTTAATAAAGGTTTGCCTTTACATCGGCGGCAGTATATAACGCTAATTAAATAAAAAAAAGTGCGGTCGCAATGTATATCTGTTTGTAAAAAGTTTTTGCGGTATTTTTTGCCATCCGGCGGATGTAAAATCGAAAAGTGCAAACTTTCATTATTTGTCGGTTGGTGGGAGCTGAAAGTGGTATGATGAAAAACCGAATGTAGAATTCATATCCGGACCGCGACATTATACCTGCAGCGCGCAGCTGGGAGCGTCGTTTCGCAGGAAGGATTTTCAATATCGGTTCTTATATATACTCTCGGGAGGAAAACATAGCCCGCACGAAATTTATAACCGTGCAAATAAATGAGTTTTCAAGCAGCTGTTTCATAAATTTTTCTTCGGTGTTAATGTCACCGATAAAATATATACCTATATAGGAACATAATTTGAACTGCCTAAAATTTAAAAATTGTATAATTATCGGCTACGAGTTGTATTAAAATAATTATCTTATGCAGGTGTGTATATTTTTTTATTAATCTATCATATCATCACATAATAAAATTATCTTAAGTTGACTTCTAAATAGTTCTATGGATATTATTCTTCTATATAATTCGCTGACTTCTAAATATTTCTATGTAAAAATGTAAAATATACTAATAATACATAATGGGCATGTATCATACAATGAGGCATATCCTCAACGAGATTGTTGTTATTATTATGATTGTGAGATTGTAATGAGAGTGTTTCTATTTTGCAATTAATACAAATTGAAAAATATATTAAAATTACAAAAGAGCTAAATTTCTCCCCTCTCACCCTTACTATTTAATATATTTTGCCCTGATATAATTACAACCCAGACGACAACACTCCATAACCTTTCCTACAATACGCTGACGGCATTGCCATAATATCCCACAGTAATCTCAAAAATAGATTTGCAAATCCTGACAGACAAAGTCCTCTCATGGTGTAATCGATGGAAACTTTCTACTAACTGTCCCGCTGTCCCCAGTGAGAGCAAAAACGTCCCGCTTTCGCGGGTAGGTAGGAATCTGCTTACTAAGGTGTAAACGGGAGAGGTGGAGAGAGAGAGAGCAAATGACGCGCGAAAGCGTGATAAATGCTGAACTCACTCAGTAAACAACCAAACGCGGAGCTTTAAGTTCTAAGTTGACATTCTACCATTAGAAAAATGAGAAACCTAAACGGTGTACAGTGTAGCTAATACTAATTTGCTAAACAAGTATCCGTTTATAAAACAAAGCAGTGGTACATCTACAGCAAACGTTACATGCGAAAAGTGTCGTAATGATTTTAGTATTAGCCAACGATATCAAGAAATATGTATAATCGAAAAAAACAGGCCTTCCGATCAAGCTACGACGTCATGCTCGTCAATGCTTTTTTAAAAGAACTGATTTGCCTACTTCTAAAGATTTGTATATATAGCTGCAGCGTAGGGTGCGTGGGCGTTTCATACGGTGCAAGAAAACTACAGCTTTCGCTCAAATGACTGTGCTTCTTATTTAATTCAAACATATTTTGAGCAAAAATTTAGATGTGCTCGTAAAATATCACAGACTATTGTTGTAAATGTGTTCGCCTCTAGGGCAAACGATGAATAGAAAGAGAACCTTCGCGTAGAATACTGCATTACTTTATTCAAAGATGCTTCAAACCTTGGCTCGATAATATAATTCCAGATTTAATCCGCTATTTTCTACAATAAAAAGGCGTCAAAGTCCAGGTTTTAGAGTTTCGAGAACAGCCAGGTGAAACATTATTTAACGGAAGTATTGTCTTGCAATGATATGAATAATTTTTTTTTTGAGATAATATAAACTGCAATTTTGGAGGAAAGAATATAAAGAGGATTGATTAATAATGTTTAGGCAAAATTGAACAAATCACACGAAAGACAGCTCATTGGGTTTGGATGTTGGGTCTCCCTGTTGATTTCGAATGCACCATGAAAATTTATTCTTTTTTCTTCATCTACAGCGTTCGAGTAGAAGCTTTGGAAGGGTTCTGTGAATCAACAGACACATAGTATCACAAACTGCAGGGCTACAATAAAATACGGGGGCTTACGTTTATGCCCGCGCTTGAGAGAACTAAAAATGTTCCAGACATTGAAAAGCTATTTTCTGAGCATCGATAAATGCCAAAATATTTTGAAAATGTATTTCGAAAATCCCAGCTCTGAATTGTGGTTACATTTTTTTGCATGTAGAGGCAGCGACTGCCCACTAGCCATGTTGAAAATCGAGGGACAATACGTGTCTAAAATTGATCCGAGATAACCTGAAACTTGGAGAATTCGCGTTTTCTTCCTCACACTATCGAAAATGTTTTAGTAAACTTACAAGAAACCGACACTGCTGTTGATCAGCAGAATGTAAAAACGGAGGCCTTTGAGTTTTATGAAACGAGTAGAGAATACTTAGCAGGAATACGGAGCAGTGGTCTCAATTTAAATGAGAACTAGAAGTGTTAGAATGGGTAAATTTGTCAAAAATACCCACGTGGGAAGAAGTACAGTATTTTATGGATTTGGTGATCACACAGCGATTTATTAGCAGCAGCCAAGATACGGAAGTGTTCAACAAGTTTTCGCTAATTTCAAACTACATTAGAGATGAAAAAATCACTAGCTGGAATGCTGAGAATGCTCATGCTGAAAACCGGTGGGTGGAATTATTCCAGTATTTCAGTGCTAACAACCTTAAGTGTATACTTTCGTATAATTATTGAGTACACAATGTGTCTGCCGGGAAGTAACGCACCAGTCGAAAGATTTTTTCTCTAATAAATAAAATATGGACATTTCGATTTCCAAGACTAACATCAACAAATCATCGAATGAGCTTCATTGATACCTAGGGTTATTCATTTGTTTCCTAATAAACGCTAGTAAAATACCAAAAAGTTTTTTTTACATAATTCTGCGGGTGTCCCGCTCTGACGAAGAAAATAAATGTTCACGGTATTCATAACCCACACAACGGTTTCCTATATAGCTTGACTAAAATTTCAATTAAGTATATCAGACAGACATAAACTATTTACCAGATTTAAAGACAAAGACATTCATTGGACAATCATTGACTCACTTTGTATAAAATGCGACATAAGGCACCACCCCCGCAGACATCCCTCAAAGACTGTATACGAAACACTATATGGTGACCATGACGCATATTACTACTAATCACCCCATATCATTCCATATATAGGTATATATATTTATATATATATATATATATATATATATATATATATATATATATATATATATTATAGGCCATCAGATTAAAGTAGGATACCAAAGAATGGAAATAGATGGGAATTGGGTACCATGGGACAAAGTAGCAAAAAACGAATAAACGACCAAAGAAAGAGGGGACAGTTACACAACGACGGAACGGAAAAGGAAGATGTAAAGCTAATGTTTTGGAATGTAGCAGGGCTCAGGAAGAAATTGGATAAGGTGGACGGGCCTTTTATAGAATTCTTGAGGAAATTCGAAATAGTTGGGTTAGTGGAGACCTGGGTTCAAGAGAAGGAATGGGAAGCCTGTAAAGAGAGACTCCCCAAGGAGTACAATTGAAGGATACAACCGGCACGAAGAGAGAGTGACTACGGAAGGGCAAAGGGGGGAATAATAACAGGGGTCAGAAGAGGCATCAAGGAATCGGAGAGAACTCTAGAAGAGGTGGAGGGTCTAGTTTTTAGGGAGGTAGAACTGGAGGGGGAGTGGTGGCAGATAGCAACCGTTTATAATAATAAGGGACTGGAAAAAATTAAAGAGGGTATAAAGAGGAATTTAGAAGATATGGTAACGACAAACTTGCTACTAGGAGGTGATTGGAACGTTAGGATAGGAGAAGAGCAGGTCAATACGGTGGATAAGACGGGTGATGTGATAAGAAGGAATTCTAAAGACAAAATTAAAAATGCAGAGGGAAATGTTTGGTTGGCGTGGGTGTTAGAGAACCAATGGGATATTTTGAATGGGTGTATTGAGGGCGACTGGAAGGGAGAATTTACGTTTGTGGGTGCAATGGGTACCTCAGTTATTGACCTAATAATTACAAATGATGCGGCGAGACGGCAAATAAAACTGATGGTAATCGGAATAAGAAGTGAGTCGGATCATATGCCGGTAGTGGTGTCGTTGAAGCAGCAAAGGGAGAAAGATGTTAAGGCGGAGAAATGGGTGGCCAGATGGGATAAGGAGGCGACAGAAGAATACAGAAAGAAATTAGAAGAGGTAGAGTGGAACGTCATAGAGGATATAGACATGATGGCAAAGAAAATGGAATCTGCACTTGTGAAAAAGAAAATCAAAGAAGCGTTTCCAGGCCGAGCATGGTACGACGGAAGAAGTGCGGAACGCAAAGCAAAGGTTTCGAGAAGCTATGAGAGAATGGAGAAAGGGAGAAGGGCTCAAAGTGCACGTGCTGGAAGCGAAAACAGAATTGCAAAAAATGGAGAAGAAGAAAAAGGAGCTTTGGGAGGAGAAGGAGAAGCAGCGGGTACGAGAAATCAAGACGGAAGCTGAGCTGTCAAAATACGTGAGAGAGAATAGGAAAAGGAAGGAAAGATTACCCAAGAGCATTGCGATAGAAGAATGGCAAAACCACTTCATGAGGGTACTAGGAGGGGTGGAGATGTGGTCAGAAAGAGATGATAGTTCAGGAGATCGACAGAGAAAGCAGGAAGAGCTCCCCGAGGATATCACCGTGACAGAGGTGGAGGATGTTATTGATTCCCTAAAGCCAAGAAAAGCGGGAGGTTTGGATGGGCTCGGAAATGAAGCGTGGAAAAAAGCACCTGGAATCTGTAAGGAGAAGTTTACGGAGGAATTGAGAAGGATAGGGAGAGGAGAGAAAAGGATACCAGTCAGCTGGAAAGTGGGGATAATTCAACCGGTGTTTAAGAGTGGAACGAGGGACGCGCTAGAAAATTATAGAGGTATAACTTTGATGAACTCCTCATACAAAATATTTGCTAAAATCCTGGATTGTCGCTTGAGGAAGGAAATCAATGAAAGGAAGCTTTTGCCGGAAATACAAGCGGGGTTCAGAGAAGGAAGGAGCACGGTGGAACACCTGGTGACCTTGAGAGTCATCATAGACCAAGGAATAAGAAAGGGATGTCTGTTTGCTCTTTTCATTGATTTGAAATCCGCATATGACTCGGTGAACAGAAGGAGACTTGACGAGTGTTTGGGCAAGCTAGGTATCTCAGAGAGTGTAAGAAGGAACATCAGGAATTTGTACGAGGAAACGGTCTGTAAGGTAGTAGCGAATGAATGGGAATCGGACTATTTTGAGGTGAGGAAGGGCCTGAGACAAGGCTGCCCTTTGAGTCCCACGCTGTTCAATCTGTATGTGGCGGATATGGAAAAGGTTCTACAGGCCGGGCAAGCTGGAGGAGTGGTGATTGGGAAAAATAAGGTGTGGAGCTTGGCATATGCGGATGACATGGTGGTATTTGCAAAGTCGGCTAGTGAGATGAAGGACGTGATTGAAAGGTTCGGCAGGTATTTCGAAAAAAGGGATTTAAGGGTGAATGTTGGTAAAACAAAATGGATTCGGTTTAAAAGGGGTGGGCGATATAAGAAAGAAATGTTTGAATGGCAGGGTACTGAAATAGAGGAAGTTAGTAAATTTAAGTATTTGGGGTATGTCTTTGGGACTGGATACAGTAATAAAGAACACATAGAGTATGTTACAAAGAAGGCATGGGTGGCGGCGGGTCGTATCTGGGAGGTTTGGAAAAGGAACTTTGATGGAAACTATAGAGCAGCAGAGACCATATGGAAGGCATGTGTGCGAAGCGTGTTACTGTATGGATGCGAGGTCTGGGGAACGAAAGAGGAAGACAAGATCGAATGGGTGCAGCTAAAGTTTTATAAGAAAGTGTTGAAACTTGATAGGTCGACGCCTGGTCACATTGTGCTTCATGAAGTGAGTGCTTGTAAGGTGGCGGTAATAGCTGCGGAAAGAGTGATAAAGTTCGAGTATAGGGTGGATGGGTTAGGAGATGAAAGGATAATAAAGGAAATCTTTCGAGTAGTGAATAAAGAGGGGTTAAGTGGTAGAAGAGAGAGCGGTTGGGGGTTGAATAAAAGGAAACTGTATGAGAGAGGCGGGTTATCATCCGAGGGGTTGGAAACGGAAAAAAGTGCGGGTACTCAGTGGAAACGGATGCTAAAAGAGAGGTTATTAGAAGTGGACTTCCAAGAGCGCCAATCGAAAATAGAGGCTAGTAAATATCACCAAGGCTACAGTCAGATACAAGTGCACGGCCGTGTTCCTGGTTATTTGAGGGCAAGTAAAGGGTCGGACGACCAGTCAGTGTTGGCGAGATTTAGGTGTGGCAATGAAGAGCGTGGAAGGAGACATTGGATGAAGGAGGAAAGTAGAAGGTGTTTGGTGTGTGGGTTGAAGGAAGATATGTGGAGTCATTGGTTGGAAGAATGCACGATGGCGGAGTGGAATGACCAGAAGAGAACGCGAGGAAAGGATTGGAGGAAGTGTATGGACGAGAGCGGGAAGGGACTGTCGTTTTTACACAGAGTGAAAACATGGAAAGAGCGGATGCGACGGTGTAGTTTTTTGAGAGTTTTTTGAGTGTTGCGGTTTAGTTTTTTTTTTTTTTTTTTGTGAGCTTATGTCCGATGTACAGGTGTTGAAGTATAGGTTTATAGGGTGGTAAAATTTCTTTTTTCTTTTTAATGGGGTTTTAGTTTCACAACTTTTTTATTATTTTTTATTGTTTTATTTTGTATGTATATTTTGTATGGAAATTATTTTAATTATGCCAATAAAGGTTATTATTATATATATATATATATATATATATATATATATATATATATATATATATATATATATATATATATGATATGCAAATTATGTATGAAATAAGTGAATTGCATTGCATGGCAGAAAGACGTTGTGCTGGATAGCCATTTCTCACTGTTGGTGACAATAAGAACTATTATTATTATAATGTTGCACTTTCACAGCATTGCTGCTAGTTTTTCACTTATCCTTTGTATGGACTGGGATTAAGCTCGATCGATGCGGAAAGGAGATACATCCTGGCCTGAAATACGTTTCCAATTGTTTAAATTCGGGAATGTACGATTAATGTGGCATGTCTGTAGAATCACGATCTTCTGGATGGTTTTGAAGGTCCAGTTTGGCATGCCTATTTTCTCTAAGTTGCTTAAATAGTTGGGTGTTACAACTGCCCCTGCAGATATTATATTGTGATCTAGTTTAATTTCCCGATGTTTTTCATCTCTATTGCTAGGTCTGCTTGGTATTTTTTCGACCTCTGTTGACTTAATGTTATGCGTCAGAGGGATGGCGATGTCGATTAAGATAGCTGTTTTCTCGATTTTGTTGAGAACAATATTTGGTATGTTACATGCTACTCGTTTATCTGTAAGAATGTGTCTTTCCCTGTACATCAAGTGGATTACTTCCCAGTACATCAAATTGTCCGTTCAAGCATTTCGCGTGGTTCATATTTGTAGTAGGGCGGTGTATTATTGCCCATCATTCCAAATTTGATGGCTTGATGTTTGTTTATTAGTTTAGCGACTTGGTTATGACACCCGAGGTATGCGTTGTCCGCTAAAGCCGAACAGCCGGTTGTGATGTGTTCGATGGAAATATCTATTCCCAATTTATATTATATTTTAATAACATCCATCCAAAAATTTGTATCTCTTAAAAACAATCAGTCCATTTTCTATACAAAGTAATTTTTATAAAAACATTACATTTTTTTTAATAAATTTCGCCTCGGTTCCAGGGGTAGACACTTCGATTGTATGGAGTTTCTGCGTTAACTTTGATGGAACAAATCCAGAATTATATCTAGGGACTATTTGATCCAACACATTATTTAAGACAGTTCTCACCTTGAAAGAGCTGACGCTTTAGAGTTTTCGGTTTATTTAATAGTGATATGAAATACAACAGCTTGACTGAATGAAATGCAATGTAACTTCAGGTATCTAGGTTTCGAAAAATTCTTTTAATATTTTGGGAAACTAGTATAAACTTACAAAAAAGTACGAGCGCAATGGCTAAAATATTTTGACCCGTTCCACAGCAGGTGAAAGCGAAAGCCACCTCGTTGTGGAACATCCCAACATATTTTTTTATTCTATTTATGCTTCCTCACAAATATCTTTAAAAATGTTGACTCTCACTCTGCATTAATCTTTTATGCACATTATTTTCACCTTTATTTTTGAGCCCTCCAAAATTGATATTAGTTTTATTTGCGGATAGTGCGATTATTTTTTCTTTCAAATTATGGTAAGTTATTATTTTAAGAATGTACTCTAAGAGGATTGCTGAAGTTTCTCCTGGTACAGAATCTAAATTTAATAGTTAACATTTACTCCATTTTCAAGGAAAATTATCTTACTACAATGGGATACATTTTTATGTCTTTATGATTTGAAGCATCTTTCATAAATTTTACAAATTCTCGAGAACATCTCGGATTTTTTTTTTTTAGTTTTGCAATATAAGGTTTTTAGTATTCGAACATAGGACACTTAAAGTATGTTATATTATAGATATTATACAAAAAAACCGTATCAGTGGAAAAAAAAATAAAAAACCAAATGCAGGAACATATTTAATTTTTGCTTTACTAAATAATTAAGTTATCAAAACAAAAATAACATAAGAACATAAAAATTATACAAAATATAAAAATTTGCATTTGGGGGTGGAATATTTTACCGTCGCAATCACCATAGCACATCCTCTATTACTTGTCCAGAAACATATAATGCTAAACACTCAAATTACAAATGCAAACAAAATTTATATTTTATATTTATATTTTGTATTCTTCTAAAGTGTGGTAGCGCTCAAAGCAGTCACCAATATGAAGACCCGGCTTGCGATGGCATGTGTTGCAAATATATGCAGTCTCGCGTCGTCCACCTTGCACTTTTCTGTTAGAGCACACCAAACATTTATTTTTGCCATTATTTTTCGTTAAAATGTGCAACTTTTATTTGCAGATGCAAATACTGGTCTTTCTTCTTTATCCGTGGTGGATAGTCTACCAGCAATGTTTGTACCTTCTCGATAATTTCCCGTGAGTTCATCATCTCTCGGACAAATTTTTGATGCGTAATCGGGCTTTTGTTTTGGCGGCGTTGCGAGATTAAGTATAATAAATAACTATTTACGCTGTCTGCTTCAAGGCCCCAAAAAAATAATTTTCTCCACCATATGAGGGATTTTCTTAAAAAACAGTAGGAAGCTCCTACTCAGCTCGGTCCCATAATCGGCCCGGTCTACGCCTCCCATATATTTATTGTAATTAACAATTATAGTTGGCTTGTTAATTTCTTGCATATTGCCTCCACGTACTCTTCTATTTATAGGTTGAGTACCAGAAACGTCGCAGGTACTCAGTGCGGTCACCACTCTTTTATCTTTCCACGCCAACAGCAGTATATTTTCTGATGCAAATATTTTGATAGTCTCCAAACGTGGGTTTCTTTATGGTATCGGGGATAAATTTTCTGTTGGACTGAATTGTGACCGTCAAATGGATATTCATTTTTAGCAACACCTTTGCTAAAGGCAAGCTTGTGCAATACCTGGCCGTATAAATATAGTATCCCCTACTGCCTCGATTGTTATCTAATAATTGTTGAGCCAATTGTAGAACAATTCTCGTGCTTACTGGAAGATCGAATCGTATTAGATCTTCTGAGGTTAAGCTTCCATAATATGGCAAAATAGAATATATGTAGCCAGTATTTGCATCTGCAAGTACGTATATTCTTATTCGCCATTTTGTCGGCTTGTTAGGATTGTACGTCAGACAACTTATTTTTCCCTTGAAACCGACCACAGATTCGTCCACTGATATTTCCCGTGATGGATCAAAATGTTTTTTAAATTTGACATAAAAATAAAAATCAAAAAATGGCTCACCTTCTGAGTGCGGCCTCTCAAACTTTGATCATTTGGGTCTGTCTCGTGAAGATGCAACATCCAAAATATTTGAATAAATCTTTCTCTTTGAAAAATACTTCCGAAAAAAGGAATTTTCGCATTGAAATTTTGCGACCAATATTCTTGTAAACTGCTCATTTATCGTGTCCATATTCAGGAAAACGCCTAGGAAGGCTGTAAATTCTTGTACAGTGACATCAACCCATGCATGCCACGTAGATCGCTTGGCTAATCTTTTTTGGCTAATTTTATGTCTTGCGTATTTATTGGTTTCCCGAACAATTGAGGCAATCAGCAAGGTTGTAAAGAAAAGTCTGAAGAAGTCTGCAAGCTTTGAACAATCATCCGGAATTTGGGGCCCTTCAGCTTTTTCACCGGCACTAAAATCTATCCTATGAGGTGCATTGTCCATAGGTGTCAAATCTTCCCAGGGACTATAAACGTCTCTTTTTCCCGGCACAACTTCATGTTCGCTTTCAGCTGCTTGACGTAACTTGTAAATGCACTACCCTCCTCTTACTAATTATTATATCGCTGTCACTACTGTCAGAACCAACTTCTGCTTCTTCTACCTCATTATTTTCTGTATCACTATTGTCTTTGTCAAAAGAATCGATATAAAACTCGTCGTCACTACTCACTAATTCATCTAGAACTGCATCTTGGCGTCGTTTCGGCATTTTGAGTTTTATAAAAATTTGTAAAACTCAAACGTTAATCACACGGCGATTACCAAAAAACTGATTAGAATTGCAACCCAAAGAGGAGAATATATACCCCATGAAGTGGAGATAATATAAATAATATAATCTGTGTTAAGACGCAACAATTATTTTTGTTTAAGGATCATACTAATTGCAATTTTATGACTGTTAATGCTTTTGGGTGCGTTTTGGATTGAACATTAGTATAATAATGTAAATTTAGGAATTGTAAATAAGATAATTGATAATAATGTATTTTAGATAAGTAAGCTGTAAAAGATATACTACATTGACCAGACTCTGGGTTGAAAAAAAAGTATTGTCGAGCGTGGCGACTGTAAGACGACAAACGATGTCTATGCCTAAATATGTATAAACACCATGCCGTCTATACCGCGACATACGAGGGCAAATGTTTTGTTTTTCCGCTTTGTCAATATTAGCAATACTGACTCCTGATCAACAAATTGTGCATTTTACTACAGTGTCAACGTTTTTGCTATCAACATTAACTATCAATAAAGCCACCAAAACAAGGAAAAACAACTAACCATTGATAAAGGAAATATTCTAATGAGCTGGCTGCGAACTGTCTGTTCTACTTATGTTTTCACTATTAATGAAATTAATTGGGTACAGAATCTATTGGGATTGGAATTCCCCGTGGTCTGCTTGTCCTGCTCATATGACACCGCATCTATTTCGTACCAACACATAAATCCCACCATCCGTCTCACTGTGTAATAGTAACTAACAAACTGCTGGAGAAAATGATAACCTGGGTTCGGCATTCGCTTTGAAAATGCATAAAATCAAAGTTAAAATTATTTAGTTTTACAATACCTTGCAAAGTAGTACAAGCAGTACATCTTATAAGAAAGGCAGTAAAAATGCAGTGCCTAGAAATTGGACAGTACATACTACAAGTACTGTACTGCCAAAAGCAGGATGTATGATCACCTTAATATATATATATATATATATATATATATATATATATATATATATATATATATATATATATAGAATTCCAATTGGAAACACTGCTATGATGTTTGTAATATATCTTTTTGTGCAATTGGCATTTGAAAAAAGAGTGGAGATGCTGGAAAGGAATTTATCAGTTTCAAAGAAAATAACGTCACCCAACGAGCGCCGAGGATAGCATTATAATCGAGCAAATGTAATACCAGAAGAAATTGTTTTTCGTTCATTCGTTGTCGTTCACATCAAAAGTTTCCCACGACGTGCTTCTCACAACATCAGAAACAGAAAGTACTAAACGTACTCCCTTTCTACTCAACTCAATGTGAAATGAATGTACGAGTTATACCTTGAAAGTTTTGGATCTGACATTAAAAAAATACTAGGCGAGAGGATAGAGATAACATCAGAATTTAAACCAAAAGTAACCTACGACTTTTATTTGCGTTATATCAAGGCGAATTTTAAATATAGATTTGATCATTCCAGGGCAGATAGATTTAGTCAACTTTAAAATTAGAAAACGAGATAAATAAGATAAAAATTTAGGTAAAAAGTTTTAGTGGTTTAAAAGATTTGGTAAAAACGACTGATAAATTAGAAAACGAGACCAAATATACCTGACTTTCAGAAGAGCGGCTCCATCAGCAAATACAAACGGATAAAGCACTGCATCAACTAAGAGCTCAATCATTTTTTACGGATCTATCCAAAAAACTAAACTTGCTATGGAAAACAAGAACATAGAGGTGCTATCTTTTTGTGTACTACCAGCAAAACCTTCCGCTGTCGAAAGTTCCATCAGGGGATGCATTGTATTTAAAATAGCTATGGCTATTCAATTTTTGTATTCATTCCGGCTAAAATGATGTGGCTCACTTCTGCGTTTACGATGAAACTGAAGGCAAGAAAAACTCCAAACGAACCCTTCATAACCAAACCAAAAATCAGTTGTACTGCCGGTATTATCCGAAGCCGGTCCCGCTTATGGTGTAAAACTATCTGTCAAAGAAGTAAAATCTGACAATGTAATGGCTAATAAATATGTACCACCAAAGGATGTGTAGTATTATCAGCAGTTGAAATCAGATTCCTACGAAAATGAAAATACAGCGTTACAGATTATGATGCCAATGTTTAGTGAAAACTTCGGAGGACGTTAAAACTTTGTTTTTTAGTTTAAATTGGACCCCCTTATGCAATAAGGAACCAAAAGCCAAATGTTCAAAAATTCCGCTGTATTACTCACCGAATTGAGAATACGATAAACTATGTTTTGCAATATGGTACCAACTACATTTTCAACATTAGCTCCCTCGGTTGGTAAATAAAACCAACTCAAAAAATAAGATGAGCCGGATGCTTTTTTGCAATAGAGAACCAAGCGTTAGCTCCTTATTGCAAAACGAAAATTCTACAATTTTAATTTTTATGCTTTTCTAATCTCAGTGTTTAACTCTACTTTGATCAACGATTTTATGATGAATATAGGACAATATCTAGTGTCAGTAGTTACAAAACAAAATTTTCATCAGGTAAGTTGTTTTTCTATGAAATGACAATACCATGTGGAGATGTTATACCTAACCTCAAAAATGTCATGTTTTTTTTTAAATAATAATTATTTATTTTATTATATAATTATTATTATTATTATATATATATATATATATATATATATATATATATATATATATATATATATATATATATATATATATATATATATATATATATATTTGTTATTACAGAATGTGGAAAATGAAAGTTTAACCGACAATGGTAGCCCACCAAAATCTGAGACAAATACTTCAACCAATAATGAGGAGAATTTATATTATGAGGACTCGGATGATTCTGTTAAGGACAGGGATTCTCAACCGGTTTGAACTTACTACTGAAATAATTTCAGAGCCAGAAGTTCACAAAAGTAGACCAAAGAAGGGTAGAAAAAGAAAATATGCAGAACAGAATCGAAAGATAAGGAAGAAAAATTGTAATAGCAATACACCATATTATTCTGGAAGATTATTATGTAGGTGGCAATTATGTAGGTAAAAGAAAATTCAGAAATGTTGAATGTACATGCAAGAATCAATGCCATTTAAATATATCTTCTGATGAAAGGGCAGTTTTTTTTAGCTATTGGAACTTAGCTAATTACAATTGTCAAAACACTTTTTTATCCACATATGTGAAACAAGAAAATGTAAAGAGAAAGAGGAACTCAAATGATGCCCCAAAACGTAATTATTCACACACACATATATATATATATATATATATATATATATATATATATATATATATATATATATATATATATATATATATATGTATATATATATATATATATATATATATACATTACAAAATAATGTACAAGTATGCAGAGAAATGTTTATAAACACGTTGCAAATTTCAACTTAACGTGGTAAAACTTCTCTTAGCAAGTCGAGAACTCTTTCGGTATCTGATAAGCGTGGCATAGCTGGTTTCCACAATAAAATGTCGGAACATCATATAAATTACGTCATAAACCATATTAATAAATTCGCGAGGTATAAATCTCATTACTGTAGGACAAAAAGAAATGAGCAAGAGTTTTTGCCTATTGGCACAACACTTCGCTTTATATACAAGTTATATAAAGAAGAGACTCAAAATGATTGCGTTAGTTTATTAAGTTACAAAATATTTATACAAAAATATTCATAAAAATATTCTTAACAGATTTCAACCTTAAAACAAAATTACCCAACAATGACACCTGTAATAAATGTGATACTTTTGAAGCTAAATCACAGAGTGCCAGCAGCAATGAGGAAAAACAGCTACTGAAATCAGAACTTGACGCAAATTTAGTTGAAGCTGAATGTGCAAGAAAACACATGGAGGCCGACTTAAAAGAAGCTTCTGAAAATAATGAACTGTAAACACTCACATTTGACATGGAAAAGACACTTCCACTACCTCGAGCGACTCAAGCGGGAGCCAAAATCGTAACATATATATTATACTACTATTAAAATGCGTTCTTAAAGAAAATCCGTTTTTGGACAGCATCCAGTTGAAATTTTTGACTTCTGGGCATTCATTTCTGCCCAATGATAGCAATTTTGGAGATATAGAATGCGCTTTAAAAAGACAACAAAAACTGTTTTCTCCGGAACGCTATCCGATATCATAAAAGGATGTAAAAAAATAAATCCGATAGAAGTGGTATTTTTAGAAAAAAACGACTTTTTGGGGACAAGAAAAATAGAAAAACTAATTACCAATAGAAAGAAGAATATAAATGAGACAAAAATTAACTGGTTTCATATTAAGGAAATTTAGATCCAGCAAAACAAACATTTTCAAAACAAAAACAGCATTTTTATAAAAAATATACATAATGGTCTGGACTACTCGGAAATAAATATAAAAAAAAGGCAAGGTAGACCGAAACATTCAAACAGTATGTGCTAAAGTACAGCCAAATGGAAAGTCAATAGAACAGGTTAAATTGAATGATATTAAGTCCCTCATGCATTTAATTCTGGCTGCAGATCATCCTTTTTATTTGAAACTGTGTTTTATCGAAACTGTATTTTGAATTTGAAAATAGCAGCGATTGAAAACACATTTTTATGATTATTTTTATATTATTTTATTGTTTTGGAAACTAATAATATGTTTATTTAATTTAACAATAAAGAACCAAGCGACATTTTTTCGCTAATTTTTGCTTCTGTTTTTTTTGTACTTGTATAACTTGATTATATAGGCAATAAACCATTAACAAATTTAATTTCGCTTATTTTCTTCCCGTCATATTTTTTCGAACTATACATTCCTTCCGAGAATTATTACTCAAAACTACATTGCGGGCGTTTGGTTCCTTATTGCACAAGAGGGTCCAATTAGTAACCTTCCGTTTTTATTTTGTTAAAAAATATAACGTAGTTTTGATTTCTATTACATTACAAGTAAATTTTATCAAAATTATAATATTTTGTTTCTGTTTTTTGAAGTCTGATATCCAAACCAAAAATTTGGGACAAAAAGGGATATATTGTTTTTGTGTTTTTAAGTGATACCTAAATATTTCATTAGTAATTATACTAGCTAGTGTATGCTAGCTAACTGGTATCCTGGTACTGTAGGAAAAAATAGAAAATGTTACCTTCGAAACAAAATTATTTAAACTTTTTTTTTAATTACTTGAAAACTCCTTTAATGGAGTAGTTCCCTTTTTGCAGCGAGGTCCTCAATTACCATTCCCTTGATATTATTAAACTAGTCTAGAATTAGTGTAAACAAATAAATTTATTTGTAAACCATTAAACTTATTTGTAAACAAATAGATTTATTTGTAAACAAATAAATAGAGGAAGTTTAAGTTTTCTTCGTGTTCCGTCGAAAATTCAATTTATTAAATACCTATTGCTTCTACTAGAGTATATTGCGGATAAAACAGTCAATAATTACTCGTGTGTTGTACTTACTTGTAGGTTGGTATGTTTATGAGTTACCTAATTTTTATGATAAGACAGATTATAGTTAGGCTTCAGACTAGATATCATAAATTTGGGAGTAGGTATATATTTAGAAATGAAGACAAGAAATTTAAAATCTAAATTTATTCGATATACAGACTTAAAACTTTAAAACTCTAAATAAATGTCTCAAATACACTACATAGTACACTACAAATTGAAACAAGAAATTTTAAATTTAAGTCTAGATAGTTCGGGATTCGGACATGTTGTCACAAAGTACATACAAGACATCTCAAGTTTCTGGACAAATAATTAAAAATTGAAAAAAGAAATTAGTTAAAATGAAATCGAGACAAGAAATCTCAAATTTAAGTTAAGATTGTTTGAGATTCAGGCTATGAATCTCCAGATGTGGCTACATATCTTAAATGTTAGACCAAATTTGAATTAGAAATTAAAACAAGGAGTTTCAAATTGAAGTCGATATTATTCGAGATGGTTAATTTGATATTTCAGGAATTTGAGGATATGTACTCAAATTCTTGAATAATCAAATTAACTATCTCGAATCGAATCAAATCTAATTTTAGGCGAGAAAATTTGAAATTGATACAAGACATTTTAAATTTAAATCTAGAAGTGTCTAGATTCGTCGAGATGCAAACTTAATATCCCAAGATTTTAACAAGACATCCTAAATTGTAGACATAATAGTGAAAAATTAATACTTGACTTCCCGAGATTCACATATCTCAAATTTTACAATTAGATTAAAATATTGTCGAATTTACCCTCAATTAAAAGCAAAACAATATTATCTGCCAATTTACATGCCAATGTTCAGCGCCATTAAATAAATTGTATTTGATTAATTAACGAGAATTTTGCCATTAACTGGATACACATTTGGATGATATTTCAGTATTATTAGCTGATAACGAATGAAATTTAGAAAATTATGTTTGCCAAACATGACGAGCGCTTTGAAATGTATATTTCCACTTGACCTACTAAATCAATGTGCGCAAAATAATTAAACAAACGGATTTACAAAAGTTCACACGCTAATGTACGGAATGTTGGCATGGGAAATCTCGACTAAAATTGAGTTTGTACTGATGGCGCAGAAGAATGTAATTCGGTATCTAAAGCGTATTTTTTTGTTAGCTCACTGTTGACATGACTTCAAACAGCGAATGCTAACAACAAAAAGTTTATAAATTTGAGGATGGCTTCATCAATAAAATGAAAATTAGTATTGACAGAAAGGCGAAAGACGCTACCACTAATACAAGAGGATATACCAAATTGTGTACTCTAAAATGAAATATGAAAAGTTGCAGTAAATTGTGCAACGATTCTTGGAATTTCTAAATGTTTCAAACATGACATTGAAATTCCTTTTATGAAAACATGCGTCATCAATATATATATATATATATATATATATATATATATATATATATATATATATATATATATATATATATATGACCCGCACGGACGCATATATCTCATGAGAATGGCGAATGTTAGTTCGCCGAAACGTCGAGAATCCGGTTCTTTTCAGAACCAACCCTCAACATCAACGCCGAATCCCCGAGAAAACATATATATATATATATATATATATATATATATATATATATATAAATATATATATATATATATATATATATATATATATATATATATATATATATATATTTATATATATATATATATATATATATATATATATATATATATATATATATGTTTTCTCGGGGATTCCGCGTTGATGTTGAGGGTTGGTTCTGAAAAGAAAAAAAAGGGCTAAAAAAAAAGGGCTAAAGGGAGATAATAATAATGCAAACCACAGCAAAACATCTGCTGCCGTACGAAATTACTACCCGTGCGATGGGAGTTAATGGAATTTATTATTAAAAACCGACCAGCTAAAATCAATCACGAACTTGGCATGGTAGAAACACAAGCTACAATGCAACTACCTCAGGCCCTCGCTATGACGAGCGGAAGCAAGCCTGGTCATTCGGATTCTGGGGGACCAGGACATCATGCAGGGAAGAGTTGTAGCTTCCCAAAGCTCCTCAAACCCAAGAGTAAGCATTTTATTGGTACTCTCAACGTACAGACGCTGACCAAAACAGGAAAACTAAAGACGCTAACGGACCTACGACTGCGATAAATTCAGTATCCTCATACTTGCAATACAAGAAACACGATTTCCTGATTGTGATCACTTTGACTCTGGTGGATATCGTATCTAAAAGGAAAGCCTGCAGCCAAGCTAAGAAATAGTTACTTACATATATTGCGAACCGCATTTTTAGTACATAACAGTGTCCAGAACTCTGTGCTAGATTTCTCATCACCTTCGGAACGGATCTCACTACTCAGTATTAAATGCACCAACAAGGCCTACACTTTGATTAACGCACATGCTCCTGTTAACAATTACCCTGACAAGAACAAAGTGGAGAAGTTGTTGTCACAGCTACAACGGGCACTCCACAGGGTCTCTCAACACCATATCAAGATCTTCCTCGGAGATGTCACTGCACAAATCGACAGAAAAAGGGAGCACAGACACATCACTGGGAATTTCTCGGCACACAAAAAGAAAAATGCCAATGGACATCGCCTAATCAACATATGTGGAATGGCTAACATACAACTAATATCCACAAACTTTAAGAAACCACCACGCAAGATGACAAACTGGAAATCACCAATCAACCACATCTAGGAATACCAAATCGATCACGTAGCGATAACCTGAAAATCCTCCCCGGAAATCATGAACGTGAGGGTACTAAAGGGTTACGTGGAGTCCGACCATTATCTTTCACAAATTAAAACCTGCTTCTTACCTAACAGAAGGAGGTGTCATAAATCTAAATTCCCGCGTATACATCCAAAATACACGCGGAGGAGTTCGCACAATCACTACAGACCGACGCACAATCATGACATATATACACATATATATATATATATATATATATATATATATATATATATGTTGTATTTGAGGTTTTTGCGGATAGATACCTGTGTTGTATTGTTTTTTCGGGGATTCCGCGTTGATGCTGAGGGTTGGCTCTGAAAAGAACCGGATTATCGACGTTTCGGCGAACTAACATTCGCCATTCTCAAGAGATATATGCGTCCGTACGGGTCAACCGTTAGACGCATACTCTATATATATATATATATATATATATATATATATATATATATATATATATATATATATATATATATATATATATATATGTAACTGAACGATTAATATCTAAAAGACAAAGAGCACGATCTAATGATGTCTAACAATCCTTCAGTTATTTTATGTATGACCTACATTTTGTGCACTGACACATTAAATCGTTACAATTCTTTTTACAATATATATATATATATATATATATATATATATATTATAATTGTAAATAGTATTTTTCATATCGAAACTCGTCAACATAAATTTCCAAATGTGCAATTCTGTATCTCTTTTATTTTATTAAATTCTATATGCGCTATTATTTTATTTTTGCTATTCCAATTGAATTCACGCTGACTTCACAAGTGATATATCTGAACCATATAATACATCTTCGTTCTATAATTTCTTGTTACTGAAAAAACTCTGTTGCTGCCCCTACGATGCTGTAGATATATTTGCTTCTTATACTAGTTACTGTGTTTCTGGAACCAGCATCCCCACAAGTATAGCTATATCAGAGATCTTGTAACTTATATAGAACGGTTTCTAGGAAAGTTTCTGTATTCAGGGATAGCACCAATGGAACTGGTAGGTTTAAAACGCCATAACGTCAACACAACGAACCAGAAAAAACATTAGCAGTTATAGCTGCAGGAACCGAGACTCCCTTAGCGAATCTTGCACAGTTGGCATATAAAGTGTATGAAATCGCCCCTAACTCAGTACAAATACCCAGTAAAAGCACTCAACAACATAACGCCGAGAACTCGCCCCTTATGGAGCAGACGATGACGAACATGGCTGATCTCACTCGTCAAGTTGCACTTCTATCCAATGAAGATAGATTGCGACCGCAATTCAATTTCTCACAGTACGAGTTCAGTCTTTCTCATCACGCCGTTTCCCATCAAATCTGCGTATTTGCTGGTATCGTTGACGTATTAAGGACAAAGCCCACGTGAGTACGACGCATCGGTGAACTTGCAAGACAGCCGGCAGTAGCGGCTAACGACTGTCACCATACTTCCCGCCGCCTCTTCGTTACAGTCCACAAGGCAAACTTGAAATTCCTTGTAGATACCGGATCAGATTTACGTTTTCCCGCGCTCTGCAACCCAGGAAAAACACTGAAAGACAGAGTATAACCTTTTTGCAGCTAACGGGTCTTCAATATCTACTAATGGTTTTGCTCATTTATCTCCTAATCTTGGTCTCCGTCGAGATTTTTTCATGGAGATTTGTAATAGCTGATGTTGCCAATTATTTATTTTTAAAGGAGTAGATTTTCTATCTTACTTTAACATTCTTTTGGAGTGCACAAGCTTACGATTGATGGACAACACAACTTCATTAGTCACCGACGCATATTCCGTAAAGCCTAATGAAAAAGTTTCCTCTATTAAGGCCAGCAGCAACGAAAATATATGTGAAGCAGTACCCTGATATTACAAGACCAGCTGCAATAGCTAGCTCCTGTACACATAACACAGTACACCATATAAAAACGACTGCAGGACCAACTATATCTAGTCGACCTCGCCGGTTACCAACTGCTGAAGTTGTATATAGCTGAGAACAAATTTTTGGAAATGACCAAGGATGGTACAGCGCACCATAACTACAACCCTTGGGTCGCCTCTAGATTTAGCACTAAAGAAAGACAATGGGTTGCGTCCATGTGAGTAGCACCATTCTCTTAATGCCAGGAGTATTCCAGACAAGTATCCTATAAAGCATATACACGCTCTAAAGCTAGATCTTTTTGGATGCACCGTCTTTTTCTGGATGCAAGCAAATACCAGTTTATTCAAAAGTACATAAAAACGTAGATCATGAACAGCATTTACATTACGGAATTTTCAGGAGACTGCAGTAGTAGGTACGGTGCTTAATACGCCAAAGTGTATATTTGATGTCCCTGCTATAAACTTTCTATGATGCCATGTTGCTGCCGCTGGAATGCAACCAATGGATTACAAGATAGAAGCCATCAAGAAGTTTTCAGTGCCCAAAATAATCGTAGATTTGCGTATATGTACAATCCGTACCATCGAATTTCATTTACCTCACTCTGATGACCTACAAGCTCCATTGAATGGCATTCTTAAAAGTTCTGCCAAAGGTGCACACAAACTATAGAATTGAGCCCAGAGCAACGTGACGCTTTTGAAAAGTGTAAAACTGGATTCAAGGAGGCAGCTCTATTGATATACCTGGATTGCATGCGCGAACTAGTTTTAGCAACAGACGCGACACCTCATGTACGGCTTTGGGCAGCGTACTCAAACAGAAGCATGGTAATGATTGTCAACTACTAGCGTTTTTTGCCCTGAACAAATTAAATATAGCCCTTACGATACAGAATTTTTGGCAATATACAAATCCATCCAATACTTGAGATTATCGACCACTTTCGCATGCATTCAAAAGGAATCGAGATAACTATTCTCCCAGGCACTTTTGATACCTGGATTATATTTCTCAGTTTCTCACCGATATCTACCATATTAGTTGAAAAGACAACGTTGCCGCCGATACATCGTCCAGAGTCGAAATCGACGACGTCGTAGCCTTGATTGATACCAATTAATTGACTAATCAACAGCAGATCAACCCAGAGCTACAAAAGCTATAAGCCGATTAATATTCGCTTGATCTGCATAAAATTCGTGTAGTCACCATCACACCATCTCCAAGGCCCTTCGTCGTAAAATCAATGAGATACCAAGCATTTGAAACATTGCATTCTCACAGTCATCCCGGAGCTAATGCATGGACCAGACTGGTTACTAAACGATTCGTATAGCCAGGAGTTCGAAATGATTTCCACGAATGAAGCAGGGCATGTCTATCTTGCCAACGTGCAAAGGTAAACAGGCATATATCAGCACCTTTGAGTTACTACACCTTGCCTCCAGCTACTTTTATGCATGTGCACATCGGACCATTTGTGGGACCATTGCCACTGTCAAACAGATTTAAGTTTTGCTTCACAGAAATCGACAGGTTGTCACGATGGCCTTAGGCAATATTTATCACCAAAATTACTGCTGACATAACAGCCAAGGCTCTCCTACAAGGATAGATTTCAGGTTTCGATTGTCCAGTTAGTATAAGCAACGATCTTGGAAAACAATTTGAATCCAATTTATTAAAGTATAAATTTTTATCTCAACACAAAACAACTACCGCTTGCCATCCAGCAGCAAATGGTATAATCGTAAGGTTCGAGAAACAACTTAAACATTCAATATGAAATAGTAGATACGACTTTATCAACTAATAGTTTTCCACTAATTAATGTTCTATTAAATAAATGCATTCTTAACGGTGCAATCTTTTTTATTTGTACATTCTACATTCCATCCGATACAACATTAGATGACCTGGAATTATTCTTCAATTATTTGGAACTTTTAATAATTGATCAGCCAATAATAGTTATCGGTGATTTCAATTTACCTAATCTCTATCATGTAAATATTTCGTGTTCCAAATGTCTTTCATTTCGCTGTTTTTGAAACATACTTGGTCTTACTCAATATAATACATGTTCAAACATTTACAATAAAATTCTTTACCTCGTCGTGTCGAAGTTAAGCTCTCCCATTTTAGTCAAGCGTGCTGATACTTCAATGGTGATTGAAGATGTTCACCACCCATCAGTATCTATTCAATTTGAACTAAGGGCAATCTCTGATAATACTAGGTTTCCCTCAAATATTAATACTCGCTATAACTTTAAAAGGGCTAATTTTGTCACATTGTATAGTGACCTGTGCAATATGGTCATTTTTAATCAACTATACTGATTTCCCAAAGTAGCAGATCTAAGTTCCCTGTATGGTTTACTTCTGAAATAAAAAGGAACTTCAAAACTAAGGCGTATTATAGACAAAAATGGCTATCAAGTAGGAAACAAAGATATCATAATGAATTCAAAAGGCTCAGATCACTCACTAAACGGCAAATCAGTGAAACATATCAGTTGTATCTTAAGGAACTAGAAGACAATATCAAATCAAATCCGACCGGATTATGGACTTATGCTCATATGAAACAAGGTACTACAAGAATACCTAGCAGAATTACGGATGAAAGTCTACACCTAGTGACATCGTTAACGGTTTTGCCTCACTGTTTTCTAAAAGTTATAAACCTGCTAACGCTACTAATTTGTCTGACAATCATAGTAATTTTCTGTCTTATACCTTAAATTCAATCTCAGAAAATGATTTAATAATCACTATGGCGCGTTTACCTAATAAATTATCAACTGGAGATCCTTCCTTCCTAATTAAAGATTGTAGATTCATATTTGCTAAACCCCTTCATATTATTATAAATCTTGCTATTAGTACGTACATTTTTCCTTCAATGTGAAAGTTGGCTAAAATTACTCCGGTATAAAAAAAGGGAGAAAAACGTGTTCTGGGAAATTATCGTCCAACTACTTTATTAAGTAATTTTTCAAAAATATTCGAGCAAGTTATTTATTCAGCTATTTTCAAAAGCGTTTATTCCTTTATTTCTTCCAACCAACACAGTTTAATGCCAGCTAAATCTACAACAACCAATCTTGCATCATTCTCACAATATGTTTAAGAAGTGATGGAGAACAGAAGTCAAGTAGACGTGGTATATACGGACTTTTCTCGAGCCTCCGATACCCTTGAGCACGACATAATACTCATGAAACTTGCTGAACTTGGAGCTGCTCCAAGTCTACAACAGCTTATGAAATCTTATTTATCTGATCGTCAAGCTTACGTAGCTTTTCATGGTTTTCATTCGTACAAATTTTCAATGGATTCTGGTGTTCCGCAGGGTTCAAATTTGGGGCCGCTACTCTTTATTATTTTTATTAATTCCCTGTTAAAATCCTTAAACTGTCATGTATTGGCCTATGCAGATGACATCAAACTTTTTACAAGCGTCACTTCGCCAAATGATGTTATGTTTCTTCAATATAACCTCAACAAATTAGTATTCTAATGTGAAACTCATAAACTGTACTTAATGTTGATAAGTGCTGCTCCTTGCCATATTCCCTGAAATCGAACCATTTCACAACAGCATGCACAGTGAATTGATTACAAATTAAATACTGCGTGGAAATAAGGGATTTGGGCATCTTATTCACCTCTGATTTAAATTTTACTAGACATATAACTAATATTGCAATGTCTGCTTCCAGAATGTTAGGTTTTATTATGAAAATTTGTGCTCTTTGTGTGCAATGTGCAATTTATGCTATCTTTCAGGGACATCGACCTCATAAAGTTATTGTATTTTGCATATGTAATAAGCAAACTCGAGTATGTGTGTCTTATTTTGTATCCATATTACATGAATCAGATAATGCCACTGGACCGTATTCACCTCAGATTCTTAAAGTATTTATCGAACAGAGTAGATGGTGTCTATCCCGATCGCGGTGTGGATCAAAATATTCTCCTGAAACGACATGGTATCGCTTGGCTGGCCGCCAGAAGAGAAGAGCTTACTGCTATGTTATTATGGAAGATTCTTCATAATAAAGTGTATGCTTCATTTCTGTTGTTAAAAATAAACTTCCATATACCAAAGTCTAGTTCTAGGTATATTAACACATTTTACATCCCAGGGGCCCGTACCAATTGTCTTCGGCGGGCACCAGTAACTGTAATGTGTCAGAACGCGATGGCACGCTATAAAGATATTTTTTTTTGCAAGTTATAACTTAACCGAATACATTTTCATTATTTAAATAATGTTAAATTTTTTGTTGTCTTGTAAATGTGGTTTCCTGTTGGGCAATAAAGTATATTATTATTATTATTAAAGCTGCTATCATGTGCCACGATAACCAACACCGGACGGAGTCCCTACCTCTTATCTTGTTGGGTATACGCAGTGTATGGAAAGTGGACTTGCAAGCTTCCGTAGCCAAACTGTGCAATACTGTGAACCCTTGACTTGCTACCGGACATTACGTATTATATGTCACTGTGGCTTTTGCGAACAATTTCAAACCAACACCAGCAGCACATTATACACCAAAACCGAAATTTGTGTAAAAATGCTTTTTCTATAAAATTTAAAAAACGTACATCTGAACAGGTATAATGACGACCGAACGCCTTACGTAACACTTTACATCTACCACACATATGACCTTACAAAGTTTTAGAGAGGGGAAATAAAACTTTCAAAATTTTAATTAAGGACAACGAAAAGGACGGTAGCAACAGATATACTAAAACGGGCTTACACAATAGACACAGACAACACAAAGAACACCACAGGTAGCCATACCCCAAGCGACATCCAGAAGAAGACACGTTTGGGTATAAAAGTCTAATTCCCTGAATATTATCGCCCCAAGTGACGGTCTCGGCGGGGGAGTGATGTGGGATACCAACTCACAACCTACAAGAGTGGCAACCCTGCTTGCATCGAGTAGCGACAGAGTTTGTGTGTGCTGCTCGACTATAGAGATTTTCGAGAGAGTCTACTTTCACGTACTTGAGAATTGGGAGATCTTGAGTTGTTCCGGACTTCAATGATACTTGTGAAATATTTTATTTGTTACTGTAATATTTGTTGATAGTTATAGTTGTTACGAATATAAATCGTAAAGTGGTTTAGAGGTTAGTTTTCTACATCCTACTTCTACCATCACACATATAGTATAATCAGTGTTGGTACCCGCCTCGATTTCGTTCGGACAGCGGGATTCCTTTGTTGTATGTCCGGATGTCCGAGAGAAACTTAAAATGGTCCGAGTTCTCTGGACCACCACTTGGATTTATCGCCAAATAAATAAATTATAGTTGTATTAATTTATTAAGTTCTCGCATAAGGAAACCTGTATTTATTTGTTTTCTCGGGGAATCCGGGTTGATGTTGACGGTTGGTTCTGAAAAGAACCGAATTCTCGACGTTTCGGCGAACTAACATTCGCCATTTTCAAGAGATATATGGACCGTTTATTTTGAAAACGGTGTAAGTCCATTTTTGTTGTTTCGAGAAAATTGAAGTTTCTATATTGGAAAATTTTAAATTGAACAAAACATTGGCATTTCTTTCAATATTAAATACTCACTAGTTATAAATAAAAAATTTACACTAAATTAAACATAAATTGCGCAATATCTTTTTTTTTTTAATAATATATAATATATAATAATTTTTTAAACCTCTTTCAAAATTAACGGTCCATATGCTTTCGAGCGGGTTTTTTCGTATTAGCTGTAGATAAAGGAGCTTCCAGAAGTGGCACGGGGTAACATGAAGTACAAGTACAATTTTGAAAATTTGAAATATATTTGTATTGCTTTTACCTTAAAAATGGAAAATATTTTTTTAAAAAAAAGTTTTTTTTTAACCGCCGAGTCCGAGCCATTGCTTTGCAAATGTTTGCGACACTGAGTACAATCAAATTTAATGCTATCAATTACAAAAAAAAATAAAGTAATTTTTTTTTATAGAAACCTATTGTAAACGATACAAGGACAATACATATATTTTTTAGTAAAACCCTACTTTCCTTTATTTTCCATGTTTGAAACTGAATATTTAAATTTATTCAAGCAACTGGTGAGTACTTGGCATGTCTCGATATCTATTTCCTCGAGGGAAAGACAAAATGGGAAAGTGAGCATTTACTTTCTATAGGAAAAATCTAAAATTAAATACAAAATATATTTTTTTCAATAGCAACTTTTTTCCAAAGTCACCGTTTTTAATTTAAAATTTCTCATTCGGCAGGTAAATATGTACAGCACTCATTAAATAAACTTGTTCATTATGAATGGATAAAAGCTGTCCTCATACATTACATTCAATTTGTGCAATAAAAAACTAAAGTACCCTTCTATGACACAAATTAACATACAGAAGAAAAAGTATTATTGCATGCATTTTTAGTGATTTTGCGACATATATATATATATATATATATATATATATATATATATATATATATATATATATATATATATATATATATATATATATATATATATATATATATATATATATATATATATATATATATATATATATATATATATCATATATATATATATAACGTTATAAATGAGACACATTGTTTAGTATTCGAGTCTATTCTATAACTATCAGTGGAATGGTATTTTATATCCATACAATTTTGTGTAACAGAGTATTCTAACCGAAGTTATCCCCCGTATATTTTGTGAAATCCAACTATATGAGGGTTGTTCAAGTTGATTATGTCATGTTATATGAACACCATGTTGCAATATGCTTGACAATGGACAATAATTAAAAGTAAAAGAAGCATTCTTAAATTATATAATGTACATATAATATAAATTATATAATAGTCCACAATTTATCATACCAATAGTATATAATAGTTCAATGTAATAAACTACAATAGTACTCTAAAGTTCTTGAAATGAAGCTAGTAGATAATAATAATAGCCCCTTTCTTCTAGCATTTCTAAGCCATAGGGGTATAGTTAAGGAAAGGTAGCTATTTTTACAGCCTCGGCTTTTTTGTTGGAGATAAAGTGGCTGGCCCTACGCTCCCATGCCGTCTATTATTACGCCAGGTTTCCCAGCTCCTCATTTTTCAAAGGCTGAGTGAACCTTGGCCGGAAAATTGCCTGATAAATTTAGCTTGGTGTGGGGATCGAACCCACGACCGCTGGATTTGTAGAGCCTTGCCTCTAGACCACACCGGCTCTAATCTAGTAGATAAAATAGTAGAACAATACGAATATAGAAAGGGGGTCATTTGATAATCTTCAAATAATAATGTTCTACGGGTAAGATGTTTTCGGTAAGATTTTGTGTTTGGACGTCGTCAAGCAAAAAGTTCGAATGAGCGCTTTATATACAATTTAAATGTTAAACTTATTGGAATAGGTTGGCTGTATTTTTAGTCATAATTGCATTTCATGTTCCTTATATGCACGAATAATAGACGGTCTCGATTAAATTACCCATTTTTACCAAAATATCAAAGAAAAGTACATTTAATAAGACGGTTATTATAAGATGACATGCAAATCTTATTTTCGACATTTAGTCTAAATTATTTCTACTCGTTTGTGTACAGTACGATCATAGCCATCATGTTGTTTTCCCTCGCATATGATATGACAGTTACAGCAGTCATGCCTATTTCCCTTAAAGCATTTTTATCCCTTAAAAAAATATGCCTTGGACTATTGATCAAGTTTTAGTTTTTAGTTCTTAGAACTCTACCAAACAGAAATTGTTGTTTGGGCTCCTACCCACCGTTAACACAAAATTAGTTGACGACTTTCGGCAAAAATTTTCGAATTCTCCAGACTGCTCTCGAATCAAATCTCCAAATATCTGTCTTCCGTCATATCTAAATAAACAACAAACCATTTCATATAATGAACATATAATTAACAAATTTTCAACAGAGTAAGTACCTATATTTAATTGAACTTAATTGTAAAACTAAAACTAATTAAAATCAAACTTGTAAATCTTTTCTGAACAAAATATTATTATTACTTACTTGTTTCGGCTTCTGTGAATAGTCATAATCCACCATCTTCTTTTTCAACAGGCTTTACTACTTAATAGTTGTACATTGTATGCAACAGATGCTATATAATAATTTTCTTTATTTCCTTAATAATTATTACAAATATATATATATATATATATATATATATATATATATATATATATATATATATATATATATATATATATATATATATATATATATATATATATATATATATATTCACTCATACATTACAATAGAAATTACCCCCCCGCAAAGGCACAACTAGAGCGCGGGAGGGGCGTTCAGTTCGTTATTTTAAATACAGTAGCTTTCTTTTTAAAATACAGTAACTTGTTTGTTTCTTTCTTGTTTCAAAGTGGTTTCGGTGGTAGTAAGTGGTTAATAATATTGCTTCGGATTTGTTTGAAGTTAGCCAGAATGTTGGGAAGGAGGTCAGCGTACCAGACAGGACCCCGGTACGACCAGTGTCTCATGCCCTATGTGGTTAGTTTCCTGGGAGCCCTGGGCAGACCTCTGCCCACGCCCATGGTCCCGTGCCCATGACCTACCATTCCCAAAGACTCCTTGCTCTTATGGACTTTCATTAAAACTGTCAATTTATAAAGATTGTATATGGTTAGAACTGATAAGTCCTTGTACAACGCCCCGGCCGAATCGAGCCTTCCTCTCTTTAAAATTCGTCTAGGCTTTAAAATTCTATATAAAAAGCAGCAACCGCTAGTTCAAGATCAAGATCACCAGACATGTTACCATTGGCTCTACAACTTGTGAACTGAGAAGTTGGCACTTGTGAGCCAATATGTAGACGTCCACTTGTGGTGTGTGAAGGAACAGCAACTGTTGAAACACACAATGGCTTGGCCGTGTGAGCCAATGTGTGTAGCCGGCTTAATATTCAAGCGACGAATCGAGCCGTCATAGATCTCATATGGGTAAGTGCATTACCAAATAAAATGTCCTTTCAGAGTCAGCATTTTAAAACTGTCCTGTGAAAGGCGCATATATAAACACGTAGCGCATGTTTGGCGTGTTTGATCTAGTATTGCTTTGACGGTTATAGCCGTTCAGAATAGCATTTGATTCCCATTATTCGATAAATAATTCTATATTTTCTCTACAAGTCTCTACTCACCTCTTTCTTTTAACATACATTTGCAGTCACTGGCGTAGAATTTGGTGATATCTAAATGAATTAATATAATAATACGAATAATTTCTAAATATAATAAAACGTAATATAATACTACAGCTAAACAGTAGACAATTGTCATTTCATCTGTTTGCATTGTTTAGTTTTTTTGCGTTTTTCACCATTTATTTCTTTGTATTTTATTACTATTGTTGCCATTTGGTGTATTTAGTCTGTATTTTTCAAAGCAAACAATAGTAGTATTCGTTCTTTCCAGTTTTGTTGTTTTATCTCATTAAAGAATGTTTGCACCGTCGTGCAATTTAGATTTTTGTACTACCATGGCTAATAATTAGGTGAAAAATCCGAAGCGAAATCTTTTAAAATAAGTAGAAAAATCCATGGCCTACAACAGTTATTTGGTATATAAAAGTAAGAGTGCAACAAAAAGTCAAGCTCTGGCACTCCATGCAGCATCTGTTGGAATCTCTGAAAGATATAGGTACAAAATTGTCGCGGAAATGGATAAAACACGACAAGTTTCATCACGAAAGAAGAAAAGAATGCGCCAAGATTTGTATTCAAAATAATCGGAAGATGAGAAGAAAAGCTATCCAATATACTGTGCATTCCTTTTTCAAAAGAAATGAAATCCCAACTTTGGATAAGTATTGCAGGTTAACTGTTATTTTATTTTTGTGACTCTGCTTGACTATTATGCCGAAATTACATTACCGTAACTAAAATATTAAGTGATAATGAATTAAGGCCGATTCTCATATACGCGACACTATCTACGCGACGTTGCACAATGAACTGTCGCAAATTATCACGTCGCTGCTAGGTATTCTTATATATGCGACACTCTGCTAAGCGATTATTTGCTGCAAATGTCTCTACATTTCTAGTTTCTCTACATTTCAGGTTAAATTATATTTTCAAAATGTCATGTTCGTCAAGTTCCGATGATGGTTTCTTCGTCTTAGCCATGTGTTATGAAAATGAGAAATTAAAAGGAAAGAAAAGGAAAAGAAAATATTGGGTGCATCGGATCTTAAGAACAAGTCTAGTAGAAGGAGAATTACATACTCTCTTCAAACAATTACAAGAGTCTGTACTTCTCAGTCTCGTCTAATTCTAAAGAAATTTATTTTCAAATTAGATCTACTAACCTGTGTTGATTACTCTAATTTTTATTTTGTAAGTCATACAGTTCAAAATAATCAGCTACATCAGCGATCAATTCCGCTTTTTTCATTTTCAAAAACACGCCGTTTTTGACACAATCCGTCATTCGAATCAGAAACAAACTTTCCAAACGTCATGCCATGTGCGACAAAATGTAAAAGAATGCTCACGAAATAATCCCAGCGACAGCGCGCTGAATTCCGACTTTTAGTAACTGTCGCGTAGCCATAGTGAGAACGTGCCCATGGAAAACAATGTAATCATTATTTGACAGGCGATTTCGTAAAAGGTCGCGTAGCTGTTGTCGCCTATATGAGAATCGCCTTTACTGTCATATTTTCTTTTTGATTTTTTTGTATTAGGTATCAAATTTTAAAATTTGATTAGTGGAGGAGTGGCATAAAAGAGCCAGTTTTGAAAGAACGGAGAAAAATACAAAAGAAAATAAATAAACAGTAAAATTTGTATCATAAGTTGTTGTTTATTTCTTTACGTTGGTAATGTGATAAAGCATTTTCCAAAAGCAACAATTTGCTTAGACTTCTAATCATTTATAAAAATAATGAGATTCGACTCTTTCATAACACGTTCAACACCAAGTTCATATTACAGGACTTGAACTGTTACTTAGCAAAAGATATCATTGAAAATATTTATTATTATATAAAATGATTTATAACGCAAACTCTGAATAAAGTATTTACTTAAACCTATGAATTTTTTACTAAATCAGTTGTTGGAGAACTATCATTTTAATCTAACTAAGTATAGTCTTCTTAAGAATATAATTATAAAGTTGCAGAATTCAAAAACTTAAAAGCAGTTTCGGCAAAAAAATGCAATCTCTCTTTTACACCACAGGATTCATGTGCCAACCGGAACAAATTTTGCACTGGTGCAACTCTTGATTGCTTTAACTGTATTTATCATTGCATACTACACATATATCCTGTTCTCGTCCTCGTGTATTTATATCCTTATTTTTTGCTTGTGAGAATACTATATTATCTTCAGAATCTGTTAAAGTATCTGAATCTGTTTTAGATTTCTTAGTAAGCGCTTGTATAGAGTTTTTTATCATCATTTTATCGTCATTTTCCTTACATTGTCTCTATTTTGTCTTGAATTTGAATCCTTTTCTTCTGATAAATACCCGTTTTGAGAAAACCTTCTATAATGTTGTGAGGGCTGAAACTTGATAGATATGCATCTTTCACAAACTGTCCCACTTGGTAAATGGTGACTTGTTTACCGGAATTTGACAACATCCATTCATTCCTAGCAATCCTATACCTGATTTTGAAGGGACCATACACTGTGAAGTCAAGGGGCTGTAGCTTGTGGCTACAGTGTGGTGGAAAATTGACTATTACAATAGAGTTTTCTCTAGCAAATTAATATTGTATAATATCATAATAATAATATAAAATATATAATGTAATAATAGCATATATAGGCACACTCAACATCAATACACTGATACAAGTAGGAAAACTACATCACCTAACCACAGAACTCGACAGACAGCACATCACGATAGCGGCTCTACAGGAAACCAGGTACACAGACGATCTCACAATGGACTACGCAAAATTCAGGATCTTCAAAGGAAAAACTGGGAGACGAGTAGACAGGGGCGGAACCCCAATATTGGGCATGGCATTCCTAGTCCACAAAGATGCAGTCAACTCAATCAAAGAAGCCACACCAGTAAATGAAAGATTATTGACCATGAGAATTAGAACATACAACAAGCACTATATATTTATTAACACACACGCTCCTGTAAACAAGGAAACCAAGACACACCCAGAAAGCACAGAGAAATTCTGGAACACGCTAGAAAAAACCCTGAGTAAAATTCACAAAGATGATGTGAAAATTTTACTAGGAGACTTCAATGCACAAATCGGCAGAGAAAAATATATCAGAGACACCGCAGGTGGGTGCTCTGCACACCACAACACAAACTGCAACGGATTGAAACTAGTCGAACTCTGCAGACAATTCAACCTCAAAATTATGACCACCCACTTCAGAGGCAAACCAAACAAGAAAACGACATGGCGATCACCAGTACAATCCTTAGGAGAATACCAAATCGATCACATAGCCATATCAAGAGAACATTACAGGACGATCTCAGATATTAAAAACAGAAGAGGAGCCAACATTAACTCAGACCACTACCTCACACGTGCCAAAGTAAATTAACTCCAAGGAACAAACCACTACTCAAGCAGACACCACAAAAATTTGACATAGAGAAAATACACGCATTAAACTTACAGGAACAATGGGAAAAAATTCTCACAGATAATTGGCCTGACTTCCAGAAGAAAATCACACAGACAGCCAAACAGACAATCCCCCTGAAAAAAAAGTCCAAACGTCCCTGGTGGAAACCCTGGCCCACCCCCACCAGATAGATTCCAACACAAATACATACAGAACCCACAACACCAGCATCACCTCCCCCAACAACAGAAGAAATCAGAAGACACATACAACGGCTAAAGAACAACAGAACCTCAGGTCCTGTTCAGGAACCTCAAAGACCTAGGCAAAAACGCACTCCAAGAACTCAGAAATTATCCACGAAATCTGGAACACAGAAAAAGTACCCGAAGACTGGAGATGCGCTCTCATTCATCCGCTCTTCAAGAAGGGAGACCGGACAGATGTGAACAACTACAGAGGGATCTCCCTTCTTCAAGTAACATACAAAATTTTCTCAGCATGCTTACAAGAACGAATTCAGACACAACTTGAAGGCCAAATAGGCGAGTACCCAGCGGGCTTCAGGCCTCACAGATCTTGCGTAGAACAAATATTTAATCTCAAAAGCTGCCTAAGAATTAGAACACACAGCAACAAACCCACGTTCTGCACATTTGTTGACTTCAAAAAGGCGTACGACTCAGTAGACCGGACATCTCTCTTCAACACGCTAAACGAACTCGGACTGGACACAAAAACACTGAACCTAGTAAAGGCAACACTCACAGATACATACTCAAAAGTGAAATTCATGGGAGAAATTTCAAGACCTTTCAAAATTGAAACAGGAGTCAGACAAGGTGACGGCCTCTCCCCACTCCTGTTCAACCTCATTTTGGACAAAGTAATTAGAGAATGAAACACAACACCCACCACTCTAGGCAGAAGCGGTATCACCTTTAAATGCCTAGCATTCGCAGATGACCCTGCAGTTCTAGCAGACACTGATGAACAAGCGATCCAACAGGTAGAAGCTCTCAGAAAGTGCGCTGAAAATGTTGGACTACAAATATCGTTCGAGAAAACTGAGTACATGTCAACAAACAAAAAAGACACAAAACAATTACAGACGAAATACGGAACAATAAACAGAGTTACAAAATTCAAATACCTAGGAGAAATCATACAACATACAGGAATTGAGAAAGAAACTCAAAAGACAAGGATAGAGAAAGTAAGAAAAGGCTACGGCATGACTGCAAATATCTACAACAAGAAGAACATTGGCATCCAAACAAAAATCAAACATTACAATACAGTCATCAAACCCGCCCAACTATACGCATCAGAAACTATAGCCTCGAATAAAGGTGACATGGAAGCCCTGAAAAAAGAAGAAATGCGAATCATGAGAAAAATTATTGGACCAAAACTCACAGATGAAAGATATAGACTACAATCAATAGAAACTTGTCTAACAACTGTCTAACATAGAGAACAACATCAGAAAACGCAGACTTAGATTCTACGGACACATCTCAAGACTCCCGGAGACCAGACTAACTAAACAGATGCTGACCTTCCTACAAAAACGTAAAGTCAGTACCAAGTGGATGAAACAAGTAACACAAGACCTAGAAGCAGCAAACATCACAGATACTCAGGACAGAAGGACTCTTAGACACCAAATACACCAGTGGGAAGTGAAGAAGGAGACCAAGAAAAAGACTGAAACCTCCTGGACCGAAGAAAAAAATCAGGTGCACTCACAGAAAATGCGGGAAATCTGGGCCAAGAAGAAGAAAACGATTTGAAAACCATGAAAACTTAGCGCCATCCACTTTGGGTGCAATCCGAGTATAATAAATAATAATAGCCAGTTAATATGTGAGCTATGATTGTCCATTATGATCAATTCCGGATTTTCTTTGGAGGGTTTTACATGTAGTACAAAATGTTCCAGAGCTTAAATGAAACATTCTTCTTTCATCTATCCAGAAATATTTGCCAATGCAAGAGCCTCTGGTGGACCATTAGGTAACATAATGTCTTTGTAATTTACCCGTGGAAACACAAACATTGGTGGTAAAAAACCACCAGCAGCATTAATGAAAAGCAAAATGAAAAAAAGTTGTCACCAAAGTTTCTTGTTCACCTGATGTCACTTGTCCGATTTGTTTTGATCCTCTTTCAGAAATAACTTTAGGAGGATTGGTGACAGTGCTGCAGCCTATTTCATCTACGTTAAATATCATGTGCAGCGGAAAACTATATCTGGTGTAAACATCAGTAAGTTTTTCAAAAAACGTTTTTTTAAAACTGGTTGCTCTGGAGAGTGAGGTGTTTTAGGGTTTTCTAACGGCTAAATCTTTGTGTCTGCTCATAATACCTTTCAACCAATTATCGCTTGCACCTTGAGAGCCCTTCCACTTATTTGAACAAACAGAATTAGATTCTGCATAATTAAATGCCAGTTTTTTGGTTTGTTGTCTTGTTAGCACATTGCACATTTTAGATGCAGCTTTCAAATACTCTGCTAGCAAATCCTCTTGTTCCACAGTAAAAATACGCGTATTACCTATATTAGGAGAATGTTTGTAAGATTATTGCCCTGAAGATTTTAGCTTCTTGACTATTTTTGCTAAATAAGCTCTTGAAACATTAAGGGAAAGGGCAGTTTTATTTATAGACTGGCCTTTCTCGATAACTTCCCTAACACCTTTCTCTATTGTAGATGCTGCGGGTCTGTACGCATCTTTGGTTTCGCTTTTTTAGATGACATTGTTTTCTAAAGCAAAAAACAGTCTAATTTTAACAATTATCACAATAAAACACTTTAATTGTCCATATAATGAATTATATTGAATGATATTAAAAAATGAGCCTTGAAGGAGCCAGTTATGAAAGAGCCGGCTGTTTTATTTCACCGTATCCCGGCCCTTTCATAGCATATCCTCTCAAGAAATATAACCTCAAAAACTAGTACGAAATTAAAGCTTCGCCGATAAAATATGTATGTTATTGGAAGGCGTACTATATTCATATAATTATAGTATAATCATATCGTTGTTAGTTTTACACCTGTAGCTATCAGAAAGCAAATAAAATGAACTCAAAAACTTATTTTTTATGCACGAAATATTCAACAGTTTGCACCGGCGCTATTTATATTCGGTGAACCGTCAATTTTCTGTGGGTAATAGCTGGCCAGTGTTGCTATTTCAAAATAACAATTTTTGCTTTATTCCTTCAAAAACTTCGAAGTAAATGATAGCGGCTCTCTCAAAACATGGCTCTTTCATGCCACTCTTCCCCTAACAATAGTACTTCGACTATTACTGATTTTGGTACTTACGTATTATCGCCACCACCGCTACATTTTTAAATACCACCAATCTACACATAAATTTTTTATGATAAATCATGAAATAAAACATTTTATTTAAAATAAAACATTTTTAAAACTCTAAATATTTTATTTTATTACCCCGGTTAGATTAGGTAGCCCACCGCGAAGCGGACAGATAAATCAAAATAACATACGCGCGGTAGCGCGAACTCTCGATCCAATATATAGCGGTGGTGGCGTTAATACGTAAGTACCCTGATTTGAAACAAATATTAGGTATATGATAATTGTTCCAGGCTATAACTGGTAATGAGTTAATTTCCCAAGAATTAAGTTTTCAAGAAACTTGGATTTGTGTGGGAGAAAAGAAGTATTAATAGCATCACGATAGAAAAAGATGATATTATCTTAAAATTTGTAAATATTTACAGGAAGGGCGAGCTATTTGTTACCTGGACGAGACGTGGGTAAACGCGGGCCATACAAAAACAAAATTTTGATAAGGCTGTAACAAATTCACGCCAAGCCTTTATAGAAGATTTGTCTGTGGGCCTAGAAGATCCTTCTGGGAAAGGACACCGATTAATAATTACCCACATAGGCAACGAAAATGGATTTGTAGAAGGTGGGTTACCAATATTTGAATAAAAAAAAAACGGGCGATTACCACGAGTATATGAAGTCCACCTTTCATCTTTTGTCATCTTTCAATGAAAATTGCGTGGCCAACTGTGCTGGCCAACGCTCCGTACCTTTCCGTCAAAATGGAAAAAACACCGACAACTGCTTGGCCGAAAGATGATATAATAATATACCTTCGAAGCAAAGGAAAGGAAGTAAATGAACATTTATTAAAAGTAGAGTACATTGAATTGAAAAATTCACTATGTTTTAACCACACTTATAATATGAAAATAATATTATTCACAGTTATATAAATTTCTATACATATCACGACTCGAGTTTCAACGTTTGACGGTCATTTTCAAGTTACTTAAAAAAATGATAAGGTGGAATATATACCCTTAGCCTACGGCCTGAGTGCCCGCTCAAACAGAGCGTGGAGCTGGGCGTGGCGTGCTGCGTGCATCTCCAACACATGGTCTTAGTAGCAGGCGTCCTGAGTAAATAAGTTAGCGGGGCGTTTGGGTTTGCGTGCAGAGGAGCCGGCAGCGTGGGGTGCACGCTCATTTCAAATCAGTTTGTGTTTAGCGTTCCTCTACAGCGTGCAGTATGTCGTTTGAGGAAATGGGATGCAGCTGCACACTGCACGAACCCCCCCCCCCCGCCCCCCGCCGCTCATTACTCAGACCAGAACATTGGACGCCCATTGCCCGCTTAAACTGCACGCCCCGCTCACCGCTCAACGCACTTTCACTCAGGCCGTAGCCTTACAAATATGTTTGAGATTGGGTGAGATTAAAAAGTTGGGAATAGATTAGGTCGGTTTGCTCGTTTAGGAGATTAATTGGGGGATTACGGGTTTTTTTGAAAATTTGTAATGACTTTAGGTGATTTAGTTTCGAGTTTTTGTTGCAATTATTCAAAATTTTTAAAGGGGTTTAAATTTAAAGTGACCACATTTTCATTGAGACAAAGCGGGACAAATGGGATGAAATGAGAATTATAATTTAGTTTCGAAAGCGAACCAATAAATATATTTTATCTACTCACACTCAAAAATGAACACATTAATAAATACATTATTGTATGTGGAGGATGCTCTTATTATAATCGTGTCTAAAAGTATTCAAATTGTGCGTAAAAGTCCAATGTAAATCAAATTGAGTTTCATTATTAAACGATTTTTATTTGTTGTTACTATGGCAATAACTTGCGTCTGACGAAATTTTCTGACGTTTATTAGAATTGAATTAACTTTTCTTATTTGAAATCAAGAGTTATCGGCCTCTCAGTCTGGATTTATCTGTTTTTAGTATAATTTAACCTAACCATAACATATTCTAGATTAAATCTAGGTTAACCTGTATTATATCGACAACCACCAAATAGTGTTCCCGTCACTGTGTGTTTTTACTAGTTAGCAATTTTTTCCACGGAGGCGCTAACCGTTCTAACCTTATTGTGTCAGCGATGTGATGCACTCATGCGCAAACGCCCTTCTTCACACACTATTACCATAAACTACTATTACTCGTATACTTGTCTATAAATAAACAAAAATGGATTTATTATTAATTATTGGTAACTATAAAAATATTTGTAAAAAGACATAATTTGAACATTATGATTTTAAATGAATTTAAATTTTTAATTAAAAAAAAAATGGTTTTTTTTCACCGTCAAATTTTTGATCCCAGTGAATACTCATGAATACTCCGAGTGAAATTTCTCACATGAATTGGTCAAATTATTTTTTCTCTTAATATAGATTTTAAATTTTAATGTTCAACTGCGTTTTTTTAGTTGTTCATATTTTATCGATATTGGAAAAACACTGGTTGTTGCTGCATTAGTTCCTAAGAGGGAGAGCGAATATTCTACAATTTTGAAAATATTTTGATCAGGAATATTATTCTGTTTAAAATGAAGCAATTACTCCGTCCAATTCCGTCCGTCCATTTTTGGTCTGTTTTCACATTTTCAGACCCGTAACATTTATTTTTTTCATCAGAAACGTATCTTTTAACCAATAACACCACATTAATATATTCAAAAGGTTTTTACAAGTATTCTCATAAAATCTCCATTTTTAATGTCACCAAATGAAAATTTCAGAACACGGTGGCCTTAAATGACCGGGTATTCTGAAAGAAGTTAGAAATTTTTATAATAACTGCTTGGAAAATCTTGAAGAATGGACATTTCATATGGAGGCTATTTAAAAATTTCATTTGCAGACATAAAAAAGGAGAATTTATGGGAATTTGTGGAAAAAAATTATATTATATATTACAGTACATTAAAAATAAGAAAAGCAGATATTTTCTAAAAAGCGGGACATTTCTAAAAATCGGCGGGATGCGGGACTGGCGTCCAAAAAGCGGGATAAATACTCATCCAGTTCCATGCAAAGTGAACGAAATGATTAACGGAATACACATCGGGAGGTTTTCCGATTACCGCCATACAACTGTAAGTTAAATCAAATTGAATTAATTTGGGAACCTAAAATATTTAAAACGTCGGAAATATCAAAATGATTTCATCATGGATTAGCGCAAGTTTCAGCTGAGACGTGGTCTAATTATGTTGACCATGTTTTAAAAGAATAAAATGAACTGTACCAACTTGATAATATTGTCGAAGGTATGCATCTGCAATTTGTTGTATATACTGACTCCTCCAGTGAAATGGAATTTACAGATTCAGACTAATTTTATGTAATAAATTTAAATATGTTTTAAATTTCAATAAAAGCGATTTCGTTAGGCTTTTTTAATATTGATAATAAGCCATTTATATAATTTTTAACATAAGTTATTCAATAATAATTAGATATTCAATGAAACCAATAATAAATTACCAATTTTATATTCAAGTAACAATATTTGAATTTAGCGGCAACAATTGTCATAGTATAAATCAGGTTTCTAGTTGCTGCATTCTTAAAAAGAAGGAGTATAGTAACAAACTGCTTAGCCAAGAACATCTTAAATAAAATAATGATCCTCATTATGTTTCTAATTACGCACGAGTATGTCTGAGATCGATAGGTATCAAACGATTCATGTTTATAATTGTATTAGAAAAAATATTTGGGTCAAAACGATATCTTTTATAGTAATATTTTGCTAGAGGAGGGAGGGTTTCTGCAATGAAGCTGCAACAACTCATTTTCTAGGTTAAATATTCATGCAAGTGATTATTATACTTCAGTAGTTTATGCAAATATTAGATATATTTAGCCTAGTTTTGAGGGCTTCTTGCTAAGTTGGCTGGTATTGTGCTCTCGTTGCTTTTAGTATTTCACCCTTGGTGAATAATCATTTACTTTTTGCATTTAGTGCTAGCAATTTAATTCGTGAAGATATGTAAACTAATTTTGTTAATATTGTAAAACCGTTTACAACAAAATATTTTTTTTACAAAATTGGCTTCTCAACATCCTGGAGTAATCAACTAATTCGTTTAATTTTATCTTATAAAACTTTCATTCCAAGTGCTTATCATATATCATGCTTGTCATAAGGACCACCTTATTATAAGAATACAATTTGCATCAATCAATCTATGTCCCTCTATTTTCAGTTAGCCGGATGATATTTTCTTTTACAGGCATGTTTTATTTCATATGAATGAGTCTAACTAGAGTTTCTAACTACAAGCTACTAAAAATTAAGAAAACACATCAGGTGACATTAATTTGGTTATTACTTTATTACCATAATTATCAGCGTTGCAACCTATCATTCACTGAGCTAAATTGCGATATGTGCTTCATTGCAGCTAAATTGCTATTATCTGAATTATTATTTTTTTAATAATCTTCTGCTAGGTCAAAGCAACAACGTAATAAAAATATATTCTACAAAATAAAAACAATAAAAAAAATAAATTCAAATTTTGAAAAGTATTGCAATTATCCCTAATCTCAAATTCAATTTTTTGGTTTGGTTTTTCAGGTTTATTTTAATGTAATGCTGTGAGCTAATATGCCCCAAATAATTGCTATATGCTAGCATTTCAATTTCGCCGCAATTTCTTTATTAGTTCTGTGTTTCTTTAAAATTACATCTGATAAGATGTGGCGTAAGGGTTGGTAAGATTTGTTTTCAAGAAATTATATGATCAAAGAAGAAGATATATATGTCTAACTTAAAAATGTAAAATGTGTATATGTTATACATTGGTTTCTAACAAAATAATCTTCTAACAAAATATAATTTCAAAATTTTGCATGCTTATAAATTTATTTTTATTACTCATGCGGGATAAGTACTATCTTGGCGTCCGTTTTTTTTAGTGCGACAAATTTCTGTTTTTGTTATCACATAACTTGGGTAATGCACGCAAATATTCAATAATAAGTTACATTAAAAAAATATATTTTAATAAATAAAAGAATCACATCAGAACCTCAATATTAAAAAATTGACGTGAAAGTTAGACAGAATTTTTTTTCGATGGCCCCAAACTTGTAATATATATCCCTTCGCATTAGTAATAAAAAATATTATCGTAACTCGCGGAATTTTCAATTGCCCTCTCGAGCGAATGAGCCCCGTGGTCAATTGACAACTTACCGCCCTAGTTGCACAATATACTACCCTAATATAAAAAATGAATATCTATATATATATATATATATATATATATATATATATATATATATATATAACAAGTTCAGTGTAATTCTAACAGCGTTGGGGAGTTTTGGTAATTAGATTAAAACAAATGAAGAAAAAGTAATGATTTATAAAATTAACAGGGATTTAAACATTACAAAATGACAACAAATGTTAAATGTGTTGCTTTTTCAGGAATAGACAAATTAATACGCCGTTTCATGTTATCAAACACATTTGGAATAATGTGTTATCTATCTCTTCGATTTTTTTTATTATATGGCTTGGCAGATCTATACTTGGCTGTTGAATACTGAATTTTTAAATATGGAAAAAAAGCCCAAAGTAGTTAGATCTCAAGAAAGTGGTGAAAATCTGTCTTTGCTTATTAACCTGTCGTCGAGGAATTTAATTTAATGTAAATTTTAAGTTAATTTAATGTTTTACGGGCAATGAGGTCTTGCAGAATTTTGTTAGGAGAAGCCATATTAGAGTTCATCACCATGAAGTTCGTTATTATACTTTTGCAAAATAGAGGATATATAAGAGAAAGCGTTTAAATTACCCTCGAAAAATATTGGACCGATAATTTTTCGTCTGGATAGTGCTAACTACACACCAAATTTAATTGGATGCAGTGGAGTCTCTCTAAAAAAAAATGCGGGTTATCAACACTCCACTTGCCCATGTTTTGGGAATTAATTTAGGTATCCGTCTAGATCAGTGGTTCTCAAACTTTTTTTGTTGCGGCACCCTTATCGAGCTAAAAAAATATCGCGGCACCCTAGTCGGGCTACAAAAATTTCACGGCACAGCTATCCTAAAAACGGTTTGAAAACTTAGAAAAATAAACAAAACAATACAAATTTAATGCTCAATTTTCTCTAATGGAATGAATAAAATTGTTTGGAAGATTTTTTTATTATTTCCTCTAAGTTTATCGGAAGTTTGGTTATTTTCAAATCAAATCACTTGACACAGAGAGTTTGCTCTGTATCTGTTTTTAATGTAAGTGTATGCTGAGAATTCAACATTGAAAGAATTCGCGGTTTCATTTAGTTTTTCGAAGTTTCCGGTGAGGTATCCCAATTTAAGCAGCCAATCGACTTGAAATTCTGGATAAGAGACTCTTCTGTAAATTTAACTATTAGTGCATCTTTTAGATCAAATAGTACTAAATAGTACTAAAAAAGAGGTGGAAGTAATCCATACACAGATCTTCGGCGGTAAGTTTCAAAAGACGTTCTTGAAACGGTTCTATACCTGATTAATTATTCACATTACCATCCAATACGACTTTTAAATCTTACGGCATCCTGCTTGTTGCCAGAGAATGTCGATGGATGACACAGTGGCTGCTGGTGGCATTGACAACCAGTTGCTTCATTCTAGAAAAGGCTCCTTTTACTTTTCCAGCCATGGCAGCCACTCCATAGCTGCAAATATCAACACACTTTATCCATTTCAAATCATTTTTCTATATATATTTGTAGATAACTTTGAAAATTTCCTCGCCAAAAGTTCATTCATCAAAAGTTCTTCTATTTACATTTCGAATGGATACCGTACAAACACAAGAAAAGTACCGCATCGTCGATACTTTGATCAAGATGTAAACTATAAAAAATACAAATTTTCAACCTTCTTATAAGTTCTCCACAGACTCTGAAATTGTAAAAATTCTCACTTGCTTATAGTGCTATTTGACAGCTTCACAGTATCAATCTTCTTGGCTCGACCTGAAATGCAACTTACAACATGCTTGACGCAAGGTTTAATCAGTGTCTTGGTAATAGTATAGGGCTTTCCAGATTTTGCTATGTGCCAACTAACAATAAATGAAGCTTCAGTTGCGTTTTCATTTAAAAAAATTCTCTATACACCATGGATTACCCTGCCTGAAGAGATAAAGCGATAAAAGGCCTAAAGAGATAAAGATATTGAAGATTTCTCCACCTTTATGTACTAAATCAGATTGATTGAATTCCAGCTGTCTTTTTAATTTGGATGGAACCAAGTAGCTATTAATAAGGCATTGCTCTTCCGGTGCTTGTTCGTTCCCAACAGAAACAAAGTCAAACAATGTGAAGTAACTTGGATCATATTTCCTTATTTTTCCTTCCATGTATTCGACGTTAAACGTTCTTTTGGGCGTTTTTGCGAACTGAGGCAAGCAAACTTAATCGATTTAGACTCGCAGGTGTCTGCTGGGATACTTCGTCCCCTACGACGATGCTGGTTGTCCCTGCGTCAGTCGCTTCAGAAGCTTCAGTGAGTTCATCACCTTTCCGTTTTAAAGACCCAGACACGTTTTCCTCCTCATTTAATGTCTTAAAAGCAAAATGTCTTTAAATTTTGTTAAATATTTTTCTTACATTTCCTGATTATTGCTGCGGCACCCCAGGCATACGCTCGCGGCACCCCTGGGTGCCGCGGCAACTAGTTTGGGAACCACTGGTCAAGATAAAACCAGGTTTCATCGGTGAAAAATGTTTCATTTTAAATTCAACTAATTCCTAATTGAAGTGGTAGGTTCGTCATAGACTTACTTTCTGATGTTATTTATAACATTCTCATTGTTAATAGGAGGTCTTCCACTTCTTGATTTGTCGTTAACGCTTCCAGTACTTCAATCGAAAACAATCAACTTAACAATATAAAGATGGAAACTGAAATTTACGTCGTCGTAAATTATATTTAAATTGGAAAAATTGTACCTGGGCCTGCTTAAGAGCTTTTAGGCTTTTAATGTGTTTTGTAATGTTCAACAATTTTATTGTTTAACTAATTTTATTATCGAATGTCAATTTTTTCTAAAAACGTTACTGTTGGTAAGTTATAACCCTTTCAAATTGTTTACAACATTTAACTAATTAGTTAATTGTTCAATTAAATACATCGCCGAAGCTAGTAACAGAATTAATTAATTCATTTTAATTTTTCAAATTCAAAATCAACTTGACGTAATACTTGCCCTCTAAATTGATTTCTCTTAAATATAACCATAGATAGGAAAACGATGCCTAAATTCATTAATGCAATCGTGGATAAAGTATCGATCTAACAATTTCAGATTTCGCGCTAAAAGTTTTGCAGTCGTCGAAAATCTCGACAAAATCTCAGAATTGATCGAAAATAACCGACATGTTAGCATCGTCCGACATGTTTGCATCGTCCAGGAGCTAAAAATGGCCATAAAATAGTTTTTTCTGTGCGACGGAGAACCATCTGATGAGCGAAAAAAGTCATAAGAATAAATGGCAGGTACAAATAATAAAGGAAAATCCAAAATTATATATGGAAATGCTGAATCGACTCTAATGCCCCCCCATACATATCATATTCCGTGTTTGTACAAACGCCTGTTTGTACATACGCCAGCACATACACGTAGCAACCTATTGCGCAAACATCATTTTGATTTAGGGTGTTGTTCGTTGAACATGTCAGATACGGACGATTGCTGTGCCGCCATTATTCTGGCCATAGTAGCTGGGAAACGAATAGTTAAAAGAAACAGAAAGCGAAGAGTGTGGGTCAAGAGTTGGCTCCAGAAGAGGAACGAATTCAGTCATGACCGCCTGGTCACTGAGCTCAAAATAACGTCAGCTGCAGACTACAAAAACTACCTTCGAATGGACACAGCTTCGTTCAGCGAGATACTCGAATTGGTGACACCCCACATAATGAAAAACAATACCGTGATCAGAGACGCAATATCTCCAGAACTGAGATTGTTGGCCACTTTGAGATACTTAATAAGCGGTGCCTCCTTTGAAGATCTAAAATTTCAATCTGCCATCGCAGCTCAAACACTTGGAAAAATAATAGTGGAAACTTGTGACGCCCTCATCCAGGTTTTGAAAGGATTAATAAAGGTGAGTAAATAAAAGTTAGGTGTAAGTAAAAGGTGAGTAAATAATTAGTTATTCGTCATGAATAAGGTCATGAACTGATGAATATTGAACTGGTTGCTGTGTTGATTCATGTATCTGATATTGTCTTGAGGCACGCATGTTGAGGTATTGCGATGAGTCAGAATGAGTTGAAACGTTTGAAGGTGATGGTGAGGGAATCGGGTGGGTACGAGTTAATGGAGTTGATGGGGCTGAACGGGCATGTGAGAATGGAATGTAGCCAGGTGGAAGAATGTATTGAGGATGATTGGGGATAGCGAATGACTGAGGTGGATTGTTTATGGTGATTGAATGTCTATGAAGGTTGCCCAGTCGTCCACCGAAAAGAATGTCATTAATGAATTTTTTAGCGTAAAGTTTCCGAGTTGCAGACATTTTCTCATACTCTACACCCCACCTTTTTGCTATGATCTAAGCGTCTGAGGAGGGTTTTTCAAGACGATCGCAGGCCATAGACAAGAGTTTAGTCCTTTTACTTTCTTCACTGTCCTCATTTTCCTCGATCTTTACGTGTAGGTGTATGCTCGAGTTGGGATGTTTGAGAACGGTCTTCTGCGACCTAAAACAAAATAAATGGAAATATCTATGTAGTCGTGAAAGTACTTGAAATCATTGAATTTATTATTATGAAATTAAATAATTAAATTAAATAGTAATAAAAATTGAATTGTTGCAGATTCCAGCAAGTGACAATGGATGGAAGGTTATTGCCCGACAGTTTGAGAGAAGGTGGAATTTTACCCACTGCATCGGAGCCATCGACGGCATGCATATCAGCATCCGCAAACCACCAGGAAGTGGCTCCTACTATTTCAACTACAAGAATTCGTTCACTATTGTGTTGATGGCTGTGGTTAATTACGAATATATAATGGTCGATGTAGGAACCAATGAAAGAGTTTCCGATGGGGGTGTGTTCTCCATACAGAATTTTATAGGCGACTCGTGAATAACAAACTTCATATTCCTCAACCTGATAATTTACCTGACAGTGAAATGAAACAGCCATACATTTTGGTTGGAGATAATGTATTTCCTCTTATGGACAACCTAATGAAATCATTCAGTCGAAAAAACCTGACCAGGGAACAAGCAATATTTAATTACAGCCTATCTCGCGCTCGTCGTATTGTGGAGAATGCCTTCGGAATACTAGCATCTCGATTCAGAATATTTTTGAGAGAAATCAATTCAAGCCCGGAAAAAGCAAGCTTGATAGTTCTTGCGTGTACTCATTTACATAATTTTCTAAGAATGAACAAAGATGAATTGTATAACGGTTGGATTGTCGGATGGACAATTACTTCCATTGTAACAGCTGCCAGGAAGAAATACTCCAGTATCTTCCAAACAAGTATGTCTTAACTTCTCACATTACTTCAATAGCGAGCAAGGTGCTGTCTCTTGGCAGGACAAGATATTCAAATAATTGTTTGTATGAAATATTATGATTTTGTATAATAATGAATTTGTATTTGAATGTATGAAAAAACAATAGAAAATATGAAAAAATAAATGTACAGTTAAACATGTTCAGTTTTGTCCATTGTCGAAGTTCCTTGAATTTGAGTTTCCTGATCCCTCAAGAAGTCAAGCTCGTCGAAGTACCACAAACTTGGCACGTACACGTCGTCTGTTCCTCCACCTGATTTTATGCTCTCCTTCGCTTTCTTCGTTTCTCTTCTGTAGGCAGTGCAGTGGAATGAATTGATTTTGGTGCGTACACTTGCCCTATCTGCACTGGGTTCAAGTTCCTTCATTTTATCGACGAGTATTTTATACGCCGCGTCCTTCTTATTTCTATCTGTATAACCGTCACTTTTCACCTTCCGCACGTCAGGTAAATTACGATACACCGCAATAAACTCTCTCCAAAGTTCCCGCTGTTCATCATCTGTCTTATTCGCCATATTGGAGAGGTAAATACCAACAAATTAAAAAAAATTTACCGAAACTACGTTTTCAACCACGGAGTAGAAAGGAAACTGCCTGACAGTGTCTAGGAGCAGGAGTTGACTAACCCAAAGTTTGCACAAGCCGTACCATACACGTCAAACAAGTACTGAAACAAGGAGTATATGTAAAAATTATTTCGATCCTGACAGATTTTACTCAAACAGTTTGCGCAACCATTCAAACAGCCCCATGGACGGTCAAACTGTTTGAACACCGAATTTGCACAAATTGTTCGCAAGTGTATGGGAGGCTTAATAAAATCGGCAAATAGATACGTACAATACATTTACATATCAATAAACTGGACCCAACGCTAAATGAATCAATCATTGATCAATCATTTATAAGAATTTGCATGCTAAAAGACCGGAAGAATAGTCCTCAGTTAATTGCCCAAAAAAGAGCTTTCTTAGCACACAAAAATTATTAGGATATTTACAGGAACTTAAATTTGTTTTTAAAGATATGACACCCATAGGACATATGACACACATAGGATAAAATATTAAATTCTATAAATTTAGGTTTTCATGATATATTTGAGTTTAATATATCATGAAAACCTAAATTTATAGAATTAAATATTTTATCCTATGTGTGTCATATGTCCTATGGGTGTCATATCTTTAAAAAGAAATTTAAGTTCGGTACAAACAAAGATATACATAACGTTAATACAAGAAACGCGTGCAACCTACGTAGTCAGAAGAATAATCTTACGCTTTCCAGCACAGCGCCCAATAGGATGGGGGTCAAAATATTTAATAAGTTTCTACATATATCAAAGTAGAGAAATTATTCAAAGCCTATCGAAAACTAACGAAAGCGTTCCTAATTAAAAATTTTAATTTAATATATGAATTTCTTGTACAGACTTAAATCATTCAACAATAATTTGTTCATTTTCTTTTATTTAAAGTTAAAATGTATTTTTTTATGTTCTTTCTTTTGTATTATTACTTATAACTTTGTGACTTATCTTATAGGTAAAACTATACATCGAAAGATTAATAAATGATTTGATTTGATTTAATTTTAAATCATTTGTACAAAGCTGTATATGAAAAGATCTTTATTGTTTAGGATGACACATCAATTAACACAAAAAACATTATGGATTGAATTTTCATAGCTGGAGTCTTGGCTAAACGGAGTGAAATCGACGTATTTCTGAAGCGCTTGGTGACTGGGGATGTGAAATGAGGTACATACGTCAACATTGTGCGAAAACGATCCTAGTCAAAGCTTGATGAAGCAGCTCAAACCGGGACTAATGGCCAGGAAGGTTCTGCTGTGCATTTTATGGGACTAGAAAGGAATAATTTATTATCAATTATTTCTATATAGCCATAAACTGGATTCGAATTTCTACTGTCAACAAGTGGACCGTTTGAAACTAGCAATTGACAAGAAACGGCCAGAATTGGAGAGGTGCTGTGATCCATCAGGACAATGCCAGGACACACACGTATATAGTGATTCGCCTGAAACTCCGGGAGCTTGGATGGAAAGTTTTAGTGAACCACCATATAGTGCGGACCTGACACCAAGTGATTACTATATTTTACTTGCATGCAAAGCTTCCTTAGTGATTATAAATTTGCATCAAGACAAGATTCTGAAAATTGACTAATGCAGTTTCCCGCCAATAGGTAGCAAGACTTCTATGAGAGGCATTATGAAGTTACTTTTAATATGGCAACAAATATATTAAATTTTATCTACATTGATTCATTTTGATACAGTAAATCCATTTACGACTTCCTAGAAGAACCCATTGATAAGAAAAATAAGAATCACAAAATGGGTCAGAACCTCTGATTTAAAGAAACTTTCATTAAACGTTTTTAAGTAAAGCTTTTGATACTTTGCTTTGATTAAGTTCATATATTCAGTCATTTCAATTTGTCACACACTATTATTTTGTTATCATAAATACTTAATTACACTTTTAGAACGAGCCAGTTAGCCAGATTTGTTTTCCCAGCCATGAATAAAACCATTATGTGGATTTACTACATTTAGTGTATTTACTCCGAAAATCAAGCTAAACGGGAACTAATAAGCTGCTTATTATAAGCTAGCATTTATAAATCAATTAGCCTAACTAATAACTATATTTTCAATTATTGTCTAAATTGTAACAATTATAATTAGAGTATTGAAACTTTATTAACTGACTAGGTTATATAAACATAATGAAGTTCCTAGTTATAAACAGCAAAGATTAAGGAACACTTTTTATGATACCTGATAAGAAATTTGATTATATTTAATATAAAAGTCTCTAAATAATGTTTGTTTTATAACAATGGAATATTTGTGAAATAATTCTTGAAGGAGGATATAAGACTTTTTTGGTGAGTGTCAATGAATTATATGTGATAAATAAATATATAGGATTTTAAATAATTTCGTGCGGCTACGTTTCAAATTTAAATTGGAGGCAACGCGCGAGCCTTTTGATGAAAGAAAAAGGGGTGGTGTGGGATGGATACGGGGCATCTTCAGCTCGCCGTCGTACAAAGCTAACGAGTCAGCAAAGTTCCATTCCCGTGATTCGGGGATGAGGCGCACTCAAGCATTCCATAATCCCTCTCTCTTGCCATCTCTATCAACACAAAACCAAGACTTACTAACATATTACACTTCATTACCAACGAACCCACATATATCCATTTTTTCCTTATTATATAAATATAATTTTAAACGAACCGTTTATACGGGCTTCAAAGCGAGCTTTCCGCCTGCGAGAAGTTAAAGGTTCAAAATATTATTGCGTTATATAAGTAATGAGAGATATATTGCGGCGGAGTTGCAAAATGAAGATATATACGGGTTTATCGGGGACGTTGTTCTTCATTAATCCGGAGTTGAGGCGCGTCCCTTCGTAACTGAATCTATCCCTGAAGCCTTTAGAAAGGCAGTCACTGACTGATGGTCGCCCCTCGAGAGAAGAATATTAATTATCGCGGTTCGTGGAGCGCTTACCGCGCTGATAATAAACGACAGGACATTAATTTCTTCGCCACCTTAAAGAGAAACGTCTATGACGTCTCCTCATTCTCATTCTTAGGAACCATATGTAAAAATACATTCTATCTAATAAGTAGAAAGATTGAGTATGCGAAACGAGCCATAACTAGACAGAACCAAACAAAAGTAGTCAAGATTAGACAAAAAATTATAAGAAAAGACAAATCTAACAAAGACTAGACATGATAAAAAACACAGACATTACCAGGCAGAACATACAAGACCGGACAACACTAGGCCGGACGATGCTGGACCACATAAAATCAGAGAGGGCCAAACCAGACCAAAATAATGCAAACTAGGCCAGACAAGACTAGGCAAGACCAGATAAGACCAGACAGGACCAGACAATACCAGACAATACCAGACAAGACCAGACAAGAACAGATAAGACCAGACAAAACTATACAAGACCAGTCAAGACCAGACAAAACTAGATAAGACCAGACAAGGCTACACAAGACCAGACAAAACCAGACAAGACCAGACAAGACCAGACAAGACCAGACAAGGTCAGACAAGACCAGACAAGACCAGACAAGACCAAACAAGAGCAGACAAAACCATACAAGACGAGAGAAGACCCGACAAGGCGAGACAAGACCAGACAAGACCAGACAAGACCAGACAAGACCAGACAACACCAGACAAGACCAGACAAGACCAGACAGGACCAGACAAGAGCAGACAAGACCAGCCAAGACGAGAGAAGACCAGACAAGGCGAGACAAGACCAGACAAGACCAGACAACACCAGGCAAGACCAGGCAAGACCAGACAGGACCAGACAAGAGCAGACAAGACCAAACAAGACGAGAGAAGACCAGATAAGACCAGACAAGACCAGATAAGACCAGACAAGACCAGATAATACTAGACAAGACCAGACAGGACCAGACAAGACCAGACAAGACCAGACAAGACCGGACAAGACCAGACAAGACCCGACAAGACCAGACAAGACCAGACAAGACCAGACAAGAGCAGACAAGACCATACAACACGAGACAAGAGCAGCCAAGACCAGACAAGACCAGACAAGACCATACAAATCCAGACAAGACCAGACAAGACCAGACAAGAGCAGACAAGACCAGACAAGACCAGACAAGACCAGAAAAGACCAGACAAGACCAGACAAGTCCAGACAAGACCAGACAAGAACGGACAAGACCAGACAAGACCAGACAAGACCAGCCAGACCAGACAAGACCAGACAAGACCAGACAAGACCAGACAAGACCAGACAAGACCAGACAAGACCAGACAAGACCAGACAAGACCAGACAAGACCAGATAAGACCAGACAAGTTTAGACAAGACCAGACAAGACCAGACAAGACCAGCCAAGACCAGAGAAGACCAGAAAAAACAGACAAGACAAGACCAGAGGAAAGCAAACAAGACAGAATTAGACCAGACAATAATAACCATGTCTAGAAAAGACCAGACAATGCAATACCAAAGAAGACCAGACAAGACCTTACAAGACCAAACCAAACCAGACAATACCATTCAAGAACAGTCAGGACCAGACAGAAACAGATAAGAGAAGACAAGAGGAGACAAGGCTAGACAAGACCAGACAAGACCAGGCAAAAACATAGAAGACTAGACCAGACAAGACCAGACAAAACCAGACAAGACCAGGCAAGACCAAAGAGGATAAGTCAAGATAATATAAGACTAGACAAGACCATACAATATCAGATCAGACCAGACAAGACGAGATAATTCTGGACAAGACCAGACAAATCAGACAAAACCAGACATGACCAGACAACACCAGACAATATTATACAACACCAGACAAGACTGGGCAAGACCGAGCAATGCCAGACAAGACCGGAAAAGACCAGGGAATTAAAAAAAAACAGTCAAAACCAGGAAAGACTAGGCAAGACCGGAGAAAAGCAGATGAGACCAGGCAACAGCAGACAAGACTAGACGACAAAACCAGATAAGGCCGGACAAGACCGGACAAGATCGGATAAAGCCAGATAATACAAAGAACAAACAATACCAGATAAGTTCATACAACGTCAGACACGATCAGAAAAGATCGGGCAAAGATGTACATGGCCAAACGTTAAAGTAGGCTACAATTCAAAATACTGGACACGATTGGATTGAAATATATATTGTTGGACCAAATTAAACAAAACTGGACAAGATTAGACCAGACAACACCAAACAAAAGCAGACAAGAGCAGACAAGACCATACTAAACCAGAAAAAACCGGACAAGACCCGGCAGCACTAGACAAGACCAAACAAGTTCAGAAAAGACCATACTGGGCCGAATAAGACCCTACAAGAGCAGACAAGACCGGATAAAACCAGAAAGTCCAGACAGCACCAAGCAATACCATTCAACGTCAGACATGGTCTGACAAGATCGGGAAAAAATGTACATGATTAGACGATAAAGGAGGCTACAGTGCACAATACTAGATGCGATTAGACAAGAATTAACAAGGCTGGACCAGGTTAAACGAAACTGGACAAGGCGAGATCGGACAAGACTAGACATGACCAAACAAGACCAGACAAGCCCATAGAAGCTCAGACTAGACCAGAGAAGACTAGACAAGACCAGACAAGACCAGACAGTACCAGCCAAGACCATATAAAACCGGGCAAGACCAGACAATACCAGACAAGACCAGACAAAACCAGACATGGCCATACAAGACCAGACAGCACGAGACTATTCGAGACAAGTCTAGATAAGACCGGACAAAACCAGACGAGACCAGACGAAACCAGACCAGACCAGTCGAGACCAGACAATATCAGACAAGACCCGACAAAATCACACAAGAATGGAGGTGGTCGAAGAGACCGTAAAAGAGCGGATAAGATTGGATAAGACAAGACAAAACCAGATAATACGTGACAAAACCAAGCAATACCAGACGTCAGACTTATTCAGACAAGATCGAACAAAAATAGGCATGGTTAAACGATAAAGTAGGATAGAGTGCATTATACTGGACACGACTCGATAAAAATATACATTACTAATATATAATATACCAGATAATATCAGACAAGACTCAAATCAAATCAAATGTATTGTTATAAATCTTAAGCACATGTACATATAACTTGTTAAAAGAAATAAGGTAATAAAAAGATAAAGATAAAGTTAAAATATATTTACCAACACACACCCATACATAGATACACACACTTTCATAAGAAAATTTACAAATAAAGTGACAATATTAGTGTACAGTTCATTAAATAATTTTGTTTAGAAGGAATTCGTCAGCACTCTAAAAATCTTTCTTAATTAGAGTATCCTTTACCTTGCTCCTGAAGGAATAGAAATTCTGCTGCCTTAGCTTCTACAGAACTCAGTTATAGATGCGTATTCTAATCCTGTCGGGCGCTTTGCGGCATATCATTAAGTTTGACCTATTCCTTAGTACTCTGGGCATATGTGGAGAGTAGCCCCAAACTATTATTTCATGTGTTAATACAGAATGTATCTCAGCAAGGTTTATATTAATGAGCACCGAACTGTTAACAATGTTCTTGAGCATTCGAAGTTAGTAGATTTTGCAATTCAGTTTTTTGGTCATATTATATATACTAATGTTCCAGGAACTCTTTAAAGAATATTCCTAGGAATTGTATGTTTTTGGCTCTCTGAACCTCTTCTATACCAATCGCCAGGGAAAGGTTTTCCACGTCCGTTTTCCTATATGCTGGAAAGATTACGTAATTGGTATTTTTTACATTTATTAACATGTTATAGAGTGCACCAATGATGGACCCTTTTCAACAATTGGTTAGCCTCGACTTCAGTTTTACTCGGAGATTCTTCAGAAACAATGAAGCTAGCGTCGTCTGCATATAGAATACATTGCTTATCCCTTATATTTTCTTTAATGTCCGTTATATATAAAGAGAAAATTGTCGGGGCCAGCACACTGCCCTGCGGAACACTACTTTTAAGATAGTATGATTCAGATATACCACTCTCATTAGTTTCCACAATTTCCACATAAGATTGTCTATTATTAAAGAAGGTACGGAACCATCTACCCACCTTTACTCTAATCCCATAGATATAAAGCTTGTCCATCAGTACAACGTGAGAGACGCAATCTTCGAAAAGTCACAAAAGATCCCGAACGCCTTCATCTACCTTAGTGAGTACTCTGGTGTAGAAGGCGAGTATAGCTCTGGTTGGCGATTTATTTTAGATGAAGCCAAGTTGTACCTGCGGTATAATGTCTAGATTATATAAGATCAGACTAGCCCAGACAAGGCCGAATAAGACCGCACAAGACTAGATAAGATCGGAAAAGACCAGACAAATGAAAAAAAAACAGACATGAGTAATCAACACCAAGCAATATCAGAAAACACCAGATAACATCAGTCATGATAAGAAAAGATCGGGCAAAAATATACAAGGCCGGACCATAAAGTAGGCTACAGTGTACAATATTGGTATCTATTAGACAAAAATGTACATACAATGTACTGAACCAGACTAAACAATACTAGGCAAGATGAAATTAACATGGCTGGACCAGATTAAACAAAGACAAGACAAGACCATACAAGAGCAGACAAGACCAGACAATACCAGACTAGACCAGACAAGAGCAGACAAGACCAGACAAGACTAGACAAGACCAGGCAAGACCAGACAAAACCAGACAAGACCAGACAAGACCGTACACGACCACAAAAGACCAGACAAGACCAGACAAGACCATACAAAACCAGACAAAACCAGACAAGACCATACAAGACCAGACAAGATCAGACATCACGAGAGAAGACTTGACAAGACCAAAAAACACGAGTCAAGACTAGATAAGACGGGACAGACCAGACAAAACCAGACAATATCAGACAAGATTTTATAAGATAAGACAAGAGCAGATCAGGTCAGAGAAGACCGTACAAGACCGGAAAATTCCAGATAAGACAAGATAAAATCGGACAAGACGAGACAATACCAAGCAATACCAGACCACACCAAACAAGTTCAGACAATGGTCAGTCAAGTTCGGGCAAGAATGTACATAAGCGGACGATAAACTAGGCTACAGTGAATAATACTGGAATCGATTAGACAAAAACATACATGACTGAACCAGACTTAACAATACTGGGTAAGACCTGCAAAGACCATACTACACAAGATCAGACAAGAACATGCAGGGCTGAACAAGACCGTACAAGTTTGAATAAGATCGAACAAGACCAGAAAGACCAGACAAAACCAGACATGACTAATCAGCACCAAGCAATACGAGACAACACCATATAACATCAGTTATGATCAGACAGAATGTGACAATAATGAACATGGGCAGACGATATGAGGCGATAAGAGCAAAAGTGGCCTAACCCACAAAAACATGAAAATACCAATAAATGTATATTTTGCATCCCCAACAGTTGGGATGCAAAATCAACATTTATTGGTATAATTATGTTTTTGTGGGTTAGGCCACTTTTGCTCTCATCGCCTCATATAGTGTAGTGCAAAATACTGTAAACGATTAGACAAAAATGTACATGGTTGGACCAGACTAAACAAAACAAAGATGGATTTGACCTGACAATATAGGTTAAGACTGAATTGAGAAGAGTAGAAGGCAATACTAGATTGTATAAAACTGGGCAAGGTTGGACTGGACAAGTCCGAACGGAATGGCAGAAGACTGAACTGACAAGGCTGAATAATACTGATCAGAACTAGACCAGACTGGACAAAACAGATTACTTGGGCTGGAAAAGACGGCAGAAGTTGACACAAAATTTTATAAATAGACTGCACAGGCAAGGCTAAACAAGACTTATCAGAACTAGACCAGACTAGACAATGCAGATTACTGGGGCTGAAAAGGATGGATTAAGTTCATACAAAGTTTTATAAAAAGAACAGATAAGGTAAAATCCTATGTATCAATATACGGGTACTATAGATATGCTAAATAATATCCGATATGCAGATGATACCGTCATATTTGCAGATAGTATAGAAGGTCTACAACAGCTAATGAACAAAGTGAATGATGTAAGTGAACGATATGGGCTAAAAATGAACATCAACAAAACAACATGTAACGTCATAAGTAAAGAGAAGAAAGAAAACTATTTATGCAAAAATTTTAATATGCCAATAGGCCAACTATTTATTAAAAATATACCAATAGAACGGGTATCCAAACTTGTCTAACTGGGAACCTTAGTAAACGAAGAGTGCGACCACTCAAAAGATATCAGATGTAAAAAAGAAAAGCAAGAGATGCCTTCATCAAAATGTCTAAGATCTTCAAAAGCTATAACCTACAATTAGATATCAAACTAGAAATTCTGCGCTGCTATGGACAGTGACCGAAACAACTTTTGCGTTGCATCGTTCACTGTCAAACTCGAAGCCTTCGAGATGTGGCTATACAGAAAGATCCTTAGAATATCATGGGTAGATTGTCCAAAAGAGTGACCAAACCAAACAATACTGGAAAGAATGGGGAAGGAAAAGAGGATGATGAACACGATTAAGAGAAGGAAACTGGAATAACTCGCGCATATAATGAGAAATGACACCATATACAAACTCGAATATATTTGGAAAGAGAGGCTTTGGAGAAAGATTTCTTATATTATTTGTAAGAATTTTATTGAAAGTAGGTTCAATTAGTAAGTGTATATAACATATAACGTCTGAAAAAGAGAAAACCTGCATAATTTTAAAATATATTGATTTCGACATACGCAATTTTCGATTTACAGAGAATTACACTGAAGTTTTCTGGTAAGATTAAACATTGTATAATATACACTGGTCTGAACTTACTGTACATAGAAGTCAATTTTTGGCAAAATTTCAATATAAATTATTCCAGTTTTTATATAGCGCTTGTCCCGTCTGGTTGTTTGGGTATGCTATATAAATCCATTTCCACCATTTTGGTCTAAACTATGTCTGGAAAATTGACATATATCAGATTCTGGAGAAATCACTTCCCCGAAGACGTGACTGTGTGTTTTTGGTGCCGGCTTGCAACTTATCCCATCGCCAAGCAGTTTACAGCTGCTGCCAGTAGTTAGGTTGCTTCTTACATGGAGAACAGAGATTATTATTATATACGCTCCACTGGAGAACATACGCCATGGTTTAGGCTTGATACTGATGAAGCTGTTGCCTTCCACTAGGAATTTATTGTCTATAGCCGGGGTTTCAACCTACTTTCTGAAAATTTATTCGGGAAGTTATAATAAACTAGAAAACGAAATGGGCAAGACTTGGATTAGGAATAAATATTAGGATCGAGTAAGAATTGGTCTGATTTTAGTTTTTTTTTTTAAATTACACCACAAAAATAAGAAACATTGTTAATGCTAAATTAGCTTTTATTAGTTATTTTGTAATTGTTTGTGTAGTATGCAATAATTAGAAGCACAAAATGCCCAATACAAATAGAGAGATTTAACAATTTTGAGTCATTACTGGAAATTAGTATGGGATCCTTTGTTTTGTGGCGGTTGTGGGCCGTGAGCCCGTCCTTCCGCCGTCTTTTGTTTGGGTCCGATTTTTTTTTTTTTTTTTTTTTTTTTTTTTGTGGAAAAACTGGAAATTAGCCCCAATTGCTGTTGAAGTTGGTTGTGTGCTACATGAAGATTATGATATAAGCTCAGACAGGACTAAATTATTTGGATTCTATTCTGAATATTAATCATTATTTTGTTAGATAAAATATTGTTCACACGAAAGCTTTTGCTCCAACCAATTATATGCTTGATATACTAAGTACTTTTGCATACTCACTTATTTACAGCATCTTTTATAATATACATTTAATTATCTATTATTATTATTACCTTTAGTACAACCATTTAATTTCTCTATTGACATGAATTACTCGTTGATCAAAATGAAGAAGATTACTCATTGATTTCTGATATAGAGTAGAAGTCTATATACAACTATATAATAAACGAACCAAACCTAACTTAACATATCAAATAAATATTGTATATATTTTTAAATAAATTAATTTTTGTGGTGAGGATTATTATTTAAAAATATATAAATAAATTTGTTTTTAGGGAGCAAAAGAACTTTTTCAAATATAGAAAATGATTGGTTTGAAATTTTTGACGAGAAATAATTCGTCATCCTAATCTAAGCTTCTTCCTATTCGGTTTTATAAGTAATTTAACTCGGCAATAACGCGAGTGATATATAAAAATTGGGTTGGCGGGCTGCAGCGTAACCGATATGTAGGGCTCGGAGCACCTTCCCGCCCCCAAAGAGAGAGGTTCGTTCTACGTGCTTCATAAAGAAAACATGCGGTTCCACTAAGCCTTCTATTAGTGTTCGAAATCACGTTCTGTGGGTAATTTGGTCCATTAGAGAGAGCGGTGCCGCGCGCGCGGTGTCCGGTAACGATTGGACCATCAACCTGGATGACCATAATTCTACAAAAATCCGCTCTCACAAACCATAACATATATAAACTCACATGTGTTTGATTTTCTCTTTAATAGAGCTATCCAAAACCTACAAATACCAATTTTGTTTTCATATCTTTTCTTCCCAAATAAAATAGTGATAAATATTAAATAAATATCCGTTTTATTAAGATTTGTGCGCATTAATCCATAGTTAATAAAATAAACAGTCATTTCGTAAAGGAAACCATTGTTTTGATTTAAAATAATGATTGTCCCGAGGGGGTGATCTAGTGCGGACTATAAATCCATAGGTAATCGAGCGGTGAAATAAAGCGCTTTTTGGACAAGCCCTTTTCCTTCCTGGCTTTAATCTTATTTATTGATGGACACAATATAGGGTATATTTCGGCAGCTCAGAATAATATAGATATAAGCAGAAATACAAGAAAATCTTTTTTTAAACATTTAAGGACTTCACGGCTTGGTTAGAGTTGCAAATCATAAAAAGAGTTTACTGAGAGATGTGTATATTATATCTAAATGGCTTGGGTTTATATGAACGACGATTTTAAAGTTGTACATAAACAGTAGAACAAAATTAAATTGCGTCTAAAATATTGGAACTAGTGGCTGTTCAAGTCATTTTAAATTAGAAAAACATTTCATCCAATCTTGCTTACAGCTTCCTAAAAGTCTGCAGGTGTGGTCAATACGCGGCCCGGCACGCTTAAGTTTTCGGCAAGCCGCGAGCCGGAAGAAATAAGTTAAATAAATGAATTTGCATGTGGCAATGTTTTAATGCGCCAGTGAGACTACTAACTGCAATTCCATATTTCATATCCAGGAACGGAAAATATTACTGAAAGAATCGGTTTGTTAGGCAACTTTCGATAACGTTTAACTATTATTTGAATGTATGTTCTTTATTCTTTGCTGCGCAAAACATCCTGTAAACTACTAGGCACACTCTGGTGTACGTCGCACAGATGAGTATTTCCACGATAAGACCGGTCAAAATTCAAAAATTATATGTTACTCAAAAAATCCTTTAAACCATTTTTTGAGCAAGTTAGATAATCAATCCGACAATTGGCCGCCATAAAACTGCTACTCGCACTTGCTTATTGTTGTAAAGTCAGTCGGAACTCAGTTATTGTTGCAATCGCACATTTTTGTGAGCGACGCTTTTGTTAGTAGTGTTTAGTACTCTTGCTATAGTGTTTTCGTGTGGTTGAGTACAGAAAAAATATTTATTGAATATGGAAGTGGAAGGTATGTACCATATTTAAAAAATACTATTTGATTATTTTCTGTTTCTTGTATACGTATACGAGCTATGTTTAACATGTCCTATTTTTGTATTTATCTTCACTTAGAATTTTGTAAGAAAAGTGTTTTTGTTTAAGTGTCTTGTCTTGTCGAGCTAAATTTCTTTTAAAGGCATGAAATTTAGGCTAATGCCAATCATGTGTCACAACAAAATTGTCCGCCTTTATGAACCATTTTGTTTTTTAACCATTCAAAGTTAATGTATATAAAAGATGAATTATTTCAACAGTGTAGTTTTTTTTTCTCCTGTAGATTCTTCTGAGACCGACAGGAAGTTTACCAAAGGAGCATGCTGAAAGAATCTAAGGGGAAGAAAATGGAAGAAAAGTTTTCTTTAATGGAAGAAAAATTTGTGGGAATAACTAAATGTCCAGCTGATAGAAAAACTGCTTTAAATCGGGCCTTAAGGTATTTCAAGAGTGATTTTAAGAAGAAATGGACAGCCAGTAGTTATAAGAATCAACGTTTCTTGAAGAACAATGAAAAATGGCTCACATCTTCGATCGAATTGCTTTATTGGTCTGCAGAATCTACACAAAAACCAGGACGACCAACTAAAACATTCGAAGTGTTAAGTGACCGCAGCAAACGTCGAAAAACAAAGGAACTACGGGAACAGGTACCTGTTGAGGAACTGACGTATGCAGCTAACGTGAGTCAGCGCACTTCAGGAAATAGTGACGCGTCAAAATTAATAAAAGAAATAACTTCCACACCAACCAGAGCTACAAAAACTCGCAAAGTTATTTCTTCTGTTAACAAGCAAATAGTTGTGAGGAAACATACACCGGAAGAGGCACTGGCAATCTTTGCGACAGTCGAAGACAGTGGGAAGTAATTCTCTGGGCTAAAAAGAGCATCTACGCTTGTTATTCTCTTATAAAAAAGGCCAAAAACTAATGTGAGCCTAATGAGCAATCGATTCTAGTGTCTGAAACCTGCTCTGAGGTAGTACTACAAGCTCTACTTTATCACACTGCATTGCGTCTATATAAATACGTAGCAGAGGTTATAGAAACTAGTTCACAGGAAGAAAGAAAAACATGGGGCTGTGATGAAGCGCAGCAGTCGCAATATAAACAAAAATTTGAAAATAATACTGACAGTGACGCAAATATTTTTCATAGCTCATTTGTGCCCTTGAGATTAGTCATAATGATTGATGGAGATCAAAAAAAATATATATGGCAAAACTCAGTCAAATCCTCTATCAGATTCTGCAGACCCATACGCATACGCTTTATTAATAAATCAAAAGATGTAACTAAAAATGAAATAGCGTACATCCAAAAACAAACCGCAAATTTAAAAGAAACACAATTGTCTACATCTAATGGATTAAGTAAAATAACGCATAAAATGATATTGGCAATGATTGACGGAAAAGTATGCAATGTTGCAATTGATACTGCATCCACTATGAGATGTTACTTTTGCGGACAGACGGCCAATTACCGGAAGAGGCAGTTGAAGCCCACAACAAGCACATACGGTATAACCGGCTTAATTTTGTCAGAAAATTGTCACGAGTCGATTGTAACAGAGATATATTAAACAGGCTGTTACTAACTTCAGACCCATATTTAAGTTGTAGTAGACCAAAGCAGTACAAAAAAAGTAAGCCGTTTTCAATGGGGACCATCAATTCAATGGTCGCGAGCACACCACATTTACCTCCAAATGAAAATGATAGCGATGAAAGTATAGAAGACGTAGAACATGAAGACGAACAGTTAGAGTCTGTCTAATGACATGTTTTGATCGCAAATATGTGATGTTTTTTTTTAAATAAATATCTAATATCAATAAATATACTTTGTCTTTCAATCGATGACATTGCAATTTTGACCGGTTTTATTATACGAATACTCCTCTTCGCGTCGGTTCATTATCCACTGGAAAAACATTTGCTTTTTTTTGACGAATTTCTGATATCGACAACTTATCCAAGCGGAATATAGCTTGAATATATAAATATATTCAACCGTTCCGTAGCTCTATAATGTTGTTCTATTACAAGTCTTTTTTAGACAACAAAACATATCTCTGATATTTTTTTGATATTTACTAGACCTCAGTCCACTCTCGTGGCACTAAACAAGAACTAGATAAATAACATTGTTTTTAAGATCACATCTAAATAGCCGTCTGTATACGTGTTTTGAGATCTATCTATCGTCAGTGCAACTTTGCTCCTTTGAGTTATGAAATGGAATACACTCACATTAATTCAAAAACAAATTAAAAATAGTTATTTATCTAGTTCTTGTTTAGTGCCGCAAAAGTGGACTGGGGCCTAGTAAATAGCATATTTGTCATATCTGTTGTACTTCAACATGATATTTCTTTCGTAGTCTTAAAAGGCTTACAGAACTACAGAAACGTTGAAAATATTTATATAATATATTCTATAATTATTATTCTATAATTAATTTGGTTTCACCGCAATATTCAATTTTTATTAAAATCAATAACTGAATTAAGTTCGGGTCTTTCTACAAAACCTAACCTCGACAGCCCGGCTCACTGTTTTCAAACTAATGTATATGAATAGCATTTTCTTAATTCAAAATAGCAAAGCTGCACTGATGTTAGATAGATCTGGAAACGCGTCTGCAGATGGCATTCACTTTCGTTCCATAGTAAGATGTGAACATTAAAAACAATATTATTTATCTACTTCTTGTTTAGAGCCACGAAAGTGAACTGGGTCCTAGTAAGTAGTAGACAAATATATGTTGTTAACATGAGATTTGTTTTTTAGTCTTAAAAAGGCTTAATAGTATTTCAGAGCTAAGGAAAGTTTGAATATATTTATAGGTTCATGCAATTAGTTTGGTTTCGCCACATTTTTCAATTGTGTTTTTGAGTTTGCTGTGGTGATGATAGTTTAATAAAAGTCACAGCTGAAGTGTGATGAATTTTTTTCTGATGCTACAAAAATTAAAAATGAGTAAGAATTTAATAAAATGATTTTTGCAAAAAACTAATAAATCTGAGAAATGTGATTATAAATTGTCAAGTGTTGCATGATTACTATTTCCATTAAACTTAAAATTGTTATAAAATATTGGTAATTTTTAATATTTGAACCGATCATTTCGAAAAGGGCACGAGTCACACTTTTTGGAAATATCACTTTTTTACGCCATTTTGTTCATTGAATCGTTTTACATATTCCATGCGATTAGAGTACAGTTTGAAAGAGTGCGTGTATGTTTTTTATTTAACAACCTATATATTCAGTTTCTTCGGCATCAATGACTTTGTTACCAAAAAACATATTTTTGTTGAATCTGAAAAGTTTTAATTCATGGACTTATGCCCTTTTCGAAATGACAGATTCAGTTATAATACATGATTAACAAAGAACAAAACTAAATTTACGTATAAAAGTAAATATTGTTACTCCGTGTAATATACCAATATTCTCAAACTAACATTTATTCGAATTTCTTGTTAAGCTTGCAGGATGGATTCAAAGAAAAGAAAAGTTCTTGATGAAAACAAGAAATTGTATGAATATTGGGGAAAGTTATTTGTTCACAGTGCAAAACTACCAATAAATATATTTAATTTTAAGAAAGACGGTTAGTGTGTTTCAGGAACATAACGTTAAACGGCATTATGAGACAAAACACATTGAATATGTAAATTTTAGTAAAGAAGTAGAACTGCGCTTAAATCGCATTTGAAAGTTCAGTAAATGATGTTTAGTTAATCTTTACAATAACCATCTACCACCGTCATAGCTAGATATTCTGTCGCCATGTTTATTTCAAAGAAAATGAAACCATTTTCGGATGGCGAATTCGGGAAGGACTATTTGCAAGCAGTTATAAAGGATGTTTTTCACGCTAAAAGCAAATTATTTTCAAGTGTCAGTCTCATTCCAATATCGTCGCATTGAAAACATATCAGTTAAAACAGTAGTAACTTTGCAAAATAAAATTAACCAATTCAAAACATATTCTTTGGCACGTTATAAAAGAATAGATATATCAGACACATCTTAACTTCTGAAATTTATTCGCAATGTGAATGATTCGTTCGAGGTTCCACATTCCATGTTTCAAATGATGAGCGGATATTATCCAGGTGATTGAAACATTTTTAGCCAAAAACAGCTTAAATTTTAAAGCTCTTATCGGTTTAACAACAGATGCACCTGCTTTGTTAGGTGAAACTAAGGGAGCTGAAATATTACTTGGGAATAAGCTAGAAATAGCTAGGAATAAGTTAAAACCAATATTTTTTTATTATCCACTGTTTTAAACATCTATAAAATATATGTGCTTGAGTATTATCCATGAATCACGATATGTACGTAGTTATAAAAATAGTAATTATTTTCGTTCACAAGCTCTTCACCATCGGCTATTCAAAGAATTCCTTAGCGAATTATCTTCTGAATATGGTGGTATCGTAAATGTTACCAATTTTATATGGCTAAATCGTTGAACATGTTTAAAAAGATTTTTCAATTTACTTGAGGAAATAGATTTGCTTATGAACAAGAATACAATATTTTACAGCAAGAGATGATAGTGGCGTTTTTGCGTGAGGTGGGAGTTTGCTCACAGCGCCAGCGAGTTAGCAATCACACCGAACGAGAAAAAAACACTTTCATCTCGAGTAGTAAATGCAATTTTTTCTACTGATTTCGGTTGTAGAATCCATAATTCGACTTTAATAAATCTAATTCGAAGCGAACTGTCAGAACTGTCAAAACAAATTTAATTGTTAGTTTGGCCGTTTCCACGGTAACATATTGCATAGAAGGTGATACTTTTCAAGTCAAATGTCCTAATTTTATATCGGTTTTTTAAATAGTTTCAGGCTCGTTTTACGTTTGTACATAAAATATTTCATTGAAATTGATGTAATTAATAAGAAAGTTCATGCAAATTTGGTTAGTTTAGTGTTTTATCGAGAAAATCATAAATTTAGAATGCTCATTTTCGTCTCTAGACGTGAAAATATTTTCATCCCTAGAATGAAAAAATGGCCCCTTGCATGTAGGTTAAGCCGTGCAAAAAATGTCATTTTCACATATATCAGTAGAAAAATAATAATCTATACCTAGTAGATATAACTGAAAAACTTAATCAGCTAAATAGGGACTTGCAAGGGCAAGATAATATAATACTCGCTGCTTGTAATTTCAACCATCAACATCAACGCGGAGTCCTCGAGAAAACAAATCAACACAAGTTTCCATCCGCGAAAACCTCAAACACAACATTATAAACCTCCACGGGGAGGAAATTTACCACCACAGACGTAGTTTTGAGAAACTAAGGACAAAGTGCTTTCAATTATTATGCGGTTTAGCATTTTTACGTCGCTGTAGAAATGCCGTCTTTATGAGGCTGACCAATATCTGACAGGCAGGTCAACCATAATCTTACACAACACAATTCAAGCGTTACTACGGGTCGATATCCAATACAAACGACAGAAACTTGACAGCATCAGTCAAAATATTCTGACAAACTTCATATCTGTAACCACAACACCCTCTCCCCTGGCAACAGATAGACTTTAGTATATTGTGCAACTAGGGCTATAAGTTGTCAATTGTTCGCGAGAACGAATTTGGGTCGAGAGGGCAATTAACAATACTGCATGAGTTGCAGATAATATTTTTTATTACGTATCTTACAAGTTTGGGGAACAGGGGCCATCAAAGAAAAAATAGAATAAAAAAGAAGAGTTTGCTTTTCCAATTGTCTCTGGTGATGTGGATTCGTCATAAAAACTCTCATTAGTCTCCGGTTTCACCATAGAATTTAAATCATTATTTTAAAATGTTTTCTTTCATTTTTATTTTATCTTGTAATGAAAAAATGTCTGTCACTTTCGCGGCACTTTTGAAATATTGAAATTTTGTGTTTGGTATTGAGGTTTTGATTGTGTTTTTTTATTTATTCAATTGTTTTTTTAATGTACCTTATTATACCTTATTGCGATTTTCATTAAATATTTGCGTGCGTTATAAAAGTTATTTCATAATACAGCCAAAATAGCCATTTGCCGCACAAAAAAACGGGCGCCAAGATAGTACTTATTCTGCTTTATTAATAGAAAGTATCTAACAACAGAGCCGAATAGACAGAATGAAAAATACATCTTCTTAGACGGAGACAAAAAACCTGCACCAAAACCACTCAAAATCGACAAAGTGGTTTAAAATCTCTCAGACGAGCCCCTGTACGGACCTACCAAAACCTTACTTGCCAAGGGTTTTCACTTTCGCAATCGCATCATTTCGCCTTCCCAAAGAAGACTCTATCTCTGGTGTCGAGACAGCTATTTTACAACTCCCTGCCACATTTTCCGAAAGAATAAGACATTAAACATGCCACATATACCCAATCGCCTATCCACCACCAAGAAACATCTCATACGAGTAATTCAAGGCCCTCAGGGCCCTAAGAGAAACAACAGAATTCTGCCGATAAAGGAAATTGTTAAAATGCAGATACATTGAAGGTCTATAGCCACCTTAAATAAAGATACATACAACGAAATTAGGTCACCAGCTGATGAAGGAAATTGCTCTGTAGTCATGAACAGTGCTGACTATTAACAAAAAATCACCGCAATTTTAAATGATCCAGCTTATCTACCCAGGTCAATCAACCCCACAACCTATCTTGATTAAACAACTAGACAAAAGATCCTAACCTACACCATTAACCAGGATACAATTAAATATCTTATAGCAAGGGAGAAATCATTACGGTCTCCCTGGATATATACACACATCAATCAGCCTTTATGGTCCACTGCAGGGCACCGGCAGTCTTCTCTGCCACATATCCAACGTCAGCACTAAGAATTGAATATGGGGGACCTAGCGATTTAACGTCGAATCCGAACGACACATTTCTAGGGAAGATGTTAGGCAGTTGAGAAACCACGGTTGCCTAAGCCGAAATGGGAAATTAAGTGTGATGGGTTATATGGTTTAACCAGGATATATGGTTTATCGAAAATCGACAAAGATGGAGCACCACTCCAACCCATAGTAAGTTCAACGGTCCAACTCCTGTGAAACATTGAGCAAAGTGTTTACAACGAAACACCGAAAATTGTGAATCACATGTCCACATGGCTGAGAACTTTATAATTACCCTGAAACATTACCAACCCCAGCCCGGCCATCTCCTTGTGAGATTTGACATTGTATCTTTATTCATAAAAGTACCGGTCCCTGAAATCTTAAACATCATAACATTGAAATTAAAACCAGAAAAGTATATATCATATCTGGCGGAACATTGTCTAAAGAATACATACTTAAGGCGCGATGGACAAATATAGAAACAAGTCCTAGGAGCAACAATAGGTTCACCTCTATCCCTAGTAATAGCCAACATATTTATTACAGATTTTGAGGAAAACGCAATTTCATCAACTACACTTAAACCTACGCTCTGGTTAAGATATGTGGACGACACGCTTGTAACCTAACCCCACGGCAGGCCAGAACTGGACATATTCCTCACCCACCTTAACTCCCTACGCGACCAAATTATATTCACAATGGAGGTAGAAAAGCATCGACGGCTCCTTTTCTTGGATGTTTTGGTACAGAAGAAACCAGACGGCACCTTAAGTCACACAGTGTAGCGGAAACTAACGCATACGGACAGATATCTGAACGCTTCTTCACACCACCACCCCAAACAACTAGCATTTGTAGTCAACACTCTCACCTCCCGATCCAAAAGACTAGCCAACCAGCTTAACCTAGCATAGGAATTTAGGAACTTATGAGAAGCTCTTTCTTCAAATGGATATCCAAACAGCCTAATATCCAAAGCTTACCGAACAGAGCACCGTAACCAAAGAACAGAAGAACGCCTCAAACCCGTCAGCACAGCAAACCTACCATGTGTTCACGCATAAACTAACAAAATTGCCAGAATCCTAAAAAGGGCACAACATCAAGTCAAACCTAAGAATATCCTGAATGATACGCAGCGATAAATACGAATTCCCTGTGGAACATGTAAACCAAACTATATTGGATGTACCAATAAAAAAGTATAGGCTAGAATAGGTCAGAGAAACCATAGAGATAGAAAAACGAGACTAATGCCTGAACACGAGAGATGATTCCTTGCGACTCCCACCTACATGGCGACATGCTGATTATATGCACATTCAAAATGCAATACCAGACATGCTAGACATATAGGGGTAAACAGTACAGCGATCTGTCCTTTGAGAAATTGAACAAAGAAAATAATAAATTGCATGCTTGTACAAAATGAATTTATGTATTATTATTATATTGCTAGTAAAAATAACATACAAGATTCTCTCGAAGGCGTTACAAACAAGGGCAGAAAAGAAGCGGGATAGTCAACTGGGAGAATACTAGAGGGGCTTCACGAAGACCCGATCCTGTGCTGAACACGTCCTCAATCTTAAACCTGTACTTGCATACTCCAAGATGAGAAGCCGCAAGGTGTTACCTTTGTTGATTTTAGGAAGGCCTACGATTCCATTGCTAGAGAAACGCTTAACAAAGTACTCCAGCAACTACGGCTAAACAACAAAACCCGCAGTCTCATCCTAGAAACTTTGACCAATACCCATTCCAAAGTTAAATTTAGAGGCGAGATTTCAGAAAGCTTCGAAATAAAAACTGGGCGAAGACAAAAAGATGGACCTTCGCAAATCTCTTCAACTGTGTCCTTGAAAAGGTTATGAGAGAATGGCGCAAGGAACTGATCAATTTGGCTGTTCAGAGTGGTATCTAGAGAGCATTATTATCCAAGAGAGTCAACAAGTTACAACTAGCCTGTCGACTGACTAAGAACACTTACAATAAGAAATGCCTGTCACGCAACCTGTAACTTAAGCACTACACATCAGTCTTACGACCAGAAACCCTATATGCCATGCAGTGTCTCTACTTGAACTGAAGAGGTCTGGTAGAGAAATTGGAAATCTGAGAGAGGAGAAACCTCAGGAGATCCTAGGCACGGTAAAGGAAGATGGAGAATTCCGAAGTTGGCAGAACTTTGAGTTCTTCGAACATATTGAGATGCTCTCTGACTGTGCAAGGAAAGAAGGATAGCTTTCTATGGCCACGCTGCAAGATTCTGTCTGTTCACCTTCTGGCAAAACAAGTAGGTTCGTACCACTTGGTTGACAGAAACCCACAAGGATAATAAAGAACTGTAATAACAGATCTCTAAAACAGACAGTCCGTGAGACTCACCCTGAAGAAAATTCGTCGATTTCAGGAAAAACACCGAAGGAAAGGTAAGAAGCCCAAGAGTTGAACAAGCGTGGTCCAAAGTAGGCCTATTCTAAAGAAAAGAATATATTGCTAGTAATTGTAAAAAACGATACTTTTCTATTAAATAATAATTCGAATCATAAATTAAAAATTTTATAGAAAATAAGAAGATAAATATTTGCTTCATCTAAAAACATAGTTATCGGTCACATAAATATAGTGGTTGTTCAGTGGATTTCCAGTAATTTGCCAATGCTTTATAATAAATAAAAATATTAAAAACAGTCTTTTATAAAGCCCTACGATATGTTTGTCTAGTGTTGTCTGTCTAGTCCTATCTGTCTAGTCTTGTCTCGTCAGTTTAGTTTTGTCTCTTTAGTGTTTCCTCTCTAGTCTTGTCGAAAGGCAAGACGAAAGGGAATCAGCAGCAGCAAACATGGGAGAACCTATTGGTCCCAGAACCATTATAAGCTACATGCTTGAGAAAAAAGAAAACTGGGAAAACATGCAGCGGTTTTTTTATACCATAATAAGCAACAAAGAAAACGACGAGAGGAAGCCCAACAAGAGACTCAGTTGAAGCACTTTTTTACAATATATCCATCCGTCACTCCGAGGTCATGCGAAAAGAAGTTCCAGAGTGAACGGATGTATTTCCTGGGGGACCACTTGTCTGGAAAGGACTATTCCGCCAGCTACGCCCTAATTATATTACAATACTTTGTTTTCTATAACTCAAACCTGTATTGATTTACAAATACAAAAAATTCGCACAAAAAACAAGTTTTATTCATGAAAATATCTAGATATAGTCATCGTCGGTCTAGTCATTTTATTAATTAAATAAACACACGAAACTTTAAATTATAAAAAAGTTATGGGTAATATCCAGTAGAGAAAAGAATATAAAATTTGTTATAGAATATAGAAATATTTCTTCTGTTAATAAACAATTATGTCCCCAAAAGATTGTTTTACGCCTATACGACCAACAAAACAAACAAACAGGCGAACCGACGCACCGCACACAACGCGCACAATAACGCGCTTCTATACCTAAAGGTTGTCTTTTTTTTCTTCATTTTAATGGGTAATGAATTTATATCTTCCTTGAACTTCAAGGATTTTGACTGTACTTCTTCTTCTTGTATAGCGCTACAGCCCTGGGTGGGCCTTGGTTTGAGTTACAACATCCTTCCATCTCTCCCTGCTGTAAACCAATTGCAGCCAGTTTCTCACACCTAATATTTTTAGGTCGTCGATGCAGTCATCTCGCCATCTCTTACGTGGTCTACCCCGAGCTCTTCTTTCATGTGGACTCCAGTTCGTCAGTATTTTCGGTCCTCGGGTGCTTTCCATACGCATAACATGTCCAAACCATTGCAACCGTAGTGCCTTTAACTGCCTTACGATGTCCGCTCCTCTAATTAGTCTGTCCAGTTCATGGTTCATTCTGCATCTACATGTACCACAGTTTTCCTATACGGGGCCAAAGATTCTGCGTAATATGTTTCTTTCGCAGACTCGTAGTGCGTTTTCGTTGATCATAGATATGCTCTATGTTTCACAAGCATTTGTTATGACGGGTCTAATGAGTGTGTTATAGATCTTTAAATATGATTTGATACTTAGAAGCTTCTCTCCCAGTAGCTTCTTATTCGCGTAAAAAGCTCTCTTTCCTGCTACAATTCTCGCACTGATTTTTTCGCTGATTCTGTTGTCGTTAGCAATTTTTGACCCTAGGTAAGAGAAGGTTCTGACTTCTTCGAAATTAAATGCTTTTACTTGTAGTGGCTCTGGCCAGTGTGTTGGATCCCTGGTACTTCTCATGAACTTGGTTTTATTCACGTTTATTACTGGTCCGACTACGCTAGATTTCTGTTCTAAGGAGGAGTAGCTTCTTTTAGGCTTTATGCTGTTCGTGCTAATATAATTATATCATCGGCATATGCGCATAGCTGCTGAGATTTTGTGTGTATGTGGCCAGTTATGTGCAGGTTTCTAATAACTGATTCAAGTACAAAGTTGAATAGCATAGCAGATAGCCCATCACCTTGCCTAACCCCAGTCCTGATGTCGAATTTGTCCGTGAGTTTGGATGCTACTAATACTTGAGCATGTGTATTGTTTAGAGTTAAGTTTAGCATTCTTATAAGTTTTTGAGGAATTCTAAGGGCAAGTAACTGGTACAATAGTTCATCTCTAGACACGTTATCAAAAGCTTGTTTGTTGTCACCTAACAGGTGGAACAAAGTTATGTTATGCTCATCAAATTTTTCAAGCATTTGCCTTATGAGATGTATTTGGTCCGTGGTTGATCGATTCCTTCGAAAACCTCCTTGGTAATCCCCAAAGTATCTCCTCTTCATATATTGATAGTCTATTATATATTACGCTGGATAGTATTCGACTGTATTTAGTTTCGACCATTATAATACAAGCAATTGATAGCAATTGTAATAGTGTGTATCGTATTATGTGTCATACTACTGAACTATTTTGCTTTCCACGAAATTGAAATTTAAAATTTAAACAATTGCAGCAAAACATCGATTTGACAAATAATTGTGTTTTCAACACCGTCCAATGAGTCGAAAATATTTTACTCATAAAAAATAAAATATTGTTTTGAATGTATATAAACGTTGACGTATATAAAAATGACTATGCTATAAATGAGGTAAATAGAAACTAAGCAAAGAATCTCTCGTATACCACATAATTGGCTGAAAATAGTCAACTAAGTGATTTTTAAATTGCTGAAGAGTTGGTTTAGTATTCCACTTAGTATTTAATAATTGTTATATTGACTAACGCACGCAATAAATTAAAGATAGACAAACTGCAGCGTAAGTGGCTATAACCCCACGTTAGCAAAATAATTAGAGATTGAGATGCGGAAAATTGTGGGTGCAATTTTCACTCTAAACAAATACCTACAAAATAAATCCGTGCAGGTATATCTTTGCTAAATTTGTAATATTTGCAATTATACTAAATAATATTATACTATCACTTTTTTATTTAATATTATAGTAAACTACAAATGTAAATATTACTAATAAAATGTATAAATATTTAATTGTAAAAATGATTTTATTTTTCTAAAATAATCAAATATTCTTATTTTATGATACAATAAATCAATACATAAACAGCCAATTTACGATCTCGGTGAATATATAAATTAATAATACCCTACTATGCAAATGCCAGATGATTATATAATCTGTACCTATATCATTACTTAGTAATATTACGTAAACGCTGATTCAATATTTAAAACATATTATCGTTGGCTAACCGCAAACGGATTTTTAATTAGAAATTATAAACCTGTTTTTATAATTATAGCTTCTCTGGTTCTTCTAAATGATTCTAAAAATTTATATTTAATTAACTCTGAGGATTTCTTTTTGCTGGGTAGATTTTTTCTGTCGGTATAGTAAAAAGGAGGTTAATTTTATACGATTTTCTGTAAGAGACGAGTCAAAGGTTTTTTTGTCGCCCACCGGAAACCGTAGCTCTGTCGCCTTATTCTTAATCATACAGCAAAAAATGTGAGCATTTACGTCCTTAAAGAGGATATAGAAAGAAATTGGGTGGAAAGTGTCGGTTGTAAAAAAGGTAGATTCACGGTTTTCCAGCAGCACTTGCGACAAGTTTTTTTTCTTGGCCCCAAGCGTATCGATGTCTGATATGAAAATATGATCCAATATGTGCGAGGGCAAAACCTCCGGAAAATATATCGAAAGGATGTAGTACTATCTATATGGATTCTGAGTTTATATTTCGCAATAAAGTAAGAAGTTCAATTTGATAATGTTGCGAACGGCATGGGAATTGTTTAATGTTAATGTAGGCTTTATCAGTTTTTCTCTTTTTCTTTTGAAATGTGGCGGAAATATCAGTAGATCTTTTGAACTTGCGGCAGACAATCCTTTACAGTAGCGCGACAACGCTGCAACTTGAAAAAACTTTTTTATTTTCTGCAGAAACTTCCACTATATATTAGAACTCCTTAGTAACAAGAATTTATAAAGGGACTACTTTTACACTCCAAAGCGACCTTTGATATAAACAACATTTGTTTACAAATCGATACCCCTGTTATTAGACGTTTCGTTTGAATTATAAACTACGCATACAACAGTTTTATCAACATTCCTACATTTTTCCCAGCTATCTTTATGCTTCGACTACAAAATAAACACAATGAAAAATATCCATTATGTACGTTCTTCTGTTTACGCCTCCCAATATTAACTGTTTGATTTTTCTATTAAGCTTTTTTCGTATATTTTTTTAACGATTTTTTCTTCTAATTTTAGGACGCTACTTAATAATACTCTATAAGAACTTAATATACCTGCTCTAACAAATAACGGCTGCTCTAACAAATTAAGTTTTAATTATAATATTTGTTCATATAGAATTAATATAAGACGAAAGGAGCTCCTGTATATAAATTATTTTCCACAAATACACCCAGACGGTATAACATTCAGTCTAGCAGAAAATAGTAAGTAGACTGACGGTAAACCTTCAGATACTGTTTTGCATGATATACGTAAATATGGTGCATGTGCCAGGCAAACGTCTCATAATTCCCCCATATGTCTTTATAACTTACGTTTCTTGTAATGATTAAATATTTACGCACAACCTCGACTTTAAAGTATACATTTGATATGACAGTAGATACTTACATTATCAAAAATTATCTAACTTAATAAATAAAGTCTAATAAATCTTAACTATTTAATAAAGGGCCCATTCTAAGTTCGCTGAAAATAAATATAAATATGTATTATGGGTATTATGCGGCAGCCGTAGTTGATAGATATTTTAAATAAGAATACAAATTTGGAATTGGATATAATTTGTTTCCCACACAATTTGTAACAATGTTTAATACAATTTGTTCCTTACGTACAAATATGCAATTTATGACGGATCCGATTGATTTTGTTGGAACGATTATCCAAAAATCTATTTATTATAAACATAACACAACAGCTGGAAGCAAGTTTTTATCCAACGTTTCGAGAATGGATTTAAGGAAAGTTTCTAATTTTTCTTTAACTGTTTGTCAATTTCTTTAACTGTTTGTCAAATTATTTTTGTTATTCCACTATTTTGTAAAACTTTAGATCCAATCCAGAATTCACCTTAACAGATAATTCTTGTTAACACTTTTTTAAATTACCACTTTTATTTTTTCACATATAGGTACCCGGGCTGGGGTGACCACAATGGTACCACGATGGTTCCCTCAGCTTTATCGGTTATTATTTTTCGCAGAGTTCTAAAGGTAAGTGCGAAAGGAGGAAAAACATAGATTTTTCATTCGTGCACCTAATAGTAAATGCATCTACTGTCATCGCGTTTGGAACTGGGAATCGAGAACAAAATCTAGGACATTTTTGATTCAACCATGATGCCAGAAGATCAATTGAGAGAACTTCAAACTATTTATTGATTTTTTCAAATGACTCTTTACATAGTTCCCATTCGAGAACAAAAATCTATATTAGTGATTTTCGATGTAAAATCAGCCTCTTTAGTCATAACTGACGGGATGAATGACGCCTAAATCCAGATTTTTCTCCTTTCACGCCATTGACAGACCTCTCTTCCTAATGCATTAAACTGAGGATATTGAATGCAGTCTGTCCTGTTGATATAGGAAATTGCAGATGTATTATCAATTCATAATTAACAGAATTTTGTCGTTTGATACTTTGTTCGCGAAACATCTTATACCAAAAAACTCTGCTAACTGTTGTAGATAGTTTGTGATAAGCTTACTTTCCTCTTTCGTCCAGAAACCGTGAGCGTTTACGTCATTGCAGTGTGCACTATACCCGGTCAGAAATGCATCTGAAGATATCTCAAGTTTAAACTGAAGTGTTCTAATTAGGTTAGCACCTGTTGGTGTATTTATTTTCCTCCAATACATTTCTGCGATTATTAGATTATTAACATAATTTCTATCCTCGTAGTCGTTGTCACTTATAATTAAGGCTAGATACTTTTCCTTTCTAATCTTTCACAGTAAATGGATACATGTGCCATGCGTGGGCAAGCTGCCCTGTCTGACAACTCGGGTGTAAAATCTAATGAATTTATAATAAAAACCAAGCATTTGTGCTTCTGACTAGGCGTTCTTAAACTTTTTGGGTGGCTTATGACAGCCCCAATTGTTCCAACATATTTTTCGCCAAATTTCATGAATTTGTACAGGATTCACAGGAATTTCCCACAATTAATAGATCATCAATGTAAATAATAGATAAAGTACCTAGTTGTCTAATTTTTTTTCACAACTGGTTTCATAATTTTTCTATATATAAAAGGACTTGCGCATAAATCAAAAGAAGGCATGAAAACTTGAAGAGCTGCTTCTTTAACTAAAATTTTTTAAATAGGATTAAAGTAATATATATCTTAAACACCAATCGAACACATAAATGATCTAATAGATATTGAGTGTTTGCTATACTTATAATATCTTCCAATTTAAAATGGAAAGCATCTTTAAAAATGTTTTAATTTTTTTAAATGTTTTAGATTTTTTAAATTAATAATGAATCTTCTGAAGCCATCTGGCTTGTTAACTAAGAAGAAAGAGGAAATACATTTTTTTTCTTCATTTTGACAAGGTTCTATTACATTTTTAGCTAAGAACTTATTTATTTCATGCCTAATTTTTATAATACCATTTATAGACGAATTTTGGTCTATTAGTAGTTTTGTTTGATATAGATTTCTCTGAAAGGTATTTTATAACCCTTCAGACAATCTAGGATAAATTTGTAGTTGGTAATTTATTCCAATCATCTATTCCTTAGACGCTGCTGGTGATTTGATGACTGACTTGATGCTTTTGTCGTATTGTACCCCTTTCATTGAGGTCTGGCCTTGATTTGTTCTTGATTTTCTCTGGATAGCCTTACTGAATCCATTTTTGCCATCTAATTTTTAATTATTCATTTATTTTTGTTGGCATTTCTCATTGACCTGGGGTCTGTTTTCAGTTACTTCTACGTCTTCAGTAAGAGCTATCTCATTTGATTTATCTCTGGCTTTTGGGGATTGTTGGATGAGATTACCTGAATCAACATTTTATCCAGATTTTCTTCTAAAAAAATAAAGCATTTTATAACATAGACCTTTATTAAAAGAATTTTTGAAACTCCGTCTAATGGACAGTTTGTTTTATAGACTATTAGTCGTATGGCCAGTTTCTTGTATGGAAAGTTTGTCGTACAGACAGTTTGTCGTATAGACAGTTTGTCGTATGGATATTTTGTTCTATGCAAAAATTTTCGTATAAACAGTTTGTCCCTATGGACAGTTTGTCGTATAGACAGTACTTTGTATATTTTATTTCTGTACAAGGACATACTTAAGTGTGAATGAGTCACCACACTTAAAGATTTTTGAAGGAACTGTCTCGTATGGATGCTATATACTTTTTATGTGATACCGGTTTCGTTTGGAAACTCATATATATATATATATATATTTTGTTGTACAGACAATTTGTCATTTGGACTGCTTCTTGTATGAAAAGTTTGTCATATAGACAGATTTTCGTATATATTGTTTTTGTACAAAAAACATAGTTAAGTGTAAATTTATTTATTTATTTATTTAATTTTATGCTTTGGATCACAATAATGATATAACAAATGTAAACACAAAGATTTATAAACTGATGTTATTAATTAACATCATTACATAACTTTACACATAAATAAACTATTGGATTTAAACATTTAGATCACGTCACATTTTATTATTAAAAATGTTAAAAATAAAAAAATATTCAAAAAAAATTCGTTCAAAGAGTACAATTGTTTGTCTAGAAGCATTTCTTTGACGGTGGTTTTAAATTTATTATAATTAACGATCGCCTTAATGTCACCAGGAAGTACATAATAAAGCTTTATGGCTATGACATAAGAGCTACACCTCTTCTGGGAGGTACTGAAATTTTGTACATATAGCATATCAGAATTACGCGTTGTATAATAGTTCTCACAAATTCTTCCAGGTGTCGCTTAACATAACATATACATTTTAGTATATACATACTATATATAGTTAGGATTCTGTACCTAAGAAATAATGGTTTACACGTTTCTGGAAATGGTACAGTGGCTATATTTCTAACGATTCTCTTTTGCAATGTAAATAACCATTTTTACGTGTGCTGAGTTACCCCAACAAAGGATACCGTAATTAAGTACCGTGCCTACAGATGCATGGTAAAATATTAGCAATGTTTCAAAGTTGACAACATTTCTGAGCTAAAGGATGCAGTAACAGTATTTAGTCAACAGGGCTGGGTAGTGCCAGATAACCCTCTTATCTGTAAACTATAATTTAGTTTATTGTGACACAAATATATCTTAAAAGACAGTGTGATTCAAATTATTTTTTACTTTTATCAATTGTTTCCTATCAGAAAGAAAGTATTTTAGCCAAGACACAAAAGATGATGATTTATAGTGTCGAAGGCTCGGCTCAAATTAAACAAAATGCCTAGATAATAAGCTAGACATTTCTCATTCAATTTACTAAGAACTTGATTACAAAAGGAGAAGAGAAGCTTCTTCAGTGTTTTTCATTTTTTGCAATCCAAACTGCGTTCTAGAAATTAAGCAGTGTATCTCAGCAAATGCTGTTAATTTTATAAAACATAATATCTCATATACTTTAGAGAAAACAGACTAGATTGGTATAGGTCTATAGTTCTCATCTGTATTCTTTTCCAGTATTTTATACTCTGGGACTATTACCGATAACTTCAGAAGATCAGGGAAGTAACCATATATGAAGAAGTCATTAACTAAATAGCTCAAAGGTGTGACTATATGTTCGGCTACTTGGAAAGGGATATTGGAATTAATTTCGTCCTAACCTCAGGACTTCTTCTTTGCAAGATGTTTCAGTATGTAATAAACTTCATCATCAGTCGTACTATGTAGAAACATAGAATTTTCTGAAGGAGTAATTTCTAAAAGACAAAGAGCACCATCTAATGATGTCTAACAATAGTACGGACAATCTTCAGTCACTTTTAGCACATGAGTTCAAGATACTCCATGTGAGCTGCGTCAAAGCAAGCGACTATGAAACGGTCAAGACCTATAGTGTCAGGGGCTGAAGGCCTGCAGTCTTACAAAAAACTAAAAAGCGACTAAAAACTGAATGTTAACTTAACTATTGGTAGATTATCCCGGTACGTCCGATTCAGCCCCTGACACTATAGGTCTTGACCGTTTCATAGTCGCTTGCTTTGACGCAGAGAAAAGGCTCACATGGAGTATCTTGAACTCATGTGCTAAAATTGACTGAAAATTGTCCGTACTATTGTTAGACATCATTAGATCGTGCTCTTTGTCTTTTAGATATTAATCCTTCAGTTAATTTATGTATGACCTACATCTTGTGCACTGACAAATTAAATAGTAAATTCTTTTTACAATATATTGATCATAGAATTTTTATTTGACTTGGAGCTAGGTGATATAGAGATACTTGCTGGTACCTGAGTACCAACCAGTTATACTATAGACTCATGAAAATAGCGATTGAACCTGTTAGCCACTTCCTGGTCATCGTCGATACAAGCTCCAGTATCATCAACGAGTTTAGTTGGATTAGGTTGTGGAGTTTTTAGGGTAATATTGTCATTAATAATTTGCCATGCTGTTTTATTTTTATTAGTTGCATTGGTTAATAAGTTACCCTGGGAGTTTTTTTTAGCAGTATTGATATTTATTCTATGTTTTCTTTTTAGTTCCTTGTATTTGTTTTTAAGTTCAATATCATCAAAAATTGAATTGTATATATGAAACTCTCTTAAGTTTTTTCCCGCATCTATAAGCTGTGATGTCAGCCAAGGTTTATTTTTAGGTCGAGTCTGTGTGCGATTTACAACGCTGGTTAAAGGAAAATCGCAGTTGAAATAGTAGCAGAAGGTGATATGAAATGCTTCAAACTTTTTTGCACAATCCTTCTCATAATATACCTCATCCCACCTCTCATTAGATAAAATATGTTATTTACATTACATTCCAAAAATCGTCTTTTCATGAAATTTGTCGGAAGGATATAGCACTGACCCAACTTAAAAGACAACATCTGACCATAATGATCTGATAAATCACAGTCAATAGTTTTCACATTAATTTTTTGCAACGGTATATTACAGAATATGTTATCAGTTAAGGACTTGTGGTTACCTTGCCTGCGTGAAATACCAAAAACACACTGGTTGAATCCATAAGAATTGAAGGTCTCAACTGCGTCGCTAGCCTTTATGTCCGAATTTGTTTGAATTTGTTTGAAAATCCAAATTAGTCAACGCAGATGATGTGTGAACTGTTAAACGATGACATTTTTTTGAGTAGAATTTCTAGTTTACCACCCTTAATGAATCACCACCTTTAAGCATTTTTTAAGTAAGTGTGTCGCGTGGAGGCTAAATAGTTTTTATGTGATAATGGTTTCGTATAGAAACTCATATATCTTGTTTGACAGTTTGTCATATGGACAGCTTGTCGTATAAACAGTTTGTCATATAGACAGTTCTTCGAATAGACAGTTTGTCATATAGAGAGTTTTGTTAAATGCTTATACACATACGCGCAACATACTTAAGCGTGAACAAATCACCACACATAAGCATTTTTTAAGTAAGTGTCTCGTATGGAGGCTAAAAACTTTTTATGCGATACCTGCAACACCATTCTGATTATTATTAGTGGTTATATTTAATTCTGACAGTTTATAAAAAAACGTTATTGAGGTTATCGATCTATTTTTCATTTTTTTCCAGTCTTTCATCCGTTTTTTCTTTCTTTCTATCTCTTATCGTGAAGGCGAACATGATTTTCTCTTTTTCTTAACACCTGACATAAACCTTTTATTCTTCTGTAGATTTGGAATTATTTTACACTTAGAGTACGCAGTTGGTGTGAAACTTTATACACAACCAACAAATATGACTATAGACGACGCACAACTGGCCACACAAACCTAGGCGCCAAATTACAAACTCTAAAAAGTGTGAAATGTTAGCAAAGACAAGCATTACAACAAATTATCATAGAGAACGAGACGTGTAATATAATCAAAGTGATGTATGACTCTTAATGTTTTTACTTTATCTGGTCGTGTATGGTCAGGTCTGATCTTGTCTGATCTTGTCTGGTCTTGACTGGTTTTGTCTGGCATTTTCTGCTCTTGTCTGGTGTTATCTGGTCTTGTCCAGTCTTGTATTGTATTGTCCGGTTTAGACCAGTCTTGTCGGCTCTTGTGTGGTCTTGTCTGGTATTGGCTGATCTTGTCTGGTCTTGTCTGGTCTTTTCTGGTCTTGTCGGGTCTTGTCTGGTCTTGTCAGGTCTTGTCTGGTCTTGTCTGGTCATATCTGATCTTGCCTGGTCTTGTCTGGTTTTATCTGGTCTTGTCTGGTCTTGTCTGGTCTTGTCTGGTCTTGTCTGGTTTTGTCTGGTCTTGTCTGGTCTTGTCTGGTCTTGTCTGGTCTTGTCTGGTCTTGTCTGGTCTTGTCTGGTCTTGTCTGGTCTTGTCTGGTCTTGTCTGGTCTTGTCTGGTCTTGTCTGGTCTTTTCTCGTCTTGTCTGGTCTTGTCTGTTCTTGTCTGGTCTTGTCTCGTCTTGTCTGGTCTTTTATGGTCTTGTCTGGTCTTGTCTGGTCTTGTCTGGTCTTGTCTGGTCATGTCTGGTCTTGTCTCGTCTTGTCTGGTCTTGTCTGGTCTTGTCTGGTCTTGTCTGGTCTTCTCTGGTCTTGTCTGGTCTTGTCTGGTCTTGTCTGGTCTTGTCTGGTCTTGTATGGTCTTGTCTGGTCTTGTCTGGTCTTGTCTGGTCTTGTCTGGTCTTGTCTAGTCTTGTCTGGTCTTGTCTGGTTTTGTCTGGTCTTGTCCGTTTCTTGTCTGGTCTTGCCTAGGCTTGTCTGGTCCTGTCTGGTTTTGCCTGGTCTTGTCTGTTCTTGTCTGATATTGTGTGGTCTTGACTAGCCATTTCTGGTGTTGTTCGAACTTGCCGGTTTTTGTCTTGTCATGTCCAATCCATTTATTATCCTAAATGATAAGTATTAATTTACATAATCAAACGAAATAGTTTCGACAAACTTATATCCCACAAGTCGGTCGAAAAATTGCTGTCCTCATATGGGTCCATTAGACACATTACCATTGATTAACTTACTGAATTTCTTCATGGTCTAATTGTTATTATGTTTATATATATGTATATATATATATATATATATATATATATATATATATATATATATATATATATATATATATATATATATTCTTCGTGATATACGGTATATGCAATGTTCTTAATTGAATGTTTTTACACATGTAGAAGCTCACCTTGTAGAAGCTTATGATGCGCTAATATTATACCCAAAAGCTTATGCACTTATAATACCTCATGAAGCTGTTTATATAATAAATTACGGCACTATTTATACCTGTATTACTTATAGGTGCCAATATATGTGCTGGATTATATATGAGTAGTTATATTTATTAATTTTTACGTAGGAGTTTGTTATAACTTGATTAAGTTGTAACAACTATTTATAAGTTTTTAAATTTCATGCGTTTAGGCGAACGATACGACATGTACATGTACAGATACAGATACATGTACAGTTTGTGTTACTATATGGCGATTGGTTGATTGGTTTGGTGTTATATTTATAGTATAATAAACGTTTTTATTTTTAAGTACAGATTGAAAAGTTTATTAAATCTACCCATTATAGCAAATCGTCTCGATCTGGTTCTTTTAGGTTTTAGTAAATAGGAAATGAATCCTATCCATATATGAAAGTACTTACCAAGACTATATTCACTTTTGTATAATGCTGATACATATTATATTTTACATGATACATATCAGTTTTATTACTTTTATGCAGACAATTTTATCTTTCAATTATGGCGTAAATAATTTCCTCACATACGGTATATATATATATATATATATATATATATATATATATATATATATATATAGAAATTATCTAATTAACCTCTAAAGTACCAGAATTAGAACTTGAAACAGATACACTTAAGAGAGAAATTAAGTAATTTCAACAGTAAATGGTTTATGTTAGTTTTAACGGGTAAATCAGAGAACCCTTAAATTTAGAGATACTTTTCGTTTGTTAGTATTTGAAAGTTAAAATAATCAGTACATTATGTTATGTTATTTATTTTCTTTTAAATACATTCACCTACACAAGACATTGCTAATTTTAATAACATTATCTTTAAAGTCATCAAGTATTAACACCTAACCACCTGACATACGTCTCACAGACCCAAAGTAGCAGTAATTTTCACACCTGAGACGTATGGCAGGTGGTTAAGGGTTAAATGAAAGGTTTACAATAAATTGAAAAATTTCTTTATTTTTCAACATAAATTTAAAAATTTAAAAAAAACGAGATATTATCTAAAATTACCCATCGACATATATACCCATCGACTAATGTTATTAAGAACTAGATAGTCCCGACATTACATAGTTAAAATACATAAAATGATAGTGATTTTGAAATTGATTAGATGCTTTTGACATGACAATATTCTGATATTAGCTGTAACAAAAACATAATCTGAATTATTCTTTATCTAATATTTCTAGTTAATTTATATGTAAATGCAAGCAAGTATAAAATATGAATAAATATTGGGATCGAATAACTTAATCGGATTTTTATTGGAAAGAAAATAATTGATATCAAATTGATATCGGACGATATAATAATTTGTAGAGGATTATATAAGTTGGAGGTTTGGTCAGCGTTCCTGCGGATATTCGGTAACTCGGTTGATATAAATCGATTTAGTTCGTTAGAGGTCGTTTCCTTTCAGGTAACTTTGTGTCGGGCGTTAGGGGAAAGACCTTTTGTTGCGGAGTAGAATTCAAAAGGCAGATTTTTGTCGAGCTCTGTGTATCAACAGTAATTAACTGATGGTGTTACGTGCTTAAATATTTAGGTGTTTTTAAAAGAAGGAAGCGTCTATTACGTGGAGACTTGAATAATAAATATTTTTAAATGAATCCACTTAGGACACTTGTTTTATACATTGCTGAGATAAATTAGCATTATCTTCGCAACAACCTTCCAAATAAATAAATAATGACCGCATGTAAAACTCAAGACATTATCTATATAGTTTATTACCCGGCAGTGTGGAAGGCCTGAGAGCTTTTCTACATAACTAAAGCTTAACTTTTCAAAATAATACAATTAACCCACTTTTAGTGGAGTGCAAGACTTTTCCTAATGCTGGCGACGGTCTATGCAATTTACATTTTGGGACGCTGATCAGAGCGAATCAACGAAAACAATGTTTATGCGCTTAACGCACCTACAGGTTGTCCCAAAAACATACTGACAAACTTTGGAGGATTATAGAGGAGAACAAAACCCAAAGTAATTTTTATTAATAAACTCACGTCCTCAACTTTAGTCCCCTAGCAAATTACATTTTTAATATATCTTTTCAACTTAGTGACATAAATAATTTATATTAATTATTTGTATCTAAAATTCACCGCTTAAAATTATAATTTAACCACTAGACATCTTTGATAAACATTCTAGCTATTAGGAGAAACAACTTATAGTATACTTCCAGTACACCAGTTTCAATATCAAGGTATTCTTTTCTATGTCCGCGGGGGATATTTCTCTTGGGTGTAGCAATTAGGCTTCCTGTAAATTGGTTAAAATTTTCTGCTATTGGGGGTAACCAGCTTAGGTTTGAGTCGAATTCTCTAGTGTAGGCCTCCTAGTTTGCTTTTCTAAAGTACCACCTAGGTATATAAGAATATATCCCGTGTTGGAATCAGGAGACGGAAATTCTCTACAAAGAGTACCAAGAGACAGGAGACCCGACTACAGGAGACCAACTGATAAGCGATAAACCACTTAAGAACGGAAAGATGGACAGCCACAACAGAAAATTTAGATTTCACACACAGCAGCCGGCAAGCATGGTCCCTCCGTCGCAAACTGGGCTCTGCAGCACCCCAGCTGAAACAAAGCCCAAGATTACCGCCATCCCAGATTGCCTCTCACATTACAAACCGAGCGGATAAGGTGCCAATCTACCCTGTATTTCAAAAACAGTAAAGAACGAACTAAATGAATTTAACAAAGAGGCTACCAGTCGACTCACAGATCTCGGCAGCTTTCACCGCCCCTGAACTAAGCAAGGCGATGAAAGCACTCAAAATACGAAAGGCTGCCGACCCTGATAAAATATATCTTATGTTTATTAAACACCTCGGCCCACTAGCACGAGGATGGCTGACACAATTCTATACCGCCTTGCTCAATAGAGGACGGGCCCCGCAGGAATTAAAAATGGCCCAAACTCTAGCCATATTAAAACCTGGGAAATCTAGCAATGACCCCGCCTGCTTCTGCCCCATCTTTGCTCAGTGTCTGCTACAAACTGCTTGAAAGACTCATACACAACAGAATACACAAACCGAAGCTGCTGTGAACAAGTCCTAGCCCTAACTGCTTTAATCGAAGTAGTATCTCAAAGAGGACAGAAAACCGCAGTGGCCCTTATTGACTTATCCGCAGCCTATGGCATTGTGTGGCTGGATGGCCTAATACTGTAGCTGAAAAGAAATATACCGTGCCTCAAAAAGACTGCATTGCTAGAAAATATGCTAAGAAAACGATATTTTAGGCTAGTTACAGGAAATACCCCAAGCATATTTTTTACCATAAAAAACGAACTGCCTCAGGGATCTGTACTATCTCCACTCCTCTTTAATCTGTACACCAGTGACATCCCAGATACCAAATCACAAAAATTTTGCTACGCTGACCACATCGCATTAGCAACTCAGAGCAAAGACCTTGAGGAGGGGGAAGACACCCTCACTAGAGACTTAGAGACTATCAATAAATATTTTAAAAGCTGGAGACTTTGTCCCAATGCAAAAATAAAACACAAGTGAGTGCTTTCCATCTAAAAAATCGTCTGGCCAACAGAAAATGGAATGTCTCTTTCTGTGAAAAACGACTAAAACATAACCAGTATCCCAAATACCTTGGAGTTGGCTGTCGACCGCTCCCTAACATTCAAGAGACACATTGAATTAATGGAACATAGATAAATACTAGAAACAACATAATTAGAAAACTGGCTGGAACAAGCTGGGGAGCGCTGATACTCTACGCAGTGCAGAACAATCACTGGTGTATTCGGTCGTTGAATATTGTGCTCCAGTATGGACCAGAAGCTCTTACACTGGGAAAGTAGATGTACACCTAAATGACACAATGCGAATTATAACTGGTACTTTCAAGTCAACACCCATAGCCTGGTGACATGTGCTCTCCAATATTGCACCACCTGATCCCAGACGAAAACCGGCAACGGACCGCGAATGGAGGAAAGTAAATGACGCCTCACTCCCCAGAGAAACACCAATCCACCAAGTGTTAAGTAACATGCCGAACTCCCGCTTTCGATCCAGAAAGCCCATATGGACTCACGAAACAGTACAATCGATCTCTCACTTCGACCTAAATGAAAGCTGGAGAACAAAGTGGACAACCTTCAATGAAACGCGTGACGATAATCAGAACCAATTTGGACCTACTCAAGCAATCCCCGGCATGCAATTAACACGGAACACTTGGTGCCGGCTAAACAGAGTGACAACTGGGCATGCCAGGTGTAAAGCCACCTTATACAAATGGGGATTAGCCGACCAAGCTGCTAGTGCGGAGCCCAAGAACGGACAGTATCCCACCTCGTCAACGAATGCCCCACTATGAAATTCCAAAGGAACTGGAATGACATTATAATGAATACCCCTATTGCACTGGAATGGCTGAGCTCACTGGATATACAACTGTAAGAGAGACAACTAATATTAAAAATTTTATTCTACGAAGTAGCTAGTGTCTATTTGCCACATGCTCGTTTATGTTCAATTCATAATTAAAGATAATTCACCTTTTAAATCAACATAAGTAACAATTGTAATGTTTTACATACTTACCTTTATATACTTAAATTCAACTATCTGTAGAAAGCCATACGATAAATAAAAAAATAAATTAATGTCTAAGTACATTTATCTTCATTTCATGCGATATATTTACCAAAATATTTAGCAAAGAGGTGCATTGAAAGACGATAAGATTAGACGAGAATCAGACATTTAGAATCTGTGGTGCACGTGTCATACGTGGCATGAACTAAGATATTGTAGGTACCTACTATTGTATACTTACGACATGTTTTATAAAAATTCCATAAAAATTCTCCGATAATTTTTTTCTTTGGCGTGTTCCTGCATTTTTACTGCTTTATGAGACTTCTTAACATAAAGAGATTTTGAGATCTTCTAACAAGAAGCATCACAGTAATTTATTAGCTATTTCCAGATCATTCCACAAATTGCACGAATCCACGAACCGTTGGCATAATCCCTACAATAAAGTAATTGAAAAACTGATTTGTTTAATTTTAAGCGAGCAGTCAAGGCGAAGTTTTTAATAATTTTATTAACCAACACGGCAAATCGAGTTGACATTAATAGAGAAAAAATTGAATTTCTTACAACTATATGAAAATTAGCTGTTCAATTTTCGATGTGACAGAATTTCTCCCGATGTTAGTTTTTTCCCGATATCCTATATTTATTACTGAAGAATTTTCTCGTATAACGCCAGAAACTTTGCAAAGCAATTTGCGTGATTTAAAAAAACGTTATAATGAATGTCTTCAGACGCCAATTTTAATGTTTTTATTCGTTTAAAAATGCTTGTTTAATATGTTGAAAAACGTAATATATAATAATAAGTTTACATTCATGCAATTATAGTCACAATAATCATATAATAGCTGAATATGGAAGCAACTCTGTGGTTATATTGCATATTAATTACGTCTCGTCACTTATTATCACCTCTATCGGCCGCAGTGGTTTACATTGAGTGACGTTTGGCAGCTTGACGTGTCTCTAATAGTTAGTGAAGGTTTCTACCGTGTATACAAATGCCGAGATGAGTGAGATGCATTTCATGTATGGACTTGCTGATGGCAATTCATTACAAACTAGACGATTGTACATTGGAATGTCTCCTAGCCGTAATATGCCCGACAGAAAAATCTTCGAAAACATTCATTGACTTCTACGTGAAACAGGCACATTCAAACAAAATGGAGGTCCAGAAAGATTAATGACACTAAGCACGGTACAACTGGAACAAAATGTGCTGAACATGATAGAGGAAGATCCAACTACTTCTACGCGACAAATTGCCAATACTTTCAATATAAGTCATTGCACGGTTTGTAAAATTTAAAGGCAATTTGTTGTATCCATACCACATTCAATATGTTGAGACACTACTACCTGCTGATTATCGTCCACTTATTTTGCATTTGATTTTGCATTTTCCCGGCAATGCTGCAGAAAGGAATCGAAACCATAGCCCCCTGCGTTGCAGATATATCTAAGGCCAGCTTTCGACTGGCGTACATACCCCTGAATGGAAAGAGGCCAAGGTAATATTCATCCCTAAGGCAGGGCGCAGGCTTCAAGAGCTGGCAAAGTCCTACCGACCAATTAGCCTCACTTCCTTCCTCCTGAAAACAATAGAAAAAATTGTGGACAATCACATACGGTGCGAACTTCTCAAAACAAGTCCTCTTCATAAGCACCAATACGCTTATCAGCCAGGCAAATTTACAGTGGACGCTCTACAAATGATAACGACCACATTGGAAACAGCACTGGTCTGTAAAGAAATTGTAGTAGGTATCTGTATAGATATAGAGGGAGTGTTTGACAGCACAACCCGTTTATCAATAAAGAATGCAACCACCAAGCGTAAAATTACCGTCGCACTATAGGGATCAACGGGGACGGTAACCACAGAGAGGCTGCCCACAATGGAGGGGAGGGGGGTGCTATCGCCTCTGCTGTGGTACCTGCTGGATGATCTCCTAGATGTATATTATGCAGACGATGTTGCCATCATAATAAGGTAGTCATATAACATCATATGTTTGGTAGTACAATCATGAATCTTGCACAGAGTGCATTTAACAACATCAACTGTTGGAGCAAGCAGGAGGGCCTTAGTGTCAACCCGAGTAAAACAGTAATTGTTCCCTTTACCAGAAAGAGGAAGCTGAACTTGAAATCTCCGAACATTGATGGTCAGAAGTTACACTTCTCCGAGGAGGTAAAATATCTAGGAGTAACCTTGGCTAAGAAACTCACTTGGAACTCGCATCTGAACGAAACGCTCTCAAAAGCCACAACGGCCTTTTGGATCTGCCGTAAGCTCTTTGGGAAAACATGGGGACTAAAACCCAAAATGGTGCTATGGTCTTACACAGCAGTGGTTATACCGATTATCACCTACGGTTTACTCGTATGGTGGTAGAAAACAAAGCAAAAAAAGTCCCAAAGCATCCTACAAAAGCTTCAAGGGCTTGCGTGCTTGGGGATAACAGGATCGATGCAATCTACTCCAACCACAGCAATGGAAGTTTTGTTGGAACTACTCCCACTGCACAAATAGGTAGAAAAAGAAGGTCTTCTTAGTGCTCTGAGATTAAAGTGTACATCGCCTATTCAGAGACACATGAAAATAAGGGAACAAATCGGAGAAGAATTTCTGAGGCATCCCTGGGACACAATGTCTACAGAATACGACTTTGACACAGCCGTTGAAGTGGTCATCAATGGCCGCCAGAGCAGTGTTAAAAGAATCCAAAATCTGAGACAAAGCGTCCATGTGGTACACCAACGCATCAAAAACTGCTAATGGTACACGAATTGGCATATACAGCCGGAGACACAGGGAGTGCACGGTATTGGACCAGGCTCCCACGGTACTACAGGCTTAAATTATAGCCACTGAAAGATTCGCACAAATCTGCCTAAAAAACGTCCTAAAGGAGTGTAAATCTATATCCTAACGGACAGCCAGGTAGCTCTAAAAAATTTAAAAGCCCACAACTTTAATTCTAAGTTAACCTGAAAATGTAAACAAACCCTGAAGCAACTGGTGAAAGGTAACAGATTCACGCTAATGTGGTCACCGGATCACCTGGGCATTTATGGGAATGAAATGGCCGACACACTGGCCCAAAGCGGGGCCGAGGCTCCCATCTTTGGCCCGGAGCCAACTTGCAGCTTAAAAATGCAATTTTGAATTCAATAAAACAAATAGCTGAACGGAGTGTTATGATACATATTTTCTTCACCGTTCAGCCAAATAATACAGTAAATTCCGTATATTGCAAGATGTTTGCTGCACTCCAGACATCATCATCATGATGGCGACTTCTCTGTGCTTCAGTATTTGTAATATGCCTCTTCCTTTTTCTCCATTCCTGGCGAGCCATGTTCTCATGTCATTCAGTCAAGCCCTTCGAGTTGTCTGACGTCGTTCATCCAATGGTTTGGCGGTCGACCTCATATTCGGGTATCAGCTGCGGATCTCCACTCTTAAACTTCCCTGGTCCAACTTGTCGCGTCCATTACAGCGATGTGTCCTGCCCATGTCCACTTTCTCTTTGCCGTGGTGCTCATCACGTCACTAACTTTAGTTGTGCTCCGAATCTAGTCGTTACGTTTTCGGTCTCATAGTGTTATTCGAAGCATTGCTCTCTCCATTCCTCTTTGTGTAACTCTGAATTTCTCTGCTTTTTTTTTGCAATGTCATTGTCTCTTTAACATAGATGAACACGGGCATATTACACACTGCTCGAAAACTCTGACTTTGAGGTTAGGTTTAGTGGCAATTTACCACGTAGCGTATGTTTGCTTGCACCGAATGCTGCCCACACACACACATACATCAGCTTTTTATAGCCCACTGCTGGGCACCGCCCTCTTCTCTGCCATATCCAACCTCAGCACTAAGATTTGAATATGTGAGACCTAGCGGTTTAACGTCGAATCCGAACGACAAATTTCCAGAGGAGGCAGTTTAGACCCCACGGTTGCCTAAGCCGCATTGGGGAATTGAGTATGATGGGTTGCAGCCGTTAGTTTTTAATTTTTGCTGCTTTAGTTCTGTGTGGGATTCGATCCCACGCTGTCTGACTCAAGAGCCAAGTGCTTAGTTATCTGAGCCACCATCACACTCAAATGCTGCCCAAGCTTGTAATACTCTGCGTTCCGCATGCACGGTTTGGTATTTTATGACCAAGGTATATGTACTGACCAATGTTACCGTTTCCACTGTTACCTAACCCTGTAGTTAATCCTGTAGTTAACTATGTCTGCCATGTTGGTCATAATTTTTATTTTGGAGGTATTAATTTTGAGGTCTGCTGTTGATGATTCATATCATCACAAGTTTTCGATCATAGACATATTCTATTCCACATTTTTTGATATGTGAACAAAATCATCTGCAAAACGATGGAAAGTTTTTCTCCGTCCACAGTTACCTTTTTATTTCCCCAAGTTCATCCGTAGAAATAAGGATTCCAACGAGGGTGTGAAAAGTATTATATTTATTATAAAGTATTAGTTCTTATGGAGGGCAACACAAGCTATAACAATCAAATAGAAGTAATTCAGTATATGGATGTATCTCTCGTCTATTTAATGCTTGCTCTACTACCCACCATTCTACGAAGTCAGACGCTTTCTCATATTCAACAATCGTTGGAATAAGTGGCTTTCTTTATTCAATACACTTCTCAAAGATGGTGGAAAGAATTTTGGAGATTTGGTCATTTGTGCTGAAGTCTGGCCGAAAGCCAACTTGGTTGCGATTGGAAGTAGTCTAGTGACTATTTTTCTGGTACCTTGTATACGTGAAATAAAATACTAATGGGTCTATAATTGTTTAGATTTTTAACGTCTCCTTTCTTACGAATAAGGGTTATAACGGCACTATTCCAGGTTGAGAGAACTATGGTTTCAATGATGCATCTTGTAAAGAGAGTAGCAACGGCACCTCACATCGGTTGTGTGTTGATTTTAAGCATCTCTGGTAGCACGCCATCTTCTCCTGGAGCGCGCCTGTTCTTCATCTAGCGAATTACCTGGTCTAATTCCTCGGGTATTACATCTCTTATGACACAACATTCTGGACCGGTCATCTAATTATATTTCGACTCACATACTGCGGGCCGTTGAGGTATCGTACCGCTTGCGTAGAGAGTTCGATAGGAATTCTCTATTATTATTTTAAGGAGTTGGTCAGCGATGGTTTCGTTTCTGTATTTAATCAGCTTAAAGATTTGTTTTACTGCTCTATCCTGTCTGATGTGCAGTTTTAGAACTCTGCAATTACTGTTCCTTTCTCTCTATAAGCTTCATATGTTGCCTGTATAAGGTTCATATTGTAGTGATCCAGGTCAGTATGCCTATGTTTTCTATTGTCCTTTTTCAGTATTTTGTATTCAGTTCTATCTGTTTCATTCTGCATGAATTCCACCAAGTGGTCGATTTCATCATTATGTATTGCACATCAGGCAATCTTCGTTCAGAAGAGCTTCTAGTGTCTGTGAAGTATGGGCTAATTGCTTGAGTCTTCTACCCATCATGTCCTACACATGTTCGATGGGCGAAAGATCCGGAATATCTGGTTGGCCTCGGCAAGATATTGACGTGAGCCTCTTTAAAGCGCTCGATAGAATGCCTTTCAATGTGGGGACGGGCACTATCCTTTTGTAAAATCGGGTCCTCAGACTCCTGAAGGAATGGAAATATAAAGTTTTCTACCACTCCATCAACACATCGGTGGGCATTCATATTGCCCCGGATGAATATCTATTGAGACATGCTTCCATACCATAACCCCCAAAGTGTGATGCACATGCCGCTCAACAGAAAACTCCACATGGCGTCCATGTTCTCTACTTTTACGTCTGATCCTCATGCACCCGATTCATCCGAAGGAATGCACGATTTCCTAAGCAGAATCGGGATTCACCACTAAAGACTATTCTATGCCATTCCAAGTCCCAATCCAGTCGCAAGGTACACCACGCCAAACGTTGCTGTCGATGACGAGCCGTCAGCGAAAGCACAAGATGTGATCGATAGGACTGCCAGCCAAAAGCTCTAATTCGTCGGTAAACTTTACGAAGGGCTACAGGACGTCCTTTGTTTCCAAACCATTGATCGGCCATTGATCTTGTATTTGAGAATCGGTCTCTTAGTGCCATTAAACAGAGATGGCGGTCCTGGACCACATTTGTCTATCTTGGCCGTCCACTTATTCTTTTACGACGTTCTTCATCTTCTATAGATTATGGTTGACAACACCGTACAACAGAGGAGTAGTTAAGGTTAAATCGATTATCAATTTCTCTGAATAAAAAGCACCTTCTCGTAAGTCAATAATGCTACCTCTGTAAAACGCCCAATTCGCTTTTTCTACTGGATTATTTTGAATAAAATTTTAATAAATAATATATGAATTTAAAATTGGCTGCTCGTTGTTTCAGATTTAGAGTTCCATTAATTTTAGGGAGTTTGAAAATTGTGTAAGCAATCTGTAATAAATGTGTTTAATTCAAAATTATATTTTATCTCTGTTTGGCGTATTGGAAAAAAGTATTGTTGGGGATGTTGAAGTTGGGATAAGATAAAGGACAGGCCGTGTTGGCTTCGGTGGCGTCTCTTGACGCGTCCGTGATTTACGATGTGAGTTTATGAGGCCGCATTAAATGTATTTGTATGAATCCTATAAATAATCCCGATGATTTTTGATTTATCGGCGCAACCGGGGAATAATAGAAAGCGAAAGCTTTTACGACTTCACTTAATGGCACTTGGTGACAACTATTATGCTTTTTATATTATTCACTCTCCAGGAGGTTTTTTAGCAGACATTTAAAACTCCCTGTTTTGTTTTTACTATTCTCGCAATAATTTGATTATATTTATGGATTTCAAATGAAGAATGGATATCGCTTCGTCTAGTCCAGTATTATTCAATGTAGGAGGCAGGGCCCAATACAAAATAGTTTTAAAATATATTGTACAGCTTACAAATTTACAAAAAAGAAATACAGATAAATTATTTAAAAATGTATTGGACCTAAGTAAAATTAAAAACCTCTTTAAACGTAGTTCACATCGCACACATATACTTGAAATTTGTATTCAAGTGGAACATTATAATGTTTGTGTTGAAGCAGAGTGATAAAGTTTGAAAGTTTATAGAAAGAGCCAAAACGTGGTTTTTAATCAATGACCGTAAATAATTTGTTTATTCTTTTGAAGTGAATCCAGTTGTAGAAAGTCGTTTCAAAGGGTGCGGGTTGCTTTCTTCGTATCTTTCGATCGTAATCTGCGTGAAGGCACCCTTTGTGCCACAACTTTAAAACATTTGGAAGTTTGATGTGAAATCGTATTTCACACTTGGTAGATAACAAAATTACATCAGAACAGACAGGGTTTAGACCTGGAAAATGAAGCAGCGGCCAACTCTACAACATAACCCAATACAAGGAGAACGGTTTCGAGTGTAAACAAATCGTAATATTTATTGATCCAACTGGCTGTACAAACAACTATCAAAAGATATTTCCCAGTTGACAAATATTCCATAATATTCCCAATTGAACAAGTGTTTCCTGCAGAATAGGCGATGTTATTTCACACCCGAGCAAAAAAAGAACAGCAGCTGGTGATGTCAGAGAAAGGTGAAACCTCAAGGAAGCGTACTAGCAACATTATCTACAACATTTACAATCAGACGATTTATATATGTCGGCGTTGCTGGCATTGCGCTACCGGGTAGAACCTTTGAAGAAAGATATAGATGTTGCCGCTAGCATTGGAAGAATTTGCCACTTGTTTGAAACCAAATCTCAAGAAAATCCAATTCTGCGTTTTATATTTGAGAAATAACCATCCAAAGAGAAACTTTAAAGTACTTAGTAGAGGGTAGAAGCTATAAAACAATCACTCAAACACCTGAACATAGAATTCGACCAAAAATATTTGCCAGAAATAAAATCATTCGATAACTGTGACCAGCACCTCGTGGGGCTCAGTCCTCCACTCCCTAGGACATGGTCACTAGTTCTGTACTTTCGCCCTTACCAACCATGTTCACATAGACACAGTCTCTACAGCCATCTGATCATAGCATCTATAAGCTCTCAGTAAACCCCCTGTTCCTCCTTGGCTATTAGTATGCGCCAGCCCAGTATCGCATATTTAGCAGCATTAAAACTACAAGCTAGTAAGCTAAAATATAGAAAGAATTTTTTACAGAGTGCGCCATCTCAATCTGGTCACTGAAACAATTGAAAAACTTTATTAATTCTAAATAGATTATAGAAAACTTTTTTAATTCATAAGCTCACACTTTTACAATTTATTTCGACTAGTTCCCAAAAACAATATCGACCAAGTGGTCGCCCTTATTGGTTCTACACAACTGAGCTCTTTTTCTTATTACTTACTTTATGGAAATCCTCTCGGGCGATATCGTTTCTATATGGACTCGGAAGTTATCTTTGAACTCTTCTATGGTCTTCTGCCGTTTAACATAAACTTAGCCTTTCAAAAATTCCCACAAGAAGAAGTACGGTGGCGTTAAATCCGGACATCTTTGTGGTCAGTTAATATCGCCTTTTATCGACACCGCACGTCACGGGAACATGCGAAAGTCCATTGTTGAGCGCGCCGTGTGGCATGGCGTGCCGTCTTGTTGTAACTGGAAATCTTCTAGCACTTTCAAACGCACTGGTGGCAACACAAAGTATGCTAACATCCACCGATATCATTTGCCAATGTGTGTCGCACCGGCTCTGAAGAAAAACGGCCCAATAGTTGTTTTCGAGCTACCACCAGCCCAAACAGTCATTATTTGTTCGTGCAATGATGTTTCATGAATTATTATTGATGATTGGGGATTATCCATGACCCAACAGGTAACAATTTTGTTTATTAGCACCAGAGTTTGCAAAAAGAGGCTCAAAATTAGCTCCCAAAAAATCCGGCTGTTTTCAGTCATTTGAATAATGTTACTCGCGTAATTCAAGCGACGTGGCTTATCCGTTCCTAACAACCTTTGGGTTAGCTGCACTTTGTATGGAAACATGTGCAAATCTTCCTTAAAAATCCTCCTAAAATGGTTGCGCTGATGTTTAATTCCAGAGTTCGGCGACGATACGATACATTCGGATTTGCGACAACACTTTCCCTAACAGCTCCAATGTTTGTGTTCGAACTACGTGGATGCAATCGAGTACTTTTGCGGTTTGTTCCGTGTTTAAGAAATATGAAGTAAAATGACGAATGTAAGCGATACACTTTTGGGCGCAGGACGACTACAATATTTCCGACGATACTCACGTTAAGCTAAAACGGTTGAACGATTATTTTCAATATAAAGTGCCACTATTTAGGCGCGTTCTTTTGATGTATAACGATGCACGACTGAAATTGTATTGAAGAGGATTGTATAAAACTAGTACAGAGAATTGTACAAGAGGAGTTAGTTCAACAGCAACTAAGAATTACTTGCACTGAAACAGATTCCTACAAGAGTCGTCACCATCATCAATGGCCATACAACCCGATGGTAGGATTTCAACCTTCTCCAGCTTCTTTCGCCATTCATTCCAGTCTATGGTATGCATCGTCCAGTTCGGTGCACCTATCTTTCGTTCGTCTTCGCTAACACCATCCTTCCAGCGCAGCTTTGGCCTTCCTCGTCCTCTTGTGGTTATAAGTTCTGCTTTAAGGTTTTTTTTCTGCAGGGTTATTGTCATCATATCTGTTCGCATGGCCGGCCCATCGCAATCTGCCGATTTTGATTGTAGTTACTATGTCTATGTGACCGGCTTATCTATAGATGTTTTAAATTTCGAAGTTATACCTGCGTCTCCACATACCGTCTTCTTGCATTGCGCCGTATATTTTTCGCAATATCTTTCTTTCAAAGATCATCAACAGAGATTCATCTCTTTTTGTCAGGGTCCATGTCTCCGATCCATAGATTTAGACTGGTATGATGATTATTCTATATAGCCTGATTTTCGTAATTCTTGATAGATTACGATTTCGAAGGGACTTTGAAAAGCCAAAATAGCACCTATTTGCCAACATAATTTGTTCTCTGATTTCTGGACTGATATTATCATATATATTATACATTCTGATTCTGATATTATATATTCTGTTATTATCTACCGTTATTGTGGCACGCAGATCCTCAAACTGCCGTCCGTACCCCTTCCAAATTATGATCAATAATGTCTTTTGTTGCCACCATAAATTTAGTTTTTGTTCATTTGCGTGTAGTCCCATGTTGTTTGCTGCGGCTTCAAAAGTTTTGAATGTTTCTTTGGCCTTTCGTGTGGTTCTAGTAATAATATCTACATCATCTGCGTAGGTTAGGATTTGAGCAGATTTGTTGAAGATAGTGCCTATGTGGCTATGTTAAACAGTAGGCATTCTAGCGTATCACCCTGTCTCACGCCAACCTCCGTTTCAAACGGGTTCGATATATCATTTTGTATTTTGACACAGCATACTACCGTAGACGTTATCATTTTTGTGAGGTTTATGAGAGTTTCTGGTATCTCAAGCTCATTCATGGCTTCATAAAGCTTCGGCCGTAATAGACTATCATAAGCTGCCTTGAAATCGATGAATAAATTCAAGGTATATATGTTGAATTCATTAATCTTTTCTAGAATTTGCTGTAAAATGAAGCGCTGATCCGTTGTAGAGCGGCCAGGTCTAAAACTCCATTGATATGTTCCAAGTCTGGGTTCCGCGTATACTTGGATACGTTCTGCGATGACGCATGATAGTATTTTATAGACGGTGTTTAGTAGTGTTATGCCCATGTACTTACCAGACTCAAGTAGATCCCCTCCCTTGTGTATTGGGCAGATCAGTCCAGCCTACCACTTGTCCGGCATGCGTTGCCGATGCCATACTTTTAATATTATTTCAAGTAGCGTTTTTTCTAGGGTGTCTCCACCCTGCTTGTAAAGTTCTGAGGGCATTCCATCTCGGCCAGGTGCTCTATAGTTTTTTAGACGCCTTATCGCTTTCCCGATGTCATCAATGTTAGGGTGTTCGACTTGGTCTATGTTTCGAGATTCAAATTGTTCTGGTGTTACGTTTTCGTCACTTCCTAGCATTTCTGAAAAATGTTCTACCCATCTTAAAAGAAAGTCATCTGTGTCGTTTAGTATATCTTCCTGCTTATTCTTACACATGCTTACTTTTGGTTTGAACTCCATTTCGAGTTTCGTTTTGACTTCTGAGTACTTCTATCTCTTCTATGACTCTGTTCTCGGATTCTCTGTTCTTCTTTTTATGTACCTTTTTTTCTTCTCTTCTCATTCATCTGTGCATTTCTTCCCTGGTTCTGCGCTGTAGTTTCTTTTTATATGCCCTGTTTTTTCTATCAGTGACTTCTTAGCTTTGTTCGTCAAACCAATCATTTCTTAGCCTCTATGTCTCAAACCAAATAATATTCTCTGCTGCCTGTTTTATTGTGGTTTCTCTCAGTTATCCCAGAGATCATCAACCGACCATGTAGATTCATCAATACTTTAATGTGTTGTGATATAGTTTTTGTATGAATCCACTACTGTCTCGTCCTTTAATACTGCTGTATTGTATCTTGTAACCTAACTGTTTTCGTCCCTTGTTTTTTTGCGTCGGAAATTCTTGCCCGCAGGCGCGCACAAGATAGTGGTCTGATTCTATATTTGCGCCCCTATAACTTCTTACGTTTATCAAGTCTGAGCAGTGCCTACTATCTATGAGCACGTGTCCAATTAGATTCTTCGTATTTCGAAATGTTGTAACATTCCATGTAAATAATTTAAAATCATTGTCCTTTATGCAATGCATAGGTCGTTTACTTTTGGTCCGTCCGGGTTTTTCTGCTTTTGATCCAGTAATAAGTTTTTCCAGGGTGTGGGTTGCTTGCCCCCTGCCCAACCCCCAGGCTTGGAGGACCAGGAACTCAGCTTTCGGGGTAACCAATCCTAAGCCAATGGGTTCCGATGGTTTAAGGCATCGGAAGTGCCTTCACCTCGCCAGTGCGCTGCAATGCGCACGACACGCACGTGGAGGTAGGATATGACGGTTTGTCTTGGATAGACTGGCCGTTTCTCTTGGTTTTACTGTAGTAGATACTTTAGTGATTGGCACCCTAGGCTACCCCAGGTACCCTTTTACCAACCATTTGCATCCCAGTACAATAGTCTCCCGATGCAAAAATTGTATTGTTGAGCGCGCCGTGTGGCATGTCGCGACATCTTGTCGGAACCAGAAATCTGCCAGCCCTTCTAAACGCTTATCCAATAACAAGAAGTGTGCCAACATCCACCGATATCGGTTGCCATTGACTCTTGCACCAGCTCTGAATTACGATCCAATGATGGTTTTGGTGTTAACACCGGCCCAAACAGTCTCTTTGATTGTGCAATGGTGTTTTATGGATTATATTGCGATTATCGATGACCCGAAAGTAACAATTTTGTTTATTGACGGCACCCGAGAGTGTAAAATGAACCTCGTCCGTCATCAGAATTCGCTCCTAAAAGCCGCCTTATTTTCAGCCATTTGAATAAGGTTTTTCGCGTAACTCAAGCAATGCGGCTTATTCGTTTGTAAAAATCTTTGACTTAACTGCACTTTGTATGGAAACACGTACAGATCTTCCATCAAAATCTTTTCAAAGTGGTTGTACTGATCTTTATTTCTGGATCTCGGCGCCGATAAGAGACATTCGAATTTGCGGTAACACCTTTCCTAACAGCTTTCATGTTTTCGTTTGATCGAAGTGGATGAAGTTGATTTTTTGCAGTTTGCTACAGATCAATGCTGAAAAAAAATTGAAGTGGAATGAAGAATTGAATCGCTTTTGGACTCAGGACGATAACGATATTACCGACAATACCCACGCCGAGGTAAAACATTTGAACGATTATTTTCAATATAAAGTGCCACTCGTTAGAATACGCAGATCGCTTGACACCTGACAAAGATATTCACTTGTTTTACTGGCCAGATATTTATATGAAACCAATGCCTTTTCACACATGCAGAATACCAATATGTTGAAACAGATCCTCAGAGAGACACATAGAACATCGTAGAGGAGTTAGTTGAACACAAGCTATGAATTACTTATACCGAAATGTATTACAACAAGCGTCTCTCGATGCAATACAGATATGATGAGAAAAACAGAATTGGAATAGTTATGTATCTATAGAGAAATCCAGGACCTACAACGTTCACTGTTCTTACAAAATGTGCACCGATGAACACCTTATGGCAGACAACGACAATTCCTGCAATGCCGCCGAATATTGGAGAGATTTGTTATATTCATATGTAAACCTAAAGTAACTAGTTCTTGAATGAAAAGTAAGTAATGTCTTGTTTTGGTAGAAGAATAAATTAATCGCATACACTGAAATTTGTACATGCCCCTTTACATATTACCCATATACCAAGAGAAATGTATGCATTTAACGGTATACGTTGAAAATTAAGAACATTTCCTGGTAAATGTACAGATTGTAAAGTTTTATTTTCTAAAATTATTTTTTGATAGAAGGTACATCAATAATTACCTATCAAACTGATAAATATCTACATCTACCGATTTTGTAATTCAAGTGTACCATATAACATATTAATATATATATATATATATATATATATATATATATATATATATATATATATATATATATATATATATATATATATACATATATATATATATATATATATATATATATATATATATATATATATATATATATATATATATATATATATATATATATATATATATAACTGAAGGATTAATATCTGAAAGATAAAGAGCACGATCTAATGATGTCTAACAATAGTACGGACAATCTTCAGTCACTTTTAGCACATGAGTTCAATATACTCCATGTGAGCCGTTTCGCTGCATTAAAGCAAGCGACTATGAAACGGTCTCGAATATCTTCGTGTATTTGGTTTCCAGATTGCAATTCTCTTCGTTATGGAGTCTTAAGTTTTTCTTTGTATATGGCCAAACAGCTGAGCCACCGTGCTTTTATAAATTTCACAATGTCTTCCTCTACTAGGATACCTTTTATTTCTTCATTTCTTAGTAGTCTGTATTCTTATCCTTGTGCTTTAGTTGGCCCAGTGTTTGTCTTATAATTCTTCTTTCTAGTATTCTCATTCTTTCTTCGTCTCTCTTGGTAAGGTACATTGTCTCTGCTGCGTATGTTATTACTGCTCTAATGCTGTTTTGTATATATTTTATTTCGTGCCTGTGGTGAGGTTTTTATCCTTAAGATGCTTATGGTATTTCCAGAAAGCCGCTTTTCCTGAATTTAGTCTTTTGCTAATTTCGATATTTCTGTCGTTGCTTCCGTTTACTGTACCCCTAGGTATTTGTAGCTGTTTACCCGTTGGAATGTGTATTGCGCTTTTTGTGTTTGTGTCTGTTGGTCTTCTTCGTGAGAACGTGCAATATGCATGTACTTTGTTTTCTTTCCATTGATAGTTAATTTACTTATGCGTGCCTCTTTAATGATTCTTGCCATAGTTTTGTCTATGTTCTCTTTGCTTGTTGCTACCAGTGCAACGTCATCAGCGTAACCAACTATTTGTGTTTCGTTTTGTATTAATGATTTGTTGTTTCCCACTTTGCGTATTATGCCTTCTAGCGCGATGTTAAAAAATACTGTTGATAGACTGCCTCCCTCTCTTACTCTTTTTCTATGGCCAGCATAGCCGTCTCCTGTAATAATCTCTGCTGTTGAGTTGATCATTGCCATTTTTGTTAGGTTTATCAGGTAGTTCCGTATTCTCATTGCTTCCATTTCTTTTAATAGTTGTTCTCTTTTAACGCTGTGAAACGCATGTTTGAAGTCTATAAATAGGATATGTAGTTCCATTCCGGATTCGTAGCTTTTTCAATAATTTGTGTCAATACATGAATGGCGTCTATTGTCGATTTTCCTCTTCTGAACCCTTTCTGCTATGGGCATGTATTGGATTCTGTTTGCTGTGTTAGTCTATTCATACTCAGTTCTGTTAGTATTTTGTAAGTTGTGTTTAGTAACGTTATAGGTCTGTAATTCACACATTTCGTTTTGTCTCCGTTTTATATATTGATGTTATTTTTCCGTTCTTCCATTCCGTGGAAATTTTTTCTTCTTTCGATATTTTGTTTATTAGGCCATGTATTCTTTGCGTTAGCACTGATTCTCCCTTTTTAATCAGTTCGTTATTTATTTCGTCTGGTCCTGCAGTTTTTTGTAGTTTTAGCTTTGTAGTTTATCGTTTGCGCGAGTTCCTCGTAGTTGGGTGGTTCTCCGTCTTGCGTACTCGTTGTTTCTACCTCATCATCTGTAAGTGTTTGCTGGTATAATTTCGTGAAGCGTTCTTCCAATTCCTGCTTCCTGATTATAGTGGGAGGCTTTCTTTTGTTGTTCTGTCGCTTGATATATTCTTATAGCTCCCTGTTTTTCTTGCTGTTTGCTTCTATTTGCTGTAGTTCTTTGTATAGCCAGCCTCTTTTTTCTTTTTGTAGTGTTTCTTTTCTTCGTGTTGTGCTAATCCCTATTCTTCGAGGTCTTCTTCTTTTTGTATGTTTATCCATTTTTCCTTTTTTTATTTTTTTGTCCTATGCTCCCGGAACTGTTCATCGAACCATTGTTTTGTTGATTTGTCTTTTTCCCGGCATATTATCTGCTCAGTCGTTTCTATTAAATCAGATCCGCTAATGGAACTGTTTTTGCAGTTTTCAGGATTCAATTTTTTTGCAGGGTGTCAATTTTTGCATAACTCTTTGCTGGGATGATCAGGTGCTCCAGAGCTGTGGTCGGGGTGCAGGAGTGTGTGAAAAACGCCCAGTTTTTCTCGAGAGTGTTAGCTGGCACAATTTTGGTGTTTTCCATTTTTTCGCGAAATTCTGCAGAACTATTGAAGTTTTGCACAAGGTGCTCCGGAACTGTTTCCTATCTGCCGGGAACTCCGATGTGATATTGTGTTTTTGTGGGTTCGGTTGCTTCAAACAGGACTTCACTGGACTTGTTCTCTTTCAAAAAGAGGCCTCGACGAAAATGCACATGGATATCACCCGGCGGGAATACAAAGGATGAAATAGATTACAAACTCACAGGCAGGAAGGATGAAATTCAAGATGTCACGACATTAAATAAACTTAATACAGGCAGTGACCACATGGTTGTTTGCAATGTTTGCCTTTGAAAAGAAAATCGAGAGAAGAAACATGATAAAGAGCACACTAACAAAAATATCAGCAGAAGTACTATCAGAACATAATAAAGGTACATGCTAAATGAAGAAATAATAGACGAGACGCTAGCGAAAACGCACCTAAAGAATGAATCTGCGAACGAGATAAGTGAAATTTCCACAAAACAAGGTTCCTCGAAAAATAGAACGAGAGCAACTTATTGATGAAGAAACAAAGAACCTCATAGAAAATTAAAATTCACTAGCTAAAGAAAACAAAGAGGCAACTCCCGAATACGTAGAAGCCAACATTAATTAGATAAAAACGAAAATTAGATAGAGCTAAAAAAAAACAAAACAAAAAACACAAGAAAGACATGTGAACCAAGTGATACAAAATAATAAATACATGAAACGGCTCAGAATAAATACAGGGAGAAAAGATTTATACTTTATTTATAGTTATATAGTTTAGGTATCTTTAGGTTAAGCATGTGATGCAATAATTTCCATGTTAAAGGTTGAATTCGTTTTTTGTTTTAATTAATGTTTGTACAGTGCGCATTTTAACAAACGGAAGTAGTATTTATTTTTTATGATGTTTTTTATTCTGGTCCAGTTTTCTTCTATTGTTGTTTTTTCTTCGTCGGCGAGTTTGTGCTCAATTGCAGAACTATATTCCCTTCCTGCCCCATCATCATCTAGCTTCTTTTGGTTTCATTTTCTTCCTCTTTCTGCCTTCTTGTTGTTCCGGATTATAATTTATTTCATTTTTGCTGTTGCCAACACATGGTCTGTGTCTGCGTTGGCTCCTCTGTACGACTCAACGTATTGTATTGTTTCTTCCATTTCGGTGAGATGCGCACGTGGACTATTTCGTTTCCATCCGTTCTTACTGATATCATCAATGTTATTGTATATTCTCTCTTGTGTTTGATAGTAGTGCTTGCTACAAATGTGTTTGTTGCTGCTGCTAGGTTGCATATGCGTGAGCGGTTATCGTTTGTTTTATCGTGTATTGTTTCTTTTCCTGCAACGTCGCGGTTTTTTTCTCTTTCCCAATTTTGCCAATAAAGTCGCCGATTATAATTGGTATATCGTTTCTGGGCATTTCCTCACAGATCTAATCGAGCTTGTCATAGAATTCCAGCTTAGTGTCTTCCACCGTTTCTTCCGTGGGCACATATGCGTTACCTATCGTTCTGATGGCTTGCTTGTTTTATATTCTTCTATATGCTATTCTGCCGTTTACTGCTTTGAACTGGATTATTTTCCTCGTCCCATAGTTGTTGACCATTTTGGTTGCTGTGCCATTTTGACCCTGTTTCTTTTCTCCAGGGTAGTGTAGCGCGAAGTTCTTTCTGTCTATCGTTCCTTCACCTTTCCACCTCACCTCTTACAGCGCCAGTATTTCTAGTTTGTATTTGGTCACTTCGTTTGCTATTTCTTGCATTTTCCCAGCTGTTAACATCAATCTTACGCTCCACGACCCAGTTCGTTTATTGCTTCTTTTCTTCTTCTTTTCCATTTTGATGGTGGCTTTCCTTTTTTCTTTCTCTTCTCTTGTACTTAGCAATTGCGTTGTTGTTATCTGTGTGTCTCTCCCCCAGTTTCTTGTAGATTTTTGGTATCAAATTGTTCTCCTCGCGGCTCCATTTATTGTTAGTTTTTGGAATCATATCTTTATGTTTACGTTCATATCCTTCATCCTCTCTGCTTTAGCCACGTCTCTTATTTTCTTCTGGTTTATTCGTCATTTATTCGTCGTAGTCGTTTATTCGTCATTATTTGTCATTTGGCAATCTATGAATATATCGCTTCCTCTTAGTTTGTTTTAGTATCTTAATATTTACGTTACAGTCCCCCATTTCTACCACGTATTTGTTGTCCGCAATTTGCACGGTGTTGTCGATCTATATCTTTTGTATTTTCTCTTTCAGTTCTTTCATGTCTTCCCTGTTTTGTAATATTTCTTTTCTCATTACTTTTATTTCTTTTAGTAGCTTTCTCATGTCTTCTCTAATTTCTTTCTTGCTTGCTTTTATCTCTTGTTTCAGATCTTGTTGCATCTCCTACAATATATTTTGAAGCGCCCCTATTTGCGCTGTTACAGATGGGATGGGACGAAAATTTTGTATGGGACGAAGTGGGACGGATTTTGATAATCTAGTAAATCTAGTTCGTGCATAATTAATTGCTTTCAAATAAGAATCTTTTTATTTTCTTTTGATTGTATACACAAATTGGCTTCCGAATACAAATCACTTTATTTTTGTTAGCTATTTCTAGAATTTGTTTTCTTTTGCAGCGCATATCTGTTTTTTGTAGGCTTTCGTTTTTCACTACTCGCCGCGGTAGTTTGTCGATTACCGAATCACGCTTTTAACGATTAGATTGAAAATGGACAATAATCCGAAATTATCGTTTATCGCTTTAATATATGTCTAGCTCAGGAGATTTCCGGGATAGCGATGTAGTTCCTGAAAAATCTTCCGATCCGTTTGCGACGACCAAGAATTACTCATTGTCGAAAAACCGAAAAGAAAGTCTGCTGTATGGGAAAAACGGGATGGATGGGACGGGCCGCGCGACCGGTATGGGATGGGATGAATGGGATGGGATGGGACGAAAATTTTAGGTTTGTAGGATGGGACAGTGGGACGAAAATGTGATGGGATGCGCATATCTGTTTTTTGTAGGCTTTCGTTAAGATTTTCACGACTCGCCGTGGTTTGTCGTAGTTTGTCGATTACCGAATCACGCTTTTAACGATTAGATTGAAAATGGACAATAATCCGAAATTATCGTTTATCGCTTTAATATATGTCTAGCTCAGGAGATTTCCGGGATAGCGATGTAGTTCCTGAAAAATCTTCCGATCCGTTTGCGACGACCAAGAATTACTCATTGTCGAAAAACCGAAAAGAAAGTCTGCTGTATGGGAAAAACGGGATGGATGGGACGGGCCGCGCGACCGGTATGGGATGGGATGAATGGGATGGGATGGGACGAAAATTTTAGGTTTGTAGGATGGGACAGTGGGACGAAAATGTGATGGGATGCGCATATCTGTTTTTTGTAGGCTTTCGTTAAGATTTTCACGACTCGCCGTGGTTTGTCGTAGTTTGTCGATTACCGAATCACGCTTTTAACGATTAGATTGAAAATGGACAATAATCCGAAATTATCGTTTATCGCTTTAATATATGTCTAGCTCAGGAGATTTCCGGGATAGCGATGTAGTTCCTGAAAAATCTTTCGATCCGTTTGCGACGACCAAGAATTACTCATTGTCGAAAAACCGAAAAGAAAGTCTGCTGTATGGGAAAAACGGGATGGATGGGACGGGCCGCGCGACCGGTATGGGATGGGATAAATGGGATGGGATGGGACGAAAATTTTAGGTTTGTAGGATGGGACAGTGGGACGAAAATGTGATGGGATGAGTCAGTGACAGAGATAAGTACCACCAGATGGGATCTGGGATGAGAAACCCGTCCCATGCTCATCTCTACTTCGAAGCTTGTGTCTTCTTTCCACTCCTCGCTTCATGTGTTAGTTCTAGTATTCTTTATTTTTTTTTAATATAAACCATAAACTACTAAATTTGTATTTTTAAATGTATGAGTTTAAATGAAAACATGACATTATTGACTATGAATTAAAGCTTGGAGCGTTCACGATGATTACAGCAATATTATTTCACGCTCCACACGCTATTCAGTAATGTCATAATTTTATTCACTAATGTCATACAATTACTGAAATTTATATAATTTTTTAAAACTGTTCCGACGCTAATTTAATAACACAGGAAAAAGTGAAATATTTGCTTAAAATTTTGATCATTTAACTGGATACAGTATTTAATGGAAAACCAGGAAAAACTAATTTCCACCTTTTTAGTGCTTTGTAATATGAGCGTGGGTTTTAAAAAGCTTGTTCTTCTGTATTTTATAAAGATTTCAAATACATAAATACATTTAGGAATTCCAATTGTATGGCGAATGTGAAAATTTCGTTGGAAATCTTTTCTCGATAAGATACATTTATTCGTTTAATAACGAAAAACATATTACATATATAATTCATGAAATTTTTTTAAAAGGGTTTTCTTACGTAGATATTATAATGCCACATATACAGCGCCCCATCGTCGAATAAAAAACGTTTTTCATTATATTACCGCTGCCCTCGAGATATGAAGAAATGGAATAATTTAAATTTTATTTTCTTTCTGTTAGAAATGTATTCAATTCCTTCCGAAAAATCTACATCAAACGAAAAAAGCACCTACCTACACGTGGTAGATTTATTCTTATTTACTTTCTATTATGATTTTCCGAGCAACAATTTAAATGTGTATTGTTATCGTCGGCTGGGAAATTAAAATGGCGGCATAATTGATTTTTTTTTAACATGAAATTGTGTCGCAGAAGGGTTCGGCCACATAGGCCGCAAATGTTGGCTCAATTGGTGGACAACCAAACTCGGCACGTAGCGTACACCCGGGCGTCAGACAATTATTGTTACAAACTCATCAAATTACATTTATATTATCTTATATAATTTGGCTACATTTATCAAATAACTGAAAATATCTTTATAATAATTTATCAAGTACAGATTCTTTATTACAGCAAATATTTACTACTTTCCTAATTAATTTAGTTTTTATTAAATTAGTTTTGTACGTTGAGGAATTTTTTTTAGCGGAAATAAGAAAAAAGTTACAGCTGAGTCAAACAACAGAGAAATAATAACGGAATATCAAATTTAATAAAGTTTACGATGCTTTGCTTCTTTTATTTAAAGTTCTAAAAAGAAAATTTGAAAAAAACTGTGTAGAAATGCATAACTTTTAGAAAAAAAATTCTACACTGCTAAGAAAATGTGTGTCGCTTTATATTGCCTAATTGACATTATTTGTGATAACATTGAAGGAAAAGACCTTACAGTTCTGAGTACATAGATAGAAAAGAACTTGGAGAGACAAATAGCTTACAGATCAATGTATCACACAACAACACCTTCATTATGCATTATTTTTAAAATTGTGTGACAGATTCAGTTGCTGTTCAATGTAGTAACATATTTAATGTAGAAATATTGCTCGCAATGTTAATCTGCAACCATTATACAGTGTTCAAATTTTTGAAAAATACATCAAATCAGGTTTGGAGAATGAAAACGGACGTTTTGAGTGATTTGCGAAAGGAATTTTGCCGGGGAAAAAAGTAGTAAAATGTTTATAAAACCACAGAGAATTGACTTATGTTATGAGATATGTGATGCCGCCGGAGGCAAAAACAAAACAGGGCGAAAATAAAATTACAGGTTTGAGTCGCGGCCATATTTATACCTATCGCGACAAACGTGGCAACATCGGGAGCGCAGATTTTTTCTGCACCAAACTGTCATATCAAATCCGAGCCTTCGCTGAAACTCTAGAGATATTAGAGATAATTGCAGAAAACCGAAAAAATCGCAAAAAATGATATTCTTTGACGTTCTATTGCGATCCGACCGCCGAACTGAACCGGATCGCGGATTCGGTTTCGTAGGTTCTTTCTCTTTGGCTATTCGATGAGGACGAGCGAATCTTTGCAAATACATCCGTGCGGTAAATGTTTATGAAAACCCGGACGTTAGCGGCTGCCGAACCAGAAGTAGATGGAATTTTGCATTTTCTTCTTCTTGGTTCGATGAAAGTCGATGGTATAATACGTACGGTATACCGATTTACCGATTCGCAGAAACCACGAGGTCTCCGCGGTCGATACAAGGAAACTGATCTACAAAAGAAGATCTACAAAAGTGCAAATGATTTTCTGTCCTACAATGGCAGATCTAGAACAGACCGGACCGTGTCATATGTTATACCGATTTGCAGAAACCACGAAGTCTCCATGGCCGATAAAAGGCATTTGGTAGGATGTTAATCCGTATTCAAGAACGCGAGTGGTTGTACACGGGGCAACGAAGTGAAAAATATAGTTAATATAGTTAATAATCTAAGAAAGTGTTTATAAAATTTAAAATGCCAAGAGATTTAAGATTGAACACTATATGTGAAAAATGTTCGGAAAACTGTTATGAACAAATAATTGAATTCATGAATAGTACTGCTTTTGCAGAAATTATTAGTAAAATAATAAGTAAAGAAGTTGAGCCAGTAAAAAGCAAATTAGAGAACTGAATGACGAAGTATTGCTTTTTAAAACAGAAAATCAAAAGCTAAATGATAATTTAAACAAAGCATATTCAAAAACTGTAACATATTACTGTTGAAAATAAAGCAATACCTATTGAGAAAGTCGCCCAACCAAATGCCGACAAAAATATATCGCTCATCGATAAGATAATTCCCGTCGAGCCGGATAAAAACAACACATCAATCGAAAATGAATCAAGTGCCGAGCCAATTCTAAACACAACAAACAAGGAGAATTGACACACTCAGAATAAATATAAAAGAAGAACAATACGTACTAATAAGAGTATAATGGGCACTAACCAAGATAATAATTAAAGCAGTAACTAGATATGCCTATTTGCATATTTCAAAACTGGAAGCACAAACATCGGAAGCCGAACTGGAATGCCGAGATGGAATACTTAAAATTTAAAAAATTTTAATCGGCATCTTGTAAGAAAATGGCATCAAAACGGCCACAATATGCCTCATTCAAAGTAACTGTACCAGCAGATAAGCTAGATGAAGCAAAAAATCTTGAGTTGTGACCAATAAATACCTCTATTAATCGTTTTCTTTCATCATCTAGAGCAGAGCAACACACACAAATAATTACCTAACAAATACTAGCGCATCCGGAAAACAGAGATTATACAAACCCATCCGAATACGACACCAGTTCAGTCTCCAGACCGATTTTGAATATAAAGCAAGCCAAATTTTAAAACAACATAATTATTTTCTTATATATCCAAAACACAAACTGTAAAATATCACAGATTGAAGTTACCCTGCATAATCATAAACCATATTTCCTTTGTATGGCCGAAACATGGACAACATATGATAGACTTTCACAACTAAATATACAGGGATACAAACTAATTGGCCAGTATAATAGGCCAACCTTTAAAGGCGGAGGAGTGGCATTATGGACTAGGTTGTGTCCAGAAATGGATAACGCGGAAATAGAAGACCTAAAAATAAGCCATAAGTCGGTGGAAAAACATATAGAGCTCTGTGGTAATATAGAAAGAAAACAGCGTTACCAAGAACATCATAACATTATATAGACCTCCTACCGGATGTTTTCTAACCTTCGCAACCGTATTAGAAGATATACTAAATACCATATTCTGTAATTCGAAGAAGACTATACTGGTAGGGGACTTCAATATTAATTTCAATGAAACCTTAAAGGAAAGAACTATATTAGAAGACGTACTAATTTCCAGGAACAAGTATATCAATAATACACGCGCCTAGCGGCCAGCAGCTTCTTCTTAAGGTGCCATTACTAGTCTTCTAGTATGGGCAACCTCTTGTGCATACTTGTGGAACGAATCGCAGAATTACTCGTGGTAGTATGCCATTGCTTTACCCGAGGTGGCCACAGCATAGTTCCGTGAAAAATTTCATGGTTTGTCCGGGGATTGAACCCGAGATTTCAGGTATAGCGAGCGGATGCGTTCACCGCTACACACCACTGTGACCAAGCATCACAACAAAATTTTCAGAGGACAATAGAAATAAATTTTTCGAAGCACTTATAAAAGAATCAGGGATCGATATGTACACTAAACAAAACAGTTACGAAAAAACCTTCATCAGTACTTTAAAATACCATTTAGCAACCTGTTTGTCTCTTGTTAGGATAAAACAAACAAAAAATGTGTAAGTCATGGGTAAGTAACCTAGCCAGGATCTTTAGTTCTAAACTAAAGGATTTATATAACTCAGCGAAGAAATACCCTGTATTACGAAAATTTTACCACCTTAGAAAGAAATTTCATTTTAAACTACTATTCCGTGCAAAACAAAGGTTTTAAAATAGAAACCTAGAAAAACCATCCAACAAACAAAAAACGCTATGGTTAATTTTGAATGAACTGTCAAACAAAAATAAATTAAAAGACGAAAGAGGAATTTAACTTAAACTTAATGATACATTCAAACTTAAAACAAACGGAACACAGCCTAAATATATAAATATATTCATATACTCTATAAAAATTATTGCGTCTTTTTAGGACTACCAGTAGTAGTCCTAAAAAGACTCAATAATTGTTATAGAACTCCGGAAATCCTGAATATATTTATATATTCAGGCTGTGTTCCGTTTGTTTTAAGTTTGTATGATAATTTTGCTGTGTTCCGTTTGTTTTAAGTTTGAATGATAATACAAACAAAATAGTTTGTATGATATAACATGGGATGATACATTGATTGAAGATCCACACAGCATGGCCACTACCTTTAATCATTATTTAAAAAATGCAGCAGAATTGGTTACTCTACACATGACAGGAACAAATGCCACATACCAACACATTCCTCACAATCAGCACACTATTTATTTGCCGGTTTTCTGCGAAAGTGAAATGGAAGAGATTATAAGAAAATTAAAAACTAAACAAACCTCAGGCACCGATGGATTACCTTGAAAAATTATGAAAGAATTTAGATACGAACTGTTATCACCAATAACACATATAATAAACCACTCATAGTCCGGTCATTTTAGACAATTGAAATAAAGAAAATTCCGACAGAGCCAAATCTTCGTAGAGACCTTAGGTTTACCACAAGGAATAAAGTGTCAAAAGTCCCTATCAGTCCCATGTGACCTTAGGGACTTCTTCGGAGCCCAAGGTCAAAATTTTAGGTTTTTTGGATTTTTCTCGAAAACGGTAAGTTTTAACAAAAAAGTACCTCAGAGCAAAGTTGTAGATCTTAAAATTCTCTATAAAAAATGGTCCCTATGATTTTTTCTCTAAGACCCACTATTTCCCAGATATTGCGCTTGTAAAAATCATGTTCTACATAGTATGCACACATATGCCACGTATATACATATTTAGGTACTCAAGCAAGCAAACATGCCTACTCGTGTCTCTTTTATGTATACATTATACTATTCTAAGAAAATTTACTCTAAAATGACCGCCGGTCCCTTACCGAATTCCCTCTACTTGAATAACATCTGGCCTTGAAAAACATCTGCCTATTCTTTTGTCCATGTGGTCTCGTTCACGTATACCTGCTTCTTTTAGTGTTGAACGAGCAGTTCGAGTGACTATACGTATTTATTACAAGGGTCTACTATTGAAGTTAGTGCTGATTAATATTTAACTAAATGTCACAATTTTGCTTTATTTGTAATAAACTTTTGACTGAAGATGAAACTGTTGTGGTCAGTCGTGGAATGCCAACTTTAATCGATGCAAGTGTCGCGAGAAGTGATGAGTTTTCTGATTATTTAAGAAGCCAAAAGTCCGTTACAATTCACGTGGATTGCAGAAAATCATATACCCGGAAAACTTCAATCTCTGCATCAAAAAGACAACGTGAGGAAGAACAGGCCAGTACTTCAAAAGTAAAGAATCCAGCTTTTGTTTTAAGAACCACTGCTTATTTTGTGGCGATGAAGCGGATGAAGAAGCAGAAAAGAAGAAAGTGAAGATTTATCGCCGAAAAATTCATAAAGTTTATACACTTACATTCAAAGGTTCCATTTTAAAATTAGCTAAAGATCGTTCTGATGATGTCAAAAGCTGTCTTTGCGCGTATTAATTTTCAGTATGATTTAGTTGCTGCTGACGCTAAATACCATGACAGTTGTTACAAATCCTTCCTGAGACCTAATACTGGCGGTAAAATTGGCCGTCCTCAAAGTGAGGCTACAAACTCTGCAATGGAGGAAATTTTCAATTTCATTGAAAGTAGCGATGACTGCCAGTTTTCGTTAGATGAACTGTTTGCCAAAATGTAGCTTTAGAAAACGGGATTATAAAAATACGATTGAAATTAAAGTATGGTAGTAGAATTATTATTACAGAGAAGCCTGGAAAATTAACATTTATTTGTTTTGTAGACAATTACCAAGACATTTTAAGTCAAGCCTGGTCTGAAAACAAAAACTTGAATGAAAAGGAAAAACGGTGGAAAACTTTAAAAGCTGCGGCAGAAATTATTCGAGAAGATATTCAATCTTGTATGTTTGATAATGCTATGTACCCGCCACCGGGTAGAATGTTTGAAGATATAAATAACGATATTCCCGAATCATTAACTTTTTTTTGGGACAAATCATTCTTAAAAATAAGCGTCATGATTTGGATCATTTAAATATAGTTTGCACAAATATTAGTCATAGCATAATGACTATTTTTTGCAATTGCAAGAAAGGTTGTAGTGCCAAATGTGGCTGTAAAAAAGTAGGGTTGAAGTGTTCTCCAGCGTGTACCAATTGCCAAGGTGTCTCTTGCTCAAATGTTCAATTAAATACAAGAGAGGAAGATTCATGTGATTTTGATGAAGAGACAACTGATTCATCTTCATTTGAACAATTTCTAAGCGTTCATCAACAGGAAGGAGAAGAAGAAGAACAAGAAGAAATTGAAGAAAACATGATTGTTGAAGTTGAATATGAAGAGTATGAGTCAGATTAAAGTAATAAAAAAAAGTAAGAACGACAGTTAAACTCAGTAATCCATATCAATAATCTTCATACTATTAAATAATTATTGTTCCTAAAAATAACGTCATAAAGGTTCGCGGAATAGGCCTACCGGGGATACCACGTTAAAAAAAACGCGCCGAGTACACTACCTCACAGGTGGTGTGGAAATGTGTGCATATTATGTAGAACGTGATTCTTACAAGCGCAATATCTGGGAAATAGTGGGTCTTAGAGAAAAAATCATAGGGACCATTTTTATAGAGAATTTTAAGATCTACAACTTTGCTCTGAGGTACTTTTTCGATAAAACTTACCGTTTTCGAGAAAAATCCAAAAAACCTAAAATTTTGACCGTGGGCCCCGAATATGTCCCTAAGCTCACATGGGACTGATGGGGACTTTTGACACTTTATTCCTTGTGGTAAACCTAAGGTCTCTACGAAGATTTTGCTCTGTCGGAATTTTTTTTATTTGATCACTATTTTTATGTCTAAAATGACCGGACTATCATTCTCTACGGAAGAAGTTCCGACTGTTCTAAAAACATCATTAATAATTTCTATATACAAATCTGGCGAAAAAGACATCAAAAACTATAGACCAATATCACTGCTATCTGTATTATCGAAGATATTTGAATATAGTATGCTGAATAGGCCAAAACCATTTGTAAACACATACAAGTTAATTCCTGAACAGCAGCATGGATTCCAAAAAAATAAATCTACGGAAACAGCCTTTATAAAAAAATATTGGAAGAATTCGATTGCGGAAAATGGCATTTTCTGCCATTTCGCCAAGGCATTTGATTGTGTTTCATATAGTCAATTGATTAGCAAACTTAACATCCATGGTATTAGAGGGAAGGCAGGTAACTGGATACAATCATACCTCAAGGACAGAAGACAGGATAGCTAAAGGAAGCAAAAGTGCACATTTTCCACCCCTGAGCACTCGCATTGAATCACCACAAGGCAGTGTACCCTCTCCGTTACTTTTTTTATTATACTTAGCGGATATAACCGAGTATATAGCGGAATATCACTGCACTCTATACGCAGTTGATTCCAGCAGCATTATCTCTCACGGTGATCAGGTAGATAATAAAGTATACGCAAATATACTGCTGGAATCCATAAATACAGGGTATACAGCGAATAACTTGTTCTTGAACGGTTCGAAAACAAATTATATGATCTTTAGACCACAGAGAAGGTCTTAGAAGATTGTAAAGCAATATCATTAAAAATGGAAAATATTGAATTAAAGCAAGCCAACCAAGTTAAATTTTTAGGAATATACGTAGAAGATACTTTGGGGTGGACAAATCACATAAATTACACCATAAAAAAAAATTTACAAGAAAGCTTATTTAATAAGATTAATAAAATTTGTCAGCTATCGTAACGATATATTACGCAGAAGTCTAATCAATCTTAAAGTATGGAATCTTAGTATGGGGCTCATCAACATACGCTAAACAACTATTTATTGCCCAGAAACGAGTAATAAGAGCTATTAAGAGAATTGACGTTAGAGAGTCCTGCAAATCCCACTTCCAAATATTAAAATTTTTAACATTACCATCACTCTTTGTACTAGAAATGGAATGTTTCATACATAGGTAAAAACATCTCCAAAAACTCGCTAGAGACCAACACAATTACTTCACAAGGAGACATTCAAATCCATACCCTCCAAGGGTAAATCTCTCGATCTGCAAAGGGCTGTCCCAATTGGGGATAGAGATATTCAATAAGCTACTGAAAAAAATTAAAGAGGACTGTAACTACCAGTGCTTCAAAAAACAATTAAAAGAACATTTAATAGGCAGATCGAGAACATCCGCAGACCGGACCGTGTCATAGGCTATTAAAAGTTGAAACAAGTTCGTAACTGACAAAGTTATCGCAAAATAACGAAATTCGCATTTTGCGTCCCACCTTGGAGGGCCTTGCGAATTTTTCCGAATTTTTTTCACGGTGTCCTTCCACCGGGAATTGACCACATTCCGAAGGGAAGTTTGCCCATTTCGTTTCTGAGGTACATCCCCCTAGGAGCCCTACGATAATACTTTGCGCGTCATATTTTATCTGTCTTTCAACTTTAGCAACTTCTACCGCCCCAATTCGAAAATTTCAACTCTTTTGCAACAGTTATGAATATCGCTTCCTGGACGGCTGCGGTTCGGTAGGAGAGAATTTTCGAAAAATCCTCAAATTTCTGGTTCGTCAAAATCGGAATTCTCTTGCCACGACATTTAGGATGCAACGAAAAATATTAACCGGCGACATCAACATATTTCCGCATTTTCAGTTGCAAATTACGTCGCTAGACGATTCCAATTTTCGATTTTATTCTACATTTTCTATAACGAAAATACACCAAGAAAACACATCGGCGCTATTGGCGGGACGCAGTCAGTTGAAAACAACTACGACTGCGGAAAATGAGTTTTTTTACCAATTCTGATTCGGAATAGACATGCGTAAATCAGACGTTTATCGATAATTTTGATAAATTTCATGATTCGGCCGCTAGCCGTTTCATAACACGATTGAATTACTGCATTATCCCATATAAACATGTGTAAATTGAGCATATACGCATAAACCATGATCAATTTGCTGTAACGTGAAGCGTGAACTAAATTCAAGGAAGCGAGGACTAGAAGAGGCGCTCTAAATGGGTAAGAATAGCAAAGACTATAGGAAATCTACAATCTGCAAGGTTTTGCTAAGAATATCCCCTTTCTGCTTTACAACATATTTGAAAACCCATTATTCCTCCAGCGTCCGCGGCGATGGTGGAGAATTCCAATTTTGTCAGGTAGTACTTCTTATAGATACCCATGATCAGTGAATATTTCATTGAAATTCTCCAAATGTTAATACATTTTTGCAATTTTTTATTATTTTGAATTGTTCGGTTTTGGTTAGAATACCTAATTAACAAATCTGGAGTCACTAAAAAAATCGTCTAAATAGATTTCACTCCAAGTGGAACAATTACCGTAGAGAAAGGAGGAGAGAAAGGATCAGACGATGAAATCACTGTGTCAGTTTTGCAAAATATTTTGTCAATCGTTGGTAGCATCCCCACCAAATCAAAGCGGAACTGATGGAAATAAACTCCAGCAGGTAAAGTTTGAAAATTGTAAGAAATATATGAAAAATTATATCAGTTCTGCAAATATCGTTCATTTTAATATAGTAATTAATATTTTGGTATCTTCACGGTCGATATCCTTGACACAGATATTTTTTAATGAAGGAGTTCATATTTAAAAATTTTAAATATTTATTTTGTCCTTCTACAATATCTTCAAGATTCTACATACTATTCCATCCTTACAACTAAAACTCACTGTTCAATCGTACATCGATTGCAAAAATTGTTATCTCGATCTATCGTCTTTGTGGTCTCACTTCTATCAGAAATAATTTAAATCGAGGGGCGAGTTGCAACATTAGTTCTGTGTCTCTGAAAGAAATATACACTTACACTTAGAAGTTCATGCTGAAGACCGAGGATATTATATTTTCTGATCTATAGAGAAATATACAGGGTGATTCAGGAGGAAATGGTAAAAGTATTTTAAAGACATGTCCAAAAATAAGCAAAAATAAGCAAAATAAGCTCATATGTTCAAGTCCGATTTTCATTTGTTTTAGAATAAATAGGTTTTTAAAGTTAAGTCAAGTTAAATTTGACAACGTTGTTCTAAATGCCAATATGAAATAAATTGTCATTTTATTGTCATTTATAGCGCGGGATGAGCTACTAGGTCGCATTCATAATGCTGCGGCGTTAATTAGAGGGAATCATCGTTCACTGAAACTCGCTACCAGGTCCATTTATAAATTCGCAAATAAATGTATCGAAATGGGTGGTGGAGTTTTTGAAAATTTGTAAGTTCAATAGTACATTTTCCTTTAATTTTATAAATTACTATTGTTCAAAATATCTATGAAACGAATGAAAATCGGACTTGAACATATGAGCTTATTTTGCTTATTTTTGCTTCTTGGACATGTCTTTAAAATACTTCCCTTTCCTCCCGAATCACCCTGTATAAGAAGCGAGTATTGGTTCAGTGCTTAAAGAACCTCATTTTATGGCAACTCCCTTTTAATTACTGTATTCATCATTTAATTATCTTCATTTATGAAACTACTTTTAAACTACAAATTTGCCATACCAAACCAAATACTGTTTCAACAATAGATAAGCTCAAATTGCTATTTCCAGATAGATTAAAAAACAAATTCCTGCACCCAAATTTTTCACTTGTCACTTAATTTAGAAATCAATCATTACATAAGACATAGCATAACATAGGAAATAATATAAATGTAAGAAAATTAAGTAATAAACATATTTTCACTATTCTAATAGATACTACTAGAAACTATTCTACTTTCTCTCAATTTGTCTCTTTTCTTATTAACAAATAAACTTAACTTTAAATTTATAAACAAGTCGAAATTACAGGTTAGACACTTACTATAACTAAAAAAATTTGCCTCGTTTTGCTCTAAAAAAACAAAACCAAAGTTAAATCATTTATCAGGACAGGCACTCTTGAGTCAGTATCAAGGACAGTTTCATGTTCATTTAGATTTCCATAAATGACTATTTGCTAGTTGTATGAATCGGTTCAAATTCAAATGCAAATTAATTTATTGGCCAGTTTAATGTATATAACGAATACATAAAGGCAAGTCAATAATGCAAGTTAAATCTTACAACATAAATCGAGATAGTCTTCAATTGTGTATAGGAACTTCGCCACAAGGATGTTTCTCAATGTTTTCTTAAATATTTTGTACGACGGTTCCTCGGTGAAAACTAATGGAAGCAAATTATACAGTAAATGCCAAATATGTGTTGGTCCTTGTTTTTTGTGTATCCAAATTTTTGGTCATGTTTTTCATCATCATCATGTTTTTGTGTACATATCTCGTTGTTTTAAGCATATACAAACCTTGAACGGCTAACAGGTTTAGTTCTTCAATTTATCAGTCTCAATAGAAATATTCATAACATATACACATCTCTCCATTTAAAAGATGATAAATTCCGTTTTATCTATTTTCTTGTGTAGTTTTTTTACAGAGAACCAGTTAGTAAGTCATAAGGAAGCCTATTAGCCAATAGCAATGATTATTGTAAACTAATTCTTGAGATTATAAAAGTGGTAACATCAGCATATAGTGTGCTGAAAAAACTATTTGTCTAAGGGATAAAGTCGACCAAATTTAGGATAAATAACTTCGGCGCTTTCACGCCTTTTCAGGGCTTCCTTGGGGGATCCCTGTGCAAGACACTATTTTTGAGAACTCAGACAGAAAGAATTCGAGCGTATTTGTACGTATTGTGTCCGGTTTCTTAGATAAGATTGTAACCACGTACCCGCTTTCCCTATTATGCCACATCTGTATAGTTTATTATACAGATAAAAATGGTGATTTGGGAGGAAATGGAAGTATTTTAAAGACATGTCCAGGAAGCAAAAATAAGCAAAATAAGCTCATATGTTCAAGTCCGATTTTCATTTGTTTCTAAGATAAATAGTTTTTTCTTTTTGAAAAGTTAATTAAGTTAAACTTGACAACGTTGTCCTAAATGTCAATTTGAAATAAAATATTAATTAGGCACATAAAAATTGAAAGTTTGTCTTAAAATTGACTAGTTTTTTTTTGACTTGTTTTTAATTGATAAAAGTAGTTGTTTTACGAGATTATAAAAATGCCTCATATTTTCAGTCATACAGAATATGCAGATATGGTGTTTGTATATGGATTTTCTAATGGTGATTCTGTTCGTTCAGTAGAAGAGTATCGACGTCGTTTTCCTAATCAAGGAATTCCTAATAGGCAAGCAAGTGTTTAAAACTGTTTTTACACATGCTAGCAAAACTGGAATATTCCCAAGTGTACGTATTGTTTCTGAAAAACAGCAAGCGGTCGGTTTGGAACTTGAAGAAGATATTCTGGATGTTGTAGAAACTAATCCTGGCATAAGTACAAGTCGCATTGCAATCCAATTTGAAATTTCACAAACGATGGTTTGGAAAACATTAAAACGGCAAGGTTTAAACGCTTTTCATCTGCAGAAAGTACAAAATCTTCAAGAAGGCTATTATCCATTAAGACTACAATTTTGTCAATGGATTCGCGAAAACAAAAGGTTACTCAAATGTATTTTATTTACTGATGAAGCTCATTTTACTCGAGATGCAATTAACAATTACCATAATAATCATCAATAGTCGGACGAAAATCCCCATGCCACGCAAGAACACAATTTCCAACATCGGTTTAGTATTAATGTATGGTGCGGAGTTCTAAATGATCAATTGTTTGGTCCTTTGGTATTGGATGGCCGTTTTACTGGGGAAGGTTATTTACATTTTTTGGAAGACAATTTAGAGGAAATATTGGACGAAGAACCATTAAATATTCGACGACGTATTATCTTCCAACATCATGGAGCACCTCCTCAAAAAACCTCCTCATTATGCAAATATTGTGGGTAATTTTCTAAATATCCATTTCGGCGACCGCTGGATTGGCAGAGGAGGCCCTTGGCCACTGAGATCACCGGATCTCACTCCCCTAGATTTTTGTCTTTGGGAATGGATGAAGTCATTAGTTTATTCTATGAAAGTGGACACAAAGGATGCGCTACTAGATCGCATTCATAATGCTGCGGCGTTAATTAGAGCGAATCATCGTTCACTGAAACTCGCTACCAGGTCCATTTATAAACGCGCAAATAAATGTATCGAAATGGGTGGTGGAGTTTTTGAAAATTAAAGTTCAGTAGTACATTTTCCTTTGATTTTATAAATTACTATTGTTCAAAATATCTATGAAACGAATAAAAATCGGACTTGAACATATGAGCTTATTTTGCTTATTTTTGCTGCCTGGACTTTAAAATACTTCCATTTCCTCCCGAATCACGCTGTATAGATGGGAAAGATCAACGACCTTCAAACGCTACTGAAGACACAATATACACAAAGGAACTTGGATCACGATATTTATCCATCCTAACCCAGATCAGCACCAATCAGAAACTCCATCTTCTACAATGTAAAAAAATGTTCATTCACTAACCTATCCACCTACAATCTATCGCCAACAACTCCAAATTTCGTTCCACCGTCAAGCCGTATTTCCTAGAACGACCCTACCACACCACCAAGTTAGTGTATGCAGTACTGCAGAATTGTTCGGTAATCGCTAGTTTCCGTATCTGTCCGTTTTGTTTCTGTCTATTTGGAACCGCACACAAACACACATATATTAGTCTCAGCTAACCACACTCAACGAGTAAAAAATTCTTTTTTTTACGATTATCTTTTTCTTTTTGTTATGTTTTGTTTTAGTTGTAATCGATTTATTTTGCCTGTGTTTTGTCCACAGAAATGATGTATTTCTTATTGACAATAAAGTATTATTATTATTAATAAAAGTTTGATTTTCTACGCAGATTATCAAATTGATAGAATCCGACAAATATCAATACATTTTCCAATTACCCCTCAAAATATTCAAATTCATCCCCGAAATAATTAAATTGGAACACGCGCTACATCAGAAATACTGCTGTACAGATGTCGATCAACACGGAAATTATTCCCGTCGACTCAAGATTGCATAGCATATCATTCTCGCCTCTAAGCCAATTTGTCATCCAACGCAATTGTGAACATTTTCTATTGATCACACTCACTGACTGCAATTATTTTATATAAAATTTTATGTATTTATTCATTTGCAGCCAAATGGCTCTTATTTCCTTTTTGTGAGCCCTTCTAACAGGAATGTGTGTTGCCTAGAGTGAATAGACCACTCTCTCATGGCTAGTTTTACATTACCTATTCAAAACTAAGCACGATCTCGTAAATTACAAGAATCATTACAAGTATGTAATCGAAGAATTGATGAATTTAAACAAATGGGACACAATTTAAACAAATATGATGTATTTGACGACTTCCCGACATTATTGTTCAAACTGTAATAAATTAACACCATAGACTAATGTGAATATCAACAAATCCTGGATTAATTTTTTTTATAAAGATTAGCAAATTGGATGATTTCGAAAACCCGTCGAAAGTAACATTTAATAATTATCACTAAACAATCTGATTGCATCCCAAAATAGTGAAATTGGAGCAAAATGAAGAGAAATACAGTACTGTCCAGCCGAGAGTCGATATAGAAATTATCCCGGTCGACTCAAAATTGCACTTTTGATGTCATTAGTGTAGGCAATTTATATAGCTAATAAAATGTATTTTTGTGTTCTAAATTTTAAATCGATTGCAGCGTTTGTACAGTTTTGTCCAGCCTTATCCAATCTTGTCCAGTCTTGTACGGTCTTGTGTAGTCTTGTCCAGTCTTATCGAGCCTTGTCTACTTTTGTCCAGTCTTGTTCAGTCTTGTCCAATTTTGTCCAGTCTTGTCCAGTCTTATCCAGTTTTGTCCAGTCTAGACCACTCTTATCCAGTCCTGTCAGTCTTGTTCATCATTGGCCAGCCTATATACCCTTTCAGTCGTGTCTACCTTTGACGGTCTTGTCCACTTTTGTTTTATCTTGTCCCGTTTTGTCTGGTCATAACAGGTTTCGTATGCGCTTGTCAAGCTTTGTCTTGTATTGTATTGTCTGATATTTTCTGGGCTTGTCGGACATTGTATTGTTAGGGGTTGTCCAGTCTCGTCGAATCTTATCAAGTTTTGTCTAGTGTTGCTCCATCGGATCCAGTCTTCTCTAAGAACCAAAAAAAGGTCAAAGTTTTCTAGTATTAGAAAAAGTTTGTGTTTTAAACGTGACCATATTTTTTTTTAAATATACGCGACCCCCGTATCGTATCCGTCATATTTGTTTAATAAAACAACAGGTTTGACAAAATATGTTTTAGAAGAATAGTAATGATATTTTGTATTGTAAGTATTAATTATTGATTGAGCTTACATTTTCTTAACAAGCGTTATAATTCTTGGTTGAGTTTGCGTCAATCTCATGTTAATCTGAAACATTCAACTAATTCCTGTAGTTTGTCTTGATTTACAGAAGAGTTGAAAATCCACTATTGCAGAGGCAAGTAGAAGCAAATGCACACTTTGGCACTATTCGAAAAGAAAACATGGAAACTTTAGGATACGAATGATGCATTGCACACCAAAATTGAGCTATTAACGATTTTTACGCAAAGATGTCACGTGCTGAAGAGTCATTTCGCAGCTCGAAAAATGCATCCTGAACTTCATCGGGAATGTCCGTAACGTCTAAAGATATCCGAAATACTTTTTGAAGTAAGATTAGCGGTCATGGGTAAGATGATGGTAAGATGATGGTCAAGATGCCGCTAATAATTTAATCTCTTAGATTTTCTACAATTCCCAACTGTGTCTTGGTTTCTTCAGTTTTGATGCAAAGAAGTTCAAATCAAATCAAATATTTATTTATCCCCAGATATAAGTAATTTACATATAGGACACGTCACAGAAATATAGCAAATAAAGTGAAATACTTATAATTAAAAAAAAAAAATTGAAACTTAGTACATATATAGATCCTCCTATGGCAAACAAATACACACACATATATACTTATATATTTGTAAATATAAAGGAACTATGAATCTGAATAAAAGTCTTAAAGTATAGAAACACTTTTCAATTAAATATAATTTAAGTTTCCTTCTGAACACTTTATAAGTCTTTTCTTCTCGGATTGTAGTTGGTCTGCTTCTGATTGGTCCGAGATTATGGCAATATCTCGAATTGTGTTTATGTCGTTCCACTACGGTGAAAACTTTATTTTTGTTTTTAAATATGTGGCACGCCGGTTCCCATATGTATATGGAGGGTACTGTTAAAATATTTAGTTTTCTTTAAAAATGGTCTATATGATGTGAATATATTGATATTAGCTAAAGCTCTAATGACTCGCTTTTGCGACAGGAAAACCTTTTGTATAAGTGAAGAAGCTCCCCATAGTAATATGCCATAGGTTAAAACCGACTGAAATTCGGCATGGTATACAGACAGAAGGGCCTCTTCGCCCAACGTTTGACACACTTTTCTAATTAGGTAAGCCTTGCTGTTTAATTTTTTGATGATACTATCCGCCTTTATTTTCCACGTCAGGTGATCCTCTAAGTGGATGTCTAGAAATTTTTCTACCTTGGTTCTCTTTAATCGAACGTTACCAATTTGTAAAGGGAGCTCATCGGTAGGTTTCCTTCGGTGACATTGGAAAACCATATAGCTGGTCTTTGGCAAATTTAGATGTAGGTTATTTGCGCAAAACCAGTTATGTAGCTCTTTTAGTGTTTTATTTGCTTCAAGTATAGTTTCTAGTTGAGAAGCCTTCGAGATTACGATAGTAGTGTCGTCAGCATACAAAGTGCAATGATTACCACCGATGTGTTGAGCCAGATCACCCGCATATAAAGAAAATAATATGGGTGCTAGAATGCTTCCTTGAGCAAGACCAATTTTTATATGATTAGGTTTTGATACACTTGTTATTCCTGCATTATCAACTTTGACATATTGTTGTCTATTGCTGAGAAAAAAATGATACTAATACCTTATGAATATAAATTTTCTAGCAATTTGTCGTGACCAACACAATCAAATGCTTTGCTAATGTCGCAGATAATACTGACAGGACACTTTCCGTAATCAACCTCATTGATAATATTTTCGTAGAAATCGGTTAAAACATTAGTCGTTGATTTATCTTTACAGAATCCAGGTTGATACTGTGGAATTAAATTGCATTTGAAAATAAATGGCATTAGTCTGTATTCCATGCAATATTCTAAAATTTTGGACAGACATGACACTAACGTAATTGGTCTATAATTATTAGTACGATCTTCTTTTTTAAAAATGGGAATAACTGTTGAAATTTTTAAAATGTCTGGCACTTTTTCTGTAGAAAATGAGCAGTTAATAATATTAGTAATAGGCTCAATAACTTCATTGTGCCGTTCCTTGAGTAAACTACTTGAAATAGAATCCGGACCGCAACTAGATTTATTTTTTAGTTTTTTTTTTAAATAACAGACATTTCTGAAGTGCTAAATTCCTCTATATATATATATATATATATATATATATATATATATATATATATATATATATATATATATAGAGAGAGAGAGAGAGAGAGAGATTTTTCGTTAAACATTATGTGTTCATCAATTGGATCAACTGAAGGAATGTCTTTGATTATCAATTCCGGCGCGGTAATAAAATGTGCGATCAGCTGCGATGCAACTGAGCCAGGATCTTTTATTAGATTATCTTGATCTTTTATGAAAATATGTTGCATAGATCTTACCTTATTATCGAATTCGGTAATCGTTTGCCATAGAGTTTTTTGTGTATTTGCTGACCTCTATTTTATTATTATAGAAATTTCTTCTAGTTGTAAGCAGTAGACGCTGATGCATTTTTGTCTGTGCGATGTATATATCTTTTAATGCAAGATGTTGCTTGACATATTGACCTTGGATAACATACAGGTCTTTTAGCTGTTTACAAGACCGTTAAACTTTTGTTGTTATCCAAGATTTGGTTTTGATTTTGATTTTCCTAATTGGACAAAATTTGTTTATATAACACTGCATCATTTGTATAAAGGCAGTTTATAAATCTTTATCATCACAGTCAGCTACATAGTATATATTTGTCCATGATTCTTTTTGTAGGGCTTTTTGTAGATTGGCTTTATTCTCTGCGCAGAAGTTTCTTGCGTAACGGTACAATTGTTTTGTTTGCCACCGTTTCAAGAAACACCTATCAATAAATATTTGTGGTCCGAAAATATGCAGTCCTCTACTGTAATCGGAGCTGTAAGGTTTAGCTTCGTTAGTAAATTGTCGATAGTACTCGAAGATGATTTAGTAAGCCTGGTTGGCACTTTGTATTCCAGCAACTTTGTATTCCAGCCCATACGCTTGAAGTAGGTTTATTAGGTTTTCTTTTGCTATAGATTCGTATTCAAAGTGTATATTGAAGTCACCTACAATAAGGATATCTTGATATTTCTGATATAATTTATCTAGGATTTCCTCGAGTATTAATATGAATAGGGTAGAACAACCTGCAGGTGGTCTATATAAAGTTATTATTGCCTTACTCTTTCTTCCTGATTTCCAGGAGGCTCCACATACTTCAAAAACTTTTTCAATCGACTTGTTTGCAATGTCAATCCTTTGGCAGTTATTGAGGCAAGATGCCTTGGCCCAAAAAGCTATACTTCCTCCAATTGACTTCTCTCTACAAAATGAGCTAATTATCTTGTAGTTTGGCAGAGCGATTTGTTAGACTAGATCAGTGGACAACTAAGTTTCTGCCAAGCATATGGGGCATGGGGCATGTTGTTAATATCTCAAGATGAAGCAGTTTTTCCTTGACGTTTTGAGAATTTAAAAATAAAATTATATATTCCTTAATATTATTTCTTAATTCAGATGAATTTTCTACTTCATCTGACAGTTTTTGTGTTACTATTATGTGTTTTAGACTATCTGTGGAATTTTCTCTAGTCTTATTAACAAATTGTTAACAAAAGTGTGTCGAGGCCAGATCTCTAGATTTTTGACATTATCAAAATATTCGAAAGGTACCGAAACCTTAAATGAGGAGTACTCCTCTGGGTGCCTCGATAACAGTTTTTTACAAATTATTTGTTTAAAGTTTTTCTTCTCTAAGTATGCGATCACCTCTTTTTCTGTAAGCTGCGGATGAAGACGGTAAACGTGCAGGTGTTGATAACGCACGGCCGCTCAAATTTCAGTTGCGTCATCGTTCGCACCATAAATTGTATTCGTTTTCCTGGATCCTCTTGAACGGCGACGTTGGATTTCTCATGTGTCGGTGGCTTTATTTATCTCTGTCTGGGCTGCATCCTTGATCTGTGTTTTATTTCTCACTTGTGTTTTATTAACTTTTTTTGAGTTGTCACGATCTTCCCTGGCAGCGTTTAGTATTTTGGTGTTACCTGCCTGATAAGACTCCCGATATCATCCACAGTCGCCGTAGAACATTGTTTTTGTCACACATTTGGAATAATTTGTGGATTTTCCCGCTCAGGAAAAACTTGAAGGTGCAATAACTTCTCGTTTTATTTCGGTTACGGCTTCCACTTTCTTAGTTAGCTCTGAGAAAACTGATAATAATGGTTGAACCTCCTTTTTTATAATTTCTGACATGAAATTTTCGAACTTACTACTCTTTAAAAAAGTGCCTAAGATTTCCAAATGTTTATAGGAAGGGATATTAGATCTTAACTCTCTCCCACCCATGATTAAAGTTCTTTATAAATAACAGATAGAATTAATAATATAAACTATTCAAACATAAAAACTTTCCAAGATTTACTTTACGGGGCAAGTTATGTAGCTTTTATTAGAATTCACGGATATTAACTTTGAATTGAATAATGTGCCTTTCTTTATCGTGAAGTTTCAAAATATAGCTTGTTTAGCTGATTTAGTAGGTACATCAGATAAATAAGCGACTACTCCCTGAATCTAATAGCCATGTTTCCCTTCAGTATAGTGAAGGGATTGACGGATTATTCGTTTTTGTGTCTTTAATATATTTGAGAGCTCTGACGACGCTCCACACACAATTATTCCATAAGCAATTTTAGATTCAATCTCAGCATAGTAAAAATTTAGTAGTTCCAGAATATCTAGGAATTTTTGTGCAGTCTTATTAATGTCCAGTATTATTAATGTCCAGTCTTATGCAGTTTTGTCCAGTCATGTCCATTCTTGTCCAGTCTTATCTACTTTTGTTCAGTCTTTTCCAGTCTTGTTCAGTCTTCTCCAGTTTTGTCAGACTGCAGTAAAATATTGTTCAAAATTATATCTGTATAGGGATTGACCCTAGAGTGACTGTCCTGATAAGTGAGGCAAACTGAAGCAAAATTGTTTAGTTGAAATATAAGTTCTGAGAACAGTTTAATTTGGTTTATCATTTTCAAATTCGAAGACTTAGCCAACATATTTTTTTTTCTTGATAACCAACGGGTAGCACTGCAGAGAAAAAAAACTTTTTTGATCCGAGTCCATATATTTGCATAATTTTTTTGGTTAGACGGGTATTGAGAGCACAAAATTTTATGTAATTGACAACTGTCACCCAATAGTACTTCCTGCGTACTTACTGCAAAGGCTTTGGAGCATCTTGGTAGCAAGGCCAATTTGGTGAATCATGTAGTATAATCCCATTTCTTGAAGTGCAAGCTCTCTATCTTTTGACTAAAAGCCCGATTTCGATACAAGCATGGCTGGTGCTCAATCGATACACACTCCACACAAGTTTTTCCAATGTTACCCATTACTTTCAAAGAATTATATTTTTTCATCTCCTTGACTCCCCTTCACATTTCGTACTAGTTTTTTGTGCTCTACAAAACAGAAACCTTTCTTGGTGTCGTCCTAGTGAATATATCTCACAAAAATGAGTAATTGGGAACTTGAACTAACATTGGTTAGTCAAAGAAAGGTAAAACCTTTATTTCACATTAAAATTCTATTCTAATCATTTCTAAGGACATGAAATTCGTATGTGAATTGTGTTATTAAACAAGGCTATATTACGCATTTTAATTTTACTCGCTTCTTCAATATTCATGGTTTGGTGTGAGTTTCTGCAATTGTATGCGTGTTTTGCAACTTCCATATCAATTTTATATGATGACTTAATTACAGCTTCGCCTTATTGTGAAAACGGGGTTGTCACAGGTTGTCTATACGCAGTGAAAAGAGCTGTGCCTCTAGGAAGTATACTAGCACCAACGCTCTGCATATTATACACGGCTGATTTAGTTGAATATATTCAAGGAAGTTATTGCACTCTATATGCAGATGATGCAAGTTTTCTGTTCTCTTTCTTCCGTTCTTCAATAACTTATTTTTCAACTTCCAACAAGAAAAAAGGGTTTATTGTGTTTCAAACATAGAGCGGAATATGCAGATAATATAACCATTAGCTCTAACAATCTCGAATTAAATAGAGCTAATGTAACTAAATATCTTGGTGTATGTATTCAAGAAAATTTATCGTAGCACATTTATATAAAAAAAATGTGCAAATCACTAAATAAAAAAGCCTATTCTTGAAAAAATTCCTAGATATTCTCGAACTACTAAATTTTTACTATGCTGAGATTCAATCTAAAATTGCTTATGGAATAACAGTGCAGGGAGCGACGTCAGAGCCATCAAAAATATTAAAGACACAAAAACAAATAATCCGTGTCCTGCGAGGTCTACCTACATATGCTTCGTGCAAACAACATTTCATTGACCTAAATGTATTAAGCGTCTTCAGTACATTTTGGCATTAACATGCTACATTCATAAAAACAAAATAAAATACGCCCAAAAATATGGACAAGCATAATTATTTTACCGAAGGTAACCTCATATTTTCCACTCCAAAATAAAGGTAGCTTATTTGTAGTAAGACTCTATATGTTCATGGGATTTTTATTTATAATAAGCTTCGTTTAAGACTTACGGAGGAAACTTCCTTCAGACGATTTAAAAAGGATAGTAGTACATATTAATCATTTTTTGTGGTGGAATAATGATGGAGATGGAAATTTATTTGAGGTTGGAATAGTTGTTTGAGGGTAGAATAGTTTTTTTGGGGTGGAATAGTTGATGAGGATGGAATAATGTGGAGAATTTAGTGTTGCACGCCACTGGCAACGCTAAAAGAGCCTCATAGTTTTCTTTCTTGGAATTTTTCTGCCGCTTGGCGGTATGCAACCCAATCTTAGTGGTGATGGTGATACCTGGAAAATTTAAAGGTGCACGGCATTGGCGCTTTCATCGTCACATGCTGTCGCATGTGGTAGACTATGAATTTTCAATGTGCTGCCAGATTATGCCAATGAAATCGCTATAGAAAGCGTTGCAAAACAATAGAGTTTTTGAAAGAATATTGCATTCAAATCCCACTCTTTTTTAATATAACACAATTCTGTGCGCATGATTGAAGGCAGTAGAGTCCCATAATATTTGGATAAAAAATGTATATTGCCACATTTTCCTCATTTTGGATCGGAAGTTCGCGCTGCCGCACGTATGTGGTCTTGATTTATCTGTCGCTTCGCGGTGTGCAACCTAATCTAACCTGGGTTAAACCAACGCTCCTTGCCACATTATCATACTTTCGATCATTCGGTTTAGTCACAAAAGTAAAAAAATACCCCCTTCCTTGAATTTCGTTTCTTTATTTATATGGTTTAACTGGAGAACGCGGTTGGAGGTTTGCAAAAGAATTGCAATTTCAATAGACAAATGTAAGCGCTATCTAGAACTGAAAGACTTTTTAATTTATATGTTTCAGTTTTCAAAATATAGTTATTTAAATATCTTACCATGTGGGCCGTTTTGAATTTGAGGTGCGGCGGTTGCCGCCAGATCAAATATTTTGAAAAATACACAAGGGGATTTGATAAAATGATTCTTTCTCTAGAAATGTGTAAAATTTTATTGTTCCACGTAGTGTGAAACTTTAGAAAGGATATGAGAGACTTCCAAGTAGCAAATTGGTTTTACACTTATGCTGAATTTGTTTCTGTAAAAGCATTTTTGTGACATACCTAAATGTATTTTTTTGTATATCTTAATGGTAAATAAACCAATTTGAATTTTTTGTTGAAATGTGCCAGTAATATCTAACTTTTGTTTTTTAAAGGCAGCCTAATGTCGTTTAAAATATTACAGGTCTTTTGGAATATGTTCAGAATGTTCAGAAGAATATGTTCAGAATGTTATATAAATTACTTTATTTATAAGTGACGTTTGAATATTGAAGGTTTCATAGATTTAGCACTAAGAACAGCATCACACAAAACACACTGTAGCTTCTCCATACCGCCACTAATAGCAGTCGAAAATAGAAATTTGTAATAGATCTCCGAATATCGTTTCTTTTCTACGTGGGGTTGATATCTGGAAAATAAAATACCTGTCAAAATAGATATTAAATTAGTTTATATTTGTGTCGCTCATTTTAAAAGTAAAAGATCTCCTTCAAACTGAATTTTAAAGTAACGAGCCTTTTTCGAATTAAAGTGTAGGAAAAAAAATATAGGCATTCTTTCAATGTTTTCTAATTTTTATTGTTTAATACAAATCAAAGATGTAATACTTTGAAGTAACTTAGAAAATCAGAAGAAAAGTAATTTAATAAATGAACTTTTTTTGCATCACTCTTATAGTGACATGTGTATAGTGTTTTAATCATATGTAATTTCTGATGAACTCTTAATAGCATTACGTGTGCTTGAACGAGTTGGAATATCTATGGGAAGCTTCTTGTAGTAATGGTGATAAATTGGCTGAATGTATAGTAGAAGATCAAGTATATCTTTTTTCTTTGCATTAGTAGCTAGTCTTCTTGATGGATATTACGTCACGTATTCAAACGTCACTTAGAAATAAAGCATTCTGAACATATTACAAAGGATCTGTAATTTTTTAAACGACATGAGGCCACCTTTAAAAACAAAAGTTAGATTTCACTGGAACATTTCAACAAAAAAAATTAAATTAGTTTATTTACTATAGACCCACTCTGTCTTGTCGAATATTATACAAGTAGGCCGGTCGTCCTTGCTTTTTTTAGTGTTTCTTTAAATTGAAATGCTAAAGGATAATTTCTCTTATACCTCAGCCATATAATATTCCGCCAATTAAAGACATAACCCCAAGTTGTTTTTTTTCTATTTGTAATAGAATTTTCTAAGACAGGGGTACTTAACATTAAATTTAGCGTTTTCATTTCGGTAACAACAAAATAAGGTTTTTTGCGTTTAGCTGTTAAAATAATATTGACCTTTTGGTCTGGGCTATAAATTTGTCCACGGCGACGACTAGCGCTCTTTATTATTCCAAATTCCCCATCATTTTGAAGATGTCCTGATACTAACAACTTGTGGTTGGTCTATGCTATCAATGCTAGTGTCCGGGTCTTGTACAAGCTTCAAGAGGGAAAGAGTTGTCTTGATATTCCGGTTTTGTGCAAAAATCGGAATACATTATGACCAGCTATTCCAAAAGCTGCATGAGTTTTTAGGTGCTTAACAAGATATGCTGCTATGCTTTGAGAACCTCTTCCCCCTTCAACTTCGTCCCAAGCATTCATGTAGCCTGTATTATTATATAAAGCAATTGTAGCAACTGTATATTATATAAAGCAATATATTCCTAGATTATATAAAAAAATATATTTATAGTATGCTACTGAGGTAGTTAATTTTGGGTAGGCTAAAGCTTTCTGCACATCAAAAGTTAGTATGTATGCTTCATCAACCTTTTTTGGATCATTCTGAATACTTTTTCTTGCAAAATCTTCTTTTCGTTAATGAAGTTCCATTTGGTTCTCCAACTCCTTCTTGACGTTTTCATCATAATCTCCTTGTATTTTTAAATTTATGTCATGACAACTCTTGCATGTGTCTTGCCGGTGTCTTAAAATGGAGATTAAACTTGGTGTTAAATATTTTAATGTAATACTTTAATTTTTTAGTTTCAGTTATTTCAGTCACACATTTTTCTTTAAAAGGTCCTTCATTTTACGGATAGTTAGCCCCGGATTTAAATATTTTCTATTCGGATTACTCTTTCGTGTATAATGGCTTTGATATGCAGGAAAACTTTTTATGTGGGCAACATCTTTCGAAAGGCACCGATATATCATCACTTATTTGAAAAGTCCTCAAAAATATTTCTTACACATTGATTTTGTCTTGATTTGACTTATATAAAATATTTAATATTATTTATTACTTATTTAATTCATAAACTATTTAAAAACACCTTTTTTCCTGCACGAGGTTGATCTTTTGGATGTTTTCCATTAACTGTTGTTTTTTGCACAATTGCATGCAGATATGAATTCTGAAAATTTTAGTCTACTAAATTCCAAAATGGGTCAAACGTTTCTTGTCTTTCTTTTTCTGTAAAGAACGAAAAACATTTTTTAGGGTACGCACAATCAACATTTTGCTGATATGCAGACCCAGAATCACTAAAATCCATCCTTCAAAATAAGCTTTTAAAACCCTTATTAGAAATATTTTTTATCAATTTCATCACACAAAGTATTGTAGATGTAGATTGTAGATATGGTGGTGACGACTTGTACTGCGACCTTTATAGATCTATTGTACCCCACCCTCCTCCTCCAAGTGTTGGTGTACTTACCCATTTAGAGCGCCTCCTCTAATCCTGATTCCTTTAGGAATCTCAGGATCTGGGTGGGATTCAAGGCCTGCAGTTCCTCTGTGTTCAAGCAGTGAGCACCAAGGTACATCTGTCTCTTGCGGAGTAATGCTCCGCAGTCTTTAAACAGATGTATGGGGGTTTCCTCTGCTGAGCTACAGAATCTGCATCCATCATCCTCCTCTAGGCCTAGGGCCTTGAGATGTTTCCTAAGTCTGCAGTGTCCCGTCAGGGCTCCTGTCAGAATTCTGAGCTTGTTCCTGCTTAGTTTCAGGCAAGCTTTAGTTCTCTTCTGGTTGAAAGATCCCAGCATCACTTTGGATTGCCTTAGCCCTGGAAGTTCTTTCCAGGTTTTCATCCATTTTCCTCTTATTTCTTCATCTAAACTTTTGCGGATGGTGTTCACGCTCATACCGCAAAAGGGTTCCGGACCTATAAAGGGGCTACTGGATCCCTTGTTTGCTAGGTGATCGGCTTCTTCGTTTCCGTCTATACCAGTGTGTCCTGGTACCCAGTATAGCGTTACTTTATTATCCCTGCCAAGCTTGTTCAGCTTCCCCACACAGTCCCATACCAGTTTGGATCTGATGGTGTATGAGCTAATGGCCTTGATGGCTGCTTGGCTATCTGACAGGATAGCAATTCGTTTTTTGCGGTACTTCCTGTCGAGGTTAAACTGTGCACATCTTTCGATTGCGTGTACCTCTGCTTGGAAGATACTTGGGGATGTTCCCATGGATTCGGAGTATCTGGTACGAGGTCCAAACACTCCTGCACCAGTGCCTTCTTTTGTCTTCGAACCATCTGTATACCACTTGATGGCATTTTGCTCTATGTGGTATGCTGAGGATTCGTCGCTCCAATCGGCTTTACTACTACACATTGCTGTGTAGTTTTTCTCGAAGTGGTATTTGCATACCATTTCGTCTTTTGGTACTTCCAGCCAGGGGATCTTGGCAGCGAGGCTGTTTCGGTCTCTGCTCCCGATTATTTTGCCTCTGCCCATTCCTTCCTTGCTGAACCTTACGATCGCCGATCTGGCGGCGCTCTCCACCACAAGGTGCAGCGGAGTCAGATCCAGCAGCAGCTCCAATGCTGCTGTCGGACACGACCCCATCGCCCCCGTGATGCAGAGACACGCCAGTCTTTGAATCTTCTCAAGCTGTTTCCTCATAGAGGCCAGCTTGATTCTACTTCCCCACGCAACCGCCCCATAAGTGATTGCAGGTCTCACTATCATGGTGTACATCCATCGCAGGATAGTGGGGTTACAACCCCACGTTTTTCCTGCCAGATTTCTGCACACCATTAGGGCGCGTTTGGCTTTACCTACCACTGCCTCAGCGTGTCTATTCCATAGGAGTTTGCTATCTTGTGTGATACCCAGATACCTTATCTCCTGTTGGTATTCTACTGCCTTCCCATCTATGAGTATGGGATGTAGGCAGTTTAGTTTTCTCCTTCTAGTAAATGGTATCACCGTGGTTTTGCTCGAGTTGAGTCTCAATCCCACTGTTTCACACCATCTACTAGTTACTTTGAGGCCTCTCTGAACAATTTCACAGAGCGTTCCCTCAAATTTTCCTCTAGCCATTATGACTATGTCATCGGCGTAACCTTGACATTTGATGTCTAGGTCGTTTAGCCTAACCAGTAGTGCATCAACTACCAGGCTCCACATTAGCGGTGATAGTACACCTCCCTGTGGGCACCCTCGAGTTGTGCAGATCTTAATGGTGTCTTTTCCCACTTGTGTCTCCGCTGTTCTAGTTCTCAGCATTTCTCCCATCCACTTTGAGATAGTGCTGTCGATATTCCTTCTTTCGAGGGCCGCCCTGACAGCCTCGTGTGAGGTGTTGTCAAAAGCTCCCTCTATATCCAAGAAGGCACATATCGCTACTTTCTTTATCTCTAGTGCTGCTTCTATTTCGTTTGTCAGCTGATACAGGGCGGTTTCTGTGGATTTCCCTGCTCTGTAAGCATGCTGACTCCTGTGTAGTGGTGTACCTACCAGCACTATAGTCCTAAGGTAATTATCAATCACCTTCTCCATTGTCTTTAACATAAAAGATGTTAGACTAATGGGTCTAAATGACTTCGGTTGAGTGGTGTCTTTCTTCCCCACCTTCGGTAGAAATACCACCTTAGCCCTTCTCCATAGCTCCGGTATATATCCGAGCGCTAAGCTACTTCTAAAGATATTTAGAAGATACGGCATTAGTTTTCTCTCTCCCTTTTGTAGGAAGGCAGGAACTAGTCCGTCCACACCTGGGGCCTTAAAAGGCTGGAAAGTGCCGATAGCCCATCTGATTCGGTTTTCCGTACAGATGGACGCTGCCCTCTTCCAGTCGGCCCGACTTGGTTTCCGTGGTTGCATCAAGCCCTCGGTCTCCCTGTATCCTCTACATCCCGGAAAATGGGTTTCTAGTAGGAGGAGAGCTCTTTGCTCTTCATCCTCCGTGAAGGTCCCATCCGGTTTCTTGAGAGTGGTTGACACAAAGTATTATCACGTTTCAATCAATGGTCACAATAAAAATGAATCAATTCCGGACTTACTTCACTATTGAAGTTACTCTTGACTTATTTCACTTTTGTAATGAATATTTAGAGTTTTAGTTCCCTGTAAAAACAAGTATAGCCTTTTATGTGATTTTAATGCAACTAATAATGTTGCTCCACTTTTATAATGTTAATATATTTATAATGTTATATGATATGACTAAATGTGATACCATTAAGGTAAAAAATAAGTATTTTAAAAATATGGAGTTACACCACTTTTACAATGATCGACACATTTGTTACTTACCAAAACGGTAAATAATAAAAGAGTCTTTGTTTCTTGGCGTGTCTATCGAAGACAAATTGTGACGGGCTATCAAAAAATAAACATTAATAAATTAATAACATTTTATAACCGACCAAAAAAAAAAAACCCTTGTATGTCGCTACCTACCGGTTGGCAACCGCTGTTAGACCAATACAGGCTAGTACATTTATATAGGTAGTTACGACCAGAAGATAACCCAAAAAATTATTGCACTACATGACCAAATTTAAAACAAATATTAAATATCATGTCAAAGTAATAATAAAAATAATAAAACATCTTTATTGTTATATTTATAAATACATAAAAATACCACAATTGGCCATCGACCCGTGGTGTTTCAGCCATATCATGTCATATTATTACAAATCTGTTTATTATTACTGTGCTCATTTATATGTAGCTATTTGTAAAACACGTAAATTAACCAATAATGTAACAGTTATTAACTTTATGGAGATAACTTTTAATATCTAAAATTATTATCTATAAAACCCCCTATGTATAATAAAATGACTTTTATAAAAAAATACTCTCTGCTCTTATATTTTGTCGGTATTTCATGTATATTATGAAAAATTATAGGTAAAATATATTTCAATACCTTAAAATTACAGATTTATTTTTAAAAAATAACCAAGGTATAATATATTTAAAAACAAATGTTGAGTTGAATCAATAAATTAAGTTTTACATTACTTAATTAAACAAATTAAATAATTTCAATCTGCTAAAGCGAGATTAGTCCAAAACATAATTTATATATTTTTATTTGGACAACAGAAGGTAATTCAGATTTTAAATAACATTAATTTATTAGTAAAAACAATAATTTATCTGATAATAAAACAGTCTTAAAAAATAAATCAGTTAAACTAACCGAACTATATATTACCCACACAAACTTTTATTATTTTATTTTTACATTAATTACAATTTTTTGGTAGTAATTAATTTAATCTTGGAGTTTAACTAGAATATGTTAAAAGTTATTGCATTTTGTTAAGATCGGGATAAAATTCTCTAATTAATGTCTTGTGTTGAAAAAAAGTGTTAAATCGGATGATATTAAATCGTTAAATGAAAAGTTAAAGGGTGTACATGTAAATGGTTGTAAGAATGTGTATTGGCGAGTGTCCAAAGCGTTTGAGGGACGCCATTCAAATGGATTCCATTATCGGAGGGAGCTCATAATAGGGTTTCAGTGTCGACGGAGGTGGAGGCGACGACGGTGTAGAGGAGGCGGAGGCGGCAGCGTCGACCGGGCGATGAGATGGGAACAAGTGTTATATGGGCACTCGTCCCAAATTGAATTTCGCGCACGCGTACACTAACACGCGAACCTGATTGCTTTTCGAGTAGTTCGGTTAACCCTGGGTTGTGGTTCCGCATAGCGAAAGGGGGCCCCAGCCTGCAATTACCTGCCAATAAGTCTGCAAATTGAATTTTATATGCACCACCTTAACGCACGCCATACCGATTTTTTTATAAAATCATCGCTCATCATACACAAAGCATATAAACGAGACAAAGCGGAATGATTTATTTGCAAATAAAGATAAACACGGTGTACATTGTGTACACTACGTGTATGTAAATACCCCAAAATATAGAAGCAAATATTGTTGATATATGATTTTATATATTTATATAAATCACGAGGAAGAAGCCTGCATATTCTATATTTATATCGAAACATATTGACCAAGCAAATATTGCGGCCACGAAAAATAAACTCCAGATCCTACGTATTATATTCTAACCAGAGCTAAAGGTAAACAAACTTTTCTTTTCGCTATCTCGACCATACATTTTAATACTCGAATAATGGACGAAAATTACTTAATTTTCATGAATGTGCGTGATTTATGTCTCTGTCGAATAAAGTGTAAACACCCATAATTCATTTCCCAAGATGAAATTGCGAATACTTCTCCCATTGCCCAAACTTTTATAGCCAGTTTGAGGAACCGTAAAGCAAAAAAAAATCATCTAAATTGCTTTAAATGATTGATGGTACAACCTACAAACTAAATATTCTTTTAGCACTCATTTACTTGAGACTCATCACATTGTATAATGCATTATTTGATTGACCAATATTAATAAGAAGTAATGGATAAACTAATATTCATAATCACCTAGAAAACAATTTGGTAATATTGGTAATAACCATAATATGGAATTAGCAACTAATAAATTAAATTAATTAGAAAAGTTTATGATATTTTACAAGCCATAGATGTCTCAAATAACACTGCATATAAAATATTGCAATGCTTGTCAGTATACTTCTATATCTAAGTATTAGTGTTATTAAAAGGAAAGCAAATATCATTTTGAGTTTTTTAATGAAACAAAGTCCGAAATCGATTTTCAGTTATATATTTATAATCCGTACAATTATTGCATTAGTGAGATTTACAATGGAATTGTTTCCCTTGATAATGCGCTTAGTTTGTCGTTGTTACTACCAAAACATTATACAAGCTTATAACAATGTGTTATAAGCGTGTATCATCAAATTAAGTCTTATAAAGATACCATACAAACGATTTCTGTTAACTTGAATTAGCTAGGTAGGCCATTCAAAATACGAGAATGGGAACAAATTGTAGGGGCCACAAACTTTAAATTTAACACAGTGTCACAGACTAGTACCTACAATCTTCAATTGTATTACGTGCAGTGTGTACAACATTTCCAGTTGAAGGGTACAATAACAATTTTGTACAAATATAAATATATAATAGTAGCAGTGATTTTTTTATTAAACTATAATCTGTATAACAAACAAACCTACAGTTTTCAATAAAACTATAAATCGTACATAAAGAAATTTGTACAGGTAAATGAAATAAAAAGGTCCTATTGTTACGCGAAAACAAATGGTAAGATTATATAATTATTGAGTTTAAAGGTTTATTGTAGTCAAAGATCGTTATAAGCTGCACGGTCGAGCATTAATATTCGTAATACTAGATATAAGAAAATTGCAGAAATCAATTTACTTCCCGTACATCAAAATTGATAACAGACATGAATTTTAAATTTCTACCTTCTAAAAGTAGATTTCACGTGGACTCAAATGTAGCTATGTAAAATGTATAAATCGGCTATGCGCTAGTCTAAATTGATTTACTGGGAATACGGGCAAGTGTATAACGTTTCAAAGTTTTCGAATCTCTCTATTCTATATAATATCATGGCATCATTTCAAGCTTCCAATATCTCTACAGATAGCATATCGATTTTGAGATATTTTTATGATATTTTGGGTATTAAAACATCAGGCAATATGAATTTTCAAAATATGGAACACTCTGAAAGAAAAAAGAGAATATATTTATATAAATTAAGTAATATTAATATTATCAAATATGAAATAAAAAATTTCTCAAATAAAGAGTAATCATTAGAGACCGGATTATTTACATTTACGTATTTGCATATGCATTTGCATATTTATACCATTTGCAGCCTCATTGAATATTTTATCTTAGATCTACTGATGCATATTTTCGCTAAATTTAGGAACAATATTTTTGGGAAAGTAACTAATGAATGAAATATTACATTATTCCAAAACCGTCCAAAGCACAGATTTATTAACTAAAGGGCTTTTCAATAGGGACATCACAATTATATTTTAAAATACGGAACATAACCTACAGACCTTTTAATGATCGGTCAAAGTCAAAACTTCAGTCAAGGCTTACATTTCGATCATGGTGAAGTTCACTAACGAGCAGCGTTTGGGAATCGTTCAAACTTGCTACCAAAATTCTGCGTTGGTAGTCGAAACTTTAAAAGCGTTTACTACAATTTTAAGTCGCAATAACCGTCCCACTAGACAAGCTGTGCGTGCGATGGTGAATAAATTTGAATCGAAATATTCACCAATGAATGTGCATTCCTGTGCCAGTGAGACAACCTACCGGTCGAAATATTAAATATATTGCAGCCGTAAGAGCTTCAGTCCAAAATGAACTAAACAAGTCAATACCACGCCGTTATCAAGAATTGGGAATTTCTTACTCAACACTGACAACATTGTGGCGAGTGTTGGGTAATGATCTCCAGCTACACTCTTAGAGGATCAAATTAACCCAAGAACTGAAACCTCTGGATCATTTAAAGCTCGTAAACTTATCTAATTTTGTTCTACAAAAGTTTGGAGAAAATCCTGAATTTCATCAAAAATTATCTCTAAGGTTGAAGCTCATTTTTTAATGAATGGCTTTGTCAATAAGCAGAATATACGAATATGCCACATATGCCTCACAAGAATACATTTCATGCTCACAAAGTGACCGCGTAGTGTGGATTTCATGCCGGAGGTGTAATGGGACCTTCGGTGAACACAATCGCCATGTTATGGTCAATGCCGTTCGTAATCGTGCCATGTTGGAACACTATTTTTATCCAGAATTGAATGAACTTGACATCAGCGATATGTGGCTTCAACAACAGGTTGCCATAAGCCACACAGCTGGTCAAACAATTTTATGACAACAATCCAACAACGTTAGTGTAGGTCAGAAACAATATCGAACGCGAAATAGCCAACATTCCGGCTGATATGTGAGAAAGAGTGATAGAAAATCGGATCCAAAAAATCGATCGCTGCCTTCATGCTCGTGATAGTCATATGAACGATCTCGAACTTCATACTTAATTGTAACCTGTGTACTACAGCTGAAATAAATTTCAGCCCGATATCTCAATTGTTATGTGCTTTATTTAATTATACAATTGTTATGTCCTTATTCAAAAACCCTGAAGTTTCTGCGTAATAGATTAAATCACTGCCTATAAAATGGCCTATAGACCATACATACTGTTTTAACAGCCTCCGCTGTACGCTGTTATAGTACAAGGTCCTACGCCTATACATTCGAAACTATTGTTGCTTGTGAAATTGTACCCAAACTTTTAAGTGTCACTTCGTTATAGCTATGCTGTTACGTAATTTGATTAACTTTACTTGATTTAATTAGTTGATTTATTTGATTAGTTACGTAATTTGATTAAATCGGAAAAATTGTTTATATCTATAATAAGCTGGGTCTATTTGTTGTTGAATTTATGCAGTACACATAAATTACCAAGAGGTATTTAAATAATAATATCGAAGTCGCGTCACCATCCCAGTCCAAAGCAATTGCATGCATAAACTCAAAGCTTGAAAATATTTTTAACCTTTGTGCCAAATTGATAGTTTTATTAATAGGACGACAGAATTTTTATCAGAAACTAAAAGGTCTTTCATTACGGGATTCCTATCTTTAAATCTAAATTAAACAAAGTGTGTGTGAGATATCATCGAATTTTTCAATTTGTTTGAAAGGAATATCGATGCCATTATTTATAGAATAGAAAATTCCTGCTTGCTCTTTCCTTCCTTGCGTCCGATTTTCAAATTTCCATGACTCTGCCGCAAAAATCAGGCTAAATTTGACCGATGTTATGAGTTATGTTGGCTTTGAGGGCCACCGTGGCTTGTAGCTAATTCGAATAGACATGCGAATTAAAAAAAAAACACAAGAAAAAATCTAAAATTACCTCAAATCGCACGATCTCTCTCTGCGTCAAATCGCACGATTTCGGTGGCCAGTTCACATCACCTCCACGTGTGATGACCATGTTCTCAGATCGCTCGGGCAGAATGTCCCATAGGCTGAGTGGCACGTAGCGCCGTCCTGCTGAAACCACATGTCGTTGGTGTCTCATCCAATTAAGGCCAACAGATGTTGGTAATCATGGACCTATAGCGCTCGCCGTTGACGGTGATGGCCTGACCAACGTCGTACTCAAAGAAATCTGGCCCTAGCATCCAGCCAGCCCAAAATCCACACCAACCAGTGACATTTTTGGGATGCATTGGACGCTCTTGGATCTAATGTGGATTGGTATCGTCAAAAACACAATTTTGTTTATTGACGTACCCCGTCATCCAAAAATGGGCCTCATTGCTTATCTTTTTATGAAAATTTAGATCAGTTTCTAACTGCTTTAGGGCACATTCAATTGAGCACACATGGTCTATGGTAGCTCCAGGGCCAGTTTAATTTTGTAAGGGTACAGGCTTTGTAAGGATGCAAGTTACGACGCATAATTTGTTGTGGTCTGCGAAAGGCCGAGTTCTTATGAGCGACGCGAAATCGACGGCCTCGGATTCTCCTGCACACTCTCACGGACAGCGGTTTTTTTTTTTCGACAGATCTTAAGTTTTGTCATCGTACGGATATTGGTTTATTCTTTACTGAACCAGTGGACCCCAATTTATCCACCACACTGCGAATGGCCCTCTCGGTATGACGATTATGGCGACCATAAAATGGGCGAAGCGCGCGGAACGTTGCCCCAACCGAACACCCATTGTATTACACTTGAAAATTACCCTCAAACGTCGAAACTTGAGTCGCGAATGTAATTGTAGAAATTTATTTAACTGTGAATAATAAGTTATATAACATTTTTACTTATTAAAGGTGTGGTTAAAACATTGTGAATTTTTCAATTTAATGTAAGAATGAATTACCACGTAGTAACAGTCGCAACCATCCTATTCATTACTACCTAACATTTGGAACAGTGGGTACCTGGTTGTTAACTTTTACAAGAACAGCGATATGTTTAATAATGCTTCATTTTAATATACTATTGTACATATCAATAGTTTATGAATGAGTTATTGCTTAATTGCATTGTTATTGAAAACAAATAATCTAAAACTAAACTTTTTTTTCATTTAATGTTGCATACTTTTACAATTTTTATGGAAATTTTAGGCTTTTTTCAGGCATATTTCAAGCTTTCTATGTTGCATATAATGCGGTCCATAGTAATCCTATATTGCAGTAGTTTCCAACCTTTCTGTACCTACGCCCCACATTTTTTATAAAAAAAAATTGCGCCCCCCCTCAATTTTCATTTCATAAATCACCAAATATTGTTTATCTTAATTTATTTAATGGGGTACAAAATAATATTTTATATTATTTATAAATATACACACCAAAATTTAATTATTTTTTAAAAACAAATCTTCGCATAAGTAAGATGTTACAAATGGCAATAAAATTTCTAATGCTTTGTCAAAGTAGCAAAATCTTGTACTTGTAGCCAAATCGTTTGAAACATCATTGTGCCATCTTAAGATAAATCATTTATCACATCTTGCCCTGCTGCCGGAAGGCCAAAATTGCCATCAATCGTCATGATCACCATAAATGGGTTATTTATCCATTAGCATTTCGATATGTCAAGACCTTTAAAGTAAAACGAGAAATGCTTTCGTAGATTGGTCCAGCAATTATTAATAATAACTTTAGTTCCTTCAATTTTATCTGCAGGGCAAGTGATAAATAAATCAGTAAAATTGGGAAACATGTCGAAGTTATTGTTTTTCAAATTTAGTTAGGAGAATTCCATTTTTTCATAAAAGCAATAATCTTGTCCTTCTGTATTAGAGCATGTATTTGAGGCCCTTGCGTTGATATATTTAAAGTACTGAGTTGAAAAGTATCCACTAAATAGGCAAGTTTTGCAAGGAATTTTGCTTCATTTATATTATTATCAGTAATAAACATGGCGAACTTTTTCCTTAGCTCAAATATCCTTAAAACTACTTTGGAACGAGAAAGCTAACGTGTCTCACAATATTATAAAACTTTTCTATATTTTGCATCCATGTCATCACACAATTTTGGAAAGTGCCTTCCTGTTAATGGGCCATTTTTAATATCTTCACCCATATCTTTTGAAACAAGTGATTGTCTATGAGTCATGAAATCTGTTCAATATGCACGATGAGCCACCTTTCGAACTAGTGCCTGTAGCTCAGAGTTTTTTTCTGCCATTTTTCCCAGTTATCTCTCCCAGAGTAAAATTCTATTGCCTTACCAACGTGGCACGCATGTACTTTTTCAAGATGTCGTTTTTATTCATTGGGTTAGGTTAGGTTTTTTCAAAATATTCATAAACAGTTTTTCTTGACCATCAATAACCTTAAATGTAAATCTCAATGTTAAGTACTAAAATCGGTAAAGAAATAGGCTACAGACCAACCGTAGGCGGACATAGCAAACACGATATAAGCAACGAAAGCGGAAGAAAATTAATAGATTTTGCGATAGGGAAAAATATGATAATCTCCAGCACCTGCTTCCCTCACAAACAGATACATAAAGAGACCTGGACAACACCGGAAAACAACAATGGAAAATGGTAACAACTGCAATAAGCGAAGAGTTTATGATAATGAAAAACTAAAAGACGAGGAGACCCAAATCAGATACCAACAAAGAGTCACAGCACTTTTGAACGAAAACACGGGTGACATGTACAGTCAAAAGAAATGGGAAAGAATAACTACAGCTATACACACAGCAGCAAGTGAAATTATTGGGGAAAGACCTCCACGAAAACTTAATAATTGGTACGACGAAGAATGTAGAGAAGCGCATAAGGAAAGAAACAAAGCTCGAAAGAAAACGACACACAAAAAAACAAGAGCAAATATGGAAGCATATCAAAATAAGAGAAGGCATTCCCAAAACCTACGCAGGGCAAAGAAAAGAGCATACGAAAATAAGAGAGTAGAAGAACTAGAACAAGAATACAGAAACCAAAGAGTGCGAGCATTTTACCAAAAGTGAAAGAAGAAAAAGAACAATATCAAGCAAGAACAAACATATGTAAAAACAAATCGGGTGAATTAGTGGCAGACAAGGAAAGTATAAGTGCAAGATGGAAAGAATATTTTGAGTAATTAATAGAAGCTAATGACAGTGAAGAAGAAGAGGAAGCAGAAGAAGATGACGATAATAAAGATACTCAGTACTACGGCCCACATATAAACGTAGAGCCACCAACGAGGAAAGAAGTTGAACAACAAGTGAATAAATAAAAAAAACAAAAATCGCCCGGAGAAGATGAGGTAACAGCGGAACTAGTAAAGAATGGAGAGAAAGAACTAGGAGACAAAATACACGAGCTAATACAAGAAATATGCGTACAAGAGAAAATGCCAGACGGCTGGTCAAATGCAATAATATGTTTCATCGATAAGAAGAAATGAGATAATCTGCAGTGCAATAGTTACAGAGGAATATCTTTATTAGGAGTTCTGTACAAAATTATTGCCTCTATAATAGCGGAAAGAATAAATCCATATTCAGAAGGAACATTGGGCGAATACCAATCAGAGTTTAGAAACGGTAGGTCGACGACACACCACATATTCACAATAAGAACAAGCCTGGAAAAGTGCTACGAATATAATATCGATCTCCACCAACTGTACATATATTTTAAGCAAGCATACGACAGCGTCAAGAGAGAATATGTAGAACAGGCAATGAAACAATTTGGAATCCCAGAAAAGCTAGTTAACCTAACGAAAATGACAATACAACACCACAAAAAATAGAGTGAGAAACCGAGGGAACCTGTCACAGCAGTTCGAAGTGAAAAGGGGACTGAGGCAAGGCGACCCTCTGTCTACTACGTTATTTAACCTAGTACTCGAAAGATGTATAAGAAAGATAGATACAAATCCAGGAGGGAATATTTATAACAGAACCTGCCAATATCTAGCATACGCAGACGACGTAGTGATACTAACAGGAACAAAACAAGCCCTAAATAATGCATATTGTGAATTAGAAAAGGAAGCAAGAAAGGCTGGATTAAAGATAAATGTAGAAAAACCCAAGTACATGCTGATTGCAAGAGACATAAGAGGAGAACAGACGAATATAAAAATAAATAACAACAATTTCAAAGAAGCACAAAAATTTAAATACCTAGAAAGCACAATCACAAAAGACAATAAAACAAGGCAGAAATAAAAACAAAAATCTCAGCAGGAAATAGAAGCTACTATGCACTAAAAAAGATATTCCAGTCAAGGAATATTTCAAGAAATGTCAAAAAAAGAATATATAAAACAATAATAAAACCAGTAGTAACATACGCAAGCGTAACGTGGGTTCTAAAACAAGAAGACGAAAAGAAACTGTGTATCTTTGAAAGAAAACTATTAAGAAGAGTATACGGACCACTGCAAGAAGAAGCGGAATGTAGGATACGAATGAATCACGAGTTAACAAACCTATATGAAGACACAGATATAGTTGCCACAGTAAAGTCCAAACGATTGAAATGGCCGGGACACGTAATAAGAATGCAGAAGAATCGCGGTCCCAAAATGGCATTTGACAAAAAGCCAGAGGGGACACGAAAGCGAGGCCGACCCAGAGAAAGAAAATAGAGAGAAATGAAAATAAGAAGTTGGAGGAGAAAGGCTCTAGATAGAGAGGAATGGAAGGAAGTAATTGAGCAGGCCAAGGTTCTACTATGCACGTAGTGCCCACAGAAGAAGAAGAATGTTAAGTACATTGGATCATATATTCTACATTTAGAATTACTATTTTTCGTAGTTGTATTGCCGCTTTTTAATTACTTTTGCTTATACGAAAATTATATTTTGCTAACAACTGTAATTGTCTGGCGACCCCATAGGGGGTGGGGGCGCCCCACAGGTTGGAAACTACTGATTTAATGTGTGGAAATTATAATGGTTTATAAAAACATTGCTTATATTTATTTAGATTTACTGTGGGGCACGAATATATTATTCTAAAGTTTTGTATTGATTTTCATATTTTCTGTTCTATATTAGACATCATGTTATTGCAAATAAATTTTACAATTTTTTATATTAAACATGAAAACGAGAAAAGCTTATTTACTGGCCGAAGACACTGTTATTAGACTCTCTTGAAAAAAAATTTACATATTGAGCGGCCATAAAATCAAAAGAATATTGTTTACAAGCTTGAAGTGTTTGACAATCATTGAATTTTAGATATTATAGCTCTTGTGTTTTTCAAGTTGATGGCTCTCAAGTTCCCTACGAAATGTATAATAATCTCTTTGTAATAAGTGGTACACAAGACGACATTAAATAAACCAAGTATATGGTAAAGTATTTACTGAATATTCAATTTACGGTAAGTGAATGCTTACCGTTAGTTACTTTAGCTGAGAAACAAGTAAATATGAAACATACTGCCGTATAAAGGGGTATCGTAAATAAATAAAACTGCTCAATTACTTAAAAGTATACAAACCACCTTTAACCTTGCAAAATACAAAAGTAGTATTAAAATAATATTTCACATAAAACACTGGTATTAATATATTGTAAACCTACCTTTAACTCTCTTTTCATCTACATTTTACTTGTGTTTCTTTTACTATTTGTTCTTTGCTTGGCTGTCATATAAGTTCTAGTATACAAATTATCTGATAGACATTATTGGCGGTTACATCTACACAAAGCTATGTTGAATCGCGCTTTCAATAAATAAGTAGGTTTTAACTTTATAATATTAAATTGTGTTATGTAACAACACGTTTGTCAAAATCAATAGTGCTAACATGCCAGCAATGTTAGTTTTAGAGAACTAGCCGCATATCGAAAAATCTACGAAAATATTTAGGAAGCCAAATAAGGCCTTAATCCTATTGTATACCGTGGACGCGAGTGCAAAGAGGGTTATGTCAACTGGGATATTTCAGTTTGCTTTAGAACTAAATTTCTAGAAATCGGCTCAAAATATTCAAAAGCCATTTTATTTGATTTTATCGAATGAAACCGACCATGGGAGAAAATTGTTAGTGTAAGTGAAGTCAAATTTATTTTATGATTTCTCAAAATTTATTTACTGATAAACCTCCTTGTACAATATGTTACAGTTATAAGTATAAAACACAGTTAATCTATACATCCATTACTTAATGTATATATTTTAGTAAATATTATACAAAATGATAATTTAGTAAAAAAATACACATTATATTTAGTTCAAATGTATAATACCTTTATTTTTTATATGTGGTTTGGGGGAAGCTCTACCAGCCTGTTTGTGAGGCTCTCACTCACTAAACCCCTACTTCCACTTGGCTTAAAAAAGTACGCCACCCCGGTATCGCTTGCGCCTTCCTTCAGGGTGAGCAGCCCGGACGGTTTTTTGACGCCCTAGTTGCTCGGGAATCTGGCTATATAGTATTGTCTCTATAGTTTTGGTATTCCTTTTTGTAGTTGATTTTTGTTCGTTCGTCTTGTTCTTTTTGTGTCAGGATGTCACGTATCATTGTCTCCGTGTATGTCCAGTCCTCTGCTAATCTCAGCATCGCGTCTACCTGTCTTTGCACCTCAAGGATGAGGCCTGTCTGCTCCTTCCATCGGACTCTCTTGGATATACACTTACGGCATTCAAACACAGTATGAAGTGCACGTCGCCGCAGTATACACACATTGCGTCACTTGTCCTGCCAAAACTATGTAGATACTCCCTGAAGCATCCGTGGCCGCTGAGGGCTTGTGTTAGATGGTAAGTTATCTCACCATGGTTCCGTGTCAGCCAAGGTTTAAGTTTTGGGATCAATAGTTTGGTCCAATGTCCTGTTTTGGACTCAATGACTTTTGCCAGTCTTCATGTATTTGGTTATTTGCAGTTTTTTTTTTCAAAAGTTTTCTGAGGACATCCAGCACTCATATTGGTCTGTAAGAGGATGGTTCGTGTATGGGCTTTTAAGCTTTCCGGAGGAGGACCAACCCTGCTACCTTCCACCTATCCGTGAATCTGCCATCTGCTTTTATATTGTTCATGACTTCTAGAACGAATTTTAGTTTTCTGTTTACGGCAATCTTTAAAGCTTCTGGTGGGAGATTGTCGGGTCCTGGTGCTCTACCATTTCGAAGATGTTGGCTGGCCCTGTTCAGCTCCTCAATAGAAAATTCAGGAGTGTCTTTAACTTCTGGTAAAACCCACTGTAGTTTCTAGTGCTTGGGGAAGAGAACCTCCACCACTTCTCGCACCTTTTCCATGGTCATTTTCAGATTTGGAGATCTTACTTTGAGTTCTCGGGTAGCAATGGAATATGCGTCATCCCACACGTTTTGATCTATTTTATCGCAGAGTTGACGCCAGTGGTCCCTTTTAGATCTGTTGATTTCTGTGCGTTCTTTTTTGCTGTGGCGTAAGAATTTCTGTACGTAGCTTCTATGTCTGCGCTTGGATTTCTCTTCCCTTTCCGTTGGCAGGCACGTCTTTTAGCAAAACAGATCTTTCTCATCTCCGCTATTTTCTCGCTCCACCAGTATACCTGTATTCTTTTCGAAGGCCTTTTTGGCATAAGGATATCATTGCAAGTTTTTAGTAGTACACAGTAGAGAGCATCAGGTGAGCGGTCATTTGTGTTGTGAACTTCCTTGACCAGCTTATTTGCGAATTTGTCCTCGTTTATATTTTTTGCATGCCACCCCCTGTGAGTGCATTTTTTTGCAGATGGCTTTATTGTCCTTATGTCTATACGGTATGAGAAGTACCTATGATAACTTATTTTCCCTCGTTAGCACCTGCCAGTTTTGAATTTTATGCACAAGGTCGGCCGTAGCAAGAGTAAGGTCTAGTATAGAGGAGCTGCTCCTGCGTTCAAAAGTGGGTGAGTTTCCTACGTTACTCACATATAGATCGAGTTCTGAGATCCAGTCCAAGATAATTTCTCCTCGTTTATCTGTACCTGAGCAGCCAATAGGGGGAGTTTGCATTGAAGTCTCCTCCGACTAGTTTGCGCTTGGTTTGGCACCAAATGTTCTGGCCGAGAAATATATAATACCTAGATGATATATTAATTAACGGCGGGGCATTAGTTACAAACTTAAATGTAGTTTTATATGGTTCCATGTAATAACTAGACAGGCAAATATTGATTAAACAACAGAACATACATTTGTAATACTTACAATATACTTATAAATGTTTAACAAATCGTGGAACTTAAACTTACCTTATCCGCACTTGACTCCAACAAAAATTAGCACTTTAAAGCTTAATATTTCACAATCGGGTCTCGTAATCAAAATATTGTTTCAACTAACCTAATGTATGCAGCAAATGCATTATAAACTTACCTCAATTTGGTAGACAACTATCTACTACCCCATATCAATAATTAAGTGCTCGATCAAGAGCCACTGGAATCAAATTCTCTTTTGCATTCGTGCAGCTATGATTCGGGAAATCGTAACCGTTTGGAAAGAACGGATCGAATTCAGTACCTACTTGTTGGTTTCTCAAATTCGTTGGTAATGCGTACATCATTACAAATAATTAATTAGCTACATCAAGTCAAATGAATGAATATAAGGAAAAAGGAATTAATAAGGTCAAATGTAATAACAATGAAGATATTATAGGATACAATAGAAATTATATTAGTTTTCTTTTAAAATTATCATCGATGTCCGAGGAACTTTTCAATGAGGTATGCAAAAAATTGCAGATTAAAATGCTTTTTTTCTTTGTAATTCTGACAAAATCGGACGATTTTTTAAAAAAACGACGTATGTACTCCAACAAAAACATGCGGTGACGTTATGTCGAGTCGAGTCAGATACGTCGCGTCGAGTCAGTTGAAGTGTGTAGTTGTGCGAGCAAAAGTTCTGTGTTAAATTTACAATTACAACAATTAGTGTTTTATAGCTCCCTTTACATATAATTAATATGTCGAGGGAGCTAAGGTCAAAATCTCTGGAATGGCATGGTGAAAAGATTATTGAATATCTGGAAAGTGCCGGTTTTAAAGACTTGATATCGGAAATAATAGAAAAAATGGTAGCGGCGCACACTGGGACGGATTACGAATTTACGGCAACAAAAACATAATTTTATAATGTCTCACAATTAAGCAAAACCACTTAAAATGCATTGTTAGATAACCACAGTGGGGCACAGTTAATCCTAAAGTTATCTTCGTTAATCGTTAACTCGTTAATTAAAAAGATAACTTAGTTAATCATTAAAGCGTTAAAATTTCTAAAATTTAACGCAAGTTAAAGTTAACCGTTGAAAGTTAACCATGCAAAACGTATACTGCTTTTAGTACGTCTTGGGATGGGATACATCGGTAAATAAAACAAAAACAAGTATATAGATTAATTGATTTAATTATTACAAGCGACAATAGCGGCCCACCCTAAATTCGCGCGGGTAGCCGAGCATATACGCACATACTATGGAAGAAAAAGGCTACTTATTCATAATTTTTAATTAGTGGTATGTTTCAATGCCTCTCCTGAACATAAGCATATTAAAATTGTCATCTGAATCATTGTCATCAAAATATCTTTGCGTGTAGAAAAGAGTCGTTCTACTTTGGCGCTTGATGGGATTGCAGTATTATATTAAAAAAAAAGATTTGTTAAATAAAGCTTGTTCACTTGTTCTTCTCTTTCTTATTCAGTATTGCTGCTTCCGCTAATGCAGGCACTATCCTTTTCATTTCCATTTGCTTCCCTTTCTCTATTCAGAGGGTCTCCAACCCTTGCTTCCATAAGTTTCTTGATTTTTGATAATTTGCTGCTCTCATACTTCTGCATCCACATTAGTCGAAACTTCGGGTGAAACGCTGCAGTCAGCTGGCTTCTTCATTTTCTTTATTTCTTCTCGTTTGTAATGTACAATATATCCTTCTTCTGTTTTTCTCGGGCCTAATATTTTTCGAATGATTTTCCCTTCTTCTTTCTTCAAATTATCTTTTCAGGTTGCATATAGTGCCATTGGTTCGATTACCGTACTGTAGTGTCGGATTTTTGTGATGGTTGTAGCTGTCGAGCCAGCTGGCATCTTCATCTTCCATAAACCGTTCAAATCTTGTTTTATGCCAGATAATAGGACATTGGCCAAATGGATACAACAATTAACTCTTTTGAATACATAACATAAGGGATGCGTCTGTCGTACGCCTCTGCGGATGTTAATTTTTGCGGACTTCTTGTCATCTACTTTTGCAGACGCTGTCTGATTCCAAAACATGTTGGCTATTATTCTGATGTCTTTTGTATCTATGCCAGTTTCCTGTAATACCTCGATCATTTTATCGTTCATTAATATACTATTTTTATTCACCTATCACAAAAATGATGGAAAAATATCCATATCACCTTTAAAGTTTGCTTTTGTAGTGTTGATAGTAGTAATACATTCTCTTTTTTATCACTTTTTGATCATTTTGATCCATTTTTGTCTCCAAAATGCAGAAATAACTCCGAAACTACACGAAATTTTGAAAAATGTATCGAACAAAACTTGAAGAGAATTAAATTTTCTATAAAAAAATGTTGTAATTTTTAGTTATTTAGTAATTTTATATTTACATATTGGTATAGTTTGAAACCAAGTCAAATTTTGTTTTACATTTTTCTTGTCTCATAGATTCGAAAATGACTTGAAAACTAAACGAAATTTTGCAAAATGTTGAAAATAAAACTTCATTTTCTTCAAGATATTTTTAGTATTTAGTGATTTTTTATCTCTCAACAATTAATTTTGAACCGTGTCAATACATTATTTTTGTTTAACATTTTTCTTCTCCTTTAAAATTCACAAATAATACGGAAAGTTTGAAAAATTATAAAATGTGAGCCTTTCTACCATTGTTTATGTTAAAATAAATATCATCATTATTATTGTTATAAAATGTGAACAAAACTTGTAGAGAGTATATCGATAGACTAAAAAGAGAGTAGTAAGTACATAGATTGTAATTATATACATTAACCTCAAACATAAAATCCATGTTGACTTGCGTTATCAATATTATTATCAATATTATATTAGATAAATATATACTAGATTTGTCTACATGTCCTGTAATGATACAGGACAAGAGTAGACAACTTTAGTCAATACTAGACAAGACTAAACAGTACTAGGCAAAAATAAACAAGATCAGACAAAACTGGAGACAAATAAACAAGATCAGATAAGACTAAAAAGGACCAGACTGAACTAGACTAGACTAGACTAGACTTTTGGTCTAAAATGATACAGGACAATAGTAGACTACTATAATCATTACTTTTTCTTATTAAGACTAGAATATATTTATTATATTATAATAATAATAATAATATAAATAGTTTTTTTGCTTTGTCGTGTTAATGTTTAGAGCGGACCAAAAACTAACAAACCGTAGCGGTCTTAACTCCAGAGGAACGGCTACAAATAGTGTCTGTCCTACATGTTAGGAGCGGCTGAATACATACTCTGGAACTTACAATCTCAGTTTTAACCTCGAAATGGCCCAAAAAGCAATTCCCCCCCTGAATTAAAAACAACTATGCATATTAACTCGCTCTTGAAGCCCGGAAAACTGATGAGAGATAAAATTCTCCATTTTGTAGGATTTGAGGCAAAGAAGAAAAAAAGTGGAGAAACAGTGTGTATAGAAGACCCAAAGAGCAGCAAATAGAGAGGAGGAAGATATATTGGCAAAAGGTAAAGAGGATGCATGCAATAGGAGAAATGTACATTGAACAATAGTTGTTTAACACGGTCCCTAGACGGCCAAGATCGAACAAAAATACAGAACATAAAACAAGACACCCTGGGCCCGCTCATCGCATTAATGTCCTATTTTACCCAATGGAGAACCTACTGGACGCACTGGACTGGAGACATCTGATCATATCCAGTAGGTCATCTCTGGGGCTTGTCTTAACTTATCGTCTGCCTCCTTTTGAGTCATTATATCTTGTATCCCTTTGTTCACGTTGTCTCATTTTTTTCTGTTCTTAACATGTGGTCTATTATTGTTCCTGGTTCTAGCAATCCGTCCTTCATTATCGTTGCTCGTTCGCGTTCTCATTTGTCGTAGGCGAATAGTGTGTGGTACACGCTGTCGTCCTCTTCGCAGTAGTCACACTGTACTTCTCTTGCTCTACCAATGCTGTGTAACTTTACTAGACAAGACTAGACAGTACTGGACAAGAATAAACAAGACTAGTCAAAAATAAACGAGACCAGAAAGGATCAGAGCAGATCAGACTAGACTAGACCAGACTAGACATACTTCCATTAAATTAAACCTTACGGAGAATTACGCCTTTTTTTCCAGGTAGTCGTGATGACCACCACTTGCAAGAGAGAACGTTGAATAGAAATGAACTGTTTCTTGTATTAAGAGATGAAAGTTTTTATAAGTTTTCTGCGTTAAAGTGTAATGAACGATTTGTACAATACGTGTTGGATAAGTTTTTTATCAACTACCCAAATGACATTTTATTAAAACAAATAAAAAATACAATCAAAGTGTGTTGAACTAATTTGCGTCCGGTGAATTTCTCTCAAATGTGGTAACCAAACGTCAGGCTTTTTTACAAGGCCTTTTTATATATATATTTTGTGTCGATGTATGGTTGTTTTAAGTACGTTTAAGCTCTCCGTGAGCGTAAAGTAAGGAGCGAGAGTAAAGGCTTTAATTTCCTCGTCAATGTTGACTTTTGGTCGTTCCGAACGTGGTTTATCTTGTGCCGAGAAATCTCCAGAACGGAATTTTGTAAACCAGTGCTGACAAGTGCGTTTTGATAACGAAGTGTCACCATACACGGTACACATTCTTTTATGTGCTTCGGTCGCGTTTCTGCCCTCACGAAACAAGAAGTTCAAAATGTGACGTAAATGCTCTTTTCCGTGCTCCATGAGGATTAGGCGCTTAGCTAGGAAAAGGCAAAATATTTTTGTTTGTATTAAATTATAGTCAGGAAACGTAATTTTCGATAAACACCAAATTTATTTGTGTGAGGTTATGTGCAACTTAGTAATACTTGCGTAAGGTTACAGGTCAAATATACGCAAGGACTTTCGGTACGCAAAGACTTAATTAATATATCGCTGTTGGAATCCTTCAACGCTGATGTGACAAGAAAATAAATAAAGCTTGAGAGATTTCTCCAGGCACAGGGTCATGTATTAACAACATTGTTGTAAACACAGAAACCAACTGCAACGTACAAACAATGCAGCAAATTCACTGTGCTCACTGTGAATCATCACTGTGCCCAGAAAATTTTAATCCAAATAATCATTTCGACAACCGACCCAAATTTTTATTTTGTCTGAATTTTCGACGAATTTTGGAAAAGGAGACATGGGGCAAAATTTTCAAAATTGAAGAGAGCGATGTGAACATGCAGTGGAAAAGGATTTATGGAATATTTCTTTTCTTACTTTCACAAAGGCTTACTCGCAAAATAATCAACTTAAAAAAAACAACGAATCTCATCTAATCCTGGATTGATAGAAATTGGACGCGGATTTGTACAAAAATGTGAATAGCGTCGCCAAAAATAGTCGCGCAGCGACGAGAGTGGTGTCGAAGGACGCGTCTCGAAGTTTTCTATTGGAATTTTTTCGTGAATTTCATTTTCCCCGGGGATCTTTGCCGTAACCTACGTAAAATTGGTAATTTACGTAATGCCAACTTTTGGGGTCCGCGTGGGGAAGCGGTCGGCCTGAACCGCCGTGTCATGACGGAGTTGCAAATTTCGAACTCTGGGACGACTGACGTGTGGCGTTTCCCGATTTTCACCTGGGGAGCTATGTTGGTTATTGAAAAGGTCAAATTCGGCTTCTTTATGCCGCCGGGGCGGCAGATCTTCGCTGTTTTAACGCTTTCCCGCGTTTCCTGTAGAGAATTGAACGCTTTATCTTATAACGCAAGCGGCAACGCGCGTCGTTTGCAACCATTGCGACGCCCGCCAAAATTCGCCGTATTGCAGTAAACAAATGACGAAAGTAAAACGTTCATATTTTGGCAGCCGCCTGGTGAATGCTTTGGCTTTCCGCACACATAATTGGATGTTGCGAAATCACGTCGCGACGCCCACTTATAACTGTTAATCTGCACAGAGAAAAACTAGAATGTCGATTCTGGGCACCAGGATATCGGGTTTTTGAAATTCCACGAGAACCGGCACGTGCGCCCCGCCGAGCCGCACATTTTAGTACCGGCGCCGCATCGCTGTGACTACGGAGTCGCCCGCCGCAGTTCGAAACGCTCAGTGCGGCCAGTCTGACCGCTGCAGTTTCACCGTTTCTGGGTGCAGCGACTCAAAGCTCCACACGTCGATTCGGAACGGTTGCCCGCGCCTCTTTTTCAATTATGGGTTCGCGATCGGAGCCGTCACCGTCGAGCCACCGACGTTGGCGGCCGAATCTGACTTTTGCGACACGAGAAGAAGCAGCCAGCCGATACGCGAATTTCGGTATTACTCGTAGATTCATGCGTCGCTCCCTTCAACTGATGCGACCAAAATACCGAAAAAAATCCGCAACCGCATCTTTGGCCGGCAATTTCCGAGGTCATCGACGAAAATTTGAGTTAGCTCGAGCAGAATAGATGTGGGAATCTAGAAAACCGATCGGCACCTCCGTCGAGCCCCTCGATCCGGAATATCTCCATAAATGTGCAGGGTAATCCATTACTGTAAAAGTCCAACTTCAAGTTTGCTGCCGTCTGCGTTCAACGTGCCGCGGTGGACTAGGCGCGATTTTTCGACGCAATTCTTTAGAGTGAACCTATGGCTTGCGGCAGTGTAACCGGCAACTCCGTCCAGCGCCGCGGCGCCGAGTTATGGAGGAGCTTCTAGGGGAGGAGATTATAGAGAAGCGCTATTTTCCGCTTGTGACCAATAGGTGTTCAATGTAAAATGGGTTGCATAACTACCGGCATTTTTATAAATATTGGCGCTGTGTGTTATTCATTAAAATTGACATGACCGTGAAAGGGTTAACCCTTCGAGCGGTAGGTTAAAGTATGTAACAAGCACAAGGTGGTGCGCAATGTGGGTGTAACAAACCCTGATAGAGATCGTGTGAATGTAATAGTTTAATGTATTTTTTATTAATATTTAATTGATTATTTAATATCGGTGGAATAATTTTTTTTCAGGTTTTCCATATTTATTAAAGAAATGAAAAAAAAATCGACGAATAAAACAAATTAAAAATAAGTTTTGTCCTGTAACTAATAAGACTCATTTTTATTTTTGGTACACTTTTCACATGCGAAAATAGCATGCTCCATACAAATGTAACGATTGCATTGGTAACAAGTGTATTAGGTAACTTTTTTAAAGGGGCATGTTTTACATCTTCTTACAGATCTTGGCACTTTTCGTGGTGGTTCGTTTGAGTATTCATCGACATGACCCTGGATCCTTGTACGAAGTTCTCTTGGTATGAAGATTCTTCTTTCCATTTCGTAAATGTTCTAAAACTATTTCCATCCCCAAGTCTCTGAGAAAATTTAGAAATAATATTCAGGAGTTATTTTTGGCCTTATATATTAACATGCTGTTTATAGCAGACATATTCAAAATAAAATAGAAAAGCGGCCCGTGCTCGCTACAAATGCTAGTTTAAAATGTGTTACACGGAGCTTAAGGTGGGTGTAACTCACCCGCTGACACCTTTGACCTCGTCTAAATAATTCTCGGAGTTGCGTTCGACTGTACCCAGCCAACTGGCACTTCCTTGCCCCTCTCCACGCAGCTACTCAGACTCACAGACTTTTATAACGATTATAAATCTCTAAAATATCGACAAATTTATCCAGGTCTGGGTGTACTACACCCAACCTACCGCGCGAAGGGTATATTAATACAACAGAAATACCACAGGGAAGCGTAATAGGACCGCAACTGTTTACGTTATACATAAACGACCTACCTCATAGCACGGAACACGGAACACAAAATAACTCAGTATGTAGACGATACCGGCCTGTTGTTAATTGGTAAATATATCGAAGAGATCTGTCATAATACAAATTAGTTGATGCAAGCCCTGGAGCAATGGTTTGTTAAAAATAAACTAATCGTAAATAAAACAATGACAAACATAATAACATTTAAGACAAACGAAATACAAAAAACTATCCAAACGAATGCAAAATAGGAAGATATTTTTGAAAGTAAAGAAGCTATAAGTTTTTTTGGTAACTTGGGATACATTACTATGGTCGGCACGTATATCGCAACTAAGAACTTAGCTAAACAAAGCAGTATATGCGATGAGGATACTAAAACCCTGTGCAGATTTTGGGACTTTAATACTTATCTAATTTTCAAATTTCCCTAGCCACCTTGGTTACGGAATCTCTTTTTCGGGTAATGAATTACATATACAACAGATTTTCGGAATTCGAAAACAGGTATAACTTCTAAACCATAAATTTAGAGAGTCCTGCAGAGGAAAATTTAAAGAAGCAAACATATTAACCAGTACCGGTAGATATGTGTATACTGTTTTTATTAAAATTCTACTGATGAATTTCGAGAAATCAACTGATAGGAACACAAGATATATTAAAGATATGTACGATTTTCCTCTGCATAGGCTTACACTAACGGAGAAGAATACACCATATTGCCTCAAAAAAATATATATCAAATTACCTAAAGAGTTCAAGGAAATTAATATAAATCAAGCAAAAAACAAACTATACCTGTTTATTAGGAACATTGACCCTTATAATATGGATGAGTATTGGGTTGCATTAAATCTCCCCAGAAAACAAAATGTTTAATTCATTAAAACTATGTATTATATTATATATTTTCTATTGTATATATATATATATAATTATTGCTACTTTTTCTAGACATATTTCATTTAGTTTCTGTATTCTTACTTGTGTTTGTATTTAATGACATAAATTTATTGATTAATTGATTGATTTATATAATGTTGTGTACACTATGTAATATATGTAAGAACTTAAATTATAATTGATTTACTTTATTTAAGAGAACCAAACTATTTCTGACAAATTCATTTGAGTTAAATGTTTTCTTCTAAAGAGTTCTGGAAAGACCGGAGAGTAATAATCGGAGGTTGTCAGATCTGACGAATAAGGTGGGTGCGGCAGAATGTCCTAACCCAAGCCGTAACAGCTTCTGGCGAGTCATCAAACTTGTATAAAGTTTGCCTTTATCATGGTGACATCTCTTTTCTGTTTATATATTGGCAAACAAAATATATAATATTGTATATTATTTAAGTGTGTGTAAGTAAAGTGATTTCCTATAGGAAAACTTTTCAATTTTAATTTTGGGAGACCATAAAATAACTCGAAACGAAACGAAATTAATTTCTGAACAAATATAATGAATATGAAAATTGGCAAATATAGTTTCCTGATCGAACACACCGACAGGAAAAATCATTTAAAGAGCATTGCATTTTTTTTAAATAACTTATAAAGTACATTTACACTTCTTTTATAGAATGTTTTAAAATTAATATTCACGAAGACGGTAACAAAGTTTATGGAAAATCCACTCTTTAAAATTGTCACTGCTAGTTGTGGTAAGTGATATGGTAACTGAATATTAACATCATTCAACTAAGCAACAAGTAAATATTACACACTTTAATGATAACTATATAAACTAAATCTGTATTGGTATGATTAGAAAATTTTTAATTAAAACGTAGGTCCTTTATAAAGTTAATAAAGTCGGAACACAGCCTGAATGTATAAATATATTCAACCTTTCCGGAGTTCTATAATATTGTTGAGACTTTTTAGGACTACCAAAAAAAACCTCATGTGATTCGTGTTGTTTCATGTTCTCTTGCGAAATGCCAAATTAAAAATATCTAACCCCACGTGGGTCTCAAGTAAGTTTTACAAAGCATTATTCATAAAAGCAAGGCTGCACTGATGAGAGATAAATCTCGACATACACCTGCGAATGGTTATTCACTTTGGTTAATAGAAATACATATTCTTAAAAAACATGTTATTTTTCTGTTTTTGTTGAGTGCCAAGAAGGTGAAATGAAATAACTGAATGAAATAGTCCTAAGAAACTCAACAATATTATAGAGCTCCGGAAAGGTTGAATATTTTTATATATTCAGGATGTGTTCCCCCTTTCTTAAGTTTATATGATTATCTATAAAGTAGTATGGTTTTACCAATTGTAAATTTTTATTTAAATCAATAACCTGCTAAGTTCATGACTATCTCACGAAATGTCAAATTAAAAATATCTTACCCCGACTCATTCATGTGGGTTTCATATAAGTATTTTACAAACTATTATTCATAAAAGCAAAGCTGCACTGATAGGAGGTAAATCTCGAAACGCGTCTACAAATGGCTATTTACTTAAATTAATAGAAAGACATGATATTAAAAAAACAATGTTATTTTTCTGGTTTTTGTTGAGTGCCACGAAGGTGGAATTAAAACTAGTAAATAACTGGCAAATTTCACAGGAGATTTGTTTCGGTAGTCCTTAAAAGACTCAACAATGTTATAGAGCTACGGAAAGTTTGAATATATTTAGATACTTAGGCAGTGTTCCGACTTTATTTAGTTTATATGATTATCTATAATGTAGTATGATTTTACCTATAGCAATCAATCATTTATTGTAAAATTTGATGTTTTTTATATTGTCTTTCTTTCATTTTATTAGGTAAAAACCATTTTGTGTTCTCTAATATGCAAACAAATTGTTTTATGCACAATATTATCGATTTCGACTTCATTTACACCGTCTATAAATTGACAGATTCAGATTTTAGTGTATTAAATTACACCATGGAACTAAAGCAAGAACTTTCGAGTATATTTGACTCAATATTTTATGAAATTTGCTCGTGACTCCGTTAGTAAAGTTTTAGATTTTATAGAAATTTAAACAAACTTTCAGAAAAGTTACTATATCTTACATTTATTATTAGTCCATACAGCGCACTAAAATTGAATTCACATATCTGTTCCATATATTAATTAAGACATTGCTTATTATAAAGTGAAAACCATTTCGGGCAGAATAAATACACGCTAATGAAATATCGATGTTCCAAGAAAATATATTAGAGCAATCAGAAGTTTCTTAAAGAAGTTACTATTAAAACAGCATTGCTCCCTCTATGTCAGGGGCTGGTAGCTTTTATACCATTAAGTAAGCATTTAAAATTAAAATTCGGACAATACCAAGGGTGCAATTTTCAAACATTTTCACTATTATTGGAAATTTGTTATCTCCTATCCACGGAGGGGTGTCTTTGAAAATTAAAGTTCGAACAAAAATTTAAAATCAAACAAATTTACCTTAAGTGAAGATCGATTGTAATTATATGAGAGTCTCGTTCGAGATGATTACATTGTAGAACCGCTACTTTCTACTAGATTCAACCACAAGTTCAGAGTTCCAAAACTTTTGGGCTCCCTGCTCTCTACATTACCGACCGGTCACACTTCATATAGTTTAAAGCTTATTTTAATATTAAGGAATGTAACTCGTATACACAAGATCCCTTAATCGGGTTGTTTAGAGCAAATTGTCTTTATAATTCAATGTACTATGATTATTAAGATTTAAATCGTTTTATAACAACGAGATTAATTTAAACTATTTTTATCCAACACCAATACATTTTTTGCAAAAGTCTTTGAATTTTGCAGCCAACCTGCAGTGCTTTTAATTATGTTTACATTTAGGTCTTTTTGATAAGTTTCAATAAACTGGTTTACACCTTTAATATTCAATATAAATCACTGTATAACTTATTTCACTGCATAAGCTTACAATTGAAACCTTAATTATAGAAAACAAACATACAACGCTGAACATTTTGTATGCAAAGTGAAATTTGTCAGGTTAGCTTTTAACCCTGCTGAGATTTTACTTCTATGTAGTATACTTGCAAGGAGTATGGCTCGATATCGATAAGAAGGCGATGAAGCTGTTTCTTAAAATTCTTTACGCTAATTATTACTTTTATATTTCTTGGTAGTCTATAATATAAATCAACGTTACTATACGGTGGTATTTTCTTCGATATAGTGAGTTTATGTGTTGGAATATTATAATTTAGATTGTTTCCTCTTGTATTCATGTTATTGTTGATATTTATGTTGTTGTGAATTGATCAAATAGGGATTTATTTTTTAATAAAAATAATATTGTTCCATATACATATATCCCATGTAGGTTAGGATGTTGGCTTCCCTGAATTTACCTCTACACAATTCCCTAAAATTCAAGTCGTATATAATCCTTATTGCTTCTTTTTGGCTATTTAAATATCCGTTATTAATGCTTATTTATTTATGCATTATTAATCTTTTAGCTCCATCAAGTTTTGAAATAAGGAAGTATAGTGTATAGTGATAAACATTGGCATACTACAAGTTCACATTCGACATTAATGCTTCCATAAGCAATAATTTTTCAAATTCAAACTCTAACAATCTTTCAACTACCAATGAAAATTGTATATCCTTAGTAAAACTCATAGATTAAGGAGGATATGTATGAAAAGAAATTTCATACACCATTATGAAATTTAAAATAAAAACATCACTAGTGTTCATTGTCCATTCCTTGCAGTAAGTCTTTCATGGGCTTAGGAATGACTGAAGAAATAAATAATCTAGATGAAGAGATCTGATAATGCAATTGCGATACACGTTTTCGTGCATCAGCCAGCTTTTCTAAGAGATCTAAACGATCTAATAGTTGTTCTTTATCATTTAGAACTACTGTAATGCTCTCAAGGCAGACAAGGCTGAACCATCTAGATTTTGTTCAGCAACGAACTGCGGATCTCTCTTGTAGATTGTAGATTGTAGATATGGTGGTGACAACTTGTACTGCGACCTTTATAGATCTATTGTACCCCACCCTCCTCCTCCAAGTGTTGGTATACTTACCCATTTAGAGCGCCTCCTCTAATCCAGATTTCTTTAGGAATTTTAGGATCTGGGTGGGATTCAAGGCCTGCAGCTCCTCTGTGTTCAAGCAGTGAGCCCCAAGGTACATCTGTCTCTTGCGGAGTAATGCTCCGCAGTCTTTGAACAGATGTATGGGGTTTCCTCTGCTGAGCCACAGAACCTTTATCCATCATCCTCCTCTAGGCCTAGGGCCTTGAGATGTTTCCCAAATCTACAGTGTCCCGTCAGGTCTCCTGTCAGAATTCTGAACTTGTTCCTGCTTAGTTTCAGGCAAGATTTTGTTCTCTTCTGGTTAAAAGATCCCAGCATCACTTTGGTTTGCCTTAGCCCTGGAAGTTCTCTCTAGGTTTTCATCCATTTTCCTCTTGTTTCTTCATCTAAACTTTTGTGGATGGTGTTCACACTCATACCGCAAAAGGGTTCCAGACCTATAAAGGGGCTACTGGATCCCTTGTTTGCTAGGTGATCGGCTTCTTTGTTTCCGTCTATACCAGTGTGTCCTGGTACCCAGTATAGCGTTACTTTATTACCCCTGCCAAACTTGTTCAGCTTCCCCACACAGTTCCATACCAGTTTGGATCTGATGGTGTATGAGCTAATGGCCTTGATAGCTGCTTGGCTGTCTGACAGAATAGTAATTCGTTTTTTGCGGTAATTCCTGTCGAGGTTAAACTGTGCACATCTTTCGATTGCGTGTACCTCTGCTTGGAAGATACTTGGGGATGTTTCCATGGATTCGAAATATCTGGTTCGAGGTCCAAACACTCATACACCAGTGCCTTCCTTTGTCTTCGAAACATCTGTATACCACTTGATGGCATTTTGCTCTATGTGGTATGCTGAGGATTCGTCGCTCCAATCTTCTTTACTACTACACATTACTGTGTAGTTTTTCTCGAAGTGGTATTTGCATACCATTTCGTCTTTTGGTACTTCCAGCCAGGGGATATTGGCAGCGAGGCTGTTTCGGTCTGCTCCCGATTATTTTACCTCTGCCCATTCCTTCCTTGCAGAACCTTACGATCGCCGATCTGGCGGCGCTTTCCACCACAAGGTGCAGCGGAGTCAGATCCAGCAGCAGCTGCAATGCTGCTGTCGGACACGACCTCATCGCCCACGTGATGCAGACACACGCTAGTCTTTGAATCTTCTCAAGCTGTTTCCTCATAGAGGACAGCTTGATTCTACTTCCCCACGCAACTGCCCCATAAGTGATTGCAAGTCTTACTATCATGGTGTACATCCATCGCAGGAGAGTGCGGTTACAACTCCATGTTTTTCCTGCCAGATTTCTCCACACCATTAGGGCGCGTTTGGCTTTACCTACCACTGCCTCAGCGTGTCTATTCCATAGGAGTTTGCTATCTAGCGTAATACCCAAATACCTTATCTGCTGTTGGTATTCTACTGCCTCCCCATCTATGAGTATGGGATGTAGGCAGTTTAGTTTTCTCCTTCTAGTAAATGGTATCACCGTGGTTTTGCTCGGGTTGAGTCTCAGTCCCACTGTTTGACACCATCTACTGGTTACTTTGAGGCCTCTCTGAACAATTTCACAGAGCGTTCCCACAATTTTTTTTCTGGCCATTATGACTATGTCATCGGTGTTACCTTGACATTTGATGTCTAGATTGTTTAGCCTAACCAGTAGTTCATCATCTACCAGGCTCCACATTAGCGGTGATAGTACACTTCCCTGTGGGCACCCTCGAGTTGTGGAGATCTTAATGGTATCTCTTCCCACTTGTTTCTCCGCCATTCTAGTTCTCAGCTTTTCTCCCATCCACTTTGAGATAGTTCTGTCAATATTCCTTCTTTCGAGGGCCGCCTTGACAGCCTCATGTGAGGTGTTAACAAAAGCTCCCTCTATATCCAAGAAGGCACATGTCGCTACTTCCTTTGTCTCTAGTGCTCCTTCTATTTCGTTCGTCAGCTGATACAGGGCTGTTTCTCTGCTCTCTGGATTTCCCTGCTCTGTAAGCATGCTGACTCTTGTGTAGTGGTGTACCTACCAGCACTGCAGTCCTAAGGTAGTTATCAATCACCTTCACCATTGTCTTTAACATAAAAGATGTTAGACTAATGGGTCTAAATGACTTGACTAAAAATGAAATGGTTGAGTGGTGTCTTTCTTTCCCACCTTCGCTACAAATACCACCTTAGCCCTTCTCCATAGCTCCGGTATATATCCGAGCGCTAAAATACTTCTAACAATATTTAGAAGATATAGCATTAGTTCTCTCTCTCCCTTTTCTAGGAAGGCAGGAACTAGTCCGTCCACACCTGGGGCCTTAAAAGGCTGGAAAGTGCCGATAGCCCATCTGAATCGGTTTTCCGTACAGATGGACGCTGCCCTCCTCTAGTCGGCCCGACCTGGTTTCCCTGGTTACATCAAGCCCTCGGTCTCCCAGTATCTTCTACATCCCGGAAAATTGGTTTCCAGTAGGAGGAGAGCTCTTTGCTCCTCATCCTCCGCGAAGGTCCCATCCGGTTTCTTGAGAGTGATTGTCATTTCCACTCTCAATCCTTCGCTAGTGCTTTGTTCAGTCTAGCTGCCCCTGGCGTGGATTCTATGTTTTCACAGAAGGTCCTAAAGTTTTCGCTTTTTGCCCTTCTGATCTCTTTGTTATAGGTGGTATGCACCTCGTAGTATTGTAGCCAATTTTTTTTTGGCTTTTTTAAATATCCGTTATTAATGATTATTTATTTATGCATTATTAATCTTTTAGCTCCATTAGGTTTTGAAATAAGGAAGTATAGTGTATATTGATAAACATTGGCATACTAATAGTTCACATTCGACATTATTGCTTCCATAAGCAATAATTTTTCAAATTCAAACTCTAACAATCTTTCAACTACCAATTAAAATTGTATATCCTTAGTAAAACTCAGAGATTGAGGAGTATATGTATGAAAAGAAATTTCAAACACCATTATGCAATTTAAAATAAAAGCATCACCAGTGTTCATTGTCCATTCCTTGCAGTAAGTCTTTCATGCGCTTAGGAATGACTGAACAAATAAATAATCTAGATGAAGAGATCTGATAATGCAATTGCGATACACGTTATCGTGCATCGGCCTGCTTTTCTAAGAGATCTAAACGATCTAATAGTTGCTCTTTGTCATTTAGAACCACTGTAATGCTCTCAAGGCAGACAAGGCTGAACCAGCTAGATTTTGTTCAGCAACAAACTGCTGATCTCTCTTAATCACTCTTTCGTTTAGAGTTGATGAGATTTCTGCATTTTACTCAGGTGCTTTCAGATGAATATTTCCACCCTGTGGATGTGTGGATGTCAATTAGACACATTTTTATCTCCCTATATAAACCAATAGTCAACCAACACCATATTGACACGAGACTTAGGTGTACATTGACTGATTCTTTATTTACTACTGCAGGATCATCTCCAAGAACCAATTCTACATCATCATCATATTTGTTAGAATTGGTATCCTCTTCTTTAGCACCTTCATTGTCCTGACCTTCATGCTGAATGAAAACTAGCCTCTGAAGTGCCTGGCTTCTGGTTATTTTCTTTATCCAGCATCGGATTGTTTTGTTTGTCAATATCTATGTCTACTTTGTGGCAGTTTTGAACATCATCTACAAATAAAAAGGAAATCTTTCCCTGATAAAGCCAGATGAAGGTTCATAGCACTAGTTGTTATTGCCTCTTACGTGCAAAAGTCACTAGCTTTGTACGTCCATCAATACATGGGGATTCATAGAAATTGGGTACAAGATGTCCCGTAAATTTAAATGATATAAAATATCATTTAACCTTTTAAATGAAAAGGACATTTTTCCCTGATAATGCCAAATAAAGATTCAGAGCACTAGTAGTTATTACCTCCTACATGCAAAAGGCACTAGTCTGATAGGCCCATCAAGACTGGCAAAAGCTGAGTAAATGATGTCGTGTAATTTGAAATTATATGAGATGTCATTCAACCTTTTAATCTTAAATGCCTGTAATATTTTTTTATTTGTTTAGGATAGGTTAGGTTTTTTTACCTTTTGAAACCATTTTTTCTAATCTCCGCAGTCTCTTCTTAGTTTTTTCCTCCTACTCCCGTTTTTTTACTCTTAGCCATTAAGCTTCGAATTTGATGTGTTTGTTTCAGTAATCTTAAAACAAATAATTATTTTTGGGTTAACACTTTTAAAAACATGTGGTTTCGTCCAGCACATAGAACGTTATGATGTGTGACCGGTCGGTAATGTAGGGAGCAGGGAGCCCGAAAATTTTGGAACTCTTGGTTGACTGTAGTAGAAAGTAGCGGTACTACAATGTAATCTCGAAGAATAATAACTTTGAAGCGTATGCGAGGGCGCATTAGAAATGCGCCTGTGGACGTCTTTTGCCGACCTCTGCTTTAAGTCATTTATAACTTTCAATTACTATCAATTTAGTGTAGCGAGGAATCATATATTTTAAAGTGTTTGTTTAATATATTAATGCAACGAGTGCAACTTTAGCAAAATATTAAAATACATCAAAATATAAAAAAGCCATTTCTCAACACTTTTTTTAAATGAACCTCGATAATAGCTCATAAATTTAACTTCCCACTCACAGTATACTTAAAATTAAAAAATAAACTCTTCCACGCGTACCCTTAATATATAATAAACTTAAAAACCCGAAGGAAAAATATGGCATCATCATGGAAAAAGTAAATATACTTTTTATTAAACATTACCAACGCCTTGAAACAACGAATCTAGCAGTTTACCACTTTCAGATGGATTATAAGGTATTTATAATAGTGGTGTAAGTTAAATAATGTTCGCTGCATGAAAAAGTGCACAAACAAAATTTTCACCATTAATCTTAGTCGGAAGGCGAATGCGCTTTACGAGGTTTCCCCGGGACGAGAAGGGCGGAAAGAGGGACCGGAGGCAGCCGGTGTACTTTAAATCAGTGAGAGACAAGCATGTTTGCTAACATCTTCATAGCGAGAGCATACTAGTAAATGAATACAAACGGTGAACTCTCTTCTGATCAACGATCACCCTTTTTATCTCTCTCTCTATTTGTATATACATATAAACTTTCAGAATGGAAAAATACAAATATGTGTATAGTAGAGTTAAATAAACAGTACGAAGTTGTACATTAAATGAGTCAAACAATATATAAATGGTTTGTACATTTTAAAATTTATTGTATTTCTTATTTGTAATAGATAGTTTCGTTCAGTGATAAATCGAGATTATTTGAAATCTTTATAATGTTTTGAAAAAAAAACATAATGGACTAGTGGTTTTGTGTATCAGACGTTATATTCAAAAATTGATTATATATCTGTAAAAATCTAATATATTATATGTCAAATTGGATGAGTTATCGCGTTCGGCTTTTTGTGCGGTCGGATTTTTTCGCTATTAGCGTAGGTAATAAAATATAATGCCGTCGGGATTGTTTGTTGTGCGAAATGAATTTCAAACGGTATGAATTTAATAATATTTTCGTAGAAATTTAGGTGTGTTACACAAGCTACTTAAATTAAAATGTAAATTAATTAGCCGCGGAGAGAATGTGCGAGATGAATTTTATATATATGAAAGGGAGTGTATGAACACAATATGCACTATTCCCAAAATGCCGACGAAATATGTTCAACCCTTCGTCTATTTCAACGTCCCCTGGAGAGGCATTTTCTCTCCTATACCACCCTTCTTCCCTATACCTACCTACAGAAAATATCTGAATCGAATATTAAAGGTAGAACTGGTATAATTCCGAACGGCCAATTCCATAAAATATCTAACGTATTCTAAGATTTACATAACTTTTTGAATTATTATTAACTTATCAAAATCATAAATTCAATTGGATCAATTTTCATAAGAGCATAACAACATAATAAAATGAAACGTGATAACAAAATAAAGAAATTCTATTTCTGTTGAACACTGTATTAACCAACACAATAATAATTATTACTTATGGAATAATAAATGAGAAATAAATTAAATTAAATATCTTAAAGAATTTAAATAATTAAAACCTATTTTTGATTAAATACCACCATATATATATATATATATATATATATAGATATATATATATATACATATATATATATATATATATATATATATATATATATATATATATATATATATATAAGCGGAATTCGGGTAGTACGATCAAACGAAAGCAATTCAAATTATTCTCAAGGCGACGTTTCGATATTACATAAAACCTTTTTCAACACCTACAAAATATTACAACGGTTACAAAAAAAGAAAAAACTTTTTTAACCACTAATAAAGTTATGAACAACTTATTTGAACGTGTAACATTTGACGGGGGTGAGAGTTGACAACCTGCCCGTGGTTCACTCTGCATACATCTATAGGTAACTAATAATCAACAATCTGGTGCTGCTACACAACTTATTATAACAAGAAGAACCTAAAACTGTAACTGACACAAAACATTGCATAAACGAATGGTCAGAGGAAACCTCAATGGAAAAGACCAATTCGTGGTCAACTGAAGAGAGATCTCGGACGGAATTTTAGAATTTGTCATCTAAACATCGAAGGTTTACTTGCAAGCGACGAAAGAATAGATATTATTGCAAGACAGGAAACACATACAAGAGACGTTAGAAGAGAACAGATACCGGGGTATTATCTAGTAGCTTCGATAAATAACCGCATACATGGCGTTGCAACGTAGGCTGAGTATGGCATAGATATCATAGAAATAGTACAAGTAGCCGACGACGACAGCATACAGACAATAACAATAAGTATTAATGGAATATACTAGGTGGGCCATTGAAAACGAAACAGAGTGATTTTCAGATAGTTAAAGATGTTTTCTCAAAAAACGCTCGGACTCTTCAATTTTGTTTGTGAGGCAGACACCTTTTACAAGGAAATTTGTAGCCAAATCACTTAACCCCTTCGCGCTGGGACCACGACCCCTAAAATTTTAAATTTTAAACGATGGTGGCACGGTGGGGTAAGTTATACCACATTTTAAAGCTGGTTTAGCCGTGAATAGTAAACGTCTAATATTTTCTAAATCTATCGATTTGTTTCGAGATTATTTAACATTAAGTTATGAACGCGTTTTTAATTATGTCGTTGAAAGAAAATGTTGATCGGTAATTAGGACCATTTGACTTTTCAACAAGATGGAGCGTCATCACATTATAGGCAGGCTGTTCGGGAGTTTCTAGACAGAGTTTTCCAGGGAAAATGGAATAGACGAAGAGGTGCTATGGAATAGTCGGCTCGCTCATCTGATTTAAGTCCCCTGGACTTTTTGTTGTAGGGTCATCTAAAGAGTTGAATTTATACAAACCAGAACCAGAGTCTCTGGATGAGCTACATCGACTCATTATTGAAGAATGCCGTCAAATTACGCCACAGATCCTCCAAAATGTAAGAGAACGTTTCGAGCGGAATTTGTATTTTTGTCTGGAATTTGGTGGCGCACAATTTGAACAATTGTTACTATACAATTTGTAAACTAATAAAAATCTTTTCTGACTTTGAATTGAGTTTTTTTCCTTCACTGCAGTTTTTGTAAGGACAGATTGAACAATTGGACTTCATTTAAACAAAGGACGTTAATTTCAAATTAAATAATCTCGACAACAAATCGATAAATTCGAAAAATATTAACCATTTAGAATTCAGGGCAAATATCTAATCTATCTGCAAAGGACAGAGGTACTTTACACTCAGCTAGGTGGAAAAGGCAATACTCTCCAGATCTGTGTGTTATATTCGGTGTCTCAAGCTCCGGTTCTGATATTGCTAAAAGAACTGTTTTGGAAGATTTCCCCCATAGCCAACATCGGTCAGTTGTGAATGAATATGGATTGGAAATACCTGTAATCAGTTCGGTCCCAAAGCCTCGCTGGAATTTCACCAAAGTGAACTGGAACATTGTTCAACTTATACCGGAAACTACCGACATGTATGATAGCTTAGCGGAAGCTGTTATTTTAGTTGGCCGCAAACACATCCCAAGAGGTTTTTTGGGGTGCGATTCCGAACTCTACTCCAACTATAATAGTGATCCGAAAATTAAAATAGCTTATGCCCTTTTCAGCGAATTAAACAGTTTTTAAAGAAGATCTGGGAGGAGAAATCTGCTGCAATGGACTTTGCGCATTCTATTAGGAAGGCGTCGGGATTAATAAGGAAACTTGGCTCTGCACCCACCTCTAGAAAACCCACTGCTCCTTTATCCCCTGATCAAGTAAACAACTTAGTGCTGCTACACAGCGGCTTATAACAAGAAGAAATTAAAACTGTAACTGACACAAAACATTGCATAAACCAATGGTCAGAGGAAACCGCAAACAAAAAGAACCACTTCAGGGCTAATTGACGAGAGTGTCGAACCGACATAGAATTTGTTATCTATACATCTAAGGTTTGCTTGCAAGAGACGAAAGAATAGTTGGTAATGTTTAGATGTTATTGCAATACAGGAGGCACACACAAGAGAAGCGGACGATCTCGATAGAAGTGGACAGATGACGGGGTATTATCTAGTAGCATTGATAAATAACTGGGTACATGGCATTGCTACGTACGATAAGGCTGACATATATAACATAGACATAGTACAAGTACTATGATAACATATCGACAATAACAACAAGTATTAATGGAATATACGGCCAAGTCGGCCAATCCCGGTATGGCAATTCCGCACTGTGTACGTTGGAGTCTTTAACAGACATAATTAATTGTGGGAATACAGGGATAGCGATAGTAACAGGGAGGTCATAGCTGATTGGTTAGCTTCAATAGATTTGAGAGTAATCTATCTGCAAAGGACAGAGGTACTTTCCACTCAGCTAGGTGGCAAATGCAATGCTCTCAAGATCTGTGTGTTATATCCTGTGTCTCAAGCTTCGGTTCTGATATAGCTAAAAGAACTGTTTTGGAAGATTTCCCCCATAGCCAACATCGGCCAGTTGTGATTGAAAATGGACCGAAAATAACTGTCGTCAGATCGGTCTTCAAGCCTCGCTGGAATTTCACCAGAGCGAACTGAAACATTGTTCAACTTATACCGAAACTACCGACATGTATGATAGATTCGCCAAAGCTGTTATTTGAGTTACCCGCAAACACATCCCAAGAGGTTACGAAAACGAGTACATTCCTGGTTGTTCAATGAGGTGCGACGAACTCTACTACAACTATAAAAGTGACCCAACTGGGAGGAGAAAACCGCTGCAATGGACTTTACGCATTCTAGCAGAAATTCGTGGGCATTAATAAGGAAACTTGGCTCAGCACCTACCTCTAATTTCTCAACTTCATCGGGGATACAGGAGCACAGGTTTTCCTGTATCCCCGATGAAGTTGCAAAAAGACGACAGGTAGTCTCGAAGGTGCTTGTTGGCAGGGGTCAAGTGAAAGAAGTCAAGAAGAAATTTCGTGCACTCAACTCAGAAATACGACCGAATGAGTCCTATTCATTTAAGTTCACATACAGCGAACTATTGGACAAACTTGGCTAGCTGAAACTAAATAAATCTGTTGACACTGATCAAATCTACCCTAGTTCTTAAAGAATGCATGTGACTCAACTAAAAGATGGCTACTATCCTTGTATAATAACATCATGCAACATGGATTATTAAAACACTTAAGACACAACTAAGACACTAAAAAAGGCAACAGTGCTGGCTTTTGTTAAATTTAGCAAGGATGGTACAAGGATTTAGCAACGATCGGTCTGTAGTATGATGGGCCCCATACTACAGACCGATTTCGCTGCTCAATAGGACTTACAAGCTTCTTGAGCGCCTTATACTGAACCGGGTCAAAAACGTTCTGGGTAGTGAGTTCCTAATAGAACAGGCGGGGTTTAGACCGAACCGTGGTTGCTGCTAACACAAGTGTTGGCTCTCACTTTGCATATAGAGGCAGGCTTTCAACGTCAAATTAAATCTGCAGCGGCGTTCGTAGACCTTATGGCGCCATGAACTATTCCTAAAGTATGGCAAGGCTATCCCGTGTGTAAAACTGCTGAAACTACAAAAGAATATGCTAGCTCAGGGGTCTCCAAACTTTCCAGCCTTAGGGCCATACTGATTACTCCAGTAAGTTCCGAGGGCCAAAACCATATTATCATTGTTGCCGGTGGTAAAAAGTGAAATAGTCTGATGAAAAAAAAAAGTCCGAAAAAGTACGTTTAAAAAACGAAACGAACGTTTAAAAAAGGCTGCAAATCGGACTAAAGTCCGCAAAACGGCAACACTGCATATTATTAATTTTCCTGTCATTATTTGTAATTTCTAGATTAGTCGTAGAGTACGAGCCATGAGGAGTAACGTGACACGATATCTGGTGGACACAAGCGGAAATAGGTAGTTCCTTCTATCGCTAACAGATGGCGCTAATAGCACCTACAGAATAATCTCGTTGGTTCGAGAAAGTTCTGGTGTCTTCCACTCACTTCTAGATGGCAGTAATTGGAATATATAAGAAGGCTAGTGGCGCAACCACAAGTCAGTTCCTATGACACTGTTGTGAAATAAAATAGTGCGTACCTCCTTAAAACGTGTTTGTGCGTGTTTAAGTTTAAGACATCTTTGTAACAGTATTTTGATTTGAATTGTTGCTTTTGTGTGTGATTTAGTAGTATGGAAAAGAAGCGAAAAATTGATAGTGAATGCAGAAAATTCAAAGATCATTTCAATTTCGTAATTGAGTCCAGTAACAAGGCGCTATGTTTGATTTGATCAAAATATACAGGAAGTTTGCGGACAGAAAAATTCGAAGCTATGAAGCGCGGATTGAAATCGCAGCAATCTTCATTTACAAAACTCAAAACTAAACAAGAGGCTGCAACTCGTGCCAGCTTCCGTGTGGCTCTTGACATTGCAAAACGTGGAAAACCATTCACCGATGGAGAAATGATCAAAGAATGCATAATTGCAGTAGCCGAAGAAATGTGCCCTGAAAAGGTAAATTTATTAAAAACTGTCAGTATGTCAGCAAACACTGTGGCTCGAAGGGTAGAAAACATCGCTGACAAAAATGGACATGTTGAGTGGTTTTCTTTGGCCTTGGATGAGTCAACGGATGTGTCAGATACTGCTCAGGTGAATTTATATTCGAGGAGTAGATAAAAGCTATGAAGTGCATGAAGAACTTCTTGATATGTATAGTATTCATGGCACAACTACTGGTACAGATATTTTTAAAGGAATTGAAATGGCCATTAATCAAAAGAACCTTCGATGGAAAAACTTGAAATGTATTACAACTGATGGAGGCAAAAACATGAGTGGGAAAGATAAAGGAGTGGTCGCTTTTGTGTCAAAGGCTGTAGAAAATGACGGTGGTTCAAAACTATTAGTCTTACATTGTATCATTCATCAACAGTCTTTGTGCGGAAAATGTTTGGATATGTCTGAAGTTCTTAAACAAGTCATATCAACTGTTAATTTTATCAGATCTTTTGGGCTCAATCACCGAAAATTCCGACAATTTATTGAAGATATTGGAAAAAATGACTTACTTTATCATATTGCCGTACGTTGGCTTAGTTGTGGGAAAGCCCTTCAGCGCTTTTTTGAACTTCGAGCAGTGATCGAAATTTTTTTTGAATGAAAAGCATTACTGAAGCTCTTACTGAATTACAAAACAACGCATGGCTGTGGAAGTTAGCATTCTATGTTGATTTGACAAAACATGTGAACGAACTGAATTTGAGATTGCAAGGAGGAAACCAGCATCTTCCTGATTTATACACTAACATCAAATCATTCCGGAAGAAATTGATTCTGTTTCAATCACAACTACGAAGTAAATGTTTTTTACATTTTAAAACATGTGAAATATTCAGCCACACCTCTGAGACTGAGTTTCCTATCGATTTTGCAACCGAAGCTTTGACTGCTTTGAAAATAAATTTTGATACTCGTTTCTCGGACTTTGATGCCATTGCTTATTTATACTGACATTGAAATATATTTTGATACTGACATTGAAACCCTAGCCCCGGTACTTCATATGGAAATGATTGATCTACAGTGCAGTGATATAATTAAGAACAAATATCAAAACTCATCTTTGTTGGAATTTTATAAGAGTCTTCCACTGACACAATTTGATAATTTGCATAAATTTGCTCGTGGGCTGTTTTCTGTTTTTGGTACTACTTATGTGTGTGAGAAGACCTTATCCAAAATGAAGTACACAAAAAATGTTTACAGATCTAAATTAACTGATGAGCATCTTAAATCTCTTTTAATAATTGGTACAAGTAAAATTAGTCCACAACTACAAACTATTGTGAGTGGAAAATCTCAATTACATAAATCTCATTAGTATTTCATATGTCATTATGCTTGTTATAAGTTATGTTTTTATTTAAAATGTATAAAATGTTAGTTGGATTCATTGCAATAATTTTTTAGTTATTATATACTGAAGTTAAATTTTCTGTATATTATACATGTCTTTACTCATAACAATTCTGTGTTTCGTTATCCAACTTATCACAAAAACAATAACAATAAGCCTACAACAATGTTATGAGTAGTTAGCCCATGACCATATCAATGTAGATGTCATATTAATAATTATTCAACATAAAATTAGAATACTTTAGTAAACTAAATTTAATTTGCTATAAAAATATGTTCTCTAAAAGGAGTTTTCAAGTATGCTAGCTCTCCGCGGGCCGGACAAAATCTGTCCGCGGGCCGGCTGTGGCCCTCGGGCCGTAGTTTGGAGACCCCTGTGCTAGCTAATCGACGATCTAAGGTATTGATGGGCGACAGAGAAAGCAGATGGCGCACACTAAGCGACGGGTTGCCACAAATTTATTAAGTAATATCCCAGAGACGACTGCATTGAATTTCTAATACGCTGATGACATTGCACTCGTAAACCAACACACAGAGGTCGCTGCCTGCAATAAAGCGCTAACTGATGATCTTCAGAGTTTAGTAGCTTATTTTTGCGAAATGTAAGTTGAAACCTAACCCATATAAGACAGAAGTAGCGCTATTCCATCTAAATAACCGCGTGACGATTTTGACGACCTTGACGATTAACGTAGAGTTTGAGGGGCAGGCACTCATCAACAATCGAAGCCATAAATATTTAGATCTTACGCTCGACCGTACACTTACTTAGAGAAAACACCTGGACACTACAGCGGCCAATTTATGAACCGGAAGCAATATCATCCATGAGCTGGCTAGGTCCGGATTGGGCTATAATGATAAAACTTTGCGAATCGCCTCAATAAGATTTGTGTACTCCTCTGTAGAATATTGTGCACCTGTCTTGGGTCGCAGTGCACACACTCGTAAGGACGATGTTCAGCTAAATTGTCCTATAAGACACATTACTGGCACCCGAAAACCAACACCAACAAAATGGCTCCCTGTTCTATCTAACATTGCACCGCCAGAGCTAAGGAGACGTGCTTCCACTCTAAGGGAATATAAAAAAGGTCATGGGAAACGAGTCCCTCCTAAACCGTATTCTACATGAAATCCCTTTTGGAAAGAAGCAAGAGAATTGTCAATATTTTCTGCATCGATACGACGTGGAGGCGCAATTGGGATATTGCATATAACACTGCTGTCCAACCAGTCGATCGCGATCTACCGGTCGATCGCGGTGTGATTTTGAGTCAATCTAGTTTTCTCACGTTTCTATGTACTTACTTAAAAATACTTTTCGATAAATATAATGTAAAAATTAAAACACGCTTCTCGCCAGCCTTACGTTCAAATGTTGCTCCATGAAGCAACATTTGGCCGCATTCAAGTTCATTCTCAAGTCGGCCGCATCCCCACCGGTACAACAGCTTCCGTTGACTGCCGATGCGCAAGAAAAACGAAAATCGAAAGACATTTTCGTACAATGCACTCCAAATATGAAACAGAATTTCCAAGAAATTCTGACATAGGTACGCAATGTAAAAATTAATGATATGAAAGCTGGTTTATCTTTGCAGCAAAACATGTTTGAAAAAGCTCTTAATAAACCACTTGGAATAACCGTTGCATCTTTGAGAGTGTGTCATTTATTAACCAAAAAGAAAAAGGCATTTAATGATGGAAATTTCATTAAAGAATCGTTTTGGATGGCTACAGAATCAGTTTTCTCAGATTTTAAAAACAAAAAAGAGATTATTGATCAAATTAAAGATTTACAACATTCGAGAAATACAGTCGCGAGAAGAATTAAAAAATTAAGTGACACATTGTCACATTGTCAATTAAAAGAGGATATAAATATATGCGTATCCTTTTCTTTGCAGATGAATCGACTGACGTGACGGATACTGACTGCACAATTAGTTTATATTTATCTGGATGGTATTTGATGATTGTACAGTAAAAAAAGAAATACTTAAATTAATACCTTTGCACGGAAGGACGAGAAAGGAAGACATATTTAGAGTTTTTAATAACTTTATGAAAGAAACGACGTTTCCTATTTTTAAATTGCTTTCGATTACGACGGATCCATGTATGATCGGTTGCAATAATGGTTGTATTGCTTTATACCACCAAAATGAGAATTATACAATAATTTTAGCGTACCACTGCATTATCCACCAACTAGTTTTATGCTCAAAGCGACTTAATACACACAATGTTATGGAAACTGTCTTTAAAATAGTCAATTATATATGTGACAGTGCCCTTCAGAGACGTTTGTTTAGATTAGAAAATGAGGAAAATGATAACGAACTTTTGCTGCACACTAGTGTGCGTTGGCTCAGTAGAAGTCGATTTCTCATGCGGTTTCTAGAGTTATTAGAAGACGTAAAAAGTTTTCTCTCTGAAAGAGGTGACAGTTACCCACAGTTAACAAACAAAGAGTGGTTATTTGATATGTCATTCTTGGCAGACTTTAGTTCAAAACTAAACTTTTAAAAAATTAATTCCGATTTCTACATGAAAACAGCTTTTAAATGGCAATATGTTATACATTTTCTCAAAATTTTCTGGGGGTGCACTCCATGACCTCAGACGCCCCGGTGGCCTGCTACGCGTTTTGGTAGATCTTGGCAACAATATTTACAAAAAAGTAGATCGCCACTACAAAAAGGTTGGACAGCCCCGGCATATAACAACCAACTGATATCCGCCCTGTCTGCCACGCCGAGTGGCTTCATGTTGAAACGCCGAGAATGGAGAATCATTAACCGAATTCGAACCGGGGTAGACAGATATGCCCAACTGATTTACCGCTAAAGTATACTATCCGGCCCAATATGTGACTGTGGAGCGGCTGAACACATGTAAAACAAATGACTAATATACACATGAACAATAGCTCACATCATAGACGAATGTCGACTTGACAAAATATCGGGTATACAACGACCGATACGGCACCAGAAAATGTTATCTATTTAAATATATTGAGTTTAAAAGCTGGTAAAGTATGGTACACATTGAGAAGCATACGTCATCGGTGACATTGGAATGGCTACGAGGTCACGATTACAATGAACCAACCTAGTTTAAGACGTAAAACAGTTAAATCAACCACCCAACTGTTGACTTAGAAGTAAGGAACGCAGGATATAACTAGACATTCTGAAACCAATAGTAATTAATTTCGAAATATCCTATCAAGTTAGAAGAGATGTTGCAACAAATAAATCAACCATCCAGCGAGATTGGGTTAAAAATGAACATGGGAAAAACAAAGATCATAAGTCCAGATTTTTCCCACATTGTATTCGATAAGGTAAGTATCGAATATGTGAACCACTACATCTACCTCGACCATGTGATCAATTTGGGAAAGAGGAACCAAACGGCTGAAATGACCAGACGGGTTTGTCTTACATAAGCTGCCTTTGGCAAAATAAAGTGCATCCTGGGAAATAAAGGTATACCAATAAACCTAAAGAGGAAAGTTTACAACTCCTGCATTTTGCCAGTAGCTACATACGATTTATAAACTATGAGTTTGACAATGAAGAGTTCCGATATACTAAGGGTAACGCAAAAGGTCATGGAGCGCCCACTGATTGGGATTTCAATAAGAGACAAAGACAGATATGAAATTATCCTAGTAACTTCGAGAGAATCCGACGTTATCGAACGCATAGCGTAGTTAGACAGGCGGACTGCCAAAATTACCCAATGGCTACCTAGAGAAACAACAAGGAGCAGGGGTCGTCCAAAAAGAAGGTGGTTGGATGATATTTAATCGATTGCTGGTAAAGACTGGCCTCGCAAAGCCCAATATTGCCAGATGTCGAAAACTTACAAAGAGGCTTATGAAAAGTAGTGAACGATGGAAAGCTTATGAATAGGAAGAAGGTTCGCGAAACCAACAACGATAAGACAAGATCATTTAAAGATTGAGGAAAAAATAGAAAGAACAAAACTACAAAATCAGCTATATCAATAAACTCATAAGCCAAGCGTACATATTGCTCAAATTATCCATGTCCTTTTTTAAGTTCTTGGCAGCACTGGTATCCTGAATGAGTGCCGCTATGAACTGAGGAATTATATATACATCTGATGCCAATTACCCATCTGATGCCAGTCGTGAAAGTTATTAGTTTGTTGGAAAGTAATAACAAAAGAGATGTAATCAACTTGATAAGACTTAATACGATAAATGCTCCTTACTTCGGTCTGATGAATCTATTCACATATGAAATTAGAACTTTTGGGATTGTCCAGGAAGATGCTTTTATGCTACATTTTGCCTCTAGATACAGCATGAAACATCTTTAGATATAGCAAGGGCACCTTCGTTAAATCAAAGCCTCGAGCCTCTATCTGCAAAGCCTGGAGTAAATAGACCAACTAACATCATTTTATTTGTAATATCATTCAAAGCTTTAAGTTTATTCTCAGCTCTTTTTCGTCCCGCAATAGGACGACAAATCAGAACATTTTCTTCATCTTAACAATAAGTAGCAAAATAGCACAAGTACTTATATATTTGCTTTTATCAACTGAAAGATCGTAAATTTCTAATCTTGAGTCTATATATTACTGTAGCCTCAATGTCAGACATTTAGATATCTTATATTCCTCGATAAGTTCTGATGTTTGAAATACAGAAGAGAGATATAGTTCATTCTAACACAAGAATGTATATGTTACAGTCAAAGCGTTAACTCAGTCGGTGTATACAGTCACTGGTAAAAGCATACATTAACTGAATCGTTCAGACAAAGTATACAGAAATTAATTTATGAATATTACATAGAGTTAAAAATCACCTATAACTATATTAACCGAAACGATTTCTATAATGAAGTAGTTGAATCTTATTTTAGATAGGTTAGTTATTTTGTAATAACTAAAATTTAGTAATTATAATAACATACGTGAATTAATTTAAAGGTATTAGTTTTTTTCCTTTTGAACATAATATGCATAATTTTAAGATTAGAAAATTGAAACAACATTCAGACTTTAACTAATGCCTCGCCATGAAAGTATTCATTATCGCAGTGTTGTATACTTTAATTGGATATATTATGCATCTTCATTTTACAATTGATACTTTGTCAAAAAACATACGTAGAAGTATACATTGACTGGTGAATGTATACACTAACTGAATTTTATACTTCAACTGTAACATATATAAATTTTATTGTTTTACAATTTTTTGTAATGTATTTAGCTGTTACTATTTTAAAATAGTGAATAAAATGAAATTAAGAAGTCTAGAAGCCTAATAAAATCAACAAAGAATAGTTTATTAAAGAAAACCTTAAAAACATTTTTTACAAACCATTGACGTCGAAGACCGCAATTAAGCAGTTCCGACGGATCGGATTAAGTTAATATTTATAGAAAAATATCTGATAAATAGCCCATATATAATAGCATATCTGTTGAAAATAATAATAGCAGGTGTACCCAATTAAAATAGTAGAAATTGTTAGCAAGTTGTAAAGAGTCATAATTACCATAAAACAACCATACAAGGAAAACTGAATCTCATTTCTAAGTTCAAACCGTTGGGTAAAGATTTTACCAAGAGAAAGCCACCTATGAAGTATTTGCAGAGCAATTGGAAAGCGCATCATCTTTTCACATAGACCTTTGAGGATTTTGTATTTATAAAGTTTTTCACAGAAGCTTTTTTATCCACAGTTTCCAAGGTTTAATTAACAAAAGGATAACGTTTCGATGCTAAATTTTTACTGAGAATACATTTGTGGCTCATTAGGTAATATTAACTCTCATACTACAAAGCGCCTACTTAAACTTTTTTATTGACTTTAAAAGTAACCATTCGTCTTTGTAAACATCCATGCATCGTCAACTTGTATACTCAAATTTCCAATTTCAATATTTACAGTTGTGGTTTTATATGTAGTTTTTATACATCCAACTTTTGAACAAATTGGTTTATAGCAATAATTAAATTTTGCTAAAAATTGTCGAATTATAGAAAAACTGTTGGTATTTGGTGTAATTTTACAATTAAAGTTGATAAATCACCGAAATATAGAACAAATTTGAGATGATTTTATAGAATAAAATTTAATTTTTTTCAAAATTTGGCTTGAAATTTAGTTCAAAGTTTTTAAAGTCAACGTTTTGAAACATTTGCAAAAACCAATTTATGGGAGAAGACTTCCCATCCGTTACTACTATCAACAATAACTCGTACACTCTGTTTTAGCTACGTCGTGGAGTTATCAATACATAAATTTGTTTCAAATCAGCAGCAACAATTACACTGGTCAACACAAGTTTTGTTTCCTTCACTTTTTTACAGTTATTGGGTATTTCTATGGCCCTGACTATGAACAAAATACTGGGAGATTTCTAACAGCTCTACCTTTTGAAATATACAGTTTTATTATTTTGACAAAAAAATACTGAAAAATAATACATTATGTTAACTAAATTTCTATTGAACACTAGCAAATGATCTTTTATAAGATTTCCTTGATTGAAGGACTTTGAGGTAGATCTCGTTGCAAACTCCAGCAGTGGTCTGCCATCATATGTGGGCCCCACCACCCCTGATAACGCTCTTCCATTGTCCGAAGATCCTGATGAAATCTTTCACCCTGATCGTCACTAAAATTACCCAGATTTTGTGGAAATCGGTCTAAAGGCGAGTACAGGAAGTGGATTTTTATGCTCATGTTGATACCTAGCTGATGTAGTATTGTTGTAAGTGAAGTATTGATGACACGCAGTTTACACAAAGTCTGATATAGGTTTTCGATATTTTGCAAATATATATTCACCACAAATGTAATAAAAACAATCGGGATTAAACATATTCTTGACGAAGCCATATCGAGTCCAATAAAAAACGAAAAGCTAAGTAAAATTAGTAGCTATAACTCAAAAACAAAAGCTTTTAGAGAAAAATTGTTTCCATATTTCAAAAATACGCGTTAATTTGAGATAGAAACAAAAAAAAATCAGATGAAACAAACAATTTTATTTTTTTTGTTGACCAGTGTTATTATACAAATATTTTCTGATGTAATGAAGCAAATGTATTTTTGAACCATTGCACCATTAATAAATTGTGACAAGCTCGAGATGTGAAATCCAAGAGATTGAAACTAACGAGTTTGGTAGTCCAACTGGTTGAAGATCGCTGTTTGAAAAAAATCTATCGCGTGCACCCTGTTGGGCTTCATTGGCTTAAAGCAAATGTGATAAATTAAACTTCTTAAATTATGGCTTACTCAATTTCTCTTAAGAAACAAATCCTTAGTAGAAAAAAATATAGTCCTTATGTATCATAACGCATATATTTTTGTCTATTTTTGTGATTATAGTTACGGATAACTTAAAATTAGATAATAAAACTAATTTTATCGATTTACAATGTAAATTACGATTTACTACAATGCGTATATGGTGAATGGTCTGGATCAATTTATGAATATTAATAATAGTTTGGGCTTTTGTATCCAAAATTTCATTAGCTATGGACAATAATATTAACTGGTATAAAATATTTAGCGTAAAATTATAAACCGCTCCTAAACTTAATTCAAATTCGATTATTATTTAATACGATAATTGCAATTTGGAAGTAATAGAAAACGAAATAAAATAAAAAAACAATATGTATTTTATTTAAATAGAAAAACTAAATAGAAAACAAAATATATTACCATATAATTTCTAAAACAAATTTGACATATATAATTGCTCGACTAAATATAACGGGTGACAAATTTAGAGTGTCCTGATTTTAAACAGCGATTATTAAAAGACAAAATAACTCAAAATTAGAAATAGGAATAAGTTAAATAATAACAAAAAGTTTGTGTCACAAATTTTTTTGTTGAACAAAACGTAAAGTCTAAAATTTAATACCAAGCTAAATGTTAATAAGTCTCTAAAATTAACAATTAATACAAAAAAATTACATCAATTAGATGACCTATATATAAAGATGACCTATATAATATAATGAACGCATAGGATGCTGGCACACTAATGATCAAATCTCGCCAATAGCTCGTGAAAAGTTTTATTTTAAGTCCTCCAGGGTCTCAGGTCGGTTCTGATAAACTTTAAGTTTAACATGACTCTGTAAGAAATAATAGAAAACCGACAAATCCGGACTGCGAGAAGACCAAAGCTGATCTATAGGTTGTTTAAAAAAAGAACGTTGTTTAAATTAGACGACAAAGAAAGAACTCTCGTAACACTCTCATAGGCATGTTGGATACATGAGACCTTGCACCGTCTGGCTGATATCAAATATCGTTTAGTGGTAACCACGGCTGAGCGATGGCTTATTTGGCATCCATTAAAAATATTTGTAGCATCTCCACATAAGGTTCACTATTGACAACTACTGCGTTTCCCATTTAATTAAAAAAAAAACCGGTCCCAATGCTCCAGCTGAGCATATATCGCACCATACAGTGATACCTTTTGAGAATGCAGCCCTTCCTCTTATATAGCTTGGGGGTTCTTGGCAGACCTGTAACGTAAATTTAGTTTTTTCCTTTCCCCATTGAAATGAAAATGTGTTTCGTCATTCAAAATTATATAAAAATTGAGGGGACAACACTAGCTGTAGTTATATTTAAAATAAACATAATAGTACGAAATATAGCCTGAATATAATAAATATTCAACCTGTTCGACAATCTACAAAATTAAGTCTTACTAAGACTTTTGACAAATGTCTTACTGAAACAACTACTTCCCTGGCAAATACCACGCAGGATATTGAATTACACAATAAAACATTTGTATGTTACTACTAGTACTACTAGTGAAATAACATTTCGTTTCTTTCTACACAAATTTTGTGAAAGAAAAAAGTAAAGTGACTAGCCATCTGCAGACGCTTTGATTGTCGAACAGGTTGAATATTTATTATATTTTGGCTATATTTCGTACTATTATGTTTATTTTAAATATAACTACAACTAGTGTTGCCCCCTCAATTTTTATTTATTAAAAACCTTCAATCGGTTTGTCCGCAACTCTCTGTCTACACAACTAACTAATCAAACCTAACCTCTTAATTTATGCTAGCGTCGTAGAAAATCAAGTAAGTATGATTTAATTAAATTTTAATTGTTAATTAAATAATAGCAAGCTGCACTGATGAGGGGTAAACCTTGGGACACGTCTGCAAATGGCTAGTCACTTAAAATTTGTGTAGAAAGAAACGAAATGTTATTTAACTAGTAATACTAGTAGTAACATACAAATGCTTTATTGTGTAATTCAATATCCTGCGCGGTATTTGCCAGGGCAGTAGTTGTTTCAGTAAGACATTTGTCTAAAGTCTTAGTAAGACTTAATTTTGTAGATTGTCGAACAGGTTGAATATTTATTATACTCAGGCTACATTTCGTACTATTATGTTTAATTCAAAATTATATTGTTGATAGAATTATGCCCTCTGCTCAAAATCCGTCGACTGAATTCTAAACGTTAGTTTCGGTCTACTGGAAGACGTTTTAGAGCTTTTTGCCATTTGTAAGGCCGAAAGAGTAAATGTTTCTTAAAATTTGTTTCTAACTTGAAAAGTACCTATTCAGTTCTTTCCTAGAAGTTTTTGTATCCACTCTGCAAGTGAGGTATCCTTAAGAGAACTTGCTCTACGATATTTTTCGACCCAAATTTAGTATGGTGCGATATATGCTCAGCTGGAGCATTGGGACCGTTTTTTTTCTTGCAATTATCCTGCAATTTAGCGGCGCAGAAAAATGAAATTGTTGTCGAAACCAGCCCTGAGATTAAATAATAGTCTTCATTCTAATAAAATGCCCTTCACCAACGCTCCATTTTCAAAAAAAAAAACAAGGTTCACTAAATATTAGTCAGTTTAAATTTGTGCAAATAAGTTATAACTATTCAAAAATGAAAATACAATAACATCCACTACGGAACAGCTTAACGAATTAAATTAAGGGAGGAACAGAGAAATCTTCTGTTACTCTTTAGCACACGGTGCTCGAGATGCATTGTGTGAGCCTTTTGCAACGTCGAAGCAAGTAACGAGAAAGGTCAAGACCAAATCTGGCATGGGCTGAAAGCCAGAGGTTTATGTACTAATAGAACAATATAAGATAACTAGATATAATTTTGTAAAATCACTCCTTGAGTAAAACGATAAACATCACATTTGTTCATGAGTTCTTCTTCAAAACCCTTGTCACCAGACCAACTGTTGTAGTATCATGATCAAACCAAACAAAGCAATTGTATGTAGTGCATATGTCGGAAAATTGGTATAAGGTATAAGGTAATTGGTGTAAATAAGTTATAACTTTTGTTTTTATTTAGTAAAAACCGGACACTCCTAATTTGTCTCCCTTTATATATCACGATCACTTAACTAGCATAAACTAACGTAACCCAAACACCCTATCCCAATGAGATTTAACCTGTTCTAACCTAAACCAACTAACTGACAGCTTTCAGCTGAATCAGTCAAAAATCAGCTGAATCAAAAATCAGCTGAATTTCTTCTAAACAGCAAAGCTGATTGAAAGCTGTTTAAAGCTGATTAAAATTTTGTACAGTTGGTTGCATATGTCATCAAAAATATAATTTTAGACCCCCCCCGAAGTAAATTAAATTATTTTAAATTAAATTAAATTATTTTTGAATTAAATTAAATTATTTTTTTTAAATTAAATTAAATTATTTTTTAAATAAATTAAAGAAAATTAAATTATTTTTATGTTATACTAGTACATATTAATCGTTTTTGTTAAGTGAAGTAGTGATGAAGATGGAATAGTTGTTGTGGGTGGAATAGTTGTAGAGGGTGAAATAGTTGATGAGGATGGAATAATGTGGAGAATTTAGAGGTGCACGCCACTGGTGACGATGAAGGAATCATGTGGTGTTTTTTATCTGGCAATTGTTCTGCCGCTTGGCGGTATGCAACCCTTTATGCAACCCTATATGCAAAATAGGAAAAGTGTAAAGTAAAGTAAATAAAAGTGTAAAAGTGCCACTGGCGCTTTCATCGCCACATGGTGCGGCATGTGGTAGACTATAGTTTATTGCAAATATACCGCCAGACTGTGCCAATCCTTAAGCTTTTGCATCTTGATTTATCTGATCAAGGCCACATACGCGCGGCGCTGCTGCGCATTTGTCCTCTTGATTTATCTGGTTTACCACATACGCGCGGCGCTGCCGCGGGTATGTAGTCTTGATTTATCTGATCAAGACCATACGCGCGGCGCTGTGGCGCGTATGTGGTCTTCATTTATCTGCTGCTTCGCGGTGTGCAACCTAATCTTTTTTCATGAAAATCTGCACTATCGCTAAGAATCTATTGTTATGTGTTAAACGCATGTTCGGCAGAGTTTAGAAAAATGGACATAAAAAGATTTGACAAAATTTAATTTTTTTTTCAAAATTTCTGTATTTAAAAAAATTCTGTGTCAAGGCTATCGGCCACGAAGATACCAAAACGTCAATTTCAATAAAAAAATGTATAATCTATATAGATCTGAAAGAAATTTCAATATATCTCTAGCAGTGTTCATTTTATAGTTATTTGAATTTATTAATTTCTGTTATGTTCGAGTTTGAGGGGCGGCGGCACATAAAATGTTTTGCAAAACTTACTAAGGGAAATCATAGACTGACCAATTCTCTACAATTGTGTGAAATTTTATTGTTCCACGTTGTGTGAAACTTATTAAAATATTGTTTTAAACAAATCCAGACATGTCAATCACGAATTCCGATCAAACAACAAAAATTGCAAAAAAATATATTAGCACTGTAAGGATTTTAACAAAAATTTTAACGAATGTGGGTGGCCATATGAAGTACGCGCTGGCCATATTTGAACGCTCCGCCTCCAATGGGGACGGCGTGGCAAATGATTTTCTCTTCAAATGGATTTTGCAAATATCTCGTTGTCAACGCCTCAAAATACAAAATTATAACCTCGCTATACTTATGTAGGATGTCTACTGAAAAGTATTATTTGCAATGTATGTAAAAACTGTAAAAAATTCAAAAAATTTTAGAAGGGTTACCCTTCTCTGAATTTCATTTTTCAATTTACATAGGTTTTGTAAAAATTTCCACCAAGACGGTTAGCCTTGGAAAGATAAAAATGACACAATATTTAGATGAAAATCTGTTCTATGAAAGAGCGCTAAATCGATGTTTGGGAGCCATCGAAGAGTTGGATAAAAAATATATATTTGCAAGTTTTCAATGAGTATTTCTTTATTATAAAAAATTCTGTGTCAAGGCTATCGGCCACGAAGATACCAAAACGTCAATTTGAATAGAAAAATTTATAATCTATATAGATTTGAAAGCAGTTTCAATATATCTGTAAAAGTTTTCAATTTATAGTTATTTGTATTTATTATTTTTTGTTATGTCCGAGTTTGAGGGGCGGCGGCGGCCGCCAGATAAAATATTTTGGAAAACTAACTGAGGAATATCATAGACTGACTAATTATCTACAAATGTGAGAAATTTTATTATTCTATGTGGTGTGAAACTTACTAAAATAATTTTTTAAATGAATCCAGACGTCAATAAAGAATTCCAACATGTTACGGTAGCCACCGCCAGATCAAATATTTTTCGAAAATGATGTTTTAGATATTGAGGTGTTAGATCTGACGTTTTCTTTAGAGCGTGTACAATTTTATTGTTCCACATGCTGTAGAATCTAATAAAACATTTTTTTAATGAAACCAGTCATCAATTTAAATGAGAAACGTGGTCAAAGATTTAGATTTTTCACCCAGGATAAATAAAATACTTGTTAATTTGTTTGTTACAAAAAAAACGTGTATTGCCAAATTAAATACATTTAAAACTCGGAATAGAAAAACAGTTTAAATAACTACAAATACTTTGGCACATAATTCCACTAATATCACATGTTCCAAAATGATTTCCACTAATTTCAAGAACAAACTTTTCTGGGCGAAACTTGAACGAGAACGAAACGAAACGAGAAGGGACCCCCAAGCGTCCCTTCTCGGTCAGAATTGTTCTAAAAGTCTGAGTTTTGTCCGAAAACCAATTTTTCAGCGGTCCCAGTAGATTTCAACTGACTGACGTTTGGGTTGACATTTGTGTTTGCGTCCCGGCAGTAGCGCCGATGTGTTTTCTTGGTGAATTCTTGGTTCAGAAAATGCGGAAAAAAAATTGAAAATTCGAATCATCATGCGACGGGACTTGCTGGTGAAAGTGCGGAAATGTGTTATCACCGATTCGGGTTCTTCGTTGCTGCGTAAATGTCGTGATAAGAAAATTCCGATTTTGACGTACCCGAAATTTTAGGAATTTTGGAAAATTTGCCCACGCCGACCGCAGCCGGCGAAGAAGCGAAATTTACAACCGTTGCAGAAAAGAGTTGAAATTTGCGAATTGCCGCGGTAAAAGTTGCTAAAGTTGAAAGACGGATGAAATATGACGTGCGAAAAATGGGAGACGATTCCCAGGGCTATGGGGGACGCACCGTGCAAGTGAAACGTGCAAACTTAGCTTCAGAATGTCGGAAATTTCCGGCGGAAGGACACCCTTCAAAAATATCTGAAAAATTCGCATGCGCCTCTTAGCTAGGACTTAAAATGCGAATTTGGTTTTTTTACAATAACTTTGCAAGTTGCGAACTTTTTGAAACTTTTACTAGCTTATGGCACGTTCCAGTCTGTTCTCGATCTGCCACTGTAGGACAGGAAGTTGTGCCATTTGTACTTTTGTAGATCTCGATTGCGGATTGACATCCTACCGGTTTGCTACTATCGGCCGTGGCGACCTCGTGGTTTCTGCGAATCGGAAAATCGGCACATCGTACGCAAGATACCGTCGACCTCCATCGAACGGTTTACAAGAAATTGCAAAATTCCATCCACTTCCGGTTCGGCAGCCGATAACGTCCGGTTTTGCAAAAACATGTTCCGCACGGCAAACGGGAAGGTGTTCTGTTCAGCGGTCGGCTCGCAATAGAACGTCAAAGGAGATCGTTTTATGCGATATTTTGTTTTTCGGTTTTTCGCACTTTTCTCCAAATTTTCAGCAAAGACTCGAAAATTTGAGATGACAGTTTTGTGCGGAAAAAATCGGCAGGTAAATCGTCCGTTTTCATTCTACAAGCCCGATTTGACGCATTTCTCCCGCCCCCTCCCGGAAAGGCGTACCAAAACTATTTTAGTTCATGTAATTAAATTGTTTTTTAATAAAATTAAATTATTTTTAAATTAAATTCAATCAAATTATTTTTAAATTAAATAAAATTATTTTTAAATTAAATTAAATTATTTTTAAATTAAACTAAATTACATTATTTTAAAATTAAATCAAAATATTTTTTTTTAATTAAATTAAATTAAATTATCTGATAATACCAGACTGTTGCAAAATAGTGAAAACTCTACATACATTTAATTATACATACAATAATACAATACAATAATACATTTAAATTCATTACATTTAATTTGAAATATAGTGATAAATAAATATATAATTTGGATACGGAAGTGGAAACAGGAAATGAAACCCGGAAACCGGAAGTCGAAACCGGCGTCCAGTATTTAATCCGCTACTCCAAAAAATAGTCTTAGGCAACCAAATGCACAAGTTATGGTGTATGTAAAACGTCCATAATTAGGCTGTCCATGTAAATTCCCATAAGAAGGCTGATCCCATGTAAATGAGGCTGGTCCTCAAAAACCCAAAATCTACCACCACTGCCCCCTAAAAAATATTGCTAGTGCCCTTCGAGAAGACAAAAACAACGGACAGTGTCGAATCGGTAAAAGTTCATGTCAAGGATACCGATAAGATAGTATCAGATGCTGGCTCTTCCAAAAACAACTCTGAAAAAACAAAAATCAACTTAAATCCACGACCAAACTCTCGCAAAAATAAAGATAGTGAAAACTCCAACCTTGAAATTTCCGAGTTAAAATCCAATATAAATAAAAATAAACACCGTAGCTGCGATAATGAAACAACACCAAAGATAAGAAGCAGAAAATCGAATATTATCTTCGGAACAAACTCGGGGGAATCCGAGATTAAAGCGGCAACCCATTATGCCTCAGTACATGTTTTTAAATTAGAACCATCTCTTACAGAGATCGATGTTATAAACTATCTGAAAAAAGAACTTTAAAACGGTTCTGTGCAGAAAAATAATCTCGAAATACGCTGATGAATATTCCTCGTTAAAAGTCTCAATACCAGCATGAAACCAGATTTATGGCCCAAAAATACGTGCATTAATCGTTTTTTCACAAAACTGAAAAAAAAAACAGTCGATAAAATTCGAAAATTAAGAAAACGAAGAAAACCAAAATAACAACCCCGACCCAGACCAGAAGAGATATCATCTTATTATACTTCAACATCCAATCGCTCCAGTGCAAAATACCAGAATTGGAACTATCTCTTCAAGAAACGAAGCCATATTTTCTTTTTTTATCCGAAACTTGGCTAACATCTGATGACCTATTCCTCATTCACATTAATAACTATCAATTAATTGATTTTTGTTGTAGATCACAATCTAGAGGTGCGGGGGTCGCTACATGGGCAAGGGCGTCTTCCGATATGGTTCCAATTGCTGCTTTTAAATTTTAGGTAATGTGCTGTTCTGTGGAAAAGCACATAGAATTATGTGCTGTTATATGGAAAACCAAGGAATTTTCCGCATTAATTATAAATCTCTATCGTGCGCCTACCGGCTGTCTAGAAACATTCATGGGGACCCTAGAAAATCTATTGGATAATGCCTTCCACAATATCTCATCAATTATTGTAGTTCGAGACTTTAATATTAATTTTGACGTTAAATCTTCACACACAATAAACCTTACAAACATGTTGTCTTCCTATGGTTTAGTAGGACTGGTATCCCAGCAAAACCGTCTTACAAAGTCATCTTCTACACTAATTGATAACATTTTTGCCAACTTTATAGACGATCTATCTACATTTGTGGAACACTGCACCTTCTCTGATCATAGAATGATAATTCTTTGCAACGAGGGAAGCGAACCAGACAGGAAAAGAAGTGTAATGACGCGTAGAACTACTTCTCAAAATAAATCTATATTCGAGAAAACCTAAAAGAGGAAGCATGGTTAGATGTCTTTAACAGCGACAACTGTAATGAAAAAGCATTAGCCTTTATAAATATCCTGTAATTTCACTTTAATAATAGCTTTCCTCCTTCTCGAACGAATATCTCCAATAAAAACTGGATCACTGAAGAAGCAAAGATCTCTAGCAGAAATTTTAAAGATCTCTGCATTCTGCAACAAAGATATCCTCATCTACGAGTGCATTACCAAATTCAAAAGAAAATCCATGTAAGATTAATTACACGCAGAAAAAAACTCTATTTTAGAAATATTATCACTAATTCAGACAACAAGCAAAAAACAATATGAAATATAATTAAACAAAACACAAATAAAAGAAAAAAAGCGAACAAGTCGAATTTGAAATAGGTGATAGTCTAATTAGGGATCCTGATAAAATTGCTATGGATTTTAATATCTCCTTTGCTAAAGCGCGTGCGCAAATTATTAAAAACATCAATATGACTAGCATAACAAACAACCACATGCAATTTATCGTGGAAACCATGTATTTAGAGGATTTTTTGAAAGAGAATTATTCAATCTTCTAAACAAAAATCTTAAAAATATAAACTCACCTGAGCCGGATGGTTTACCCTGTGACTTAATTTAGGAGAATTTAGAACATCTAACGAAGCCGCTACTAAATATAATAAATTGCTCCTTTAATACCGAAGAGTTTCCGGCAAATTTAAAGATGTCCACTATTCTACCTATTCATAAAAAGGGAGCCAAGACGGTCCTCAATAACTACAGACCAATTGCTTTAATCTCAGTGCTGTCTAAGATATTAGAATACTGTTTCCTGGAGAGACTTCGCCCTTTCATTGCGAAGCATAAAATAATACCCCCGGAACAACATGGCTTTCAAAGCGGGAAATCTACTAGCACAGCTATCCTAAAACTTTATAATAAAATCTTATCTGATGTAGACAAGGGCAATTTCCCAATAGGTATTTTCTGTGACCTAAGAAATGCCTACGACTGTGTATCCACGACTAATTGCTTGACAAATTAGGTTATTACAGCATAAGAGGAAAAGCAGGAAATTAGTTATGCTCCTTCCTACAAAACCGATCCCAATATGTAGGAATAAACTTCTTGGATAAGGTAGGCATGTCTCCAACAATTGCGACGAAAACAGGGCCCCCCAGGGTAGTGTGCTCTCACCAACACTATTCATCTTATTTTAGGCGGATTTAGTGGCATATCTACCCGAATGTGATTCTACGTTATATGCTGATGACGCCAGCTTTTTAATATCTGAAAACCATTTGCAATCTTCAATTAAAAAATCTAACTCAATCATGGAATCTGTAACAAAATGGTTTTCCTCCAAAAAACTGTTTCTTTACATGTAAAAAACTGAATTCATAGTTTTCCAAAACAACAGAAGCAAATACGTAGAAAATATCCAAACAAAAAGCTGGAAACTCTGCACTAACACAAAATTTCTTGTAATACATATTGAAGAGCACTTAATTTGGCACACTATAACTCAGAGCATATGCAAAGTACTGAAGCAGAAAGCATATTGCATTCGGTTCCTCAGAAAAATTCCAAATCAAACCGAATTATTAAACTACTACTATGCTGAGATCTAGTCAGTGCTTTCTTATGGCATTGTAGTGTGGGCATCGTCAGCCGAAATATATCGAATTTTAAAAGCGCAAAAAAGTATCATAGCTCAACGTGCGTCAGTCGGCATTCCCACTTATGCTTCATGCAGGTCGCACTTTATACACCTACATCTGCTAACAGTTACTGGCCTTTATATTCTTGAAACTACATGCTACATCCACAAAATGAAACTAAGGATTCCTTGGAACAGTGATAGGCACGGCTACTACACTCGAGGACACCTTAAGCTGTACCCTACCAAAGTAAGGCTGGATATTTGTGGCAGAGTCCCAGATGTCAAAGGCATTATTATGTACAATAAGCTCCCAACGAGCCTCCCGGAGGAGACCTCATATAAGAGGTTCAGAAGCTTAATGAGAGAATTACTTATTTCACAGTGTCCCTACGACTACAATGAGTTTGTAATTTCACTCAATTCTATATATTTTTCTGTATACATTGTTTTTTTTTGGACGTACCCATATGTATCTGTATATATGTACATCTTGTGGTCAATAAATGAATTGAATTAAATTGAATTGGATATCGAGAGCAGTTTGTAGGAATGTCTCAATATATAAAATAAAAAAATAATAATATATGTAGTTGAATTAAATTTTTTATCGTTTATTTATCATAAACAACAACGAAAAATGGTGTAAGTAATTTTTGAAAAATATATTTCTTCAAAACGAAAAGGTAACGCAGAAATGTGAATATAAAGCAGTTGGTTTTCTTCTTGAAAATTGACTTGCACCACTTTCAAAATAAGCGGATCCATTATAGTCAACGAATATTGTAATTGTCGTTTAACAACAATTATAGTCGCCAGAATATTTTGTTTGTCGTTGACGAACAATTATAATCGTTAGAATATTTTTTTTTTGTGAATTACAATTTCTATCGTGCATAATACAACCAATTTTATTGCGCGGATAAATAGCACCTGAAAATAAAAACCAGAATTATATAATAAATGAAAACGTTTACACCGTCAGAACAATAAATTTGCTTATTTTTACGCGCATCGAAAAATAGAGAAAATATGCTTGTGGTGGCCATTTGTATGCAGCATTTATAATTATGTACCAAAAATTTAAATTTTGTAAGGATTATGTGAAAGTAAAATACATGCTATCTCAAAACATTGTGGAAACATATTGTGAACATTTTATATATTTGTCGCTTCAATTGTTTGTATAGTAGAAAAGAAAGAAACTTTGTTTTGTAACGATAATCTAAAATATGTTATGTACCTTGGGGACTGGATGTCAACCGTTTGTCACTGGAACATATAGTAAAAATCCCCAGTTGATATGCATGTCATATTTTTAAACGTTTCCAGATAAAACCAGGTATTCTTTGGTGACAATTGCATTTGGATTCTCCCAAAAAAATGATTTAATAGAATTATATTATTTATAGAATAGTAGTGTTAACGATTTTTATTGTAATGCAATTCGTAATTATATTCAAAAATGCAAATGCAACTATGTTAAAAATCTCTTTTAGTTTGAAATTGAATGGAATGACGAATTTTAACTTTCTATTACTTACAATATTTTATTAAAAGATGAGGGGAAAGGTTATCATTGAGTTTGATGACACATACATTTTATAATTAACACTACTTTGATATTATAAGTATTCAAATATTTTGGATATATGGATGTAATTTAAAATAGCATTTGAACAAAATTGAAGAATTATAATCCTAGCTAGTTTTAATATTACCCATATTTTTTTAAAAAGTTATCTTCATTTGAAATAATAGTCAAGATATGTATTTGAAAATATATTTTAAAAAATACCTCTATTGAATATTTAAAATGTAGAATCGACAATTTTATTATAATAGTTTATGATACAAGTGGAAAGTGAAAAATTGTAATTTTGATAGACAAAATACTTCAAATCATTGACGTCATAACGTTAGAACATTCAGCGCCTCCGTGGAAAAAATTGTTAATTAGTTAAAACGCAGAAAATTTACATCCACTACGTCTATGTTTTTTGTTTAGTATCGTGAGTTTAGTGACGCCGTAGTAATAACAAACAGAAACCGTTTAATAATGTAATTCCATTTGATTCACATTGGACTTTTACGCACGATTTGGGTGCTTCTACAAACGATTATAATAATGGCATCTTTCATATAGAATTACTTATAAATGTGTTCATTTTGTTTGATAATTGACAATTGTCTGATAATTGTTGTTTGACAATTGACTATATAGAGATGCAAACCAAACGTTCTAAAGGTTCCTTTAACCTTTCATCGGTGGAAAATAATCGATTATTGAAAAATTGACCATTAAATATTGTTTAGCTTTTATAGATATTCGAAACATTAAATAGATCTGCAATTATATGTTAACATTCGAATTACAGTAACATTTGTAATAAGTTTTGATTTTTAAATTGTCTTTTTCATATATATCAGCGTTAACTCAAGTAAATCTAAATCAAATTAATAAATTAAAGCATTTTTTGTAACTGCATATAGTTTATCAGTCAAATTAATTCAGGCAAGCTAGTTGTACCAAATAAAAAGAAAGTAAATAAGATAAATGTTAAATGCCTCCGTCGCGTCTGATTGCTCACTCACGACAGCAAATGTGTGCGTCGCCACATTCGAAGTGATTGAGTAAATTAAATTCTTGTTCCCTCTGACTAAGAGACCATTATTTATTTTTAATCAGCTTTGGTTGGTTCTGTCTAGCACAAGTCCTTCTAGAGGAGTGTTACGTAGTCCGGTATTTTATAAACAATATTACAATCTATATAAATAAAGTTCTACTAATTAATTAATAAAGTGTTAATTTTATATTAATTTTATGTTAATTAATAAAGTTTTATTAATAAAAATGTATTTAAATTTTTTTTATATAATAATTCCTTTTTTATTTATTATTAGCCTCGCTCCAAAATAGTGCATGGGTTCTAAAAACGTCGCTGGGATGAAATGGAATTCTATAGAAAACTAGAAAATAACGGAATTTAAAGGAAATGAATATAAAGGAAAAAAACACTTGTGTGATACAATGTCATTTAGTAGCAGAACATAGCAAAAATTCAAAATATTTTGAACACAGTATATAATTATATATTTTTAAGGGGCTATACCACTGTGACCGCTGAAAATTTGGGTGACTTTCGCCATTTTTTTGGAAGCAGAGTACTAAATTAAATCTTTCTGGAAATTAAGAACACATTTGGCTATACTTGACCTTCATTACATAATTTTTTGATATAAAAATATTAACATCCAAGCGACCTATGCGCTGCCCTCGGAAGCGCCAAATAAAAGTTCTTTCACTACCCCCCTCCATGATGTCGATTGAGTAGCTGAATCCAAAAAAAATTGTCGCTGAACTGGAAGGTACTTTCTGCACCATGAACTGGCATTAGCGAAAAATATTAAAATCCCACAAAATGGCGTAGTTATGAAAAAAGTCTGTCTTTTGACCAAAAAATGGTCGTTTTTTCAATGCCATATCGTAAATTTTCATCCAAACACAAATTTCCTAGTTGATGGTATAGTAAATATATTCAAGAGTACTCAGTCCAAATTTCAAGTCAATCGGATAATTTCTCTTTGAGTTACAACAGGGGCAAATTTGAAAAATGTCATTTCGAGAAAAGCGCGTTTAAAGTTAAGGACATTCTGCATATATTTTCTCAACCTCAAGTACTTATATACTATACTATACTATATATATATATATATATATATATATATATATATATATATATATATGCGAAGATAGTTTTTTTTAATGACTAGATAATTAAACAAATACCATAGTATATTTTCAACCAGGAAAATATATATACGTTTAATGAGGGTGTAGTCAAAGCATAGGTCGGTAAAAAGAAACTCTTTGTTATATAATCGAGCTTTCGGGAATGTTTATTCCCTTTCTCAAGACATCTAAAAATAATTTATTTGTTAGTTACACCTACATGTTATTTAAGATGGTTTGTAAACTTCTTACTAACGTGAGGTTGACCATAAACAGTAGCTTCATGAAACCCTGGACAAAATTCAACCACATTGAAAAAGACATTGTGTAACACCTCACACAACAAAAATAAGATCTTGAATAAGAGAAAACAAGACGGCTTAATTCTCTTATTCTAAATCTTATTTTTGTTGTTTGAGGTGTTACACAATGCCTTTTTCAATGTGGTTGAATTTTGTCCAGTGTTTCATGAAGCTACTGTTTATGGTCACCCTCACGTTAGTAAGAAGTTTACAAACCATCTTAAATAACATATAGGTGTAACTAACAAATAAATTATTTTTAGATGTCTAGAGAAAGGGAATAAACATTCCCGAAAGCTCGATTATATAACAAAGAGTTTCTTTTTACCGACCTAAGCTTTGACTACACCCTCATTAAACGTATATATATTTTCCTGGTTGAAAATATACTATGGTATTTATATATATATATAAATATATATATATATATATATATATATATATATATATATATATATATATATATATATATATATATATATATATATATATATATATATATATATATATATATCTATATATATTTTAGAATTATGAATTTTTGAACAACGCTTGAAGCGTTAATGTGAAAAGTTCCTAAGGATGGCATGAAAATTCTGAAGGCGACTGCAATGCACAAATTGGCCTAGAGAAAGAACATATAAAAACCGTTGGACTCTACCGAGCACACAAATTTACCAAAAAGAATGGCACAAGACTCATTGAACTATGTCAACAATGCAAACTTAAAATCATGTTTACATCCCTTAGCAAGCATCCTAAGAAACAAAAACGTGGAGATCGCCATTTGAATCCATTGCTTAATTTCAGATTGACCATATAGCTATTTCTTATCCCCTCCAGAAAGAGGTACATGATGTACTAATTAGAAAAGGAGCAAACATCGACTCTAATCACTATCTGAATAGAATTAAAGTAAAATTTACTCCTAGAAAATACTACCCCAAAAAACTCCAACAACAGAAATTTGATATGAAAATTATTCCCCTTACCAATCTAATAGAAGCTTGGGAAAATCAACCAGCGAAAACATGGGGCGAATTTTGTGCCAAAATCACACAGAAGGCTCGAGAAATGTACCCCTTAAAAGACTACAAATCATGCCTGGTGGAACTGTACCTGTGACCAAGCTCTAGAGATTAGAAAATTTGCCTTTCAAAAACACAACAGTAACAAATCCCAGGAAACTCAACAGAAATTTTATGAATGCGAAAACAAGTATCTAAAACCATCAGACAAGAAAAAAGAAAACACGTAAAAGAACAACTGATCGCAATTGTGGAAAACTTCAGAAACTACAGAACTAGTGATTTCTACAGAACTTTCAAAGTAAAAATCAAAGGATACATCCCGCAGAACCTATGCTTCAGGAAAAATAGATGGGAATTGGCCCTTACAAATGAAGAAAACTAAAAAGAATTTGCACTATACTTTACAGGTCTTCTTAATTGCCCTGAATCTACTGAAAGATTTTCTGAAACAGCCACCCAGGGTCAGTTTCAGTCACCCAGAGTCACCTCACCCAAAACAAGAGGAAATTCTGAATAACATTACGCGAGTAAAGAACAACAGAACCTCGGGAAGCGATTGGATTGTGGCAGAAAAGAAATCTGGAAAAACGAAAAAATCCCCAAAGACTGGAAATGTGCTCTGATTCACCCACTCCACAAAAAGGGGACAAAACAGATGTAAATAACTACAGAGGATTTTAAACAGATGCCTGTTTAAAAGAGTACAAGAACAACTCAAGCATAAGATTGGCGAATATCAAGCTGGCTTCCGTCCTTAGAGATCGTGCAAGGAACAGATTATCAACCTGAAAACCGTTCTAAAGTTCAGGGCCTTCCAATCATCTGTGCCTTCGTAGATTTCAAGAAGGCTTATGATTCAATTGATCTACAATCACTGTTCAGCATCCTGAAAGAACAAGGACTAGACACCAAAACACTAAAATTGACCATACAGACCATTACTAAAACGAAATCAAGATTAAAATTCATTTGAGAAATGTGATAAGAATTCCTGATAGAAACTGGTGTCCGGCAAGGAGATGGACTATCACCCATCCTCTTCAATCTTACCCTAGATAAGGTGTTGAAGGAATGGGAAAATGAAATGAAATTACAAAATAGCTTGAACCCAAAAAACATTGGGACACAGAAAAACAAGTTCGAAATTATATGCTTAGCCTTCCCAGATGATCTGGCCCTTCTGCCCAGCGATGAAATCACAGCCATAAAGCATATTGAAACTCTCCAGGAATGTGCTAAAAAAGTTGGACTACAAATCTCCTTCCAGAAAACAGAATTTCTCGCTTCAAAACTAGACGTGTCAAATCTAAATACGAAATATGGACAGATCAACACAGTCCCTCACTTCAAATACCTAGGTGAAATCATCGCACAAACTGGAAAGGAAAAAATAGCTTAAAACACCCGTGTCCAAAAACTCAGAAGAGCATATGGGAGAACAAGTGAAATTTACAACAAAAACTGTATGTCGCTTCATGTTAAGATTAAATTTTACAATACTGTAATCAAGCCTGAAGACCTATATGCAGGAGAAACTCTCACGCTAAATAAAAAAGGCGAGCTGGAGAATATCCTAAAAGAAGAGCGAAAAATCCTAAGGAAAATCTTAGGACCAAGACATTTGGAAGATGGTTACCGCCAACAAACACGTAAATCTACAGAAAAATCATCTAATATTGCGGTAGACCTTAAGAAAGGAAGGTTAAAAACTTATGGACATGTTAAGAGACACCGTGACACCAGGTTAACCCACCAAATTCTCGAAAGAGTTGACAAACTAAAGACTTTCACTTGGCCACAACAAGTAGGGGCAGACACGAGGAATGCTAAAATCCAACCAAAAGAAATTTCGGACTAGTGGAGAGAAAACGAAAACCAAAAATATAGATAGAGGAAAAATTGACAAGTGGGAAATTATTCCAGAGAATGAAGTACCAAAAAGATCAGGTACCGAGTGGACAGAAGAAAGGAAGAGGATCTTTAATGAACAGATGAAAGCATCCTGGATCGTTCGCAAGCGAATTATAAATAAATCTTCGTGTGCTCCTAAAGGGAGGAACCTTGTAAAATAATAATAATAAATAATAAATTTATATATATATATATATATATATATATATATATATATATATATATATATATATATATATATATATATATATGTATATATATATATGTATATACATATATATATATATATATATATATATATATATATATATATATATATATACACACTTAATCGAAAAATTAACGCACCACATATACATTTCGATTTATTTTAATTGTCGCAATATTATCATACATTATGAAAAGCATACAAAGAATAGAACACATATAGATCTGGAGAGAAAACGAAAACCAAAAATTTAGTATATTTAACAAAATTATGTAAAATACGCGGTTAAGACTGTCGCAGCTCTTCTAAGCTGTTAGGTGGTGGATGCTGACTTTTAACTCGGCGCCTCATTATGTCCAAAAGATGCTTAATTGGGTTCAGGTGAGGACTGCAGGCTGGACACGCTAGGACTTGAATATTAACGTAATTTAAATATTCAGTAACAATATGGGCCGCATGTTGCCTAGCATTATCCTGCATAAGAACGAATCCATCCCCAATGTATGATACAAAAGGTACCCAAAAATGTTCTAAAATGTCTGTTATGTATTGTTCCGAATGCAGACGTCCACCATCAATAATAAAAAGCTCTGTGCGAGCTGTAAAAATATTGCACCCCATACCACCACTAAGCCACCTTCATATAAAGTAGTTTCTCGAATGTTACAAGCGGAAAAGCTTTCGTTTGGTCTTCTGCACACTCTTGGGCAGCAATCAAAACTTACAAGGCAAGACCTTGACTCATCTGTAAATAATACCTGCTCCCAATCATGGATTTCCCAATCCACACGCCTCCTTACAAACGCCATTCTGTTTCTTGGGTGGTCTACAGACAAATTGGAGAACATTAGCTGCAACCCGAGGGCGTAAATTTGAAGCACGAAGTTTTCTTCTTATAGAATATTGACTAATATCTGTGTCATAAACCTTAGCAAGTTGTATTTTAAGACTTCGTTCAGTAGTTAACCGTTCCCTCAGTGTTCGATGCATTAAAACTCGGTCCTTCACGGCGTTAGTAGCTCGTGGTCTGCCTCGACCAGGTCGTTTAGAGTGATCTTTTTTCTCTATAAACCTCTGCAGAACCCTACCGACCGTTGTATGAGACACTCCATATATGTCCTACCAAGTTCGCGATTTGTTAGTCCTTCATTAGACAAAGTTACAAATTCAACACATTCATCACGACTTAAATTTTGAGTAATTTTGATGTATTTCACAAATGACAAATATCGTATCTGTAGATAAAACAAGTGAAAACCAATTTTAGAAGACAAGTTTAATTATTGGAAAAACATACTACTTATGAAAAGATGCTATGACTTCGAAATTAAATAAAGAGGACAGCTAAAACCTACAAAACGCGTAACAATAAACATTATTATTATACCTGTAATTGATGAGTCGGAAAACACATATTATTATTCGAAACAAATCCGAATGTATATATATATATATATATATATATATATATATATATATATGTTGTATTTGAGGTTTTCGCGGATAGATACCTGTGTTGTATTGTTTTCTCGGGGATTCCGCGTTGATGCTGAGGGTTGGCTCTGAAAAGAACCGGATTCTCGACGTTTCGGCGAATTAACATTCGCCATTCTCAAGAGATATATGCGTCCGTACGAGTCAACCGTTCGACGCATACTGAGAATATCTCAATATCTCTTGAGAATGGCGAATGTTAGTTCGCCGAAACGTCGAGAATCCGGTTCTTTTCAGTGCCAACCCTCAGCATCAACGCGGAATCCCCGAGAAAACAATACAACATATATATATATATATATATATATATATATATATATATATATATATATATATATATATATATATGTATATGTATATACATATATATATATATATATATAAATATATATATATATATATATATATATATATATATATATATATATATATAACTACCAACTGTTGTTCTTATGGCGTGAGCACAACGTCATGAAGAAATGCTAAATCATTCCTCAACCATACCGAAATTGACCATTTTTAAACTATTTTTGACCCTTGCATTGGATACCTGGATATAAGTCTCCCCTAACATTTTACAATTTCCCCTGTTATGAGTCATTCTTTGCCACATTAGTCCCGCGTGTTTTTCCACATAAGTCCTGCGTCTACCTAAAACTAGTTTGTCTGTGTATAGTCTCCATCTTCCGATTAGTGCGTTCCATCTCACATCATCTCTACGTTCGTAGTGTCGTGTCCACTTGTGTAGTGTGTGTCTTGTTTCTCATCCATTACGTTCCTTTTCTTGTCTTTAAGCGATATTCCCAGTATTTGCATTTCCATTGATCTTTGCGTTTAGTATAATATGTCAAAGTTTGGTTTTTTGAGAGTCAATGTTTGAGCTCCATGCGTGAGGTCTAGTATAATACTGGATTCAGAAAGATTACATTTCAGGTGTAGGGTTATGTTTTGAGTTTTTAGGACATACGATAGTCTGGCAAACTGCCCATCATGGCTGCCCATCCTATTATCACTCTTCTTTTTATCTCTCTCTCTCTCTCTCTCTCTCTCTGGTATTCTTTGTTTGCTCCAGTAGATTATTCTAAGTTTATTTATTCATTGTTCTATCGCTGTGTAACATAGTTTTATGTCAAAGTGGTCGGTTGCTTTTGACATAACTTGTTTTAATTCATCTTTAGCCCTCTTTCAATTTAAGCTTCATGAAGGTTTTTAAGCATACTTGCAGTTTATTCTCGTTGGGCGAGACGAGTAGCACATCATCCGCGTATCAGAGGCAATTAAGATATTTACCGTTGATTTGTATTCTTTTTTCTCCTAGTATAGTTCTTGTGTTATTTGTTCTGGTTTACCATCGCCATAGTAAATACTTTTGGGGAGATTGTCTTTTTGTTTCACGCTTCTCCCATATATATTGGTTTCGTTTTATATTCTTTGTCGAAGTGAACCGTCAATGTTGCGTCTTGACATATGTTATGTATAAGATTTCTTCTTTGATTATTTTCTTATTTTTTTCTATATCTAAGTCTATTTTACTGTTGTTTAGTGCTTCTTTGATTGCCCATAGCTTGATGCTATCGAAAGCCCTCTCATAGTCGATAAATGCTAAGTATAGGGGAAGGCTGTATTCATTAGTTTTCTGTATTAGTATCTTCAGGAATTGTATGAGGTCGCGTGTTCCATATCCATTCCTGAAACCTAGTCCAACGCGACCAACCTATTGTTGTTGTTGTTGTCGATGATGGGATTTTTAACAATTTTTGTGGATATGGAAGCCAAAATTCGTCAGGAATTTGAGATCAAAGTGTTTTGGGCGATTTTTGAACAAAATTTTGATGTTATGATTTTGTGTATTTGGAAAGCCAGCAAAATTGATGAATATTGGAAAGGTTTTGGGACTTAGTTATATAAAAATTAGGAATCTAAAGATTTGGAACTCACAGTTGGCTGTAACTATGGTTTCTCAAAAGTTTTTCTCATTTTTGGAAAAAAAATACATATTATTAGCTCCAAAATTGGGATCAAATGTTCTTTTCTGGAAATTTGTATGGATTTGGAACCCTGGGAAGTTTTGGTACTGAAATTTATTGAGAATTTTGTTTCATGAAATATTTCTCGCTTTATGGAACATAATTTTGGATTATATTTTAAGTTAAAAGTTTGTAAATTTTGAGGATTTTAAAACCAAAATTATCAAGAAAAATTCCTTTATTTGGAAACATTTTTTTTATGTTTTTAGCACAAAATTTGCGATCAGAAAGTTTTTATTAGATCTATTATATATGTTGGTTAAGCCTAACTTCACGTTTGGTGAATGTCTGTACGTCTGTCACGTTTTCGTGGTTGTAGTAAACACAACCGTTGCAACAATAACAAATGAATAATGAAGAAACAAATGAAAAAACAAGTCGCAAAAGACCAGTTATCTAGGCAAGATAGCTGCAAGGGTAGATAATTAAATGAGTCTAGATTAGTGATGATGCATTGACTAGACCACAGCAATAAGATGAAAGTGAGAAAGTGGAAATCTTGCTGCACATTTCTCACGCGTCTGGATTCGCCGCTTTCACTTTCACCCAACTCTAATTAACAAATAAAAAACACCTGCTTTTTCCGTAGGCTGATAGTTGTTAGTCTCTTTGGTATAATTCTTGTGAATACTTTGTACATTCCTAACAGAGTTAGTCTATTTGGTATGATTCTTGTGAATACGTTGTACATTCCTGACAGAAGATTCGGCCTATCGTATTCGGCCTTAGGTCGGCCTATAGTTTTTCAGATTTGACGGATTTCCCTTCGTATGCATTAATATGGTTTTGGCTTTATTCCATTGATTTGGTATTTTTCTTTCTTTCAGAATCCTACAATACATGATTCTCAGGTATTCCGTTACCTTTTCTCCCACTTCTTTAAGCAGTACAGGAATATTTCGTCTTCTCCTGCAGATTTGTTACACTTAGTTTCTTTTGTGGCTCTTTCTATTTCCTTGTTATTAATATCTGCTATGAGTTCTCGTTAGTTACTTTCCTTGACAGATTTGATATTGATTCTGGTGATAGGTTTTTGTTGGATCTATATAAGTATTCATAGTACTTTTCAGTAGTTGATATTATCTAGATTTTCGTGCGTTGTTCTATGTCTTGGTCTTTGAGCTTCACTGTTTCTTCTTACCGGTGTTTATTCTTATTGTAGTTCCGATTTCTATCTATTATGCTTACTGTGGTCCTCCTGATGCTTTCTGAGGTATTTTTATTTGTTTGCGCAAAGCTTTGCTCAGTGGTGGCTATTGTTAAACCTGACAAGGATGGTACGGACCCATCACACTACAGACCGATTACGCTGCTCAGTATGACTTAAAGATTCTGGGGCGCCTTATACTAAATCGGGTCAAAAATCTTCTCGATAGTCAGTTCCCAATAGAACAGGCGGGGTATAGACCCAAACGAGGTTGCTGTGAACAAGGGTTGGGGCACTCACTTCGCACATAGAGGCAGGCTTTCAACGTAAAATTTATCATTTTATTACTTTTTTTTCTATATTATTATACAATTTTCTTATTTTGTTATCTTATAATTAATCTTTAAATTAAATCTGCAACGACGATCGTAGACTTTTCAGCAGCATACAATACGGTTTGGCGCCACGGACTGCTCCTAAAGTTTGGCAAGGCTATCCCGTGTCTAAAACTGATGAAACTACTGGAGAATATGCTAGCAAATCGACGTTATAAGGTATTGATGGGCGACAGAGAAAGCAGATGGCGCACACTAAACGATGGGTCGCCACAAGGTACAGTCCATGCACTTACACTTTTTAAACTGCATGTAAGTGATATCCCCGAGACGACTGCAGTTAGGTTCCAATACGCCAATTACATTGCACTCGTATACCAACACACAGAGGTCACTGCCTGCCAGAGAGCGCTAACTGTAGATCTTCAGAGGGGCGCATTATGCGAAATGGAAGTAGAAACCAAACCCATGTAAGACAGAAGTGGCGCTTTTCCACTTACATAACCGCAAAGCTGACTTGACGATTGACGTGAAGTTTGAGAGGCACTCATCAGCAACCGAAGCCCCAGATATTTAGGTATTACGCTCGACCACACACTTAATTACAGAAAACACCTGGAGAATACAGCAAGGTTACAATAGAGAAACAATATCATCCATAAGCCGGCTGGGTCCGCGTGGGGCTCTAAAGCTGCGAATCGCCACGCTGGGACTTGTATACTCCTCTGCGGAATATTGTGCACCTGTCTAAAGTCGCAGTGCACACACTAGTAAGGTCGATGTTTAGCTAACCTGTACTATGAGACACTTTACAGGCACCCTAAAACCTACACCGATAGAATGACTCCCTGTTCTATGCAACATTGCACCGCCAGAGCCAAGGAGACGTACTGCTACGCTAAGGGAACATAAAAACGCCATGGGAAACGAAACGCTCCGAAACCGTATTCTACAAGAGGAAAACAAACCTAACAGGTTAAAATCAAGAAATCCTATTTTGGATAGAAGCAAGAGAATTACTTGACGGTAATTTCTGCATCGATACGACGTGGAGTCGCAATTGGGATAGTGCACATAACAACCAACCTATATTCGACCCCGACTGACACGCCGTAGTTCATGTTGAAACAGCGCGAATGGAGAGTCATTAACCGAATTCAAGCAGGGGCAGGCAGATGTGCCCAAATGACGTATCGCTGGGCTTTTTACCGTACTAAATAACGAGAGTTGAAGAAATATTTGATTTAACCTTTTTCTCTTTTCGGCGGTATATTATCCCATTGAAACTGATTAAAGAATTAAAATTCCTCCTGGTCATGCTAAATCCTTATACTATACCAGCTTCTTGCAGAGCAAATGCACCACAATTGTTAACGTGGTACTGAGCCCCAAAATCCGTATTTATTAGTCCTTTTCACACAACCCAACCTTCTTAATATATTTTTAGAGTGAGTAGAATTCATTAGTTACCTCTAACAAGCTTGAAACTTATTATGTGATGTAAATTCTCATTCGATTGAATCGAGTTTTGTGGACAGTGTTACATTTAAAAAACTGTAGCCCGGAACTTGTACCATATTCTAAAGATCTTTTAAAATAATTTTGAAAATTTGTATTTTTTTGAAACTAATTCCTATCATAAGATTTTTGTTGGGTGCATTTTATCCTAACAATGAATATCCAATTAAATTTTAACATGAAAACTTGATAATATACTGAAAATATTAAAGCAAAAACACATTTTCAATTTGAAATAATTCGATTCAAGGACATAACCTAATAACGCGACTAACACCACTGAATTTAGTGCACCCGTATTTACATTACCTGATAAGTTGAAAGCTTGTTCTAAAAAAGTTTTCAATTTTGTGCACAGTGTTAATAACAAAATGGTGTTATTAACCCGCCGCTTACGGTACAATATTCAATAACATGGAACGATCCACTTACATATATTCATTGTTGACTACTATATATCTCTGCCGTATTTTATAAATTTTTAGCGCTGTAGGAACAAAAACTTTGCATATTGTACACTTGGGAGGTATTTGGATTCTTTACCTTAAATGCCCATGAATTATTTCCAACATATTTTATTTTGTTTCAAAGTTTAAGTTTCATAGAAACCTTGTATTTTATTGTTTTGGTTTAAATATTAAATTTCTATAATATAAGGTAGCACAGATATGACGAAAACTATTATTATATGATTAGTATTTAAATATCAACTTACATATCGTCATAGCTCAAAAGAGATTTCACTTGGATGAGCATGGTTAAGTTAGATGGGAAAGTAACAATCAGTTCTTTGGGAAGTTTTTTTTTTAGAAAGTGATAAGTAGTTATTTTTTTTAATTTCATAATTTCATTTAACTATATATTCACCATTTTGATAAACTTATTTTCTTTTTGATAGTAGTTACGTTCCTAGAACATTTGTTGTTAATGTGATCCTACGATTTTAATATTCAAGGAAATATCACTATGCTGGCAAAGTTGTAACATACATTTACCGCGTTAACTCACGCGCTATAAATTAAGTACATTTACTTTTAATTTTATTTTACTCACGCGTTGAAATTGGCTTATTATTGATATTTTTTTTGTGAATGTTGTTCTGCGTAAATAATTACGCAGTACCAGTGGCGATAGCATGTGTGATGGACGTTGTGATGTCCATGTGTGATGGATATATTTACTTAATAACTTAGCATAATGAACTATTTTATAAGTATTTCCGCCTTTTTTCACGCCCGAGCTTTAAGGCATGAAGGATATTACATATCTCATGTGTGTAACAAGCGGGCGCGGATTTGGTGGTTCAAACAAATTTATTGGTTTATGTTGAAGAAACAAAAAAAGTTTTGGAGCATTGGAATTTATTTCGGACCGCGCGTTGGTCATCCCTGAAATAAATGGTGTTTGGTCAAGATTTCGTAATTAGGTAGTGATGGGTCAATAATAAATTTTAAATAGTTGATTAATATTACAATATTTATTATAATTAAAATACAATGTTACATAACCTTTAATAATTAGTGGACTCTATGTTTTACTTAAAACAACCAAAATATGAATGAATGAATAATAAAATTGTTTCTCGAGGAAACTTAAGCAGTCTTAGGGTTCCACCCCTACATTATGCATATAGGAGGTGGCGCACGCGCAACAATTACAATACTGAACAGGTAGTTTATTTAAATTAATAGTAAAATATTATATTATTTTTTTATTACATCATTAAGTTGGCCAAAAACAGTATTTTTGAGTACTTATTACCGGTAACAGAGTAGGTGTATTATAAAGGAAATTGGAGTTTATTTTGTGTCAGTTTATATTTTTGTATTTTTATTTTTTAAATTTATATTTTTTTTATGTTGTTTCTATATGCCAGTAGGTTAATAAATAAATAAATAAATTCTTATTTGGGAATATTCGATCCGAGTATCACGGATAGTTGAGCCGCATCTACCCAGTTCCTAGTTCGCAGCAATGTACGCGAACCATTTTTCATCGACAGTTATAATTTTTTTCAGAAATTAATCATTTGCTTCAACTTTGAATAGGAACTTACAGATTTCAATGCGACAACGTCCTGTTTTGAGAATTTATTGACGACAAATGTTTTGCTACTAGACCGATTCATTTTGAACGGTCGAATATAGTCCACATTTTCCAAAATCTTTTCCATACAGCATTTTTTCCTGCTTGAGTAGCATTCCTTGCTTTTTGGTAACAAAAAAACACAAAAGGCAATAAAATAAATAACAAAAGAAAATATTTATTTTCCAGAAATCCAAGAAAGCCAAAGAAATCCAAGAATTGGCTGATCAGAATAATGCTAGTGCATTCTATAAAGTCATAAATTTCGTTTAAGAGCCCGCTTGGAATCGGAGCTGCCCCATTAAGAGCAAGGTAGGGGTTTTATTGAGGGTTATATAACAGAACGTTGGAAGGAGCACTACAAAGAGTTCTGAACACTACATCAACTATTGTTTGTGAATCTACCAGCTGTCAACCAAATCCCCTAGCATCTTGTTAGGAAGGACTCTCTACCCAACATCTGATGAGATTCGCATGGCTACCCTACAGCTTAACAACAACAAAGCGCCTGGACAAAATGGCTTGGCATTTGAAATATATAAGTGTGGTGGATGAAAGTTCATGAGAAGAAGCTTGATTTTGGACGTGTTTACCTCCATCCCAAGATAGCCATATACACTTGAGAATGTGTCCCATACTTAATAAAATTCCATACTTAATAAAATTCTCAACCTATTTAAACAAATCTGGGATTCTAAAAAGTCTCCCGCTGACTCCAAGCACTCTCTAATTGTCAATATATACACGGGGAAAGGGGACAGATCAGATTGCACCAATTACCTTGGCATCACCCTTCAATGTGCAGCTGGTATGATACTGGCAAAGGTGATTTCTATCCGTACGCAGCCTGCTTTAGAGTCAATCCTACCAGAGAGTCATTCTGGTTTCCGCTTGCACAGAGGGACAACAGATACGATCTTCACACTTCGACAGCTCCAGGAAAAAGTGAGGGAGCAGAATTCTTTTATGTTTTCTATTTTTGTGGATCTATGGAAGGCATTCGACGTGGTGAACAGGCAAGTCCTGTTACTCTTAAGATTTGGCTGTCCTGCAAAGCTGGTGAATATAATTGCCGATCTTCATTTGGACAACGAGGCACAAGTTATTGCAGTTGGCGATATCACCGGCTCTTTCAACATTTCTTATGGCACAAGGCAAAGCTTCGTATAAGCACCTATTCTTTTCAATATTTTCATGACTGCGTTTCTCTTATGCTTAGAACGAGTACCTTAAGACCGTGGTATTCACATCCGATATCGCTTTGACAATAGATTACATAACCTCGCCCGTCTTCTAGTCCACCAAAATCTACGCAAGTGATGTGAGGGATTTCACTGAGCTGCAATATGCAGAAGATCTTGTTATTTTGGCCAATGCAGCAGAAGAAGCGCAACGTATGATAGACACCCTCTCAAGTGTATATGGCTATCTTGGGATGGAGGTAAACACGTCCAAAGATAAACTTCTTATCATGAGCTTTCATCCACTAGCAGCATCGGCCACACGTAGATATATATCTATAGATGGAAAACCTATCGAGACTGTTGAATAATTCAACTACCTGGGAAGTCTTGTGACTGCGAATTGCAACCAGGATGCCGAAGTTAGCCACCGTTTACGGTGTGCCTTGCATGTCTTCTTTAGACTTCGAGAGAAAGTCTTTGGCTGTAGTGATCTGACCATACACACGACAGTCCTAGTTATCAAAGCAGTTGTCTTATCCATCCTACTTGGCAGAAGAGAGAGCAGGATTGTGTACAAAAACACGTTAATGCTCTGTAGAAATTCCAAATGAGACAGATGCGCTGTATCACGGAAGCTAAATGGCATGATTGCATCTCCCAAGAAGAAATTCTGAAAAATTCAACACCTTGGCGAGCAATCAACTGCTCTGGGTAGGGCATGTATACCAGATGTCCGATGATCGACCCCCAAAACAAATTCTCTAACGTGCTGGCCAGCTGAAGAGGTATAAATATGTCATTCAATCCGTAGTGAAGAAGGCCGGAATAGAGAAAACCTGGGAATCTTTATGTCAAGACAGAGGCTCTGGCCGTACCATGTGCCACAATTATTCCGTCATATTCCCTACACGCAACACCGTCATATTCATGAATCTGCGTTTTACGGTTAACCTCACGTTATTGTCTTGATAAAGGGAATAAACATTTCCGAAAGCTCGAGTATATAACAAAAATTTCTTTAGCCCAACCAAAAGTTTACACTGCATCCTCATTAAACTTCACTTGTGAAATATATATTTTCACTTGTGAAAATATACAATGTTTGTATATATATATATATATATATATATATATATATATATATATATATATATATATATATATAAACAAACGTCTATATCTGGGATTTCAAGCAGGTCATAACATTTATTTTATTTTTTTTAATTTTTTTATTTTATTTCTGGTATTACATTTCTATAGAGGTGTGTGAACACCTGTACATAGAACCAGTACCAAATATACATAATTAAATTAAAATTCTTAGTCTAAGATTAAGATTATAGATAAGTACAAATTACAAAAATACAAAATTTACAAAATTCTTAGTCTAAGATTAAGATTAAAAATAAATACATATCACAAAAATACAAAATTTACCAAATTACAAAAAATTACAAAGTAAAGGAGTACAGTGCCATGCAAATAAAGTAGTCGTCATAATAGAAGTTTAATTACTTATACAGTTACCATATGGCAGGTTCTTATCCAACTAGTTATTTTTTTTTTAATGTTTAGCAGAACAATTTAAAATTTTCAAGGTATTCGGTAATTTATTAAAGTATTTTATTGCTACGTAGTAGGCATCTTTAGTACTTATAGTTTTGTTAATTTTTGGAAGTAATAACAACTTTGTTCTTGAAATAGCAGATCGATCTAAATAAAGATATTTACAGTCTTGATAGTAGAAAGTCAATGCATTGACAATAAAAGCATCTCTTATTTCTAAAGGCAATTAATTTTCCTTGTTTAGACACATTTTTTGTTATTATATCATTATAATTATTTTGTTCTGCATGGTAATTACATGTTTAATAGAATTGTTATAAGCACCACCTCAAGCAGTAATGCCATAATTAATTCCACTTTCAAAAAGACCATGAAATATCATTTTTAAAACTGAATTATCAAGTGATTGACTAAGTTTATAAAATAAGAATGTACAAAATTTTAGTTTTTTTTTGACAATTCAGTTGCATGTTTATCCCATTTCATGTGCCTATCAAAAAACAAACCTAGGTATTTACAGTTATCAACCCTTGTCAAAGGTTTGTGATTAATATGCAGGCTGAAATCTATGGGAAAACTATCAGCGTAACTAGCAAAAGTAATGAAACTTGATTTATCTATATTAAGTAACAGTTGATTTCCCCTGAGCCATATATCAATATTATTAATATATAGTCGAGTTCTAACTTCATCCCTGCTCCTTCCAGAACTCAAAATAACCATATCATCAGCGTATTAAACTATAGCATTATTCGGTAAAACATTGAAAATATCATTTAAGTAGAGGATAAAGAGTAGCGGACCCAGTACAGTACTTTGTGGAACCCAAACTCTAACCTTTCTCGTTTCACTTACACAATTGTTCACTTTTACACTCTGAGTTCTATTGGACAAATAATTTTCCAACAGTTGGTGAGGAATAACCCTAATTTTACATCTGCAGAGTATATATATATATATATATATATATATATATATATATATATATATATAGGTTATATAAACATTTAAATAAACGTAAAATAAACATTTATTATAAAATATAATACACCCACATACGCGCTCTCCGAAGATTGCATTTGAATTGAATTTTTATTTACCAGAATTATTACAAATATATGTAGACACATACATGTATCCTATAGAGATGATTATATCTTCCGCATATTGATCTGGAGATTGAAAATATTTAACGTTACATATATACATATATATATATATATATATATATATATATATATAAATATATATATATATATATATATATATATATATATATATATATATATATATATATACATATATATATATATATATATATATATATATATATATATATATATATATATATATGTTGGTTTGTTTTCTCAAGGATTCCGCGTTGATGTTGAGGGAAAAGCATCAACGGCTTCCTTTCTTGGATGTTTTAGTACAGAAGAAACCAGACGGCACATTAAGTCACACTGTGTACCGAAAACCAACACATACAGACAGATATCTGAACGCTTCTTCGCACCATCACCCCAAAAAACTAGGATATGTAGTCAATACTCTTAACACCCGATCCAAAAGACTAGCCGACCAGCTTAACTTACCAAAAAAATTGCAGAAGTTACGAGAAGCTCCTTCTTCAAATGGATATCCAAACAGCTTAATATCCAGAGCTTTCCGTCGCGTCGCACAGAGAACAGTAACCAAATAACTGAAGTACAGTACGTTGTGGAACCCTAACTCTAACCTTTCTCGTTTCACTTACACAATTGTTCACTTTTACACTCTGAGTTCTACTGGACAAATAATTTTCCAACAGTCGGTGAGGAATAACCCTAATTTCAGATCTCCAGAGTATATATATATATATATATATATATATATATATATATATATATATATATATATATATATATATATATATAAATATATATATATATATATATATATATATATATATATATATATATATATATATATATATATATATATATATATGTTGGTTTGTTCTCTCAAGAATTCCGCGTTGATGTTGAGGGAAAAGCATGAACGGCTTCCTTTCTTGGATGTTTTAGTACAGAAGTAACCAGACGGCACATTAAGTCACACTGTGTACCGCAAAACCAACGCATACAGACAGATATCTGAACGCTTCTTCGTACCATCACCCCAAAAAACTAGGATATGTAGTCAATATTCTTAACACCCGATCCAAAAGACTAGCCGACCAGCTTAACTTACCAAAAAAATGCAGAAGTATCGAGAAGCTCCTTCTTCAAATGGATATCCAAACAGCTTAATATTCTGAGCTTTCCGTCGCGTCGCACAGAGAACAGTTACCAAATAACTGAAGAACGCCAGAAACCCGTTAGCACAGCATACCTACCGTATGTGCACGGATTAACTGACAAAAGAGCCAGAATCCTAAAAAGACACAACATCGACACTATTTTCAAACCTAACCAGAAAATATCCTCCATGATACACAGCGTTAAAGACACCATCCCGTTAGAATCCCATGGAATTTACGAAATACCTTGCGGAACATGTGAACGAGCCTACATTGGACGTAACAATAGACAAATGTGGGCTAGCATCCAAGAACATGTAGTTTCAATCATACACAAAGACAAATTTTCATCCGCTCTTGTCCAACACACCAACAACGGTCACTGGATGGACTTTACAAATTCAAGGATACTTGCACAGATTAGCCACGAAATGTCAAGAGTATGCTAAGAAGCCATAGAGAAAGAAAAACGAGACTACTGCATGAACACGAGAGACGACTCCTTTAGACTCCCCCCAGCATGGCGACAGATCATATGCGCCCTCAAAATGCAATCCCAGACACCCAAGACACATATACAACAAACAAGACAAACAAACAACGGAACCGAAGCGCCGCACACAACCCGCATGTCCCGAAGCCAGACAGCTATAAATAGTCGCATCCCACGAACAAGCTCTCTCTTCGCTGCCCTTCACTCCTGCCGCGGGTGTCCCCCAGGGCTCTGTCCTGTCTCCCCTCTATTTCAACCTCTTCTGAAACGACATTCCCACCTCAAGCTTACCCGACTGCCATCTCCAGCAATTCGCTGATGATACCGTGGTCTGGGCCTCAAAGCGCCTCCCTAAAGTCGCTGCTTCCCGCCGAAACTCCCACCTAAAAACCCTGGAGGCCTGGATGAACCTCTGGCGCATCCAGATGAACCCCATGCAATCCCAACTCGTCTTCTTCCGCCACCCCTATCTAAGGCGCTTTCACCCCTATCTAAGGTTCCCTTTCCCAACATTCGACTCCATGGCGAAATAACCAACCCTCAACCCTCGGCCACCTATCTAGGCACCATCCTCCACAAATCTCTCCGTCAACTCACCAACACCTTCCGCTGCATCAACCTAATGCGCAAACAGTTTCGTCTTCTATTCTGCCTCCGAAGTCGCCTCGGCGGCTGCTCACCCAAAGTCCTCCTCTTCACCTACAAAACCTTCGTAAGATCAATCCTCGACTATCAAGTCTGCGCTCTTTCCCTCAGCCATGAATCCCACCTTCGCCAACTTTTGGCTTTCGAAAGATCCTGCCTCCGCCGCATATTCCGCCTGCCCCCCAATTTTCCATCTTCCCTTCTGCCCGAAATCTCCAACATGGTACCATTCGACGTCCGCCTCTCCCGACTGCAAGATCGCCTTTCCTCAAAAATAATATCCAATCAACACCCAGTTCTCTCCATCTTTAAAAAAACCCCCGTCACGATTCGTCACAAAATCCCCAAACGCAAGATCCCATCCCCTACCTCAAACTCCTATCTCATTGCACCACCGAACTCCCACCCGAGCTATCTTCCATCCTCAACTCTGCCCCCGCTGCCTTCAAATAAAGGAATATCCCAAACCTAAGAAATTAAAAAAAATAAAAAAGAACAAACAAATAAACAATAAGCTAAAAAAAAGTAAATAACAAGAAGAAAAAAAAAATATAATAATAATAAAATAAATAATAAAAAAAAAAAAAATTAAAAAAAGAACCGGCCCCAACCAATCATAGGGGTAGAGAAAAAAAAAAATAAAAAAAATAAAAACACAAAACAGCATTGGAGAAGCTATTCAACCAAATAGCGAAAAGGATGAAGAAGAACACCGATGCCGAACAACCCCTGGACACCGCCTCGTCCAGAAGAACCGCCGCCGAGAGGAGTAATGATGCCGCACCAAGGAGATCCACCGAAGCCGCCCCGTAGAGAGCCGCCGAAGCCGCCCCAAAGAGGAATTTAACACCGATGGACACGTACATCCCCATGGAAGCCGCCCCCAAGCACAAACCGACCCGGAAGACAAGGAAACCTTCAAGTTTCCAAGGAAAACAACGAACCTGGCGACCCCAGACCCGTCAGGACTGCAAGGAGTGCAGGTGACTATCAATAATTATGCATGCCTGAATACAAGGGACAGTGACGACGGCGACGATGAAGTCACTGAAACTGAAACCTCCCACCGAAAACACAAAACAACAAAACACCAATCGTGCTACGATACACAGACAAATGGGCAGGGCTTTGGAAGAAGCTCCACAGGAACAACATCAACTACACCAGGGCAACGATGACCAAGGACGGGATAAGAATCCAGCCCCAAGCAATCACGGACTACCGGCAAATGTACAAGTTAATGAAAGAAGACGACTATGAGTTTCACATGCACCAACTGAGCACGGAAAGGAACCTGAAGTTCGTATTGAGGGCAGTTCCCTGCGGCCTGAAGGAGGAGGAAATTAAAGAGGAACTAAGCGACAATGGATACCCGGCATTAAAAGTAACCAGGATGTAAGGAGGAGAAGCCACGCCAATCCAAATGGTCCTAATAGAAATTGGGAAAGAATACAAATCCATCTACCAAATCGATCGCTTCTACGGATTGTGCGTGAAAATGGAACCACTCAAAAGGCGAGGAGAAACTGTACAATGCCACCGATGCCAACTGTTCGGCCACGTGCAGAGGCACTGCAACGCCGAATATAGATGCATGAAATGCGGACAGAACCACAGCACACACCTGTGTGAGAAACCGCTAACCCTGCCGCCGAAATGCACAAACTGCGGAGGCGAACACACCTCAATCTGGAGAAACTGCCCGGTGGGACCGGAAATAGCGAGACAAGCAGAACAACGACAGCAGGTAACAAAACCAAAGCCCCCACCGAAAAAACAGCCCAAACACCGACAACCAGCCATATACCGTAACCGGTAAGATTAAGGAACAACCCCAACCCGGAGACAAAACCATCAACATGCCGAAACAATAGGAACAACAGCGGAAAAATCGCAGCAGAATTGACGGAAATGATCCTCGATTTTGCCGAAATGGGGCACAGCAAAGAGGAAACACATAAATTTACCCGAAGAATCACAACCATCATGTATCTACTCAACAATGACTACTAGAAGTACCAGAGACAATCTGAAACTTATATTCTGAAACGCAAACGGAATACAATACAAGAAACAGGAACTGGTGGCACACCTAAAGGAACACAGCGTCGACGTGGCACTGATCAACGAGGCGCATCTCAGACGTTGCAACCAACTGAACATAGCAAACTAACAAGTCTACAGGAAAAACAGAGGCGAGAAAGCCGGAGGAGGTGTCGCCATCATCATCAATAGAAACATCACCACGAACTGCCGGAAGTAGAAACAACCACCGACACGTAAACGGTAGGAGTAGAAGTACAGACAACCGATGGACCCGAGCCCTCTACGCACTGTACACGCCGCCACAGAAACAAATAAACGCCGACGACCTGGACAAAAATATTCGACAGAAATATAGGTACCATAGCCGCAGGAGACTATAACGCAAAGCACTCGCAATAGAAGTGCAGAGTGACAAACACAAAGGGCGGACAATTACTAAGGTACACGGAAAATCGGAAGTTACAAGTAATTGTACCGACACACTTTCTAGGAGTTCAGCGAATGCCGGATGTTTTGGATATAGCCGTTATGAAAAACGTCACAGCAAACGTGGATATAGTCTGTATCAAAGACTTGAGCTCAGATCACAACCCAGAACACATAAATCTCCAAGCGAAAACAGCCAGAAAAAAAATCGACAAAATTATCATAAATTGAAATAAATTTAAAGATAATCTGACTAACGTCACTTGTACCTTGTACTTGTACGATAGAAAACGAAATAACAGCAGCACTCGAGGCCGCCACAAGGAAACGGCCGGCCAACACGACAACAACCCTCCCACAGGAAATCAGAAATCTACTAAGAGAAAAGCGCAAAGCTAACAAGGTATTCTAACGCACGCTGGCACCGACGGACATGAACGTCTTAAACAGGCTGATAAACTAACTGAAAGCAGCTCTGCGCGAACAGCGCAACGCCGAATGGGAAGACAAACTAGAACGCATCAACGAAACAATAGAGGAACCGTGGAAATTAGAGTACTAAATAGTAGCTAAATTTAAAATCCCAACAGCAATGATCCGACTAGTGACGTCCTTTATCTGTAACAGAACGTTCCAAGTCAAAATAAACGACAGCATCTCCTCAACTCAGACAAGACAGCCGGTGCCCCACAAGGATCTGTCCTGGGCCCACTTCTTTACAGCATCTATACCGCAGACATCCCAAAACTAAACGAAACAGAACTTGCGCTATATGCAGACGACACGGTAATTTTCACAAGAGGATACTCGATCGAGGCCATATCAAAACGGCTCCAAAATCACCTGGAAAAGATTAACGACTGGTGTAACACCTGCAGGATTAAACTAAACGCAGAAAAAATACAGGCAATTATCTTCACGAGGAAAAAATTTAAGCACGAACCCAGAAGCTGCTTGAGAATTAACAGCAACACATACAATTGGAAAACCGAATTAAATATTTAGGCGTAACCCTAGATAAAGATCTAACATTTTCAGAACATATTTACCAGACAGCGAAAAAAGCAAGACAAATTAAAGGCCTCTATCCACTCTTGAACAGGAAAAGCAAGGTGAACATAAGGAACACACTACAAATCTACTCCATAATAGTCCATAAGTACGTCCATAATACGGCCGACAATGTTTACACTCATTAAATCCATAATACAGCCGATAATGACGTACTCATCGACGTGCTGGATACAATCCAAAGAATGGAAAATCTACAACCTTTAAATTATCCGGAACAAAAAACTGAGAGAATTAACAGACTCGCCATCGCATATGACCAATAAGCAGCTGCACAGCGATCTAAACATGGAGGCATGCAAGCAACACATAGAAAAACTAGCAACGAAAAGCTTCGAACGCATGAAAACGCATGACTACCCCATAATCAACAACGCAGAAAACTACAACTTCAACGTCAAATGGAAACACCCAAAACCGCAACAACATAGGTAATAGCTGATCTTTCTTTTCACAGGAAACCCCAAGCCCTACATCCTCGAACCTAGCGGGGAGGACCTAGGAACAAAACAGGCAGGAACAACAAGAACAAAACCGAGAGACACAGCTTCCAACACGAGGACGAACAAGGAACCACCACGAGGACGAACAAGGAACCACCACGAGGACGAACAAGGAACCAACACGAGGACGAACAAGGAAACACCACGAGGACGAACAAGGAACCACCACGAGGACGAACAAGGAGCCACCACAAGGGTAAACCAGGAACCAATACCAGGACGAACCAAGAACCAACAGCAAAAAAAACAAACATTAAAAAAAAAGAAAAAAAAAAAAGAAAATAAACCGGTCAAGGGGGAACTACAAACAGACAACCAAACAAACAGACAAAAAAAGCAAACGACAAACAAACAACAAGACGGCGGAATAGCTGGGCAAAGGCTCAAAACCGCCAGACAACAAAGGACACATTATCACGAACGAGCTCTCAGTATGCGTCTAACGGTTAGCCCGCACGGACGCATATATCTCTTGAAAATAGCGAATGTTAGTTCTCCGAAACGTCGAGAATTCGGTTGTTTTCAGAATCAACCCTCAATATCAACGCGGAATCCGCTTGAAAACAAACCAACACATGTTTCTATCCGCAAAAACCTCAAATACTACACACGCACATATACACGTAGATATATATATATATATATATATATATATATATATATATATATAAATATATATATATATATATATATATGTATATATATATATATATATATATATATATATATATATATATATATATATCCCTTAACTACCTGGGTCTAAAATCCGAACGTACATACCCGGGACCGGTCATCGAGACCGCAACTTTTCTTGTAGAATTATACTAAGTTGAAATTATTATTTATATGCTTTAAGTAGCTTAAACTATTTCTTGGAATTAGTACAAGTAAAACCATATAAAACCTTTAAATATATATTTTATATTTGTAAGATAAAAATTTATTAACAAGATAACATTTATTTGCAATTTTGTAGCATATCTAAGTAAAATTCGCTTATTATAGAACTTTTTTGAAAAATGTGACTAAAGTTACTAATTTCTCTTAATTAAAGGATTAAACTAATAGAAAATCATAGATTAAAACAAAAAATAAAAGATTAACATAAAAATTGCAAGGCGCTAATTTCACCCTAAATATTTTCGCTGCAGTTGCGACAAATCTTATTTCTGCATTCTAAACACACTGGTTTATTGCAAAAATGGCATAAGTAGAATTTTTTTCTTTTCAACTTTCGGGTCGTTACACACATGTAACAGGTTTTTCTCTTTGACAGTTTTGCTTCTCTTTGGGGAATTTCTGCTTGAATATCTGCCTAGTACTCTGCGGATGCATGCGCGAAGTTCATATGATAAATGAGTTTTCATGTCTTCTTTGCAAATGTGGTGTTACTGCTGTGCCAAAAGAGATATAAAATAGAATATTGTCATTTTGGGATTGTCTTTAGTGGCATTATATAAAACAAACGCGTTATTAGCACTTATATCCAGCATTCTAAACAATAACGTCATAGGCCAACGCCTAGTTCGACGGCCAGTTGAGTAATTGGCACATTTTTGATCAAAAGAATTAACCCCTCCCTTTGTGTTGTTATACTACCAACATGATTATTTCAGGTTTTGTGCTCTCTTCATCAACAGTTTTAGTGTGATATATCGATGAAACTAATACAACTGCTTTATTTTTATTGGGTGTATGACACTAATGTAATGTTATAAGTAAAACCAAAGAGTCTTGTATTAACATCTCTAGATTTGGATGGCGAAAATTGCAAAAGTTCGTTCATGTGCAAGCTACTAAAACTCTCATAAAGACCCGGGACCGGTCACAGCGACCGCTGGAATATTTCAAATATATTTATTACGCGTCTACACACATTTGATGACAAATCCACTTTAGACACTTTGTTGCTATGATTCAATGAACAATTAGCCAGGCGCTGTAGGTTGTGGGAATTGTTTGAAAAAAGATACACACGATTCGTAAAACCGTTGCGGTCTCAGTGACCGGACCCAGGTGGTTAAGGGATATATATATATATATATATATATATATATATATATATATATATATATATATATATATATATGTATAGATTTGTTTTCGCGGTTGGAAATATTTGATTCTCGGGGATTCCACGTTGATGTTGAGAGTTGGTTCTAAAATAAACCGAATTCTCGACGTATCGGCGAATCTAATATAAATCTGATATCAAATATTCGCCATTTTCAAGAGATATATGGGTACGTGCAGGTTATGCACAGTATGTACCTCTTGAACATATCGAGGGAAACATATATATATATATATATATATATATATATATATATATATATATATATATATATACAATGAACACTGAAAATTGACAAAAATTAATAAAATGAAATAGAATCTAATAATAAAAAGGTTTGGCAAATTCAAACAAGATTTTTTTTAATCTCATTTCAAGCTAGTGACTTTGTTATTCACAGAAAATATTTATATAAATAACAAAAGGTTTTTAAATATAAATTGAAAAAAGTTAATTTATTGAAAAGAATAAGTGGAAACTCAGATAACGGACTTCTTTTTTCCGGACATGTTGCAATAGAAAATAATATATGTTACTGAGGTTCTTAATATCGCTTCTAGAATTGACTGCGTTTTGGTGTTTTTGTATGAAAATCATTTCATTGAGTAGTCGTTTTATTAAGCAAGCCTCTTTGTCCAAAATGGAAATATTGTCGAAGTCAAAACAATATTGAGTAAAAAACTAATGCTGCGTCAAAGCAGTTTTGTTAGGGTTGGAACGTAAATTGATGATTTTACTATCGTGCATATTATTTTTAATTCTTTTTTGAAGGTTTTGTTTGGCTTAAATTAAAATTTATTTGATAACAACAATGGAATTAAACGATTTTTATATTTAGTTTCTGAACTTTCCTTTTCTTAACTTCATGTACATCTTTTTTTGCTTCTTCATCACTTCCATTTTTTTCATTATTTTTTACTTTTTATACTTTTCTTTTTAAGTTAAGCAAGAAATAATTGAAATAGAAAATAAATTGTCTCATAAAGTGTCTCGTTTTATGTCCTCTAGACATAACTCATTACTACAAATATCATTGAGATATGTATTTAATGAGGGTTAGTGAGGGGATATTAGTTTAGTTTTGGTTTTGCTTTTTTTAATATTTGTTTGTTGTTTATTTTTAAGCACAACTCTAAAGAAAATGTAATGGCTGTTTCAAGGTTTAATATAAATTGTATAGTCCTGCGTCCTGAGTCCTGAATTTTTGTTTGTAGTGAGTTCATTCTTTTTGTGCTTACTTGAGGGTTTCAAATAGGTTTACAAATTATTATGTTCTGTGTCATTATATATACATTATATACTTTCTTTTTAACTTTTTACATGATATACACTTTAACTATCGCCATCAAAAAAACGCAAAAAAATCCCCTTTAAAATCCCCCTAAATAAAAGTACTCCCTAAAAAAATCCTTTAAATCTTGGTTCCCCCTAAATTTGGGGGTAAAACCATAGAACTTATACTTATGGAATAGGAATACCGTATAACTTACGTGTACCGAAACTGTGTCCAACATCTGTGCGACAAGGAAAGATATAACATTTCTTTTGTTCGCTATGCGCATGCTCCAAATGAAATAAAAATTTATTTTCTAACCTTAATTTTAACCATAAATATGGTTGAACTTTAATTTAGAAATATTTTAATTGTTACTTATACAATTTTTATAACATTAGGTGCTTTATATTTTTATGTGGTGTATTATTTAGTTCTATTATTTGTATCTGTTAAAAATATATTAAAGAAAAATTAAAAAAAGTTAAAAAAGTGTTTATTTTTTAAAAGAAAAATATTTAAGTTTACATAAAAAAATAAGAGATTTATCGAAAGATAATAAGTATTTTTTTTTATTAGTATAAGTACTAGTATAGTACAATTTAATAAGAATACAACTTGACACTGTAACAAGAAAACTACTTCTCTTATTTTATTTAATATTACATTACAACTTTATTACAAATTTACTTAATATATATTACAACTTTTACAAAATAAAAATAAATCTACTGTAAACTTAATAAAGTCGGAACACAACCTGAATATATAAATATATTCAACCTTTCCAGAGCTCTATAACACTAATGAGTTTTTTAGGACTACCAAAAACAAATCTCATGTGAAATTTGTCAGTTATTTTATAGCTTTCAATCCACCTTCGTGGCACTCAACAAAATCCAGAAAAATAACATTGTTTTTTAAGATCATGTCATTCCGATACCTTGTTGATACATGATCTTAACAAACAATGTATTATTTTCAAAATAATGAAAATAATAATATTTGAAAGTTTGTGACAGAGAAAATGCTAACCAAGCCAAATAATTACTACAACTTTCCTGAATTTCCGAAACGGTTTTATTACGAATGCCGCATTGCCAGCAATATACACCCATTTTGTTGATTAGCGATATTGATATTATCAAAAAAGAAGTAATAAACTCTTAATAAAGTGGATTAATAACATGCATCTAACAGACTTTTGGCAACTGTAAACAAAATCGAAAAATACGTGTAGGCCGCGCATGAGCATTTCGACCCAAAGAAATAGAATGAGACTTTGCATCTCACTTCTTGGACCCAATTTTATGATTTGTATTCCTGTTCCATAAGTATATGTTCTAAGGGTATAATCCACAAGTTGGCATCACTGCTTTGAGAACTGTTTATCGATTCATGTTAGAAAACTTAGTAACTTTTTATATTTACAAGATGCCACCCTGTCAGTGGGAATGGCCACCACTTACCCGGTAAACGACGTATCTGTAATTCGAAATAGCATACATAATTAAAGTAAGACTAAACGTCTAGTCTAAAGTATTAAAATATTGCATTTCTGAGCTATGTCATCTAGTTCTGAGTTATGTGTAAAGTTTTGAACTCATCGGGAAATTAGTTTAAAATCGCTTATTTGAAATCGCCCGTATAAAGTTGAGCCCGTATAAAAGCGTTGCAAAATTTGTTTTATATTAAACCATATCAATGTCACTTGACAAAATATATGATAAAAATGTGGTTTAAAATGATGTAGAGTAAAAAATGCAACGAATAAGAAGTAAAAAAAAATGGAATCTTTGCCTGGTGTATGAATATGCAAGGAAAATATAAGTCTTACTAATGGTTTTTTTTAAGAACCTGATTTTTGTATATATTTTTTTCAAGCACATAGACCACCTCTACCGTTCTTCAGAGGGATGAATTGAAAAGGTTGCTACCTTTCATAATTCATTTCTTCGCACTTTGGAAGAAGATTCTTTATAATAGATTTGAATAAATCAAATATTTTAACAATATTTAAATTTTTAAAGATATATTCCTAGAAAATAACAAATAAGTAAGGTTTCACTTTAGATGTAAAGTGTTAAATTATTGTAGTTTGTTCAATCTAACATATATTAGAGTATAGTTGTAATCTCGATAGGGGAATATATTCCGGATGCGGCGAGAGAAACGGCGCCGTCATTAGCAGCTGTGCCACCTGGCCGCGGAAACTGGGTTTCGAGCTGATAACAGGGCGGGTAGTTGTATGGCACAAGAACTGCGAGGGCACAGGACGTCGGCGACCTCGGGCGGCCAACAAATACGCCAATTTATGGCGTACCCCCTCGCGATAAATTGGGTTAATACGGTCGTAAGAGCAAAGGGCCGGCGCGCGGGTCCGCCCCGGCACAGGAAATAAGATTAACAAATCTACTGTTGCCATAAATTAATTTAGTTTCGCCCTTAATCTATATGTATGTAATATGGTGTTGAGTTATTCCGAGTCGGATTTGTGTCGTGCAATACACCGCAACGAAAAGTTAATCAACTATTTATGTTGTTATTGTTTACTCCAAACATTCTATGTTCAAATAATAACATATAAATGGAATTTTTAATTCACTAGATTCAATGCAAACAAATTGGTTAAATTATTCCGTTATTTACTTCACATATGTTTATTTATTCATTGCCACTTTCTTACTAAATATTTCACGAGAAACCCGAGGAATATATATTTTAATCATTATTACAAATGCAATTTCCACACTTGCAAATTACATTTATCTGATTGTTTATTTCTTCTGGTGCATATAATTCCTCTTTATCAGTATACAACAGTACTAGTACCTTCTGTTCCGACTAAAGGACTGATTTATGCGTAGTTTCACAAAAATATTGAATAATCGTTCTTTAATATTTTATTTAATAAATTGCATAAATTACCCCCAATTAAACCCCCGCGTAAATTTAAAAAAAACCACAAAAATATACATGTAAGTGCATATACAAAATGTAGTACATAATTAAAATTAATATAAATTCTGAGACAATAAATAATAAATTCTTTAAGAAAAATAATGTTCATACCTATATTTAATTTTGTCTTGAGCAAGAATTCATCCAACTTGGTTTGAGACTTATTTTGCGGGATTATAGTTGTACAATATATTTAATGCTGACACAGGATTTATCTTGAACAAAATGACACTGTAATCTATCAATAAGTTGTTTTGCCGCACGGTTAGGTGCGGACACAGGAGGATCTTCATCATCACTGTCGTCGTTTTCCTCCAATTTCTAATGTTTTGATTTAATGCCCGCAATAATTGTGTCCTCATAGTTTACATTATCACCATGATATACTAAATTAGTGTAGATTATTGAAAATTTAATACAATTAACAACTTGTGAAATTTCATATCCTTCGTCGCTGTTGTCGTCTGAAATGTTTATAGATTTTAAACCGCAATAACAAAACAATTTTAAATTGTGCTGGTTTTTATAGTTCCGTGCCAACTGGCAGCTAGAAACTGCACCAGACCCGGATCTAGGGGGAACAAGCCGGGGCCCGTGCCCCGGGCGACAAAGTCACAGGGCGGCAAATTCACACATGGCAGACAAATATAATGTGCGCCCTACGCATACATACTAATTTGTCTCCTTAACTTCTCAATAGTTTTCGATATATTTTAATAAACATCTTTAACTTTTAATCATCTTAACAAACTTTTTAACATTTTTTTTTAATTCTTTTGAACTTGAAAATAAAAAAAAAATAAAAAATCCTATTTCCGCCGATAATCTAAACTGGGGGGGCTATTTATTTTCCGACCGACTGCATTATCAGCCGCTCGCCGATTGGTAACTGAAGAAAATAATTGTGAAAATGGTAATTCGAAAATTTGACAGTTGATACTTTAGATATTGGACAATGTCCTGGTCACTCTAATGATAATAGGTCCAATATGGCAAGCATCTATAATGGAGTACAAGTCAGGATTGCAGAAACAAATGAGTTGGCCGAGTTCGTATCGTACAGGAAGCTATTAACCTATTTGGATTAATTCAAAAAGTATATAGCTTTCTTGTCGGCTCCACTTCTCGGTGGGATATTTTGAAAAAATACCAATTTAAAAGGAAGCAGCAAGACCAGTTGGCGATATATGTTGTTGTGAATGCCCTGTTAAACAATTTGCCAAAACTAATGGAAGCCTTGGAAGAAGTTAAGCAAATTTCTCATGCTCTGGAGGTTGAGTACGGGACATTTCACCTCTTAATTGCTATAAAGAATTTTAAATTTATTCTGAATTTGACGATTTGTGCAAATATTCTCCTCGAAATCTTTCGAGCAAATTTCAAAAATTCAAAAGAAAATATAATTCTTGCGCGATCCGTCGCTTTAATGGATGGCCTGCTCAAAACTTTGCAAAAAATGAGAATGAGAAAAAATTTAATTGAATATTGAATAAAAGAGGCTAGAGAATTTGCTGAAAAAATAGGCGTTGAGCCTATTCTGCCAAATAAACAAATTCCGAAATTCAAAAAACAATCCGATGATATGTGTGATGACGAATTACGAACACTTCAACCTTCTTAGATCCCTTCTAAAGAAATAATGATGGTATTTGATCGAATCAAATCAAAATCAAAATACGAGCGAAATTTAAACACCGTTGAATTCTGCCAAGTACTCTGCGTTGTTGAGCAAGCTCCAATTTTATTTGATGATGAAGGAGAAAGAGATTATTTGGAGAAAGGAAAAGAACAGTTTCTATCTCTTGCAACATATCTATGCGCATGTTTTGCAGGATGCCTTTCCTAATATTTGTATTGCTCTGCTAATTTACTCTACGCTTCATACTACATCCCCAAGCTGTGAGCGAAGTTATAGCAGACTAAGACTTATTAAAAATTATTTGCGATCACTTATGAGCCGTTGAACGGCTTATGAACGTTTATCGAGTCTCGCAATCTTAGCGATAGAAAATCGAATTGCACATGAGATTAATTATGACAAGGCCATAGATTTTGTTTGCAGAACAAATGGCTAGAAGAGTATAATTCTAATTTCAATTTGCAATACAACAGCATACTTAATTGATTTTTATTTTCAATCTAACGTTTTATTTCAGGCCCTATCCTGTGCTATACTAAATAAAACATATGTCTTAAACGTCCATGTATGTCCATCAGTGGGCGTCTCATAGCTGAAATAATGATGATGATAAAGGTAAAAAGAGGCGGGCGGGGGCGGCGTTTTTCAGTTTTTGCCGCGTCTCAAAAAAAATTTAAGATCCGGGTCTGAACTGCACTGCCTGAAAAAATTGAGCTTGCTAATCATTATCCTGCTTAGCGAAGTACAATTTATTTATCAATATTTGTAGGTAGATTCTATCAGTGTGTAATTTACTATTCTTTATTTATCCCGTGCTTTCTCTTATTGTATTATGTAAGTTTTCTACCTAAGGAAAGGGTGCTAAGAGGAAGAATTAGTAACTATATATTTTTTTAGTGTAGCAGCAAAATTTATCTTTGCTTATGTTGTAATTATATATTTCAAGTTGACAGAGAAGAGATTGTAAATTGTAGATGTGGTGGTGACGACTTGTACTGCGACCTTTATAGATCTATTGTACCCCACCCTCCTCCTCCATGCGTTGGTGTACTTACCCATTTAGAGCGCCTACTACAATCCTGATTCCTTTAGGATTTTCAGGATCTGGTTTAGCCTCAAGGCCTGCAGCTCCTCTGTGTTCAAGCAGTGAGCCCCGAGGTACATCTAGCTCTTGCGGAGTAGTGCTCTGCAGTCTTCGAGAAGATGTATGGGGGCTTCCTCTGCTGAGCCACAGAATCTGCATCCGTTATCCTCCTCTGGGCCTAGGGCCTTGATATGTTTCCTAAGTCCACAGTGTCCCGTCAGGACTCCTGTCAGAATAATAACCGTGTTCCTTCCGTGTTCGTTGGCTGTAGGCAGTTTAATTTTCTCCTTCGAGTAAATGGTATCACCGTGGTTTTGCTCGGGATGAGTCTCAGTTCCACTGTTTGACACTATCTACTAGTTACTTTGAGGCCTCTTTGAACAATTTCCCAGAGCGTTCCCTGAAACTTCCCTCTTGACATTATGACTATGTCATCGGCGTAACCTTGACATTTGATGTCTTGGTGGTTTAGCCTAACCAGTAATTCAGCAACTACCAGGCTCCATATTAGCGGTGATAGTACACCTCCCTGTGGGTACCCTCGAGTTTTGGAGATCTTAATGGTGTCTCTTCCCACTTGTGTCTCCGCTGTTTTTGTTCTCAGCATTTCTTATTTGACAGAGTACGAGTTAATTTAAATTTTATTAAACCACATTTTGTCTAATTTATATTAAACCATAAGTTAGTAATAAGATCTTCAGCCATGCCGATGGAGTTAACACATAACATCCCTCCAGATATCATACATCCAGATGAATGGGGGTTTTCTCTGCTGAGCCACAGAATCTGCATCCGTCATCCTCCTCTGGGCCTAGGGCCTTGAGATGTTTCCTAAGTCTACAGTGTCCCGTCAGGACTCCTGTCAGAATACTAACCGTGTTCCTGCTTAATTTCTGGCAAGCTTTTGTTCTCTTCTGGTTAAAAGATGCTAGCATCACTTTGGACTGCCTTAGCCCTAGAAGTTCTTTCCAGGTTTTCATCCATTGTTCTCTTGTTTCTTCATCTATACTTTTGTGGATGGTGTTCACACTCATGCCATAAAAGGGTTCCGGAACTATAAAAGGACTACTGGATCCCTTGTTTGTTAGGTGATCGGCTTTTTCGTTTCCGTCTATACCAGTGTGTCGTGGTACCCAGTATAGCGTTACTTTATAAACTTTGCCAGGCTTGTTTAGTTTCCCCACACAGACCCATACCAGTTTGGATCTGATGGTGTATGAGCTAATGGTCTTAATGGCTGCTTGGCTGTCTGACAGGATAGCAATTTGTTTTTTGCGATAATTCCTGTCGAGGTTAAACTGTGCACATCTATCGATTGTGTGTACCTCTGCTTGGAAGATACTTGGGGATGTTCCCATGGATTCGAAGTACTTGATACGAGGTCCAAATACTCCTGCACCAGTACCTTCCTTTGTCTTCCAACCATCCGTATACCACTTGATAGCATTTTGCTCTATATGGTATGCTGAGGATTCGTTGCTCCAAACGGCTTTACTACTACACATTGCTGTGTAGTTTTTAATCGAAGTGGTATTTGCATATCATTTTGTCTTGGTTCTTCCAGCTAGGGGATCTTGGCAGTGAGGCCGTTTCGGTCTCTGGTCCTGATTATTTTACATCTGCCCATTCCTTCCTTGATGAACCTTACAATCGCCCACCTGGCAGCCCTTTCCACCGCAAGGTGCAGCGGGGTCAGATCCAGCAGCAGCTCTATTGCTGCTATCGGACACGACCCCATCGCCTCCGTGATGCAGACACACGCCAGTCTTTGAATCTTCTCAAGCTGTTTCCTCATATAGGCCAGCTTGGTTCTACTTCCCCACGCGACTGCCCCATAAGTGATTGCAGGTCTCACTATCATCGTGTACATCCATCGCAGGATTGTGGGGTTACAACCCCACGTTTTGCCTGCCAGATTTGCGTTTGGCTTTACCTACCGCTGCCTCAGCATGTCTATTCCATAGGAGTTTGCTATCTAGTGTGATACCCAGACACCTTATCTCCTGTTTGTATTCTAATGCCTTCCCATTTAATAATATGGGCTGTAGGCAGTTTAATTTTCTCCTTCTAGTAAATGTTATCACCGTGGTTTTGCTCGGTATGAGTCGCAGTCCCACTGTTTGATACTATCTACTAGTTACTTTGAGGCGTCTTTGAACAATTTCACAGAGCGTTCACTGAAACTTCCCTCTGCCCATTATGACTATGTCATCGGCGTAACCTTGACATTTGATGTCTTGGTCGTTTAGCCTAACCAGTAATTCAGCAACTACCAGGCTCCATATTAGCGGTGATAGTACACCTCCCTGTGGGTACCCTCGAGTTTTGGAGATCTTAATGGTGTCTCTTCCCACTTGTGTCTCCGCTGTTTTTGTTCTCAGCATTTCTTATTTGACAGAGTTCGAGTTAATTTAAATTTTATTAAACCACATTTTGTCTAATTTATATTAAACCATAAGTTAGTTATAAGATCTTCAACCATGCCGATGGAGTTAACATATAACATCCCTATGATAGAAAATTTGATATCTTAGCCACTTTCTTAAATAGTGGTCAGTTCGAAATTTTTAGAAGAAGCTCCAACCGAGAAAAACGAATTACAATTTGAAGTTGCTTCTGAGCGGAAAAATCCAGAAACGGCAACAAATGCGACATAAAAACTAAATTATTCACCGACAGTGGATGCTATCGTAGATCCTTATCGTCCTAATAACACCGAAACACCAAGCGCTGCCATGGAAGGTCACGACAGCACAAAAAGTGTAAATAAATCTCAAATTAGAAACAAAACACCGCGCCAGGATAGGGCTCAAGGAGAGATAAACTAAGAAAGATAGGTAGCAGCTATCTTTCTTAGTTTATTTCGACACTTGAGAAACCCGCCGCCTATCCAGAGGACCCAGGAAATCTAATACAATTATTGGAACGAACGATGACGAAACGGAAATTAGAGCGGCTGCACGCTATCATCATTTGCACGTCTACCATCTCCACCCGAAACTTATAGAAAAAGAGGTAATTACTTATCTAAAAAATAAAATTTTTAATGCAAAGTGTAAAAACTGTAAATCGATGTAATCTAAGTAATGTAATCGAAACAACCAAATGAGTACTCGTCATTTAACGTCTCGGGACCTGTTGAAGATTATTAAAATGTCAGGAACCCCGAGATCAGGACTCTTTTGCAGACTGGAAAAAGCTCCATAGGAAACTTGAAAACACAAAAGAGTAGAACAAAAATCAGCTGAAGTAAATAATACAGACAAAATAACAAATATTATGAAAGAAATTAAGATATTTTTTCTAAGCACCCAGAGCTTTAAGGAAAAACTTATACATCTTAAAATATTGACAGTATAACATACCCCATGCTTATATGCCTGGCTGAAACCTAGATGTCTACCGATCTAATTACTCTGCCTAACTACAAGTTAAGAAGTCAAGAAAACTAGAAGTTAATTAGTGCATATTGAAGAAGGGAGTCAACCGGAGGAGGTGTAGCTACTTGGGTCAAAGACTCTTTCCTTAATAGCCGCAAAATAATTGATATTGCGCACAAGTCTACCGAAAAGGGTTTTTAAATATGTGGAGCCTCTTGGAAGTCAAGGGGAAAGAAACCAAAGCTTTAATTACTATATGCATACCACCTCCTGGATGAGCTGCTCTATTCTTAACAAAGCTGCAAGAAATTCTTCACCAACTATACGGCAAATATGAAAATATCCTTATTGAAGGTGATTTCAATAAACATTTTGAACACAAATCAAAGGTAAAAGAAAATCTTACAATGTTGGTTTCAGAATATGGGCTGGAAAATAAAGACAAAGTACCCACGAGGATCACAAAAGCATCTTCAAGTATTATTGATAACCTATTAAACAAGGTAAACTTTAAAGCTCCGATTACTGTGGAGGACTCGACATTCTCAGATCACAGATATTTATTGATTTGTGATTCCTTAAATTGCGTATTGGCATAAACAATCTTCTGTGCAGAAGACAATGCGAATCCTTAAAAAACCCTACAAAATGAACCACCGACAAACATTTACAATGTAGCCGATTGTGATGACAAAGCAACTGCCTTTATACAGCGGATGTAGTATTATATAAACAAATTCTATACGATTAAAAAAAACAAAATCAAATAAAGATCGCGGATCAACAAAAATCCGACTGTCTACGAAGCATCTAAGAGACTTGACTGTTATTCAAGAGCAACATCTTAACACGCTGACGGACACTTACGTCTATAGCCGTCAAAGCGAAGTTCACTCTGCGGCATGACGGCAATATCCGTCTAAAACAAAACGGTCGTTTGGAGACACTGCGACTATAGCAGCACAAATGAGCATTTACCGCCGCAGAAGTAGAAGCCTAGTGTCCTGTTTTGGAAAAAAAATTTTAGGTTGAATGGCATACATTTAGGTTTGAAACATGGCATACCGAAAATAATGTGTAATGATTATAAAATTATAATAAATTTTGTTGTCATTTATTTATTTTTGTTTGATTATGAACTAACGTTTCGTGTAAAACTCCCAAATACTTTGTTGCACACAAAAATTTGCTTATTTGATTCAATAAACCTTTCATTTACGTTTTTAAATTTTTGCTGTTATAGTCGCCGTCCTCCCATTACTTAGTGTCTAGAGTCCGCTGGCGCCGCGACGGTTATATCCGCAACATAATTAAAGGTGCTGAATTATCAAAATTAAGTGTATGTTAGCAGAAAAAATAAAATTATACTACTGATATTCTAAAAATTACAAAATCATAGAGTGTCAATTTTCGAACTTCACTTGTTCCTATTGTTCGTCAATGTGTTATATTTAAAGAAATACACATTGCACAGAAAAAATGCGTCAGCATCTACTGGTTACAGCCAGAGAGAATTTCTACAAAAATAAAATTAGGAAGTCATCTAATAAAGGATGAAATGTCGAAAACGAACTGGCGAACTGGAAAATAAGTTAAGATTTAAGCAACATATATAGAAGAAAGTATACCAAAGGTTAAGAGGAAAGTCTTAGCGTTTTACTGCAGACGCACTTTCCTGGTGGTGAATGGGATAACGCGGATGAAGCGCCCAACCAAAATCTGCAAAAACATGGCAACAACCATGTTTACTGTTCAAAAAGTCGCATGGGCTGTGAACAGTTTCAAGCCATTTAAGGCTGCCGGACCTGACGGCATTTTACCGGCAATGCTGCAGAAAGGGATCAAAACCATAGTTGATTAAGGTATTGTATTATTTTATTATATATTTTATTAAGTATTGTTGAGATACCTAAGGCCAGCTTTCCACTGGCGTACATACCGCTGGAATGGAAAGAGGTCAAGGTGATATTCATCCCTAAGGCCTCAAGACCTGGCAAAGTCCTACCGACTAATTTGCCTCACTTCCTTCCTCCTGAAAACAATGAAAAAAATTGTGGACAATCACATAAGGTGCGGACCTCTTCATAAGCCATTTTCCGGAAAAAAGTCCTCTTCATAAGCATCAATATGCTTATCAGCCAGGAAAATCCACAGTGGGCGCTCTACACGAGATAACGAACACATTGGAGGTAGCACTGGACTGCAAAGAAATTGTAGTAGGTATCTTTATAGATATAGAGGGAGCGTTTAACAGCACAACCCGTTTATCAATAAAGAATGCAGCCACCAACAAAGGGATCGAAGATCCTATCAATGAGTGGATTCAAAACATGCTGACCAATCGTAAAATTACCGCAGCACTGGGGGAATCAACGAGGACGGTAACTACAGAGAGAGGGTGCCCACAATGGGGGTGTTATCGCCTCTGCTGTGGTGCCTGGTCGTTGATGCTCTGCTAGATGTGCTAACAAAGAACGGGTATAAGGCAGTTGGCTATGCAGACGATGTTGCTATCATAATAAGGGGTAAGTTTGGAAATACAATCATACAACCTTGCACAGAGTGCACTTAACACCATCAACTGTTGGAGCAAGAAGTAGGGTCTTAGTGTTAACCCGAGTAAAACAGTTATGGTCCCCTTTACCAGAAAGAGGAAGCTGAACTTGAAAGCTCCGAGCATTGAAGGTCAGACGTTAGAGTTTCCCGAGGAGGTGAAATATCAAGGCGTAACCTTGGATAAGAAACTCACTTGGAACTCGCATCTGAATAAAAGGCTCTCAAAAGCCGCAGCGGCCTTTTGGAGCTGCCGTAAGCTTTTTGGGAAAACATGGGGACTAAAACCCAAAATGGTCCTTTGGTCTTACACAGCAGTGGTAAGACCGATTATTACCTACGTTCACTAGTATCGTGGTACAAAACAAAGGAAATAGAGACACAAAACATGCTACAAAAGCTTCAACGGCTTGCGTGCTTGGGTATAACAGGAGCGATGCAATCTACTCCAACCACAGCAATGGCAGTTCTGTTGGACCTACTCCCACTGCACAAACAGGTAGAAAAAGAAGGTCTTCTCAGTGCTCTGAGACTAAGGTGAACATCGCCTATTCAGAGACACATGAAAATAAGGGAACAAATCGAAGAGAAATTTCTGAAGCAGCCCTGGGACGCAATGTCTACAGAATACGACTTTTACACAGCCGTTGAAGTGGTCATCAATGACCGCCAAAGCAGTTTTCAAAGAATTGTAAACCTTAAAGACAAAGCGTCCATGTGGTACACCGACGCATCATAAACTGCTAAGAGTACAGGAATTGGCATATACAGCCGGAGTTACAGGGAGTCCACGGCATTGGGCCAGGCTCCCACGGTACTACAGGCTGAAATTATAGCCATTGAAAGATGAGCACAAGTATGCCTAAAGAAACGTCTTAAAGGAGTGCAAATCTACATCCTAACGGACAGCCAGGTAGCTCTAAGGAATTTAAAAGCCCACAACTTTAATTCCAAAGTAACCTGGAACTGTAAACAAGCCCTAAAGCAACTGGTGAGAGGTAACAGACTCACGCTAATGTCGTCACCGGGTCACCAGGACATATATGGGAATGAAATGGCCGACGCACTCGCCAAAAGCGGGGCCGAAGCTCCCTTCTTGGGCCCGGAGCCAACTTGTGGGCTTACAACGAATGAACACTTTATTACTGCCATTGAAATGGAAATTAAAAACATTCCATCAACTAGTCCAATTGATGATCATTTAATGTTGAACGACAAATAAATGTATTTAGAAGAAATCACCACATCTGAAATGACCATTATTCTTAAAAAACTAAAAAGTAAATTTAGTTGCGAACCGGACTCCATTCCCAGCAGATGAATTAAAGATCTGCACAATAAACTTATCGAGCCCATAATCAACATTATGAACTGTTCCTTTCCAACATAAAAAGTTCCGGACATTTTAAATGTGTCAACAAGAAATAAAATCGCAAATACATAAATAACTACGAGACCAATCTCATTAGTGTCATCGCTGTCCAAAATTCTAGAATATTGTATGGAATATAGATTTAAGCCGTTTATTTTCAAATATAATCTAATTCCACATAAACAACATGGTTTCCGTAAGATAAATCGATGATGGCTGACTGCATTATTTGAGCCCTACCAGAATATTATTAACGAGGTGGATGATGGAAAGTGTCCAATGATCCTGTTGGTATTTTATGCGACCATTACAGAGCCTTTGACTGTGTGGCTCACGATAAAAAATATAGGCAGTCAGGCACTGCCGACTGATGTGAAAACTTTTGAGAAAAAACAGCTTTAAAACTGGTTTTGAGGATTTATCAGTATGTCAATTAATCAAATTTGGTACATGGTTAGTTAGTATTGTTTTATGTAATTCTGGAACATAACTCACTTCTGAAGGAGAATGACTGTTAATGTAATCATCATAATATGAATTTGAATCCGGAATGTTTGGTTGATTCTGTGTTGATAGGTCAGCAAAATGAATTGGTAGGATATATGGCACATTTCTTGTTGATGGGTCTGCAATTTGTGAGCTATGGAAATTTTGACTTTTAGAAACTTGCCTTATAACTGCTTTTGAAGATTTATCTGTATGTAAATTAATTTTTTGTTTGGAATATTCTTTACGACGTTTAATTTTTTCCTCCTTGTCAGCTGTGATTCTTCGATGTTTAGAAATTTCTGAATTAACTATTGCAAGAGTTTTCTTCTTATTCTTCTCTCTATATCGCTGACTATTAATTTTATTTTGGAGTTTCCTTCCTTTGGAAAGCACACTTGGTTGTACATTTGGTTGCCTAAAACTTTGATGAATCTGATTCGTGATTTACCATGAATTCTTCGATACAATCCAGTAATATGAACATTCCAATAGTCCAGCACTAGTATATATAATAGTACATCCGTCAAAAGTACTTACTATTGTACTGCACACTGATTATAGGGGTTGATATTTCCCTAGAGGCGCTGCTGCAGTTAACACTGCCAAAAACTTTCCAATAATCCGGCACTAGTACATCTACTATTACATCAGGTAAAAGTACATACTCTTGTACTGTACACTAATTCTACGGATTGATATTTCCTTATAAACGCTACGTTCTGTCAACACTGCCAAAAACTTTTACTATTATGTTTAAAGTTCATAGCCAACTTTAAACATATGCGTATAGATGCGTTCTTTTGAACACATCTTTGAGTAATAGAATTTTTTTCTATAGAACGCAACTATTGATGACGCTGACGCAAATGTATGATTTTACCCTCTACCCAAATGTCATTCAGCGCGGCTAAGTTTTCACTTCAAAAATTAGAAAAGTAATATTCGTATAGAATTAGAGGAAAGGCAGGCCGCTGGTTCAAGTCATATCTTTACAATAGAAAGCAATAAGTCGAAAATACAGAAAGTACAGGAGTATCAGAAATCAGACCGATACAGTTTGGGTTTCGCAAGGGAGCATTTTAGCTCCCATTTTGTTCACTCTGTATATGTCTAGTTCAACATATCGGTGGAAATCATTGTACCCTGTATGATAACGATACCAGCATCTTGATCTCTAAAGACTACAAACAATAACTAATAGCCGAATCAAATAAAACATTGGATGTGCTATATGGCTGGTTATGGTCAAATAGCCTCTGTCTAAATCTGTTACAGTGGAGTTATATGGTGTTCCAATGTCGAAGAAGGAAACCCACCGAAGATCTCCCACTAAAAGTCGGGAATATACCGCTGAAGAGAGTCAAGGCAGTAAAGTTTCTACGAGTGCATTTATAGCTTAGGAGTGCACCTTACGTGGAAAATAATGTCGAATGGCATCATCAAGAAACTAAATAGCAAGGCATTCTTAATTAAAAAAGTGCGTGATACGGCGAGGAAGTTCTTCTAAATGTCTACTGTGCCTAAATTCAATCCATCTTAACCTATAGAATATTAGTCTGGGTAGCCTCCTCATATACACACAATGTTTTCCTGGCGCAAACTAGGATCATAAGATCGCTAGCTAGGATCAAAGTCTCCATATCATGCAGACTATTCTTTCATCATGCAGACCATTTTAAAATTAAACATCCTAACTTTACCTTCCGTATATATTCGGAAACTAGCGTTCTACGTATTCAAAACTAAAACAATCTTGTCGTGACAGAGGAACGTCATACAGACATTGAATTCAAAATATTGTCAAAATTTGAGACCAACAAGGAGCAACCTAACAATATGCAAAAGTGCACCAAATAGTCTGAGGATTCAAATTTTCACTTGCATTCCAACGGCAATCCGTAGAGAAAGTAGTTTTAATGTTTGCAGAAGACGACTAAAAATGTATTTAATTGAAAAGTGCTGTTACACATTAAATGAATTTGACATAAAAAAATATGCTAAGTATATATATATATATATATATATATATATATATATATATATATATATATATATAGAGGAGAATTTATTTATTATGTTTTTCTTATTTTTATTATCAGTGTTCGCTTTATTTGCTTTTTTCATGTGACATGTTCTATATGTAAACTACTTATATCTGGGGATAAATAAAATTATTTGATTTAATTTTATTTCAACTCTTAAGCCAATTTAAAAAAAACGGACTTTTCCAACTAATTCTTGTTCGTGTGGTACTCTACTGGTGAACTCTCAATTCTTAATTCCTGAATGCAACTATATATACTATTTCACCCTATGATAAGTAGCTTTCATTGGTTAATACCTGATATGTGTGCAGAGTTACCATGTAACTAAAGTTAATAGTGAGTGGCAAATTAAATCTATCGGTACTGAATGAGTTTGTCTAGAAAATAAAAATGTTTAAATGTTTGGCACAATATATTTATTTCTAAACTAGCAAGATCTAATTTGTAATCAGCAATAAAAATACTTCAATTAATCAATTTACTACAATAAATTGTTAAATATTATTATTCGCCAAAACTTGCAAAAAAATTCATTGAAAAATAAATTTTTGCGTTGTCACTTTCATAAGTCAATATTTCGAAAACGTTTGTAGATAACTAAATACGAATTTAACCTATTTATATTATAATTCGATCGGCGGTGCCGTTGTGAACTGTTGTACATTTTATTGCATCTATAAAGACTAGCTATAAATAGATTTATCAGTTCACAAAACCTTTTCCTAGCTCATGCAGCATTATTTGCTTTCAGTAATAAATAACCCAATCACTTTTGATGCGACACAAAAAACAACTAATAAATGAAGTATTTAATTAAACCGTAAGTCAGGAGCCAAACAAGAAATCATCCCCAATTGGTGTATCTTATTATTAGGGCCCGGATTAATATGTAATTACAAATTTTTAATTCAAATTATTTTCGGTCTTTATTTTGTTTTTTACACAAATTATAATATTTGGAACGAGAAAATGTAATCTTTATCTCCAAATATCATAATTTGTATAGAAAACAAAATAAAGTCCGAAAATAATATGAATTACAAATATGTACTTACACATTAATTCGGGTCCTACGGATTATCTTTAGTCAATTGGAATGTTGATTTTAAAATTCACCCCTTTGGAAATTGAAACTCAATTGAATGTACCAACATATATTATGCTATAGATTTAAAAACTAAAATGGTATGTTAACAGCGCCTCAAAATAAATTGTAATTAATTTTTGCAGGCTTTTTAGCGATCCTAGAGGTGAAATTGTTGTGGTTCGTTAGTTTGAAGCGCAATATGATAGAGGAGCGAGTGACGATTATTAAAATTCATTATTAAGTACGCAGAATATTTCGCTGAAACTATACATAAATTACGTGGAATTTTCAATAAGAGGAATGCGCTATGTGGCAAAAGAGTAAAAATGAATTCAAAAGTCTTAAACACGTTCGATAGCGATATTGTAAAAGAGATTCCCGGAACCTCCACCAACAAATGATCTGTATTTGAAACCGTTCCATATTCAGCTGATTTGTACTTCTGGGGTTTCGTAATGTCCAAATTGTTTGCTACGTTATGTTAATAACAACGATCCATGAACTAAAAGTTAACATTGATAGACTTATCAAAGGAATTGCGCCACAATTAAGCGATAAAGTTATTGTGAAATTTGTCAGAATTCTAGTCTCAAGTGAGCCATATAAGATATTTGTAATAGGATATTTGTTAATTGTTAAAATAGCCCATTCTCCATTTAATGGATATGTTTGCCTTTCATATTAATGAACTTTAATGACTAATAAATAGATAACATGTTTTTTTTAGAAATACTAATACAGGAAGGCAGATATCAAAAGAATAAGAAAGCTGTTTCGTTTTATCGAGGCTAGTAAGATTATACATCTAATACTAGTAAAAGACTAGTATATTAACCGTATATATATATATAATATAGTATAACCGTATATTGTGGACTACATTAAATAATCAAGACTAGAGAGCCTGCAGTCTAATAATTGTGTGTTCATGGAGTCATACAAATAAGTAAAATCGAGTGATCTAAAAACATTAATCTATATATCTTTCTTTCTTACAACAAATCATTTAACGCTGTTTGCCTGCTACTTTTTTGCCTTTTATTTCAGCAAGCAATTGCCTATAGCAGAACATCGCATTGATAACATTTCTTCTTGACTTTAAGTAGCTATCAAAATTTGTATCTCTGTATAAATGAATATTATATAATTTCTGTAACAGTAGCTAACTTTATTTCAGAAAATCTGTTGTTTTTTTTACTCCTCGTTTTAAGAAACATGAATTTCATCATTTATTGATTTCGTCGACGAAAAACCTTTCAGCTAAGGGATTGTTCAATAATTCTTCAGTATCCTGAGCACCTATTGTGCCTAGTCCTGTTTTATTAGCTAACTTGATAATATTGATATGGATTATCATGAGCCAGTATTCTAGCTTATTGTTAGCTTTAACACTTTTTTCGATACTCTTACTTAAACATTTTTCAGCCTCATCATTCCAGAAAAGCTGATATTTTCTACACCGTTCAAAAAATTGAATTTTTTTTAATAACCTTTAATGAATTATAATTTAAAAATAGTTCTATAAAAGTTCTACTGGATGTTTTATTGTATATCCCAATTACCAAAAGATAATTTTAAAATGTCCTTCATTACTATTGCAGTTTGGGAATGGTAATAAAGCAGCACGTTTTCTTTTTAAAGTTTCCACTAGGGTTGTGAGTAAGTAAGTTGTGAAAAGAATTGTTACATGATCTTAATTTAGATTACATGAAGTGATCGATTGTGCCGTACTTCATCTGCAGTTGTCTTTCTGCTCACAATACAATATCACAAGATGGTAATCTGACGTGTAGTAAAAAATACCTTTTAAGTTTTTACTGTTTAACCTTTTCAAATATTAAATTTTTTGGTGTCATCCCAATGTGGGTTCAAGGACCTACATTACTTGAAAACACTGCGGCCTTATAGGCCTATTGTATTCCAACACATCGTTCCATTTAAACAAATTGATTCAGACTATGTAAGTCCAAAAGCTTAAGTGACTTGTGGTTCGGTGGGAATCCCTCGACTATGATGTTGAGGTTCATTCTCCTGCACAGGACTGGTTCAGAATGGAATATTATATGGGAGAGAGTTTTGTCCTCTTCATTGCAGAGCCTACATTGTGGCTGATCTGTTCAGATGCCCATCTTCTGCAGGTGTCCGCTTAGTTTACAGTGTCCTGTTTACAGACCTGCCACAGTTGCAATCTACTTCCTGGACAGTTGCAAAATTTTAGATATTGGGGTGTTAGATATGGAACCTATCATACGTTTGCTGTGTTGTTGGCCACATATGGGGACCCATAGTAGTATGGGGACCCAATTGTAGTTAGTGACTTTTATTGGTCCACCCTGTTATTATTTTACAGGCCATGGCTTTGGTGATGTAGGACCTCTCCCTTGCAATCGGGAGCGCTGCAGCAGTATCCTCTTTTGCAAGTGCGTCCGCCTTTTGGTTTCTTTCTAGACCTATGTAGCCTGGCACCCACGCAAGCGTAACGATGTTGTGCTGTGCCAGACGTTCTGAAGGTACCCCCAAACTGTCCAAGATTTTTCTATGACATGTTAGGGCGTTTATCGCAGCCTGACTCTGTGCCTGAAAATATAGATGTTTCTATTTCTGTAGTCTATTCTTAAATTTTCCCGGACACATGTATCGATCGCGAGCATTTCCGCTTGGAAGACCGTAGTGTGTCTCTTTAGTGACACAGTTATTCTGCACCTAGGAGACAGACCACAGGCTCCAGCGTCTGTTCCACTGCCTTCCTTGGAGCCGCCTGTGCATTAGAATAGGTCTCCTCGGTTTTTCTTGTGGTAATTCCTTCTGTCCACTCTAGTTTTGTTTCGAAGGGTATTTCGAAAGAAAGCTTTTGAGGCATCGAGTCTCCTTTCTTGTTAAGGATTCGCTTTTAATAAGATCCATTATTGAGGTATTACCCCGACCTTGCTAGCGTTTGCCATGTTTCTTTGCACTTGCATCGGAAAGCTCCCATCCTAGCCTCCCCTGCGATGTAAATATCCAGAAAAGGGAGGCTGAATATTGCTTCCAGAGGTGCTGAAGGTGCGGTTCTCATCGATCCCGCGATTAGTAAGCAGGCTAGTATTTGTATACTGGAGAGATTGTTTATAGCTTGCTTTTATTTTAGGTCCATTAAATTGTGCACATATGTCAAGACGAATCTAACTACCACCTTTCATAACCAACGTACAATGTTTTGTTTTAAGCTTCAAGATTTGCCTTCTGAAGAACAAGAGAAATGTTCTCCTGTTCATCATAAATACCATTTTGTTGGTCGCCCGTATGAGGTGTTGGTTCCAGGTCACTCTTGTTTCTAGGACCAAGCCCAGGTAGACCTCGACACTTGCCTTTCATTGCTCGTATTAGTATTTACTTTGTTTAACATAATTTTTATTTATGTTGAGATATCAAATTTATATTTGGAACATAATTTTACTAAATCTCAATAGTGATCTTCAATTAGCAGAATCTTCTCCAACATTTTATACAATGAATAGGATCGTTTCCACTTATTGTATAATTATGGTTAAAACATAGTGAATTCATCCATTCAGTGTTTTATACAATGTTTTATTATTTTTGTATTTTCGGGTAACTTGTTGAAACTGTTTATTCCAATGTTACAGCGTTGCATTCTGCATACTTTTCTGTTAGATTTTGGTTTAGGCATTCTATCTTGTCCTCTTTTAATTTTCTGTTAATTTTTAGGGTTCCGTACCGAAAACGGAACCGTTATAGGATCACTTTGTTGTCCGTCTGTGTGTCTGTCTGTCTGTTTGTCTGCCTGCCTGCCTGTCTGTCTGTCTGTCTGTCTGTCTGTCTGTCTGTCTGTCTGTCTGTCTGTCAAGACCATTTTTCTCAGGAACGCGTAGAGGTAACAAGTTGAGATTTGTATCAAATACACGGGTCTGCGGTCTCTTTCAGTTTTGAAAAAATCAAACTTGTAAGTCAACGAGATCAAAAGATATGACCGTTTATGTCGCACATTTTGCGATTTCACAAGGGAATCAAAACCTATATGGTACTTCCCGTTGATCTAGAATCATGAAATTTGGCAGGAAGCGGTGTCTTACAGCACATGTAAAGGGAAAAATCTGAAAACCGTAAATATGTAGTTTAATTACAAGAAAAATGCGAATTTACTATTAGAAACTTATGAAAATATACTAATGTTGTGGTAGTTGTATTGTCAGGCTCCAGAAGCATATGGTTTGCATACAGTTAGGTCCCCTCCAAGTAAGGTCCGAAGGTTAAAAAGTATGTGTTGGCGCCAAGCTGTTTATTCTGAATTTTCTTTGTTTATATTTGTTATGCATTTCATCACGTACGCTCTATATACATAATATATACAGGGTATATATTATGTCTAAATTTTGCTTGTTTATAACCGACATGCGACATACTCAAGTCCCGTAACATCCTGTATATATTACATTTCGTTTAATTTTTTTTTATAATCTACATAGTATGTTGATTATCTACATAATAATACTATACTATACAAGTTTGTAAGGAACCCTCGGTGCGCAAGTCACAACTTGCACTTGGCCAGTTTTTTTGTTACTAGAACAAGTTTAAACAAGGACATTAGAGTAATGTGAGTAAAAATTAGGCGCAAACGCCACACTAGTTAATAGAAGCTAGTTAATTTAACGTATTAAATTATTTGGTGTACATTGAAATTTAGCAGTCAATTTTACATATAAGCCGTTTATACAATACCGTAAATCAATTATAGGGTACAATAGATCTATAAAGGTCGCAGTATAAGTCACCACTGAAATCTACAAACACACATAAATTCTAGCAATTGGCTTAGCACTAATTGATTATGTCCATATACAATAAGAAAAATATTTATATTATTCCTTGAAACATAAGATACTTTATTTTTGGTAAGAATCACGTTATAAAGGGTGACAAATTAAGTGTGTACTGATGTTAAACTGCAATTAATAAAGAAAAGAAAAAAGTCGGAAAAAAAATTGTTGGCTGAAAATTGTAGAGTAAAACCTAAAGTTGAACTCTTAATCCTAAATTTAAAATTAATACTATTACATCGACTAGGTGGAAGAATGAATGCATTACGCATTAGTATATTTCTGGTATAATCTTACAAATATTTTGTCAAATGTTTCGTTTTAATTCTTCCAGGGTTTGGGCCGGTTCCTATAAAATTAGATTAAACATAACCCCATAAGAAATGATACAAAACTTACAAATCCGGAGAGCTAGGAGGTCACAAAAAAATTTCAAGCTTGGAAATCAGACGGCCAGTAAAAAACTATCGTAACACTCCTATAGACATGTTCGATACATGAGGCCCTGCACTATCTTGCTGATACAAAATATCGTTTATTAGTAATCAGAGTTGAGCGACGACATCCATTAAGAATGTTTGAAACATCTCTACATTACATACACTTTTGTCAGCTACTGCGTTTCCCATTTCTTATTACAAAAAATACGGTCGCAATACTCTACCTGAGTATATTCCACAGCATATTTACCTTTTGAGGTTACCTTTTGAGAATACACCTCTTCTTCAAACATAACATGAGGGTTTTCAGCAGTCCAGTAACGTAAATTTTATTTGTTCCTCTCCATATGCAATTGAAAAAGTGCTTCGTCACTCATAATTATTTTGTATATAAAATTATCCCCTCTGCCCAAAATCCATCGACGGAAACTCGAGTTTCGATCCATTGGATGATGCTTTTGGGCTACTTGCCATTTTTAAGGCGGATGAGTAAATCCTTCTTTAAAAATCCTTCTTGAAAAAGAGATTAATCGGGATTTATCACATATTTTAGAATTCTCACGGGCACAAGCACTCTTTTCTTCAAGAAACAAACAACCTGATCTGACAAAAATTAAACTTACGATGAATTCTGAAAAGATGGAAATAACCAGTGAAGCAAGGAAACTGGGTCTCAAAATAGATGACAAATTTACATTTCGTTCTCATATTAATGAGTTAATTAAGAAGGCATATGTAATGTTAAAAATTTCCATATGAATCGAGGCACCTTCTATCTGAAAACCTTAAAAGAAAACTCACATACTCGGAAGCAATATACGGAATTTTGCTAAGTTATGCGGACAGGAACCGTATACAAAGATTACAGAATCGCTGCATCCGATTTGTGCATGGGCTCTGTTGGAAGCAGCGCACCAATACCGAAACAGCTAAAAAATGGATACGCATGGATATCATGCGTAAATATCATAAAACCTTCCTGTTTAAATGAATTTTAGAAAAAAAGTGCCCACATACCTTTACAACAAAATAAGATACAGAACGGATGTACATAAAATATTAGCTTAAGGAGCAGAGGCCTTCTAACGCAGCCAAAACATCGAAGTGCAAAATATAAATGTTCCTAAACCTACCAAATAGCAAAACCAATTAACCAACTCCCTGAACATATAAAAGGTTTAAAGATGAAGAACAGTTTCAAAAAGTATCTATTACAATACATTCTAAGTTCTAAATTAAACACTACATACTAAAATATGAGAAAATTAAATCTCCGTCTGAAGAAATAGTAAAAATTACGAGTATAAACCTATTATAATATCCAGCGCTACGATTATATAATATAAAATAATACAATCTATAGACTACGATTATATGATATGATAATATAATACGCCGCTATTAACGTCACGATTATATTTATTATCATTATTCTTTAGAATTTCCATATTATGTTAATATTATTATTTTTAGTTATAATACAAGTGATGTTACCAACACTGTTATTATCATTATTATTGGTAAAATCTATTATCTATATATGTTACTATTAGTTAATACAGTCAGTAAATGGACTGCCTTCTTGGGGCATGGGTAGAATGAGGAATTCAGCGAACTCCTCCAACATGTCCCATTGTATATTATATTTGTACATAGCATTATATTAACTGTAAACATGTAATAGCATATATACAATAAATGCTTAAAAAAATTGTTTTTACCGATTCACGTGAAATTCCTACTTGCTGCAATAAACGTCGCACGGATTGATTGGAATTTTCTTCAATTCCTAGCTTGCGAACTATTCACTTCCTTGTGCTTCTAGTTTTTTTTTTTACCTCTACAAGTTTAGTAAGAGCCCTTTCGACGATATTTCTACTTAGCTTGCAATTGGCCTGCAATTTTTCGGCGCTGGAAAATGACAGTTAAAAAAGTTCGTTATAATAAAATGCCCTACACAAGCAATACTTTGGTCAATCAGCAACCGCTCCATTTAAAAAAGAACTTGAATGTTCACTGAATATTATAGAGTTCAAAATATGGCAATTAGTTCTTACTTTTTTTTCAATAACAACAGGACACTCTTAATTTGTCACCCTTTATTGTAAAAAACAGAGTAACCTATATTTTATTTAACGCAATTATTTAATGCAATTATTTAAATTGTGACCTCAAGCAAATATTTTTATCAACATGTCTATTTTGATTCGAATATTGGCTACAATCTGAAAGTCGACCAATAATTGAATAATTGTAATATGTGACAAACTCAAAACCTTGAAAACTGAAAGTAGACCGGCTATATGTAATGTGCAATGGAACATTAAAAAAAAAATTTAATATATCACAATCAGCATCGTTGTATATTCATCGCTAGCAGCAACAAATTATGAAATTGTCTTGAAATTGATATTTTATAAAAAAAGGTTTATTTACCATATTTACATAGCCAAATTCATGTAGTTGTGTAATTCTATTTAAATAAGGAAATGCTTGTTATAAGTGCCACTGACGTACTGTTACTAAAATTTCCGTTGAATTTAACAATTTGATAGCACAGTGAATCAACTGAACCAGCACCTCTAACAACAGATTTCACGAATAAAGTGAAAAATTACGTGTATAAAATTTGTTTTGTAGCCTTAAGAAGACTTAATAATTATTATAGAGCTTCGGAAAGTTTGAATATATGTATATATTCAGGCTGTGTTCCGCTTATTGGTTGGTATGATTATATCTATAATTAGGTTTGATGCTGCTGGTGGGATGTTTGTCTACAATTTCGATTTCGGTGTTGTTTATTTTCAGGTATACAAAAACTTTAGCAAAACTCAGAAGAAACAAAATTAAGAAAAGACGTTGTAAACCATAAAACTAACTTCGATAATGATCTTTATAGAAGTTTGTTTCATGGTTTACAACGTCTTTTCATAATTTTGTTTCTTCTGTGTTTTGCTAAAGTTTTTGTATCCATGTTTTGTGTTTGGTTAGTTCCTTGTGTGTGGTTAAACTTTTTTAGTACTGCTAAAGTTGCTAATGTTCCTTGTGATGACTTCTTGTCTATATTTACTGTAGTTACTTATCGATCTATTAGTATCTTTAAAGATTCTTCTAAGTTCATTTTTCGCGTTTTGATTAATCTATTAGTTTCTTTGCTACATATTTTGTGTTCTAATATAGTTTCTTTGCCTGATTTCCGGCAGTGTGTATGCGACCACAACTTCCTGGAAGAAAGGATCTTCATTAATAATTCCTCTTATTGTTTCGAATAGGTCTACTTTGGACTACGCTTGTTCAACTTCTTTGATCTTTGTCCAGTATTGTCGAATCTTCTGCCGGTGTAACTCCTTTCTCTCTTCTGTTAAGGGGGACCTTTCCCCCCTTGAACTTCCTTCACGGTGCGTCTCACAGACTGTATGTTTTGGAGATCTATTATTCCCAGTTCTTTAATATCCTTCTCGGTTTCTGTCAACTAAATTGTACGAACCTTTTTGTTTCGCAAGAAAGGCGAACAGACGGTTGGTTAGTCGGATTGAAGGCAATCTTGCAACGTGGCCATAGAAAGCTACCCTTCCTTTCCTTGCACAGTCATAGAGATTCGTGGAGCTCAGACTTAAGCCGCCTTCAGAATTCCCCATTTGCCTTTACCGGGCCTAGGATCTTCCTGAGCATTCTCCTCTCTATGATTTCCAATTTCTTTATCATACCTCTTAGGTTCAAAGAAAGACAATCTATGGCATACGGGGCTTTTAGTCGTAAGACTGATGTGTTGTGCATAAGTATCAGGTTGCGTGACAGGTATTTCTTATAGTAAGTGTTCTTAGTCAGTGGATAGGCTAGTTCTAATTTTTTGACTCTCTTAGATAAAGATGCATTTTCTGATAAGTTAGGTTCAGTTCATTCGCCGAGATACTTGAATTTCTCAGTCCTATTGATGTTTCCTTGCTCTAGTAACATCTCTCTGTTTGTTTCCCTGATGTTCGTCAAAAATTCTGTTATCTCCAGCGACACTTGACCCACTTTGGCAGCCTGTTTTTTGAGGAAATTTACCTGCATTGTTGCCATCTCAAAACCAGAAAACAGTGCCATGTCATCTGCAAAGTCCAGGAAATCTACAAACAGTCCATAGTTCTTACGTCCCAGGTAGATACTACTCTGAGCACCCAAATTGATCAGTTCCTTGCGCCATTCTATGAGAGAATGTAGACCACAAGTGATGACCACAAGAAAAACCTTTTCAAGGACTCAGTTGAAAACCCTTTCAAGGGCTCAGTTTGAGAGAGTTGGAGAGAGAGTTGAAGAAAGAATGCGGAAAGTCCATCTCCTTGTCTCACTCCAGTATTTATTTCGGAGCTTTCTAAAATCTCGCCTCAAAATTTTACCGTGGAATGGGTGTTGGTCAAAGTTTCTAGGATAAGTCTGTTATAATAGGGTTGTGTTGTCTAACCCTATTTCCTGGAGTACTTTGTTAAGCGTTTAAATGGAATTAGTAGGCCTTTCTAAAATAAACAAAGGTGACGACCACCTTGCGGTTTCTCATCTTGGAGTATTCAAGTACAGTTTTAGGATTGAGGAATTGTTCAACACACGATCGTAAGCTGTTTATAGCTGTTTAAAGCTGATTCTCCCAGTTGATTATCCAGCTGATTTTCTGCCCTTGTTTCTAACGCCTTAGAGAGAATCTAGTATATTACCGGGACGAGAGAAATTCCACGGAAGTTGTTTAGATCAGTAAAATTTCCCTTTTTGTGAAGCGGATGGATCAGAGCAGATTTCCAATCGGGTTTTAATTTCTCTGTTTCTCAGTTTCCCTGGGTGATCTCTGTTAGCTTGCGCACGGCATTATTTCCAGCACCTTTTCACAGTTCAGAAACGATAGAGTCTTCTCTAGCTGCCTAATTATTCTTAAGAAGTTGCATGATCTGGCCAACTTTTTACAATGAAGGGGGCAGCGAATCCGGGTTTGGTGAGGTTTGTTTATAGTCGAAGTCTTTGCTGGGTGGGTCAGAGTTGAGTTGATTTTAAAAGTACTGTGCCAAAAGGTGGCAGTTGTTCTTGTTGTAAGCCAGTTTGCCTTGTGATTCTTTGAAATGGAGGCTTCGCGGAGCGTATTTTGTGAGTGTCTGCTTGAAGGTTCCAAAAAAATCTCTGGAATTATTCTTAGCAAAGCTCTCTTCCATTTGGCTTAGTTGATTTTGTGTGAAGGTTCGTTTGTTTCCTCGAATTATCTTGGCTGTAACCTTTCCATGTACCAAAAATGTATGCCAATTTCCCTTGGTCTTTTTAGAATTCCTCTTCACTCAGGTTGTCTGCCTTTGGGCAATTGAGTTGTCACATTCTTCAGTCCACCACGGACTAAAGACTGATTACATTCGTTAATAATATTAATTAATTCCTGAGTCAAAATATCATTGTTCATCTACTGGGTACCCAAGTTCGCCGCTAAGCACACAATATATAGTTTAGGTTCAAAAAATTTAAAAACAAAATACAAATGTGTTTTTAGATTTAAACAAATTTAAATAATGAGGATTTATGGGCTCTGTATGTCGATATCTAATAATTTTTATTCAAGTTAAAAGCAGAAATATAAGGAGGCGGTTACCGGAGTATTCAGATGTAACCATAGTGTGGTTTAAACCACTTTTAAAAGCTGGATATAGTATGTACCGAAAGTGAACCGATTACACAGATGATTCCTATATCGTTCTCTTTACTCTTGAGCACAAATCGACCCATAAAAATGTAATATCAACCACTTGTCTAAAGCATTTACACTTTGTAAAGTGTGAATTGAAGGGATTCTCTGTTTATATTAAACAAAACATTGTGTCATCAAAAAATTTGTTCGAAATACGAGATTTGTTCTAAATTTATTATGTTCTGCGATTTGGAAAGCCTCGCATGAGAAAATCCTATTATTGAAAAACTGTAGTATATTTTTCAACTTTGTTATACGAAAACTATGTATTGAAAATACCATATTGTGAGACGGCTGAGTGTATGGCTCAAATATACGTATTTCGCTTCTACACGTTCTCAAAGAAATAAATTCACTCCGTCGCATTGATATTTGTAATTTTCTGAAGAATCTTAAAGACAATCATTTTTGAAGCTAAACGAAACTGACATTGAAATATGGAGTAGTTATCCCAGTGTTAATTGCAAGTGGCCATGCAACAGAAGAAAAAAGCCAGCTCAAAGCACTTTCAATATTTTAAGTTTTTTGTAGTTAATTGAGTTATTGAACAAATTAAGAGTTTGCGTCAATCAGAAGCGGTCTAAATTGAATAACAGAATGGTGATTTTCACCATAATGACTGATACTAAGCTGCTACAGGTTGGAAGGGATGTGCCACCGCGCCTACCGTATTCAATAAATCTGGCACTCTCCTAATACGTGTCCCGGTATTAGCAGACATCTTTAGACAGAAAAACATTTTATACGAAATATTTTGCATTTATAATGAAAAATTACTTGTTGTTTTGTTAAGCTGGCAAGCTGTATTGTACCAAAATGTTCAACAAATTATTTATAATTTAGGCCCACTACAGTTTGCCATCTTTCTGCTTTGAAATATGTGTAACTTCTGAACTTTGCTTGCAAGAAAAATTAAATTGATAAAAATATATAATATCGTATATGTATAATAAGAAAAAATGCCTTTTCATTTTAATGAAAACAAAAATGTTTTGAAAACAACTCAAACAACACTGCAGATACAGTATATTACAAATTTCCCATATGATCGTAAATTCAGTCCTACCCAAAACTACAAATAGTTTTCAATATTAAATATATAAATGCATCTCATGGCGTCACCAAGAAGTATGCTTAACTTATTGTTAGTACCTTTCTTTTTTAAATATAGAGTGAAAACACATTTGGCCACATTTCTCTAACTCGAGTAACAATTCAAAAACGAGACGTTGCAACATCTGCACTAATTCGGCCTATTTAGGTCGTGTAGATAGTACCTACATAGTACCTTTTGTAAAATCATTTTTCTAGATTAATCTAAGAGTGACAAATTGTGTTAAAATAATCAATAAATCAAGCGTATACGTAGCTCTAAATGTATTATACAAAAAGAAACAGGTAATTATAGAACTCGTTCTGGCTTGCTTACGAAAGCAGAAATATATTAATTGTGTACATGGTATATGAAGGAATCCTTGAGTGGAGGCCTAGATCGGAAGCCTTCAGAAATAGAGGGGTCCCCCCACCAGATGGACCGACGACTTAAAACGCATCGGTACCAACTGCATGCAGGCAGCACAAGACCGAGGTTAGTCGAAACTATTGAGGGAGGCTTACGTCCAGCAGTGGACTTCATAAGCTGATTGATGACATGAAGGGCTACCGACCACGCGATTCTTATGATTTTATTTTTGATAGAGTTTGTCAGGGAAAATTGGAGGGTTTGTTTGGGTCAAGCTTATATGTAGCTCTAAATGTACTAGAAGAAGAAAGTAAATATTAAATTCGTTTTGGCTCATGTACGGAAGCATTAATATATTTGTTGTATAAAAAGGTCTAAACAAAGGGCTACCAACCACGAGATCCTTTTTGGCCAAAAATACAATTTGTCAGCACACAACAAGAGGTACTAAAGACACTAAAAAGCGATTGGAATGAAATGAGATGGCGATGAATTTAGTCTTCGTAAATTGTTTCGTAAAGCATCTTAGTTTTATGTTTTCGTTCAGTGGTTTTTATGCCGCGTTTGATGCGTAGCGGGTCTGCAATGGACCAGTGATTGTTGTTGTCTTTGTATTTTGTCCGTAGTTGTATCTTATAAAGAGATTTGGAACCTAAGTGGATCTGTATAGGAGATTGTTGCAAAGATTATTAAAGATGTTGGGTGTCTTAGCTTGGTGATCAGTCGTAATGAGGTTCGTTCTGCCATTTGTAGTATATTTAATGTTCCGTTTAAAAGTATTTAAAAATATATTTGCGCGTATTCAAGGAAAGGGCGGCAGGTGGCTTTTCAGATTTTAGTGGCCGTTTTGATGGAGTTACAATTATTTCGTTGGGTAAGACCACGGAAATGTTTACTCCTTTGGAGTATCTAGGTCTTTCGTTGAGTCGTATCTGTGGTGTAATTTGTGTCATGCCTAGCTATCTGATTTGGGGAGTAGCTGTTATGTCTATGGTTCCTATGTGTATGTCAAGAGAGCTGGGCGAAATTCTGTGGTTAAGAATACAGAGTTGGTACTTGGATGGATTTGCGGAAAGTCTACAGTAGGGTGGGTCACTTATATGTGGAGAAAAAAAAATCGTTTTTATACGGGCACAGTGACAAAACGGTGCTAAATTATGACTTTAAAAAGATTATGAAGTTTTATTGCAATCGGAATAAATCTTCTGCCTCCGGAGTCATGTGGAAATTGTCAACAAATATGGTTAAAAGAGGCCTAACAGCAAGAAAAAGCAAAGCAGCAAAGTTACACTAATGAACACTATTTATAAATAGAAGTCTTAAATCAATAGTAATAATAGGTTTATTATTGAAGAAACCATTTTTACAACCAAAATAATAAAGAGTAATTATTAAAGTAAGTGGGTTTTAGTTAGTGGCCAAATCCATTTTGCTGTTGAATTTCGGCATTGCTTTTCTCGATTCTATCTGGACTTTGATGAAAACAGGGGGTTTCATCAAAGTCCAGATAGAATCGAGATTGCTTCTTGCATTATAGCATCAAATGGCTAAAGCTTCGGTCACAGATTCAACTGCTCTTTCTACTGCCTGTGTGTGACACGGAAGGCGTAATAAATCCAATTCTCCTTCTCCTTTTGGTTGAATAAACAATCGGAGGATATCTTCGGTTACCGATTTTGATAACGGTGGCTCAGTGAAATTTTCTTGTAAATTCAAAATGTCGTAATATGTTGATGCGTTAAAGTTTATCTTTGATAACTGAAACAGATAAATTTTGGTTTGAGTTTGAGTTGAATTTTGAGTTTCTGATCTAGCTTTCAAAATTCGACGTACAGCTAATTCACGAACGTACGGCCAGGGATCTGTTCAACATTGCTAGCAATATGTTCTACGGGTGTGCGAATAGCTGCTTCTTTGAATTACTGGGTCGATAACGGTCGATATCGGATAAGTTGTTGGTAAATATCTAGTTAGCTGGATGAGTTTAAGCAAGTGTCCGCGATCCATCTTTATAGCTAGGGTAAGTTTTTATAGAAAACCATACCGGAGCATAAACCTTGACAACATACGTTGAACAAACCTTGACAATATAAAAGTTATTAGATTTTCAGCTGTAGTTTCTACTGAAACATACAGACGGAGAATTATATTGGCGCGAGTTAGCCATTGGGCAAGGGACATCTTGCCTGATGATTTTGTTAACCAAATCGCTAGGAAATATGCCTAGTAAAGGTATATTAAATTATTCTGTACTAGTATTTTTGCTCTGTACTAATATCTTTAGCAGAAAGCTCCGGTAAGTTCGGCGGAATGGGTTGAAACTGAGGTCTTTTCTCACAGTCCTCAAGTTATTTGCCAAACCAATTGCCACTGCAAATGTTTTTGGCCCAGACGTACTACCATCATTATGTTGAAACATATGTCTAAATGGCAGTTCATTAATGTACAATAAACAAACAATCTTCTTTCTAGAATCCGCATAATACCGCCGTATTTGCCAACGTTTACATTTGTCTCATCACATCCAAATGCAATCATATTATCCACTAACACATTAGAAAAATTAATTAACCGAATTTAAAAAAAGTTGAATATTTCTTTATCTATAAGCACACTTAGCATTGCCTGAAGCAGATGTAATGTAACCTAAAAACTTCGACTTCTTTTATTAAAGGAATATGCTCTTCAAGTATACGTCCCTCCCTATACTTTTTCCTATCTTATTCAGACATATTCAAATTTCGATGCTTTCTCCCATCGAAGTACAATGCTGGTCTTTGTGAAAACAATTTGTTGTGAATTTACATTTTCTCTAGTTTAATTTTTCGTTCTCGCCGAAGCTTTCTTTTGTCTGTTACCTGAGAACTCGTTGTATGTAGAACTGCTGATGCAATTGCTGCCCCTGTCCTTTCTGGCACTACAAATTTATCGCATGTTTTCGTATAATCAACTGCATTTTTAGTATTAGGCACCGATTCAGTAGAAGTCCGCAACTTTCCCGGCTCCCCACCCCTCCTTCCACCATCGTCTATTAAATCAACCAAACAATTTCGTATTTATCATTACTACAGGCTATTTCGCATGGCATACGATATCAATTACTTGAGTGACGTATTAGTGACATCAAAAAACTGCTTAAGTTAAATGGTTCTATGATAGGCCGGAGGCAATAAAACTTAATAAAACATAATAAAACTTTACATATCAATTAACGGCATCATTTAGCACCTTTTTAACGCTTAGCATTTTTGAAAAATGAAAAAAAATAAATAAAATTGACCCACCCTAGTGTACAAAGCATTTTGTATGTACATTTACGTAAACCATAAGCATAATAAATGTCTTCCAATAAGAAGTTTCATTTTCATAATAATATTTTAAATATAATATTCCGCCATTTTAGCAGTTGTCAAAAGGCAACTTCTAACTACTTGATAGATGACAAGTAAAAACTACGCCAACATACGCCACGAACGAACAAGGCGTTGAAATTATTAAAATTCACTACAAAAATGGTGAACATTTCGAAGTCACAATTCGAAAAACTAAAGCATTTTTCGGTCGTCGAACAGTGGTCTGAAATCAAAAAAGCTGGTCAAAATATGTATGAATCGTTCAAATATTGTTATTTTTGGTCTCCTCGCGTTTTTGAGGTCGCTGATTAAGAAACTGAATTCAAAATTTTGAAATTCAAAATGGCGGATGCAATAAAGATGCAATATGTTTGTTGACATTTAGCGGTTTGCGATTTAGAGGTTTTAGAAGTCGCTAATCACGAAATTGAATTAGAAAATCAACTGATTATCAGATCGTTGATTCTGTCTAGAAAAACTTAGTTTCATGGAATTTGGTTCATTGAATTGAAGTTTAAATAAAAAAGAGATTAAATAGAAAACAAAATGATTTATTAAAATTGAATGTAAAAAAGTTAATCTCATTAATCACCATCAAATGTATCTGATTCACCTGGTTCCAAAATTGGAGCTGTAATATCTGCAAATAATTCGACTGCTCGTTTTAGAGTAATATTTGCGCGTATTCAAGGGCGGCAGATGGCCTTGCAGATTTTAGTGGCTGTTTTGATGGAGTTACCTAGAGACCAAGAATCGACTTCTTTTTTTTCCGGAAGTTTTTGGAAACTTGTAATTTTAGGATATAATAAAATCAAGAGACTAATAAAAAAGTCTTCCATGTTTCTAGACGACTATATTTTCGTGCAAAATTTTCTCGAAATTTATTACTGTATTTTTTGCACGATTCTTGTGCTTCTTTGGATAATTGTCCGATTGGAAGCAATGATTACTGAATGATCCTATTCCCATGAATTAAAATTCTATAGACTGTTGTCGGTACGTTGTACCACGAGTGCAATTCAACAACTTTTTTGGAGTGTCAACGGCGCAATTTTTAAATTGTCGTAAGGCGTCTCCTCGGCCATTAATTTTGAAACTGTTGGAAAAGTTTGAGCTGTTCTAACAAGAAAGTGATGCGAAGAACCGACTTCGTGCACGTCGCTCAAGAACAACTGAGAATATTGCTTGTTGTAGCCCATAAAGATTACCCACTAAGATTAACTGCCATGCTGGCTAAAGTGCAACACGGAAACGCAACGGCGAATCAACTATATCAACACCTAAGGCACGGTATGAACCAAGCAGCGAACGAAGCTATATAGGACCACAAGAAAGGCATTTTAAAAATAAAGAGTTGTGGTGTGAAGAAATAGAAAGACTAGCAGAAATTAAAAAGAAAGCTTATCAAACTTGGCTACAATCCAAAAAAATTGAAGATAGAACGATCTATACACACTGGAATAGGGAAGTTAAAAAACTTGTAAGAAAAAAGAAAAATGAGATTTGGGGAAAAAGATGTTAAGAGATAGAGATGTGCATGGGAGGAACAAAGGTTTCGGAAGTGTGGAAGGCAATCAAACATATTAGAAAAGAAAGGCGAGTAAATAAAATTACATATTACAAGGAACTGCTAACAGAAAATAGTTCCACATTGATAACCTGGATATAGAGACACCCACAAATGAAGAAGTAAATGCAATAAGGGTAAAAGAACGATAAAATATAACGATTAAAGAAATAAAGGAAGCCCTAAAAAAATAAAAAGGCTGCAGAGCCAGGAAATATCCCAATTGAACTAGTTAAAATTAGCCAAGATCTTCAACAAATGTCTAATAGAAGGCAACAAAGATTAGATTCAGATCAAAGATTAATTCCAGAAGATTAGAATATTGCTCATATAAGCTCAATATATTAAAAAGGAGACAAAAAACAATGTAGTAACAATATAGGGATCAGCGTAACTAGTGCACTTGCGAGGTTGTACGGCCGGATACTAAAAAAAATAAATTGAAAGCAGTATCAAAGAAGCAGAGGAGAAAATTGGCTTCCGAGCCGGGAGATCATACATTGACAATATATTTGTTATACAACAAACTATAGAAAAGCTGAAATATATAAACCTACCCACACACCTATTATTTATGGACTTGGAGAAAGCTTTCGATACGTTACCCTGGAAAAAGCTTTTTGAAACATTGACGAGGATTTAACGTTACATCGCGGCCTTTTCGTACAACGATTAAGACAAGGCTGCATCCTGTCTCGTACATTATTTAAAATATACATACAAGAAGCACAAACAAACTGGAGAAGAAAAACCGCAGGAATGGGAATACGACAGGTGAACATTGATTGACAAGCCTGCTATTTTCTGTCGACCAAGTGATAATAGCAAGTGATGAAAGGGATATAGATTATATGTTAAGAAAATTGATAGAAGAGTATTCGTAATGGGGGTTAAACATGAATATGTAAAAAACAGGATATCTGCGTGTCGGGTAAGAAGGAGAAGACCCAGAACTGGAGTTAAGAAAGATTAAAAAATGTAGGGAATACAAATACACTTACAAAAAATCTGCCTTGACATTGAAAGATTGCACCAATGAAACACGAGACCTCTTCCGAACAATCAAGGAAATCACCAAAGAATTTAAACCAAAAACGTGGAAAATAGAAGATCAATAGAGTGGGTTCTTGAGGTATGGCAGTTATATTGCAGAAATCTCTACGAGAATGAAGACCCTAAACAAGAAAACGAATTACCATACATGAACGAGGTGGAAGAAGAGCCCGACATTTTGAGGGATGAGGTAGAGCAAGCCATTCATTATTTGAAAAACAATAAAAGCACAGGAGGTGACAATATAAGCGTAGAAATGTTAAAACAACTAGATGAAGTAGGCATCACATTTCTGTGGAAGATATGCAACAACATATGGAAAACCGGACAATGGCTAAAGGATTGGTGCACATCGACCTTCATTCCATTGCACAAAAAAGGTTCCAGTCAAAAATGTAACAACTACAGAACCATTGCACTTATCTCACATCCAAGCAAAGTTTTGCTCAGAATTCTCCTTCAATGCCTCAGAAGTTTTTGGATTGGCAGATCCCACAGAAACAAGCAGGATTTGTCAGTGGCAAGGGCGCAAGAGAAAAAAATTTTTAATTATCGAAAAGGCAAGAGAATTTGCAAAACCATCATATCTCTGTTTCCTAGACTACAGCAAAGCTTTTGACTGTGATAGCTGGCAAAAGCTTTGGAGAGCTCTTTTAGGGATGGGAACCCCTCAACATCTGGTGCTCCTATTGAAACATGTATATGAAAACAGCAGTGCAACAGTCAGATTGGAGGACAAAACCTCCCTAACCTTAGCATACAATGAGGCGTAAAACAAGGATGTATTTTATTGCCCTTGCTATTCAACATTTATGGTGAATACGTTATCAGGAAGGCTTTGGACTTTTGGAAGGGTGGCATAAGTAACAATAGGTGGCAGAAAAATAAATAACCTTCGTTATGCCGATGACACCGCACTTATAACAAATGACGAACAGGAAATGGCTGAACTTATTGAAAGAGTGGAAAGAGTAAGCCTGGACTATGGGTTAAAAGTAAATCGGCAAAAAACTAAGTTAATGGTAATAGATCGCACAAACAGAATAAACAGAGCACAGACCATAAACGATATAGAAATGGCAGAAGAAATTAATTATCTGGGTGCTAACATAAACAGAGACGGAATTTCATCTATCGAAATCAAAAGGAAAATCGCTCTTGCTAAAACTGCCATGACAAAGCTGCATAAAACCTAGAAGGACAAACAAATAACAACTAAAACAAAACGCACACTTCTCGAAGCTCTTGTCTTGCCAATAGCATTATATGGGGCAGAAACCTGGACCTTGAAGGCCACAGACATTGCTAAACTGTACAGTTTTGAAATGTGGGTCTAGAGAAGGCTTTTAAGAATCCCTTGTACTGCTTACAGAACCAACGTATCAATATTAGAAGAACTGCAAATTAATGTAAGACTGTCAACCATCGTAAGACAGCGAATTCTCAAGTTTTTTGGACATGTGAGCTGGAGAAAGGATAGCAATTTGGAAAAACTTGTGATACAGGGAAAAATCGAAGGCAGGATACCTAGGGGCCGAACTCCGAAGCGATGGATGGACAAAATGAAGCACTTCACAGGAAATTCACTGCAGGACAACATGAGATGCATTACAGACAGAGATAAATGGAGAGAAATCACAATCACCATAACATGAATGATATACATAAGATCACGACACTTCATCCAATGAACTAAACGACTTGAGAGAGAGATATGTAGCCCATAATGTTGGGGAAAACCCAGGTTTTTCATTTTCTCTGAAATCAAATAGATTTCTCTGCAATCTTTGAAATTGGGCATTCTAAAAACAATATTACACCGCATTTTACATAAAGACTTAGGTCTTACGGTTTTTAAAGTTCAGTTAACACAAAAACTCACGCCTACCGACTACCAACAACGTCGTGTCTTTGCTGACTGGGTCCTTGAAATGCATCAAACTGATTCGGAATTTCATAGAAAAAATCATCTTGAGTAACGAGGCCCATTTTCACCTCGGCGCTACGTTAAGAAACAGAATTGCCACGTTTGGGGTTCGGAAAACCCAAGAATTATTAACGTGTGACGGTTTGGTGCGGTTTTTGGTCTGGCGTTGTCAATGGACCTTACTTTTTCGAAAATGACGCTGCAGCAACTGTTGCGGTGAATGCATTGCGCTATCGAATGATGATTAATGATTTTGTATGGCCGGAATTGGAAGATATTGATGCGAACGACGTTTATTTTCAACAACACAGCGCCGTGTGCCACAAATGTAACGATACCATCGCTTTTTTGGCATGAAAAGTTTCCTGACCGTGTAATTTGTCGAAGGGGCGATCACAATTGGCCACCGAGATCTTGTGATGTAACACCTCTAGATTTTTTTCTTTGGGCAACTTAAAATATAAGATCTTTGCCAATGGCACACAATCGTTTCTAGAACTCAAAGCTGGAATTCGTGTTATGGAGGATATACAGTTATGGAGGATATACAGCCGGAAATGTACGAAATGGCGATGGAAAATAATAATAAAAAGATTATGGTCCTGCAAGCGTAGCCGTGGCCGCCATTTGGCTAATATTGTTTTCCATTATTAATAGCACACCCTCCTCTTTACAATTAAATAAACATCCGATTATTTCGCTTAAAAATACTCGTTTTTGTATATATATCAAAATGAAAAGTCTTATTGGAAGACCCTTTATTATTAGTCAACCTTAAGTATATTAAATAATAAACAAAACAAAATAAAATAATTTATACAAAATAATAAACAAAACTAAATATAAAATATTTAGTAAGGTAATATTTATTTATTCTACCATATAAAATAACAAAACAATTTGTTTGTAGATAAATGTTGTTGCGGAAAATATTAATAAAAACAAAATATCTAAAAAACGACAATAATAGAGACAGTTTTAGCGAAATTTTACGTTTTTATTTAATTTTAAATTAGTAAAGATCATACTATAAATAAATAAATAAAAATAAAAAAATAACTTAATAAAAATAATATAATAAATAAATATAAAAAATAGATTTTTAAAATTGTCGTTAATTCACTAGCAATATAAAAATTATGGTTACCTGATTTTAGGAAATACCATATTTTGCAATTTGTTACGTTTTCAAAAATCTACGTCTTTCTAGAAGTGATAACAAAATGCCCATAAGATAACCAAGATTATAGGATATAATACAGGATAAGAAATAAATGTAAAAATATAATTGAAAGAATTAATATAAATGTTCTTCTGTCCTTTGAGAAATGCTGAGATTTGTCGGTGTAAATTACTTCATGGTATAGCGATAGAGAAACAAGTTAATTAAATCCAGTTATTGAAGTTATTAGAGGAATAACAAATATCTAATCCTATTCGGATGTACCAGAGTTTCGCATTATCATAACTTAGCATAACTGTCAGAAAGGTTATAGTGGAATTATATTTGATTCGCAGAATAATGGACGTATAGCTGTTCGTACATTTCTCTTAGCAAAGCCTGCAGATCCTTACGTTCCGCTAATTTAATAAGAGAATTACGAACATCTTTAAATAATTACTCGCATAGAAAAACGGATTAAATTTTTATTATGCTTTCAGTATAATTGTTTGGCGAAAAAAGGGAAAAATTCATTAAATATTTACTCAATTATTTGGGTTATGAGGGAGACAATATAGTCAAGGATTATTAAATTCCTTTATTTATTTCCTTGTCAGCGTTATCCTCCGGGTTAAAGTCAAACAAGTTATTCTTTGGATATTAAGACAACCGTTTTTAAACACGGACAATTGCGGCACCTCTGCGGCAGAACTCAGAACCTTAGGCTGTATACTGTAGCTAAAGCTTCTACTGCCATCTACACGAGTCATACAAGAATCGCTTATAATAATATCCTTAATACCATGTGTTGGCAAAAGTATTTCTATAAATTTGTGAAGAACTATATGCATTATATTATAGCTAAAGCTTTTACTGCCATCTACACTAGTCATGCAGGACTCGTCTATAATAATCTATATCGTTGATACCGTCTGTTGGTAAGAGTATTTCTATAAATTTCAGTGAAGAAAATTGTGTATTTTGTGCTCTACTCTCAACTGTCTGGTCCTACATTAGTACAATATATCTATTCATAGGCAACTTATGTTTCAGTTTCTTTGAAAATTTGTATTATACAGTATTCTGTTCTTGCAGTATTTTCACTTCCAGGTGTTGATAAGTTTGGACTAGGAAGTTTTAAACCGCTAACACAAACTAACAATAATTAAAATTAAGCTACTGGCTTAGACTAGGACGTAAGATGCCTACAGATTCATTATAAAGAATGTCAATTCTCTGGAGCCCACTCTGAAACATAGATAGCCCCTGCTTTATGATAAAGAAAACAACAGATTTCGTCTTACATACGTTAAAGCTGTTTAAACAAATATGGTGCTTGAAATTGTACCGGGAACTTCAATTGACTTGATAAACTGCAATAAAGAAATGTGACTGGAAGTCTGCGCTAACAGATTCCTTTATTAATTGAAAATTTTTAATGACAATCCAACTCATTAAATATCTTACAATCAAATAGCTCAATTAAAAGTGATTACATATACTGAGAAGTACTTAGACTTCTCGGCAATTAATGCTGGTGTTCCTGTCAAAAATTTCGAAATTAAGATGTCATATGTGTTATAAATAAAGGGCGGATTATATGCAACAAGAAAAAAACGATATATATATATATATATATATATATATATATATATATATATATATATATATATATATATATATATATATATATATAATATATATATGCACCGAGTTTGAAGAAATATGCACTCAATTCGACCATATTATATGCAGTACAATATGCAAAATTTTGTCAGCAACTGATGACGAAAAAGTAGAAATAATTAAGGTCATGTAATAATTATCAATTTTTAACTAAATTAAAATATAAGTACACTTACACTTTAATTCAGTCTATATCTAAACTTGACCACTAGTCAATTCACAAACTATCCTGCTTTTTAAAACATATTTTTGTAACAATTAATAATCAAATGTTCAAAATTTTCTAACATAATTTTTTTGTCTTCTGTCTGAAAACATATGTTTATAAATCGAAAAATTTCTTTCAGCATCTACAGAAGTAATTGGCGCATACTTTATTTTTACTTATTTAATAATTGCTAATAATATAATTATTGCTAAATCAAAATTAAAATCAGTATTCTCAACTATTTTGACTTTTAAGATTTTGCTGATAATTTTAATTTAAAAAATCCCTCATTTTTTTTGTATTGCCGCTTTAAATTTTCCGTGTATAGATTCACCTACTTTACCTTTAACTTTTTTAAAGGACTTCTTTTATAATTCCAAATTCTCAAATAAAATTCTTTTATATTCTGATAGAGAATATGATATTCATAATAAAGATATGATTCTGATAGAGGCAGAAATTTTGTTTCCAGTTTGTAAATTCTGTTTGTGACGAATCAATAGTTTGCCTTAATGAAAGATGCTGGATCAAATCTGTACTTTTAACTTTTTTATTGCAATTTTCCAAAGCGGAGCTAGAATCACTGATTTCGAGAATTATATCTTTAATACCTGCAAAATTAACGGCATAAAAATTGCTGCGTGTAACCAAGCAGCCCATCTGGTAATTATAGGTTCAGGAAGCAAACGAACATTCAGTCACCTTGTAAAATTGGGCTCTCAAAGGGGCTTTTAAAATTATTTTTTTGACATTACTAATTAAATCGTAAACAACGAAAAATCTAGCAGATTTTAGCAACCAGCTAAACAGTTGTGCGAGTAATGTTACAATAAAAAAAATTGAACTGCATTTAACATGTAGGGTACAGTCAGTAACAACATAAGTCAATTTTTTTCACAGGGTAAAAGGACATTTGATAAACCTTCTTGTATAAATCGGGCCATTGTAAAATGATTAGTTTATTCAAGTTGTTTCGATTAAATTAAATATGATTTCCCAAAATGGTTTTCATGAAGAATTTTTATTAACAAATGGACAAAATAATGGCCACATTTGTACTACCCAACATTGTTTGAATATTATAAGAATTTAAATTATTTTTTCTTAAGGTACTATCGCCAGGTATATTATGTTTACAATATTTTTGAAAAAAAAAACATTGAAATATGCAAAAATATGCAACTTTTGATGAAATATGCATGAGCATACCCAAATATGCAATATATGCAATTACTAATTATTGTAATTTAACTCTAATCAATGTAGTTTGTCCACATAATTAACTATATATATATATATATATATATATATATATATATATATATATATATATATATATATATATATATATATATATATATATATATATATATATAATTTACGCTTAATAGTAATTGCATATATTTTATCATATGCAAAAAATAAAATATATGCACATTGCATATAATCCACCCCCTAGTTATAAGAGCGTAATTTATAGAACTAAACAAAATGAGCAGGTTTGGAAATTCGTTTTTCGCGGATTCCGCGTTGATGTTAAGAATTGGTTCTGAAATAAACATGATTCTCCAAATTGAATATTGGTGAAACCATACTAACTATAGATACAATCATACAGAATTATTAAAGCGAAATATAGCTTGTATGAATAAACATATTCAATCTGTTCGTGGGTCTATATTATTAAGTCTTATTATGACCATGAACAAATCCAAAGTTGAAATAACTACTTCCTGGCTAATATCACACAGGATATTGAATTATACAAAAGAGATTTCCATGTTATTACTAGTCCCAGTCCATTTTCATGGCACTAACAGAGCTAGAAAAAAAACATTGTATTTCAAGGTCATTTCTTTCTATTTAAATTAAGTGAATAGCCATCGTCAGATGCGTTTCCAGAATATTCTATCATCAGTGCAAATTTGGGCGCTTGAATTATACAACGGTATAGACCTACATTAGCTTGAACACCTTATGTCTGACTGCGCCGTGATTACTATTCGATTTGACGTAAAAGGTGTTTCTAGAAAGACATGAACTTAGTTTAAAATCAAAAACCGAAACGAAGTTCATCTCTTTCTACACACATGTCAAATCAAAATCTAATCTCAGTCAGGCGCAAAGTGTTCAAGCTACTGTGTATTGTACTGATGAGAGGTGGATCTAGAAAAGAGTCTGCAAATTACTATTCACTTAATTTATATAGAAAGAAATGATCTTAAAAAACCATGTTATTTCTCTAGCTCGGTTAGTGCTATGAAAATGGACTGGGACTAATAAGAAGAATTAATTAATTAAAACCTAACTAATAACTCAAATTCTTCTGAACTCGACGTTTCGATTTATTAATTCAATATTTTTCAAGACCTTCAAAATTGTTACAGAAATTACAAAAAAAAACAAAGTAAAAGATTGTTTTAATTACTTACAAAGAAGATGATGAACAGTTTATTAGGACGTATAACATCATATAACGTTGACAAAAAGTTGTAGATTACATAACAACTAGTGTATAGTGAGCCATGGTAGCCCCATGAGCAATTTATTTACGGTGTTTAGAAAATTATTATTTTATTAGCAAAATGTCAGACACCAACCCATCGTCACAGCACGACAAAAAGTTTTCGGTCTATTAAAATAAATTAAAGTTGGAAAAAACTGCGAATGTGCGCAATTGGGAGCGATAGTGACGTCAGTGACATTGGCAGGAGACCGCAGTCACGAGCACAGAAAAAAATAATTTAAAAACATAAAAGTCGTCTGGAAAATTGAATCAATCACTACGCAGCAGTTTACCCAGAAATCAAAGTAATAAATAGCATATAAAAATCTTCCTTGAAACAAGAAGCTCAACTACAGCCATTTAAGAAATTATATAAAAGGTGGAACAACTAGAGAACACAAACCGCAGCAAAAATAGAAAATATATAGGAAAACAAAAAACCACCCATCCAATCAACTGTGCCGAGACGTCGCCCAAGTCGTAAGTCAAGCTTATATATTGCTTAACCCGTCCATGTCTTTCCTTGAGTTCATGGCTGCACCGGTGTTATGAATAAAACACATTTCTAAGAACAGTCTCTTAGATAAACGTGGCTCCCTTGATTCAGTTTGATGACCTAAAAGTCCTTGCAAGGAAGCCACATCTATCTAAGAGAGTCTAAGTTTAATTTGCCATATAACCCTAAGAACTTCCCTATATACGACACCTTGGCGGACAATGAAAACTTGCTAGAAGAGGTACCCACTTCTAATAAAGATCTTTGTAAAGCAGAAACAGAAGCGTAGTTTCAAACCATATTAATAAACTGTAGAGCTCGAGGGTTGCACTGCCAGACCCTCGACAATCTCCGCGACCGTTTCCTCAAAGCACATCCAGAACTATTGGTTCTTAAATCCCATAAAGCAAATGTAACGCTTATCTTGAAAAATGAGGATTACCGAATACCGTCCAGGATTGTAGATATTCTGTCAGATGCAGCTTCGCATTTTCCCTTAGATAGAGACTTCACCTGTAGGTTTTGTTTAGTTAAGAAACTTAAAAGTAAGGGTTGCATAGACATAGAACATACATCTTGTATTTTTGCTTCTGTGTGTGTTCTCTAGTGATTCCCTAAGTGGGTGTAGTTTGTGCTTCTTGTTCTTAGGAGCATCTTGGTATTTTCCTTATTAATTTAGTCCCGGGGTCAACTGCTGCGTTACTAAGTTTTATTACCAGTTTAATTTATTTTAATAAATAGAAATATCTTTATTGGTTTCCTTGTGCTGTGCAGATCGGTCGGTGTCCGAAACTTTGTTAAAATAATAATTTTTAAACACCTCAGTTAAAATGTCCATGAGGCTGCCACGGCTCTTTTTATATACTCTTTTTATACACCTCCTTATAATTTATTTAGTAACTTCTTTGTAAGCAATGAAAAAATCATATATATATATATATATATATATATATATATATATATATATATATATATATATATATATATATATTCGGTTAGATAAGTTTGTAAGATTCTCGAAGTTTAGAATGGAGACTAAGCCCATATTTCCAAGGACCAACAACACATTATAATTTTATGTCCGAAAACAATGCTCCATTTTCTGGAAATTAAAAAATTAAAATAAAACTCATATATAGTCTTACCGTTGTTAATATGACGTCTCTTATCTGTACATTAGTCATCAAAGCAATCTTCAGTTCTGGCGCTGCCGCTCTACACAGTTCTTTTGAAGTACACCGTAACCAGTGTCTAAGATATTTTAACCAGGAAATAGAGCATTATGAGTTGTTGTATTTAATATATCCCTCCTCTCATAGTATATCCCATATATTTTATTTTCCTACATTTAGTTGTTTCTATTTTTCGACTAAAGCATAGTCTATAGCATTTTTTCTATCCTTCGTAACATCTACATATGGTAATTTTGTCGGTCCGCGATATTTTTAGACTCTCCATGCTTCCACGCCGTATAATATTCTGGTAAGCACGTAGCATCTCACTATTAAAAGGAGTTCGGAGTTTCAGCATTAGATCACGATTGCTTAAGAGATTTTTAATAAGGGCAGCTTTGGTCAGATGTATTCTGTATTTGATTTCTTTTGACTGAAGGTTGTTGCTTTTTACCCATGTACCAAGTTATTTGTATTTGCTTTCTTTCTCGATGCGTATATGGTCGATGATAAGGTTAGCATTAGGTGCTACTGCTAACAGCATAAGCTATCTTCCTTAGCACTTAATGCTAACTGATATTATAAGATGATATTATCATTGAAATGATCATATATTTGTTTTTTTACTATTCATTTACAACTCGTATTGCAGCTAATGACATTCGTTCTTTCTACCATTTCTTGCAAGTCTCCAATTATCTTCTAGTATCACTGTCTCATCCGCCTATCTTATTTTATTAATCATCGTCCGTTTACAATCAGCCCTACATTCTCTTCTTCAGGGATTGCTTTCCGGAATATTGCCTCCGAGTAAAAATTGCATAACATCGGAGACAAAATGCACCCCTGCCTAACGCCTCTCTGTACATTGATGTTTTCTGCTGAATCACCATCTAATCTCTCTGCCGTTTGATTTCAATACCTATTTGCAGTTATTCGTATGTGCGCTGTGTCGATGTTTTGTTTTCAGGAGTGTTACTGATGATTCATGTTCGACTTGTCGACAGTTTTCTCATAGTCCATAAAGCAAACATGCACTTCTACGTTAACATACCTATATCTTTGAATCGAAACGGTAATGCCAAGTAGCGCTTCGCGAGTGACCATGCCATTCCTAAATCCAAACTGTGTATCACTAAAACCATTTTGCAATTTGTTCTATAAACTTTTGTCTATAATTTTTAAAAATCTATATCTAAAAATGTAAATGCATTTAAGGTGTGACTCATTAGGATTATAGTTTGGTAGTCGCTACATTCTCTAACATTTGGTTTCTTTCGTATCGTGATAAATCTTAACCTTAGTCTCTCATTTGGCAATATTCCTGTTTAACATATGATGTTGTACAGGTTTGTAGTGACATCAATTTGTTCGTTTTTCACGAGTTTTAAATTTCTATTGATAATCCATCTAGGCCCACCGGTTTACCACCTTTAATGCCCTTGATGGCGTGTTGTACTTCCTCCTTTGCGGTGCTAGTTATCGTGTATTACTTAAGGGGCTACTAGTATCCTTGAAGAGCTCTTCTCAAATATAACTGCAAGTGTGAACTGGGACCTGTTGGATAGAGAAATACAGGAATGAGTAATAATACTCCCTAGGGGATTGCAGTCGGGCAGTTTATCCCACTACAATTTGTTAATCAAGATGAACGATTGAAAGGAAATCCTTGTTTATGCGGCCGGTTTGAAATCTACACAACTTATATATGCATTTAAAATTTTACATTCTCACACATCTGTTTTTCGGGACCATCCGGGACAAGTGCAATGTATCCTCCCCAAAAACGAGACAGGTACTGATTATAAAACTCGGGACAGGCACTGAAAATTCGGAAATATCCCTTAGTTTAATTAGTAGCGTTTGTCTTTATAAAATCTCAAGTCGTGCTCGTGAGGGTTTTCGTCGCTACAGCTGCTCATTAACTAAGTGAATAAACTTGCCGGAAGGAATCCGCCAACTCGTTGTTGGGTTTGATGACTTTATGATTTTTTTTAATTATATATTTTATGGTGTAAAATGTTATCTGATGTTTCACCACCGCACCACTTCACTAATCTCCGGGTATCAGAAAATTTTGCTCGAAAATCCTCCACAGTTACTCTCATGGAGTAAATCTATCGAATCAATGTTCATTTACTTTTTTCAATACGGAAACAACTATTAAGTGAAGTATGGAACCATGTATGAAAGTCTTTTGATGTATGAAACTTATATTTAAGTTTCTATATTCACTATATATTTTTTTTTAATATAGTTCATATTTCTAAATATTATATTATTACTATTATATCACTATTAAATATAAAACGTTCTCAACATTATTTTAAATAAAAAATAAATTCTATAGTCACTACAGGAACAGTATAAATTACGACTGTAACAAAAAGAAACCTTTTATACCAACGTATATCCTTGCAGCCAGTTGATGCCATATAAACATTTTGTCTCTGTAAGAAAATGAAATAATATTATAGGGATCGCCGTAACACAGACTATCAATTGAACTCTGACCACTAGAGGGAACTAGAGGGATCCGTGGCTGCGAAATTAATATCATGGGTTTGCAGGATTTAATTTAATCTAATATTTTTGTTTATTTGAATGTTTGGTAAAGCTTCTTGAAGGACAATGTAAATTTAAAATTAATTAACTAGAGAGTTTTCTTTAAAGTCTTTGCAAAAATATTTCCTCTCATATTTTAAAACGTCCCTATGAATATTCCGAGTATGATTAATGAAAGCATTAGGAAAACTCATGCGATAAAGCGATATCTCGTAAAGAAATATCTATTTGAACAGCTTTCGTTATAAAAATTTTAACTACTAGAAGAAAAAAGTATGCAGGTTACCTCTTGAAAGTAATGGAAAAAATCTTACGTAAAAGGATGAGAGGATAATAAAAATAATAGACTAAAAGTAATAAATGTAATGCTGAAAAGCTTCTTACATGGAGGATTCGTTTAATGGTGTTCTAAATATTAACAGACGAAGAAATTAGTTTGCTCTCCGAAGTTAGAATTCTAATTAGAAAAAATAAAAACGATCTTGCTTCACCGTAATCCTTTCAAGAATAAAAGACACTAATGGCGCATTCGCCTGGCAATGAGCGCGTAAGTCAAATATTAAATTTATTTAATATGATCTATTGAATTAAAATTTTAGTGCAATGCTAGTCAAAGTTCCACTGATTACAAAATACTATATGTCATTCTGCCAGGATTAATAAAATAAATCTAATGTTTACTCTTGTATAATTTAATGCACAATAACTATTTAATGATTCAGTTAAATTCAGTTTAATGATTGTGGGCATTGAGTAATTTGTAAATAGTTAGATGTTGCTATTTCCTCTTATAATGTCTTTTATCAGAAATTAGTATCGAGTAATTTACATTTCTCGTGTTTCGTATATATCAAGTATGAGTATGATTTTAGTATTATCTTAAGGTAGTTGATTTGAGTCGTTATTTTGACAATTGCTGAGAATGAGTCTTCAGTATTACTCTTACTGCGATGTGTCCAGCTACGGTCTGGATATTACATAATTTCATTTACAGTCCATCATTTTATTAGAATTTTGAAGAAGAAATTATTACATTATGTTGTGAATGGAAGTACCAAATTACGAAAAGATGACCAAAAGGTATGTGAACACTATTTCGAGAAAAACTAGTAATAAATCTGAACACAGCGGCGAATCTTGCACCTTTTACTAAGTACTTTGAGTCCATTAAAATCTACCAAGAATCTTCCAAGCAGTTGTACATGCAATCGAAAGATGTTCACAATTTAACTCTTTCGCGACTCCTGGTATACATGTATACCACTAAGTTTTATGTCAGGACTAAACACTTTTAATTCGGTAAAATTAGGTTTACATGTATACCATTTAGTTTTCTAATGCATTAGCATGATATCAGCAACTACGCTACCATAAAAATGTGTTACAAAAAAGACGTCTGTGAACAAAACTTTGAAAGATGGCCCCAAAATTAGTGTTCCGCGTCCTGAAATTCACCATATAGAGAGATTATTGGAGGGGTTGATTTGGCGGACCAGATGATGGGATTATACAATCTAGATCGCATCATCAAATAAAAGGTGGAATATTTTATCGTCTGCTTATGATGGCTGTCGTAAACGAATGGATTATCTGTAAAGAGAAGACAAAGACAAATATTCGAAAAAACAAAAAAAAAAACAAACCCATGGCGCTTCAGCCCAGGTCGGGCCTTGGCCTCCCCCCACAGCATACACTTGTTCTTAGTGTCTTGATCTTAGACACACGTGTAGGGGAGCCCTTACAGTTTTTAACGTGGATGGCGTGGAGTCGCTAATTGGGGGGTTTCGTGGCAGATTATTACTGCGATGACTTTGCCAGAGCCATCTACAGGAGAACGGTGGCTTATTTTTCACAATGTTCAGGATTTGACACTTTGACTAATTGGCCACCACCGTCAAAGACAAACATTCATGTCCTTTAATTTCTAGTGACCCTGGCGGAAGAAATGATATCTGAAAGAAGAAAAGCAGCAACTGTGCGACGTATATCGAAGAAAGATAGACCATCTGGGAAAAAATAGAGACTCGAAAATGTGTCTTTACGTCTTCTAGTGGAAGGTGCAACGAGAAGAAGGTGCATAAGGTGCGCGGAGAATAAAACCTAAAAACGCACAAAGATAATTTGTCAAGAATGTGACATTCCGCTGTGGTCCAAATGTTTTGCAATATCGTTCTTAATCATTATTAATTTTTCATTATTAATTAACCATTCTTAAAATATTTTGTATTATATACAATAAAAATATTTATTTTGATTGATGGTACATAAAAGTATCACAACAAAAGACAAATAGTGCTTATATGTACCTGATTATATTTAACCCCTTGATAGTTATTTTGAAATTTTCTATTATAAAATATAATTTTGACTCATATAAACATAAAAAAAGGACAAAAGTATTCCTATGTCTTGGAGATAAAGAAATTGTCGCTATAGGGTTAAAATCGACAGGAACTATTGCAATAAACAAACTGCCACGCTGTCAGATTCTCAAGCAGCGATCAAGGCTATTAGCTCATGCACCATCAAATCCATACTGCTATGAGACTGTGTGGGAAATCTAAACAAGCTTGGCACATAAAATAAAGTAACGTTATACTGGCTACTTGGACAAACTAGTATAGAGGAAAATAAGGAAGCCGATCACCTAGCAAACAAGTGATCTAGCAATATTTATAGGTCTGGAATGCTTTTGTGGCATGAGTATGACACTAACATATGTACATAACCACAAAAGTTGAGATGAAGGAATAAGAAAACAATAGATAAAAAACGGGAAAATGGAAGGAACTTTTAGAGCTAAGACAATCTTAAGTAATGTTGGGATCTTTTAACTAGAAAAGAATAAAAGCTGGAGTGAAACTAAACAGGAACAAGACTTTGAATTCTGACAGAAGTCCTAACGGGACACTATAGACTTAGAAAATATCTCAAGGCCCTAGACCTAAAAGAAGATGGTCGCTGCGGCTTCTCCAGTTCAGGCGAGGAAATGCCCTGCAGAAAAATCTGCTCAAAAACTGCGGAGCATTGCTCAGTAAGAGACAGATGTACTTTGGGGCGTACTGCCTAAACAAAGACTAGTTGTAATTCCTGAATTCCACCGAGATCCTGGAATTCTTAATGGAATCGGAACTAGAGGAACTGCTTTAAATGGGGAAGTTTTATAATGATTAGAGGAAGAGCATTACTAGTCACCAGCGAATTTTACAGTCCTCATTATATTGTGTATATTGCGTCTATCAAATGGCTACCTTGGCTTCTTACAAAATGCTATTTGAAAAGATCATTAATTTCAAATAGTCTTACAACAGTTATTGATTAAACAATTAGTCTAGCAAATAAACTAAATCACAGTTTGTTCTTGCATACCAATTATCAGGCGTATGCCTTAATATGGTCGATTCTCCAAATGTTTCTTGCAATAAGTCTATAGTCATTAGCAGCAGTTTCTATAGACATTAGCAGTGCAGTATGTAACCTCGACTTATTGGAACTAAAAAGTTGAACGATGAGAAGTTGATATTTGTATGAATTGTTGATAATTCCCATTTGATAAACCAACTTATTATGTCTGAAACAATTTGTAGTTGCAATGACTTTTTACAGGTGTCGTAGATATGGGATGTGTAGGATTGGCAGTACCTCGTATTGTAAAATATAAATGGGTTGAAAATATTTGAAATATAACTACTTATGTCACTTGTTTCATGAAATAGTTTATTTAGGATTATAGTTTCCCCAACGCGCAACCCAGTGGCATCTTCTAGTCTGCAGGAAACATTTTACAATTATAGATATTTATACAATTTTAAGATGGGGTTTGCCATATTTTGTAGAGTGGTGATTGCTGCATAAATTTGGTTTCTTAATTGAGATAATTACTCGAACTGTTATTAATGGTTTTCCTTATTTCTAAAGATTCCAGCAGGTCCACTTTTAAACCTTTTAAAGATATATTGTCGGCTGGTTGTGTGCCTAAATTTGGTGTCCTCTTGTTATTAGATGATTAGCAAAGGTAGAGTAAATGTTTTCCAGGCGTAGTGGTCTTTGTGTTCTTTAAATCGGGTTTTGATGTTTTTTCCTGTTTGGCCTATGGAGGTGCCATTGCACTCAATGCAATTGAATTTATACGCCCCAGATTTATTAAACAGATTTATTTTTGGTCTATGATTGCATAACACGTCTCAAAGGGCATTGCAGTCTATGACGATGTTATTTTCTTTGATTAGGTTGCCTTTCTTACCCGAAATCATTCCTAGCTATTGTAGGTATACTTTTCAAGTTACTAAATGATGGAAGAAATTTCTATTTCTCTTCTTCGAAATTACTATTATAAACTAATTTTAGATGCCTTGATTTTCTCTTTTTAATATTTGTGTGATGATGTCGTGGTTGTAGTTATTGTTTTTGGATATATGTTTTGTCGTACTGAATTCAGTGTTGAAGCTAGACTAATTGAGAGATATAGTGAGTAGTCTATGTGTATGTGAGTAGTATATATGTACCATGGACTGGAACGCCGCTAGTTTGTATTGTATAGGGTGTAAGTTGGTGTTGTGTATTGAGTGTATGAGCATACTGGTCTAATTGGAATGTTTTCATTACAGACCAATATGCTCATGCACTCGAGCCCCGTGTGGAAAATTATCCAGACAATTAAATTAAAGATTCCATAGATTCACTAAATTTAAACACACAAATAACATCAAAAACTCATCAGTACTTTCGATCTAGAGAACTTATTCCCAAATGTTCCGTCTGAATAATATCTCCCACTTATTACGTCTAACTTAGTTAAATACTATATTGACTCCGTTATCTCCAATGCAATTTTAGAATTGTTCTCCGTTTGCATAAAATAGAAATACACTATGTTTAACAATAACTTTTACAACTTATCAGTAGCTCTTGCTTTGGGTTCCCCACTAACCCCATTACTTGCAGATATTTTTATGAGCAATCAAATAAAATCAATCTTAAACAGAAACTTTTCTCCCCAAATCAAGAATTGATACCGCCATGTATATGACATCCTAGTCTGTTGATCAGGAACCAACAGACAGTTAAATAAACTGCTTAGTTTCATAAATACATTACATACCTCATTAAAATTTACCACAGAATTAGAAGAAAACAATAAAATAAATTTCTTAGATTTAAACTTCAGCCGTCTAAATAAAAAACACTTTTAAAATATAACGAAAACCTGCTTACACAGATACGTTGGTACACAACATCTTTTTACACCCTATACAACACAAACTCGCAGCTTTCCATTCACTACTCACTATACCTCTCAGTTAGTTTAACTTTAACAAGAAATTGAATAAAATGAAGCAAGTAGCCAATAATAGTAACTACAAAAATATAATCACACAAATATTAAAGAAAAAATTAAAATATCAATCCCTAAAATTAGTTTGCAATTAGTTGGAAAAATTAGTTTTGTAATACGAAATAGTACCACAGCGCCCAGGGCGTACCCTCTCGGAGCGCTGCCTGAGGCGCAGCAACCCTGTCCCGGGTCGCACCCTATTGGTCCATCCCCTCTCGAGTTCCACCATCCTGGCTGTAATCGGCCGTTGTGTAAACAACCCTACGGTATATAAACCGCTACATCGTTCTAGGGAGGAGAGTAGCAAACCGACACAAAAAAAAAAAAAAAAAAAAAAAAAAAAAAAAAAAAAAAAAAAAAAAAAAAAAAAACACACACAGAAACAAACAACAAGACGACGGAACAGCTGAGCGGAAGGCTCACGACCGTCAGAAAGCAAAGGACACATGATGATAGGGAGGAGACACATTCGATCTGTGAGACCCGATCGATCAACAACTACCTGTGCCACGGACTAGTGTACCGCCGAGCCAGTTAATCCCGGTGAAAACCCGGATTAACAGAAACATCCACGGGATTCCCAAAGCCGGGAAGGCCAATATGAAGAGAACCACCAATGCCACCAGGACGACTCGCCAGTCGTCCACCGCTGCCGCCACCGCCTCCGCCGCTTCAACAAACAAACTACCTACAACCCCAAAGGGAGTCTCAATGCCGCCCCTGTCTCCAATCGCCGGATCCCCAACACAACAACAACAAGTAAGTGCCCCCGCCGCTTTAATGTCCCTGAAACTAAACCCAATCTTGACGCCACGTAACATACAAACCACAAACGACAAGAAACGCAAATTCATTTACACCGCCACCGTCCACCAACTCCCCGAACAATACCAGATTTACAAAAACCTATACAAAGCATACAAACATCACCAAGCAGATCCACGGTTTCCAATACGAAACCGTGTCAATTCGCAAGGACACTGCCCTATTTAAGTCAACTGACCCGGAAATGTCCGAGAAATTGAAAAAAATTAGGCACTTCATCGGGGAACCTGTGAGCCAGCACAGCCAGCCCCCGCCTCGTCCCCATCACCGACAACGAGGTCCTGGACCACATGAAAAACCTCAATCTCCAGGTTGATAAAGCCTGGCGAATCACGGCCCGAGCCACCAACAAGCTCACATTACTCGTCCGAGTAATTACCCACGACTCGTCAACATTGGACCACCTGATTAAGTTCGGGCTAGTCATCTACGGCCATCGCCACTTTGTTGAGTTATCTAAACCCTCCCCTCCTCAACCTCTTCAGTGCCGTAGATGCCTAAAATTCCACGATTCTAAGCAACCCTGCACAGAGACCCTGACCTGTGCTCTCTGCGCCGGTCCCCACCCCATCAGCCAGTGCCCCAACCCCACCCAAATCCGATGAGCCAATTGCAGCGGCGACCACCACTCGAGCTCCCCACTATGCCCCAACCGCCCAGTCGCCCCACTTTCGTCAGAGATGACAGCCGCGCTCCGCTGCACTGTCCCCAATCCCCCGGAACAGTCTGAGAATCCCTCCAACACCATTGTTGTTGAAGACCTAATCAGGTTCTTCACAACAACTTTTCTCAATATCCTCCCCGACAAGCGCGACGAGATATTGGAAGCGGTGACCCCCCTGGCCAGGAATATCTTCGGACCTGGCCAGGAATATCTTCGGTGTATTAAACATTCTTACCGACCGGTCTCGCTGGCCCAACCACCCACTCTCGGTAAATGATCTAATCCTCACAAATGCCCCAGTAAAAGCCCAGACTTTCGCGACCCATCTCGAAAAAGTCCACCAATCAAACTCCCCACACTTTACCGAACCATTCTTCAGGAAAACCACAATCGAGATTAGCCGCCTACCTTTAACTCCGTATTCAGAGTTCCCCCCGTCTACCCAAATCGAAAATGAACCCCTAGTCCAGCCCATTACCACCGAAGAGGTTCGCAACGTCATCTCCACCACTCGAAACGGCTCTGCAGGCGGACCCGACCGTATTCCATGGACTGTCTTCAAACACCTTCCAGACCCAGCAATTGAATACCTAGCCAGTATATTCAACGCCTGCCTCTCGTTCGGCACCTTCCCGCGGCCTTGAAAATCCGCTTACACAATAATGATCTCCAAACCCCAAAAAAAATCCGAAACTCGTTGACTCCTATCGCCCAATCTCCCTCCTCAGCACGATTGGTAAAACTTTCGAAAAAATCATCTCCCAACGTCTCCGCTCCTTCTGCGAAAACTACCACATCATACCCGAACATCAAAGTGGATTTATGAATCGACGGTCTAGCCAACATTCCATTCTCAACCTCACGTCCAACCTCTCTATCACACTAAACTCCGGAGACTCCGCCATAGCCCTCTTCCTTGATATCCACCGGGCCTTCGACACTGTGTGGCACGACGGCCTGATAGCTAAACTCCACAAATTACTGGTCCCACTATCACTAGTCCGTCTAGTAAAGAGCTTTCTCTCCAACCGCTCGTGCCGCGTCAAAGTGTCCAATTCCCTGTCTCTACCCTTTACGCCCGTAGCCGTCGTCCACAAGGCTCCTCTCTGTCCCCCCTGCTATTCAACCTATTCTGTCATGACATCCCTTTACCTACCAATTCTCGCTGCCACATCCAACAATTCGCAGGTGACAGCGTCATCTGGTCCTGCCACCGAAACCCCTCAATCTCGGCAACCGTCCTTAACAAATTCATTGCCAAAATCGAAATCTGCATGAACCTCTGGCGCATCCAGATTAATCCCCAAAAATCCCAACTGATTCATTTCCGTCACAAAAACCTCTCCAAATGTATTGCCGAAAATCAGTATTCAATAAACCTCTACTGCCAACCCCTGATACCCCAACCATCAATAACGTACCTTGGCACGATCTTCACCCAGTCCCTAAGCCCAGTACCCAACATCAGACATTGTCTCCATAAAATGAGGTCCAGGCTAAACCTTCTCTTCTGCCTCCGCACCCGAGTAGGGGGTTGTTCATCAAACACCCTACTCTACACGTACAAAACCTTTGTTCGCCCAGTCCTCGACTATCAAATGACAGCCCTTGCCCTCTGCAACAAAAATCATATTGAACCCCTCCTCAGTTTTTAAAGAAACTGCCTTCGACGGATATACCGTCTAAACTACAAGTTCCCAACTATATTACTCGAAGAACTAGTAAATTTCGACCTATGCCATACTCGACTCCACACCCTCCAGGAAAAACTCGCCTCCCGCATCATCTCCCAAGAACTCCCAATTTTCGACATCTTTAAGTCCCCTCCTGTTGAAATACACAGAAGAAAGCCCAAAAACAAACTCCCCATCCCCTATCTAGTGCTTCTGTCCCGACTGAAAGATGACCTTTTCCCAAACCTAGAACTCATTCTAGACACAGTCCCTGATATGTTTAAGTAACCCCAAAACACTAGAGCACACCAAGACGAAAAAAAACCCTAGACGAAAAGAACCGACCAACACTGCCCCATCCTTCTGACGTTTTCTCGCGCCGCCTAGGTGATGTTGACTGACTTGCTGCCCGACTGCTGCTATCCGCTGTTTCCCACCCATAAAAAAAATCTATCCACCTCCTTGGCTGAAAAGGAAATTCCATTTCCTACAGCAGCCGTCCCCCCCGCCACTGGCGGGGACACTTATTCAACATGCATGCTAGGGAGGAGAGTTCGTCTAGGCGCTTGCTTGTAGTAACACGTAACTAAAACTTCACTACCCTGACTTTACTTAGTAGACCTTGGTAGATCCTTACATGATAAAGTAACTATGACTTAGCTAATAAAACGTTGTTTGTAAATACATCACCTTTGCGTTTGTATTTCCGAACCCGAACCTCTACGTCCCGACGTTGCAGTTAGTAATTTCGAAAAAGCAAGAAAAAAATTTAAATGAATTCCATATCTAAGAAATATTTGGGATATGATAGGAAACCTAACCAAAGGAAATAACACCGTCATAGCCTACAAGAACAACAATGCCCTTCAAGAGGTATTATGCAATCATAAACCAAAAATTAATCTGTTAAATAATTCGGAAGTGTATCAACTCAATTGCGATAATGCAACGGTGCCTACATAAGACAAACAAGAAGAATCTTCGTAATTCGGTTTAAAGAACAAAAACGATCGATACATCTGGAAAACAATTACTTTACCTTTGCTAATCATCTAATGACAACAGGTCATCAAATTTCGGCACACAATCAGCCAACAATATTAAACCTCCAGGAAAAAGGAATAAAACTGTACCTGCTAGAATCTTTAGAAATCGTGAAAGCCATTAACAGTCCGAGTAATTGTCACAATTAAGAAACCGAATATATCCACCAATCACCACCCAAAAAAATTGACAAACCCTATCTTAAAATTGTATAAATATCGATAACTGTAAAATGTTAGTAGTAGATTTGAAAATGCCACTATGTTGATATGTGATTAATATCATGTTAATCTACGTTAAAAATCATTTAAGAAACATTAATAATTTGTTAAAAATAACTTTATTAAGGTGTAGTCCATCTCGATCGATTCATTCTTGTAGGCGATGTCTAAAATTGGCCATTAAATGGAGCATCTGATAAGGGATTCTTTCGACTTCCTGACGGATTCTAGTCTTCAGTTCTTCAAGAGTCAAACTCCTCTTCATTCGGCCAAGATAACAATTTGGTAACGGGCCGGCCAAGGAATCGCGCCGTTCCGGGATATCTTCCTGTTTGAGAGAACTTAATTTGTTAGAGAGATTCATGCTCAAACGAGCCGTATGGCTTGTGGCTCCACCTTGTTGAAATAAGGTACTATCATTCAGTCCATGTTGACGAACGCGAGGAATGAAGCATGTTCATAAGATTTTCGAGTAGCGCTCCGCATTCAAGGTAACAGCTTTCTGCCTTTCATTTAAAAAGAAAAGTTGGCCTATGATTCCCATTGAAGACATTGCGCACCAAACTGCTACCTTGGCCTAATAGAGAGGTTCTTGACTCTTGAAGAATTGAAGACGAGAATCCGTCAGGAAATCGAGAGAATCCCTAATTAGATGATATAATTACCAATTTTACACATGGCCTGCAGGAATGTATCGACAGAGATGGACGATACCTTAATAATGTTATTTTATAATCTTATGATTTCTTAATTTTCTTAAATGCTTTTTAACGTACATTAACATGATATCAACAAAATTTCCGTTTGGTATGTTTAGTAAAATCAGAATCTTTCTTACAGTTATTTTAAAAATGCAAGTTTACCTGAGGCACCCCTTGCAATAAAATTGTTTCAGAAGTATTTGGTTGAAGAAGTAGTTTTTCAAGAACACTGCTTTTAAATATTTTTCACAAGATTATAAAAAAATCTATAAAATTCAGTTTACAATTAGAGTTTTTAAACAAAAAAAGTTTTTAAAAACTATCACACAAAAATAACCCATAAAACAAAAAACAAAAAAACACTAATGTTTATAAAAAAATCAAACAAAACGGTAAAGCTTCAATCCTGAAACTTAACAGCCACTAAAGTACTGTTTATAAAAGATTTAAAAACAAATTACTCTCCTAAGGTTACGAAAAAAAACTTGAGTACTGTTAGGACATTCAATAAACCCTTCAAAACGGACAAATGCCACATGAAAACAAAATATCCATGCCGGACACCGTTACGTAATGTTACGCATATTTTTTCAAGCAAAACAAGGAGTAAAATATCGGTTTACATTACTGTTAACCGTGAGCCTCATTGCATAAATTCTTATCCTTATTATTTAAGTTCTGTGCTAACATCCAGACTGATGTTGATCTACGCTGGTTTTGTGCCGATTTTTTAAGGCTGGTCAATATTATAGCAGATGCCGAATTCTTGCTGGGCAGCTCCATTACAAACGAAATTAGTTTATAGAATATTTAATATACATGTATAAGTAAGTATTAAGTTAAGTATTAATATATTTAATCGGTATAATATACTTTGATATCCTTCATTGTACCTATAATTCCTTGTCTGTGTCTAATAAATGGATGCAATATAAGTATTTTGCATATATGAACATTGATTGACATAGTAAGGGCGAGAAAATATTTATTTGTGGATGGGAGGGTATAAAAAGAAATTGGTAGTTGGAAATGAAACTTGAGTGTATCCTATGTGCTGGTTTTCAAAATCTATTCAGCGTTTCTTGCTTTAAGAGCAGCAAAAATTGTAACATGTCAATAGGTAAGGGGAAACAGGTATGTAACAATGCAGTTTCCCTAATTCGGCTAATTTTTTATGTTTTTTATTGTCTATGCTAAAGGCACACTTTTTACAGTTTTAGTATGTATTTGTGTAAATATATAGATCGTAACTTTAAAACATTGTTTTTATTAAGTTTCTTATCTTTTACTTTGAAGAACATTAACATATTTCTGATTTTTTGGGAAGTTTTTGACTGTTATCTTGCCTAAATTGGTTGCCATAATTAAATTGTGTCTTTAAAAAAAAAATGAACAGTACGGTCCTTGTTAAAATACACCCAGGTCGTTAATACCTGAATAAAAGTAGCCTACTACATTGGATATTTGGTAATATTTGCCGGTATAATGCATATTATAATTTACTTACTGTTCACTGAACAGTCGGTATAATAACAGTCGGTATAAAATTACAGTTTTGCAATTGGTAAATGCATTCATCGACTTGTAAATATGAAAGGTAAATACACAAAATGTATAAAATTTCCTGCTGAAACCGTATTAATCACTATAATTGATTATTATACTGTAGCGGCAAAGAGCCGTTCCATTTTTTATTTCTTAGTTTACGAGGGCATTACAATAATTACCCAACTGTTTTCGGAAAATTTCCGAAAATATTTTAGTTGGGCGGTAATGTAATCCTCATGCAGATAAAGAAATATTTGTATTTTTAGTTTTACGAGGGCATTACGGTGATTACCCAAATATTTTCGGACGAATTTCCAAAAATATTTTATTAGGGTTAATGGTGTAATCCCCGGGGAAATTACGACAAGATAGTTTTCCAGAGAATCGGTAATCAACAAAGTGACAAATAGCCGAAACTAGAAAAATAATCACCCCCAGATGAGGGATCAGTATTCTTGGACATAACGTAAATACCTGGAACCCCGAATAATCAAGATAGTCAAGCAAGACAGTCAGGCGCAACCAACCAACGAGTCCAATCCAGTTCAGCCAGTGGACTCGAACAGGTCAGTCCAGTCAGTGGACTCAGACAGCAGCCAGTATAACCAGACTCAGCCTCTTGTACATTTCTCTCTCTCTCTCTCTCTCTCTCTCTCTCTATATATATATATATATATATATATATATTTATATATATATATATATATATATATATATATATATATATTTATCGTCCAGGTAAATAAATTCCTCTGCAAACCGTGGGTGATACATTATTCTACTGCGTGTACCACCACAATATTTTAAAAAATAATATAAATATTTCGATTTACTTAATGCATTACGTTCAACACAAAAGAATTTTGACGTTTTATTTAATTAAGTCTATTGATATTATTACGATGTATTGGTGATATTGACTATGTTGACTATAATTATACAATTAGCTGAGGTTACTATTTGTAGACTACATCTATATTGTATTGATTTCAGTATGCGTATTAACTGTAATGACTATATAAACCATATGTACTGATATATTGACATACAGTTAAATATTCAATATATTTTGTGTATCTAGGGATCATAACCAACTAATAATAAATGAAGGTTTTATATAAAAGTAAAAAAAAACAAAATATAGCATTTGCTTCCAGGATCACATAGGAGCACATAGTTTCACCGTTAATTGTAAAAAGGCCACCAAAACAAATTTGAAATTCATCTACAATAATAATAATTATAATATACTTTTTAAACTAGCCTATCGACTGACTAAGAACACTTACAACAAGAAATGCATGTCACGCAACTTGAAACCTAAGCACTACACATCAGTCTAACGACCAGAAGCCTGTATGCCCTGGAGTGCTTTTACTGGAACTGAATAGGCCTGGTAGAGAAATTGGAAATCACAGAGAGGAAAATCCAGAAGCCTGTATGCCCTGGAGTGCCTTTACTTGAACCGAATAGGCCTGGTAGAGAAATTGGAAATCACAGAGAGGAAAATCCTCAGGAGTATCCTAGGCCCAGTAGGATGGGGAATTCCGAAGGCGGCATAACTCTGAGCTCTACGAACATATTGAGATGCTCTCTGGCTGTTCTAGGAAAAGAAGGGTAGCTTTCTATTGGCACGTTGAAAGATTGCCTCTAAACCGACTAGCCAACCGTCTGTTTACCTTCTAGCAAAACTTGACAAAAACCGAGAAGGATATTATAGAACTGGGAATAACAGATCTCCAAAACAGACAGTCTGTGAAACGCACCCTGAAGGAAGTCCGTGGATTTTAGGGGAAGCCCCGAAATTATGGCACCCACTGGACAGAAGAGAGAAAGGAGTTACACCGGCAGAAGATGCGACAATACTGGGCAAAGATCAAAACCCAACAGTTGAACAAGCGTAGTCCAATGTAGGCCTATTCGAAAGAAGAGAAAGAATATACTTTTTAGCAAAAGCTATACATATACAAGAATTTCTAAATACACAGCTATAAATATTTATTTCTAGATAAATAATTTTTTCATTTTTTTATTTTAAACATTCACCATCGCACCATCCCTCCCAACAAGCTAGTGCTTGCATAGCTTAAGCATAATGGCAACAACCATTGCCACAAAAATAACGCCTTAGTAAATATTTAAAGCTGCTCTGTTTCTTACAAATTAGATCTTCAGATCAAATTAGATCTTTTTTCTATTTTTTACTTCGGTAGGCAGCATATTATATTGTATCAATCCCCTGCTAAGTATTGAATCTCCTAAGTGTAGAAGACTTTTGAACAGCGAAGTTTGAAGTTGTAGTTAATTTTTTGTTTGACCAATGACTCCTTGTCATTTAGATACTTAGATAACACTATTTTGAATTTATGTTATAAGAATATTTTTAATTTTGTATAAAAGCATCATAGTATTATATTCTATTCCGGCTCGAATAGGCAATAATCCCAGGTACTGTAACATAGAGTTTACAGGTGTGTATATGTTTCACTTGATTATTTTACGCATACACCTGTTTTGTGTAATCTCAAGCCTATATGCCGGAAGATTATACAAGACAGGCGCAAAAAATTATCATGCTGTAGTATCAATGATTGGTATAGCAATAATTTGGTTTGTAAGCTCAGTCTTTTGCCAATCCTATTTAATAAATATTCTTTGACATTTTATTCATAACAAATGCTGTATTTCGGATGAAGTTGAGGCTATTATCAATAATAACACCTAGATACTTGTACTCTAATATCCATTCAAGGGGAACATTACCAAGAAGAACTTTCGAGCCATTAGTAACTGCAGGCAAACTGAGCTTATTGTGTAATATCATATATTTAGACTTATTTACATTTACACTCAGATTGTTACTCGATAATTACTAATTTATATTCACAAGATCAAAATTAACTTTCTCAAACAGTTCTTTTAAATCCGTACCAGTAGCATACAGCATTGTGTCATCTGCCAATATTTCTCTATTAAAGTGTTTTACAATTTGCATTATATCATTAATATAAAGTATAAACAACAATGGCCCTAAGACACTACCCTGAGGTATCTCGTATTCAACATCATTACCACTCGAAATACAGTTTCAAAATGACCTTTTGCTTACGTTTGCTTAAGTAGAACTTGAACCATTTTATGGCAATACCTGTTATTCCTATTTGATTTAGTTTTTTAAATAATATATCTTTATTTATGGTTTCAAAAGCCCTACTAAAATCTAGAAACACGGTCAAGATATATTTTCTTTTATCTAGGTCATATAACCAAGTATCACATATATTAACAATAACGGTTCCACAAAAATTTTATACACATTTATTCGTATTTGGATACCAAATATCGAAATATATGTGTTTAACCCAAATTGCAACCCCACCGCCAATAGACTGCGTTCTTGAATAGGAGGCAATCGATTTATAATTAGGTATATTTATGTAAGACATTAGCGCATCCGACAGCCACGTTTCTGCCAGATATAAAAAGTGTGGCGAGTGCTCAGATGTTAAAAGCTCCAGCTGAAGGAGTTTTTGTTTAATACCTTGAGCATTAATGAATAATATTAGATTGGTAATAGGTTTGGTACTACTTTTGCAGCTATTTTTCGATGGAGAGTGAAGTAAAATTGGCCCTGAAATCGGAAGATTTAGTTGGTTACTCTCAGTTTGTGACCGTTTGGGAAGAAAAAACTCTTGCGTATTGCGGCCAGGTTTCCGGTTTTTGTACATCTTCAAGTTTATCGATTGGGACAGAGACCTTAAGAGATGAGTATTCTTTGGGAAACTTAGAAGGAAGTTTAGTACACTGTATATTGTCGAACTGCTTACTGTTAAGATATTTGATTACATCATCATCGTTGAGTTCTGAATCCAGACGGTAGACATGAAGGTGAGCATAATTCTTCACCGCCCTAATTGCGGAATTCTCGGAGTTTGTGCCAATTATTATATTTGATCTTCTATTATTCCTTTTCTATTTATTTTGAAATTGCCACGTATCGTTGTTAATATTTGTTTCAAGTTGTTTTTTTTAACACCGCACTCACGAGTATCGGTTTAATCGTGCACGATTGGCTTTTCCTTTCTCGAAGGTTCATGCTGCTTCGTATCTTGCGAATTGGCCTTATCAGAAAAAGATAAGACTTCACCTGTGCTTTTATCTTCTTCGCATTCTTTCGAAGCTTCGGAAAAGTTTTTACCCGCAGGATGAAACAATTGATCTGAGGCCATTTTTTCTAAAAGTATGGAATTTTAGGTTTGAAGATTTCTTACTTATAGCGTAAGTTCCAACAGTTCCTTTTTTACATTGTCCTGGATATTATCCATGATTGGTGATCTCATCGACTCTAATTCACTCCTTACGGCTCCAGTAATCATGTCCTTGAAATAGGGACTTTGAAGGTACAATATCACAGGGTCACCATTTGCATCTGCATTAGTTTTAGAACGTAATTCTCTTGGCATATTGCAAACAAATATATTAAATTCACTTAGATATGACTAAAAACGCTCTCGCGGTTCTATAGCGACTGACAATGAAATAACGACCGCGACTAATAGAGATTAGGTAATTGGTGCTGCATGTGTTAATTATAGCCGATAATATCTATAGATAATTGCCGAGACTAATAACGTTTTTCACTTCTTAAAATATATGTTTACTAATATAAAGTGAAACCCCAGCAGTATGAGTGTTTTCAATATAGCAGTGCTCCATGGAATAACCTACAAACTCTTTTTCTTTATTTAAGATCCCATTGCTAAGGCGAGTTTCAGTAAAGGAAATAATGCCTGGTTTTGTCTTTTGTAAGATAAGTTCAAGTTCATCTTTTTTATTGAGTAACGCTGACAATTTAAGAAATGATAAAATTAGACATATTCGTGTATATTTTAGGATAGACACATTTAGCTATCATTGATTGCTATTCCATAGAATTGTTGAAACTAAATTATATATGAATATGTCTAATTTTATCATATCATAAATTGTCAGCGTTAATCAATAAAAAACATGAACTTGAACTTAACTTACAAGAGACAAAGCCAGGCATTGTTTGCTTTACTGAAACTCACCTTAGCAGTAAGATTTCAAATAAAGAAAAAGAGTTAAGTAAAGGTATATTTTCATGCATGATATTACATTGATTTAAAAACTATTTTAATATTTGATCCCTTCCTTGCAGTAGCCAACCGCAAAATTGATTCGTAAAGTATTTCCTATTTTTCAATTTGTTAATATTGATGACTGAAAAAGTTTGCTAAGAAATATTTGTTCATCCTAAAAGACCTGGATTGTTTTATGTAGCAAAGATTTATAATTGTCGATAATCGATAGAAATTTAATTAAGTGCCTTTATTATGTTTATTCCGCAGTAGCTCATGGTTTTTTATATCGACGAGTGAACTCATCAATGAGTGAGTTATATTGATTTTGGTGCATTTTTTGTCATAGTTATTGCTACATATATCTAATAAGTTTTAATTCCTGAAAATTAGAAAAACGGCCCTTTGAGGCTTATTTCCTTTCTTCCACATACACAGTTTTGAAGTTGACATTAAACTTTTCAGAAAGACTCTTAAAGTGTGAAAAATAAACTTGAAATAAATTTGGCTTGCACGTTAAGTAATTAACTGGTTTGTTTCTTGAAATCGCGTTCTTAATGTACTTCTGTTTAACTAATTATTAATATCAGCAGCAAAAGCCAAGGCACATAATCAATACGGACTTCCATTATCAAGGATGTTTTGGTTCTAATCAGTCGTGAGGATTTCAATTTCACCAGTTAAATTTAGGAACTTTTACCATATTTGACCGCGATTTATCCACCTCAAATATAAGTAAAAAATGTAATCACATTTTCCTGATGTAATAGAATTAATTGCTGAAACCACAAAATTGCTAACATGTTCAAATCATCATCGTGTAACCCCAAATATTGTTTTCATAATGTTACAAATTCGGAATTAGCAACCAGCCAATTTTGTCCGATAAAAATCAATTTTATAATACTGTTACAAAAGCCCAGTCGATATGTCACTTTACCTTTCGTTTGATCTGACAATTAGCTCGTTCGTTAAAATAACATATGCTGAAACGAACTATTAACAAATCAACGAATCGCCATGGCCTGTGCATCGCTGGTATACCTGAAATAGTATTTTTTTCATTATTCAATCATTTCTAATCTCAAATAATTATTTAACTTTCGCGGCTTTTGTCTTACAGACTTGTTGTTGCATGCCTGTTGTCTTAGCCTTGTTGTAACAGCCTGGCTGCATCGAGCCTAATTTATAATTCTTACAGACTATATCTATGTCTAGCATTAATACATTGTTCTTAACTTAATTCTATACTTCCTTAATCCAAATATATTGAAGGTGCATGTTGCGTTAGTTTTTTTATTTGTTCATAATAACTTCATTAATTATGAAATATTATTAAATCTAACATCGATGTATTGGTATTTGTTTTCTAAAAAAAAAAACTCTAAATCTCTAATATCGACATTTACGATTAAAAATTTTGTATGCGGAGCTTAGGATTTTGAAAGTTTTGTAAAGATAAGTAATGGCAGATCAATTAATTATATTATAAATAGAAGTGGCTTAATTATGCCTCCTTGGGGTCGTTGCAACTCTATAAATAATCCATGTTTTAGATTTTATTGTAGCGTCTTATTACATATTCGTTTATATAATTTATTATATATGATTTTATCCCTTGTAACGGTATTCATTTTATGCCCTATTTTCCGAGTTTGAAAAATAATATTTCGTTATGAACATAACCCTAATAGCCTGCGACTAATACCTATATTGTCAAATCTATATGAAGCTTGTCTCTTAGACTAATATATAATGTTGTTACAAACAGAATTAGTTTAAATGCCCTTTTTTGAAAACCATTAAGGCTTGTTGTCATAATATAAAATTTTTCCAAGAGCTAGATGAATTCTGTAGCATGTTAATATTCCTAATTTTTTGTAAACGATGGAAATGAAAAGGTTATCATGCTCTATTTTCACATCTGTCGTATATAGTTCTTCTGCTTAAACAGATTTTGGCAATATTGTTCTGTTTATTTTGATATTAAACCAATAATAGAGTTACAAACATATTAATGGCGAAATATAGCCTGTATATATAAATTAATTCCACCTGTTCGTAGCTCTATAATATTAAGTCTAACTTAGACTACAAAACAAATCTAATGATAAAACAACTACTTCCCTTGCTAATAACGTGCAGGATATTGATTATACAACAGACATTTGCATGCTATTACTAGCCGCCAGTCCACTTTCGTGGCACTAAACGAGTAATAGATTAATAACATTGTTTTTAAGATCCTATCTTTCTATTTAACTTAAGTGAATAGCCAACTGCAGAAGCGTTTACGCCTACATGACTGAAGGTTCGGTCGAAATTATTCTTCAATCCGCTCCAGATTCGCCCCGCCGCCACCCACGCTTTCTTCAAAACGTACTCCACATGTTTTCTGTTGCTGCACCCCTTTCCAAATACATACCCCAGATACTTCTCCACTTCCAGAATTTCCATCCCTCTCCATTCAAACCGCTCTTTCTTGAAATTCACATCCAATTAATCTTCTCCAAATTCACGCTCAAATCCCTCCTTTCATTATATCCTTTAACCCTCTCAATCACTTCTCTCAATTCACCTACTCTGTTGCTTCTCTGTTGCTGCACACCTTTACAAATACATACCCCAGATACTAGAACCTGTGTATTCCTGTAATTTCCATCCCTCTCCATTCAAACCGTTCTTTCTTGAAATTACCACCTCTTTTGAATCGCATCCATTTAGTCTTTTCCTCATTCACGCCCAAATCCCTCCTTCAAAAATAGTCTATAACCCACTTTTCGTAATTCACCAGCTGTCTTGGCAAATACCACTACGTCATCGGCGTATGCTAAACTCCTTACCTTTCTATCCCTAATACCATTCCTCCAGCTTGCCCGTCCACCAAAACTCTTTCTAAATCGGCCACATATAAATTGAAAAATGCGGGGCTAAGTGGACAACCCTGACTAAGGCCTAGTTTTTACCTCAAAATATTTTGTTACACACTCAATTTCCCCGATTCTGCATATGTATATGTGTTCCCTGTACACCTCTCTCACAATCCCCCTCACATTCTCGGAAATCCCCTTTTTAATCAAATATTCATTTAATTTCCTTCTGTATATGGAAACATATGCTGCTTTTAGATCGATGAAAAGGCCGAACCCAGGAGGGGGGCTGTTTTAATTTCTTGTTTAGTTATAAATCTAAGTGTTATGAGATGTTCAACTGTGCCTCTTCCCTCTTTGAAACCTGCTTAGACCTCTAGTATTAACGGCTTTCTTTCATTTTATACGAAGAGATTTACCAACTTGATCCCTCTGTAATTCTCTACCCTTTCTCTGTCCAAATTTTTGTGTAGTGGCTGTATTATCCCCTCTTTCCAACTCCCCGGACTACTCTTTATGCCTTTCCATATCTTATTCAACTCCTCCGCAAGCTTGTCAATACATTTTTCTTGCATCCTCTTCCACGTATCATTTCCCCGCCTGTTCCTGCCGCCTTTTTTTGCTTAAAACCTAAAATTAGTCGGTATATCTCCTCAGCCGTAATTTCTTCTCCTAATTCTTCCGACACCTGTTCCCTTCTCTATCTGCCATTCATCCCGTCAGCCATTATCTCCACTCCCTCTAGTAGGACCATATAGGTACCTCATCCAGTATCCCGTCGGTATGCTATCCGAAATGTGCTCTTTCCTCCCGCTTTTCTCCTTAAAATATTTCCTGAGGTGCGCTTCTGTCCTAATCTCCAACACTTGTTGATGCTCCCTTTTTTCTATTTTTTTTTTCTCTCCAGGTTCCGCAGATCTTCTCTCATACGTAACCACTGATTCTTGTCACCAGTACCCTCTCTTCATCTCCTCGTTACCTCTCTATAATTTTGTTTCTCCATTATGAATTCCTTGTTTGCCTATGCACTTCTCGCTGTTGCTTCCGTGGCTTTCCTCCTGACCATTGCTCTACGTCTTCAAATATCCAATAGGTTGCATCAATTTTGGCCTTAAACAATTCCGTCGCGCTTCTGTCCCATCTGGCAACCCATTTTTTACCTTTACAGCTGTTTTACCTTCTGACTTTTCGTGATCAAAACTGAAATATGGTCCGATTATCCTTTCAATCCGATCTCCATCTCTCTAATTCCTTGTCTTGCGGCGTCGTTTACTACTGCTATATCTAACACCGACACATATTAATATATTCAGGCTATATTTCGCATTTAAAAAGTTTATATGATTATCTATAATTAGTGTGGTTCCACACTATAGATAATATATATATATATATATATATATATATATATATATATATATATATATATATATATATATATATATATATATATATATATATATATATATATATATATATATATATATATTCCTTAACCATCTTAACTCCCAACACAACCAAATTAAATTCACAATGGAGATAGAAAAGCATCAACAACTTCCTTTCTTGGATGTCTTAGTACAGAAGAAACCTGACGGCACTTTGAGCCACACTGTGTACCGGAAACCAACACACACAGACAGATATCTGAACGCTTCTTCGCACCATCATCCCAAACAACTAGCATCTGTAGTCAACACTCTTACCACCCGATCCAAAAGACTAGCCGACCAGCTTAACTTACCGAAAGAATTGAGGAACTTACGAGAAGCTCTTTCTTCAAATGGATATCCAAACAGCTTAATATCCAGAGCTTTCCGTCGTACAGAGAACAGTAGCCAAAGAACTGAAGAACGCCAGAAACCCGTTAGCACAGCATACCTACCATATGTTCATGGATCAACTGACAAAATCGCCAGAATACTTAAAAGACACAACATCGACACCATTTTCAAACCTAACCAGAAAATATCCTCCATGCTACGCAGCGTTAAAGACACCATCCCGTTAGAATCCCATGGAATTTACGAAATACCTTGCGGAACATGTGAACGGACCTACATTGGACGTACCAATAGAAAAATATCTGCTAGGATTCAAGAACATGTAGTTTCAATCAGACACAGAGACAAAGTTTCATCGGCACTTGTCCAACACACAAACACTGGTCACTGGATGGACTTTAGAAATTCAAGGACTGTTGCACAGATTAGCCACGAAATGTCACTAGTCACAATTAGCCGTGAAATGAGTATACAGAGAAGCCATAGAGATAGAAAAACGAGACTACTGCATGAACACGAGAGACGATTCCTTGAGACTGCCCCCAGCATGGCGACCGATCATATCCACCCTCAAAATGCAATCCCAGACACCCCAGACTCATGTACGACCAACAAAACAAATAAACAACCGAACCGAAGCATCGCACACAACGCGCATGACCCGAAGCCAGACAGCTATAAGTAGTCGCATCGCACGAACGAGCTCTCAGTATGCGTCGAACGGTTGACCCGTACGGACGCATATATCTCTTGAGAATGGCGAATGTTAGTTCGTCGAAACGTCGAGAATCCGGTTCTTTTCAGAGCCAGCCCTCAGCATCAACGCGGAATCCCCGAGAAAACAATACAACACAGGTATCTATCCGCGAAAACCTCAAATACAACATATATATATATATATATATATATATATATATATATATATATATATATATATATATATATACATATCTCAGCACTGTAGGCTCGGTTGGCCCATGGCTTGGTTTATATATTTCTTTCAGACTTTTCTATCTTTTGTTTTTCTCTCCAGTTTGTGATATTGCTCTGATCTGCGTCTCTTATTACTTCATCTTTCCATCTTGCTTTCGGTCTGCCGCTCCTCTTTCTACAACCTAAGCTCCTTTGAAAAATTTTCTTTGGTACTCTATCTACACTTATCCTCATGATGTTGCCTAACCATCTTAGTCCCTGTCCTTTGACTACAGCGATTATATTATTTGGCATATTTGGTTCGTTAAACATATCTTGTATTTCTCGGTTAGTTCTCCTTTCCCACCCCTCTTGTGTTATTTTTTCTCTATATATTTTTCTTAATACTTTCCTTTCCCAAACTCCAAGTGATGCTTGTTCTTTGCTCCCAATGTCCATACTTCACTTGCGAATAATACTATGGGTCTGATAAAGGTACTGTATATCCTAATTTTCAGATTTCTTGAAATACATCTGTTGTGTATTACTTTATTAAGGGCGTAGACACATCGATTTCCTGCCATTATCCTTGTTTGTAAATCTCTATATATTCCCGGTTTCCTATAGAATTCTGTCCCTAGGTAAGTAAATTGTTCTACCTCATCAAATTTGTAGATTTTTCCTTCCCCTGTTGTTATGATTAGTTTGTTCCCTTGCTTATATTCTTTTTCTGTTCATGTCATATATTTTGTCTTATTTTCATTTATTTCTAATCCTACTACGCGTGCATTTTTTTCTAATTGTATTATTACTTCTTGCAGTTCTTTTTTCCCTTTGGTTACTATTGTCAAATCGTCTGCAAAGGCTAGACATTGATGTTTTTTTATTGTATAGAAGACCATTTCTATTTAATTTTGTTTTCCTTATGACATATTATAGTACGCAGCTAAACAGTATTGGGGACAGTGGATCTCCTTGTCTTAAACCTTCCTGTACATTGAACCTTTCTGATGTTCTTGTTCTTACTCTCACCCTGCTATCAGTTTCTTTTAACGCTAATTGAATCAAGATAAATAGTTTTCCTTTAATTCCAAATTCTTTTAAAGCAATGTACATTTGCTCTCTCTTTATTCGGTCGTACGCTTGTTTGAAATCCAGGAATAGCACATATGTTTCTTTGTCATATTCGTGGCTTTCTGACTGTAGCTCTCTTAAAGTTAAAATTTGACCTCTAACTGATCTGGCCTTCCGAAAGCCGCACTAGTATTCTCCTATTTCCTGGTCTTCTTTGTTAGTTTATTTTTTATTGTAGAGGCTGGGATTTTATATGCAAAAATCAATAAAGCAATTCCTCTATAATTTCTGCATTCCATTCTATCCCCTTTCTTGTATATAGGAACTACCACGGCTTCATTCCAGCTTTCAGGTAATTTTTCCTGCTCCCAGATTTTTTGTATTAGATGGTGAATCCACTTGTTTACGGTTTCCCTCCATACTTGAGCATTTTCAATGTTATCTGATCATTCCCAGGACTTTTGTTATTTTTTAAGTCTTTCATTATTTTTAAGATTTCTATTAAAGTTGGTGGTTCCTCTCTCCGTTAGCTTTCTTCATCAATTTCTTCTTCATGCTTCCTCTCGTTTTCTTGATTTTGTGTACCATTTAAAAGATCTTAAATATTCTTTCCACATTTCTATCATATCATCCTCATTACTTATTGATCGTCCTTCTTTGTTTTTATGATATACTGGTCTCGGTTGGTATCCGTTCCTATCTCTCTTAATTCCTTGGTATAGACTTTATTTCTTTATTATTATAACTTTCTTCTATTTCTGCTAAGAGTTTTTCTGTATACTTTCTTTTCTTATACCTCATTACTTTTTTACACAGTTTCCTTTGTTCCATGTACTCTTGCTTGGATTCCGGTGTTTCTTTGTTACCATCTCCATTCTCTGAACTTTTCGCTTCTCTATTTCTTTTTGGCATTCTGCATCAAACAATTTTTTCCTGCTACTTTATCCTTTCCTTGGATATGTCTTACTGCTAGCTCTGTACACGTTTTTATATTCGTCCAGATACTCTGTGTATTATTTGCGCCGTGCATTATCCGAGAGTACCTATTTATCATTTCTTTATATTCCTCTCTTCCTTCAATTTTTGCGATTCTGCTCCTCAGTTTTTTCGTCCTCTCGGTCTTTTTGCTGTTTCTTTGTTAAGGTATTTCTTGCTTCAGCTTTATTCCCACTAAAAAGTGATCCGAATCCGCATTTGCCCCTCTGCAAATTCTGATATGCACTCTGTAATGCACTTTTCTTCGTCTTGTTCTCTCAATACATGGTCTATTTGATTAATGTATGTTCCGTCCGGAGATCTCCAAGTGCCCTTGTAAATTTCCTTCTTTTCGAAGAATGTGCGAAGTTTTCACATGCCCTTTTCTTTTGCAAATTGTATCAACAGTTATCCATTTTCATTGCTGTTTTCGTGCTAGCTAAATTTGCCTATTGTAGGTCTGTACATTTCTTCTTTACCTATTTTCGCATTCGCGTCACCTAGAATTATTTTTAGATCGTATCTTAGTATACTCTCGAATATTTGGTCTAGCATATCATAATAGGTTTCTTTCACTTCCATTTCAGTTTCTTACGTTGGTGCGTGTATATTTATATGTGTTATATTTTGGTATTTTCCTTTTAGTCTTAACCAGCATAGTGTTTCAGATATAGGTTTGAATTCTACGACAGTCTGCTTTATTCTCTTGCTTACTAGAAACCCCGTACATCTTGTTTTTTCCTCCACTATTAAAAATTATACAGTCCTCTATTTCCACGATTTAATTTCCTTTTTGTTTTGTCTCTTGTATTGCTATAAGATCATAATTATATCTTTTCATTTCTCAAGTTAGTTGTTTTATTGCTCCATCTTCGTATGTTCCCCTGACGTTCCATGTTCCTATTTTTACATTCTCTTTTACTGCCTCATTTTTTGATTTTTTCCTGTTTCCACTTATATTCTCTGCTCGCTTTTCCTTTTCATAATCCTTTTTCATTGCCTGTCACTTGCTTGTCCTCCCATGTTTTTATTATCTCTAGTTTTTTGGACTTTGCATTTCTAATGCCATTATTTCCCTATTCCGTTTCCACACTTGTCCTTCTTCTATTACTTTTTGATGTCCTACTTTAATTTCTTTTCCTTTGTTCAATTCTTCTTTTGCAATTTTTCTTATCTCTCTTTGTGCCTCCCTTTGCTCTTTGGTCAAGTCATTGTTTATAAATACTTTCTCGTTTGTGTTATTTTTAAGTTTCTATTTATTTTTCATGATATTTATATTGTCATCCAACGTTTTTAGTTCAATCATGCATGTTTCTTCTCCTAATGTTATAGCATTATTTATTTTTACTTCCACTCCTAATTTTTTCTTGATTAAATTGTTTATTTCTTCTTTTATTGTGTTGTTTTCCCTTCAATCCATATGTAAGCCTTCTTATAGATAATACAATAGATAATAGAGTTGTTTTGTTGAGTACGTGCAATAGCAAGAGTTGTGTGCTAAAAAGTTATCGGAAACACTTTATTGTTTATATTTTGTTAAAGTAATTTCCATTATTGAAGCATCATAATCTCCTTCTAGCCAATTACAGTATTATCTAAACTGCAATAAACAAGTTATAAACAGAACTAAGGCGTAAAACATTGCATATTAGCGAATATCATACAATTTTTAATTTAAAACTTTATATCTATTAAATAAACTTATAATTTTAATCATTCTATTTTATTGTGAACTACATAAAAAGTATTTCTAAAAAGAAACTCTATCTGTATGAAACTCAATATAATGACGAAATGGGATGAAAATATTCTTTTAAGAACTAAAAATTGGTTTCCGTCATGAAACATAATCATATACTTTGTGCACAGCCTTTTGGTTTCGTGTCCGTTAATAACGAATAAAAGACCCTAACAGATAAAACAGAGTTACTATACGAGTGGCAATTGAAAGAAAAGTGGGGGCGGATGGTTTTCAGGATGACGACGAGTTGGAGTTACGTCCGCGCGAGGTGGAACGGATTACAAAGCAGCTCTTACGAACACCTCATTTAAATAACAAAATTTTTCGGATACGCTCGGTTTTTCTTTTTTCTTGCTAAAAGTTTTATATAGATGCGTACGTTTTTATTGCCGGAAGGAAGTTTAATGTTTATATATTACTTATAAAAAGACTTTCAACATTCCTATAAATTAGTTTCCTTTTCATACACTTCTTTAAAAAATATATTGCAGCTGATTTTCACATATTTCTATTACAAACATACAATTTGATTTAGTAAAACATATAGTAAGAAAGATTGATGCACAGATGTAAAAGGATCTATATTACAAATATCATTAGAATAGAAATATTAGTTATTATTTTATTACAATTATAAAACCGGTATAATATTTTGATATTAGGAGTGAAATTGACACGTCTGCGAGATAGATCAATTCGGCCACGGTGCATAAAATAACTCCCATTTTAAATAGCAAACGGTATTGTATTTTAAAAATAAATGAAACGGTTGATTGAGTGAATTATTCAACTTGGTTTCCGATCTGAATAAATTACTTTATTGCTCGATTGCACCAGGTAATGATTTTTATGTCTAAACAAAGAACTGGCACATTTCTTTGACTACCAAATAATGTAAAAATAGAAGTAAAGTAAAAGGGACTATTTTAATTAAGATTGAAAATAATGAAGCATATAGTCAATGAGAGCCGCATATTACAAGAGCCATATTTACATAGCATTAAATACAAAATATTAAAACATAATTAAATTTTATTAAATGTTGTTGAAATTATACCAATTATAAATACAACCATATTAAAGACGACGCACACTGGGCCGGATTTCAAATTTACGGCGACAAAAATAGAATTTTACAATGTCTCACAATTAATCAAAACCACGTAAAATGTATTGTTTGATATATTGTTTTGCCATTGGTTGTGGGAACGTGTCAAACATCTCTCTTATCCCTTCGGTACCAAGAAGGAATTAATGCGCTCGATATTTCACAAAGTAACTACGCCTGTTTTGTGTTTGCGCTCAAAAATTGTTAACTTTTTAAATATGGAGAACATAACGTCAAGTATGTATTTAGATGTAATACTATCAAAATTATAAAAAGTTTTAATCAATTGCGTTATAAAATGATTTTTGTTAACGACTAATGTAAATTAGAAAAATCTTGTAATATACTGAGTACATTGATTTTTAAAGAAAGTTCCTCATAGTTTCGTTAAATTAAATAGTCTGTAATACAAAACAAATATTTTCAATTCTAGGAAAGCTATAATCCCTTCCATACCGTTCCACAATACTTAAAATTGCACCTTTTGCAACAGAAGTTCGGCGGAAGTTCGGACATTTGCATTCTATTACTAGTTCCAGTACATTTTCTTGTCACTGACAGCCCTTAATTAATAACATGGTTTTTAAGAACATTTCTCTCTTTTTGAATTAAGTTTTAGCCGTGTATATGCAGGCGCCTATCAAGATTTATCACTAACCAGTGCAGCTATGCTTAAATAGGAATACTTACATTGGAACACTTACATTAGCTTGAACACTTCGTGGATTACTGGCGAGGTTAGTTTTGGTTTGACACTTGTGTAGAATGACATGGACTTAGTTACGGTTATTGATTTAAATATATTTAAATATAATAATAATTTAATATTAGTAAAACCGTACTAAGCATATATACAATCATACAAATTTATATAAAGCGACGTAAAGCGGGAAACTGGCTGACACCATTATGAAAATACCGAACCCAATTCCTAGGAATAAGCATAGTCGCATAAGAGAAACGACGTGCCACCAGAAATAGTTACGCAATTAGGGGTACCCCAAGGAAATCTTCTTCAACGACACTTGTACACTGTACGCTATATGCGGATGTTGTCAGCTTCTTAATATCCCAAAATACAGTGCAAGCCTCTCAATTAAAGGCAAACAGTGTAATTAAATACTAATTAAATACATTTATAAATGGTTTTGAGATAATAAACTGTTCATTAACTTAAAAAAAACAAAATTCATAGCATTCCAAACTAGCAGCAACGAAGTACAAAATGTAGAAATGAATAATGAGTCCAAACATCGAAATTTCTGAGTCTTGTAATCGAAGAACATCTGTCATGGCATAACAATATCGAAAACCTAGACAAATCGTTAAATAATAGAACGCTTTGTATTCGATACCTACGAAGATTTGTGACACCCGAGGAGCTACTCAATTATTACTTTCAAATTAAAATAAAATCAAATTATTTATTCACCTGTGAGTTAAGAGTAATTTTAGGCTAAGTCTACAAAACATTACAACACAAAGGTATAAAACAAAATTAAAAGTAAAGAAAAAATATAAATATGTGGAATGATGTAGATTAAGTGTCGACAAATGAACTGACAAATTAAATTTCCTTCTTTTTTCCCAACATTTGTAGCATTTATTTTGATTGAAATATTATTGAGATCTGAAGCACTATATAACGTGTGAGGAAGAAGAAAAGTTTTGAGAAGTGTTCGGAATATTTCTACGGATTTTGCTTTGTTGATTTCTGATGGTAGCTTATTATATATTCTAATGGGAGTCTTGGGTGTGATGCGCAATATATGGCCACCAGCGGCCACATAGCCTCTCCGCCCCAACTCCACACTCGCCTACACGTGTTGCCCCTGTTACGCTGAGCAGCCTGGTGGTAGGCTTGGGCAATCAATCCCAGCGGGAAACCACGTAAGGAAGCTGAAGGATGCTGGGGAGTCTAGGTAGGGCTAGTATCTGGCGTAGCTGGGGAATGGGGCCTACTGGACCTACTCTTTGGGCGGCGACGGAACGAGACAGGTTCTCAAAAGTACGACGGCGTTCTTCAGCCCTGAAGATTGGGGCTACTGTCATTGCTAATTAAGGGCACTCATTCTCACTAGTTGTCTCAGCTATCTGTGCCACTGGGATCGGAACCTGTACCTGTAGCAGCAGGCGGGGTTTTACCTAAAAGCCCCCCTGTTACTATGTGCACAGTTACCCTCATTCACCATCAACCATCCCCACCCCTTCTTCACCAACAAACTACATGACTATGAGCGAAGGCGGCGATGGCAATGAGGTAAGGATCTTCCCTCATCATATTAATATGTGGAATGAAGTAGATAAAGTGTCGACATACGAACTGACTGACAAATTAAATATCTTTTTTTTTCAACATTTGTAATATTTATTTTAATTGAAATATTATTGGGTTCTAAAGCACTACATAACGTGTGAGGAAGAAGAAAATTTTAGAAAATTGTTCAGAACATTTCTACGGCTTTAAATCCTTTGACTTTTGATGGTAGCTTATTACATATTGTAACGGGGGTCTTGGCTGTGATGCGCAACATATGGTCACCAGCGGCCACATAGTCAACCTCCACACTCGCCTACAAGTGGTGCCACTGTTTCGCTGAGCAATCTGGTGGAACGTTTGGGTAACCAATCCCAGCGGGCCTAACTGGGGAATAGCCTCCTAGACTGGGTAGGTACAGAGACAGGTTACCTACTCTATGGACCGCGGCGGAATAAGACAGGTTCTCAAATGTACGGCGGCGTTCTTCAGCCCTGAAGATTAGGGCTACTGTCTTTGCTACTAAAGAAAACTCTCACTAGTTGTCTCAGCTATCTGTACCACTGGGATCGGAGCCTTTACCTGTAGCAGCAGGCGGGGTATTACGTGCAGCCCCCCCTGTAACTTTGTGCACAGTCACCCTCATTCACCATCAACCATCCCCACCCCTTCTTCACCAACAAACTACATGCCCATAAGCGGAGGCGGCGATGGCAATGAGGGAAGAATCTTTGGCAACGAAGAAATCCCGAAGACGTCGATATATTGAAATTCCATGTTGATATGGACTCTTTTGACACACAGTTAAATTCGCTATTGGCATTGTAGGGACTCATTATTGACAAGATGAGTAGCACAGGTGCGGGTTTTTCCTAAACCGTTTTATGGCCCAGACCGTTTTAAAAGCGGGCTGGAGCTGATCAAACAAAGCCGATAGGTTCGGGTTTTTCTTAATCGTTTTATGGCCCAGACCGTTTTATGAGCGGGCTGGAGCCGATCAAACAATACCGATTTTTCCTCCCTCTTACTTGGCGTCAGCACCAAGGAGAGGAGGGAAGAACGAACAACCAATCGGGACAACGAAAAACCTCTCCCAACAAAGTTACCAGAGAGAAGATGCGTTGGACCGAGGGATAAAAGGACGGGACGGGAGTGACAAAGTAACCACTTCGAGAGACAACTTCGAAACAACATCCAGACAACTTCGAGCAGAACATCAGTGAACACAACTTTCAGCAGAACATCAGTGAACACAACTTCCAGCAGAACATCAGAGACAACTTCCACAACTCGCATCAAAACCGGCACGCGTCACGTGACGCGCAATAAAAAGTTACATCGTCTCCGGGTTTGTTATTTTTCTTTTCTCCACACACTACCCCGTCACTAAAGTGGTGACCCCGACGTGATCTACATATTTTACAAGTGACGGTGGTAGCAACGTGCGCCAAGACACTCGCGACAAGCTATGGCGAATAACCACTCCAACGGGGCGCGAGTGAGACTGCCCGCATTTCTACCAGAGGACCCGGACCTCTGGTTCCAACTAACTGATTGGGCATTGAAAAACGCTGTTGTCACTACCAGTACCGAGAAGTTCGAATACATCGGTACGTCGCTCGAGCCGCGGTACGCTAAGGAGATCCGCGACCTACTTCTCGACCCACCAAAGGAAGCCGACGACCCGTATCAGAAGCTGAAGGACGAACTTATCAGGAGACTCGGAAAAACACAGCAACAACGGACACGGCAGTTGTTGGAGCGCGAGGACATCGGCGACCGAACTCCGTCACAATTTTTGCGACATCTGCAGCTACTTGCCGGCGAACACGGGGCCCAGGACATCACCAAGGCCCTCTGGATGGACCGCCTCAACCCGGTCGTGCGGGCCTGCCTAGCGACGCAGCAAGAAAACACCTCCCTCGACGAGTTGGCCAGGATCGCGGACAACGTTTTGGACTCGATCGGGACCCTACAGCCGCGAAACCAGGTATCCACCGTGTCATCTTCCCTCGAGTCGAAGATCTTAGAGCAATTGGCCGGCCTCCAACGACAATTGGCGGAGGTGCAGATAGACAACCGACGGGAAATCTCGGCCATTAGGTCAGAGCTCCAGCAAGCGCGCCGCAGCCGTTCAATCAGTCGAGACCGCTCGGATCGGTCACCGTCGAACCGCAACCGCTCAGGTTCTCGCCTTCCGGCCCAGTACGACGGAATGTGCTGGTACCATTACACGTTCGGTGACAGTGCGCGCAAATGCAGGCCTCCGTGCGAGTTAAACGCCGTCTTCACCGCGCGTTCGGGAAACTAAGCGGATCATCGCTTATGGCGGCAAGCGATGACATTGTTCGTGCCAGATCGCATTAGCGGCACGAAATTTCTGATAGACACTGGTTCGGATCTGTGTATTTTTCCCCGTAAACTTGTGCGTGGTCGCCGGACAAAGACGAACTACGAACTTTCCGCAGCAAACAACACGCCGATTGCGACGTACGGCTCAGTGACAATGACATTGGATTTCGGATTGAGACGCGACTTCACGTGGAACCTTGTGATCGCGGACGTAACACGCGCGATTATTGGCGCCGATTTCCTGGCTCACTACGGCCTGCTGGTAGACATGCGAAACAAACATCTCGTAGATAGCCTGACGCAAGTCAAGACGACCGGAAATAGGCCGAGTTCGGGTAACATCGCAAGTGTCAAAATCGTCATCGGAAATTCTGAATATCACGAGCTTTTGCAGCGCTACCCAGAAATCACGCGACCCGACGGAGCATGCAAGGCACCAACAGTTAAACACAGCACCGTCCACCACATACACACGACGCCCGGACCACCTGAAGCCGCAAGACCGCGTCGACTTGCCCCGGACCGACTGTTGAACGCCAGAAAGGAGTTCGAGTCCATGCTGCGGTTGGGCATTTGCCGCCCATCTAAGAGCAGTTTGGCTTCACCTTTGCACATGGTGCCAAAGAAAGGCGACGAATGGCGTCCCTGTGGTGATTATCGGGCTCTCAACGCACGCACCATCCCGGATCGTTACCCGGTGCGCCACATCGAAGACTTCGCGCAGACGCTCAATGGGAAGAAGATCTTCACCTCGATCGATTTGGTAAGGGCATATCACCAAATTCCAGTCGCGGAAGAAGACGTTCCTAAGACGGCCATTACCACACCATTTGGATTATTCGAGTTTCCATCCATGAGCTTCGGGTTGCGAAACGCCGCGCAAACGTTCCAGCGCTTCATCGACGAAGTCCTCCGCGGTTTGGATTTCTGCTACGCTTACATAGACGACATCTTGGTGGCATCATCGTCCGAAGAGGAGCATCGTGGTCATCTACAAATCCTGTTCGAACGCTTGCAGCAGTTTGGTGTCGTGATCAACCCCAACAAGTGCTGTTTCGGCGCGGCAACCATACAGTTCCTAGGGTACCGCGTCTCCGAGAGAGGAACAGAACCGCTTCCCGAAAAAGTCGCCGCGATCCGAGAATATGAGAAGCCGAAGACTGCCAAAGGACTACGGCAGTTCCTGGGGATGCTCAATTTTTATCGAAGGTTTCTACCCAGGGCTGCTAAAACACAGGCGAACATCAACGACCTTCTCAAAGGTAACATCAAGGGGAGCACGCCGATTCAGTGGAACAACGGAGCCGAGGCAGCCTTCATGCGGTGCAAGGAGGAGCTGACCACCGCAGCACTCTTGGCGCATCCTCGACCCGGCGCAGACCTGTCACTGGTGTGCGACGCGTCGGACTACAGCATAGGCGCAGTCCTTCAACAACGAGTCGACGATCAGTGGAAGCCGCTTGGATTCTTTTCAAAGAAGCTTAGTAGCTCCGAGAATAAATATAGCGCATACGATCGGGAGCTCCTAGCGATTTACTGTGCAGTTCAGCATTTCAGGCATATGGTCGAGGGCCGTCCGTTTACCATCCTCACGGACCACAAGCCGCTAATTTTCGCCTTCCGCCAGAGATCCGACAAATGCTCGCCACGCCAATTCCGTCACCTGGACTTGATTAGCCAATTTACAACCGACATCAGGCACATCGCGGGGCAAGACAACGTCGTCGCCGAAGCTCTATCCAGGGTCGACGAGATCACTGTTCTAATGGACTTCGAGGCTCTGGCGACATCGCAGCAACAAGATCAGGAACTTCAAGGACTCTTGCAAGATGACAGCTCCGAGCTGGACTTGCGACAAATCCGCATTCCGGGTTCAGACGCCGCGATCTTCTGCGACGTCAAAACACACACTGCCAGGCCTTTTCTCACGACGCCGTTCCGCAGGGGAGCCTTCGACGCCATCCACGGGCTGTCTCATCCTGGGATCAGGGCAACAACGAAAATGATGACACAGCGCTACGTTTGGCCCTCCATCAACGTGAACTGTCGCACCTGGGCACGAGCTTGTATCCAGTGTCAGCAATCCAAGGTCACCAGGCATGTATCCGCTCCAGTCGGCTCATTTGCAGCACCTTCCCGCCGGTTCGAGCACGTTCATCTGGACCTGATCATCATGCCGTACTCGCAGGGATACAGGTACTGCCTAACCTGCGTTGATCGTTTCTCGCGATGGCCGGAGGCAATCCCTCTACAGGACCAGGAAGCCGAAACCGTTGTCCGCGCTTTCTACAACAGCTGGGTTGCACGTTTTGGCACACCTCTCCGGATCACCACCGACCAAGGCAGGCAGTTCGAGTCCCACCTGTTCCGCTGCCTCAACCAACTCCTAGGGACGACGCACCTGCACACAACGGCGTACCACCCAGCGGCCAATGGCATGGTCGAACGTTTTCATCGGCAGCTAAAAGGCTCCATCAAGTGCTTGCAGTCTACTCGGTGGACTGAAACGCTCCCAACGGTGCTACTTGGCATACGTGCAGCTTGGAAGGACGACCTACAGGCGACAACAGCCGAGATGGTCTACGGTCAGCCCCTTCGCCTTCCCGGAGAATTCCTGGTATCCCGGGCGATCCGAGAGGTCGACAACTCCGCTGAATTCGTGAAGGAACTTCGTCAACGCTTCGAGACCCTCCGTCCAGTCAGTGGGTCCAGGCACGGTATATATATATATATATATATATATATATATATATATATATATATATATATATATATATATATATATATATATATATATATAAAAGCCAAATCCAAAAGCCCAAAACCCCAAAGTTCAAAAGCCCAAAATACAAAAGTCAAAAATCCAAAACTTTAAAAGCCCAAAATCCAAAAGTTCAAAATCGTTCAAACTATAAAAAAACTTCAAAATATAAAGGCACAAAATACTAAAAGTCCAAAATCTAAAAGTCATAAACGCCAAAATCCAAGAGTTTAAAATACAAAAGCCAAAAATCTGAAAAGCTAAAATCGATATGTACAAATGCCCAAAATTCAAAAGGTCAAAGTACAAATTCACAAAATAAGAAAACCGTTTAAAATGTTCAAAATCCAAAAGTTCGAAAGCCAAATGTCAAAAGGCCCCAAATTACCTTCATCGAAGCAACTTGTAATATACGACATTTCTCGTTTTCTTGTCGGGCGCGAGAATGAACAAAGCGGATGGTTTGCCGACACGTGAATATGCTACGTACAATTGACCGTGAGAGAAAAAAAATATTTTTGAGATTAAGGCCACAGACACACAATGTGATTTGTTGATCGTCATGGCAAATGCAAGCGAATTGGAAATTGAATTCGTTTAAACTCGAATGGCATATCCGCTGGGATCATCGGGATTCTCGGAATAAGAACTTCTTCACTTTTGAAGTTATCTTTAAGTATCTTTGCGTGAATCACAATTCTCATTAGTTTTGTCACCACCAAACGCGTTCCATTACCTAGCTTTGTTTGGCACCATAGCTCAGATTTCGAAGCATGATGACTACCGAGCCAACCTTCAGTTGTAAGTTGTGCGGTGGCATGCCAAGCAGATCATATGAGTTTAAAAATTCTGTTGGATAGTTGGTTGCCTCGTCTTCATTTGTAACAGTGTCGATAGTTTTTAAAGAATACGGCGAACCAACGATTTGATTTTAAATTATGATGTTTAAGTGATTTACATCTTTGTTCTTTGCCGCTAGAATTGCTCGTTCACTCAACCAATAGTAATTTTTGTGATCAACAATGATGTTCGGGAACACTTCGTTGATGGACTCGTCTTTAGTTAAGACGAATTTGAAAAAATTGTGCGGAAACGAAGTCAATCCGTTTGTTTCTTCGACGGGAGACAGCCATTACCGATTGACAACATTGCTTGGAGAAATATTCAGCAGATGGAGCGTTTAACAATGCAACCCGCATGTTTGTCGTCAGCTGATGTTCCTTAATAAAGCGCTACAGAAAACTTGATTTGAATCAAGCATTTATTCATCGGCAGCGGTGGATCTTGGTATTACTGCTAGTGTTTGCCGGAAATCGCCAGACAGTAGAATCATTGCGCCTCCAAAACATCTTGAGTCATTACGCAGATCTTTCATGGTTCGATTTAGTGCTCCCAATGAACGTTTGTACGCCATGGTGCATTTATCCCATATGATAATTCTACTTGCTTTAGCACATTATTAACATGTTGCGAGTGTTTCGATCGTTTGAAAATTTAACGGTACTTTAAATGCTGAATTAGTCGTTATGCATCCTTCTAGCAAAGTGGCAGCTATACCAGAAGAAGCAACTGCTTCGGCATGAGGAATGTCTTCCCAGTTCCACCGGACGCATCGAGGCAAAATAATCCAGCATTTCCATAATCCATTGCCTTCATTAATTTATCGTACATATCCTTCTGTTTTGAGTTCAACAGTGGTACACTCATTGAAACTGATTTGTTCAATGCATCTCGATCGTATTCAGGTTCACGTTCCAATTCTCAATTGAAAGCGTCGTTCATAGCACAATTTGGAGTTGGCATTTCTAACTTTACTAACTAACTGCCGCACATGAGATAACACATGTCTTCTGTCAAAAGTAAAGCCTGGTTAAGTATTTCCTCATTCACTTCGAGATCGGAATTCCCTGAAGTGACACGAAATCGATGTAAAATGTCTTCTAACATGTCGTCCTTGTACTTGTACCTCAGTTCAATTGGATTCAATCGGATACATGTCTAAATAATTATAGCAAATTATGAGCGTATATGATTTGGTGATGCTAAAAGATCTGGTTTAGCTATTTTAATGTACCAATAAGTTGCGTTCTCAAGCAAATTGAACTGCTGACATGCAGCACCAAATATTGGGCACATTGCACCAATGACAGTTCGAAGTGCTTCAAAGCGTTCTTGCACATTCGTGCAAATGGATCGCTTTGTCAAATAAAAAAGAAACTTGTCAAGGTTGTCACTGGTGGTGTTACAGCACGTTTCATGGACCGTGATAAAATTATTTATTTTCAGAAAATAATAATAAATAATTCTTAAAAAATAATTACAGAGGTAATATATGATGAGAGCACAGAAGTTCTACACACCGATCTATGAGTGAACAAGAAAAATTTGGGCCTCTTTAAGTATATGTTGGATTTCTTTACCAAACATATGAAGCCAAATACAGATACAGATATTGTAAGAGATAGCATTTTGGGTGCTATCCATCGTTAACACCATTCCATTATCTGCTTCTTCGAGCAAAAGCAATACACAAGTTTTGGCAGCGGAAATCTGTAAAACTATGAAGCAAATATTAACTGTGGCTGATTTACGCTTGATGTTAAGCTTTGGCTTTGGCAAATCTTGCGATATATGTGCGTTACCTGGACGCACAAAAATAATATCCCATAAGACAAATACAAACAAAGAACCCATAAACAGTTTATTTAAGAACTACTGACTGTTTTGCCTACGTCGGGAACCGCTACAGGAGAGATTTTGTACAAGGCTAAGTATTTCAACCAAGCTAGCTTTAACATCAAAAAAGTTATATCAGCAACACAGACGGGGCACCGACAATGCTTGGGTGTAGGAAAGGCTAAGTTCTAATTCTAAGCAGTGATTTAAAATTCAATAAAATTATGATATCCTGCCACTCTATTATTCAGGAAATTGTGTTGTGCTGCACAGATTCCCAGTCTTGATAATGAAATGTAAACGGTGCTTCAAATAATTAACTTCATACTGGCAAAATGATCTCTTAGCACCAATTTAACACGTTGACTGCCGTGTCACCCGTATTCGGGTGATCCTTATTTGACTACTTACAAAGGATCTTTACGAAAATATTTGGACAAATATTCCACAGTAAGTAAATCGTGAATTTGTGTGAATATCGTAACAGTTCTCTTCTTTACTGCTCTCTCATTTTTCTTTTCAATATTAAAAGAAAATAGGGCAGAGACTTTAAGTGATACCACTCGGTACTCAGCAAAGATTCATGCAGAGTATCTAGGTGACAAACGAGGATCGTAATAGAATATTGAAGGAAATATATGAACATAAGGCAGAAACACGCTCCTTGCAGAGGCAAAGGTGACTTGACGGAGATTTCATTGCAAACAGGAGTGGCGGACAAAGTGTTAAATAATTTCACGAAAAGACTGATGCTCAGTTGAGCGACTTTCTGCTCCAGAACAATTTCATACTGCTAAGTAACGACTAGGAGGTTGAAATATTTTTTACTTTATCATAGGAGCGTTTTATTGGAATATTATTTCAACTAATGATACAAAAGTAAAAAAAATAATTCAGAATTGAAAGCTTTAGCCATTAAATGTGTATTATATGTGTATCGTGTTTGTCTGTAAAGCAGGATTCTCAAAATGAACGCAATTAAAAACTGGCACAGATCTAAACTCATAAATGGTCACTTTAACAGCTTGAGGAGAATAAGTTGTACTAACATAATTGAACGACCAAACGAGCCCGCCGATGGCGGGTGAAGTTCGATCGTGATTATACGAAACGTCTCGTTCGAAGATGATTTGTAGTAGTATGCTCGTCATTGCTTACATTTCACACTTTTTAGAGTTTGAAATTTGGCGCCTAGGCTTGTGTGGACTAGCCGGCCCGGAACTGTACAGTCATATTTTTAGAGATTTTTGTAGTTGAGTTTTCCCTGCAAGATGATCTAGGGTATGTTTATTAACGGGTACATGTAGGGAGGGAGATTGATCATCTTCGAACGAGACGTTTCGTATAATCACGATCGAACTTCGCCCGCCTTCGGAGGGCTCGTTTGATCGTTCAAATATACTACACGTCGCGTTCTCGATGATTTGTAGACTTTTAGCGTATAGGAAAACTCATTCATTAATCATGTTACATGACTGGAAACCATAAAGAAAAAAGTTATCGTGCGTTAGATAATACAGATTTTGCGAACGTATCGTTATTATCTTGGATCGGGCGGTTGTAAAGTTTTGCGAAGGTCTTTGACCGTCGAGGTCAACCAGCAGTCCGTCTGGTTGTGTATATATATCCACTTCCAAAACCAGCTACTGATACTGCAGCATATTTTGTACTATGTGCTGTGAAGTAATTTGTATCAATGCCTGTGATTTTTCCCAGTGACTAATCGTTTGAGAAGTTACGTTTTTGTATGGCTTGATGTTTTATAGGAGTAATTTTTTGTATTGCTCATTTCTTAGGTCTTTTGTCTTATTCAAGTGGTGAATTACAGCGGTAGCGGCACATAGGCCAGGTTGTTCTTTATACAAAAGGTAGTATAAGCTCTGACTTACTTCTTCCTGGCTTGGACATTTTTATCAGGTCTGGTATTTTTATTGTTATTTTCTATTTGTCCATGGATATGTTTTTTATATTAATTAGTGCGATAGTTTGCTGTGCTGTAGATAAAATAAGCATCGTTGATACTTTTTCTGCTGCACCCTTTAGCTGCTTTTAGCTACTTTTAGCTGATTTAATCAGGCCAAGTCATTCAAAACTGGTGTCCGCTGTTCTTGTATATTTAAACCATGTAGTCATTCCTCAAACATTCCCCTGAAGAATCGGGATAGCAGTTTATCCTTACCGAGATCTTAAGTAGAGATGAGTGATATAGCTGATCTGTTGCAGTTCAAAGTCCCATAGCTTGCTCCGTTCTCGATCGGAGCAAACTAAACGTCTAACTTTCCGTTAGAAAACGCACTATAGTATATTTACTGTAATTGCGTTAAATATTGGAATATTTTTTTATGTAGAAAGTTTTCGCCATAGCTTTAAGGTACCTTAGTATTGTCTAAGTGTTGATGGTTTTATGGCCTTGATCATGATTTCTGTAAATGCTTCATTTATTCCTTTACTTAGGAGCGCTTTGAGGACAAGTTACCTGCAACCAATGAGCGGGTTCCAAGGGTGGGTTGACCACAATGGTACCATGACTGATCCCTAAGCTTTATCGGTTATTATTTTTCGCGAGTTCTAAAGGTAAGTGCGAAAGGGGATTCCAATTCGAGCGGTTGAGCGGAGCGGACGTGTTTTGTGAAGCGAGTTTTACGGATTGAGTTTTTTTTTTTTATTTTTTATTTGTGACGCGTAAAAACGGTGCGCGATAAGGAAGAAAAAAGAAAGAAAAAGAAAAAATGAAAAAAAGTGAGAGTGAAAGCGACCGAGACGAGGATTATAAAAGGAAAAGAGAAAAGGGAAGAGAGTCAGAAGAAAGGTTGAACCCCTTTCAAAAAAGTGAAAAACTGGAAAGATCACCGGCTAAAAAGGAAATGGGTGAGGAAATGAAGATGCTGAAAAAAATTATGGAAGATATAGGGGAGATAAAGGAAGAGAATCGGAAGATGAGCCGGGAAATGGAATACTTAAAAAATATGATGCGTGAAAAGGAAGAAAAATGGGAAAGAGAAAAGACAGAACTATATGAAAAAATTAAAAGACTGGAGGAGAAAATGGAAGAGAAGGAAAAAATAATGAGAAAAAAGAAGATTGTTGTGACGGGACTGGACGAAGGGGAATGTGAGAACGAGAAGAATCTGGAAGAATGGATAAAGGCAGAATTAGAGGTAGAAGTGACGGTGAAAGAGATGTATAAAGTAAGTGGAGGGAAAATGTTAGTGGCGGAACTTGGGACCTGGGGTGAAAAGCGGAAAGTTATGGAAAATAAGAGGAAACTAAGAGAAAAAAGGGAAAAGAGAGTATACATAGAAGACGATCTGACAAAGAAGGAAAGAGAAATACAGAAGGAATTAAGAGCGATAGCCAAAGAAGAGCGACAAAAAGGACGGTGGGCGAAAGTCGGTTATAAAAAGATATGGATAGACGGAAAAGGCTTTAAGTGGGATGATGAAAAGGGGGAGTTAAACACAACAAATTTTTGAATAAGAGCACAAGGAAAAGACGACAGGACAGAAAACGGAAAACGAACATGGAGAGGAATAAGGAAGAAACGGAGCAGTTAAGAATAGTATACTGGAACACAGCGGGGATAAAAAACAAAGACAATGAGTTTTGGGAATATTTGGGAAAATTTGATGTAGTGGGACTGGTAGAAACGTGGGTGGAAGAGAAGGGGTGGGAAAAATTGGAAAAAATAATGCCGAAAGAGTTTAAGTGGAAGTGTCAATTTGCAGAGAGGGTAAGCAGGAAAGGGAGAGCTAAAGGGGGGATAATAATGGGAGTGAAAAAGGGTTTGGAAGAAGAAAACAGAACCGAAGCAAAAGAAGAAAGAGGCATTATGGAAAGAACGGTGAAAATTAGACAGAAAAAATGGAGAATTATAACAATATACAGCAGAAGTATGAAAGAAACGAAGAGAATGATAGAAGAGCGAGTAAAACAGCAAGACGAGGGAACTCTGGTGATTGGGGGGGACTTTAACGCAAGAATTGGAGAAAAAGGAATACGGCTAGAAGAAGAACAAACAACAATAGAAAGAAGACCAACAAAAGACACAACAGAAAACGCCGAAGGGAGACTACTGATAAGTCTAGTAGAAGAAAGAGGGTGGGACATACTTAATGGAAACAGTATAGGAGATGAGAAAGGAGAGTACACATATATCGGACCAAGAGGGGAGACAGTTATTGACTATGTTATGGTGAATGAAGAAGCATGGGATGAAATAGGACAATTCAAGGTGGGAGAAAGAGTCGAGTCGGATCATATGCCATTGGAAGTGAAGACAAAAGGAAGAGAGAAAAATAGAAAAAGTGAGAAGGATGTTAGAAGAAAAATTGTGAAGAATATCTGGACGGAAGAAGCAATAGAAAATTATAGAACAAGACTTAGGGAGGCTAGATACGAAGAGGAAGGGATAAACGAAAAAGTGAAAGAACTGGGTGATCACGTAAAAAATGCAACAGAAAAAAAAGTGATAGAGACAAGAGTAAAGGTGGGGGCTTGGAAAAACGAGTGGTGGGATAAAGAATGCAGGGAAGGGAAGCAATCAGTAAGAAAGAAATTAAGAAATTGGAAAAGAGGAAAAGCAAGTAATGAGGATTACAAGAGAGCACGCAAGAGGTACAAATTAGTATGCAAGGAGAAGAAGCAAAAGAAATGGATGGAAGAAGAACTAAAGATGTAAGGCATAAAGACGGAAGAAGAGGTATGGAAATACATAAATAGGGAAAGAAAGAAAAAAGTAGAAAGAGTGAGTAATAGAATTACTATGGAGGAATGGAGAAAGTACTTCAGTCAGCTGCTGGGTGGTGACGAAATCAGACAGGAAAAGAAAAAGAGTCAACACAGGGTGGGAGAAATAGAAGAGATAACAAGAGAAGAATTAGAACAACAACTGAGTAAACTGAAAAAGAAAAAGGCACCGGGGAGGGACGGTATACAGAATGAATCGTGGATATATGGAACTGAAAGGGAAGCTGACAGGCTGTTGGAGATAATGAATGGAGTGTGGAAGGGAGAGGGCTTCCCACAGGAGTGGAAAGAGGGGATAATATGCCCCATATATAAGAAAGGAGAAAGGGAAACAGCAAGCAATTACAGGGGGATCACCATGCTCAATACAGCATATAAGATATATGCAATGATTGTAGAAGAGAGATTGACGAAGGAATTGAAGGAGCGAGGTGTGATACCAGACGGACAGGCGGGATTTAGGAAAGGGAGAGGGACCATGGATAATGTATACATCTTGAATCACATAGTAGGGAATGAGATAAAAAAGAAGGGCGGCAGGATGTATGCATTATTTGTGGACCTGAAGGCGGCCTTTGATAATGTAGCAAGAGAGGCACTGTGGGAATGCCTGAGAAAGAAGAGGATAAAGGAACATCTGATAGCAAAATTAGAAGAGATTTATGAAGAAACAATAAGTAGAGTGAGAGTTGGGGAAAGGGTGAGCGAAGGTTTTAATACGCATAAGGGAGTGAGACAAGGCTGCCCACTAAGCCCCAGCCTGTTTGCAGCATTTATTGGAGACATAGAGGAGATGTTCAGCAAGGCGCAGACGGGTGGGGTCGTGGTGGGCAAAGAAAAAGTGTGGTCCCTAGCCTACGCGGATGATTTGGTGGTGCTAGCGAGAGACGAGAAAGGGATGAAAGAAATGATAAGAAACATGGAGAAATATATGAGGAGGAAAAAGCTGACAGTGAATGTGGAGAAGTCCAAGATGATGGTGTTTAGAAAAGGGGGTGGCAGAAGAAGAGTAATTGAGTGGAGATGGGAGAAGGAGAAAATTAAAGAAGTAAAAGAATTTAAATACCTAGGGTACGTGTTTAATGAGAGAAATACTGAAACAGCACACGTGAGAGAGTTAGTAAAGAAAGCCAATAAAATACTAGGAGTGGTATGGGGAATAGGAGAGAGAAAACTTGGACACGACTATAGAAGGAGGGTGATGATGTTTGATAGCCTGGTGAAAAGTGTGATGATGTATGGAGCGGAAATATGGGGGTGGAGAGAGCAAGAAGGACTGGAAAGGGTGCAAGAAAAATATTTGAAATGGGTGCTAGGACTAGGTAGAGAGACCCCGGGGTATATAGTGATGGAGGAAACAAAGAGAGATGGAATAAGAATAGAAGCAGGAAAGAGAGCAATAAGTTTTGAGGAGAGGGTGATAGAGAGAGGAGAGTGCAGAATTCTGCAAGAGTGCCTCAAAGAAAAAAGAAAAGTAATAGGAAAGGGGGTGTGGAAAGAGAGGGAAGCATATCTAGAAAGAAACGGGTATGCAGGAGCGGAGATAGAAAGAATGCGAGAGAGAGGTAGAGTAATGACAGAGGAATTGGTCCAGAGAGATAGAGCTGTGCAAAGGCAAGAAAGGAGAGCAAGAATTAGGGAGTCTAGGTACAATGGGAAATATGAAAAAATAATAACGGAAGAACTGCCAAAGTACCTAGGAAGAGAAAGTAGAAAAGAGAGAGTGACAATAGCAAGATTCAGATGTGGAAATGAAGAGAGAGATAATAAATTTTGGATGGAGGTTAGGAATAGAGTATGCAGGATGTGTGGAGAAAACAAGGAGACAATAGAACACTGGCTGAACGAATGTTCAGAAATGAGAGAAAGGGACGAGGGTAGAGAAGAGGTTTTAAACGAGGATGGAAGAGGGATAGATTGGATGAAGAAAGTTGAGGAGAGAAGAAGAGCAATAGGTGGAGAGGGAAGCCGACAATCCACCCAACAACGGAATTCATCACTATAAGAAACAATATCGGTCCCAGAACAGATCCATGGGGGAACTACAGAAAACGATCTCAAGAGCTGAATTGGAATAGCAAGTTTAGGTTTTTAGTGATTTATTTAGTTTTATTAGCATACGTTTCTTTTTGTTTCTTTTTTATTTATATATATGTATTGTTTTATGTATAAAATTTTGGAATCCATTTATAAACCTGTAGAGGTAATAAATATACATAAGTAAGTAAGGTAAGTGCGAAAGGAGGGAAAAAATAGATTTTTCATTGGTTCACATAATAGTAAATACATATACTATCATCACGTTTGGATCTGGGAAACGAGAACAAAATCTAGGGCATTTTTGATTCAACCTTGATGTAAAAAAGGTCAATTGAGAAAATTACAAACTTGATTGATTTTTTCAAATTGATTCAGTATCTATATTAGTGATTCTCGATGCTAAACCATCCTCTTTATTCATAACTGACGGGATGTATGACGCGTAAATCCAGATTTTTCTGCTCTTGCACCATTGCCAGACCTCTGTTGCTAACGCATTTAAGTGGGGATATTGAATGACGCCTGTCATATTGATATAGGAATTGGAGACGTATTATCAATTCTTAAGAGAATTTTGCCGTCTGATACTTTGTTCGCGAAACATCTTAGACCAAAGGACGTTGCTAATACTTGTAGACAGTTTATGATAAATTTTCTTTCCCCTTTCGTCCAGAAACCATGAGCGTTTACGTCATTACAGTGTGCAATCTACCCGGTAAGAGATGCATCTGAAGATATCTCAAGTTTAAACTGAAGTGTTCTATTTAAGTTAGAACCTGTTGGTGTAATTATTTTCCACCAATACAGTACTTCTATTATTAGTTTATTGACATAATTTCTACTGCCGTAGTCGTTGTCACTTAAAATTAAGGCTAGTTATTTTTGCCTTTCTAGTCTTTTACAGTAGATGGATCCATATGCCACCCCTGGGCAAGCTGCCGTCTGTCAACACAAGTCTAAAATCTACTGATTTTATAATAAAAGCATATCTGACTTGGTGTTTGTGAACTTTTTTGTTGGTTTATGACAAGGCCCAATTGTTTTTCACCAAATTTGATGAATTTTTACAGGATTCATACAAATTTCCCACAATTAATAGATCATCAAGGTAAATAATTGATAAAGTACCTAGTTGTCTGTATAAACAAAAGGGCTTGTGCATAAACCAAGGGGAACGCATAAAAAACTGAAGAGCTGCCTCTTAAATTAAAATTTTTAAAGTAGGAATAATGTAGTAAATATCTTTTAGATCTATCAACCACATATATGGTCCAATAGACATCAAGTGTTTGGTGGACTTAATATCTTCCATTTTTAAAATGGATAGTATCGATAAATGTGTTTAGTTATTTTTTTTTTTTTTTAATTAATAATAAATCTGCTGGAGCCATCTGGCTTGTCAACTAAGAACAAAGTGGAAATGAATTCATTGCCTTAATTTTGACAAGGCTCAATTACATTTTTAGCTAGAGCTTATTTATTTCATGCCTACTTTTTATAATACCATTTTAAGCCCAATTTTGGTCTGTTAGTGGTTTTGTTTGATATGGATTTCTCTGGATGGTATTTTATAACCCTTCAGACAATCTAGGACAAATTTATTCTAGTTAATTTTTTACTAGTTTTGCTTAAAGTATTTTAGACTGCCTGCTGACTCATCTACTTCCTTAGGGACTGCTGGTGATTTGATGACCGACTCGGTGCTTCTGTCGTATTGTACCTCTTCCATTGAGATTTGTTTTTATTGGAATTTCCTTTTTAGAGTCAGAATGCTCTCCTGGCATTAGTTGCTTCTACGTCTTCAGTTAAAGCTATTTCTTGCTTTTGGGAAGAAATTTATCGGAATTTTATCCAGATTTTTTATTAATTTTTTTTTTCTAAAAAATTAAATTGTTTTATAATATAGACCTTTATTGTAAGTATTTTTGTAATTTTGTCTAATGGACAGTTTGTCGTATGGATAGTTTGTCATATGTTCAAGTTTTCATATAAACAGTTTGTCGTATAGACAGCTCTTTGTACATGTTATTTCTGTACAAAGACATACGTAAGTGTGAATGAATCATCACACTTCACCGCATTTTTCAAGTAAGTGCCCCGTATAGAGGCTAAATACTCTTTATGTGATACTGGTTTCATAGGGAAACTCATATATCTTTTTTATTCTACAGACAGTTTGTCGTATGGACAGTTTGTCATATAGGCAGTTTGTCGTATAAACTGTTTGTCATAGACAGTCTATCGAATGGATAATCTGTCATATAGACAGTTTTTGTACATGTTGTTTTTGTACAAGAAAAAACATATTTAAGTGTGAATGAATCACCACACTTAAGCATTTTTTAAGTAAATGTCTCGTATGGAGACTAAATACTCTTTATGTGATGCTGGTTTCATATGGAAACTCATATATCTTGCTTGTTCTACAGACAGTTTGTCGTATGGACAGTTTGTCGTATAGGCAGTTTGTCATCATGTAGACAGTTTTTGTACAAAAACAAACTTAAGTGTGAATGAACACTTAAGCATTTTTCAAGTGAATGTCTCGTATGGAGACTAAATCCTTTTTTTTTTGTGTGACTGGTTTCGTGTGGAAACTCATATATCATTGTTATACAGACAGTTTGTCGTATGGACAGTTTGTCGTATAGGCAATTTGTCATATAGACAGTTTTTGTACAAAAACATACTTAAGTGTAAATGAACACTTTTGCATTTTTTAAGTAAATGTCTCGTATGGAGACTAAATACTTAAATACAGTTTGTCACCTGGACAATTTGTCGTATAGACAGTTTTTGTACATGTTGTTTTTGTGTAAAAACATAGTTAAGTGTGAATGAATGAACACACTTAAACATTTGTTAAGTAAGTGTCTCGTATGGAGACTAAATACTTTTATTTATGTGCTATAGGTTTCTTGTGGAAACTCTAATATCTTTGTTATGCAGACAGTTTGTCGTATAAACAGTTTGTTGTATAGACAGTTTGTCGTCTGGACAATTTGTCATATTGACAGTTTTTCTACAGGTTGTTATGCAAAAACACACTTAAATGTGTTTGAATCAACACACTTAAGCATTTTTTAAGAAAATGTCTCGTATGGAGACTAAATACTTTTTTGTTATAATGTTTCGTACGGAAACTAATATATCTTTTTTGTAGAGACAGTTTGTCGTTTGGACAGTCTGTCATGTAAACAGTTTGTCATATAGACCGTTTGTCGTATGGACAGTTTGTTATATAGACAGTTTTTGTACATGTTGCTTTTGTGCAAAGAAAAATTAAAAAAACATATTTAAGTGTGAATGAATCCACACTTAATCATTTTTGAATTGTCTCGTAAGGAGGCTAAATACTTTTTATGTGATACCTGCATTTCCATTCTGATTTTTATCAGTGGTTTTCATTTTAATCTGCCAGTTTACAAATGGTGTTTTTGAGGTTATCGATCTGTTTCCCATTTTTTTTCAGTCTTCCATCCGTTTTTGGTTTCTTCCTGTTCCTGTTCCGTTTTGGGATCTCTTTTCGTGATCCTGAACATATTTTTCTCTTCTTCTTATCTCCTGACATTTAAACCTTCCATTCTTATTTAGATTTGGTAATTTTTTATACTAAGAGTACTCAGTACGTGTGAAACGTCAAACACAACGAACAAATATGACTGTACAGGTCCGGGTCGGCTAGTCCACACAAGCCTAGGCGCCAAATTTCAAACTCTAAAAAGTATGAAATGTAAGCAATGACGAGCATACTACTACAAATCATCGAGAACGAGACGTGTAGTATAATCTATCTTTTCAAGCATTGTCTTCAAAATAAAACGATCCATTTTTCGCTTTGAATATTAACCACAATGAACTTTGTTAGATGTGTTTTTGGTTATTGTATATGTACTTTAAATTGATTTTCATGCTTTCCAAATAATATAACAAAAAACTTGATTTTTTTATCCACAACACTTTTTTACCGGTATCGATTTTGTTTTACGCATAAAATATTAACAGATTCTAAAGAAAAGTTTTCTACGTAAAGCAAGTCGAGTAGTAGTAGAGAAGTTGGTTACATGGCGGAAGAGGGTTTGTAGAAGGAGTTGTAGTTGGGGGTGGACGCAAGTTTTCTGGACCACGAGAATTCAACACTGTTTTGAGATAGACCCACAGGACAAATAATTGGGGACTACTAATCCACAGCATTATACTTGTATTCTACCAACAATTAAAATTAGCCGGCAAACAGCAAGACTTTCCAAAAGTCTATGATAAATAGATTTGTGCCACAATTTGTAAATACCAATTCCATCCATTTTTTCAAGAAGTATTATTTCAAAAATAGAAAACATAAATAAATGGGCTGGGAAAATATGCGAATACAAATTTTGATCTCCTCAAATCTCTAAAACTTGAGTTTGAAATCTGCTTTCCCTTTTTTCCAACTTATCTTTGTATTCTTTTAACTTTTCTTCATTGATATTAGTCATATTCGCTTTTACTCATTGACAATGTACATAAATACTTTGTGAAGCCAAATTAATTGTTTCCTAATAGTTTTCCAAACATTTTCCTATTTGAAGTACATTTCTATGTTCACCGCAAGCTAAATTGTCGGGCTGAATGATGCAGTGAATAGGTAAAAAATATAGAATTTTAGGATCGCTGTTTAAACGCCTAGGTATTGTCACAGCCTTCCATGCGCTTAATCTACCACGATGTATGCAAGTTTATCATCAGGCAATTGCAACCTCTTCGTTGCTTCATGAAACGCTTTTCTAACACTGATACTGCGGGTTGTTTTGACATTGTTCCCTCATTTACGTCTGCAGACACGTGGCGGTCAATCCTGAATGTTCGTAGCAAATCATAAATGCCCCAAGTCTTATCGAGAGTTAAATTAAATACTGTAGGTATATTTGTTGAAATCACACATATAACTGCATCATTTTTACTAATTATACCAATAAGACGCTCCATAGTTTGTACTTCTTGGCATATAAACATGGGTACGTTTAATGTATACAGCTTTGTATTATCTGTTAATTTATATTATCTGAGGTCAGAAAGGAAAAAACAACATTGCCATTTCTGACATATCCATTTTCTATACAGACAAAATAAATTTTAACACGTTCCAAACGGTTTTTCATTTCCAATGTGGCTATTTTGCATGGCTACAAACACTGCGACATTGTATTTTTCCACCGATTCGATCATTCATCCATTGGATGGTTGCTCTTAAACAGAAAGAGCGAGAGTGTATGAGAAAGAAGTACGAGACAGTTGCTTTCTTCCTTTGCAATGATGGTTCAAATCTAATCTTGCCCCATTTATCATTTCTAATGAGAGGTTTGTTAGATTACTTTCCCCCTTAGTCACTGCCCCTCATCTTTTGTTATGGTACTATAACTACCCCTTATCATAGACATGGTACCAATAAGAGGTTGTTGAAAGTTGCTACCTCCCGTTTCATTTTCTATGATATGGTGCCAAAGATTACGTAATCCCCTATCATTGTTAGGTTTGAAATGTCTTTGTCTAAGTTTGTCTCTTTATAAAGTTGGTACATTAGTAGTCACTCGGTTTGAACTCGGTACCTCAGTTTCATAAGCCAATACTCTTAATCTAGGCTACGATGCCAACATCCAAAAGGATAATAGATCTATGATTTGAATACTTACTAGATTTTAAATCATAACAGAACTGGAACACTAATCTTATAAAGAAAACAGATCAATTTATATTTGAAACATGGCCAATATACATAGCCTTTCTTAAAGTTACAATCAATTAAGTTGGCTTTTAGAACATGCTCAGCAGGAATATTACCAATTACCGATAGTCCGATTACCAATAAACGATATTTGGTATCAGAAAGATGGTGCAAGACCTCGTGTATCCAACATGTCTACTTCAGTGTTACGAGAGTTCTTTCCTGATCGTCTGCGTGCAGAGTGTGCATTTCCCAGCGTGAGGATCAGTTAGGGCCTCCTCCCTCTGCGAATATGTCGCTTTTGGATTATTTCTTATGGGGTGATTTTAAATCAAAAGTTTATCAAAACGTACTTGAAACCCTTGAAGACTAAAAAGAAAACGTTCGATAAGGTATTGGTAAGATTTCGACAGAAATGTGCTAGCTTACAATGCGTTCATGGATGCATGGATCTCAGTCATGCATCGACGCAAACGGAGTTATCTAATTGATGCATTTCTTAACCCTTGGTGCGGTAGGTTGGGTGTAGTACACCCAGACCAGGATAAATTGGTCAATATTTTAGAGAATATATAAAGTGACGATTGTCAAGGCACAGTTGACCGCCACCCCGCGAATTATTTAGACGAGGTCAAAGGTGTCAGCGGGTGAGTTACACCCACCTTACGCTCCGTGTAACAAATGTTTAACTAGCATTTCTAGCGAACACGGTCCGCTGATAATAAATCCTTATTGGTTTCGGGAATTCGGAAATTACACAGTGGGTATTTTACGATGGGTTTTTTCTTATAATCCCGCGAACGATGCATAAATTTAGCTATGAATATTTTACTATGAGATTATAGAAACTATACCCCACGAACGATTATACCTGGAAGAAGATAAAAATACGGTCATCCCCTTAAAACAAAATAGTCAGGTTAAGACAGTCATCGTAATATGTGGTACGATGAAAATAGAATATTGAGACTTTTAGACTTTTTAGACTTTCTTGCGATTCCGATAGTGAAATCGAAATCGATGTTAGTCAAAGAAGCTGTGAAAGTGATACTGAGCAGGAAATGGATGCCGAAGGAGAAGAGTCGATGGTTGAATCGGAGGAAAACGAGAGCGAAAATAACAGAAGATATTTGTTGGGGAAGAATAGTACAAAGTGGTCTACTTTTCCGGAAAGGTCTAATGTTGGTACTAGGTCAGAAAATATTGTAAGAGAAAAGTAAGGCGTGAAAACTATTGGACGAAATGCAAAGAGAGCTGTTGTGTGTTGGAAACTGTTTTTCACAGACGTCATTTTGCAAGAAATAGTGAATGTCACGAGTCGAGCAGCAAGTCAAAATAGTTACAAAAGAAAATACGAGATGGCTGTTATAACAACATCAGAATTGGTAGCTTTTATTCGTCTGTTGTTCCTGGCTGGACGTTTCAAATCGAATAATTTAAATTTGAAAGATTTATGGAGAAGTGATAGGTGTCGAGATTTTTAAGACTACCATGACTTTGAAGAAATTTCGAATTGCTTACGATTCGACGACAAGACCACAAGAGAAGAACGAAAAAAAAATTGACAATTTGTCTGTAGTTCGTTCTGTTTTTGAGTAGTTTGTAGAATGTTGCAAGGCAACATATACCCCATCTGAGTATATGACTATTGACGAACAACTTCTATCATTTCGCGGCCGTTGCAGTTTTCGTTAAAATATTCCAAACAAATCTAGCAAATATGGCTTGAAAATATATGCTTTATTAGATGCGAAGACATTTTAAATTACCAATCTAGAAATTTACCCGGGAAAACTGCCACTGTGCACGTACGTACTCAGCAACAAAGCTTTCGATGTTCTACATAGACCTATAGCTCCAATTTCAAAGAACAGTCGCAATGTCACCTTTGATAATTGGTTTACTAGTTATCCGTTGTTGTTAGACTTGCTGAAGAAACATCGTTTGACGAGCACAGGGACTATTCGTAAAAATAAGGTGGAAATTCCAAAGAAAATGCTCGAAAAACGTAATAGAATATCTCTAAAAAACCTAACCTAACCCAGCACTTTATTTGGTTTTTAAAAGGATATTTCTTTAGCATTCCAGGTGCCAAAGAAAAATAAGGTGGTGTTGTTTATGTCAACATTACATCACGATGATACAATTGACACTACAAGTTCCAAGATAATGCCAGAAATAATTACCTTCTATAACCAGACTAAGGGTGGTGTAGATATTGTGCATCAGATGTGTGGCAATTATGATGTATCGCGAAATACGAAACGATGGCCAATGGTAATTTTGTACGCTATTTTGAATATGTCTGCTATAAACAGCCTGGTAATATATAAGGCCAATAATAACTCCTCAATATTGCGTCGAAATTTTCTCAGAGACTTGGGAATGGAATTAGTTGCAGAGCATTTACGAAATAGGAAAGAGAATCTTCATTTACCAAAGGAACTTCGTAAAAGGATCCAGGATCATGTCGGTGAATCCTCAAACGAACCACCACGAAAAGTGTCATGATCTGTCAGAAGATGTGAAATATGCCCCACTAAAAAATATCGCAAAACTAAATACACTTGCTACAAATGCAATCGTTACATATGTATGGATCATGATATTTTCGCATGTGAAGAGTGTACCAAATCTAAAGAGGAGTCTGATTAGGTACATGACATTAAAATTATTTTTAATTTGTCTTTTTTTTTTAATTTGTTTTATTAGTAAAATATTGATGATGATGATGTTGATAGATGTTTTTTGATTCCTTTAATAAATATAGAAAACCAGATAAAAACAATTATTTAACCTTTCATTTTGGTGCAATAATAAGTACTGATATTTTATAATCAATAAAATAATAATAAAAAATACATTAAACTATTAAATTAACACGAACCATTTCTGGGTTTGTGACACCCACCTTGCGCTCCATGTTACATACTTTAACCAACAAAAGGGTTAAGCATTAATTATTAATATAGGATTAGGCATTTAACTTGCAGTTTGACTTTGGATTTTACTCTACAATGTGCAACACAAAATTGGTGTCCAACGTAATTCGTTTTTTGAAAATTGCAGTTTAAAATCAGCACACTTTTTATTTGTCACCATTTATCTTAGTCGTTTGAAATATTGACTTTCATTCTAAATCTAAGCCTAATTCGATTAGCTGCTCGTGTTCCACATCGCGCAGATTATTATTCTCATGCTTAATAAATGGATTAATAACACAGCTGTACAAGAAATAAATTTGTCGTCATGCCTTGGGTTTATTTTATTATTCATCGTGTAGAAACATCATGGAAAATTTCCTTATCTCTCTTAAAATTTGCTTTTGTAACGTTGGTATTTATAATACAGATTTTGTTTTTCATTTGTTTTGTCTCAAAAAAATACGAAAATTACTCAAGAACTCTTAAACAAGTAGAAATAGTTATTTACATTGGAGTGAGGAAACCTTGATTTTACAATGCAACAGCTCGTTTGGGGAACAAGGCCGAAGAACAAGTGAGTTCCCCATTTGCTGGAGCATTGTAAAATCATTTCCGCACGAAATTTGTATCAGATTTTTTGGCCGACAATTATTATTTAAGAAACAAATAAATTTAGATTGTTTGCAATATTGGAAATTATTTAATATTTCAATGTTGGAACTCACAAACTTTGACATTTTTACTAATGCAAATTTATTAGGTGCATAATATGTTATTTTTCCATATGTCCGACGCAGAGTAAAAAAAACAAAATAACTCTTATTTTCTACATTATCGTGACAAATATTATGGTGTAAAGTAGCGTTTTCTAAATTAGATTTTATTGTCTTTTACTTAATTTATTTTGTAAGTGTCTCTGAAAGGTTAAAATTTGCTGGTCACTATACCGCATCGCGCCCGTACTTTGCAGCATTGTGTGTAAAAATCTAGTTTCGCTGGACGTGTATACGATTTCAAAACTAGCTTTACAATTTAGGAGGCCAAAAATTAAATTTCCTGTACGAAACCTTCTGATGTTCAGTATGTCAATTTGGTAATACATAACATTGAAGTCAAAACCAACTTTTTCTTTAATAATAATATACTTTATTACCAAAAGCTATACATATACAGGATTTTCTAATTAAACAGTTTATTGAGATAATGTCTTATAACTAAGATGACGCCTTGGAAAACATTTAAAGCTGCTCAGTTTCTTATAATTTTTTACTTCGGTAATTAGCATATTGTATTGAATCAATCCCCCTGCTAAGTACAGTATTAAATCTCATAAGTGTAGAAGACTTTTTTACAGCGAAATCCTCTACATTCCTTAAGTTGAAGTTAGTTTTATGTTTGACCAGTGACACCTTGCATTTAGATACTTCGGTATTTAGAGAAGATTAAGATTATTTTTAATTTTGTATAAAAGTATCATCGTATTATATTCTATTCTGACTTTAATAGGCTAATAATAAGTCCCAGGCACTGTAACATAGACCTTACATAGGTGTGTATATATTGCATTTGATTATTTTACACATACTTCTGTTTTGTATAATCTGCAGCCTTTTTATCAAATAGGCCAGAAACTTATACAAGACAGACGCACATAAATTAGCATGTAGTAGTATCAATGATTTATATAGCAATAATTTAATTTGTAAGCTGTCTTTTGCCAATCCTAATTAATAAATATGATTTTTATGACATCTTATTCTTAAATAAAGTTGCATTTTGGATGAAGTTAAGTCTATTATCAATAATGACACCTATAGATACTTGTACTCTGATACATGTTCAAGGGGAACTTTTCTATGAAGTACTTTCGAACCATTGGCAACTGCAGGCAAACTGAGCTTATTGTGTATTATCATTTATTTAGATTTATTTACATTTATACTAAGACTGTTACGCGATAAGTACTCAGTTATATTTTCAAAATAAAAATTGACTTTCTCCAGCAGTTCTTTGTGTGATCTGCAAACATTTCTATATTACAGTGTGATACAATTTGCCTTATATCATTAATGTAAAGTATAAACAGCAATGGTCCTAAGACTGTACCCTGAGGAACCCCGTATTCAACATCAATACCACTCGAAATACAGTTTCCAAATTTGACCTTTTGCTTACGATTGCTTAAGTAGGACTTATGACAATATTTGTTATTCCTATTTTAATTAGTTTTTCAAATAATATATCTCTATTTATGGTTTCCAACAGCCCTTCTAAAATCTAGATACACAGTTAAGATATATTTTCTATTATCTAGGTCATATAACCAAGTATCGCATATATTTACAATGCCGATCTCCATAGAATGTGCTTTTCTGGCCCTGATGACTAGGAATTATATATTTTTTCTGTTTTTTTAAAATAAGTTCTAATTTTAAAATGAGATGTCATGGTTTGAACCAAATTATTAATAGAATTGAAAGTAGGAAAGTAGGAAAGTCCTACTTTCAATTCTATAAGTTCTAATATTTTTTCATATCAGCAGAATTTGGAACTTTTTGCACAGGCGTCACTAGAGATGTCTTCCGCTCATCACGGAAAACGCCATATGTTAACGAATAATTGAGGACAGCTAGGAACCGGTTGCCAACGACTTCATCGGCATCCTGGAGAATTTTAGAATTTATATCGTTACTGTTACCACTACATTCTTTTATAGACTTCACTATTGAATTTAATTGGCACATAGACACTAGTTTGAATTTGGTTAGCATACTTACAGGATCCCGGTTTTTTCTCTGTCTATTTATTATCGCGTAATGCACAATATGATTTAGAGAAATCAACGAAGTGTTTCTTTTACACTATCTACGAAATAGCTGTTGAATCTCTGTGCAATGCACATAGCATCACTGTATTTGTTGCCATCAAAGTAAATTTCACACTTAGACTAGTGTTTGCAACTTCAAGTTTTTCAACATTTTTGCCGGATTGGTTTTGTTATCGCCGATGGTTCTACTGAAGTAATTTTCCTTGTCTGATCTAATTTCCTGCTGCACCAGGTTTCTCAATATCTTATAATCATTACACGCTTTATCAGATTTGGAAATAACAGCTATTAGGTACTTCTAATTCCTTAATTCAAGATTTTCATGAATATCTGAATTGAACGATTTATTGCCGAGATGTTTAGTTAGAATGGTGATTTCCTTGACAGGACACATATAATTAATTGAAGAAACCAGTGATTTGGTAAACTGTCGAGCTAGCTGATTAACATCAGATACTGAGTTATTCCAAGGAAACTTATCCAATAACATATCTTGAAGCAGTTCTTTATTGTATGTTATAATTTCTTATTTGAATTTGCTCCTTATGACTACTAATGACTCTTCTCAAATCTATTTTAATCTTAAAATGTTCACCTATTTTAGGCGTAAGAAGAACTTGATCTTTCACACATTTACAATTGTTAATTACACGTCAATCAGCGTTGAACTAGAAGAGGGTATTCTAGTTGGTGTTGTAACAATGTGATATAATCCGCTACTTCTTTCTTTAATTAGTTCTTCATATTTTTCTGTATAAAAAAAAGATTTGAGTAGGTCGAAATTAAAATCACCCACTATTATATTGATACTCTCGAACTTTAGTATCTCTTCAATGTAACCTTCATAATATCTTAGAAATGCAGCATCTTCCTTATTAGGTGGATGATATATAATAGAGATTAGGGATTTGGCGCTGCATGTGTTAATTATCGCCGATAATTTCCACAGATAATTGTCGAGACTAATAAACCTTTTCACTTCGTAAGATATATTTTTACAAATACAAAGTGAAACTCCACCAGTACGAGCGTTTTCAGTATAGCAGTGCTCCATAGAATAACCTACAAACTCTTTCTATTTATTTGAGATCCCACTGATAAGGTGTGTTTCAGTAAAGCAAACAATGCCTGGCTTTGTCTCTTGCAAGTAAAGTTGATGAACTTCAACTTTACTTTTTTATCGAGTAACACCTGACAATTAAATAATTGATAAGTTTAGAAATATTCATATATACTTTAGGATATAAAGAAACATTTATCTCTCATTGATTGCTATAGAATTGTTAAATCTTTTCTTTGTGCTTCTATTAAACGACTTATTACACCAACTTCGTGATTGGTGGGTAGTTGTTGATTGAATTTTTCGTTCACTATTAGGCAGTTTATACACGTTAGTGTGTTTATTTTACATTCAATATCGTTGTGATTTAAGTACATCTAGAGCACGTCAATTCATTTTTACATTCTTTTGAAAGATGACCGAAATTTCAACATTTGTAACATCGTATTATTCCATAGTCTTGGGTCATCTTACATCTATTCCAACCTATATTAATCTTTTGGTTCGCCAAGGCGATTGTATACGTAGCTGTTTATTTTTCTATTTTTGCGTAACTCAGGTTTTTTTTACTTCATGGGGTGTATGCAGTTAAAAAACCTGAGTTACGCCAAAACAGAATTAAGATATTTGGGATCCATGGAGAGGAAAGCAAGGAAAAAGATAAAGTTCTTTTAAATGTTTTGTTGAATTGTGGCTTGTATAGCATCCACATACTTTTTTGTCATTGTTAATCCTACCCCTGGCGAGGTCGGGTTTACTTCATTGAGAAGTACATTTTTTGTTTTCATAACGTCCTTTGTTTCAGCTATAGGGTTGAAGACAAGTATTTTGTTACCATTCATAACATTTTCACACAATTGAGGTGTTTTTAATTCCAAATACGGATATAAAAGCAAACTTTTTTATTAAATATAGATTTTGCTAATGAATTATCTCTTGCACAAAATTTATATGTATTTAAATGTTTATAATTTAAATGTTTAAAATCAAACGAACTTACCTTTAGTGAAGATAGTTTGTAATTATATGAGAGCCTCGTTCGAGGTGATTACATTGTAGTACCCCTACTTTCTTCTAGATTCAACCACAAGTTCTGAGTTCTAAAATTTTCGGGCTCCCTGTTCCCTACAGAACCGACCGGTCACACTTCAAATAGTTTAAAGCTTATTTTAATATTAAGAAATTTAGCTCGTATACATAAGACTCCTTAATCGGTTTTGGAAAATTTTACGAGAGGAAAAGGAGGGACGGGTATAATAATCTCGAACGAGACTTTCATATAATAACAATCGAACATCACTTAAGGTCAATTCGTTTGATTTTAAGTTATATTTACAGTCTCGTTCTTAGAGATTACATTTTAGATGTTTAGAGAAAATTGTCTCTATAATTCAATGTATTATAATTATTAACGTTTAAATCCTTTTATAACAGCGAGCTTAATTCCAACTGTTTTTATCCAACACCAATACATTTTCGCAAAAATCTTTGAATTTTGCCACCAACCTGCAGTGATTTTAAATATGTTTACATCTAGGACTTTTTGCTGAGTTTCAATGGACTGGTTTAAACCTTTAAAATTCAATATAAATCGTTTAGCTTCATCAGGTTTTGAAACAAGGAAGTATGGTGATAAACATTGGCATATTACAAGTTCACCTTCGACGTTATTGCTTCCATAGCTAATAATTATTCAAATTCAAACTCAATCTTTCATTTACCTATGAAAATTGTATATTGTATTAGTAAAGCTCAGAGATTGAGGAGGATAAGTATGAAAAGGAATTTCATATACCATTATGCAAATTAAAATAAATGCATCACTTGTTTTCTATTTCCATTCCTTGCAGTAAGTCTCTTATAGGCTAAGAAAGAACTGAATAAATAAATGCCCTTCTAGCTGAAGAGATCTGATAATGCAATTGTGATACAAGATTTTCCGTATCGGCAAGCTTTTTTAAGAGGTCTATACGATCAAATGGTTGTTCTTCATCATTAACATGATTTATTTCTTTATCATGAACTATTGTAATACTCTGACTCAAGGCAGAGAAGGCTGAACCAGCTAGATTTTGTTCAGCAACGAACTGTTTGTCTCTCTTAATCCTCTTTTCATTCGTATCTCTTAATACCCCAAAAAGTTGATGAGATTTCTGTATTTGACTCAGGTGCTTCGAGATAAATATTTCCACCATGTGGATGTTTGTCAATTAGACCCATATTCATATCACTGGATAAACCAATAGTCAACCAAGACCATTGTTAAGACCAAACCATTTTATTTTTATGTTAGAAACCAATTTCTTTGTTGTGTATTCTAAATTTAGGTAAATAATAATTACATCAAGATTATCTTAAACCGACCAGTAGATTCGCAACATCTGGTCGGTAGGGTAGTAGATATTTGTTTGAAAGCGTTTGGAGCTGTTTATGGCCGCTACGCATCTGAGACCATTTGTAATCCTTTGTAAATACGCTTCGCTGGATGTCTACGATCGCTAATGGTCTTTGGATGTTTGGAGATCGTAAAAAATTGAAAATACAATGCAATGTTTATGTTTAAGGTTCCTTAGAAGTATTTAAGTTTTAGGTAGTTTTAACATTAGCCATAGATATTACCACGTGCACTTCGGGTTGGAATTCTTCTTGGTTCAGTGAGGGCAGGCAAATGGGAGGTAGGATTGAGCTTTCCTTTTTGTAACAAAATCTAATCACATTCAGTTCAGTTGTAACCCTCTTGCCACAAACACACCAAGAAGATTCCAAACTCCAACAGTGCACGTCGTCACAAGTGCTAAAAATAGAGTTAAATAATAAATAAATGTTTATCGAGGCATGCAAGTTTTATTTGCCCAAACATATAATTTCCAGTGCCGATCGAATTGATTGGCACCCCTGAATTAACCGCCTTAGGTTTAATCACGCGAAAGTTTTGTCCATAGACAAACATCCACCGCGACTCAACATTTGGTCCTTCGAACCGGATATAAAACCAGTGACTTGTAAATGCTAATACGCTGGATAGAATCAACCGGACATCAACAAGAAACAGGAAACAAAGAAAACATATTGGTCCTTCGAGCGTGTGAGTAAAAATTAACTTCAAGAATTGAGTCGGAAAATAGTGAATTAGCACAATGCTTAAAATTCTATAGCATTAAGAAGAGGACGCTTAAGACGTCAATGATAAGTCTGTCGAAATATGTTGAGACAATTAGCCTTGATTCTATAGAAAATGGAATTTGGAGAACCAATAAGTATTTTAATTAATTTAAACAGGCGTTGGAGCAATTAGAAGATTTAGACCGAGACAACGGATACAAGGATACCCATTCTGAGAATGAAATGAGATTCGACACAATAACATCAAGTGCACGCAGAATTATTGAAAGGAATTCAACACAACACAATACGGCTAAGTAAGTCTGCCTCCAATTAACCTTCCAAGATTTTCTGGAAATAGAAAAGATTGGCCTTCATTCTATAATACATTCAAGATACTAATACATGAGGCATACACTCTGAATGCCATCCAAAAGTTTCATTACTTGAAGGCATCGCTAAGAGCAGGCAGTGCAATCAATTTAATTGATACTTTAAAAATATCACCGGAAGAAGATATGAAATAGCATGGGAAATGCTAAAGGAACGTTATGACAATAATGAGTAAATTCGTGAATTTTTCACACAATTGACAAAAAAACCAACTGCTAGGTGGGCTGAATTTTACTTTTAAGAAATATTTACGACAAATCCTCGAAATTAGTAAGATTCATCAGAACCACTGGACGAACGGATGGCGAGTTATTCGAAGACATGTTGGTTTATCAAATCTCTTCCAAACTTGATACACAAACAAGATGTAAGTGGAACGAATTTAGCGAAGAGACACGATCCCCAACTTAGGTTAATTTTAGATAGTTCCTGTCTAAACCATGCAACATTCTAGAAAGGAATCCTGGGAGTCATACGGAGGTCAAAGGAGAAAACTCTAGACGAAATTATCAAGGCGCACCCCATAAAGAACCAACCCATCCTAGCACGGTCCACACGTTCGTTTCAGCATCAGATGCTCAAAAGAGAAATACCAATAGCATCAAGCAATGTAACTTTTGTCCAGAATATCACTTTGTCAACAGCTGCACGACGTTCAGGTTCATGCCCCTACAAAAACGTCTAGACATAGTCATTAAGAAGGGATTATGTGTGAATTGTGTACAGAGTGGACACTGTGTGGATGAGTGTCTCTCCAAGGAAAACATCGAACTCACCAAAGAGGTCCAAGACATAAAGGTATATCTTGGGAACGCCGTCTATCTTAAGTCTCAAATGGCCGGACAATTGGAGGATGCCCGTCGTCGCGCCGAAGAATCTTTGAAGCTGGCCTTCATCAGATCGAGATCGACTTTGAGTCCGTCCGCGCTCAACTCGAGGAGGAGAGCGAGGCCCGTCTGAACCTCGAGCGCCAGCTCGACATGTCCAAGTACGAGACCGGGGTCTTGGCCCGCGCCGAGGAAGACGAGGAAATCCGCCGCAAGTACCCCATCAGAATCACCGAGCAGAAGGAACACATCGAGATCTTGCTGGTCAGGGTCAACAGCTTAGAGAAGCAGACGTCTCGTCTCCAGTCCGAGGTCGAGGTGCTCATTATCGACTTCGAAAAGGCCAACGCCACCGCCAAGGACTTGCAGAAGCGCGTCGAATAACTGCGTCGAAATGATCAATCTGGACTTCTGGACAATCTGAAGATTCTTTTGGACGAAACCTTGGCCATATATGAGCAAGAACAACGCGATCTCCGCAATAAGCAACAAGAAATCCAACGTCTCAGCCGCGAGCCCGACAAGGTTCGCGAGCCAGGGACGCTCTTGCTCGCGACAACAAGAAAATGGCTGATGATCTTCAAGACGCCCGCAACACCATCACCGAGTACACTCGCCGCATGCACGAGATGGAATTCGAGCTTCGTCGCCTTGAGAATGAACGCGAAGCCGAAGCCCGTCTCAAGGCTGAAGAACAACGCAGCCAACGTTTCTCTTCCGAATTGAACAGTATCCGCCATGAAGCCGAGAAGCGTCTCCATGAGAAGGACGAAGAAATCGAAGCAATCCGTAGGGCTACCAGCATTGAGATTGAGCAGTTGAACGCCCGCGTAGTCGAGGCCGAGACCATGTTGAAGACTAAGGTGACCCGAATCAAGAAGAAGTCGCAGGATCCAAATCACCGATTTGGAAATGTCCCTCGACTCCGCCAACAAGATCAATATCGACCTCCAGAAGACCATCAAGATACAGTCCTTACAATTGACCGAAATCACGATGATGTCCAGTGTCAGTTGCAAGTCACCATGGACCAATGGAGCGTGTCCCAAAGACGCGTCCAAGCTCTCACCGTAGAATTTAAAGAAATTTGGGGCAATTATTTCCTGCCCTAAGCTGCCCTCCGTGGCAAACAGGCCACCGAATTGCAATTAGAAGAATCCCTCTCTCGCATCAACGAGCTCACCGTTACCAACGTCTACCTCGCCTTCTCCAACAGCCAGATCGAAAAATAACTCTCCACCATCGCCGCCGATTACGACGAAATCACAAAGGTACTTCGCATTTCCGATAAACGTTACCAACGCGTCCAAGCTGAAATCAAACATACTGTTGGGATCCTGCACGAGGAACAAGAACGCGTCGCCAAGGTCGAAGCCATCAAGAAGTCGCTCGAGATCGACGTGAAGTACTTGTCCGTCTGTCTCGAGGAGGTCAAGGCCAACGCCATCGTCGGCGACAAGCGCATCATTAGCAAACTGGAGGCGCGCATTTGCGACATAGAATGCGAACTGCACGAGGCAGTGGACGAGCGAACTGGTCTTGCGCAAAAAAGAACAGCACCAAAGGTCTGTTCCCTTCCAATGGCATAGTTCAGGAATAGCAGAAACCCATTCTGTAAGCTCTGTAACAGCTACATTTGTAAGACGAGACTTTCAAGGCGGGGAGTATGTTAATACCAAACAGTTTTAATTTATTTTTATTTTAAAAACTATTTTCTTTGTTAAGTGTATTGTAATTTTAGGTAAATAATAATTACATCAAGATTATCTTAAACCGACCAGTTGATACCCAACATCTGGTCGGTAGAGTTTTTTTTTTCCTCTAACCAATGTGGGTCCAGGGGGTTTAGCTGTTAAAACACTGCGGCCCACTAGCCTATTGCATTTCCCCACATTGTTTTGTTCATGCTAATAGATCCAGTCCTTCTATTAGGTCCAGGATTCTATGTGCTATGTTTTCCACGAGAACTCTCTCAGCTGTAATATCAAGCTTGTGTCTCCTACGTGCAATTGCTTTACAGTGGAAGATTATATGGGCGGCGGTTTCGTCCTCCTCATAGCATAACCTGTATAAAGGTTCATCCTTCCAGATACCCATTTTATGTAGCTGTTCTCGTAGAGGGCAGTGTATTGTAAGTAGGTCTACCACAATTGCGATCTGCTTCCTTGACAGTTGCAGGATTTCAGCAGTTAGAGTTTCTGATGGTTTAGCTACCATTCGTTTGCTGTGTGTCAGACCATTCAAATTGACCCACTGTAGACGATGCTTAGTTGCTACCCATTTACAGATTTTATTTCGGATCGTGGTCTTTGTAATGTAGAGTCTGCTTTCAGCAATGATGTTTGGTCGGTAGAGTAGTAGATATTTGTTTGAATGCGTTTGGAGCTGTTTATGGCCGCTACGCATCTAAAAGACCATTTGTAATCCCTTGTAAATTCGCTTTGGCGGGTGTTTACGATCGTTAATGGTTTTTGGATGCTTGGTGGTCGTAAACACTTGAAAATACAATGCAATGTTTATGTTTAAAGTTCCTCAGAATAAGTATTTAAATTTTGGGTAGTTTTAAGATTAGCCATAGAAATTACCACGTGCACTTCGAGTTGGAATTCTTCTTGGTTCACTGCGGGCAGACAAACGGGAGGTGGGATTGAGTATTCCTGTTTGTAACAATATCTAATCATACTCAGTTCAGTTGTAACCCTCTTGCCACAAACACACCAAGAAGATTCCAAACTCCAACAGTGCACGTCGTCACAAGTGCTAAAAAATAGAGTTAAATAATAAATACATGTTTATTGAGGCGTGTAAGTTTTATTTTCCCAAACATATAATTTCCAGTGCCGATCGAAACTATTGGCAACCATGAATTAACCGCCTTAGGTTTAATCACGCGAACGTTTCTACACTAATTCTACACGAACTAATTCTACATCATCATCTTATTTGTTACAATTGGTTTCCTCTTCTTTAGCACCTTCTTTGTCCTGACCCTCATGCTGTATGAAAACAGGCCTCTGAAGTGCCTCCTGGTTATTTTCATGGGATTGTTTTGTTAGTCAATATCTATGTTTACTTTGTGGCAGTTTTGAACATCATCTACAAATAAAAAGGATATTTTTCCCTGATAATGCCAGATGAAGGTTCATAGCACTAGTAATTAGTGACTCCTACGTCTAAAAGTCACTAACCCAGTACGCCCATCAAGACTCACACAAATTGAGTACACGAAATGTCTTGTAAATGTATATAAAATGTGTCATTTATCCTTTAAAATAAAAAGGACTTTTTTCCCTGATATTGCGAAATGAAGATTCACAGCACTAGAAGTTATTGCCTACTACATGCAAAAGGCCCTAGTCTGATACGCTCATCAAGACTCACACAAGCTGAGTACATGATGTCGTGTAATTTAATATTATATGAGATATCTTTCAAGCTTTTAACCTTAAATACCTGTAATATTTGTTGATTTGTTTATTTTATCGGCTAAGCCTTCAAGAATTTTTCAAATCTCCGCAGTATCTTATTAGTTTTCTCCTCTTCTGTCTCCCATTTTTTACTCATAGCCATTTACGTTACGAATTTGATGTGTTTGTTTCACTAATCTTAAAACTAATAATTTATTTTTCTGTTAAAACGTGGTTAAACACTCTCAAAAACATATGGTTTCGTCTAGCGCAGAAAACGTTATGAAGTGTGACCGGTGGGTAATGAAGGGAGCAGGGAGCCCGAAAAACTCTGAACTTGTGGTTGATTCTAGTAGAAAGTAGAGGTATTACAATGTAATCTCGAGGAACGAGAATCGTAATATAATTTATATCGATTTGTATAATCCACAGATTTTCTAATCAATTCTGTTCCTTCACTTGACAGTATTTATCAAATGCATGAGAAAGTGTTGTTAGATATTTGCTAATAACATTATTTAGTTTTCCAAATTCACATCTGTTGAGGTAACGAACTCTTAAGTTGTGGAACATTTTAAAAATTGTTTTCTTGTACTAGCTTGTAGATATTGCAGCTTTATTCGTAAAACACATTACACATCACGTAATACAAATTGATTCAAGTCAAAGTAGTGGATTTAAAAAAAAAAACTTTTTTATGAACCATTAAATATTTATAACGAACTACTAGAGGCTTGCGTACCACTGCTTGAGAAGCACCGACATAGGTAACTAATATAGACTGTAAATTAAATTAAAAGTAATTAATATACAGACTCCAATTTAATATAATATTGGGTAGGTATATTACCAATTAAACGAAAAACAATGTTTTTATTAACGTTTATTTATGAACATAGTTAATGAAACAGTTTTCCTAATTTTAAATTAATTTTATTATAGGCATATTCTAATAATTAATTTTCAATTACACATGTATTAATTACATATTATTAGGTGTTTGCGTTTTAGAAGTGATTGTTTAATGAAAAGTATATTTTTGTCGTGTAGATTGGATTCTTTTTAATTTAATGCATTACGCTACTTGATGCATAATGAAAAATTAATATTCGGCAAACAAGCTTTAATTAAAAAGTGAATATTGAATCAAAGAAGAAATTTTCTTCCTGCCGCAGGCGATATTTTATTATTCACTTTCAAATTTCTTTCCTACAGTTTGATTGGTTCAATATAAAAAAACAAATTATATTTTTTATAACGTTATTATAAGGCTTCTATTTACACGCGCTACCTTACAAATATAATTATATCTAGAAATTCAATTTAAAATGTTTAAAGCAGCACCAATTTATGTATGTATTAAATGTGCTCGGGGATTATAAAACTTTTAATTAAATAAATTAAATGTTTGTAAGTAGAATAGTTCTAATTATTTGAAAAGAATTGTTTAAAATGTTATTAAAAAATGTTAAAGAATTCTTGAACGTTGTTTGATATAGGAAGGTATAGGCATTCCTTTGGAATAGAAAAGTTGTTGCTGTAGAAACCATACAGACAGACACATACGGTGTATTAAATTGGCATTGCTCTTTCGCTGTGTTCCAATTGAAAGTTTCTTGTTTCAGTTCCGTGCCCGGAATGCAGCGTAAGCAATCAAAAGAGCAGGACCCGAGTGCTCGGTGAGTTCAGGCAACTCTCGGTATCAACTTCACTCCGGAGCCGATCGGTTTCCCCTCTATATGTTGTTGAATAGCGAGAATTGAACGGTCTCGCGTTTCATTCTATTTGCCCAGTTTGTGGCATAAACCCGCAGAATCACGATATCAAGTTTCTTGAAAGGATCGCCGGCATTGTGAGACTACATAAAATAAGCAGGAAAAGAAACGGTCCGTGTTATCCAGGCGAAGCCATTCCTATAACTATTTATTATAAGATCGCGCAAATCTTTTTTCTTCCTCGTAAATAATATACCTCTAAATATAATAAAAATCAACTGCACCATTGTATTGCATTAATTGTTGCAGTTTGTCTACCAGCTATCAAAATTCATCAATACAAATACCGTAAAATACATTTTAAAGAATCTTATATACAAGTGCTATTATTACGTTTTAGGCAAGAGAATAATTTGTTACCAAAAAAGAAAGAATGGTAATTGCCAGCCGCACTATCGGTTTTTCATAATTCGTTGCGAGTCGGCGAGTAATCTGCGACTTTATAGCAAACGCAAAGAAACAAAACGAGTGGCAAAAGTCGCAGCCGGCGCTGTATAGCCAAGATGCGCTTCGTATTCGGTTTTATCTCTCTGCATTTCATAATGTGCATAGAAGTAATTCAATCCCGGATTTAAGCTAACTAGCAGAAAATCTCTCTCTGCTGTTGCCGCGACGGCCGTTTCATAAAGTTACAACACTTTTCTTTAACAAGGAAAAGATAACCAACATCAGATAATTCCAACAGGAACTTAATTAACATTCTTTTTATCCCTCAGCTCGTACAAATTTTATTTATTTCTGCCAAAAACAAAATCAATAAATGGAACAGTCTTTAAGAAAGATTTGCGCAAACCAACAAAAATATTTTGTAGATAATATATGGAAAACAACGCAGTTTATTTGACCGTTATGGATTGTAAAAATTAGGGGTGGAGAAATAATTAATTTCATTAAAAGTTTTTGATTTATTCTTTAAGTTTGAAGTTCAATTTTAAAAGAGCTGTATTAGATATTTCTGCACTGACCCATTTCAGGAAATGGGACGTCTGCTGTACTTGCAATAAAATGTTATTTGCTTATCAAAGTTGCTTTCAAAAATTCATTATAGGCAATAATCCCCGCTTCCTTGAAAGCAATATTCATGAAAATCCAACAAGCATTTTAGATCATTACCACAACAAAAAATGTAATATATAGGAAATTGAAAAATAATCTAATAAATACGAATGTTGATAAATTATGAAACTGATTGCAAACTATATTTATTTATTTTCTTATAATCTATATAACAGATAAATTTAATTTAAGGTGAAAATTTAAATAAATCCTCTTACATTCTTAATAAATTCGAAACTCTTATGAATATTTCATATTTACCAAAAACCTCTCGGCATCGGCATATATCGACATCTTACCATTATTAAAATACTAAAAGGGAAATAGGGTAAAAGAAAACTACTTGAATTACTCGAAAACCATGAATTGAACGCATATAAATTCGAATTGCGAAGGCGCTGGCTTCCGGAATTAGATTACCCGTTATGAATAGCAGTTTTCCTTTTTTGGAAAAAATTAAAATTTGTGTTGTGCAGAGCTTGTAAATGTGGAATAATTTTTCGGTTTTCAATGGACGAACTGTTTAAGATTCAGGATCCGTTGGTCGTTCTTTTTTTGAAAAGGGGTTCAGATTTATATTTAAAAAAAAAACAGAAAATCCACCGGAAGCCTGGTGTTTATAAAATCGTGGCCGTCGTGGATGCGATTTAAAAAGTGGATTATGTTTGGTGTCGTTGTGTGCGACTACACTCGGTGACGGGTTCGTTATTATGGATAATTTATTTATTGGAAATTATAGAAATTTCTCGGCTTAAAAATGAGTTACTGCTAAGTGTGTAATAAATTTCGCTATTAAAGGATTTTATCACGCTTTAGTTTCCCATTCGTAATGCACATACTCACTGCAGAATCAATTTGACCTAAACTTCTCCAACAACTTCTAAAGCTCTGGCTAATTTATCGATGCAATACCCCTGAGGCATCACAATTTAAATATCAAAAGATGGTAATCTTTTAATACCTTTCCCAAATTTTCATAACAAGCTATATATCAATATATATATTTCAAATATTGTACCCCGAAAAGCAACAATTATTTTTAGTTTTGGCTACAGATAATCGGATATAAACATTATTCTAATTTGGAATTTCTAATAATAAAATAAAACTTTATTTGGCAGTTTTTCAAAATTAAAAATGTATTGCATGAATATGTATTAGGGCTATTGATATAATATTGCTTCCAGCAAGTTAGCAAATATTAGTAAAATTATATATTTATAAAATATAAAAATATAAAATGATATCACAAACCTTTACTTGGATAGACAAGTATACATTCGATATACTAATAATTTGGTATATCTAACCAATTGTTAGATAAGGATATATCTCGTTAAAAGAATGATATAATTTAACTATTATTTTAAGTCGTCGGACATCGAAATTACAAAATTGCATTATTGTTAGATTAGTCTAGAAAAAGGGTCGGCAACCATTTCTCTGTGTTGTTGCCACTCTGCACCTATGATTTTAACCAGAAAGTATATGTGCATCACATTATGTAATGCGGTATGTTTTGCTATAACTTACGACCAGAAGCCCTGTATGCCATGAAGTGTCTTCCCTTAAAAGGAAGGGGTCTGGTAGAGAAATTGGAAGTCAGTGAAAGGAGAATCCTCATGAAGATCCTAGGCCTGGTAAAGGAAAATGGGAAATTCCGATGGCGACATAAGTCTGAGCTCTAAGAACATATTTAGAGGCTCACTGTGCAAGGAAAAGAAGGGTAGCTTCCTATGGCCACGATGCAAGATTGCCTCCAAACCGAATAACCAGCCGTCTGTACACCTTCTGTGAAGGCTCGTACCACTTGGCTGACAGAAACCGAGAATCACACTAAAGAACTGGGAATAACACATCTTTAAAACAGACAGTCTTTGAGACGTACCCTGGAGGAAGTCCGTGAATTTTAGGAAAAACCCCGAAAGAATGAAACCCCCTGGACAGAAGAGAGAAAGGAGTTACACCGGCAGAAGATGCGACATTATTGGGCAAAGATCCAAGCCTAAAAGATGAACAAGCGTTTTGAAATGTAGGCCTATTCGCAACAAGAAGAAGGAATAGAAGAAGAAAATAAATTATTAATGTAATATTATCATGAGTTGCTCCCACTGGATCCCTCAATTGTTTGAAGGGTCTATTTTATACAGCTCATGCGGTTAGGTTCGTCTAAGTCGTTTTATGTCATTCTGTACGTTTTGGAGGATGGCTGCTTCCCCATTGAATTGGTGATAGAGTAAAGTGACCTCATTTTCATTAAGACAAAGCGGGACAAACGGGATGAAATGAGAATTATAATTTAGTTATGAAAGCAGACCAATAATTCAAAGAAATATATTTTATCTGCTCACACACCAAAATGAACATATTAATTCATTATTGTATGTGAAGGATGCCATTATTATAATCGTGTGTAAAAGTAAACAAGTCGTGCGTAAAAGTCCAATGTAAATCAAATGGATTTTTCATTATTAAACGATTTCTGTTTGTGGTTACTATAGCAACAAACTGCGTCACTAAACAAAAAATAGACGTAGTGAAATAGTTATTTACATTATAGTGCGGAAATATTGATTTTACAATGCAACAGTTCGTTTGGGCAACGAGCCCGAAGGGCCATTTGCTGGAGCATTGTAAAATCATTTCCGCACGAAATTTGTATAAGATTTTTTGGCCGACAATTATTATTTAAGAAACAAATAGATTTAGATTAATTACAATATTGGAAATTATTTAATTTTTTTAATGTTGGTACTCACAAATTTTTACCAATTCAAATTTATTAGTTTGGTTATGTCATTTTTCCAAATGTCAGACGCACAGTAAAATTTAAAAAATCACTCTTATTTTCTACAGTATCGTGACAAATGTGGTGTAAAGTAGCGTTATTTTATTGTCTTATACTCACTTTTTTTATACTATCTTAATTTATTTTGTGTGTCCCTGAAAGGTTAAAATTTACTGGTCACTTTACCGCATCGCAGTCGTACTTTGCAACATTGTACGTAAAAATCTAGTTTCGCTGGACGTATACACGATGTCAAAGCTAGCTATACAATTCAGGAGGCCAAAAATAATTTTTCTGGCTTTCTTTTATAATAACCGTTTGGAATATCTTGAAGAATGGGCAGTTCAATTTGAGGATATTAAAAAATATCATAAGATCTTATGGGAATATGTGGACAAATCTTACTACTATTTTATATATTACAGTACATTTAAAATAAGAAATGCAGTTATTTTCTAAAAAGCGGGACATTTATAGAAATCGGCGGGACGCGGGAGTGGGAGTGATAAAAATCGGGACTGTCCCGCCAAAATCGGGACGTGTGGTCACTTTATGCTAGAGTCGTATTTCGTGCGAGATAGCATACTTTGGAATGATGGTATAGACTGTTTCTACACCGAGTTCACTTTGTAAGTTGCTGTCGTGCAAGAACACAATATCAACAAATCAAGACAATATGTTTTGTACCACTGCCAATGCCCCGTGGTATGTGCATTGGCAGTGGTACAAAACATTTTGTCTTGATAGCGTTGGCTTTTGTTTATGTTGTGTTTTTTAGTACATCCCCATAATTGAATACCATTTGTCCAGATTGGACGCAAAACCTGTTTGCTAAGGATTAAGTTGTTGTGCATTGTTAGTTCTAGGATTCAATGTCCTATAATTCAATGCAACTTCCGTGAATTCAATTGAAGTTCCACTTATATTTTCTTGATGTGCTCGTTCGGAGTTTTGCGTCAAGCGTCATGTCCAGGTATTTTGGGATGTTAGCAGCTTAGCTAGCTATGCCATTAATAATGAGGAGTCTGTTTTCAATATTTTTATTGGTAAAGTTTATGTATTATATGTTTATAATTATAAGTTTATACATATTATATAATAAGCTTAGTTTCAAGAAATGCAAAAAGAGAACATATAAAACAATAATAAAACCAGTAGTAACATATGCAAGCGAAACGTTCTAAAAGTTCTAAAACAAGCAGACGAAAAAAAACCTGTGTATCTTTGAAAGTAAAATATTAAGACGAGTATACGAACCAGTGCAAGAAGAAGGGGAATGGAGGATATGAATGAATCACGAGTTAAGAAACCTATATGAGGACCCAAATATAGTTGCCACAGTGAAGTCCCAACGATTGAATTGACACGTAATAAGAATGCAAAATAATTGCGGTCCAAAAATGGCATTTGACAAAAACCAGAGGGGACGCGAAAGCGAGGCCGACCCAGAAAAAGATGGAGCAATGATGTGGAAAACGACCTAAGAGAAATGAAAATAAGAAGTAATTGAGCGGGCCAAGGTTCTACGTGGACCGTAGTGCTGACAGAAGAAATTTATGAATGTAGACTTTGCTTTATTAAGTTCGATTCGCTATTTACAAGTCCAGGTGGTCACATTATTTACTGCTAGTTTCAGTGTTTCTAATGATTGCTGTACAGTTTTTTCAGTGGCCATCACTGCAGTGTCATCCGCAAAGGAAGCAGTTATCGTGTAATCAGTATTAGGTGTGTCATTAGTATAAAGCAGCTATATCACCCTTTCCACTACACTTCCCTGAGGACACCAGCATTGATATTCCTAGGACCGGAGAATGCGCCCTCATATAAAATGCGAAATTTATTTCAAATAGGTATGATCTTAGTAGTTTGTAGTACGGGTCAGGCAGGGGTCAAACGCTTGTGCGACGTCGAAGAACACAGTAGAACAAACGTTTTTCTCGTCAAGCGATTTTTGGATGACGTTGATAATTCTGGAAACTTGGTCAATTGTTGAGTGGTTGGTTCGAAATCCAAACTGATGGGCAATCACCAGCTCACATTTGGTTATTATTAGCTTCAAACGTTTCATTATCAGTTTCTCAAGGAGTTTGGACATGATCGGAAGTAATGCTAATGCAATTGTCCGATACGTCAACGTCGCCGATACAACATCGCTGTAATTTTTGCCAGCTTTTGGTAGCACAATTAATTCCGAGACCTTCCATGCGGTGGGTATGTGCTTTAGACGAATTGCGGCATTGAATAAATTAGTGAGCTTGTCCTAGGCTTTTCTCTATAATTTCTTCAGCCGAATCCGTGTGCTTTCTTTGCATTTAGATTTGTGCGAATTTCTTTGGCTACTCCTTTGGGTGTTACTAGCGGAATTGTATTTTCGTAGTTGTTTGTTGGAGTTGGTGTAGTATTGGGAGTCCATCCGATTCCGGGTTGGGGAGGAATCTGCTTTTAAAATGCCCTGCAATAGTTTCTACTTTGTCACTGCTGTTACAAGCCCACTTGCCGCTTGGTTTGCGTATCGGAGGTATTTGAGTAAGTGGTCGCTTCAGGTGCTTTGTTGCCTCTCAATAGAGAATGCTCTGTGGTATTGTCAACGGTTAGTCCCGAGTGGAAGTTTTTGATAGAGTTGTTTTTATGTATTTTAATCTCTCTCGTCAATTGTTGCGTTATTATATTAAGGTTGATTTTGCCTTGCGGTGCTGTTTGATGCCAGCGTGTTCTAAGTCTGCGTTTTCAGGTGATCGGGTCTTTTATTTCTTTAGAAAATTGAGACCCTACAGTTTTCGCTTTATGGTAGACATCCTTTTCTAAGCTGCATCTTGAATAGCCGTGGTGAATTGATGCACTTGAAATAAAAAAGGAAATTCCAGATTTCTCCAACCTTCTCATAAAATACTTATACAACTGACAATTCATATCCAGAGTCATCTAAGAAGTATCTGTAATATATCCGATCAATTCAAGATATTCTCAAAAGGCAGTGTCTCACACATAACCATAGAAACATTTCAAGACTATACAGCTGTACTAACTAATCACTCAGACCTGAGCTCAAACTCAATCGGTAGAATAGAATTACCAAAAGAAAGAACGAGAAAAGAAAGAGAAAACATATTGATCTCAGATAATCATAACTCAATACACTATGCAACAAAATATTTACGTGATCTGTTAGAAAAGTATCCGACCTTTAGCTGGTAAAAAAAAACTGGCATACCTGGAGCGTTGGAAACCTAATTACCCTCAAAGTAGTCTCCTTTGGACTCCACACACTTCTCCCAGCGGTGCCGCCATTATTGGCAGCATTTCGAAAAAGCCTCTTTCGGTATCATCTTTAACTCTGCTGTCGTTGCAGTCATAATGTCCTATATTGTCTGAAATCGCGTTCCTTTCAATGACCTCTTGACTTTGGGGATTAGCCAGAAGTCGCAGGGGGCCATATCAGGAGAGTAAGAAGCCTGTCGAAACAGAGGAGTCTGGTTTCTCGCTGAAAAATTGTAAACCAAGTGCGAAGAATGTGCTGGAACATTGCCGCTGGAGCAATGTGCTGGAGCATGGTGGACTCGCCAATTTACTGATGACGTAAATTGATGACAATTTACTGATGACGCGTACGATTTACGCGACGTCGCCAATTTACACAACTCCAGTAATACGCCAGTAATCGAACATCTTGGAAAAATGTGTAGCAAAAATTTAAAAATCAATTTACAACACTACCTGATATGCAACAAATCAAAAGATCCAAGAGGACCCTCGAATGAACCCAGTAAGGAGAGAAATCCAAGAAAGACCCAAAAATCACCAAGAAAAATTAGAATCTCATGGAAATACACTACTAAATAAGCTACCACAACACCATGTCCTCAGCAAACTCAAGAAGCGTTGGCCAACCGGCCCATAACAGTTTGAAGAGGTCCTCGAAGAATGTATGCGCCATCAACCCAATCCAAAGGATATAATTATAGATTATGCAATAGAAAATGTTCCCTTGTTCTGATAGCCGAATAAATGAATATTAAAAACCTTGTGCGGTGCAGACCGCTTTACTTATTCTTTCAATAGACCGGGAATTTGTGACAGATTTTCAGACGTAATTTCCTACAGTTTGCTTCTTAGAGTATTACAAATTAAGCACTTTTATACGATGTCTAACGGGCTGTCGCCTCTAATTGCAAAATTAAATTCAAATAAAAACCTACAGACAAAATCATTGGCATACCCTTCGGGTGAGTCTATAGGGTCACCTCGGACAGGTTTATCTGTATTTAAAAAAGTTAAATTTGTATGTTATGTTTATGCTATTCGAGAACAAAAAAACAAATGGCTCACCCTTTGTGCATGTCCAAGTGCACCTCGCATTAAAAGCATCTAGTAATTTCTTCCAAAAAATTATTAATGATACCGTATGTTGTATATGAAATTGGCATAGTGCTTCGGATAGTAAGAAGTGTAGTCATACGCGATAGAAGTTGCAAAATCGTTAATGAAATTTCCATGTGTTTACAAAGTATGCCCTTTTGTTTTTCATTCCATTCAGATGTATTTTGGTGGTACACTAAGTGGCATACTGGTTGGTTAGGTCCAAGGCGGTCGAACCATAAATAATTTCAAGCACGACAATGGCTAGGGCGAACTAATCGACTTATTTTTTATGATTGCATACAGTATGCCTCTCGGTTTTTAAGTCAATCTGGTAATATCTAAGCTAAATCATAAACGGCATACTGATTCAAAAGCTTCATGGTTTCCAAAAAAATAGAATTTTCTTTGCGGATAGAAAAATATCTTGGAATGGGTCTTGCCTTCTACCTTGCCTCCGAATTTGTATTGTTCGCACTATTTATTTTGATTCCGATTTAAACTATTGGAAACTTCACAAGACATCCGGAATAGTTTGGCATGTAAGTAGAACATCCTCGAAACTACAATTGTTTTTAATATCCTCCACTTTTTGGCTATAACTCGGAATCTAAGCGAGTTATCGCAAAATATGGAGAAACCTTTCTTGTGTTGAATTGAATTTTCTACTTAAAAGGTGTCCTTCCATTTTTTTTGATTACGCATAGATCCAAAGATATAAGCGTAGAAACTTTTCTTTGCCATAATATTAAAAAAATCCCTTGTCACCGGTCAATCCATATTTATGGCTTCCGCTTCTAAAATCGACTGAAAGTGTTGCATATATAAGCACAATGAGACTAATATATGAAGCCTTTTACACTTGTTGAAATGCTTTCCCAAAAGATAACTCAAAACTGACCCACTTCTACAATTTTTGCAATCCTCCAATCCGTCATTCCAATTTTTGCAATCCTCGCCACACTCATCGGCAATTTGTAAAGCCCTACGCATAGTTTTTAGGACAACATTCTTATCAGTGGGGCATTAATTGAACGGCGCCATGTAAGCAATGCGTTGCTTCGTGCTGCAATCGGGTATAATTTGGGAATTTAAACCGTCCTACATTGGAACTCTTACGCCTATTACATAAGAGATCCATGCAATTTCGATGATTTTATTTTTACTAGGATAGCTTTTTCTTATCCATGACTGAATAATCAGTACGAAAGCATCGGTGGCTGCTACAATACTGGCCAGCCCTTGGTTTTATGGTAGGTGCTACCAGTGTCTTATTAATTTGGGGCCACAAGAACAAGAACAAAGATTAGACCTAAACCAGAGAACGACGAAACATGGGGAGATGCCTTCCAAATCTGCAGGAAAAGGCTGAAGGTCAAACAACCAAATGTCAACATGCCTATGAAGGAAATCAAACTCATAGTCAACGCAACCAACAGTAGAACAGGTACCGCTGTTCACGGAAAAATAACTAATAAACGCAGAAAAGAAGAAGAAACACAAAAAAGCGGATGCGTAAAGGAAAAGCCCCAGGTCCGGACGGAATACCTACTGAAACAATGAAACTCTCCGTTGAGCAAGAACCGCAGTCCTTGCTTGAAACTGTCTAAATAGATGGAAACGGGCGAAACTGCTGCTACTTCAAAAAAAAGATAAACCAATAGGGGTAGCCTACATCATACAGGCCATTATGACAGTTAGATACTTTGGGGAAGCTCTTAGAACACCTAATATTGCATAGGCTGAAAACAGATATTGTATCGGGAGCTGGATTGTCGAGTAACCAATACGGCTTCAGAGAAGGCAGATCCACCAACCATGCTATAGAAGAAATGCTATAGAAAATTCTATAGAAACCATTCTATATTGCATTAATAACACTGGACGTACGAAATGCTTTTAACACAGCCGATTGGAAACTCATTATCGATGATCTAATAGCAAAAAATATAGCTCCCAATCTGCTAAGAATTATTCAAAGCTAGTTCAGCAGTAGAACGATCATTTTGGAAACAAATGACGAAACCAAGGAAATAATAGTTAGTAAATATGTTCCACAGGGATCGGTTATGGGCCCCAGTCTGTGGAACATACTTTATGATGGATTCCTCAGATTAAAACTTCCGGAGGGAGCTGGACTAATAGGTTTTGCGGACGATTATTTATTGTAATAACAGCAAGTTAGAACAGACGGTGATGCTAACTGCAAACCAAGCAATATCCCAAATTAACTGTTGGATGCAATTATAAAAATTAAAGCTGGCACCAGAGAACAGAAGCGGTCCTACTAATAGGGCTGAGGAAGCTTGCGCCCATAACTTTCCAAATAAACAACGTTATCATCGCCCCAAAGTGTCGTTAAAATACCTAGGTATTATCATAGACAAGAGGCTCTCCTTCATTCCCCATCTTAACTAAGCCGCAGGAAAAGGTATGAGAGCAGTGGCAGCAATGGAAAAACTTACCGATCACTCAAACTCTCGATAGTCCAGAGAAAACTAGCACTATGGATTTGCTGCGCATATAAAACAGTGTTTTGAAACGCTGCCCTATTAATTGCTGGTATACCATCTCTTGAGTTAGTGGCCAAAGAGAGAAAGGACCTATATGAAGCAGGCTTTAGCAAAAATTCCAGGAAAATTGCTAGAAATAATCTGTACGATGAATGGCAGAGAAACTGGTGGGCGTCAGATAAAGGGCAATGGACGAGGCTGCTAATACCGAAAATATTTCCGTGGATAAGCAGAAAACCCGGAGAAATTGATTACCATCTAACCCAATTTCTTACTGGGCATGGCGGCTATAAAGATTATTAACAGCAAATACGAAGATCCCCTGATAATCTGTGTGAATATTGCTGTGAAGAAGACTCAGTTACCCACACAATATTTGAATGCTGTAGATGGACCACAGAAAGGGAACTCCAAAAATCAAATATGGACAAAAGTTTCGAACACAGAAGTGTTATAGACTACATGTTAAAGAGCAAGGAAAACTGGGACATGATACACATACTTGTCAAGTGCATCATCAGTACAAACGAAGAAGACGAGAAAAAAATACCTAAACAAGGGGGAATAGGACGGGATGCACCGTAAATTTTTTTAACATGCTTCTCTTCATACGATAATCTCGCACAACAGGTATGCCATTTTATTTTAACGAACTTAGTGAATAATTTGAAGTATAAGCATAAAGACATACTGATAAAAAGATGGTAAATTTTTCCTTAATTTCGCCACAATTTTTTAAGAATTAGAGGAAGTAAAACTAGCACAACTCGTATGCCATTTAAGATTTCACTTCATTATATCATGATTACATCAACGGCGGAAAGGCCACGATGGAAGAATATTTCAAGAAGAACAATACCAGTTTATTCCACAAATCCTTCAAGAACAAAATAAATGGTTACGTAGCACCCAGCCTCAATTTCAACAGAAGAGAAGCTTGGGCTCTTAATAACCAAGACAATTGTGATATCCTTGCCAATTAGGCTAGTGGCACTCATACTCATACCCATTGCATAAAAAAGAACCAAAAACAGACGTAAGCAACTATCGAGGTTTCTCTGTTACCTGTTACTTAACAAATCTTTTCTAAAATACTACTAAATAGGCTGGAACCTCAATTTGATTAAAAACTGGGAAAATACCAAGGATTCTTCAGGAGAGAATGCTCTTGTCTAGAACAAAAATTGAACTTGAAAATAATCATCAAATATTATACCACACTATATAAAGACATCTTCATACCTTTTGTTGACTTTAAAAAGGCTTCAAATGACTTAGTAGATAGAGAAACACTAGTCGAGGTACTGAGAGAATATGAAGTTGATCAAAAAATATAAAACCTGACCAAATTAACACTCACAAACACTATATCAAAAGCAAAATTTCATGGAGAGATCGGCATAGCATTTCATGTGAGGACGGAACTAAGACATTACATTTAACCTGATGGCCTTTATCCGATGTTTTTTAATGTGTCTTTGCTGCTGTTTAATGTAAATGAAGACATTATGGCAAGATACCGACTCTGGTGCTATAAGTGGATCGAAGAACAAAAACTTCAATTCCAAATGCCTGGTCTTTGCAGGCGAAACTAAAACGAGACTGAACAAGAAGCTGTAACACAAATCAATGAGCTCAAGGAAATTGCAGAGAAAGCTGTACTCCAAATTTCCATCCAGAAAACAGAAATAATGACGACCCAGAAAATTTATACGAAGTCTCACTGTTTTTTTAGAGACGAAATATAGAAATACCTTGGAGAGATTATCAGCAACAATGGATTCGATAAACCTTCAATTTAAAATAAAAGAATGAAACTGGAGAATCTAAATTTCATTCCTAAAAACATCTACAACAAAAAGAACTTGTCTATCAATGCAAAAATAAATCACTATAATGCTGTGGTAAAGCCAGTGATACTGTATGGAATGGAAACTGCAACCGTAACAAGACTGGAAAAGCTTCTTAAAATCGAGAGGAGAATATTACGAAGAATGGTCCAAGAATAGTAAATGGAAACTACAGATTGAGGCCAAACAAGAAAATTTATGAGCAGCTAGAAGATTTAGGAACAACTATAAGGAAGAGACGACTTTGGCTGTACGGCTACATGTTTAGAATGAATCCTCAAAGAACAAATAAATAATTCTTCGACAAATTATATAACCTGAAAAGCTAAAGTGGTTATGCCAAGCAGATGAAGGAAGAATTAAGAAGACTTGGAATCACAGATGAAGACTGCGAAGATAGAGACGGATAGAAAACGAGTCAACGGCAGTAAAGAAACGTGGGAATAGCAATTCGACGGAGAGACGAATACAACAATTGGAGAGAATGAAGGCTTTTTGGAGGAGGAAGGAAAGTTATAAGAGCGGTAAGAGTGAGAACTAAATAGTGATATCTGCGTGGTACTTAGACGGCCGGCTCGCGAAGAAAAAAAAGCGGAACATTATTAAGAAAAAATTACTAGATGGATGGATTGGACATGCGTAAACGGTAAGCCATACATTTTTTAGCTCACATAAAGCAGAGCTGAATGGCGGACTACTCGGAAACTCTGATACCTAACTTGAAAGGTCAGAATAAAAGACCGAAGCGTTGGCAAAATATCGACATTAGTTGTTTTAGTAATAAAATTTCTTTTCCTACGAGGAAACTACAATATCAAAAATAGGATAGGATTTTAAGATACACTCTGATAAATAACTTTTTAAATACCGATACATCTGTCAGAGGCCGTATGGACTCACGCGAACGCTATGCCAATAACTTTGCCCGTAGCTTTTACTTGAATTACATTTTGAAAAATATGGCAGATAGAAATCGTATAAGAATGCTTAAGGATGCGATTTGCAAAGGAATGTTAACTAACTTTCTTATATGAAAACACACGGAATTATTCATTAGTACCTACCTATGTGGTTTATTGTCGTCAGAATATCCATTCCTCAATATACTCGAGTAGGCAGACTGTAGGAAATCACGTGTAATCAGTCACTAACTTCCGATCCAATATTAAGGGTATGATTTGTAACATTTAATTTTACATAAGATTTTGAATATTCAGTTGTGAAATGACTTATTTGTGGACTCAAAATATGTTTCATATGGGAAAAAAATTGTTAACAAATAGAGATATGTAGAACCAAATTTTCGTTCATCAAAAAAATCTTCCCGGTAATGACATTCAAAAATTTAAGAGAGCAGTCAATTTTTCTTTAGTCATCTTCCAGACTTTTTCGTTATGCCATAAATTATTCTTTTGCAATTTCTATGCCTTTGGCAATTCCATAAGATTAAATAAAGGTGTATTAAAATTAGTTTAAAAAAATCATATTATCAGAAATATTAAATTGCAGTCCCCAAAACACAAATTTTTTTCATTACCATTATAGAAAGAAATATATTTAGTTAGGGGCAAATTTTGCATCCTCCATTATAACAGAATAATATTATTAATATACTTTACTATAATCAAGTTATGAATTACATTTAAACTTTGTTGTTGAGTTTTATTATTTACTTCATAAATATTGAAATACCTACAAATCAATATTCTCTAACAGGCATTCAGAAATTTGTATCTATCATCTATTTTATAAGTTACAGCAAATTTTCTTATATTTTTGTGGCCTAAGAAATATTTATGTGGGATCGCGTTCGAATGGTCGAATGCAAGCACTCCGGCGGTCGATCGCGTTAATGGAAGAAAGTTTATAAAAATATTGGTGAATTCCCGTATTTGATCTCTTTCCATTACATAGCACACAATAAAATCTTCTGTGCAAAAGTATTGAATGTTCCAAATATTACGAACATTTCTATCAAAAACATAAATTCTATACCAGCAGGATAGCATACGTAGATCATTTTTTTCCACTCATTGTCAGTTAAACAGAATAATTTGAACATGAAGACGTATGTACTACTTGTCTCAAAGGGTAGGTGGTTAATTCGTCCAGACTTTTTAAAACCAATTATCAGAAATTAAAATATTTCTATATTCACAGGACGAAAAATATGAGAAAAGGTCCTATTTGGTTACAAACTTTATAATTTATCGCCGATTTAACTGATTATTACATTAGAAGAAAGTAATCAAATATGGAATACCGCTTTGTATTTTATGTATAAAAAAACAAGTTTTAAAAATTGAAGACTTTTATAATTATCAACAGACATACATTTGCGCTTTAAATAGTAACAGTCTTGTATTATATATTTATTAATTATAAGTACTATAATTTCTATAAAACAAAATCAACAAAAAGATACATAATTATGGAATAGGTACCCCCCAATATGGAATACTACAGAAACTATCCAAAATCAACATTAGCTTCTATGAGATACTTCAATCATTTGTCAAATACAAAATATAAATTAAACTACTTGCAATAATTGCAAATCCAGGTGTCTAATTCTGCAGCAGCGCAATCATTATGTGCCCATACTTTGTACATGAGGCATTTGATCCAGGTTTCTCTTTGAGTACCTTCAGGAAACATCATACAACAGAACATACAGTCTGCATCTTCCGATTTGCATCATTTCCTATCAAGGCATCCGGCTCACGACCTGTGTCAAACAGTAATATCTCATCATCATCTGAATCAGCCGGATTATTCTTAGCCTTGGTTTTCTGCCTTTGTTGTTTGCCTATCGTTTTCTTTTCGTTCTCTTATTTATTCTTAGCCTTACTCTATCTATTTTCTATTTCTTCTTTCTTCTTACATTTCTCAACGAGGTCGTTATTGTAAGGTGAAGACATGATTATGATGCTGCAACCGATGATTTTCTTCCCCTGTTCGATGTTTTTCTTTTTGTTTGCTGGCACTAGGCTGATATCTTAGGGAGACACCATATTTAGACTGCTGCGAGAGTGCTCAGAAGATTTCTTTGGAGAAACATTGACTATGCAGCCATATTTAACGGCATTCTGTTGCGCAGCTAGATAGTCGACCTCGCTAAATATGTTTTTATGCAGTGGCCATTGTCCTGTGACAGGAAACCCATTCCCTGCAATCTCACCTGTTTGCACTTTTAGGTAAGCCTTTCCAAATAGCTCGACGATATCATAAGGACTTAGTGGCCTGTTATTATTTCTAATTCACGTTCGAATTTCTTCACTGTAATAAGTCTTCAGTGGTCCCATACAAGTATTGTCAAGTGGCTGGAGCTTGTGGGTTGTGTGCGGAGATATAGACAAAATTTCTACATTGTTTTCTCTCTAAAGTTCTATCACATCGATGTTATGATTGTGAGCAAAGTAACCATCTAAGATTAACAAGACTTTCCATCCAGGTGTAGAGTTTGTGTGTTTGATGAAATGTCTGAAACAATCCACCCAATTTGTAGCCACCCTGATGGATGTGCAACGCCATCAGCACCTGGGGGACTGTCTCTCATTAGTTGTTCACTCATATTTTTCCTAGGGGAAATAATGAAGGGAGGCACAAAATAAGCAGTGGCGTTCATTGCAACAAGGATTGTCACTAATGACCCCTCTCAGCTGAGGTAAGTGAAGCTATTTTCCGTTTTCCTTTGCGGCCGACAACTTGGGGTACTTTTTTGTACAACTGTAAGCCCTGATTCGTCAACGTTGCATATGTGATTTAGAGGATAGTTATCTTTAGCACAGACGTCTTCGGGTACATCAAAAAGGCTTCCACTTTTTCTTTACTGAATCCAAACGCTCTTGAAAAAGACGTACCAGTGGGTCTTCTCAACGATTGTTTTTTACTTATGACGTTTTAAAAATAGATTCGGTTCTCACTTTTTTTCAGCTATGCCGGACTCAACAAACGGATTTTCCTAGTGATTACGTTTTGACAACATATGTGCCAACAAAATGGTGTAACTTTATATTTTTAAAATTCTTATTTTTCTGCTTAATGGTATCACATTTTGTAATATCTTTCATTATCATTTTCGATATTATCATTCGACATTTTTATTTATTTCTACATATTGAACTAAAAAAACACATTTTAAGCCATGGTCCAAATCAATGTTTTCTAAAAAGCTAGTCAAGCTGTACTGATCCAAAACTACTGGAAACTACTATGGGAACTATAAGCTTCGATATCATCAATATGTTATATGCCATTCTGTGAACATCGTTCTTCGATCCATGAAACTTGCTATCAATTTTCAAAATATGTTCTACCAAAAGACTTTTAAGTAACATTAAATTGGAAAATTCACTATGACCGTCAAGCGTCGAAACTCGGGTCGTAAATGTAAATGTAGAAATGTATATATCTGTGAATAATATGTTATATAATATTTTTACAAATTATAAGTGTGGTTAAAACATAGTGAATTTTTCGATTCAATGTAAGCATGAATTACCACGTAGTGAGAGTCACAACCATCTTATTCACTTTTAAGTCGGTCACCTAACACAGTTTTTCTGCCTAATGTAGTGGCTGCAGCTTCTTCTGGAGATAGTTTACTTTTCTGACATACGAGAAACTGCGTAGTGCTCGGTATATCAAAGTGTCTTGCAGCTTTCAAATTACCCATTTTTTTTCTCTAACCATTTTTATAGTTTTCGCCATATTATAGGCATGTGGGTTTATTTCCCCAACATTCAACATAGAGAAATAAAAACGTCCATGGCTCAACGCTTCGTAATGCGAGCTACTTCATATGAAGATCATATCAACTTAACGACGACATCCACATCACCGTTTGTCCATTTATAATTTCAGAGAGGTTTCTTTTGGTCACCAGTATTTTCAACGATTTGGGCATCAAAGTGCATGATGATGCATAATTTGGCATGTATGATACTAGTTTTACTTTTTTTCTAAAATAAAAGCATTCATCTTAATATAAGGTAGCTTTGCATGTTTGATTTCAGATGGTATTTGCTACTTTTTTTTCAGTGGCCCGATCAATGACAGATTATGTACTATTACCAGCTCCTCCATCAATGACATATCACAAAACCCATTATCCATTGTGACGTTTTTTCCTGTGTTGCTTATGGGCGAACCAACCGTTGCACAACATCTTTACTTTTAATGCTCACAGAAAATGCGCCATATGGTTGGGCTTCTGCTTAAATCTCCATTTTGCTGGTGTATTGCTGGTAAAAGCATCAGCAAATGCAAATATTTTAATACCTAACTTGGCGGGCTTTGGCGAGATATGTATTGAATAATATCACATCTTCTAATGAATGCTTCAAGTTTTTCGTTATTGGTAACATAGGCCCTCAATGAATAACTCTTTACACAATTATCAGCGAACGCCTCAAAAAATTCCCTTATAGGAGCAAGGCGTCTACTTTCTTCCTTTCGTTTCTAGTTTCGCGATCATAAAATCTGATGCAGAGGTACAGGAATCGGAAACGCACTAAGCTCATCATTAATCGAAATAATTCAATGCAATTTCCAATTGTGTCCCACAAATGTACTAAAGTCAGCCGCCCACCTTTGTACAGTTTTATCTGATGGAGTAAACCTATGAATGCTCTCTTATACGATGTCGGTTTTACGTGCATTTTTTCTCGCTCGGATAAATTGTGGCAGTATCATTTCTATATACTGATTCGTATATAGCACTATTTTATCTAAAATACCATAATCGAAAAGACATTTCCATGCAGTTATGCATATAATTGTGTCTCAAAAGAAGGTTTATATTTGTTCAGCTTACTGCGTGAACGCAGCGTTTCGGAGGGGCACGGGGGATATGTCAATCGGTAGCCTGGCTCTTTGGAATTTAGTCGCTATGGAGCATTCCCGGATTGTGCAATTTTACAAAAATAGTAATTCTGCGACTGTACCGCGAAGAAATTTTTCCAATATTCGAGGTTTTCGTCACTTAAATGATGCGCCAAGCATTCCTCTCATTCGGAAATAGGTAAAAAAGTTTGAGGAGATCGGTTGACACTAGAGAAACCAAAGCCAAGATGCCCAAGGTTATTGAGAACAGAGGAGAACGTGGAACGGTTTAATCGGCCTGTTCGTGATAAACCCGATCTCTCCATTCGGAAGCGTGCAAGTGCTTTGAATATGTATTGAACATCGCTACACTGCATTTTCCACAAATATCTAAAGCCGCAACCCTATAAAATTCAATTGGTGCAAGAATTGAAATCCCAAGATGCCATTCAGAAATTAGAATTCGTTAACCAGGCAATTGAGCGTTTACAAAGGTTTACCAACATCGTGTTTTTGCATGAAGCTCATATTGACATTAATGGCCACGTAAATAAACAGAACTGCCGTTGCTGGAGTGCAATCAATCCGATACGCACGCATAAAATACCCCTTCATTCGCCAAAGGTGACCGTATAGGCTGCAATGTCAGCGCGATGAATTATCGGCCCTTACTTTTTTGAAGATTAAAGGGGGTGTGCACTTACTATGAATTTAGAGCGTTATGTGAGGATGATAGATGAGTTTTTGTTGCCTGAACTTCAGAATTTTCTTAGCTATAACCAAATAACGGGGTTCCAGCAGGATGGAGCAACTTCACATATGTCCAGTGAGTCTCGACACGAGTTCGTGAAATTTTTCCAGGCAAATTAAATCAGATCTCCTTTCTAGAAGAGGTGACATTAATTGACCCCCCACACGCAGTCCTGATTTGTCGCCTATGCACTTTTCCTGTGGAGTTTCCTTGAATCTAAAGTTTACCTTACTAAACCAACTTCCCTGGCCCAACTAAAGCAGAATATTCGCCACGAAATGGGAGTCATTACGGAGTATACTTGCCAAGCCGTTATCAGGAATTTTAGTGTTAGATTGACTGAGTTTAGTGAACGCGAGGGTAGACATTTGAAGAACATTATTTTTAAGAAATAAATTCCGAAGGAGTGTATCTTCATAATTAATAAAAGAAATTTCGGCGAACGACTTATTTTTTTAATCGCTTTTACATATGAACTTTCTTTTGAGACATCTGTATTAGCCTGGCGAGCATTACTAATAGTACCTGGCAATTTTGTTACTATGTTATGTATCTGTTTTTCGCAGTACAAAACACGAAACTTTATTCCAAACAAATCTATCACTTTGTCGTTTACTCTTCTAATTGTTACATAAGTGTCATCACCACTTGTAGAGAGTCATCCAGTTGTAGATTTAACACTCTCTTCACAATATTCAAATTACTTCCTCTTCTACACGCTCATAGAAAACCATATGAATATCGTTGTCAAAACCATCTCCATTATCCCTCATCATCCTCAACGAGCTTTTGCAACTCGTAAAATTTGCAAAATCTTTCGGATTACTGTAGTGATATACTCTGTCACTAGCAATTTCTCTGTAAATGGATGTTTCATTTGAAACAAAAAACGTCCCGGATATATCTCAGATACATTGTAATTTTTTTTAACCCATTGCAAATAATATCTTGAAAAATAACCTACATCATTTCACAATCCCAACAACCTAACGCATTTTCACTATCCATGTTCACATGTAACACAAACATAAATACTTGCAAAGGTAATCGCAGAATATCTGCGAGATACACGCGTGGACAAATCGCTGTTGGTCATACCTCAAGATCCTGGAGCTAACTAGCACGAGAACTTAGACAGCAGAGAAGGTATAGGTGCAAGCGTAACCCCACCCTAGACATCTGTCAATCTAGACGCATTTGATCTCGATCATGTATCTGTTAGAAACGCGCGACTTGCGGAGGGTTAATTTAAATTTGGAAATCCAAGAGGGAAACATATTATCGACTTGGTTGACACTATTTTTAACCAAAACTCGGACGCCCAAGATTATTTAGAACAGAAGAGAACGTGGAACGGTTTAATCGGTCTGCTCGTGACGAACCCGACCTCTCCATTTGGAAGCGTGCAAGTGCTTTGAATATGTATAGATCATCGCTACACTTCATTTTGCACAAATATCTAAAGCTGCACCCCTATAAAATTCAATTGGTGCAAGAATTGAAATTCCAAGATTCCATTTAGAGGTTAGAATTCGTAAACCAGGCAATTGAAACAAGGCAAACCTTAATGGTCACGTAAATAAACAGAACTGCCGCTGCTGGAGTGTAACCAATCCGAAATGTAAGCATCAGAAACCCCTTCATTCGCCAAAGCTGACCGTATGTGCTGCAATGTCATCGCGAGGTATTATCGGACCTTACTTTTTTGAAGATGATGGGGGCGTGCACTTACTGTAAATTGAGAGCGTTATGAGAGGATGACAGATGAGTTTTTGTTGCCTGATCTGTCGAATATTCTTGGCTATAAACAAATAACATGGTTCCAGCAAGATGGAGCAACCAGGAGAGTTCACATTAATTGCCCTCACCCGCATTCCTGTTTTGACGCCTATGGACTTTTTCATGTGGAGTTTCCTTAAACCTAAAGTTTACCTTAGTAAACCAGCTTACCTGGCCCAGTTAAAACAAAATATTCGCCACAAAATGGAAGCCATTACGGAGTATATTTGTGTATAATTTTAGTGATATATTGACTGAGTGTAGTGAACGCGAGAGTAGACATTTGAACGACATTATTTTTAAGAAATAAATTCCGAACGAGTGTATTTTCATAATAAATAAAAAAAAAATTCGACGAACGGCTTATTTTTTAAATCGCTTTTTACATATAAACTTTCTTTTGAGACACCTGTATTAGCCTGACGAGCGTTACCAGTAGTACCTGGCAATTTTGTTACTATGTTATGTTTCTGTTTTTCGCAGTACAAAACACGAAACATTATTCCAAACAAATCTATTTATTACTATGCCGTTTACTTTTCTAATTGTTACATAAGTGTCATCACCAGTTATAGAGTGTCATCCAGTTGTAGATTCTCACTCCAGTTGTAGATCGCTCTGTTCACTATATTCAAATTACTTCCTCTTCTACACGCTCATAGAAATCCGTATAAAAATCATTGTAAAAACCATCTCCTTTATCCTCATCATCATCCTCAAGGAGCCTATGCAACACGTCAAATTTGCAAAATCTTTCGGATTACTGTAGTGATATACTCTGTCACTAGCTATTTCTTTGTAAATGGATGTTTCCTTTGAAACAAAAAACGTCGCGGATATATCTGATATACATTGTAATTTTTTAAACCCATGGTAAATAATATCTTAAAAAATATCCTACATCAGTTCAAAATCCATACAACCTAACGCACATGTAACACAACAAACACAACAACGCACATGTTCACATGTAACACAACAGAAAATACTTGCAAAGGTAGTCGCAGAGGATCTCCGAGATACACGCGTGGACAAATCGATGTTGGACACACCTCAAGATCCTGGAGCTAACTAACACGAGAACTTAGGGAGCAGAGAAGGTATACCCACCCTAGGCTTATCTGCCAATCTAGACGCATTAGATCTCGATCATGTATCTGTTAGAAACGCGCGACTAACGGAGGGTTAATTTAAATTTGGAAATCCAACAGAGGGAAACATATTATCGACTTGGTTTACACTCTATTTTGAAGAGAAAGTTCAAGCTTTTTGTGGCTAAATTATAAAGAACATCATATGTTATGTCGATCTTGATTCTCAAAAATACTACTCTGATTAAGAAACTAATGAATAAGAATATACTATACGTTTTTTTTTGTAAAGCGAAGCAACTGCTAGTGCACGACGAGGTAAGACCGTCAAAAGACGACTTCTTACTACATATCTTGCACACTTCTGGTAAATATACGTAAATGAAAATGTTGATTTTGTTTCCAATTACAAAGATCTCCCTTTTCTACGCCGGCACTACTATAAATGTATAATATAAGTAATAATAATTAAATATAAATATTCTCTTATTTAAATTTCCCCTATCCTATTACAAAAAATGCGTTTTCCCTGATTACTTGGTTGAGTAACATAGAGTGCCATTATGAACTCCATCACGGGCTGAACTTGCCAGAAGTTGCTGACACCTGGTAGTTAATATGGTAGGTTAGTTCGACAAGTCTTCGAAATAGTTCAGTAGGCTACTTTTTTTAGTAATTAAATAAATAAGATTATATAATATATATATTTATTTATATATATATATATATATATATATATATATATATATATATATATATATGTTGAGGAGTTGCTCAACATATCCTCAACCTAACCTCGGGAGGAGTTGCTGATCTCCCATCGAGCGCCTTCCCAGGTGGCGGATCGGGGAATTCTCACCAGATATGGTGGGTACCGATGAAATAAAATACTCGGGGTGGAGCAAAATTAGCAACTGCTGCCTTGCAGTGAGGATTTGGGCATCCAAAGGCTAAGGGAGCAAACCCCTACAGAAAACCCGCAGAATAGGAAGGACAGAGAGCAATCCTCTCACCTATTAAACAAAGATGCGAAATGAATGAAGGAAAGGAGACGAAATCTACGGGACAGGGAAAATTAAAAATATAAAAGCGGGCTTACTTGGGTCGTCATCATGCAACGCTCCTACACCTGTGGCGAGTAACCAGGCCCGGGTGTGCTCAAAAGCTACTGGTAGTAAATTGGACAGGATGCTGGATGATCCAGCGGGCTCGCCTAGTGAAAGGCAGATAGGTAACGCGCCTGATCCATTTAAAAGAAGCACTATCATAAACAGGTCACCTAGAAGATCGGCATCAGTAGGAGACATCTCATACACCCCAGATATCTATCAGAACAAGAGGAAACGGCAAGGAGAAGACAATGCTGAAAAAGCACGCAAAGAGTACGTGCGTCGAGGAGACTCTTCTTAAGGTAGAACGAATGGTGGCTAAACTGTGTAAAGGCGTCGACGACAGTTCAAACACTAAAAAGGAGATAAGGGACATTAGTGCCGCCCTAAGAAACCTTGTGTCGCGAATGTTGATTGAAAGAGAACAAATTTCGTCTCGCAAGGAAATAGATAAAATAACTGCCCTAGATGTGGCTACTCCGCTGGAGACACGAAAGTCTCCGACTCAAACAGACACATTTCTACAGGAAACGAGCCAGAAGTCACAATCAGATGAAAATGCGGGGATAAATATGGGAAACGGTGCGGGAAAAAACAGTACAAGACAGCCACAGGACGCCAGTACACAAACAGATCAAATTTAAAAGTCTCGATTACAAAGGATACACGAGATACTTAAGAAAGAAGATAATCAAGAAAACCTAATATAGGTGTTAATCAATAACTGGCCCGGAGAAACGTATGTTAAAACCGAAACCAAGAAAGAAGATATTCTCGTCCAGACACAGCAGGAAAATACAGTGGTGATAGTAGATGTGCCACCCGAAGCCGATAATGAAATACAACTTCCTAAACAGACACAGCTATTTATGCAGGACAAACAAATTAAACCTGGTGACATCTTAAGGGTGAAGTCAAGTACAGTCCTAATCACAGAAGATAACCAAGAGCGGGAGCGCCACGTCCACACGTATATAGTGGGAATTGATGGATCGAAGGATAAAAAAAATGTCACAAAAGAAACCCTAAGTGTTATCTCGAAACTCTTCGACACCACCGGTGAAATTTTTCTGAAGGAAAATGAGTGTTTGTTCTTGTTTGGAACACCCCACCAAAACCTGGAAACTCCAATCCGGAAAGTCTTGGAATATTTTGGACATAAAACGGACACTAAGTTTACGCTAAAAGTTTCCCGAAACAGGGATCGTAGAAGGAAAAATAGTCCAAGGAAGATGAGCCTTCACGACACAGGGACCGAAAATACTCCCGAGATGAAAAACGATAATCCACTAAAATGGGAAGTCCAACAGACTAGGAAGAGAAAGATAAAGACCATAACGATTACACCAAAGGAGCCCAATTTAAGCTATGCTGGAATGCTTAAGGGCTTAAAAAAAGATATTGATGTCAGAAAGATCGGCGTCCAAGTGCACAGAGTACATACATCTCCCGATATCAAGAAGATACAAATACAATTTACCTGCAAGGAAGATAATAACATACAATCTTTCGAACAACAAGTGGCAAGTAAGATAGGAGAATCTGGCAAAGCTCAGGTAATAGAAAAGACAGGAACCATCGTAGTTAGAGACCTAGATCCAGATATAGAACAAGATGAACTAGAAGAAGCTGTTAAAATAATAACTGGCGAAAACGCTACCATAGAGACAAGAATAATGGGAAGCATGAACAAGAGGGGCCTTAAGCACGCTTTTATTACTATGCCAGAAACTGCTATGGGGAAGATAGTGAAACAAAACCAAATCCATGTTGGTTGGAGCAGGTGCCGAATAGAAGAAAAATTTCCACCAAGCAGATGCTTTAAGTGCCTTAGGCTTGGCCATGCGGCAGCGAAATATCCTAACAAGGAAGACAGGACGAAAGCATGCTTTAAATGTGGACAAAGTGATCACACAGCGAGAGACTGCAAAAACCCGCCTAGGTGTTTCGAATGTAACACACAGGAACATAGAGCGGATAGTATGATATGCCTAGTGTATGCGAAATATGTTAACGATATAAGGAGTAAAAGGAGAGGATACGACAGCTAGGATCGGAGAGCTGACCTGCAATGAGCATAAAAACTCTGCAGCTTAACACAGCAAGAAGTTCTGCCGCGTTGGATCTGGCATGCAACTATACAACGACACACGATGTCGATATACTAATTATCTCCGAACCGAATAATAAAACAGTACGCAAGGTAGGATGGTTTACAGACAAATCTAGAGATGTTTCCATTAAAATAGCAAGCCAAATAGTCGATATGGATGGCTTCGGACTGGATAATGAAGGATTTATTTGGGATAAGGCGTGTGGAATAGCTTACTATTCATGCTACATCTCACCTAACTGTGAAATAAGCGAGTTTGAAGATTTCTTAGATAGACTCCAAGGTAGTATAAAGCAAGTGGGAACCAAATGTATAGTAGGTGGGGAGTTTAATGCTAAATCTACTATATGGCGAAATGAAGCTGGCGACAAGAAAGGTATTATTTTTCTGGACTGGATCGCAGGTAATAATCTTATACTGCACAACCAAGGGAATGAACCGACTTTTAGGAGAGGCACCAGCCATTCAATAATTGACCTCACGCTAACATCCGAAAACACAGCCATAAATATCAGTAACTGGCAAGTCCTAGAAGATGAGAGTCTGAGTGATCACATGTATATCTACTACGAAGAAAAAGCTAACAAAAAAGGAAAGAAAAGCAGAGCAGGGAAAATTGTGGGTTGGAAAATAGATTGTAAAAGCATGGATATCTTTACTCAAAGTTTCAAGAAAGGAATGAAAATAAGGAAAAACAAGCTGGAACATCTAACTCCAGGAAATGTAGTCCAAGAATGTAAAATAGCCTGCAATAACTCGTTTCTAGCAAAAAAAGAGACCTTTAGAAGACAGCCAGCATACTGGTGGAACTAGCAAATAGTGAATCTACGCAAAACCTGCCTGCGGTACAAGACAAAACTTGTGAGAAGCAATCGTAACCAAAGCCTTCCACTACCACAGAAAGAGAGACTCAAAGGCGAATATAAATCGCACAAAAAGGCACTAAAGACGGCGATCTACAAATCAAAACAGATTGCATGGACTAAAATCTGCGACGAAATAGAAGAAGATATATGGGGAATTGGCTGTAAGATTGTTATGAAGAAAGCCCATTTGTACCCCAGAGTCAAGCTAAATGATGCAAGACAATTGGAAATTGCGAAGGAACTTTCTCCACGCACCGAAACGACACCAATAAGGGAAGCTATACTACCTGACTGCCCACTGCCTCCAATTGATGCTGATTAGCTCACAACAGCAATAGCTCAAGTAAAGAATAAAAAGGCTGCTGGTCCAGATAGAATACCAGCAGAGGTAGTGAAGGCTGCAGCCCTATCGGAACTTGACACCCTTCTTGAAGTCTATAACACACTCCTACAAAAGGGAATCTTTCCACGTCAATGGAAGATAACGAAATTGGTTCTTAACCAGAAACATGACTCCACTAAGTTTAGACCAATTTGTCTACTGGACGTATTTGGGAAATTATTTGAAAGAGTTATTGCAAACAGGCTCTACTGCGAAATCAATGGGAAACTATATAACCACCAATACGGATTCAGGAAAAGCCGGTCTACCACTGACGCAATGCAAGAAGTACTGAAGATAGTTAATAGCATCAAATCAAATGCACCAAATAACCGAGAAATCTGCATAATGGCTACTCTAGATATCCACAATGCTTTCAACTCAGCACCGTGGGAAGGAATCATGCTGGCGCTCAAAGACATGGGAGTATCAATGAACCTGCGTCGAATAATATCGAACTATCTCTCTGAGAGATCTATACTTGTTCGGCGGGGCATGCACATGCAAATGGAATGTGGGGTACCACAAGGCTCCATTCTGGGACCTATCTTGTGGAATATTTTCTATAATGCAGTGCTTACAATAGAAGTACCTACCGGGACAACCAATATTGGATTCGCTGATGATACAGCCGTTATTTGCAAAGCAAAAACACAGCTGGAGTTAGTCAGTAACACTAACTGGGTCTTGGCCAAGCTGTCGTCAGAAATCCGCAATAAGGGCCTGAAACTGGCAGCAGAAAAGACGGAAGCCCTAATACATTACGGAGGCAGAAAATTTAAAAGAGCCACCTTGCAGCTCGAAAATGAAGTGATAGTAACAAAATCGCGCAAAATCATCCAATAATAAGATTTTAGCAAACGTGGTACATTCGATCCTCCTGTATGCAGCGCCCATATGGAGCCAAGCTACCAAGTGGGAAAAATACAGAAAACTCGTGGCAGGGGTACAACGTAGAGTGGCGCTGAGGATATGCTGCAGTTTTCGAACTGTGTCTACGGAAGCTGCATTGGTACTGGCCGGAATACCACCCATTGCTCTCCAAATTAAAAAGAGGTGTCTTCAGTATCAAATTGACAAAGGAATAGAAAGTAGCACCGACTGGGAAATACTTACCGAATGGCAGCGAAAATGGGCAACGGAAACCAAAAAAGGGGCATGGACACGCTTACTGATACCAGATCTTACAAACTGGATAGGACGCAAGCACGGAGAGATCAATTTCTACCTCTGCCAATTGCTGAGTGGACACGGGTGGTTCAATAGTTATCGGAATCGCTTCCACCTCAGCGATAGTGACTTGTGCCGAAAATGCATGGTGGTAGAAGATGCAAACCACGTGTTCTTCCACTGCGATAAATGGAGACTGCTAATAGAAGCAGCACATAATGCAGCGGGAGTTACACTAACTAGACATAATTGTGTGGAGTTCATGCTTGTTAACCAGGATACGTGGAATATTGTGGATACCCTTGCGCGGAATATCGTACAAGAACGGCAAAAAGAAGAAACGGATATAGGTTGATTAGAACAACAGTTCTCTTTTCCCGAAGTAATGCTCACGCGGTTCCAGGAAAACGAGAAGTCATGAGAGGAGGTTTTAGTCGGGGCGGGTCCGACACTACCTTGGTGTGCATAACGCATTTCCTCCTCTTCGAAAAAAAAAAAAATATATATATACATATATATATATATATATATATATATATATATGTATATATATATATATATATATATATATATATATATATGTATATGTATATATGTATATATATATATATATATATATATATATATATATATATATATATATATATATAGTTGTTAGATTAGTTTATTTGGGTTTTTGAATAATTTTTTTTGTCAAAAATCGAAAGATCATATACCAGTTTTATAACAAAACTATTTGTTGTTGTTTTTTCTTTGTAATTATAAAGACTTTTGGATTAGGTCGATATACGATATTATGGAATTAGCAGTAAATTAGCGGTTAATCAGGTTTAGTTGGTATATGTCATTCTATTGAATTACTTAAGACTCGCATTAGTCTGGTTAATAGACTATAATTCTTACGTACACTATGTGCAAATAGCCGGATCCATATTTATTGGACATAGATAGGGGTAGCAAGATTAGAAACCATAAAGGGTTTACAAGGCATTCACTCCATTTAACACAGGAAAATTGTCGACAAGTAAGAGACAATCCTTAACGGTTCAGATAGAGCACTCCTAATTAATTCCTTTATATATAGACTCTTCCGATAGACCTTTTAGTGAAAATAAATAAATAATAAAAAATAAATAAATAAATGATGGGGGTATTATATAGAATAGTGTAGATCCTATAACCGGTGAAGAATTTTATTTTCGACCACTTTAAATTAGCCAATTGTTTATGAAAAAGGTGCCATTATAAGTAACAGAAACACAAAGGAGATTTTTTATACAAAACATGTCTTTATCAATATAGTATAGGATGTTAAAGATGTTTTACAGAAGCATTAGGCGGAGGATTCTGATGCTATCTTTGGGAAAAAAAGCAGAGCGTCGAGATGTATTTGGATTGTTTGCTATTTAATGCGTTCTGTGTATAATTTTTTTGTATAAAAAGGGGGAAAGGAAAACAACATGGCAATTTGGAGAGATCGTAAAGAGGGAGCGTTCTCTCTTTCTCTCTCTCGCTTTCTCTCGATTATTTCAATTGCACATTGGAAGCTGTTATGGCCGCGGTGCTGTAGCAAAATCAATGATATCGTAAAAAGTTTCTGCTCCTTTAAAAGTTATTTATTGTCGGAATTTTTTATTTAACAAGTTAAAAAGGTCGGAAGGATTGGTCGAAAGGGTCGCGCATTGTGTTTGTTCAGAGACTCGCTCCAAGTTCAGAGATTTACTGGGATCTGTTGGCTTTTGTGCACTGGAAATAGACTTAACGGAATTGCTGACCCCCACCAAAAAATAATCTTTATATAAAAACGTATTGTGAGAAGTGTAATTTAATTATATTTTTCGACGACCCTACTGCCAGCAACGCGAGAAGTAAATTCATTTAATGTTCACTTGGATTTACCAATTTAGCAAGCTACTCTGTCTACCTTGTTTATTTCATATCGTCTAGTCCGTCCAGTGCTGTGTTTACAATTCACATTCCACTAATTTTTCTAGTCCGACCTTATAGCATGTTTAGTCTAAATATATTTAGACTATCCAAACAGATTTGTCTCTCTAATTGATGCATCAAATATATCTAGTCTATATAGTTTGTTTAATTATTGAAGCCCACAGCTTAGATATTTTATTTGTTTTTATAATCTATCTACTTTGTGAAGTCTGTTTATCTAATGAGTCTAGTATTTATAGATCTTAGAATATATTAACTCCATCTATTCTATCTCGTGCGTCTGCTCTCTCTCTCTCTCTCTCTCTCTCTCTCTCTCTCTCTCTCTCTCTCTCTCTCTCTCTCTCTTTGTTTAGAAATAAACCGATATCATAACCACTTAGCTATTTGAAACATTATATCATATGTTAATCAATTAGTTTTTATCATATATGAAAATTTAATTTGTCTACCTACCTTAAGTGTTCAACTTATCTATGTAACATTGTTCTGTCAGAATTATCGGATCACTCCGTTTAGTTTGTCTGGTTTATCTGGTCCTTCTGGTTCATTTAGAATCTAGACCGTCAGATGCGTCTAGTCTTGGGGTCGGCAGACCACAGCTCGCGAGCTATATTAGCGAGCGACTCTTTGTATAGCCATTTGCAACTCTTCAAACATCAACACTGCAAAGCCTTTCGTTTAAGCAATTAAGTGTCGAGTTTTTTTCTTATTTGTTATATTTTTAGATTTTTCATTGAATAAAAAATTTAAAAATAAAACTCAAAAAAATTATCGCATCATTAATATTTTACCTTTTAAATTTGTAATATTTATATTTTGATTCTTACTTGTACATTATGGTAGAACATAAAATATTAGGAAGAGCAATTTAACCTATAAAGACACCCAAACAAATTAAAAAAATTTAACAAAATAAATAATAAAGCTACAATACTGTGTAGACAGAAAGTAATCACTAACCCTACAAATAGTGAACCCTAAAATTAATTATTAATCAATAAATAGTGGCTATTGCCACCTCTACTTTCCAAAACAGCCTGCATTCTCTATGGAAGTGACTCAAAAAGAATTCTAATATAAGATAAACGCGGGGGATATGACGCACAATTCGGGTTTTTGCCGAATCTCTAACGCTAATATCTATTATGACGTGATGATTGGTGGTAATGGTATCTACGACTATTAGGTACTCAAAGCAGAAATTGCAGCTTTAATCTTAAAATAAGAACTACTAAAATTTTTGAAATTATAAAAAGTAAAAAGGGGGGGGGGGGGTAATATGACGCAGCCGGTGTGGGGAATATGGCTTATGGGAAACTACATGTAAACCACAAATAAAAACTCATAAAGTTGAAACTCATGACACTTGTAGGTAAACAATGAAAGCGCGTACCTAAAAAGAATATGACCAATGACCCAATGTTTGAATACTTAATTGGGTAAGTTTCAAGTATTAAAAGAGTACCTAACTTAAATAACAGATTTACACAATTCTGGGACCATGAATATTTCACTAGTCTTACTAAATTGTTCGGGGGGTTCAAGTTTTCCCAAAACCGCAGACCATTCATAAAAAAAGTATATCGTCACGCACGGGCCACATCCACAACTTCCCGTTTTGTTTCATTGCCTTCACCTCCAGGCCGTCATATAACACTTTCACTGTTAAGCCGGGAAATCATTGCCGTCATACTTTACTGCGACATATTCTCCTATGATTTTTTGAATAGGCACCTGTTCTCTTACTTTTTCATTCTCGCAGGATTTTCCATCCCACTTAGCCCCAGATGTTGATGGCAATTCCTCCATTAAGATCTTCTTTTCTGCCCGTTTTCGAGGCTGGAATGTTTTCTCCTGCTTTGCAATTTTCATTGCTTGTTTGCCCTTTTTGGCTGCTATATTTGCAGGCGTTGTCAAAAGTTGAGCTTGCTGTTTGTTTTTCGCCACGGCAGGAGCATCACTTTCTGTCACTTCTGTGATTTCATTGGTGTGGGGCTCAATGGGTTTTTTCTCGAGTGTGCTGAAACCGGATGTTCTGGGTTGAGGATTCAAGCCTGAGCTACCACTTTCGTCGTCCTTGTCATTAGAGATGGACTCCGGGGCTCCTTGTAGTTAGGCATAATCGGGAATGGAGGAGGGGGCGAGCGGGAACACACCGCAGGCCCGGAAGGCTGCCGAACCCGTAGACATTGTCGCAGCTTGAGACCATGCTTTTTGTGGAAGTTGGCCAAAGTGCCTGCGCTCTATCTTCTTTCCAGGTTTTGCAATTTCCCATTCCAGAGCTGCATTGCGGTAATAGGCCTTCAATGGTTTGAAAAACGATCGGTCTAGAGGCTGTAAGTAATGTGTTGTGTAACTAGGAAGGCAAAGAGAGTTGACATCATTTTCCAGCGCTATCTCTAATATGTCAGACGAGTTAGTGTGTGAGCCGTATGATGTGTGATCTTCCTTGGGATGAAATGCTTTTCCAGCCAATTCTTGAAAAGCTCTTCACATGTGTATGCTGATTTTCCACCCATTACCACATCAGATTCGGTAGGAATATTATCAAGCCACACTTGCTGTTTGTAAACGCCTTTGAAAACTACATAGGGCGGTAAAAAACTTCCCTCTGCATTACCACAAGCAACAACTCTCACTGTTTCTCCTTGTTCCTTTGACTGACGAACTTGAACTGCCTTGGCCACTATGACTTCTTGCGGAGGGCTCTTTAGCAGCCGACCTGACTCATTTACCTTGTAAATATTTGCGGGTTTGTTTAAGAGGTTCAATGAGTCTAACGTCTTTTTCAACAAAGTGAAATAACCATTCACTTCTTCCTTTATCATACCATCCGCGCGGGCCATAGACACTCCTTGGGCTATTCGACTTGCCAATGAATGTCTTCGTTTGAGAAATGCGATAAGCCATGAGCTTCATGCCTTGCGCTTCTCTACATTGAAACATGCGCTGGAAACGCGGCCTATTTGCTCAGCAAGGTTGAATGCCATTCGGAAAAGTGAATCTCTTGTTGGCGCGTATCCGGCAGCCTGCAGTCTCTTGATATGAACCACTAATTTTTGTTATGCCTCCAGGCCAAGGAAGGAGGTTACCTGAGCTTGCCTTTATTGCTGTTCTTTGTTTTGAGTCGGAATCGTAGGGTTTTTTTCCGGTATTCCGTCCTTTTTAGCTGCTCCCCTCACTGAAGAGCCGTCTGCAACATCTTTAAAAGCGGTCTGAAGGTTATTTTCAGTCCAGCGGCACCTTAGGTTTTTAGACTTGCAGCTGGGCATATCAAAGTAACAAGTTACTATTACGATATGAATTATGAGGAGGATATGACTCGCTTCATATCCCCCGCCTGCACAATGCATCATATCATCCATTCAATTTCAATTTTAGGTAAAAAATTGCAAATAGTAAACAATGAGGGCTATGTGAATAAATAAGTCTTAATATTGATTTTAAAGAATATTCAATAACGTAGAATACATTAAACAAACAAAAATTGCAAAATAAAACAAATTACGAACCTTTGAAATAAATATAATGAAATTTCACCTGTGTTGATCTTCAATATGGCGAACGAAACAAATCTTCCTTCCACGACGGTTCGCTTGTAACTAGGGTAGACACGTTTCACCTGGTGGCAGTGGCGGGTACTATCGTTCCCCAATGTCTTTCACACGCCAGAAAGCCGAGTTTCAAAGATCTCGAAAACGCGTCATATCCCCGACCGCGTCATATCCCCCGGTTATACCTTACTCTTGATCTATTGCGTTCCATTCTTCAATAACTGCGTTTCGTAAATCATTTAAGCTAGTTAATGGTACGCGATTGATTGGTAGGTTCCAACCGATGCTGTCTTCGACATGTTCAATGATGTTGAAGTCAGGACTTCTAGCAGCCAAGTTCTAAACCTTAAACTCAACACAGCGTCTAAACCTTACGATCTCAGATTTTTCTGAAATTTGGCAAATGTGTACTATTAGCATAGACTTGGAAAACTATTAAATTTTTCTGATATGTGTCAACTCGTTTTTGAATTACAGAACTGTAAAGTTTTCATAAATGAACCCAAAAAGAATGAACAACATTTTTTTGAATTGCTGTAGAATCTTTCCTAATTGAGCTAGAGGCCTAGAATTGGTAGCACTTTACAGCATTTGTCATTCTTTCGTCCAGGATTTTCAACACTATATAGGTGAAGTTAAGAAAAAAAAATTATTAAAACCTATTTAAAAATTTCAATTAAATTTTTTTCAGAAAGTACAAATTTTTAATTTTCCAAATTAATTCCATGACTAGCTAGTATTGTTGTAAACTATATCTCAAAATATAATTTTGGGCAATGGATGGCTGCGATGTTAAGAAAATTGAAGACTGAACTTCGAATTCCATTAATTTAACTCTATATGAATGAAAATATACAAAAGTTACTACAGTACTGTTGATAAAATTTACACTATTAAATAATACGACAAATGAAGCCATCTCATTTTTAAAATGATCCAACAGGTCGATCATTTTAAGTTTAAAAAGGCTTCATTAGTCTGATATCTTTCACGTTAAAGTAGAACAGCTTCTTACAGTGCGAGTTAGAGGATGGCTCCCATCAGGACATCCATTACTGAGACCCACAGATTATCAGCATTTCTTGGGTATGAAAAGGATGTAGATGGTCTAGCTGGATGAAGAAAAGTTGTTTTTGCTTCATTCTTCTGTAAAACATATCGAAGCCACCAATTTGTTTCATGGCATACAATATAAATTAAAATATTAAATTTGGTTTCGTGATTTTCTTTCATATATTAACCTATATAGTGTTGTATGTCGTAGAAAAGGGCGTGAAAAATGCTGTAAAATTGTATAAGTTCCAGGTCTCTAGCTAGATCAAGAAGGCTGCTACAGAATTACAAAAAAAATATATTCCCTGTTTTTACACCCATTTATGAGAATTTTACAGCAGTATAATTCAAAAAGGAGTGCATATCATAGTAAAATTTTATATTTTTCCAATTCAATACCAATGGTAAACCTTTGCAAAATTTCAAGAAAATCCGAGATGGTAAGATTGAAAATGGTATTTTTCCGTGTTGTTTTAATTGACATGCAATGACCCAAAATTGCACTAGCTGTACCGTTTATCCTCTCTTCCATACACGGGTATACATCTGAAGAGTACAAACAGAATTCATTGGGTTCATCCCTAAACAAAACGTTTGCCCAGTGATTGAAATTCCATTCTGCATGTGTTCTTGAAAATGCGAGCCTTGCCACCCGGTGTCCTCTTGTTAGGTAGGGGCTTTTTGCTGGTACTCTAGCATGGATACCTACATCTTCTATATATTCCTTCCTACTAACTCGAACATTTAGAGCATTGTACAGTTCAGCTTGTAACTGCCTTGAAGTACAATGTCTGATACGCATTGCATTTAAACGTATAAACCGGTCATCTCTTGCTTTTGTTGCCCTCTTACGACCTTGTCCTGCTCTTTGTGTGTATGCCCCAGTTTTTCTGGATCTTCTACTTACTCTTGAAACCGTCGTTTGCTGAATTCCCAATGCTGCAGCAACATATCTTTGATATCGACCGTCGTTAACTAAGGACACGACACAAACGTTTTCGTCTCTTGTTAGATTTCTAGAATTGCAAGCACGAGCTTGCAATTCGAGCAACGTTCATTTTTAAATCAAAACTACTAAAATTTTAATATAAATAACCACTTCAGTGTTTTAAAAATTTATATAAAATTACTCTTAACTCAAATTCAAGGAAATCGAAGGAATATTCGTTTTGTTGTATTGTGTTGTTTATTATCCATAGAAACAAATATGTCATCCTAACAAACAAATGTTCTAACAGGGAGAACGTAGGTGAGAATAAACAACTTTTGTATTATCATTTATACTGTTTTTTTTTTAAATAATACTATATATATGTATTAATTTCTGCGTATCTACTAATGTATCATAAACTAGTTTAATTAAGTTTGATATTAAGTATGTTAGGTACTACAAATGCTTAGGTAGAAATGGGCGTTTGAAGTTTAACCATGACGCGTTGGTAACAACTTCGTAAATTCCCTATACATATCACCGCAGAATTTGTTTGCTAAAGTATCCTCGATTAACATACTAAAAAGATTCCAGATGTGGCTTTATCGAAAAAAATGCAATAATACAAGTAATACAATCCCAGTCGACTTATGATGAGAATATCAACTCTTTTCAATGAATTCTTCCTAGAAGCTCTGAAGTTAATAGCCTAAAACATTACTCCATCAAGTATATCAAACCATCATATGTGTTTCGATAGCGAAACCTGGTATATGGCGTAGAATTACTGCCATGCAATATTTTTAAGCAATACGTAGATCTGTTAGCTCGTCCTATTATACAAACAGCAAACCATTCGTTTGACACGGAAGTTTCCAGATATACTAAAACCCGCCAGAATTGCGCCAATTTACAAGAAAGTGGAAAAACAATTCTTAGTAACTACCGACCAATTGCGATATTATCTGTAATGTTTAAAGTGATGGAATACTGTATGATCCATAGGCTTACTCCATTTATAGATAAACATCATCTGATCCCCAAGGAATAGCACGGCTTCCGTAGGGGAATATCTACATCTTCGGCGATCATCGAATTATATTCCAAGGTTCTACAAGAAGTTAGTAAAGGAAAACTTCCAGTAGGGAGTTTTTGTGACCTTTCTAAGGCCCTCGACTGCGTGTCTCAACAAATCAACGATTATTAAATAAAATACATACAACGGGCATACGCGATAAATCGCATAATTGGATAAAATTATTCCTTCAAAAGAGAAGGCTGTGGAAATCACTGTCATGAATAAAACATTTAAATCCGAACCGGCAAGTAAAAATATAGTTTTTTCGCAAGGAATTGTTCTTTCCACACTTTTCCTTCTCTATCTAGCAGACCTAACACGTTTTATATATAGTAATCACTGCACCATATATGCAGATGATTCTTGCTTTCTCGTATCGGAGATTTCAATAAATCTGACTAAAGTAGAAGCCAACAACTACTAAGCAAAATGGAAAACTGGTTCTCCAGTAACAATCTGTTCCTTATATGTAGCAAAACAGAATACGTAACTTTTCAAGCTCAAAGAAGCTCCCGAGCAGATAATATTTCCATAGGAATTGATAACCTTCAATTAAATCGAGCACCGACTATAAAGTTCCTAGTACTACAAATTGAGGAATCCTTAACATTTGCAGATTGAGAACTTATGTAAAAGAGTGCATAATAAGGCTTACTCAATCAGAAGATTACGTCGCCTATTGGATAGTTCTGATATCTTATTTCGGTACGGGCATCCTCTTCCAAAACCGAGACCCTCTTATTTGCTTAAAAAAATGTGATCCGTGCAATAATGGATATTCCGAGAATAGTTTCATGTAAATTTCACTATAAAGAACTGGGGAGAACCAGCAATTGTCAGTCTTTATTCTCTGGAAGTGGGCTGCCTAATCCACAATAACAAAGCCAACTTACAAAGATGGACAAACATAGCCGTTGCACAAGAGGACATCGAAAGTTGTATGCTCCTAAAAGCAATCTTACAATCAGTAGCAAATCTCCAGCCGTCTATGGAAGCTACATTTATAATAACTGGTACCTTATTATAAATGTACAAGCATGACAGAAGAAGAATCACATACTGTTTTTAAAATAAAAATTAAACTGTTTTTGTTGAGTGAATCAATCTATAGCCTACAGGAATTCTTCAACTTATTTTAGGATTATTTTCGTCCTTCTTACTGGAATAGAATCATTGCAATTACTGTAATTATTTCTTATTATTATTTATAATTTTTTATGTATGCTATTTTGTTTTTGTTTTTCTTCCCATTTGAGTTGAATGATGCGTCTCTAGCTTTGAGCGATTTTCTGTTACGAACTGTGCAGGCGTTACACACGCAAGTATTGCCACAAGCCTATTTCTTCACTATTTACAACATCCCCATGAGCTAAACCAAGAGTCGACGGACAACGGCTCGCGAGTCTCATGCGACTCTTTGAATAGCCATCTGCGGCCGTTTAAACAATAAACACTGCAGAGCCTTTCGTCGAAGCAATTAAGTATTGAGTTTTTTTTTTATTGATTTTTGATACGTTTTTAGAATTTTATTTGAATAAAAATTTCAAAAATAAATATTAAACAGAAATTTTAACAACTTCATACTGTTTTTCACATAGCTACTAATACTACATAAACTAATTTAAATTGGCTATAAAATGATATATAATACCTTTAGGTAATACGAACACATACGCAACAATCGGCGTTTGACAATTGAGCATGACGCGTCCGTAACAACTTCATAAATTCTTTAAATCTCTGAACATATTAATAAAATTTAAATAGGATAACCGTTTATTTAAACTAAAATAAATTATCTACAAAATGGAATATTTTCAATGGTCCAATTACCTGAAGTATAAACTAAGCAAAATAAATTTTTCTAAAGTGTATGAAAAAGGAAAAATTAGGTTGTTTTCGAAAATATTAGTTCTCTTAAAACTTTGTATCTCGTTTCCTTGTCAACTTTGCTCCTCTCATTTGAAAATTTGCCGACCCCTGCTCTAGACTATCCGATCCGTCTGGTCCCACTTTCATTTGAAGCAAGCAAAATGATAACTTATCAGTTCTACTAACACTTTAAAAGAAGAAAAGTCGATCCTGAACATGATATCTATTTCAAAATCTATACCAAGTTCAATCGATTTTACTACAAGGAAAGAATTAAGAAAAACACTATGTTCTCTAATTCACTAATTGACTAATAACATAAATAAATATAATTACTAGTACGATTTGGCTCCTGCATTTACGTGCTTTGAGAAGTCATTTGGATCGCTAGAAAATTATATAACCTAATAAAAAATAATAATTATGAACATCCATAGCCGTGTTTGTGCCTTTTGGCTTCAAGTATTTTTTATTTTTATGTTATTATAGTTTAATAAAATTAAATTTGATGATAAATTTACACTTTTTGTGTGCTCAATGTGATTTTGTAAATAATTATTTCAAATTTGTATGTTTCTTACTTGATTACAGATTTCTTATAAAAAAATTCATTAAAAAACAGATCCTGAATTCATATTTGAATAAATTTATTTTCATGTAAATTTGGGTTGGAATAAGAATTCTACAAATTTAGCTTTTAGACTATGGTATAAATTTCTAATTCTAGTTAAAGAAAAGCATTGGAAAAGCCAAAGCAGGATCGAAAACTTAATAAAGAATACTTAAATATTGAACTTAATGGCCTAATAGCTACATATTTAATTACAAGTAAATAACCCTAGATTGTGGGCTAGATTACCGAAAGAGTGGACAAAAATAGAATACCTCCTTCTATATATTTGAAATTTTTACTACTGGGTTTTTCTACGCCGTTGAACACGAATCTGTTATTATAATGTTTAAAAACAAAATGGCGCATCCAATATGGGGGACCTTTTTTCGAAAACTTATCTAATTTTTACTAAAGTTTGTACTTATGAGTTTTTTAGATCGTTGATTACGAATCAGTTATCAGAATTTTTTAAACAAAATGGTGCATCCAATATGGCAGATAATATTTCGAAAACTTTTTACAAAATTGCGTAATTAGTTTATTCGTCTGTTTTTTTATCAGTATTTGTCGGAGCTCAATTCTACATTAGCAAATTTCTGGTTAAATTCACTGTACCTAGAACTGCCTTCACAACCTCTTTTATAAATGCACTTTAAATTTTGTATAATATCAGAAAGTAAGGAGTTTATGACGTCATTTTGAGCGAGCAGTATTCTGCTGCACTTGATTTAAAAGGGACTGTAATTCGACTTCGACAGAGGCCTCTACAACTGATTCTTGGGACGGATAAGCTCGGAAATTTTTGCCCTTTAAAGAACTTCTTATGTCTTTATATTGTTGTTTGGTCAATTTGGCTTTTAATAAATCAAGTAACGCTTCATCGCCTGATATTTCAGTAGGAAATTTAGGATTTTAGCAGTTTCGTAAGCTCACTTATATTTAGCTGCTCTAGTAGGAGACTTCGTAATGATGTTCATCAATATAGAAGCAGCTTTTCCAGCTCCTGATAAACGAAGACTTTTTGCGTAGCGAAGGCCAACTCGTCCGTGGTCTTCCGTCTTTTGGTATGATCTTATTGAAGTCTTTGGATGGTGACCTCTCGATTTCTCCGATTATTTTTATCAGTATCCTCAGCATTCTAAAGAATACGTGGTACAACGTCATGAAATTTTTACAAATATGATACTCCTATAATACAATAAAACTATATTTTGCTGCATTAGTAGATAAGATGTTTTTACGGTACTCACTTTAAATATAACTGTAGTATTTAACCACCCTAAATGTTTCTTTTTAAATGCATCTATTATCCTTTTGGAATCTATCCACTTTGATTTCAATTTTGACAATATTTTTCTTGCGTTATCTCTGTCGTCTTGATGTATTGTAAAAGTAGAGTTATAGTTTTCAATAAATTCATTTTAGACATATTATTCATCTTTACATATCTGCCGGCTCAAAATGGAGAAATTTTTTTAAAGTTTAAAAAATTTCCAACTTTGTTAATGTCCACTTGGCCCTGCCGGTCGTATTCGGTTCTGTAATACATAATAAAAAATCACAACGAATGCTTTACGGCTACGTTCTCTTTTCTTACACGGTACTAAATATGCATAGGCTCGTTTCCGCATGCAACTTTTAAGAATCCTGATTTCATAGAGTATTACCTAAGCGATAAACATAAGACTTGCCCTGGATGAATTGGGCGATTAACTATTTTTACAGTTTTGTGTCAGTGAATTATTTAACAAAAGGTTTTCTACTAGCAATTTTCAATTAGCCAGTGAAAAAACATAAACTATTATTTAATAATGTCAAAAGTATACAAATAGTATAAACACATTTAGGATTACGCTGCATTGAGTAGGTTTGATGTTGCACACACAAACAAAAAATTAGCAACATTTTAAGCGGCGAACGTTTTTCGCTGCGGATTCAGGCGTCATATAAATGTCAAAAGTACGTAACTTAGGGATGCTCTGTAGCCGCCGGTTTTGAAACCTGCCGCTTTATCTTTCGTTAAGACATGTACAGGATATTCATCTAGAACATAATATAAGAAAAAAGGTATTTTTCAAACTTATTCATTTTTGTCCACTTTTTCGACAATCCAGCCTACTGTGCGACGCACAGGTCCTATTGGCAAGGTACAGTGTGAAAGTAAATAGCATGGAGGAGATGCTATTGGCATGGAGGGATGAGAGGGAACATGAGAGGCATGGATGAAAGGGAAAAGGGGTGGGAACTGCTGAGGCAGTGAAAAGATGGAATGAGCAAACAAGCAGTAATTATTGTATAGTGTAAAGGTAATAAAGTATAGTGTATAGTGCCTAGGTTCTAACTTCCGTTGATCAAATATAGACACATACGAATTTTGTATCATTTTGTTAATAAGATTTTTATTTTGAAAAATCCACAGAGCAGTTCAATATAAAAGTATGCGGGCCGAAGAAAAGTACTTAACTATAAAATTCGTAGAGATAGAACTATTAGAAAAGAATTTTGACCACTTTCATTAGCAAAAACAAATAAACACAGGACTAGATGTAACAAAATACAAGGAAGGCCGAATAATAACAGACGCGAGAGATAAATCAGAGAGATGGACGTCATACCTCCAGGACTATTCATTGATACAAGACCTCCTAAACAAAACCAATAAACGAGCACCGGAAATCTATAGATATTGAGAAGCAAAATAGAACAAGCCATAAGACGAACAAAAACTTACAAAGCTACAGAGCCTAATTAAATGCCCATTGAAGAAATATTATTTATTTGGCGCATGATGCAATAAATGCATACATTTTTATATCCAAGCTATCGATCCATTCCACCAAGTCAGGTTATTTAGATTAAAATAACCTTAAGACTCCCAGGGAAGGTATGAAAGGGACAATCCAACACTACATGAACTGGGCTCACTGTCCAACCCCATTTATGGAGAACTGAGGCGGTTCTTTCGACGCCACATCCGATACGATTAAGCCGACTCCAAGCACGCCTAAGTAGATTGAAGTCAAGGAGTTTTAATGTGGGATTTTCAACTGTCAGAATCCCTTGTGGCATAAATAATTTCCACTCATTCTGCCATTTGTCCTTGAGATTGAAGTTATCATTTATCAATTTCAATGCAGTTTTGCAGGCTGGTTTGCGAGACTGCAATCTATATGTTCATAGTTGTATGGGATCTCGTTTATTGGTAGTGCCATGTTCTTGATGATTATTGACCATAAATGAACAAGATTTCTTTCTCTTCTGAGCCGAGGAGGTGGAATGTTACTTATCACCGGAAGCCACTGGATTGGAGTAGGGAACAATGTTCCTCTAATGATACGAATGCTGTGATGAAGCTGAACATCCACAAGTTGAGTGTGGCAGCTATTAAGGCACACCACAGAGCAGTACTCTGCCGAAGAATATACATTTGCTAGAGCAGTTGTTTTTAATGTGTAAGCATCAGCACCTCATGATGTTCCGGCTGGGAGCTGTAGGAGGTAGGTTTTTCAGTATTGCTTACGGCGTAGGAGGACGGCTCTTCAGTATTGCAGCTGATTTAAGAAGATGAGATATATAGGTTAGAGGTCTAACTAAAGTCATTCCCAGGTATTTAGTGGTGGTATTATACTGTAAAACTCTATCACTAAAAGTGATTTTTGGGCTATAATTTGCAATCTTATAGTTGCGGTGAAAGGCAGTTACTTCACTTTTCTGGGAGTTGCGTTGCAATCGCCACTTTCTGAAGTCTATCATCTATCTGCTTCTATAAAGTTATTTCGTTGACAATGAGGTTTATATCATCTGCGTATTTGAATTTGCGGGCCACAGTTATAGGCATATCATGGGTGCACAAATTAAAATGAGTTGGCAAGAGAACGAAACCTGGAAGTAATCAATTATTCTGTTTTCGGAATCAGCTTCTAATGTGCACTTTTCGGCATCTTGGAGTGCCCTTGAAACAGTCTGTTTCTTAGCATATTGTTTATCAACGTGTTAATCTTTTCACAAGGAACAACCTTCATCTGTTTTAATAATAGACCTTCTTTCCAAACTGAGTCGTATGCTACTAAGAGATTCAGAAATACCAAAAGACTCTTTAAACTCTTCTCTAACCCAGCTTCCACGAAGGTAGTCAGGGAAAGGACTTGATCGCTACAATCACGACTAGCGAGGGAACTTGCTTTTTCAATTGGAATTATCGCTTGAATTGAAGGTGTTATTCGATTCAAGTTCAATCTTTCTAGAAGATTGTAAGTAACAGAAAGAAAGGCTATTGGTCAATAACTTTGAGGCAAGTTTTGATCTTTAGCAAGCTATAAGAGCTCAATGATTTTGATCCTGTTGAATAATGCGGGAAATTTTCCAGATTCCAGTATACAGCTGAAGAACAACTCCAACCATTGTTTTGTAGCCGATTCGTAGTTCTTTAATTGTTCTGGATACATACCATCTATTACAAGCTTGGATTTTATGAGTTTAGTAACCTTCTTATCATTTTGCGTTCTAGATGTATTAGCAAGATGGTTTGATATTGCATCTTAACGGATGATGACATTTTTTATGGTAAAAAAGTAGAATCCAGTTTTCGGAACAGCGACCAAGCCTTCGTACTGGTATGGCTGAAATGGAAACCTTCGATGGTCTTTATCCATCTTTCTCTTCTAGCACCGTCTAGAAATTGTAGTAGTTCAGAAGGTTTCGCCCTACTACCGTGTACATCAAACTCCTCTTTTAATATAATTGTATCCTCATTCCAAACTGGTACATATTCCCTGCGGAAAACTCTAGGAATAGTTCTTTTGGCTGCTGCTTTCATGAATCCTACAAATACTGTTAGTAGTTCTAATTAGTTCTCAGGAATTGCTTGTATCCACCTGATAGCATCAGAGAATTTTGCATAGATCTCCCAGTCTGCCTTCTGGAAGTTCCAGCGGGGTCTAGGTGTAGAATGAATAACTGGAATTTGAATTCCAATTCGGTATATTATAGGCCTGTGTTGACAATGGGGAAAATCTTGAAGCACTTGTCTCCGAATTCGAGGGACTGGTGATATAAAGTCGTGGGAGACAAAGCACCGGTATGGTGAGTAATCTTGATTCTAGGGAGCTAAGTGAAATGTACTCTTATCTTTAGGATCATCCACCAGTGTCATAATATTTACAAAAGCCCATTCTGACAGCTTATTCCCGTTCTCGTCATTTTGAGTGTAGCCCCAAGATGTATGATGACTGTTAAAATCTCCTATGATAATATTTTCACTAGTAGGGGCTTATAATATTGTGTGTGGCCAAGATGCGGAAGGAGGTTTGTAGATATTTGTATCACAGTATTCTCAATTTGTACAGACGTTGAGAAGAAAGCATTGCATTCGGTGGAATTATTTTGTATTGGCGTATATCATTCTTGATATATGTGGCTATTCCATACTGGCCATGGTGGTACGCTGTCAACATTTTATATGCAGGTATTCTTCCTCTAGCTAACAGCTGTTACTAGCAATCCGTGTGTGTTTCTTGGAGTACTAGAACATCAACTTCGTGTTCCACTAAGATCTCAGCAAGGAAATCACTCTTCTCTTACTTATGCCTTCAATGTTTAATTATAAGATGGTTTGTTGAGGTCCTATTACCTGCTTTTGGAACTGTACGTCCTTAAAAGGGCTATTTGGTGTTTTCGATTCGTTGTTACCGTGAAGCCCAGAAGGACAGTACGGCGGCATCTTAATCACCGTTGCTTACTTAGCACCACCCGTGGGACGGGTGTAGGGTAATTTAAGGTTATACTTACGGACGTGCAACAACGCTTGACCATCCTATTCAGCTACACAAATGAAACGGGAAATTCCTGAACAATGGTTATTGTCCACTTTTATATTACTACCCAAGAAACGAAACCCAAGAGAATGGGTTTGGGTTTACCGAATAATGCGCCACACCTTACAGCTAATCCTAAAGATCATCAATCGAAGAATATACAATAAACTTGAAGAAAACATAACCGATAGTCAATTTGGTTTTCGTGTCGAACTCGGGACAACTGACTGGATTCTTGGAAGTAATTTACTTTCCTCACGTTGTATAGACATGAATCACGAGGTATTTGCGTATTAAATCGACTGTGAGAAGGCTCTCGATAGAGTAAAAGACGACAACTTATAATAAATTCTCGCATGCAAAAACATTGACTTGGAAGATACGAGAATAATTAATAACTTATCTTGTGGACAAAGTGCTAACATTAAAAATGAGTAGCAGTTTACAGAGGAAATTGGAGAGACTCGTCGTGCCGTAAGGCACAGGTGCATCTTGTCTCCCTTACTATTTAACCGGCACAATCAAATTATTTTCACGAAACACGTGGAAAAGAGAAAGGGAATAGTTGTAAATGGAGATGTACTATATAGCATACGTTATGCAGATGATACTGTCTTGTTGGAAAGAAATTCCAGGGACATTGAAAACCTCATAGAAAAACTAAACGACCGATGGATTGAATATGGTCTTACAAAGACTGGTATGGGTATACTATTACAAAGACTGGTATATTACAAAGACTGGTATGGGTATTACGGGACTGGTATGGGTGTACTAATAATAAATTATTAAGAGTCGCCAGCAGCAAGGATAGGATAGCTGTTTGATAGCAAACTTTCGATTGGAGATGCACTAAAAAAATAAGCAGGTTTGTTATAGTTTCTTGCTTTTCCTCCGTTTTCGTTTGGTTAAAAAATTGTATATTATTTGCAGACCTTTTTATATAATCCAGTGTAAGGTTATAATATTAAAATACTTATTATAGAAATATTCCTGCCTCTCCAGCCTTGTCTGTTTACCTCTCTAGTCGTGCGTAATTCTATTAGTTTTAAATTCTGTAAATTTGAATTAAATTTATTTTAAATTTAAAAATTCCGTGTTTGAAATCCGCTTTTTCAAAGTATGCACATTTGGTGAAATGTTTATATTTATTTAAATATATTTTTTATTTGCCGAAATCCCCTGAGATTTTCTTGTACGGACGAAGAGATATAGATCCTAAATTATGCTATCCCTTTCCGGGAGCTTTATCGCATCAAATGTAGTGGTAGTTTGTATCGCTGGAATCTGCTGTTGTCACCAAGTGCTTTAGTTGCTGTGATTTATATCACATATGTGGTCGAGTGTTGTAGTTTACAGAAAATGTGCCGCAGAACTTATAACTTCTACGACTTAACATTATAGAATAACCGCGATCATATTTTTTTTCTATAGCAAAAATCTGGAAATCTTCGAGTTCAACAACATAAACATGTTTTATACGTGATGTTTTTCTTTTCTTCCTCCGAGGAAAAATATTTTTCCTGTTGTTGGCATTTCTTTGCTTGAAAAAATATAATTAAATTATTTTCCTAAAGATAAGTTTCAGATAAAATAAATGTTATAATATATAACTTATTTGTATTATTTTCGTAATATTTTAAATCTTTATTTATTTTAAAACCCGATTCATTAGTGAAAGATCTTATCACAATTAAAATTTAATCGCTCATTTAACCGACTAATTCAATACGAATATAAAATGCACCCGTCATGGTGAAAAAAAAAAACGAATTGGGGAGAGATTTGTCTGCAGGCTTTCAAAGTGTATGTACATATATAACCGGCTGTGTCAAAGCTAAATTGCCAGTGAGTTCTCGGATATATGCAGCATTTGTGGCCACCTGGCGGCAGTAAACACCCGCTGCATGTAAACTATACGTTGGGGTCCCGCGACATGCAGGCGCAATGCGGTATAAAGTGGGAACGTGTCGATTTGCAAGCGATGCTTAAAGTACATAATCTGTGAAACAGGAATACACACATTCATAGATACACCCACTCTCACTGTAAGCTTATATATGGGCGAAACGTTTACAACCCGATTACCGAATACAATCGGTTATTGACAGTGTATGCACGTTCCGCCGAATGCAAAACGGACCGCGAATATGCACTCCACTTGGTAATATTAATGTTTAACTTAACACTAAAATTAATTTATATTTAAATATTTTTTGTGTGCTGTTCACCAAACCGCAGCAGAATAACCTACTTTACGCTGCCGTTTGAAACTCTTTGTAAATGCTGCTTTTAAACCACTTCTGTGGCACGAGCTCATAATTTTCTACAAGTTTTCAATACTCATTCACACAAAGGCATTCCATTAAACGTTCTTAGTTTATTCGAAACCTGTTAAAACATTATATAATTTCCATTTATTCTATATAATGTAATAATAAATTATATTTATAGGATCATTTTAAAAACACAACAAGAATTACAACTGCTGAGTATATACCGTTTCGAATCATAAATTGAAAATTTTTTGCAATTAAATTTTGCAATTTTGATAAACGAAACAAGATGCGAAAAAAAGTGTGGAATACTCACAATTTAATAAGTTTACAAATTAATTAGGCACGGCTTGTCAAGAAAAGCACATTAGTGGCTTTAAAAGCACATTAGTTTGAGTCCATTTAGTCATATTGAATGGAAATTAGAAATAAAACACTTAATGGTTTGTTTTTTAATTTGAAATAATTAAATAACCAATGAATAGACCGAGGAAAGGTATGAAGCATTTTTGCATAAAAATATATTGTACGTTTGGAATATAGTTCATTTTGTTGTATCTATTTTCTGTTATTGAAGTTAAAGCATTGACTATGATAAGCGTCTACAATCAACAGATGTTTTTTTTTATAAATGTGGGAACACATTTTTGTTTCTATGACAGTTACCACTCAGTTTCTTATTGCTTCTTTTTTTACTTTCGTAAATTCTATTTAATGTTGAAAAACTCTTCTGCAAGCTCTTTCTTATTGCTTGAATAAATTATTAGAAATATCTATGAAAAAATTTGGTTAATTTTCAGATTATGGACGAGATATTGCAATAAAATATATAAATTCCTAATATTTAAAACTTTATAAATGCCATTCGCATAAAAGGATTATTCACATAACAAAATCTGGATTAATCATTTAAATTTTAAACTTTTGCGTTTCTCTGTTTTTATTTCTTTTTAATTTATTAAAAACATTTAACAATACTTAAAATTAGGTATACATATTTCAATTAATGTTGTTTCAATAAATGTACAACAAACATTTTACAAACATTGAATGTCCTTAAAATATGAATTTATGAATCTTAAGAAGAAGAAACGTTTATTGAAAACAAACGTTTACAAAAGACAGTCAACCAGCTGGTCTTTCCGCCTAGGAGTTTACATTTTAATATTCAATTGATACAAGAAATAAATTTATACAAGAAAAAAAAGCAGCAGAATTTACAGATTATGGAGGGTTTAGTCGTAAGTCGTATATTGTTGTTTTGAGCGTTTTGAATGGGTGTCTACTGGAGAGTTTGGTAGGGTCGCGTCTGATACATAGGGGCTTGTGATGGTCCAGTGTGTGTTAGTCGCTTTGTGTTTGGTCAATAGGCGTTTTTGTCTGTCGAAGAGTCTCGGCTTTGGGTGAGTCTGTTCAGGAGGATATTTTTGGGGTGTTTTAGTTTGACAAAGATGCGTAGGGATGTTCGTTCTGCTGTTTCTAGTATGTTTTATGTTTTTATTTTAGTAGTAGTCAGTAGTATTTGTCCGTAGTCGAGGTATTTTTCATGAGTTGTCGGTGTCACGTCGATGGTATCTAGGTAGATAAGTGGGGAATTCGGGAAAATTCTGTGATTAGGGATGATGAGTTGGCTTTTGGAAAGGTTCGCAGTAACTCACTAGAGGTTAAACCAGTTTAGGGTGTTATCCGTGTTATAGGTGTGTAAGGGTGTTATTGAAGTTCGACCGTCGTTTTTTTAAGATTCTTATTGTGGAATATGAGAGCGGTGTCATAAACGTATTGTAGAAGAGGTTGATTTGGCATTTGTCGGCAAGGTTTTAATTGTATTTATAAAGTAATGGAGCGAGGGTAGAGCCCTGGAAAAGACCTTGAAGAGGGATAAATTTTGAGAAGAGGACGCTATTTATTTTAATTTGGAGGGATCTGTCATGGAGGAAATGCTTAAGGACATAGATGAGATACGGAGGAATATTGAGTTGTCGCATTTTGAAGAGGAGTCTGGCATGCCACACACTATCAAAAGGATTATTTTTGTCTAGAAACAGAGCAGCAGCATGATCTTTGCGGATGTTGGCGGTTTGTAGGTTATTGGTGAGAATGAATAGAGGGTGAGTGGTGAGTGGAAAGGCTTAAATTCAAATTGGTATGGTGGAATGGAATTCTTCATCAGATTCCATATTCTGTTTTTGAGGATCTTTTCGAAAATTATGCCTAGGACTGGCAGGAGCGTAATAGGACGGTAGCTATTTAATAAGGAATGATTTTGATTAGGTTTTGGGGTGGTGATAATTCAACCTTTTTCCCAACATTTGGAAAAAGATCTTTTATGGAGGCAGACGTTGAACAGTTTAATTATGTGGAGGTGGATATCGTCAGGGAGATTTCTAAGTAAAGATTTTTGACAAAGTCGGATCTGGGGGAACTATTTTTGCCATGGAAAAGGGCAACAAGGTATTCGTCGTAGATTGTTTCGTCCAGGTCTGTATTGCCATTTTGAAAATAGTCGTTGAGCCAAGAGTTTACTCTGTCGAAAAAAGTTTTGTCAAACGCGGTGAAGTTAGAGGGGATAAAAGAGTCTTCAAAGAATTTTGAAAAGAGGAAAGCTTATTGATAGTGTGGAGCACTGTTGATTATTGGAGGGGATGTCGGGGATGTGGAATGATGGACGATATTTGCAGGTCTTTTTAATTTTATCGCAGTATGTTCGTCCGGCGTCGTTATAATATATTTCCTGGCAGACTGACAGCCATTTTTTGGTACGAAACTTGCAGATAAGTCTGTGTTCTTTGTTAAGTCGATTAATATTGGATTTAAATGAACTGTCTTCTGTTCTGCAGTATGCTCTGTATAGACAACGTTTTTGGTTGAAGAACGGTAGGATCAATGGGGCAGTTGGTCAGTATGCCAGGGATGTTTAGGATATTTTGCTCAATCACGGAGTGGGGATAGGTTTTTTATAAAAACTGATCAATCACGGATTGAGGATATGTGTACAAGGAATATGTAGACTTTCTTTTTATTGAGGAAGGGGATAGTGAAGTGGATGAAATCATTGATAGGATTATTGGTAATAGTTTGTTTTGGATTTAGGGGAGTATTTTAAAATTAAATTTGTCAGTATCTAATTAGGATAGGATTCTGGAGTGGACTTTAGAGTATGCTGGTAAGGTTGAGCTTAATTTTGGTCGGGTGCTTGACCCCCTCCCCCGGTCATTGTAGCCTCCCTATGTAGCTTAGGGAGATAGAGAAGGAGATTGCCAAGTGATCATAACCTTGGTCTGGGGAGAGGGTAACATCCGTTATGGAGTTGACAAGGTTAGAAGGTTTTGACAAGGTGTGGAGTAGTATGTCGTGGGTAGAGTTCTTTTTTTGGGGCATGATAAATGTGGGATTGATGTCATGGCGAACAAAGAGGGAATTATTTATTAAGGATTGAATTTGTCGAGTTTTGGATTTATTGAGATTAAAATCACAATAAAATCCTGAGGGAATATTCGAACAGGGATGCCATGTTTAGGATAGTTCTCTCAATCACGGAGTGGGGATAGGTGTGTACGAGGAATATGTGGATTTTCTTTTTATTGAAGAAGAGGATAGTGAAGTGGATGCAATTATTGAGAGAATTATTGAAGGATGGAGGATTGGCCCTACCTACCCCCCTAGGCTTGTTGGTAATTAGGTTTCCGTGCATGAACAAGAATGACCAGTCTCTAAATGTGATGTTGCTCTCAGGAATGGTCCCGGTCTCTACAATTATATGTCTGTCAATGTTATTTGTATCGGTAAAGCTGTCTATTGGATGTCGTTTTCTATTATAGGGCAGATAGGGGAGGGATGGCCAGTCGGGAGACATGGGCACCCCCTCGTAATTCCAATTTAATTCTAGTTTTTATTTTATTTTTAGGTTTTTTAGTTTATTTAGTTCACTGGTAACTCTGTTTATCCATATACTATTTGAGATTTCGTTAAAATGTGGCGTTCAACCGCTTTATAAGATTAGGTGCTCGCCAATGTAAAAATTTTGTTGTGGTTTCGCAGTTATTAAACGAAGAACCAGTGAAAGAATGATTATTTTTATTTTCTTTCTATTGTATATTTACTAACGTATAAATTAACCCGTAAATCACAACAAAATATCTAACAAAACAGAGTTAAGTTGAAAAAGTATGCAGATGGAGCAATGAGCAGTTATTTTGAGGGAGGTTTGGGAATGCCGAATGCTCCCATCTTTAATTACCTGATTTAATTAAAATGTTCAAATTAATTAAAATTGCAGAAAAAGGCGTTCGTCTATAAAAATAAAAAGTGACGAAATTCCAAAAGACATAATATTAAGTGCCATGGAAGAAGTGGCAAAAGGTGGTAAGATAAAAACAACTGCTGATAAATATGATATCCTTGATTAAACTTGCAAATTGCAAAAATCAACATTGTTGATTACGTTTGTGATTTATGAACTGATAAGATTATTTAGCCTTTTATTTTTGGTTTATATCATGGATTTGGGTGTTTTAAACACCACGCCCAAACCTCCCACACGGGGTGCCTGAACCTTACTACCATAATATAATAATCCTTTATTGGCATAAATGTAAATACACGACCGTTCGTACATTAGTGTTGTGACAAGTATAGAACAAAAAATAAAAACAAAGAAAACACAAAAGAAAACAAAAAAAAGACACCAGAAAATAAAAATATCCAAATTAATACAGCAAAAAATAAACAGTTCAAAAGTTCTTAGATCAAAAAAAAAAACAAAAAAAAAGGAAGCATTTAACCCTGTCCTTTGCACTTCAATATTTTTTTCATGTACACAAAACCGGAGCCACTCTCATCCATATCCTTCTTCCAGTTTTTCGCCACTGACTTTTCCTCTTCGCTCCATTTTACATTTCTTACAGCTTAACACCCAATGTTCCCAGAGCTCCTACCCTTCTCCACATATTCGACAAGTCCTATCTGTTGCAGCCATCCAATATCTTCTACCACTTTCCTCACTACCGCACCTAAACCGGGCAATCGCTACCTGTAGGGCTTTAGGATTAACTAGATTCTCTGGACATCTGCCAAAAACTTGGATTTTGCTGTAGTCTCTATTATAGGTACTCTCACCTATGTGTTTTTGTCTCTCTTGCAGCTCTATCTCCAGTAGTCTATCTGCCAGAATCCTTTCCACTAACATTCTCTCATTCATCATTCTCTCGATCTCTTCTTGGTTCCATCCCCCTCTTTCATACATACGCTAGCGCAGACATCCCCATTTTGTTTCCTTATTACTCCCTTTACCCTCCTTTCTTACCGCTTTCAAAACGTCTTTCACTATTCTTTCTTCTCCGCACTATTCACTTTCCTTCAAATTTAGCCACTCTCATAACCGCGGTGTTTGCCACCTTGTTAAAATTTGCTTCTTGTTGAACGATGTACCAGGGGGTGGACTTTTCTAGCTGCAGGGCCCTCTTTATGAACTGTAACTGCACTCTCTCTATGTCGTTTTCCTCTTTCGCACCCCAAATTTCTGCCCCATACATCATAATACTACGTACGCACGCCTTCCATACAATCATTTTCGCAATAAGATTTTCCCTCAAGTATACTCTCCATGTATCCCAGAGCCTGTTAGCAGCCACCCACGCTTTTTTTACTATATACTTGATATGTGCAGCGCACGACCCATTTTGATGGAACATAAAGCCTAGGTATTTTAAACTGCTAACTTGTTCTATCTCACTCGCTTCCCATTCAAAACTCTCTTTCCTTGATCCCTTTCTCTTCCGAAACAGCATCCACTTTGTTTTCAGCACATTTACCTTTAACATTCGTTTTTTAAAAAACTTTTCCATTCGTACCAACACCTCTTTCATTTCCACTTTCGAACTTGCTAAGACAACGACGTCGTCCGCATAAGCTAGACTCCAAATCTTTTTCGTCCCTATTACTACCCCTCCCGCTTGACCCAAGCTTAGCGTTCTCTCGAGGTCCGCAGTATATAGATTAAATAGTAGTGGACTTAACGGGCACCCTTGTTTTAACCCTTTCCTAACCTCAAATCTTTCAGATAGCCTTTCACCTATCTTCACTCTACACCATGTTCTCCATGTTACACCATCTACACCATGTAACCCTACTACCATTGGGAGCATTGCGCACAATTTACATGTTTTAGAAATTCTTTTGTAACTTTGAGACTGATTATAATTTGTAGACTGTTATTTGCAAACAATATTGCCAAATGTATGGTGCACTTGACCTAGGCAATACATATTTGATATATTAAAAATGTGCTTTTTTATTACCTATTATGTGAATCAGTTTCAATCCCATCTCTCCCCTACCACCCCTATATGTTGATGTTGGCATAAACTAGTCTGAATTTTTCTATCGATAATTACAGTTGTTTGGGAGGTATCTTCAGAAGGGTGGGTGGGGGTTTCAAAGTCAGGGGCTGTCAAGTCAAACATAAGGATATACATTCTATTTAATGAAAAAAAAAACTAAGTATCAATTTCATATTCTGAATTGAAGCGCTTGTTTAGTTTTTTAAAAGGTCCTCGCGGTTTGTGTTGCCACCTAGATTAATGCCTGTGTGTAGGTGATGATTATAAAGTCGTAGATCGTTGAGTTTTGTGTGACTTCGGTAAGTAGTTCCGCTGATTACTTGTTTGTACTTCTTATTTTCTTTAAAAGTCGATTAGGGCATTTTGGATACCAAGTCGGAGGACCTACAAGAAGTGCATTTCGGCAGAGAGTTCGTTCGGACATTTGTCGGTGTCATGGGGGCCTCTGCGTTTTAGGCACGTAACAGGGCTGGTTTTCACTGGAGTGGATGAATAGTTTAGGTTTATAGGCACTTTATGCAGGGACTAGGAATGTGAGGTGGAGGGGTCCTGGGAGATATGGGATAGTGACGCTTCATAAAAAATAGACCGCCGGAGGCTAATAACGGGTCAAACGTTTTGATGGCAGGGGTTATTATTCCGATTACAGAGTTGGTTTGTTTGTCGCTTTGGCTATTATGCGTTTCCAATAACGGAAATTATAATTCAGCGGGCGCAGATGTTCAGTGATTGTTGCATCTTCGATTTCATATTTGACTTTTTCAATAACCGCGGAAAAGGACTCCGGTTTTGGGAGGGAGGAGTTTCTGGGTGTAAACTTTGGAGTGTGAAGGAATTGATGGTTTTGTTGGTTATGAGGGCTTTTAGGGGACTTGTCGCGTCCGTGTCTGTTTCAAGGAGAAGATGGATTTGTGTTTAATTGATGTAATAATTATATCCGTGTTTCTTGGATGGTGCGATTGCCACATAACGGAAAACTGGATGCGGGACATGGAAGGATTGGTAGTTGTGATGGGATACTTGTATAGATATGTTTTGAGTGGCTGACAATTTACGTGTGTGTGTGTTGTAAGTTGTGGGTTTGCAAGAATGCTGGTATTGTTGTATGAGGAGGGTGGTGGGGTGAGCGAAGCTTGTGGAGTGGTTTTAGCTTTTACTTTTCTTTATGAATCCTTCGACTTCGTCTTACTCCGACATGTTGGGCATCTGGGATGAGCCAGCATCACCGGTAGTCATACTTACAATGCGTGAATCGGTAATATAAATTTATAATACAATTATATTTGGTTTGATTTCCAATAAATTTCTTACAAATGAGTTTAGCCAGGTAGTGAGAACAAGGGTAAAAGATTATTGTTGATAAGCGGGCGAATACTCGTAGACGGGTGTACTCGTTGGCGTATCGAGAACGACTGGGGTAAATTTTAAATTTTTAAGTTCTCGTAAACAGAAATGTGTAATTTCTGTGTAATGTGTAATATGGACAAATTTCTTTGAAATTATGTACACAAAAGTTAAATTAAGAAAATAAATGGAAAATTTAAAATTTAAAAAAAAATGTTTTATTAATCTTCAAATCTTTGCATCACAAACATCTATTCGATAAAATCGATTAGAGTTTTGTTCTTTTATTCAATCGCATTTTTAATATTTGAATAAATAATAATTTCATAATTTTTTTAGGTATTAAAATAGCTTTGGTCAGATTAGGTTTGGTATTAAAATGCAATAATATATGTATTTTTGAAAATACTATTTCAATTTTCTAGTTATTCAGCAAGAAAATCTTAAATGACCATCCCCCTAATCTAGCATAGATCCCCAAGCATCTCTCTTAATAGAGTTGCGAGATTAGTCATCCGTACAATACATTGGAATACACATTTTTTATTTGTAAATGGATTTTCTTTTGATCCGACGCGGACAGAGAAATCACTTTTTGCTGTGACCTTACCATAAATTATCTCCTTCGAAGTTACATAATATATGTAAACGTTCAAACAAAAATAGTTCACTTTTTGTTAGTGTAATCCCATTATGGGATGCGTTGGTCAAAAAGGTTCAGAACATTATAAAAGCCCTCGGTCACTATAGCTTAACTTTTTCTTGTGGTCGGTTAAAACAGTATTTTTAAAATATCAATTTTCTGCGTTATTTACAGACTGTGCAAAAACTATGGATATAAACTTTTAAGAAGATACTCCACAAAATAATTATCGGATCACTAATATTTTATTTTTTAAATGTGTAATATTTATATTTTGATTTCAAGTTGTACATTATGTTGTACAATATAAGATATTATGGAAGACAATTAAACTTTACAAAATAAATATTAAAGTTACAACACTGTGTAGTCAGAAAATAAATACTAGCCATACTAATAGGGATGCCTAAAATTAATAATTATTCAATTAATAGCCACTTCTACTTTTCAAAACAGCCTGCATTCTCCTTGGAAGTGACTCGAAAAGAAGTCTAGTATAGTCTTGATCTATTGGGTTCCATGCTTCAATAAGTATATTAACTGCATTTTAAACCATTTTTTAAACCATTTAGGCTAGTTAATGGTGCTCGATTGGTTCGTAGATTCAAACCGCGATCCAAGACATGCTCAATGATGTTTAAGTCAGGACTTGTAGCAAGCCAATTAAAAATCCGCAAACCTACCTCATTTGTGAGCGCTTGCACTGTATGTACAGTGTGCGAGCTGGAATTATCATGCGTAAATACGAAATTGTGACCGATGAATGGAGCTTATAGTACTACATGTGCTTCTAGTATATCCCGTATATACCGACAAAAGTCAAAAACCATTATCTGTGACCACCAATTCTGTGCGAGCCTCTGAAGAAACGCCACACCAGAACATAATGGATCCTTCAACAAGATTTTTGCTCTGGCTGTAGCGATCTCAGTCTTTTTTATAGAGGGCTATATCTATCTGAAGAGTGCAAACAGAATCAATTCATCCGTAAGCAAAACGTTTGCTCAGTCATTGAAATTTCATTCTGTATGTTCTAGTAAATCTGAGCCCTGACACTCGGTAGTCCCTAGTTAGTATGTGGCCTCTTGCTGGTACGTACGTATGCCTCTTCATCTCTAAGTCGATTCCCAATTGTGTGACTACTAACTCTCACATGTCGAGTATTGCACAATTCAGCTTGGAACTGCCTTGAGGAACTATGACCGATACGCATTATATTTAAACGTATAAATCGGCCATATCCTGCTGTTGTAAGTTCTCTTACGATCTTGTTCTGCTCTTCGTGTGTATTCCTCAGTTTCTCTTAATCTTCCTATTATTCTTGAAACCGTGGACTGCTGTATTTTAATTATTTCCGATAAATACTAATTACGAATGCTGCAGAAACTCATCTTTGATATCGACGTCAACTAAGAACTCGACACGAACGATTTCGACTCTTGTTACATTTCTAGAATTACAAGCAGTAGCTTCAACATCATCATTATTATCATGGCCTTTCGGTGATACTACCTTGGATGTAGGCCGCTAGGAACCTATTGACTGACTAAGAACACCTACAACAAGAAATGTATATATATATATATATATATATATATATATATATATCTGGCCGTTATTTTGTAAGTACGAGTTGTACGGTAATTTGTTTTCACGTATCACGTACAAACCGTGCGATTTAATAATATAGAGAAGTATTCAAACGAAAAACGTTTATTTATTGTAAAAGTTATGCGAAAATAGTTTGCCAATTTCGCCGAGTTTTCGGGCGCGATAATGCGCCAAATGAATGAACGAAAGGCAGCGAGGCGTTTGATTACAAAATTTTAGACCAAATTTACGCTCATGGATCTAAAGATCATTGTTAGTTGTCGTCTTTTTCGGTCACTCGAAAATATAGACACTGTAAAGGAATATGTGACCGAGAATACAGGAACTTCCATTCGGCACCGTGGTCAAGAATTAAACATTTCCAGGAGCACTATGCAAAATTTGGTAAAAGATCTGTTTTTGCACACGTACGAGGTTCAATTGGTGCAAGTAACTAAAGCAAAGTATCATGCACAGCGCCGTGGATTTTCTGATGTGTTGGAACATCAACTAATAATTCGGATATTTCGAAGAAAATATTCTTTTTAGATGAGTTAAACCTATCCGTCGAGCTGAAAATATACCAACTCGACGGATAGGTAACTAAGCAACACTATCGGCTTTGCTGTGCTGAAAATGCTAGTGTGATACTCAAATAACCAATGCCGCGAATGACTCTTTGGTGTGCTTTTTGGGCCGGACGGGGTGACGTATATCTTTGCAAATGCGGCTGGAAATGCGCTAACGGTTGATGGTGTGCGATATCGCGAAATGTTAACGTAGTTTTAGTGGCCCAAATTGATTGTTATTAATGCGGAGGACATGCTTTTCCAACAAGACGGTGTGACATGCTACCAAGCACGTGTACCAAACAATAGCGTTACTGCAGACCAACTTTCCAGGCCATGTCATTTCTCGATTTGACAACATTGTCCACCAAAATCGTGCGAAGTTACACCGATGGACTTTTTTCTTTAGGGGTATGTGGAGGATAAGGTGTATGGGAATAATCCTGCGACAGGTGAACATATTAAAGAGGAAATATGGCGTGTTGTAGGTGTAATACAGCCATATTTAGGAGAAAACCTTATTCAAAATTTCAACAAAAGAATTACGCTTTACCGGAGGTTTCGTGGTGACCATTTGCCTGATTATGGTTGTATTTAACACGTTGACACCGGCGTGACCCACCGGTGGGTCGTGAATCAAATAGTAATTAAAAATTACTACCTTTTTGATCAGCTACTGTTTTATAATATTCCAAGCATCGTTTTCTTGCCTTCTTTGCTGTTCCAGAGTACGTCCGACTAATTGTTTTTCTTTGGTTTGTAGCTCCGGTTCTTTGTCATTCAGGCTAAGATTATTTTTTCTCGTTTCATAATGTTTTCTTGTCCATGTTAGATGAATATACCACGCATTTGTAATGGATGTTGCACAAATTAACTCTATAACGATTTTTTTCTACCATTTGATAGTTCTACGTAAACAGTTGTAATATGATGACAATTGATCTGATACATCTACCCCTTGTGTCTCATTGTTATACTCGAAGAGAGCATCAGGTTTTAGTTTTCCCTTATTGCCCTTAATCATAGCGCAAATATGTTGATTGTATGTTGTTAACATAAAGACATTAACATGTTTTTTATCTGCCAATTTTAAGAATTTAACGCCTTGTCGATGTATCGAACTGGAAATAGTACTACGTCTTTGCTTTTGCTTCGCTTCAGGCAGAAAAAAGATTCTGTTAACTTTTACTGTAACACATAGGGAAGTTGACTGTTGCAAAAGTTCTACTGCTAATGGTACACTTGTAGAAGCTTGTAAAAACTGTCTGTAAACAGTCTACGTTCTGCATATAGCATGTCGTCTACTAAACGCATTACTACGCCATGAGAATGTCCAATGTTTATGATTTCGCCATTTTGACCAGATATACTTCATAATGATAAACATCATACCATAAATTTCAAGATTATAGGTATAACCACCACGAATATATTGTCGAATTCTAAGACGACCTGTCCATGGCATCACACTCTCGTCTATAACAATATTATTTCCTGGTTTGATAACGTTTCTAAATCTACAGATAATTTCGTTTAAAATATCATGACATTTATTCAAACGATTTTCTGTATTTGCGGTACTATTCGCTAAAAGTCTAAATCGTCGCTAAAGTGTGTGTGTGTGTATATATGTAAAAATGTTCAAAAAACGATCTCGTGTCGTCTCGTGTAGATTTTTTGATGCACAAATTTGTGTATATTCTATTATTCGATCAATATAATCTCATTTCAGGAACTTGTGTAATGCCCATGATGAGCTAAATTTAAAAAAAAAGGTTTCATTTTCTGCAAATTGATCAGTTTCCAGCACTGCTAATGTTTTCTTTGATTTATCATTACAGCACTGTTGCGACTTTACTCCTCGCACAATGCAGTAAGAATTGATGAAACATGCTGCATGGCAAATGATTACCATAATCAGCCTACTTTGTAAAAAAAAATCGTATGATTTATCCTTTGAATTTACAAATTTTAACAGTAAGATTACTGACCTGCATTTTAGATGTTTAGCCACCCCTTGAAAATAAAATCACAATACCGTAAACACCCTGCATATAATGTGTAAAATAATGTGACAGCTAATTTGGAATGGAGGAAGTGACAATAAAAGAATTTATAAGAAGATAACGTAAGCCATATAAGTACCTGTCAGTGTTTAAAGCAAAACGTCTAGAAATAAATACTGTGCATTTCTTGTTTTATATAATCTCTATTACATCTGCTTTTAATTTATCATGTACTTACTTTTAATGTGTTTTCTTTCATATGCGCAATGTTTAGGCTGTAATTCAAGTATACTACGTTATTATATCAAACAGAATGGTAAACTTTTGCATAATCATTGCGCAATGTGCATTTATAATTGTATAAATAAATCTGCAGAGAGATATATTCACCTGCTACCGAACAATAGACCAATATTATTTTGAGCTGTTTAATATAATATTTATTAACTATTATTACATTTCAAACTCATTATTTGTGTTATCGTTTTTTATTCACTTTTGCACAGTACGAAAATAAAGAAATACATGTGTATATGTAAAAAATAAAATAAAAAATATTTATATTGTTAAAAATTAGTTTGAGTATACTTTTTTCAGCGTTCCTTTGCCCACTCCTGAATATACGCCTTCCATATCGCACCTCCAACAGAAAAGTGACACAAGTGCGAATTCGCCATTTTTAACTTAAACTGAAAATTGGGTATCTAGGACGTTTATGTCATTTAGTATTATGAAGTCGATTTTGGTTTAATTCAATTATTGTCCCCCTGTGTATTATCCCCCGCAAGTGTCACCCCTGCTCTAGAAACATCCCTCTGTTTGCTTCTCTGATATTAGTGAAGAATTCTGTTTTCTCCAGCGACACTTGAAGACCCACTTTGGCAGTCTGTTTTCTGAGGCAGTTTACCTTCATTGTTGCCATCTCAAGACAATCAATAAACAGTACAACAACCATGTCATCTGCAAAGGCTAGGCAATCTACAACCATTCCAAAGTTCTTACGTCCCAGGTAGATACCACTGTGAGCACCTAAATTGTTCAGTTCCTTGCGCCATCCTCTCATAACCTTTTCAAGGACACAGTTGAAGAAAAGTGAGGAAAGTCTATCTCCTTGTCTCACCCCAGTTTTTATTTCGAAGCTTTCTGAAATATCGCCTCTAAATTTCCCCTTGGAATGCGTGTTGGTCAAAGTTTCTAGGATGAGTCTGCGGATTTTGTTGTCTAGTGCTAGTTCCTATAGTACTGTGTAAAAGCGTTTCTCTATCAATGGAATCGTAAGCCTTAATAAAATCAACAAAGGTGACGACCACCTTGCGGTTTCTCATCTTGGAGTATGCAAGTACAGTTTTAAGATTGAAGATCTGTTCAACACAGGATCGGGTCTACTTGAAGTATTAACCCAATTAACGTATTAACCCAATTGACTATCCAACTGATTTTCTGACTCTGTTGGTAACGCCTTTGAGAGAATCTTGTCTGTCACCGGGACGAGAGAAATTCCACGGTAGTTGTTTAGATCAGTAAAATCTCCCTTTTTGTGAAGCAGATGGATCAGAGCAGATTTCCAATCGGGTGGTAATTTCTCTGTTTCCCAGATGTCCTGGATGATCTCGGTTAGCTTGCGAACGGCATTGTTTCAAGCACCTTTCCACAGTTCAGTAACGATAGAGTCCTCTCCAGCTGCCTTATTATTCTTAAACAGTTGAATGATCTGGCCAACTTCTTCCAATGAAGGCGGAAGCGAGTCCGGGTTTGGTGTGGTTTGTTTATAGTCGAAGTCTTCGCTAGGTGGGTCACAGTTGAGTAGATTTTTAAAGTACTGAGCCAGAAGGTAGCAGTCCTTGTCGTTATAAGCCAGTTTGCCTTGTGAGTCTCTGAAGTGGAGGCTTGGCGGAGCGTATTATCTGAGTGTGTGCTAAAGGTTCCAAAGAAATCTCTGGCATTATTCTAAGCAAAGCTTTCTTCGATTTAGGTTAGGTGGTTTTGTGTAAGGGTTCGTTTGGTTCCTCGAATTATCTTGGTTGTAACCTATCTTTGTTCCAAAAATGTATGCCAATTTTCCTTTGTCTTTTTAGAATTCCACTTCACCCAGGCTATCTGTCTTTGGGCTATTGCATTGTCACAGTCATCACTCCACCACGGATGCTTCCTTCTTCTAGCGAGAGGGGCGAGTTCATTGGCCGCCTTGACAAGAGTCTCCTTCAGTTGGTCCCAGTTGTTTAGGTCTGTCTTGTTCAGTCTCTGACTTAGTTCTAGACTGTTCTTGAGTCGCTTGACGTCAAATCTTACCATTTTGTAGGTTCTGTGTATTCTAGTGTTTCTAGGCTGGAGTCTTATTTTGATCTTTTAGAGTTATTGGTCTGAGTCCAGATTGGCGCTTCTTAGTACCTTCACGTTTTGTACTTACTTTTGAGATTTTCGTGAAAAGGCCACATGATCTATCTGGAATTCACCCAGGTGGGTATTAGATGATATCCAAGTCTTCTGCTTCCTTGGCAAGTGTTTGAAGGCTGTAGACTTCATGATCAACGACCCAAAAGTCCTACACAGATCCACCAATCGTTCTCCGTTGCGGTTGGTTCGCTTATGCGCCGGATAATTGCCCACTAAGTTCCTGTATTTTTTTCTCTTCGCAAATGAGCATTGAAGTCACCAAGCAGTATAACGGTGTGCCTCTCTGGAAGTTTAGAGATAATATCTTCTAAGTCTTCAAAGAATTTATCAGTTCTGTCTGGATTGCGTCTGTTGTCCTGGTTGATTGTAGCATGTACCTTGACTATACTGTAGCCTTTGTTTACGCATTTGAGAGAAAGGATGGATACACGACTACTCGGGGATGTAAAGTCGGTGACTGAATCCACTATTCTGTGACTGATTATAAATCTTGTTCCTAAGTGAGGAACGTTCTTCATTACCCGCTGACTCACTTTTTCTTTGAGGATTATGTAGTCTTGGGACTCGAACGCATGTTCGTCCGTAAATCTGGTTTCCTGTACTGCTGTCAGTATTGTGTTGTGTCGTGTTAGTGAATCAGTCAAATGTTTCAGTTTACCCACTTTTAGCAGTGAGTTGGCATTAAATGTTGCTAAGAAGCTTTGCCGTCTTGGTCTGAGTTTACGTACGGTGATTTCAGGATGCTCCGACTCATCCTTAAAGCATGTTGGTGCGGACTCCCCAGAATCCGAAGGTCCGCTAACGTCACAATAGGTGACGGCGGATTGGTTACCACCTGGGGTAGTGCATTTAGCGAGATTTTCCTTCATGCAAAGTTGAAGAATATTCTCCATGGGACAGTGTCGAGCCACTGTCCCATTAAGAATATACCGAAGATAATACCCAAGTTCTTAGCTTGGGAGGCTTATTATTCGGGGTTGTCACTCCTAGACAAGTCGCCTTCACTACGGCTAAGAAGTCCTGTCCAACCAACTCTTCCCAGGTGCTAGGCTCCGTGCCATTGTTTACCAAAGATGTTCAGGGGGTAATTATTATTATTAAACCCCGGATTTTTAGGCAATTGCCTAGATTTACAGTTTAATATATCATAGGCAATTTCGCTTTTATGCACATATAAAATATTTTTATGTGTAATAAAACAATTTTTTCTAGCGCCTTTGTGCCTATTTTTCTTTAATGTTCGTTTTTGTGCCTATTTTAGCTTATTAGGCCTATTTTTAGCCTATTTGCTATAATTTTCTTTCCATAAATAACCAAAATAAATATATATTTTTTTAGTTAGCGTTATCTATCATCCTTTTTAAATTTATGGACAAACTAGAAAATCTGCCAGGGAGTTTATGTCTATATAGCATATAGCGGTAAAATTCTATTCTTTCCTTGGTAGATTGTTCCGACATTAATTCCTTCTTTTCAGTTTCAAGCTGTGATACCATTTGCTTCAATTCTTCATTAGATGTCTTCTTAACTTCAAACAATTTCTTCTCCCTGAGAAGTATCTTATGAAACCGTTTTCACCTCTTCCTAAGAAACCATTTTGACTTCGTATTTTAAAGTTTTCTCAATATTGTCTCAATTAACAACTGCCTTTTCTTCAACAATCGAAACTTCTTCAACACCATCATTGTTATTGATCTTTTAACTAGGTTAACTTTGGTTTAGATGGACCAATCATTTTCAACTTGTCTTCATTGGAAACATTTTCAGCTGGTATTCCTTCATTATCATCGAATATATCACCAAACAAATCGTCCTCTAATTTCAGAGAATTTCAGAGAATAAGGTTCAGAATCCAGTGTTTTAAAGATTAGTTTTAAAGAATATTGTAACAAGCAAATACCCTCCGAGGGTCTACCTTGAGAAAAAATTATTTACCGCAAGTGTACAAACAGGTTTGTTATTCTAATTTGTTAAAACACTACTGTTTCATGTTTTCAAGAAAATGTTGAGTATTCGAAATGATATTGCTGAAAATGACATATACGTAACTCAGGATTAAACAATGGATGTTCGTGAAAGGTATATTGGCAATGTAATTGTCGGAAAATTATGTGGTGGTACACCAGGCGTTCCTCACTTGTTGGCTTATAAAATTTTGGCTAAATGCAATCATGTAACAGTCTCCCGATGTATTAATTCCTCTTAAGGTGTTTATTCTTTTATGTGCCATTTCAAAATTGTCTAAATCGCATTTTTGTAGAAATTTTGTGGCCTGATCACATTTTCCATGAGCGAGTGAAAATTCTTTATTCTCATGCTGCAGCTTACATGCAAAATGTGGTACAACTTATTTAATGTATTTCTTCCCAACCTAATTCACATCACTTGCCTGCCTGCTTATGTACTGTGTTTAGTTTGTGAAGTAATACGAAATCAGTACCCTAACGTGAATCCCTTGATCACGGAATCCGTGATTCCTTGATCCGTTGATTCCTTGATTTGATGAAAAATGAAAAAATACTAAACAAATGTTTTTAAAAGCTTCTCTAAGGATTCAACGATATAAGGAAATCCCAAGATTCCCTTGCCACCAGAGCCCATATTAAGAAGGTGGGCTGGAGGCAGCTTTTTTCTACGCAGACCATTTTAATGAAATAAAACAAGTAAGCCAAAATATTTCTTTCTTAATTAAAACCACTTTTAAATCTTTATATTTTTAGGTTGTACTCCAATTTGGACCGGAAGCCGCACAGTCAATTAGAGAAGGGCAAAAATATTTTCATAATCAAAGCATTATTTTTGAACTAACCTATATTAAAACCCCTATCATATCTTGTGACGTGGAACGAAGCTTTTCGGCTTACAAGCAAGAGCTCACCGAACGACGGCAGTCTCTATCAGAAAATTCTATCGAACAAATGTTAGTTATATTTTGTGAATCAAAATATACATAGATATAAATTATTGTTTTATTTTGATATACTAGTGTTTAATCGTTATGTTTTAATAGATATGAAGAAGTCTGCAATATTTTTCTTTTACATTTACATTTATTTTTGTTTTAAACTTTTTATTTTTCTGTTATAACAAAGTACTTTCTTAATAAGAAATATTGTGCAACTTAGTTTCTTTTTATAGTGTCTATCTGCATTTAGGTTGCCTAGAAAAACGCCTATTAAGGGCCTAAGTGCCTGCCTATTTTTGCGTTTTTAGGGGCCTAAAAATCCGAGGTTTAATTATTATATTACTAGGTCCAGATCTGTTTTATATTTTTTTGTTTATTCATTGTATTATGAATAATACAAATATATTATATACATATATATTTGTATTTTCCATTTCTGATAGGAAACCAAGGAAAACCAAGTACTTACGCAGATTATTTATTTTACAAAAAACCTGATATTAGCTCTCAATATATATAATGAACCAATGCTGATTGTGCGTACAAATATAACTTATAACATTCAAGGAAAAAAATATATTAGTTTATTAAGTTATTAACTGCCAATATATTTAATAAATTATAGAAACTATTGTATTCACAGCGTATACATCGATTTACAGATCAAATATAACTTATTTCATATATAACTAATTTGAGTTTATCAAATTTTCAACATTATGTAATAATTACGATAATATATCAATTATCCGACATAATTTTGATAAAAATAAAATCATAGCATGTGCTCTAAACATTTAATGTCTAATTAACATTATTTGTACTTCATAATATATGTACATAATCATATATTTATTCCAAAATAAATTGCAAATAGAAAAAATAGATTCCATTTGCAATATGTTTGTATTATATAATAAATAGAAATATGCTTTATTGAAAAATTAAATTCTCCCATAAAAACACATTAATAATTCCATCTAGAAAAATAAATATGGACGTGGGTGGTAATGCAACAACAACAAATGTGTATTTATTAAATAATTACATACTGTTAATTCCTTCAATATGTAATGCGCTTGGAAACAAAAAATACATTTACATGTAATAAAAGATTAATTCAAATATTCGTCGAAATAAATATCTGTAAATGTTGACGCTACTAACTAATTTAAAGCTGTATCCAGTTTAACCGTTCGTATTGAAAAACCATTAATTATTCAAAACCTTGCAAATACAAATCATTTTTCAACAAAATATTGTAACAAATGTAAGCAGCAAAATATGAAACAAAACCTTATAAAATATAGAACCAAATAATTTAAATGTTTTTAGTAGTAAACACATACAAATAACACTGAATTGATAAAGTCGCTATGTTTTAACCATACTTATAAAATGTAAAAATATTATATAACATATTATTCACAGTTTTATAAATTTCTACACTTATCACAACTCGAGTTTCGACTGTTAAAGGTCATTTTCAAGTGATGACAAATTGATGATTGAATGCATTTATACTACGGCTTTTGGAGCGGGGAGAGGTGGCTTCTTGCAATTAGGTAATTACCCGGAGACGGTTAAGTAAGATTAAAATGTAACGAAAGAGGAACGAAATGTAGGTCCGTTTGTTCATTAAGTAGTATTAACGGATGGGTTAAGGCTTTGTTTGAAGATTTCTAATGACTCTAGGAGATTAAGTGTCGGGCCTTTGTTGCAATTATGCAAGATTTTTGGCGATTTTGTTTTAGGCATTAAACAACTTTGACGAGGGTTCAGATACTGCTCTCGAAGGACATTTGTTCGCTTGTTTTGCCAAAATATGTCAGGTAGATGAAAGTTTTGTCTCAATTTTAGGTTTTTGTATATATGTGGGCCATTGTGAATTAGTTCGTTTATTATCTATTATGTTTTGGATAAGTTTTGTCGGGAAATCATCCTTTGTAGCGATTGAAATGATGGTTTCAATTCATTGATTCTCTTTTCCGGGGTAAGGGGGATTGAAAAGGCTCGATGCATCATTATCAATGGTAGGAAGCTAATTTGTTTGTTATCGGGTGAAATTATGAGAACGAGATTGTAGAGTTGGGTTTACTATATATACCAGGTGAGCCATTGAAAACAAAACATTCGGATAGTTTAGATAGTCAAATATGTTTTTTCAAAAAACGTTTGACACGTCACGTTAAACAAGATGGACCGTCACCACATTATACGCAGGCTGTTTGGCAGCTTCTGGATAGTTTTCCCGGAAATTGGAATGGACGAAGAGGTGCTATGGATTGGCTCACTTAACTTAAGTCCTCTGGACTTTTTCTTGTGGGGTCATCTATACATTTATGCTAGAGTAGAATCTATGCAAAAGAAACTCTGGAAGTCTCTAGAAGAGTCACGTCGACGCATTATTGAAGAATGCTGCCAAATTACGCCGCGTACCGCGAACAGCCTGCGCATAATGTGGTGACGGTCCATCTTGTTTAACGTGAAGTGTCAAGCGTGTTTTGAAAAACCATCGTTAACTATCCAAAAATCCCTTTGTTTCGTTTTCACAGAACCTCCAAAATGTACGGTCTCTGTCTCGAGTAGAATTTGTATTTTTCTGTGGAAGTTGGTGGCGCACAGTTTGAGCATGTCTTATTCTTGTATCAAATAGGCCTACTTTGGACCACATTTGTTCAATTGTTTGGCTATGATCTTTGCCCAATATTGTCGCATATTCTGTCGGTGTAACTCCTTCCTCTCTACTGTCAAGGGGGTACCTTTCCTTCGGGTTTTTTTTCCTGAAAAGTACGGACATCCTTCAGGGTGCGTCCCACAGACTGTCTGTATTGGAGATCTGTTATTCGCAGTTCTTTTATATCCTTCCCGGTTTCTCTAAACCAAGTGGTACGAACCTTCTTGTTTTGCCAGAAGGTGTACAGACAATTGGTCAGTCGGTTTGGAGGCCAGTTCGCTCAGCCGGTTTCGATCTTTTAACGTGGCAATAGAAAGCTACCCTTCTTTTTCTTGCACAGTCAGAGAGCCTCTCAATGAATTTATAGAGCTCAGAGTAATGTCACCTGGGAATTCCCCATCCTCCTATACCAGGCCTAGGATCTTCCAGAGTATTCTCCTTTCTCTGATTTCCTACCAGACCTCTTCCCTTCAAGGAAAGACACCCATGGCGCACAGGGCTTCTGGTCGTACGACTGATGTGTAGTGCTTAAGTTTCAGGTTGCGTGAAAGGCATTTCTTCATTCATATTCTTAGCCAGTCGATAGGCTAGTTCTAAGTTGTTGACTCTCATGGCTAATGATGCTCTTTTTGATAGTTGGGTTCAATCCGCTCGCCGTGATACTTAAATTTCACAAATTTCACAGTCCTCTTAATGATTCCCTGCTCTTGTAACATCTCTCTGTTAGCTTCCTTGATTTTGGTGAAAAATTCTGTTTTTTTCAAGATAAACTTGAAAAGCCCACTTTCGTGGACTGTTTTCTGAAGCAATTTACATGCGTTTTTGCCGTCTTAAAAGAATCAGAAATCAGTGCCATGTCATCTGCAAAGGCCAGACAATCTACAACCAGTCCATCGTTCTTACTTCCCAGCTAGATACCACTCCGAACATCCAAGTTGATCAGTTCATTGCATCATTCTCTCATAACCTTTTCAAGGACACAGATGAAGAGAAGTGGGGAAAGTCCATCTCCTGGTCTCACTCTTTATTCACTTTTTATTTCGAGGCTTTCTGACATCTCGCCTTTAAATTTAACTTTGGAATGGGTGTTGGTCAGGATTTCTAGGATGAGTCTACGGGTTTTGTTGTCTAGCCCTATTTCCTGTAGTACTTTGTTAAGCGTTTCTCATTCAATGAAATCGTAGCCCTTTCTAAAATCATCGACGACCACCTTGCGGTTTACTATCTTGAAGTATGCAAGTACAGTTTTAAGATTGAGGATCTGTCCCGACACATCCCAACACAGGATCGGGTCTTCCTGAAGCCTCCCTGATATTCTCCCAGTTGACTGCCCAGCTGATTTTCTGCCCTTATTTGTAACGCCTTGGATAGAATCTTTCATGTTACCGGGATCGAATTTCCAGGGTAGTTGTTTAGTCATCAGTAAAATCTCCTTTTTTGTGAAGCTAATGGATCAGAGCCGATTTCCAATCGGGTGGTAATTTCACTATTTCCCAGGTGTCCTGGATGATCTCGGTTAGCTTACGCACGGCATTGCATCCAGCACCTTTCCACAGTTTAGCAACGATATAGTCCGCCTTATTATTCTTAAGAAGTTAAATGACCTGGCCAACTTCTTCCAATGAACGGGGCAGCGAGTCCGCGTTTGGTGTGGTTTTTTTATAGTCGAAGTCTGCGCTGGGTGGATCACTGGGTGGTTAATATGCAGTTGACACCTATATCGTTGAAAGTGATATTAAGTAGATATTAATATGGATATTAAACCAAAGAATTACGTAAAGTCACTATTAACTTTCTTTCAGGGACTATTTCAAAAACGCGGTGGAAAGCGCCATGAAAACCACGGCGGAACTTGATAAACTTATGCCAAATGTGGGAAGTCCATAGGCAGAAAACGAAGACTTTTAAGAACTGTGGCTCGTTCCCCCATATTATTTGTCGCTCAGATATAGGCAGAAGTACTAAATAGAGTGAAAATAACCAGCAAATAAACCAAAAGAAAATGGCTTTATGAGTCTGCTAATTGCAGGTATCCCACCCGTCGATATTCAGGCGAAGCATATATAAAATGACATTTTAAAAGACGATGATGACAATGATTTTGAAAATGAGAGCAGTGATGATAATGATAATGGTAATGATCACGATGATTACCAAGATGCTTCCGTTTTTTAGGACACAATTATGGTTTAAAAAATCTTTCTCGTGTAATTTAAATTTTCATGTAGCTATGAGAGCATTTTATTACATCATGTTTATTTCGATACCAAATATTTCTTGAATATTTTGAATTATCTATATATAATGAGAAAAATAAAAGAGTCAATTGTTGTAAATATATGAAGTTAATGTTTCACTGCCACATGAAGTGGGATATGCATATATTCAATCTTATATCCAAAACTAGATAAACGATTCTAGATACTAGAATCAATGAAGATTATATACCATTATCTTTTTTAGAGTATTGTGAATTATGGAATTATTGCATGTGGGGGACGCTACAAAACCAACACTAATATTTTAACTAGAATTCAATCTAAGCTCATTAACATATTTTCAGATGCCAAACGTGTTCTAGTACTCCGCCATAGACTCACCCGAATTAACCCGAATTCACCACCGTCCACTACCGTAACTGACAACTTGACCGAGGCAGCTACTGACGAAAATATAGTGAGCCTCCCTACAGTAGAAGAAGTAAAAGATGCCCTCAACAAATTAAAAAACAACAAGGCGCCGGGCATAGACGACATTCCAGCCGAACTCCTGAAGAGCGGTGGTGAATGCGTAGCTACAAAAATTCACACCTTGCTGCTACAAATATGGACACAGGAAACACTACCTGACGATTGGCGAAAAAGCATTATATGTCCGATATACAAAAAGGGTGACAAACTGTGCTGCGAAAACTATAGAGGGATTTCATTGCTGTGCACATGCTATAAAATCTTGACGAAGATCATTGAGTCTCGAATTAAACCCTATGCCGAAAATATAATTGGAGAATACCAAGGAGGATTCAGAGCCGGACGATCAACTACGGATCAAATTTTCTCAGTAAAGCAGGTGCTAGAGAAATGCTGGGAATATAACATCGATGTGCACCAAATATTCGTAGATTTTAAACAAGCTTATGACAGTATCGACAGAAGTGTACTGTACACGATAATGCTGGAACTGGGAATACCAGCGAAACTCGTTCGACTGACAAGGCTTACAATGACCAACTCCACATGCCAAGTAAGAATCCAGAACGAGCTGACAACAAGCTTCCTAACGCTCTCAGGGCTGAAGCAAGGAGATGGCCTTGCACCCACACTGTTTAATCTGGCTTTGGAATATGTCGTACGAAAACTCCCTGTTGACACCAGAGGGACGCTATTATTTAAATCAACCCAAATAGTAGCTTACGCAGATGACATAAACATAATGGCGCGCTCAAAACTAGACGCCAAGGAAGTATTCGTTAATCTTGACACGGCAGCACTAGAAGTAGGGTTACGCATAAATGAAAACAAAACGAAAGTTATGGTACAATCACGAAGAAACACGCCAATCAGACAAAATCTAACGATAGCAAACTATAACATAGAAAATGTGGACAATTTCATATATCTTGGAGCCAATCTCTCCAAAGACGGCAATGAAATCAACGAAATAAAAAGACGCATAATGATAGCAAACAAGACATATTATTCGGTACTTCCTATAATCAAATGTAAAGACGTGCACAGAAAAACGAAGCTGCGAATCTACAAAACAATAATAAGACCTGTACTCTGCTATGGCAGTGAAACGTGGACCTTTATACAGGCATCAGAAAAAATGGTCAATGCTTTTGAAAGAAAGGTATTGCGACGAATCCTCGGACCGGTGAGAGAACAAGGCGCATGGCGAATTCGGTACAATAAGGAATTGTATGCTATTTTTGAGGACCCAGAAGTCTCCACTCTCATCAAACTCCGAAAGCTACAGTGGGCTGGTCATGTACAGCGAATGGAAGACGGAAGAATACCCAAGCGAGTACAAAAAGGAAAAGCGGAAGGAAAAAGACCAGTCGGAAAACCAAGAAAACGCTGGGAGGATTCCATTGACGAAGACAGCAGATCGCTTCTGAAATTTGCAACGTGGAGGACGCGGTCATTGGACCGAGAAAACTGGAGACGGAGCATTCAGGAGGCCAAGGCCCGACTCGGGCTGTAGCGCCATTGATGATGATGATGAAACGTGTTCTAGGAATAAGTGATACTTATCCTAGAGTCATTATGTTATTACTAAAATAATTGAAAATATGCGTATAAGAACTATAAAGGGAAGTTTAGAAATAGAAGTATTCCGTTACCCAAAGTGGCAATAAAACTCTTCAATACAGTTTGTAGGCAATAAAACTCTTCAATACGCTACCTGATTCATTAAAAATAATAGCGAATAGTAATAGCAAAACGGTAAGAATAAAACTAAATAAGAATAAGAGAAAGTGGCTTGCAAATACTTCCCTTTCTTAGAGTTTTTGTTCTCTTTGAAATACATATTTTGATATATCAAACAAATCTCATCCAATATTTTGTTATTTTACAATTTACTTTTATTATTCTAATCTTTGACGATTCGTATACCTTATTATGTTGTTTATTGCTTATGTTTTGTAATTTTATTTATACCTAATACTCGAATGTTATCGACAAAGTATATTTATGTGAATAAATTACTTCTTAGGCCCATGCACAGGTGTAACTCACCTCTATATATGTTGTGTATTATGTAAGTGTGTATATATTGTAAATTGTGATACTAAAATAAATTAGAATATGTGGTGTGATACACGGTTGAATAATGTATCACTCACGGTTAGCAGAGGAATTTATTTACGTGGACGATATATATACTAATGTATAAAAGATGCAAACACTTGCGAGAGAATGAGTGGAGCTGGACTCTCTGAACTGGACTGGTCTGGTTGACTGACTGCTGGTTGAGTCTGCTTGAACTGGCTGGACTGGTGTATATGGTTGAACTGGCTGCTGGCTGAGTCTGGTTGAACTGGCTGGACTGAACTGAACTAGTGCTGAACTGAACTTGCTTGACTGTCTGAACTTCTAGCTGACTCTGGTTGACTGGGTCTACTGGCTGGACCGGTGTGAATGGGTCCAATGGCTGGACTGAACTGGACCCGTTGATTGGTAGCGCCTCACCGTTGAACTGAACTGGAGTCGACTTGCTGACTGTTTGCGCCTGACCGTGATGTCGGAAATGTGTGGATCGAACTCTCTTCTTTCTTCGGGGGTCCAGGTATTTATGTTATCTCCTGGTGTACTGGTCCCTCTTCTGTGGGTAATTATTTTTCTATTTTCGGCTATTTGTCGCTTTGTTGATTACCGATTTTCGTCATCATTGACCTTAATAAAATATTTTCGGAAATTCTTTTAAAAATATTTGGGTAATCACCGTAATGCCCTCTTAAAATTAAAAGTCGAAATATTTTTTAATCTGCTCGAGGATTACATTACCGACCCAAATAAAATAGTTTTGGAAATTGTCAGAAAACATTTGGGTAATTATTGTAATGCCCTCGAAAATCTAAGAAATAAAAATGTAATGGCCCGTTGCCGCTACAAATAAATACTTGAAATTGATTATTTAATAAATTTTTTACAATAATTACGTTTTCATACTATATTAATGCACAAATTAATTTAATAGCTTTCGGGCCTTTTTCAGAAATCAATTTGGCAACCATTTCTTGGTTAATTAGAATAATCCGCACCTTTTCCGCACCGCATCACTTTTCAGTTTTAAATCGTTCTGGCTAGTGGTTCAACGGCCTAATTATTGATTGGCAAATTAATCTTACGTTTGTTGATACTTAAATTACATCATATCAAAATTTCTGTCATACTAAAATATTTTGAATTTTGTTTTTTTTTTTCAAATCAAAATTAGCTGTCTGGCAATAATTAATTTATGTTTCGAAAAGCTAAATAAAGTTAATATACCTGTACAAATACGATGTGCACTAATGATTGCAACCTCTGATGCCAGCCAGCTAGCCTGTATGCTGATAGGGAAAGCGAGAGAGAAACAAATCCTCAGAAATATGGCATATGCCAATATGACTAAAGCATGGCAGGAAGCGTGGAACAATTAAATATGACAAAAACACCTGGAATGGTTGACGACAGGGGGAAATAACTTATTACCTTACCCAAGTTCTCACAGCTCATGTATGTTACCAATGTTTTCTCCACAACATCGGGAGATCATCTGATCCAAACGACGTATACTGCGGTTTGTTTGACAATGTTACACACACAATTTTTGAGTGGCCGAGATGGGACAAGGAGCTGATATGTTCGGAAACAACATGCTTTATCCCCAAAATACGATGGCTAAACTTCAGGAATCACTAGAAGACTGGAGCAATATCCATCAAATAATTGAAACAATAATCACCGAAACGAAAAAAGATGAGAAAAAGAAAAGTTGTAAATCGAAACCCTAATCGTGCGTAGTGCCGAAGGGGGAAGTAGATAGTACTATTATGAAGTTATGTCAATCAGCACCATGACGAAATGCGACTAAATGTCCCGGAACACTCGTGGGTTAGTTTCACGGGATTCGCTTATATGGCTAACCCTAAGGTGCAATCTACACCCAATAAAAAATAGGCTTATCTGTTTAGAATTGCCAATTACTATTGCCTGTCCTTACCAAAAGAAAATACGAATATTTGCTTATATAACGGGTAATATATGATATCATAATCCCATATCATCATTATACTTTGTTATCTTTTTTATGTTAGCTGGAATTACGCGATGCTAAAACGGCACAAGACTTTCCCCCAAAAAATAGACGGAACGGATACAATAAAAGCCCGTTACTCCGGATTAGCGCTTGATATTTTTGTATTCCATATATATTTGCCTTTTATATCCTCATATCACACATGTGGGTATATTCAGAAACAACAACCTCCGGAGAATGAAATCCGCTGCATGGACTGAATATATAACACTATACAAAATGAATATATATATATATATATATATATATATATATATATATATATATATATATAAATATATATATATATATATATATATATATATACATATAGATATATACACAGTTGGAGAAATTATGAGCTTTGATGTATCCACTAGGGAACTTCTATATTTAGAGTAAATTTCAAAACAGAAGTAAATCAGGATTTAAATACCTGTCAGTTTTAATATGCAAATTATGGTATATATAGTTTTATTATTTTTTCATTTCAGGACAAAAACTGCATTTTTATCAGGTTTATGTCCAAGCAGAACAATGAAAAAGCAATAAGAAGGTTTTTTTCACTCTCGTAAGCAAATTCATCACTGGTGGAGATCATAACGTAATACTTTCCAGAAGCGCATTACGATTGGCAACATCAAAACTTCTAAAAAAACAGGATAAATAGAAAACAGAAAAATTAATATCACAAATCACTAAATATAAAAAAGGTATTACTTTAAATATAAGACTAATTTAGACCTAGTTAAAGTTGAGCTACACAATGTCATGCCATGTGTACTAAATATAGCCAAATCCGTCCATAAATATCCATTTAATACAGAGATAGTATTGAATTATCTATCTGGCTAACTGGAGATAATAACTGGCTAATATGAAACAAGCTGCTTAATTTGTCACCCCATCAAATAAGTCTTGCAGACTTCCAAAAAAACGAGATTGGAATAAGGTCAGAAGAATGTTAGACAAAGCAATCAAGGAAATTCTGGAGTCATTCTCCATGGTTTCTTGATTTGCTTGGTTTATGTAAATGTATTTGTAAATTAAAATAAAAACATACAAACGGAGTTGCAACAGCGTTGCGTAACTGAAAAACTATTCCCTTTACCAAGCACTTCAGCAAATATAAAGACCGCTGGGAACAGATCCACTAATCATAGACGAATAAAGCCAGAGGGCGAGAAACGGCTGTAAGAATTATACAGACGTATTCTCTTGAAACAAAAAGATTAAAAGCCCTAAAAGATACTTTTTGTTATACTTATATATATGAAAATATCAATGGATAGTTAACTACTATCCAGCACATAAGAGGACCAACAGAAACGGAGAGCGCCTTATAGACCTTGGCGACAAATATAACATGGTCCTTAAGTCAACCGCCTTCAAACACCTACCTAGGAAGTCATAGACTTGGAAGAGTCCAAAACCCCTCTTAGGTGAATTTCAGATAGAACATGTGGCTACAGACAAGAGGTACCACAGAGAGATAAAGGATGTCAAAGTACTCAGACGAGCTAATCTATAATGTGTCCCTTATCTATCCCTAATAAAGACCAACCAATAACTTTTGCGGAGGTTACCTATTACTACGGAGAAAAGGATCTAAGATACCAAAGTTCAACATCTCATGACTGAATAAAGAATAATGCACCTTCCAGACCACCCTACGGAAAAACACAAGAAAAAAGGGGTGGCCATATCTACAAAGAGCTCGCTGAACGCAGCAAAAAAACCATCCCTGCCTCATCCTACCAAGGCCAGCATCCCTGGTGGACCACAGGATGTGATCCGGCCATACAGGAAAGGCTCTGCACGCCTGGATCAAGTAGAATCAGCGTAAGGATGAGCCTAGCTAACAGGACTAATAAAAATTACTGCGAGCATTATACGCAATACCAAGAGAAACTATACCAGGTCCCTGATAAAATAGGCAGAGGAAGACTTCAAGAATAACAACTTAAGAGACCTGTATAGGGAACTCAGCAAGTAGACCACACCGTACACAGCTCCCTTTCTTCATCTACGTGGACCTGATAGAAGGCTTCAATTAAACAATAAAGACTGAACTAATACCATGGCAGGATACTTCCAAAAACTCCTCAATGCAAAAGAACCTAATGAAAGATTTACCTTCCATGAGCCCAATTATAGGTATCCAGACTCCAACAAGGGAAGAAATAGAGAACAACATCAAGAGCCTGAAGAAAAACAACGTCTCAGGTGAAGATGGCCTGCAGACGAACAATCCATAAAGAGCATCCATCAGATTATATGGGACATATGGGTAACAGAGATCTTACCATCATTTATGGATATACCACAGCTATGATCCATCCTGTTTACAAAAAGAGTAGTAATACTGATCTCGACCTATAGAGACTATAAACTATAGAGACATATCTCTGATATTTGTCTCATACAAGATTTTCTCTACAGCCTTGTTAACTGGTATCAGCAAGCAGCTGAACTCCCAACTAGGTGAATATCAGGCTGGCTACCGAGCTAGTAGATCATGTACAGAGCAAATGCATAATCTCAAGACATCCTTATATACCGGACTCGCGGCGGACATCCCTGGGTAGTAATCCTAGTGGACTTTCAAACGGCATATGATTCAGTAGACAGACAGACCCTGATCTACACTCTTCGAGAATTGAAACTTGGTTGAGAAGACAAACAGACTAATCCACGCGACTCTGAGAAAAACAACCTCCAAAGCCAAGTTTAGAGGTGAGCTCTCTGAGAGCTTTTCCATTCAAGCGGTGGTTAGACAGGGTGATGGTTTATCTTGCACAACTGTTTACTGGAGAAAATTGTCAGGGAATGGACTTGTTCATTAGCATCCGGAACTGGACTGAGGATTGGAATATCATCAACATATGTATGTTGATGATATTGTCATTTTATACAATGATATGGAAGAGACTACATAGCGAATACAGAGCCTCTCCTGCATAGCATCTAAGGCTGGATTGAGAGTCAGCATGGAAAAAAACTGTGATTATGACTAAGATAAAGGACGCCCCATCTACAATTCCACTTGAAGCTGCTACTATTATAAAAGTCGTTGCAGTCAAGTATTTAGGAGAGTGGATTTCAGCAATCGAGCGAGAACTTGGCTACATACCAAATGCACCTAGTTGGAGAAGGGCTACCATTCCTGCAAAAGCATTTACATCTCTAAACATATTTCCAAGAAGCTTAAACATAAAACATTACATCTTATTAGTAAGACCTTTCATACTCTATGCCTCAAAATGCCTCTTGATGTACAGGAAAGGAACACTTAGGAAACTACAGCTTAAAGAACGGAAAATCCTGAGGAGAATTCTAAGGCCAATACGAGAAGAGGATGGCAGCTACAGCATCAGATACAATAGGGAGCTGTACCACCTGCTAGGAGACATAATCATATCTATGGGGAAAAGGCGCCTAACTTTCTATGAACATTTAACCCGAATGTACCCCCCACAGGCTCACGAATAGGAATTTCACCAAGCCAAGTAGAGGGATAGCCTCCAAAAACAAATGGATCACCACAGTGAAATCAGACCTTAACTTAAAATCAACTTCAACAATCAAGTCAAAGTAACTTGAAATTGCACCAGAAAGAATAGACGATCGGTAAAAACTCCGACAGATCATTCAACATAAGAAGATCATATGGTCAAATAAAATCATCAAAAGGTGCTTGATTACACATGAGATGAATATACACTTCGCAAATGTGTTAAAACAACTTCCATTAACGAGCCTCGCGAAGAAGCCTGCTAATTATTAACGAGGTTTCATTACATCTTGTCTAAGTCAAAGGACTTATATGAAACACTTGCTCAAGAAATCACAGCAATCACTCTAAATCTTAAACCTAAATACACGAAAGATATATATGAATTCTTAATGGTACTACTTACAACATAGGACATTCGTTATGCTTCATAATAAACAGTTGTTTTATCGAAGGAATCTTTCCAATACAAATCAAACTCGCCAAAGATATATCTATTCACAAAAAAGGTGACCCAAATGTGTACAGTAAATTTAGGCCAGTTTCAATTCTACTAGTTGTATTAAAAATTATTGAATATCTAACAGATAATTTGTACTTCTACGCAATGAAGGGAAAGCAGAAGCAGTATGAAAATCATACCTTGAAAACCGCAAGCAAATATGGTAAATGTCTCAATCATTGGCACTCCTCCAATTATTGGCAGTTTAGTGTTTAGGTCGAAAAAACAAGGTAACCGTAGATTATTCAAGTTTGGTATCCATTAAAGAGTAAAATAGTATTATTTTTCTGCTAAAAATTGACAACAATGTTTCAATAACCTATATGCCGCTTTAGAAACAACAACTTACATTTTGTTTAGGTGATATGGTGTAGTTATTTTGGTTGTTTCTTAAGGTGAGCGCTTCATTAATCATATTACATCGTAACAATTCGCTAATTGATAGTTTTGAAATAATTTGATATACTTAATTATACCTATAGGTAGTAGATTCTAAGATTATTTCTTGAATATCTTTATAACATTTTATTTATTACATGTGCCAACATATGGAACAATAATTTCATCAAAATCCCTTTATTGGCATTAGTGCCAATAATAGGAATTTCTCGAATATTATCAAACAACGAGTTTATGATGTATTTGTAAAGGTTAAATATAAATGATTGTTTCTCCATAGAATTATTTTTTCTTCAATAGCAATTTCCAAATGTTGGCCCACAGTGCCAATAGCACAAGATAATTAATGGCAGTAGTGCCCATAACAGAATATTGAGTGCTAAAAATGGGTTTATTATTCATTTAGAATACGTCGTAAACAATGAAGAAAGGAAATGAAAAAAAGCCGATAAAACTAAGTCAACAGAAAGAATACAAAAAAGTAAATGAAAACAATAGAGTGAGGAAAGTATAAAAAAAGGCTTTAGCAGCGATTAAAAATGGCATGGCCAAAAAGCAAGCGGCGAAACAATATCTGGTTCCTCGAGCTACGTTACAATTTCGGATTAAGAAACCAGATCATAAACCTCAACCTGGTCCAAGTCTAGTACTTAACGCAGACGAATAGAATAAATTCAAGAATTAGTTTAATGTTAGATATGCAAAGAGTTTTCCTAAATGGAAAGAAGATCTTTTGAATAGCGTATCAGAATTTATTAAAAAACCCATCTCACTTATGCTGTCAGTGAGCTTTGTTCCTCATTAGATATTGTGCTTATAGCACTTTATCTCAATTGCACTCGATTGCTTCAGCCTGCAAATGTCCCAGCTTTTAGACCTCTAAAAGGTGGTTGGCAAAAGACCGTCTTAGAGTGGCAGCGTGACAATCCATCTTGAGCTCTTACAAAAGTTGATTTTGTGCCACTGTTGTAAGAAACTATTGATAAATACGTAAAACCAGATACAATTACTAATTGTTTCCTAGCTTTTTCCACCGGGCTTTTTCCACCGAGCATTTCCCACCGGTCTTTTTGCACGAGACTCAACAGCTATAGACTCTTCTAAATACTTGGGGAAAAATATGAATAAGCTCGAAAGTGAAGCAACACCGGAAACTTCGAGAATGATGAACGAAAAGGATTTTCTTATTCAGACTGATATAATATAAGATCTATAAGAGATAAAATAAGATACATAGGATCTCAGGGATAGACATTTAAGTACTGATAAATTGACACTGCCAAACCGAGTAGAATAAGAGAAATTGTTTATATTATAAAAGTTGATTTTAAAATAATTTTATTAAAACTTTAAATACTTTAATACCTAAACAAAAGCAGATATTTACCTACTAAAACACTGTTTTAATTATACCCTAAGTATAGATAGATATTTATTTTATTATAAATGATTGGTAGGTACCTATAGGATTGGTAGGTACCTATTGGTAGGTACCTGACTTTAACTATATGCAAATAATTAGACTAATAGATGCCAATATTAAAAATGTCTATTCCAATAATATGATTTTCTGTAGTCTTTTGGATTTAAGTATAAAATATGTATTCAATACTTTTCAATCACATAAAAACGGTTATAAAAACAAAGATTAAAGTATTTTCTTCGATACTGGCACCTGTTTTGTCTACTAGCTCTTGTAAATGAAATTTTCTGGTAATTTAATTTCAGACTGACACGAAGCTCACTCTTAAAGTGCCAATAATTGGGTGATTTACCCTAGTCGAATAGAAGAACACACAGTCGCAAGGAGAGTTTCAAACGTAGGGAATCTAAAGGGTCATTGCTGAGTCCCACATTTTTTGTTACTTATCAGATTTATTTTTCGTTACTTATTTATTTTTGGTTACTTATCAGACGACTGATCAGCAAATCCTAATACCTACAGATCTTTGCGGATGTCACATTATTTGTTTATGTCGATAACTACAGAAACATCCTCAAACAACGATCAGATTCGGCCTTAGATGATGCTCAGAAATGGCTAAATGCAATTGGCTTAGTACTCAACACTAAAAAATTTGCAGCGTTTATTATTAATAACTATACTTATGATTGAACAAAATAGAGTTACTCTTCTGGGATTCCATTTAGGCAGCCTAGTAGCATGGAAGCAACACAACTAAAACATACAACTAAAACACGAGCCAGAAACTCTCGGCATCAATACTTTCAATTGGAGCATTAGTTTTATAATAAACGAGGTAGCTGCGAGGATCACTTGCTATGCACACTTCCACTGCCCGACAACATATGGACTTACACTGAGGAGACTCTCCGCTACATTAAAAAGAATATTTATTCTACAAAAGCGAGCAGTTCGAGCGATTAAAAGAGCATATTTTTCAGATATTTGCAGACCGATATTTATTAAATTTAAAATACTTCCCATATCTTCGTGTAATATGCTCACCTGTTTATGTCATGTCTACAAAAACTTAGCAGACTTTTATATCGAAACAAGGAATGCTTATGAAACGCGAACAAGAGAATTTAGTCATACCCCGCTCACGGATACAAACCAGCCAAAATATCTAAACTTATTGAGGAACTTAGTTGTACAACAAACTCCATGTCAAAACTAAATCCCTAAATAACAACGATTTCAAAAACAAAGCAAAATTACAGTTTTTTAATCGATCCAAGAATTCCTGACGCAAGATTTATGTGTAAAATATGTACCAATAAATAGTATTACTCAAATTGTATTATATCCACTTTATTTTAATTCCATTGACATGCCTTGTACAGGATGTCCTGTGGCAAATTTCCGATTTTTAAGTGAAATAACTCGAAATTAGATTGCGCAACAAGTTTCGGTGCGCGCGCATGTTGAAGACCATTTTTTGGTCTTCAACATGCCAAGGATCAAAAGTACCGTTCTCTATGCATAAAAGCGTTTTACAAAAATGCCAATTCTCCTATTGCCGCCCGAAGAGGTTTTCGGCGCATCATGGTTTACAAATTTGAAAATTTTGTTATCGTGATTTTTTCTGGCGAAGCCCATTTCCATCTACACAGTTATGTTAACAAGCAAAACTGCCATTAATGGTGCGATGATAAACCGCAACAATGGTTACAAAAACCACTACATGCTCGGAACACTCTCTGAAACACGAAAAACCACTACATGCTCTGAAAGTCACGGTTTGTCCGCCTTGAAGTGCGAATATGACAACTTTGACAGTATGTGAGTGACAGTATTTTTTAGTAGAGGTTATGGTGCTTTTGGTAATGAGATTATGCTTGGGAGATAGCGGTTACTTTTTAAATAATTATTTGTTGACACCAATGGCGGTTAAAAACATAATATAATAATAATAGTCCCCTTTTTCCTAGCATTTACATACCTTGGGGTATAGCTAACAATAAGCAAGGATACCTATTTGTTAGCCTCGGCTTTTTGTTGGAGATAGGGTAGCTGGCCTTAAGCTCCTATGCTGCCCAATATTTCGCCAGGTCTAACCCCAGCTCCTTATTTTCAAATGCTGACAAGGAGTGAACCTTGATCGAAAAATTGCTGATTAAATTAGCTTGGTGTAGGGATCGAACCCACAATCGTCGGATTTGTAGTATGGAGCGTTGCCTCTAGATCACGACGGCCTTCGGCGTAAATAAATATGTTAAGTAGACGTTTTGTTGCCCATTCTTCTCAAACACGTTGAATACTGTATCTGTGCATTCCGCTTGCACGTGATAAGTGTGAAGTTGACTAGTGTACACCACAGATAGCTATTCGCTAGATATTATACGATTAAAAAATTTAAAATATTTATTCGTCGGATAAACAGACATATAATATTACACTCCAGATAGTTATTAACTGAGGATTGAAAAAAAAGTGTATTATTAACATATCTATATATCTATAATGTAATATAAATATTTTCAATTTTTCAATCGTATACTATCTAGTGAATAGCTATCAGTGGTGTATACTAGCCAACTTAACACTATATCAGGTGCAATCGAAATGCAGAAATACAGTAGTCAAGGTGTTAGACAACAATAGCAACCAAACGTATATATTTAACGTAGTTCTATTTAACTGCCAGGTTGGTGTCAACAAAAAATTATTCAAAAAGTATCCGCTAATACCAAGTACAATCCCATTACCAAAAGCACCATAATCACACTTATATTTGGTAGCTGAATTTGAAAATATTAGACTGTCGTGAGTTAAACCTGGCTATCATGTAACAATGTCGACAAATTGTAAATGTGCATTGCACAAAGCTTGAACATTTAAAGAGAAGTATTATTTTCGGTTCCTGAAATTTGGCTCCAAAATTCATTATCGTTCCATGTGTTCAAATTATCAGGCCTATCTCGTAAAACTCGTTTTTTTTCTCGAGTGGGTTGTAGATTGTAGATTGTAGATATAATGGTGACGACTTGTACTGCGACCTTTATAGATTTATTGTACCCCACCATCCTCCTCCAAGTGTTGCTGTACTTACCCATTTAGAGCACCTCCTCTAATCTTGATTCCTTTAGGAATTCCAGGATCTGGGTGGGATTCAAGGCCTGCAGCTCATCTGTGTTCAAGCAGTGAGCCCCAATGTACATCTGTCTCTTGCAGAGTAATGTTTCGCAGTCTTTGAACAGAAGTATGGGGGTTTCCTCTGCTGAGCCACATAATCTGCATTCGTCATCCTCCTCTAGGCCTAGAGCCTTAAAATGTTTCCTAAGTCTGCAGTGTCCCGTCAGGACTCCTGTCAGAATTCTAAGCCTGTCCCTGCTTAGTTCCAGGCAAGCTTTTGTTCTCTTCTGGTTAAAAGATCCCAGCATCACTTTGGATTGCCTTAGCCCTGGAAGTTCTTTCCAGGTTTTCATCCATTTTCCTCTTGTTCCTCAAAAGGGTTTCGGACCTATAAAGAGCTTACTGGATCCTTTGTTTGCTAGGTGATCGGCTTCTTCGTTTCCGTCTAAACCAGTGTGTCCTGGTATCCAGTGTAGCGTCACTTTATTATCGCTGCCAAGCTTGTTGAGCTTCCCCACACAGTCCCATATCAGTTTGGATCTGATGGTGTATGAGCTAATGACCTTAATGGCTGCTTGGCTGTCTGACAGGATAGCAATTCGTTTTTGCGATAATTCCTGTCGAGGTTAAACTGTGCACATCTTTCGATTGCGTGTACCTGTGCTTGCAAGATACTTGGGGATGTTCCCATGGATTCGAAGTACCTGGTACGAGGTCCAAACACTCCGGCACCAGTACCTTCCTTTGTCTTCGAACCATCTATATACCACTTGATGGCATTTTTCTCTATGTGGTATGCTGATGACTCGTCGCTCCAATCGGCTTTACTACTACACATTGCTGTGTAGTTTTTCTCGAAGTGGTATCTGCATACCATTTCGTCTTTTGGTACTTCCAGCCAGAGGATCTTAGCAGCGAGGCTGTTTCGGTCTCTGCTCCCGATTATTTTAGCTCTGCCCGTTCCTTCCATGCTGAACCTTATGATCGCCGATCTGGCGGCCCTTTCCACTACAAGATGCAGCGGAGTCAGATCCAGCAGCAGCTCCAATGCTGCTGTCGGACACGACCCCATAGCCCCCGTGATGCAGACACACGTCAGTCTTTGAATCTTCTCAAGCTGTTTCGTCATAGAGGCCAGCTTGATTCTATTTCCCCACGCAACTGCCCCATAAGTAATTGCAGGTCTCACTATCATGGTGTACATCCATCGCAGGATAGTGGGGTTACAACCCCACGTTTTTCCTGCCAGATTTCTGCACACCATTAGGGCGCGTTTGGCTTTACCTACCGCTGCCTCAGCGTGTCTATTCCATAGGAGTTTGCTATCTAGTGTGATACCCAGATACCTTATCTCCTGTTGGTATTTTACTGCCTTGCCATCTATGAGTATGGGATGTAGGCAGTTTCGTTTTCTCCATTTAGTAAATGGTATCACCGTGGTTTTGCTCCGGTTTAGTTTCAGTCCTACTGTTTGACACCATCTACTAGTTACGTTGAGGCCTCTCTGAACAATTTCACAGAGCGTTCCCTCAAATTTCCCTCTAACCATTATGACTATATCATTGCCGTAACCTTGACATTTTATGTCTAGGTCGTTTAGCCTAACCAGTAGTTCATCAACTACCAGGCTCCACATTAGCCGTGATAGTACACCTCCCTGTGGGCACCCTCGAGTTGTGGAGGTCTTAATGGTGTCTTTTCCCACTTGTGTCTCCGCCTTTCTAGTTCTCAGCATTTCTCCCATCCACTTTGAGATAGTGCTGTCGATATTCCTTCTTTCGAGGGCTGCCCAGACAGCCTCGTGTGAGGTGTTGTCAAAAGCTCCCTCTATATCCAAGAAGGCACATATCGCTACTTCTATTGTCTCTAGTGCTACTTCTATTTCGTTTGTCAGCTGATACAGAGCGGTTTCTGTGGATTTCCCTGCTCTGTAAGCATGCTGACTCCTGTGTAGTGATGTACCTAGCAGCACTATAGTCCTAAGGTAATTATCAATCACCTTCTCCATTGTCTTCAACATAAAAGATATTAGACTAATGGGTCTAAATGACTTCGGTTGAGTGGTATCTTTCTTTCCCACCTTCGGTATAAATACCACCTTAGCCCTTCTCCATAGCTCCGGTATATATCTGACCGCTAAACTACTTCTAAAGATATTTAGAAGATACGGCATTAGTTCTCTCTCTCCCTTTTGTAGGAAGGCAGGAACTAGTCCGTCCACACCTGGGGCCTTAAAAGGCTGGAAAGTGCCGATAGCTCATGTTATTTTTGTATCGGTTTTCCGTACTGATGGACGCTGCCCTCCTTCAGTCGACCTGACTTGGTTTCCGTTTTTGCCCAAGCCCTCGGTCTCCCTGTATCCTCGCATCATGGGTTTCTAGTAGGAGGAGAGCTCTTTGCTCTTCATCCTCCGTGAAGGTCCCATCCGGTTTCTTGAGAGTGGTTGTCATTTCCACCTTATCCTTCGCTAGTGCTTTGTGCAGTCTAGCTGCCACCGGCGTGGATTCTATGTTTTCACAGAAGCTCCAAAAGTTTTCCCTTTTTGTCCTTCTGATCTCTTTGTTGTAGGTGGTAAGCACCTCGGAGTATTCTAGTCAATTTCCGTATTGCTGGGCTTTGTTGAAAAGCCTACGTACTTTTGCTCTTAATGTAGACAAATTTTTGTTCCACCATTTTTCGTCCTTATGCTTCTTCACGGTTTTTACCGGGCAGCTGGATTCAAATGCCGTGGTGATTGCTACATTTATTTCTCCTACAGTCTGCTCCAGCACGGTATAGTGTTTGATACTACCCCGAACTGTCACCTGCTCTAGGTTTTCTTTTAGTTGGGAACTAAACATAGGCCACACAGTTTGTCTGGGGTTTCGAATGGGGGTGTTTTCCACACTCGCTCCTTCCAGCTCAAACTGTATGATCCTATGATCTGACATTGAGGGCTCACTTGAGACCCTCCATTTTTTAATTAGTTTACTTTCGTTAGCGCTACCTACCGTAATATCCAGTACCTCATTTCTGACTTTAGTGACAAATGTTGGTGTGTTTCCAAGGTTGTACACAATTAAGTTTTCTTTAATGAGGTATCCTAAAAGGTACTCACTTCTCTTATTAGTATCCGTGCTGCCTCACATCTCATTGTGTGCGTTCGCGTCACATCCCAGGATGAGTGGCAGCCTTCTCCTAATACAGTGTTCCACCAGCTTTTGTACATCAATGGGTGGTATGCTGTTAACATCGCCAGGGAAGTATGCTGATGCGATCACTCCTTCGCGGTGAAGACCCTCGGTCTTGATGAGGGCCTGAATCGGAACTAAATCCCGCGTTAAAAATTCCGAAAGACATAAGTAATTTATGCCCTTCCTTACCATAATGCAAGTTCTAGGGGAGACCTCACGGCTGTCCCATACTAACTTACGTTCACTGTTGCTAAGGCCTCTGATCTTACTCTGATCTACCTCTGATCCGTAGGTCCAGGGTTCTTGAAGCAGCGCTAGCCCTAGGTGCTGCCTAGTGAACATCCTAGCCATCACAGCTGAAGCTGCTTTGGCATGATGTATGTTCTCTTGGGCTTTTTGGTATGCCTGCTGGTCATTCTTGTTTTGTGACAGGAGGCGGCAAGTCCTCCTCTGGCCCTACAAGAACATCTACCTCTACCTCCGTAGACATGGCTGGAGAGCTCATGTCTACGAGTGTGAGGTCAAGGTCGTCTTGCCGGGAATCCGGGCAGACTTCCTTATTCTCTTTGTCGGTTAGGTCTCGCACATAAGGATTATTTTTACTTTTGGAATTCATATAAATCCCACGAGTGGCAAGGGAACTAAATGTCCGCCACGTCAGAGCCCCGCTTGACATGGTAAGGCTTGATACCCTCTGAGGTTGACAGGTATCAAAGGGGCTCCGTTAACGATGGCCGGTTGCCCTTGGCCACCAACCAGTCCTTTCGGCACGGGTCGCATGACACCTTGGATTAAGGGTTTGGAAGTTCTTGGTTGCTCGCTCTCCGCTGACCGCTCCGACCGGAGTTGTACTCTGGTCGGTAACGTCTAACGGTTTGTTGCGAAACTAAGCCCTCACACCACGACAAGCTGACTTCCAGAGTGAGGGTCGAGTGGGTTAAATTTATTATGGATTTTACGATCTTCCTGGATTGCTAAGTTTTCAATTGTTTCAAGCACACCCATCACAACAAATCGACGTACGTACGCAAGTATGTCGTTTTACCCAAATGCACGAAATGAAACGAAACGAATCTGTCAAACATAACCATATTTATCATATTTATCGGAGAAATAAAACCCAATCTGCCGCTTAAAGTAGCAGGTAAGTTTATTCCTCTGTTAGAAGCTTTATTCGACGGTTAACGACTACCTGACAATTGAAAAGCTTATCTGGTTGTTTAGCTGAGAATTGAAAAATCGGCCTTTAGTTAAGGTTCCAAAACTTTAGCTGAATTAAGAAGATAACATAGAAATCGTTCTATACATGTCAAAAGAAATATCTTTAGCACATAAACAGATTGCTGAATAAGGAGACAAGTAAAAACGTGTTTAATATAGGTTTCCTAAATTTCCTACTTTAAAAGTGTAAGTATATTGTTATTAATGAGTAATGCAATAAATATACTAGATTGTCGGTATATTTACGTTTTTCGTAGTATATGGTGTCGTGTGATTAGCTCATTTGCAAAAGGTTATTAATATTATAATTTAATATGTTATAAATTAAATTTATTATCGTTGGATCTATAAAACATTAAATTATTCCCTTTATGAAATCGTATATACAATTGCAATAATATCTTATCAACGAGAACATAAATTGCTTGCCGCAATAATTATATCATTTTAGCAATAAAACCGTTCCCGTAACGCCCTTACCTTATTTATCTGAAACTACTCTGTTATATTTAAACAATTATTGCTAGTGAGATTTCGACCTGAATGCAAATCCCAGTGTAAATATAAAAAAAAACGTGAAATGTATACGATTCTAATATTGAAACGGCGGCGGCGACTTTTCTTTGCATACTTGTAGTGAATAGTCAAATCTTCCCTCGATATTCTTTGAACCAAAGAATAGCAAGGAAATTTTATTTATTCTTTTGAGAGACTCCGCCGTGTATTGAATTTAAAGAATCACTGGATTTTTATTCGAAATATTCCACCTATCTAAACAAAACCGACTTCAAACTTTAACAATTAATTTCAACAATTGCAGATATACAAATAATAGATCGAATTACAATATTCAATTCAATTTATAAACTGCCATTTATAAACGCAGTTGAATTAAAACAAACATTTTTCAAAATTATAAAACTTATTTGTTTACAAATTAAAATCTGTTTTGAGTGGGGAATTATTTAATCAGCGTCAACTTTTAGGGACTTGGGCGGAATTTAATTCAGTTTTAGTTTTGCAGATAAAAGCTAGTTGAAGAAAATAAGTAACATGAAGCAAAAAAAGAGAGCATTATGTGTAGAGAAAACTTACGAGATTTATAAGATACCGTCACAATGCCCGGAAAGGTTTTAATTGAAGTTCTAAAACATTTGTATTGTAAATTTATACAGAGGAACACGTTTCCAGATTTATTTTTAAATTCTGGGTATATGTTATAAAAAGTTTTCTGTGTCTTATTGTTAGATTAAATATTTAACTTTCCAAATTCTTTGCAACTGCTCTAATTAGTTCGACTAACTTTTCGGGCTACTTAATATTTAAAATTGGAACATAAATATTCCACGTTTTAAAATTAGCACTGAGAGAAATTTCTTTATATAATTATACAATTACTATCTTTAAGACAGAGGAGGATTCTTAAATTGCAGCAATTTATTATGGAAATTTATGATATGTCAAATGGAGTCTTATTTACTTATTTAGCCAATTGGTCTATTTATAAATATGGCATTGAAGGGCGTGCGGCTGGATTTTTGTTATAAATAGACTTCCAGTAAACTGAAAGGATATATGACTGCATGACTAATTAAATTCGCTATAATTAGCTTTATATATATATATATATATATATATATATATATATATGTATATGTTGTATTTGAGGTTTTCGCGGATAGATACCTGTGTTGTATTGTTTTCTCGGGGATTCCGCGTTGATGCTGAGGGTTGGCTCTGAAAAGAACCGGATTCTCGACGTTTCGGCGAACTAACATTCGCCATTCTCAAGAGATATATGCGTCCGTACGGGTCAACCGTTAGACGCATACTGTATGCATATAACATACTAAGTATGCGTCTAACGGTTGACCCGTACGGACGCATATATCTCTTGAGAATGGCGAATGTTAGTTCGCCGAAACGTCGAGAATCCGGTTCTTTTCAGAGCCAACCCTCAGCATCAACGCGGAATCCCCGAGAAAACAATACAACACATATATATATATATATATATATATATATATATATATATATATATATATATATATATATATATATATATATACTCTTATTTATTTTAAACAGACTGTGATATATGTAATTATAACTGTTTTAAACTTAAAATAAACAACTTAACCTCAACAATAGTCTGTCCATACAAATTAAGTTTAATTTTTTCGATAGTTGAACGAGGATCAATTTTTTTTACTGTCTCTAGTGGGTCAACAAAATTTCTTCATTAACCCTTTCGCTGCGAATTACTTTTTGAACGGATGTGATTGTGTACTCAATATTCTAAACATTATATTATAACCCGTGCGGAATACTTATAAAACTTTGTATTATTGGCAATAATTGCAAATTATTTTCAAAAACCAAGATCTCTATTCGAAGCAAATTTTGTTTTTTTTTTGTTGATTTGATTGGACAAACTGCGAAATAATTTTGTTTTATGTCAAGACGAAAAAGTCAAAATAATTTGCGAAGATTGCCAAAATTTCAAAAACCATAATCTCTATTCGAAGCAAATTTTGTCTTTTTGTTAATTTGAGTAAATTCACTTTGGAAAATTCCTTAGTTTTATGTAAAAATTGGACGAAAACGTTAAAATAACTTGCAAAACTTGCCAAATTTTCAAAAACCAAAATCTCTATTCGAAGCAAATTTTGTTTTTTTGTTGATTTGAGTGGACACACTTGTCCTAGTCTTGTCTGTCCTAATCTTGAAGCTGTTTCAACTTAATTTTTTTCAGACAAGACAAGACTAGATAGACAAGTTTTGACGGACAAAACTAGACGGACAAGACAAAAACAGACTACACTAGGACAGACAGGACTGGGATATACAAGACTAGTACAAACAACACTAGGACATACAAGACTAGCACAGACAAGATTGAGATAGAGATGACTACGATATACAAGACTAGAAAAGACAAGACTAAGAGAGACATGACTGAGATAAACAAAGATAGGACAAATAAGACTGGGAGAGACGAAACTAAGACATACAAGACTGGGACAGGCACACTAGGACAGACAGTACTGGGATATACAAGACTAGGACAGATAAGACTAGAACTTACAAGACTGGGACAAACAAGATTAGGATAGACAAGACTACGATATACAAAACTTGTCTTGACTAGCCAAATCAAATCAAAATATTTATTCCCAATGAGATATAAAATCTATAGGGTTTGTCAAGAAAAAAATATACAGAGAATTAAGACGATGCTAGAGTAAAAACTTAATTTAAAATTATAATATGGTAGGCTGTAAATTGTTTTAATTAGTAGCAGTTCCTTCAGTCTCTTTCAAAAATTTTTATAAGACTTTTCTTCGGTTAGGTTGGTTGATAATGTTGGTTATAAATAACAACTCCTTGATTATTTGGTTCTTTTCCGAAAATCGTAAGATTGGTCTAGGATAAACTTGGCTTGTATAAAAGATGTTTTCCCCTTGTGTGGTGGTGGTGTATATCCGAGTTCTTTTGGAGACGGTGTTTACTCTTATGGATATAGCAGGCAATTTCCAGTATGTAAAGGCTCGTGATTGTTAGAAAGCCCAATTCCATGAAATGTGGCCTACATGAAGTAGTAATACTGATACCTCTAATGGTTCTTATAATCCGTTTTTGTGCCAGTAAGATTGTCTCAACCTGCAGCGACGATCCCCATAGCAGTATACCATATGTAAGTAATGACTGTACTTCAGCAAAATAATATGTGAGAAGATCTTCATTCCGTAAAAACTGTCGCAGGTACCTGATTTGAAATATCTTCTTGTGAAGTTTGCTGCAAATTTCTTGAATAGTGATATTCCAGTGCAGGTGTTCCTCTAAATAAATACCAAGAAACTTGGTTACATTAACTCTCCTAATGGCGTCGTTATTTAATTTAAGTGGTAAGTCTCTGGCACGTGAACTGCGTGCAGTCTAAAATATCATATATTCGGTTTTATCTCTGTTGAAGTAAAGACAGTTTGCTGAGGAACATTTGTTGAGTTTTCCTAGAAGTATATTGGCTCGAGATGGGTTGTCAATCCAAGTATTTTCAGAGACGATAAAGCTAGCATCGTCTGTATAGAGTGTTCAGTGATGTTCATTTATGAAGCTAGCCTAGTCTGAAATGTATAGTAGGAAAAGTGTTGGAGCCAGGATACTTCCTTGAGGGACACCCATATTTGTAAACTTAACAAGGGATTGGCCAACTACCGTCCCCTATGTGACCTGAACAAGTTGCTGACGATTTTTGAGAAAGAACTTAAGCCATCTGGCGGATATCCGTATTTTTCCATAATTGAAGATTTTGTCCAGGAAAAGACTTTGAGATACACAGTCGAATGCCTTCGATAATTCGCAGAATATCCCTATCGGACAATTGCCCTTATCTACCTCAGCTATGATGGTGTTGTAAAATTGAGCTAGTGCGGTCGTGGTAGATTTTCCTTTGCAAAATCTATGTTGTTTTTCCTTGGAATAAGTTGTAATTTTTCAACAAATGGGATAAGCCCTATTCTCATAGAGTATTCCAGGATCTTAGCTAAAACAGTTATTAGGGCTATTGGTCGATAATTGTTAGCTTGTTTTTGTCCCCCTTTTTGTGAACAGGAATAATAGTGGATATCTTCAGGATTTCTGTTAATAGTTCAGTAGCGAAGGAGGCGTTCACAATATTAGTTATTGGATAAACTAGCAAATGTCTGAATTCTCTAAAGATGTTGGTAGGAAGCGAGTCAGGTCCACATGTATTAGTGTTTTTTAAGGACCCAATAATTTGTAGAATCTCGTTCCCCGAAAATTCGTCAAGAAACATAGTATTTGGGTTTAAATTAAAGTGGCTGTTGGAGATTTCCATTGGTGTGATGTTCTGGCTTTCGGCGCTTGATCAAAATAGTCGCTGAAGGTTTTCGCTATTTGCTTCGGTGCAGTGACAAGCTTGGAATTTTTCCAAATTTCGATCTTTTCAGAATTTTTAGTATTACTGGTTTGCTCCTTTACCACCCTAAAACAAGCTTTCTGTTTATTCGGTGCTTGAATTACTCTTTGGTGAAGAAGTTTTTCTTTTACAGATTGGATTAAATTGCTGTGTTCCATTTTTTGATACAGATACCTTTTGTTCAACACTGGATACTGTATGGTAAGAATAAACATGTCCCTTAACTTAGCAGCAGACGTTTTTACCTCTTTGGTAATCCAAGACTTATGATTGGCGTTGATTTTCGATATGGGGAAGCAGGAAAAGAAGTGATGTTGGAGGGTCTTATTGAATGACACAGTTTTGCCGTTATAGTCTGGATTATTGTAGATCCCCGACCATGATTCGCTCTGAAGTTGTTCAGCGAAACGTTTTTTATTAGCAATACACATATTTCTGGCGAGGTGGTATTTTTTCTATACTGCGTCTTCAGGCTGCTGCTTAGCCAAATTAACCGGTGGTCTGACATCGGTGTATCTTCCACTGACGAAAATAAGGGGCTTCTTGATATTTCAAAGATGTTGTCGATTTTTAATCTTGTCGATGACGTTATTCTAGTGTGCTGGTCCACATATTCCAGCATTCCATAAGCCTCAAATAAATTGGTCAGGTGGCTTTTATCCTTAGAGTTCTCGGAAAAGTTGATATTAAAGTCACCAACTAGAATTATGTCTTTAGATTTATTGGAATACTTATGGAGAATACCATCCAATATTGTCATAAAAGTGAGTAAACAGCCCACCGGTGGTCTGTAGATATTTAGAATAACTGTATAGAAGCCATTCATTTTCCATTCAATACCGCATATTTCGATGACTTTCTCAATCGAGTTTACATCAACATCTAGTCTATCCAGACCCATGTCGCTGTGATACACTGAAGACCTGGCCCATATAGCTACTCCCCCTCCAGTTGACTGGGTTCTGCTGTAGTAGGTGATTAGCTTATAGTTATGGATATGGAATAAGGGAAGATGTTCTCTGGATAACCATGTTTCAGCGAGGCAGATAAAATAAGGGTTTTTGTCTTCAATAGCTAGTTCTAGTTGGTTGCTTTTCTTACGTATTGCTTGGATATTTAGATACATAAGAATTTACGATTGTTGGTGATAATTTTTATTTACTTATTTAGTAAGTTCATCGCCATATTTTGGAAAAAACGATTGATACGTGTTTTACATGGCCATGTGTCGCGATTCCTGATGTCCTCTAAGTTCTCCAATGGAAGTGATACCTTGAAGGAGGAATATTCCTTGGGGCGGTTAGAGGGTAGCTTTTTGCAGAGGATTTGATTAAAAGTTCTTGCTTTTCAGGTAAGATGTTATATCATTTTCCGTTAATTACGGTACTAGTTGAGAAACATGTAAATGGGCGTATTTAGTTACAGCCCTTATTAACGTAGGTTCTGTATTAGACCCAATGATTAAATTTGAGCGACGGGTTCTTTTCGTGTATTTTTGAGTTTGCCAAATCTCTTTATCGGGATATTTTTCTTTATTGAGGTTGAGTTCGGTGTTTGACTGAATGCCTTCTATCTCGTCTAGTTGTGCATCTATTTGTGAGTCTAGATTCCCCCTGTCGGACCACGGTTGGTTGATATCGGTGGGAATGCATTTTTTTTGTTTTATCGCTTGGAGTATATGGCTTATCTTTAACATGGTTGTTTAAATGCGCCATTTCGGTAGGTATATTACGAAATTTTTCATTAAGAGTCTTATTTTCATTACTTAAGTGAGTTATTTGCTCGTTTAGTTGAGCAATACAAGATTTAAGAGGTTTTTTACTTTTATTAACTGTAGTATTAATTATTTCAGCAAAATCTGGGCCACGTAAAAATGTAATGATTATATCACTGCAGTTGTCTGAGGGTACGGTAGATCTCAAATCTCTTGGCATGTTGATTTTTAACTTCTGTGCTATTTAATATATACACTTTTTTGATTAAAAACAGAATAATTTCTTGAATATTCGATTCACTGCGAGCGCACTACCACTCGCGTCGGACGTTCAACGACAACTGTTGTCAATTCTTGTTCGTCTAGTCTTGTCCGTCTAAACATGTATATCTAGTTTTGTCTTGTCTGAAACAAATTCAAGTTGAAACAGATTTATGTTGCTACTTCGTATTGCGACAACTTCATGTTGCAAAAACTTCATGTCGAAGCGACTTCTCGTAGTCTCAACCACGAGAAGAAATTTTTCTCACCTCGAATCCTCATTTCATCTTCAAATTCACGTTGAAACAACTTCATGTTGCGACAACTTCATGTTGAAACAACTTCATGTTGCAACAACTCCATGTTGCGGCTTCGTATTGCGACAACTTCAAGTTGCAACAACTTCATATTGAAGTTGAATTAGACTATTAACTTATAATAATTAAGTGGACCATGGAAAGTACAATCTAATCCATCTAGTCCAATTCTAGTTAGCATTGTCTAGAATTCATTAAATTAAGTACATTTTAATCTAGTACACCACATAGCCAAGACAAGAAAGGGACAAGAGTATATACAGACAAGGAGATAAGACTAGACAAGGCTCGACAAAACTAGACCAGATTAGACAAGACTAGACAAGATTAGACAAGACTAAACAAGACTAGACATGAAAAAAATTATAATAAATATATGGCTATCCGCATATTTTACAATAATGTTCTGTGATTTTTTAAAATATTCATCTTTCCAACGATAAGATCCTAGGTGCAAGGGTGAGAGCCGCATCTTTCACCTAGGGTAATGCTACGCTCCAGTGATAGTGTATATATTTATTAATTTCTTTGTAATGTTTAAAAAAGCCACAATGAATTCATGAAGTCGATTGACTGCTATAGCAGTCTATAGCATCTGGCCGCCAAATCAATTAGACTACTATAACAGTCCATAGCACTTGGGCGTCAAATCACTTGAACTGCTATAGCAGTCCATAGCAGCGAGGGTTAAATGTGGTTTATATAAGTTAACGGATTTCAATCACTACTTTGATAGTCTTCTTAGCTCGACGGCGAATAAGATATTACTTTAATCTTTATTTTATGCTATTGTTAGAATCTGATATTATTACTTACATATAATACAATAATTAATAAAAAATTACTTGAAATTATTTTAATATTCTTAGCGTGGCAAGTGCAGTCGGTGCGCAGAAAGCTAATTATCACCAGTGAATGTTAACTCTTCTTTAAAGTCTTTAGTAGCTGCGGTTAATTTTGCTTTGTTAAAATTTGCAAAAACTTTGATGAAACACATTCGGATTAAAAACTAAATCGGATAATGTTATTATTGCTATCTATAAATATTGCATAAAATTCAAATATTATCCAGAAAATGAAATCCAATTTGTGGGACTTATTTCACTACTAAACCGACAATATTCTATTGACATGTAATTACTTCTAATTTAAAACTATTTTTTCTAAAACAAAATTTCTAATTTAAAACGATTTAGACAACCGTAGCTCAAAATATTAATTTGAAACCGTGTTGTGAAATGCCGTGCAATGCATCTATTATGTTGGATCGAAACCATGTTATAGCATGCTTTTTGCACTGGGATACACGTCCTTTCGTTTTACTTTGAAATTAAGATTTTTAGAATTATAGGAAACATTTTATTTAGTTATTCACATATATTATGATTTGAGTATATTTCAAATTGCATTTCCAAATGAAAATGAAACATTGTTATCAGGGGGCACGGCAGTGCCCCCGCCAAGTCGAACACAACCTTACTATCTTTTTGCGAAGCGACAAACGGCACTTTTGACCCCACTTTAACTTCGTTGGGTATAAAGCAGGAAGGTTGAATTTTTAGATATCAAGAGACATACTATAACAGGATATATTGCCAATATACCTAATAATTATACTTTATAGTTTACGAATTATCGCCAATCAAATTTCTTAATTTTGTTAGTGACACACTTACCTACGATCAAAATTCTAAGTTACTTCTAGCAATCTGATAAACATCAAATTTTGAATTTTAGTTAGCCTTTAGCCTATAACTCAAGGAAAAAATAAAAAATTCCAAAATTTCATTATCCATTAAATCACAAATAATGGTTTTTAAAAATTTCTAAATTTTGTCACCGATCATCAAAATTCTAAGGTACTTCTAGCAATCTTACAAACTCCTAATTTTGAATTTTTTTCAAAAAACCTTTCTCCAAGGGAATTACCTGGAGAAGATTGTGCAAGATTAAAGAGTTGCGAAAAGATATTGCTCGTTAAGGAGATTAACGGATAGGTTGGGGCTCTGTTTGAAAATTTCTAATGACTCCAAAAGATTAAGTATCGGACCTTTGTAGCAATTATGCAAGATTTCGACTTCAGCCTGCGAGATTTGAGCGGTGGATCGAGTAGTCTGTGTCGTTGGCGGTCCAAAGCCCGTGTAAAAGAGGAGGGTTGGCGGAACGGGTTAGCAGCCTACCCGCCCGAAAATTAATTGTAAGCTACTATAACCAGCGAACAGTCTCGGAATCGGATGGATTGGATAACGACGAAAACTGCGCGAAAACGGCAAAAGCGAGAATGGAGAAAAAAAGTGATAGGATAGGATGCCGGAATGTACGATCCTGGAACAAGAAACAACATTACGTGATCATGTTGGAGTTGGTTAGAAACAATATAGATATATGTTGTATTTAGGAGACGAAAAGAAAATTCAAAGGAGTAATAACATATGAAGTCTACACCTACAGCGGTGTAGGAAAAGAAGAAAGATGGGAAGAAGGAGTGTTAACAAGACACAGGACCACAGGACTTAAAACCCAAGCAGGAGACTGAAGATTTCTTCGGAAAATTGCAGGATTACATGAATTTAATACCAAACGGACAATCGGTGGGTGACCGAAACGCGAAGATAGGAAATGATATAATTCAGGGAGTAAAGCAGCGATTCAACGAGGAAACAAAAAGCAACAACGGCGATTGCTTAACTAACGCGGATATTATGCACCGATAATAATCTGAGAGCGAACAATACATATTTCAACCATCAAATGAAATACAAGTAGACATGGCAAAACAGTAGAGGGAGTAAGTCAGTTATTGATAAAATAATTTCAAATGAAAACATACATCCATCTTATATACTGAATGTCAGAATATTAAGTGCAGCAGAAATAAATAGTGACCATAAGTTAGTGTTAGGTAAAATACGATTGGAAATACAAAGAGCTAAAAGAAATACGCCCGAATACGTAGAGAAGCTCATAATAGAGCTACTACAGCATCCAAGCGTACAGGGGTTATATCAGAGACGACTAGAGCAATATATACTACAGAAGAAAATACATTAAGAGGACGAAGTAGACGAAGCGTGGAATAAATTAAAGAAAAATAGTTCTCTAGCTGCAAAAGCATTAGGCATCAAAAGAACCAACAAGGACAAACAATCCAAAGTCAAAAAACCATGGTTTTGCAACGAAGTTAAAGAATTAGCGAAGAAGAAAAGAGCAGCAAATGGAAAATATAAGTCAACACAGACGGATGAAGAATGCGAAAGCTATAAAAGGGTACGAAATGAAATCAACTCCAAAATAAGAGAAATAAAGGAAAGTTACCGAGAAAAGTAAACAAACAATCTTCAAAGGGACATTTACGGCCAATAAAAAGAAATATGGAGAATGATACGTACACAAATGAAAGAAGTGAAAGATTATGTAGAAACAAATTAAGTAAAAGAGGATATATGGGTCGAATACTTTAAAACTCTCTACGCAGAAAACACGTGAGATGGAGGGCAGGACGACGAAAGAATAAGGAACGTACGCAACACACTCGATGTTGACGAGGAAGAAATATTAACAGCTGTACGAAAATTAAGAAATAGTAAATCTCCTGGCGAGGATGATATAACAAGGCAAATGTTGTAATATGGAGGTCCTGTACTCTGACAAGAATTAGTTAAGATGATGCAGACTATATTCCAAAAAGCAACAATCCTACACTCCTGGGGAACGGGTATAATAATTCCCATATTTAGGGACAAAGGGACAAGAACTAATTCCTAATAATTACAGAGGCATACATCTGTTACAAAGGACACTAAAACTTCTAACAAAAATTGTAACACAAAATTTATCAGAAATTATAGAGCTAACGGATGAACAACACGGATTCGGGGTTAGAAGGTCATGTAACGGGGCCATATTTGTTTTTAGACAAATCGCTAAAAATGCATTAGAACTTTTTGGCTTTGTAGATATTACTAAAGCATTTGACAATATTCAACTTTTCGTTTTCAATTTAGTTTGAACCGCAGCCGGTCCCAAGCCCGTATAAAAGAGGAGGGACCTCGGGTAAGGCTAGCAACCTGCCATAGGGTATTACAGTGCTCAAAGAAACAATAACATAGCCTCGGACAGGACAAGGAAAAATTGATGAAAAAACGATGAAGACCAGGCACGAAAAAGGAAACGATTATGGAAACAAAAACCACTCAGACTTGGATGCTGGAATGTAAAATCGCTGAAAAACAAAGATCAAGAAGTACTTCTAGAAGTAAAACGACATAAGATTGATATATGTGTACATTCGGATACAAAAAAGAAAGGCAAAAGCAACACAAAATATGACGAGTACGTCTTAATCTATAGCGGCAAAGACAAGAGCGATAGAGCAACCTCCGGTGTCGGACTTCTCATACATAAGAGGCTCCAAAACAGCATACACGACACAAAATATATTTCCGATAGAATACTGCAGGTAACTATCAGCCTACAAAAACCCAAACACACAAACCTAGTGAGCGTCTATGCCCCAGATACTGGCAAACCGAAGAACAAAATAAATCAATTCTATCAGAACCTCCAGGCGGTACTAGATAACATCCCAAGACAAGACGAGGTGATCATACTGGAGACCTTAACGCTCGAATTGGAAACAACGTAGTACCCGGTGTTAAAAACCGATTCAACGAAGGAAGTAACAACGAAAGCAGAGAATTGTTAACTTAGATTTGCGCTATTAACGAACTAAGAATTATTAACACAAACCACAGCACAAATTAACATTCGAACATACCTGAGGCCAGAAATCAGTGATTGATTACATAATTACAAATAAAAACATTCACCCAAACAGAAAGACGTCAGTGTCTTAAAATCTGCAAATGCGGGAACCGATCATAACTTTTACTGGCCAAAATAACTGTCAACGTTCATTACACTAAAAAACAAACACCAGTTAAAGTAAGCAAAATAGATATTGAATCACTCACGGTCCCATCAACAAAACCCCTATACCAGCAAAGACTCAATAAGAAAATAGAAAGTAACCATATTGTAGAAACAGAAAAAGATAATCAAAGCTGCCGAAGAAGCTGTTGGAAAGAGAACATCAAATAAATCTACCAAACCAAACACAAAACCATGGTTTACAAAGGAAGTCAAAAACTACCAAACGAAACCGGAAAAGCATACATGAAATAAAGATCACAAACCATAACACTGGATGAATACAAAGCCGTAAGAAATACAACAAAATCCAACATATTAAAGAGCACATTGGGAAATTTTCTCGACAGACATGGAACACGACCATTACGGAGGCCAGAGGAAGATCTGGAACATGTTAAGGAATAGGAAAAACCCAATCAACGAACACATAAACATAACGAAAATTGCACTTAAGGATTGGGAAAAACACTTCTTCAACTCCACAGTGATGACGCAGTAAATCCTGACACAGAATAGCATACTAACAAAACTCAAGAACCAAAAACAAGAACCGTGGACCGTGTCCGATGAGAAACTGAATCAATCGATCACCAAATTGAAAAACCGCAAGTCCGCGGCAATAGACAAAATATCGAACGAATTACTGAAGCACTAAGGGAATACACTATCCAAAAAGCTACACCTGTTCTTTAACAAAATCATAGAATCCAAAAAAATTCAAAACGTATAGAAAGAAAGCATAACCAATTTTCAAGAAGGGAAGCAAAAAAGACCTAGCAAACTATCGTGGAATTACTATTAAATTGCTATTAAATTCAGTTCTAAAACTATTCACTAAAATACTGGCAGATGATATATTCTCTCATGGCAAATGCGAAGAGCAACAATGCTTCAGAAAAAAACAGGTCAACCGTAGATGCTATCTTTGCTATCAGGCAAATTGCTGAAAAGGTTATAGAATTCAACGAAACAGCATGTATATTTGTTTTATAGATTTAACGAAAGCATTTGACCGGGTAAGACTCACTGACGCTGACGTTGTGAAACTTCTCAAAAAGAAAAACGTGCACCCGGATATTTCAAGCATTGTTGCGGAGTTAAATACTAACAACTGGACCCAAATACAAAGTACCACACAAAATACCACACTACCACAACTGGACTACCCATGCAAACTGGAATAAGACAAGGCGATAGCCTAAGCCCTTCATCCTCTTCAACTTGATTATGGACGGACTTATAACGGAAGTAAAAAAGGTAGGAAAGGGACACTCACTAGGGCACAAAGAACTAAAAGTAATTTGCTACGCGGACGATGCCATGTTGGTCTCAGAAGATGAAGACAACCTACAGCAAATGCACTATCAGTCCGAAAAGACAGCTGCCAAATACAACATCGAGATATCGGTGGCAAAATCCAAAGCGTTAACCAGCTCAAAAGAGCCCAGAAGATGTAAATTTGCTATATACAATAAACCAGTAGAACAGGTTATTAGTTTCAAATATCTCGTCGTTAACATCACGAGCAGCACACACCTCCAAGAAGAAGTAAAGGCTCAAACTACCAAAACAGCTTTAATATCAGGATTCCTCAGAGATGGCGAAACAAGCGCATGTCAATTGAAAGCAAAGTCCGCAAATATAAGACCTGTATGAGATCCGTTATGACCTACGCTGTAGAAACCGAAAGCCGAAAAGCCGAATGCTCCACAACAAAAAGGATTATCCGTACAGTAGATATGAGATCTCTAAGATCCATATCAGGCTGCACACTAAGGGACCACAAAAGACGACATCCGAGAACTTTGTGATATCCAAGACATAGTGTGATGGTACCGAAACAGACATCGCGTATGGAGAGATCATGTTGAACGGATGGACGACAACAAATTGCCGAAAATGGCAAGGCATAGTCTCCCATGATCCAGGAGACCATCAGGACGTCCACCCATACTTTGATATGAAAGCTGGTATTCATCATGCCAGCTACAACTCTAAGAAATTCGAGGACAAGGAGGATGCCTAACAAAAAGGAAAAAGAAGAACTTTATCATGTACTAAAGATGCTAGCTAAATATAATGCTCGAGATAACATAGTTAATCTAATAGAGGATATATATGAGAATGACCATAGCAGAGTAAGAAAAAAACGGTAAATTATCCGAAAAAATTTCAATAAACAAGGGCATTAGGCAAGGAGATTCATTAAGTCCGGTGCTATTTAACATGATAATTAATGAAATAATTAAAGATATCAAAATCAGACAAGGCTACCGAATGGGAAATAACGAAATTAGAATAATATGTTACGCCGACGATGCAGCGCTAGCTGCTGACAACGAGGATTTTCTTCAGAGACTATTATCTCATTTCTCAAATAGCTGTAAGAGATTCGGATTAAACGTTTCCAGTAACAAAACCAAATGCCTATCAATAAGTAGAGAACCTCTACGATATAAACTGGAACTAGAAGGGCAAATAATAGAACAAGTATACAGCTTCAACTACCTAGGAACAGAAATAACGAGTGAAAAAAGATTGAATGACGAAGTACAAAGACAAGCCAATAAAGCCTTCAGAATATTTGGATGCCTAAACCATTACATATGGCGAAATAAGTACTTAAAAACAGAACTGAAGGAAAGAGTATACAAGTCAGTAGAAAGACCAGTACAAGTCAGTAGTAAAACACGAGCGGACACAGTTAAAACAAAACAGATGTTGGAAACTGTTCAAATGTAGACATTTGAAGACACTCGAGGGTCAAACAAAAAGGTGGAAAGATAATCTGGTATGAACTAATGAATAAGCTATTAGCTTAATACCTAATAAGAAGAAGAAAAAGAAGAGTGCAAGATTTTGAGATACACACATATATATATATATATATATATATATATATATATATATATATATATATATATATATATATATATATATATATATATATATATATATATATATATATATATACTTAATGATTATTTTTAAGGGATTGCAGTCAGGTATAATAATAAATTAGACTATTTTTTCTTAAATTCGAGCTTTCGAGAATGTTTAATTTTCTCTTCTTCAGGAATACTATAAATATAAAACGACATTCATTAAACAATAAAAGTTGAAATATAGTACTTACAAAAACTGAGACTAAAAAATACAACTATGAAAATACATTATTTTGAATTAGTATAAAACAATTTTGAACATAGAATAACAGTTGACAAAATTTTTATAACAAAAGTTGATATTATCAAATTATCCTATCACTAGATTAGACTGAGATTCACCTTAGGTTCACTAACAACCACTTTAGACTCAACTAAATATGTTGATTAGTTCCATACACTTAATATCACTAGTATCCTGTTATTGTCTTAATCTCTTTCCAACACGTTATTTTCGTTACGATGTAAAAGATATGAATATAGGATGCTCAGTCCTTCTATATCTGATTTAGCATTGACCGTCCCTTTCTGTTTTTAAAAAATATCGGTCATTTCCAAGAATTGTCTTTTCTGTTGATTAGTTTCGCGTGCTAATATTTTTACCTTTTCATAATCAAATTTATGATTAAATTGTAGCGAATGTTTAGATAAGGTGCAGCTCTGCTTAAGATTGCGTGTATCAGTCTTGTGAGATGTAATTCTGTCCTTGAGCCTCCTGCCTGTTTGTCCAATATATATCATGTTGCACCCAGAGCATGGGATACTATAAACTACATCCGATTCGAGGATTGTCTCTTCCTTGTCCTTCAGTTTACTAAAGATCTTTACCATAAGAGTATTTTTATAGGTTAATTTTAAATTTGGATATTTGCCAAATAATTTTTGGAACTTGGGAGATACTGCATGCATGTATGGTAATGAGAAGTACTGGATTGAATTGTCCTCTTTACACGATTTGTTGTGCGATTGTTTATCACTTCTTCGGCTGAATAAAAGTTTGTTGAGTAGTCTTGGAGGATAACCACTGTTCTTAAATAATGAAAATAGTCTTTTCATATTATTATTTCTTTGTGATGAATGAGTAGTTTTTATAACCCTGTTTTTCATTCCCAGTACAAGATTGATTTCATGTTTTATTTGGTGATAGGAATTGAAATGGAGGAAACGTTCAAAGGCTCCTGGTTTCATATACCAAGAGGTTATATTTTGTTGTTATATCCTCTGCTGACTTTGGTGTCAAGGAAAGGAACAATATTATTTAAATCTTCGGTTTCTCCAGTAAATTGAAGCAATGGATCATACCTATTGAAAACGTGTATTAGCTCATCTGTACCATTTGCGGGGATACTTATATTAGCATTTTGTCATCTACATATTTCTTGATAAAAGGGATTTCAAAACTGAGTTTACACAAACAAGTTTCTAGTAAGTCATCCATTACATATTGAGCCATTATAGGTGAGACCGGACTGCCCATTGGCATTCCCAGAACTTGTTTATAGAACTGGTTGTTGAATCTCAATACAGTGGTTGTAAAAAGGAATTCAATTAGTCCAATAAAAGAGGTTTTGTTAATCTTGCAATGCCTCTTGATTGTATTCCAATGTTTAGTAATGGACTCATTTGCTAAATTTAATGTGATATTGTTAAAAAGCGATTTTACATCTAAACTCATCATGACGTACTCTTTTGGAAGTTGAAATTCATTGAAATCTTCACAAAATTTGAATGAATCTTTTATATAGTAAAAAAATGGCTGAATCTGCAATTTTCTTAAAGATTCTATTACAAAACATCTTAATCAGTAGTATGTTCAACATACTACCACATCTCAACGGTTTTTTTACAGAGAAAACCATTATGTAGACACATTTACGATATGATTTCAAACAGATGCGAGTATAAACTAATGTAAACGTTTCATATGTAAATATTTTACATGCCCTTCCTTAATTACCCTCCATGAAACAGAAATGAAAAAGGACACTCGTGTAAAAAGTTACACGCACTTGAATTAGCATTGATATTTCGGAGTCTCTACACGTGGTTCGTTTTCACACTTTTCTTTTAGAATAGCATGCATCAAAGTATCTTTTACAAGCTTCTTTAGAAATAAACTCATTCGGTGACTCTCATTTTCTCGAGTTCGGGCCAACTTTATTCATATTTAGACTACTGTCACTCGATAAAAACTAGTGTCATTTTCTGAAAATTGAGTTGAAAAACGTTCTGTCTATTGCATTCAGCACAATGCATCTTAAATATACGCCGGATTGTATGTATCGATATAACAGTTTGCTAACTTTTTGTGGACATAACACAAACAGGAGAATATAACACGCCGGTTTGGGAAGTATTTTCAGTTTTTTTTAATATCGGTCTGTTAGATGTGTCGTACGTATGTGTCTCCTACAATCGTTTGCACAGCTCGCTTGATTAGAAGAAATATTTTCCTTGGTGCATCAATTGCCCCCACAGAATAAGTCCATATGTTGCCAGACTATGGAAGTGTGCTGCTTTATTTACTGTACTAATTCTTCTAATGGAAAATATTGATGCCGAGGGTTGATGACTCATGTAATTTATGTGTTGTTTCCATGTTAGTGAGCTGTTTAAATGGAATCCCAGAAGAGTAACTCCATTGTGTTCGATTATATGTACAGTTATAAATATTAAATGTTGTGTTTTTCATTGTTGAGTACTAAGACTTTTTCATTTAGTCATTTCTGAACATCATTTAAGGTTGAATCTGATCTTTGTTTGGGGATATTTCTGTCATCATCGATATTAATATATGATGTATTATCCGTGAAGATGCATGCCTTGCAGGTGTTAACGTTGACTGACAAATCGTTTATATAGATAACGAACAGTTTGTCACCCAATATTTAACTTAGGAAGTCCCCAAGTTTGAGACTATTTCCTTGCGACTGTTTGTTCTTCTATTCGACCATTTGGTTGCGGTTCTCAAGGTATAACTTTAGTATTGCCCATGCCTTCCTATGGTTTCGTAGAAGTACAGTTTGTTAGTATTCCTTGCTTAAGTCTATACAGGAGATCATTGCTTTTTTTCTGTCTTCGAGGATTTCGCGTATTGATTCCACGACTTCCATAACTGCTGTTACTGCAGATTTATTTTCTCTAAAGCCTTGTTGATCCGAGCATAGAATGTTGTTTTTTTCAGGAAATTCACAAATTGATTTTTTAATTGAGATCCAATATTTTTTGGGACAACTGGTAGAATTGAAATTGACCTAAAGTTACTGCACACATTTGGGTAGTCTATCTTGTGGATAGGTATGACTTTGGCGATTTTTTTTTGTATTGGTAAGATTCCTTCACAAACTAGCTGTGTATTGTATCGCATAACGGGTACATACATATACATACGATAACCTTTTTGTATAACTTAAAAAAATAAACTTTTCCTCTTACAATACCAAAAAACAGCAAAAAAAACAAAATCAACAAAAAAAAAAGATAACAAAATCAATAATTGCACACCATAAAAAATAAAGCATAACGGGTATGCTATGTGGTAAATAATCTTTTGGAGTATTTCCACTGGGAATTCATAGATATCTTTTTTGTAAATAGGTACAAGGTTTAGAGTGGTTGTTATGATTTCTTGAGCTGATATTTCATATAAGACCATTGATCTGGACGAGTTAGAATGGAGCCTTGCTAATAGTGAGCAGGTCTCTTTTGGGGACTCAGATGCAGAGATGCAGATGCAGAGATTGCAGATGCAGAAATTGTGGATGCAGAGTTGTTTTACCACAATTGGTATGCGTTCATCTCTTGTGCACTCAAGCAGCTGCTGAAGCTTTTCTCTAGCTTCTTCGTATAGGTGTTCATTACATTCCATTTCTATTTACGTTTGTTTGTGGTATTAGTTATTCGCGGCAGGTTTCTAGTTCTGAAGTTGTTCTCTGCGTCTATATTATATTTTCCTTTTATGATTAAAGACATATGCTGTGATGGCTTGTCTTTTTTGTCCTTCGAAATTCTATGTGACGTTCCTAAAAGATTTCTTAGAATATTTATGCCTTTACTAGCTCTGAGGTTTGATCTTGCTTTAGCCATACTTTTCGCTATACAGAAGGAACTGTAGTGTATTATGAAAATACTAGTAGCTACTTTCAGATTCAAGTAGTTAGGTAGAATTCAAGTCTTTATTTTTTGTTGAAAGTGTTAGATATTTCCTGCTCTCATTTCTTTGATAAAGGTATAATCATTTGTTTAGAGTATGTACGGTTAGTTTTTAAGGCATAAGATTCACCATGTGAAGATTGATAGTGAACTTCGGATAGTTTTCCAAATTTGTAAGGACGTAGTTAATACAGGTTGAGGAGATGATAGTTACACGAGAAGGTTCCTGAAATACAGCATGCAAGTTATAATTGAGTAGCACGTCCGTTAGCTCCTGTTTGTCACTTGTATTTTTTCGGAAATGTTATAATCTCACGATATTATAATGTTTTTGAGTCAAAAACTGAATATTTTGTTTAAGGCCAAGTCGAGTTTTGTTAGGAAGGTGTTCATGTCGCCAGCTGGAGGATTTTTTGTTTGACAATTTAGAAACTAAAAAAATGGATTTGTTATAACTAATTTTATAATAATCGGCAACAAATAAGTTACTCTTGAAAAAAAAAAGTTTTACCTTAATTGCGTAAAGAGTAAACGAAATTCTGCATACAAGACAAATCGTTGTAACTATTTATAACTAGTTGTAACTATTTATATTATATTTCGTTATAATGCAGCAAATTTGGCGAAAAGAAAATAGAATTATTACGACAGCTGGACTTTTAGTAGTTACGCTTAACTTTGCTGTTAAGATTTGCCAAAGTTCGATGAAATTTATTAGTCAAAAACTAAATCGGATAATGCCACTAATGCTCTATTTTATAGGAATTATTTTATTTTTAAGAGAGCCATATTCTATTAACTTATTAAGTTCCATTAACATATTTCCTTATAGAGTAATCAATAAATTTTATTATAGCAATATAGATATATTAGGGGGCTCTTTAAAAATACAATAACCTCTGCAATTGCGTAAGTTGCAGCTTATTTAAGTTTAGAGCTACTTGGAAACTACTCTATAATATATTTAAAAAAAACTTGATAATATTGATCATAAAAATAATTATAAATTTTTTTATATAAGAATGAAAAAAGTAATTAGAATTTAGCAAGTAAAAGTATAATCCTATTGAATAACCATTTATGAAATATAATAAATATAAATAATGTGATATAATAAATAATCAGAAATGTAACAGATAGTAAACACAAATGTAATTAAATTATAATTTATGATCGTAGAATAATCAAATTATGATCGCCAAATGCTTTTATTAATAACTTCATCGATACAGTTTAATTCAATTGAGTCTTCGTGCACGAAATTTGATACGAAAACACAATAACTTATCAAAGGTCGATGCATCTTAAAGAGCTACACTTTACATAAATTACGCCAAGATTTAAATATATCAAAATGATCAGCTGAGCTGTAAAAAATTGAGAACCATCTGATCACCAGCTATTACAAAGTTATTAAACACCATAATATTCGTAATGTAAGTATTTTCGAAGTTTCCTATAATAAGTATTAAAATTGAAAAAGGTTTTATCATTTTTTAAGAAGATAAATTAAAGTGATAACAATAATTTAGGAGCAATTTAGGCATCGCATGTCTTTTCAAAAATATTTGAGTAGACTTTGGGCAAACATGAACATTGATTTTGCAAAGAAAAGCACACAATCTGCTATTCTGTCAAAATGTTTCAAACTACTCAAATTGCTTCAATTTAATGGGACACAAGAGAAAATAGTAGTAATGATATCTCTATATACATATAAAGCTCTATTTTTGACCGTTACAAGTTAGTGACGGTATTACAAATTCTCCGTAACATAATTAATCAATATTAACTCAATGATGCTTTCTACTATATACATAACATTGCACATAAGCTGCTGATACTACAAGCAACAAACGTGTCGCCAATAGTTTAGAAATAATCCCTCTAACATGTTTGAGTTTGAGTGTCTGTATCTGGATGTAATAAAGAGACATGCAAATTTTATAAACATAGAATTAAATTTACCATTTATATTTAAAATTTAAAAAGTTTAAATACCCAAGACCGATATGGATACCGACGAAACGGGTACATTACAAGTCTCCAACATATCGGACGATGATGAAACCGAGGGTCTCAAAAAAAAGGAAAGAGGACGGCAAAAAAAAATCGAACACATCAAAACCATACAGTTGAACACCATTCCATATGCCACCAGCTCAACTATGAACAGTCCACAAATCAACACGCAACAAACCAACGCTCAACAAATCTACGCAACAAGACACTGCTTACTTACGTAAGCCACACAAAACCTATAATTTCAACCATACATTCACCACCACCAACCCTGGAGTACCCCATATCCAATTCTGCACCACTTGGCTTAATCGCTTATCGCCCAAATAATGCGGATTTAATTATAAAATCCTTCCAAACAAACAATTTTCTCCTAAAAACCGATAATAACGCAGAAACTGTCCTCAATTTCACCACAAACAAAATCTTCGCTTCCTTTGGAGCCTTACCCAGCCTAGAAATTGCCCCCCAACAGAAAAACAGAATCCCAGCAGTAATCGAAAAGATGGATTACGAGATAGAAGACGTATGCATTGCAGAACACTTGAAATTATTAAACTACAATTTTCGATACTGCAAAAGAATAATCTCGAGGGCCACCAACAAGCCAACATGCCTAATAAGGAAAATAACCCGCGACATTAATACATTTCAATCCTTCTTGCTATCCTCTGGAGGTTTGTTCTTCATGGGCAAGCACTATTCTATACCTCATAGTACCCCACCCCCTTCAATTCCTCGCCCATATGCAAAATTTCAATCTTTTTACACGCCACCAAAAATTGCCATTCACCAATCAAATGCCCGAAGTGTGATGGCTCCCATGCGACCGACAAATTCCCCTCAAGCTTGACTACTAATTGCGGAACATGTGGATGTATAGTGCATGAAACCTGGTCAGCCAAGTGCTCGAAACACCCAAGAGCGCCCAACGAGGGAGTCCCCAATGTTTTGATCAGAAACACAAATAGGAAGTCTTCCGAACTCCCCCCTGAAATAACAAGTAACTCTCGCATTCATTCGCCAGTCAATATTCACTATCACATCATCCACTCATACACAGCAGAAATTTACTCTCCAAAAAAAAAAACGGACCATTTACAACGGAATACAAAACAGACAGTCACGTTTTTTTTTCTCCGGAAATATAATGTACATTCTAATGTTTGACCGCACCTTCCCAAACTCCAATACGCCCACCCAACCGACTGACAAAACTTTCCAATCCATTATAGAAAACAATGGCTAAAATGAGGTTCGTTTACGCCAATATTATTAGCTACGTCAACAAAACAATCCTAATGGACAATTTCAACGACAAAAATCACATTGACCGACATATGTTTGTAGAAACCAAGACAAAACCTAACAATAACGTTACTTACAGAGACTGGACGCCACTGGTAAAACACGGAAACCTAATCACTTACAAACCTAGAGATGGTGCTTCAGTCCTCCTCAATCCCGGGTTCCAACTCGGTAAAGCTAACCCTCCTTCCCTAGACAACCATCACAATGACTGCCTTCATTTCATCATTCCATTTCACAAAAACAAAATCCCCATTTTCATTGTCTACATCCATCTCCACTCTGGGATTGAAACGAATATCCTGACCATGGCGTAGTTGCTTGAATACTCCATTATAATAGGTAATTTCAATCTTAACAATACAAAAACCCGTCAGATTCAGTCCTTAAAATAATAAATCACTAATAAATAACTCCTTCATCATCAGCCAACAAACCAGCCCCACATACATAATGCCACATAACAACGACACTACTCCCGACATTTTGCTCCACACTTCCAACCTAACCAATTCCATTACTGGCGTTTTGCCTTCCCCAGACCCTGGCTCCGATCACATGGCAATCTCATTTTCTATCCTTCTTAACTGTCCCCTCCCCCTGTTCAATATACCACTAAAATCAACAGTAATCTCACCTAACCTGTATTACGTACTATATCTAACCTACATTAAAACAAACGACCCCGCTAACCTGGCCTACAATTTCAGTCCAAACTGAGACTTATTTTATAAATATTCCACCAAAGTCAGATGTAACTTCACAACCCAAAATTACCTCCCTACACACTAATTTTAATTAAAAAACGCAAACTTTACAGGACATACAAGTGTACAGAAGACAGAGCAACGAAAACGGAAACTAACAGACTTAACAGAGACACTCGTATACTAATCTCTCAGTTTCGGACAAATAAATGGATCTCCGCCTGTCAAGAAATTGGTAGAACGTTGTGGCCCAAAATAGAAAAACTTTCCAAATACCACACATCTTTCCATATCCCCCAATATCTTCCACAACCGACTCTACTCCATAGACCCGAAAAAGCTCTCCTATTCTCATTTTAAAAACTCATTTGCACCATTAAACTTCACCCACTATGACAATAATAACCTCAACAGAGTAAATACCTGGATTGACAACTTTTTCAACTGCGATTGTACGGACATTGATGAAATAACTGAAATAGCTGAATATCTAACCGCACTTCTCCATGGAAAAAATATTTCCCCTAGCTCTGACCTCGTTAAAAAATCCTTAATCGGGAACCTCTCATATGAAATCCACCAACACATTGTTAAATTGTTCAACATTTGCCTCCGCAAGAGATCGTTCTCAAAGTGCTGGAAAAAAAGGAATAATCATCACCATCCACAAAGCTCTCAGACAAAATCATTCTCTTCCAAATGGCTACCGACGCATCACTCTCCTACCAGTTATTGACAAAATCCTAGAATATATCCTTAAAACCAGACTCCATAGCATCCTAACATCATAGTAAACACCATTCCAAAATATAAATTTTGTTTTAAGCCCTTCCACTCTACAACCCATTCCTTATTCTTCTTTCCAATAACCTACAGGCTTCATACCATCAACACCAACTCTCAGCTGCCCTATTCCTTGATATCAACAAAGCCTTTGACAGTGTGTGGCACGCCGGACTTCTTTAAAAAATGAAACAATTCAGTATCCCACCTTACCTCATATATCCCACCTTACCTTATCTACCTAATTAAAGATTTCCTTGAAGAGAAATACCTCCAAATCAAAATAACCAACCATCCTCTCCCCTCTCAAGGTTCTCCCCTTTCTCCACAACTCTATAACCTAAACTGCAACTGCATATATAATTATCACTCCGACGACAAACTCCAAATCAACCTCTGCTCCACCCTATAATATGTCAAAAACAACCTCTCTCATCTGCCGTAACAAAAACCTCAAAAGAACCATTTACGAACTGCAAGACCATACGGACAAAACGATATTATGGCTCAATCGCTGGAGACTCTCCATCTAAATCCCAACTTCTCCCAAACCAAGTCGGTAGAATCTATATAGCCACCTGCCGCCCCCTCCTTGACTATGGACACATATTTCTTTCAAACGCTAACGACAAAACACTAAATATGTTGGAAGTGGCAGCACCACCTTCATTACGAGAGATCTCCAGGTTAAAATAATTAAACAACATCCTTCATAATCGTCCCAAAGATCTTCTAGATAAACTCCTCCAAGTTCCAGAACTCCTAGACAGACATCAAAAACTACGGACCAAATTCAAAGGCAGCAACAACCACTGGACATAAAACGAGACATGTAACCACTTCACGTAGACACCCAACTAGCGCTTTCGAATCAATCTACGACGACTAAACTCATAATCTCATCTCATTCCCATTAATCTATTAATATCATTACAAGTACATCCTTTTTTTTTCCATTTTAAATCTAATTGTATTTCCGGGAAAAAGGACCTTGTGGTCGATAACCCTTTGTATAGTGTATAAGGGATACAATAAATATATTCTCTCTCTGAAAGGTAACATACCGAATATATTATAAGAACCCAAGCAAATTGTGGTATTAACAATTATTATCAAATATAACAAAAAATGTCTCACTCTATATTTACTAGAATGTTCTAGAAAATACCAAGCTTTCAGCAATATCGAAAATATTATTTAATATCGTACAACGATTAATATTTACCATTGTGGTATCAATTTTAATAAAAGATATTTAGCAATAAATACTTCCGTTTCTATAAACTAAGAACATACATATTATACCCATTAATACTAATCGAATTTTGTTTTTAATTCATATATCGAGAAATTCGTTCAGTGTTCCTCATTTGCAAATAATTCGGCGCTTATGTGGAAAAACTCTACAAATCCCAAAGCGATCAAGAAATTATAATTTATAAGCAAACTAAATAGAATAAAATCAAATTAATTCAATAAAGAAGTAACCATATGGCGATGAAAAATTCACAGAGCAATCTACAATATCTTTAAATTATTTGTATATTTCTATATGTTCTATCAATATTGATTTTTCAATAATATCTAGATAGAAATTGAGGCTGTGGTGGTCTAGTAGTTAAGGGGTCATATTAGAAGGCCATAAGTCCGCGGCTCGAATCCGGGGTCGCAAATATAGGAAAATAAGTCACAGTTCTCCTTTGCATGGCTCTGGCAAAGTCATCACCGTAAAATTTGCCTTGAAAAAACTCCCCTAATTGTGGCTCGCCATCCACGTTAAAAACTGTAACGGCACCCTAAACTTGTGTAAGATCATTACACCAAAACAGAAGTGTAGGCAGGGAATGTAAGGCCAAAGCCTATTTAGGGCTGTATGGCCAAAGGAAGAGGAATCTAGCTTTAAATTAACACACAAATTTTGCTTAATGTCTGGGATTAAAAACACGTCAAAAATAGAGTTTATCTACTCGCACACCAAAATGAACACAGTATTAGGTAAATTATTGTGAATAAGTGAAAGAAGCCATAGTTATAATCGTTATTATATAAAAGTATCCAAAACGTGTGTAAAAGTCCAAGGTAAATCAAATGCAGTTTCATTATTAAACGATTTCTGTTTGTTGTTACTATGGCAACAACTGACGTCACTAAACAAAAAACATAGAGGTAGTGCAAATACATTTTATGACGAATATTAAAATTGAATTTATCTTTCTTATTTTGAATCTAGAATTCTCGACCTCTCAGTCGGGTTTTATCTCGCTCTGATATAAATTTACCTAACCATAACCTAATCTAGATTAAATCTTGGTTAACCTAGAGTACATCAACAACGACCAAATAGTGTTCCTGTCACTATGCTTTTTTACTTGTTAGCAATTTTTATCACTGAGGCGCTGAACTAAGGTTAGAACCTTATTGTGTCAGAGATATGAAGCATTTTGTGCATCAAAATTACAATTTTTCAATATTATGGGTAAGAAGCATTTTTTTGTAGATTCGACAGTATTTAAACAGGCTTTGTAAATAAAATAAAGTAGGATACACATGTGTGAAAGGCTTTTGTGCTCCCACCGCCCTCGGCTAGCGCTTTAAACTTCGCAACTCATCCACAAAAGTATTATGATTATCATTTATGTGACTGTTGTATTTTTATTTTTCCTCTCATTGATTCTCCGGTATATTATTTATGCAGTGAAATTTTGGTATTGAACGAAGGCATTATCTCGATTTTATTAAACCTTTGGGTGCAATGGAATACTCTGTAGGATGAACGGGACTGTAAGAAAAACTAGTCAGATGAACGAAAAATGTACGTATTTTGTAAGTAAGTGGGTCTTTAAATGAAGGGATTTGAAAATGAACCGGCCTCTACGGCGATGATTCGAGGATATACGTGTGTGAAAAGCTTTTGGGCTCCGTCTTCGGCACGGGCTTTAAACTTCGCAACTCATGCACAAAAGTATTATGAGTATCATTTATGTGACTATTGTATTTTTATTTTTCCTCTCATTGATTCTCCGGTATATTACTTATGCAGTGAAATATTGTTGTTGAACGAAGAGATTATCTCGATTTTATTAAACGTTTGGGTGCAATGGAAAACTCTGTAGGATGAACGGGACTGTAAGATGAACGAGGCAGTAAAATGGACGAAAAATGTACGTATTTTGTAAGTGAGTGGGTCTTTAAATGAAAAGATTTGAAAATGAACCGGCCTCTACTGCGATGATTTTAAAGCAATAATCAATAAGTAATTATTTATTAGTTGCCAATTTCAAGTTGAGAAAAAATAGTAGTAAATTGAGAATAATCAAATTTAACTTGGGGATAACCAATCTCACAAAATAATAAATTATAATTTACTAATTAAGAAACCCTTTTCTAATGCAACGACATGTAAACTCGTTGGTTTCTGAGTTTCCCATCTATTTGAATTTCCCATCTATTTGATTTTCCCAATGAATTAAACTCATGTTTTATGCATCCTCTATCTATCTACACATCTAACATTCCTTGCATTAAGTGCGTACGAATTTAGTTCATTATGAAATTAGAACTTCGATATTTAAAAAACCGGGAGACATCTATATTTAGACTTTCGAATAGTTAGTATAGTTAGGTATAGTATTTGGTCAGGTAATGAATGAGATAATGAGAAAAATCAAAAAATTATTAAATTATTAAGAACATTCTCTTGTTCTGTTTCCATACCTGTTTTAACACATTGCAGTCCGTTGAAGTAGTAATACATTTCTTTATTTGAAATATGGTAGCTGTACGACGTAGAAGTACGTTAATTTATAATAAGGTGTAGCATTCATTAACGTTACTGTTTGTTATTTTTTATTTAAAACATTTCCCCGAAGAAAGCCGACTGAATAAATTAGGGCAGGCTTCCGTATAGTCCGTAAATCTACTGATGGATCGTTGATTGGAAAATCGGTTTGATTTCCTGGTGTCTTGAGAAATTTTCGTTCTAAAAATCTTGGGAAAACCATCTTTGGTTTTGTTGAAAACATTGAGTTTTTACTCGTTTTATGCGGGAAATTGTTACTTTGGCTTCGGACAACACCATGGGGAACTGATGTTTGGAGATTTTCCTCGATATTAGAAAAAATCTTTATCTACATTTTGGATCAGACCATAAGGAAGAGAGGACGTTACTGGATTAAAAGTTTCCCTTGATGGTGGACCAAAAGTTAGAAGTACCCTTATATGAATTTTGGAGATTGGACTTGCCCCATGACTTTAGAGAAAGTTGATACTCTGTATCACACGATGCGAGTCTGAAGAAATTGTCGGCAAATGTATTCGGAATATATTGGAAAAGCTATAGCTAGCATTTTGTTTTGTTTTTGTGGTGTTGGGGTTACGCTGTAGATGTAGCATCTTCATCAGTCAGCGGTCACTTCAAGAGTCATAGACTGGAGAAGCCAGGCTTCTTGGACCTTACAAGCTGCCCAAAACTTACTTAGGGCTCCACGTGCCACACCCCGGTCAACTGTAGAGGAGCCAAATCATCACTGAGCCGAGGCGTAAGAGAAATTATCTCGGACCGGTCCTTCATCAGAAAAGCAAAGACATTGCCAGGATTGCTTTGGCACTGCGGTGCGGAAAGCAACGGAAAACTACTAATCTAGAATTTCCTAACACAATCAATACGGCAAATACAAATAAAGAAATGGCCATCAGTCCAAGGCACCTCTTAAGTGGGGAGATGGTGAGAAGAATCCCCCCCGAGGAAACAAATCGACGCACTAAAGATACACAAGAAAAAAATAATAATTTCAACGTGGAATGTGCGCAGATTGTTCCAAGCTGGAAAACTAGAAAATGTCACAGTGCAGATGCAGACAGGCTAAAAATTTTGATAATTTTAAAAAAAAAATTGAATAAAAGTGATATAATGGACGCGAGCGAAGTGGATTGGACATACTCCGGCAAATGCCGAAAATGGTACATTTTACCACACAGAGATGGAATAGATGGTCAACACCGACACGGAGTGGGAAAAATATTAAGCAATGAGATAAATAAACACCTACTGAATGCCTTACACTGAATAACAGATCTCCAAAACAGACCAGAAGCAAAGGTACCCCCTGCACCGAAGAGAGAAAGAAGTTACACTAGCAGAAGATTCGGCAATACTGGGCAAAGATCAAAGCCCAACAGTCGAACAATCGTAGTCCAAAGTAGGTCTATTCAAAACAAGAAGAAGACGATATGCCTTACGCTATTCGGAAAGAATAATTTTACTCCAAATACAAACTGTTCTAGGCAAAATGAACATCATACAGGCCTATGCACCAACCACTGACAAGGACGATATCAAAATTGAAACATTCTAAAGTAAAAAATGGGAGAGATCCTCATAGTCGCGAGAGTCCGTTGTATGGTTGGGAAAATACGGACTAGGTATAAGAAATAAACGAGGCGTTAGACTTTTACAATTCCGCGTTGAGAACGACCTAATTGTGACTAACACACATTTCAAACTCCACCACTGAAGACTATACTTGGACGGCTCCTAGAGACAACATAAACAACATAATACGCTACCAGAGAGACTACATACTGATAGCCAAACAGTTTAAGAACGACATAAAATCGGTAAAAACATACCCCGATGCAGACGTGGCATCTGATTATAACCCAGTAGTAATGATACTAAAAGTAGAGCTTAAAGCCAGGAAGATACTAAAACCTACCAATAAAACTATCGACATCTCACAGTTAAAGGACAGAGCAGTACAGAAGGAAGCAGCGGACAGTATAAACGAGGGTCTGAGAAAGCTCAGTGCTCTAGGTTTCTTATATCCGAATGCAACTTGATAACTAGCCAGCAAGAGGCAAATGAACTCCTGAAATCTTTACACTCAAGGTTCTCAGCTAACAGACTGTTCCTCAACTTGGAGAAAACTGAATTTGTCGTATTCCAACCACTCAAAGTTAAGTATATAGAGGATTAAGATTTAATAATGAGCCCTTAAAAAGAGCGAGATACACTAAATTTCTTGGGCTAAGCGTACAAGAACACTTATTATGTCACAATCAAATCGAAGAGTGAGGTTTAGGTTAGGTTTAACACAACAAGAATCACCGGAAATATTAACGCGGTATGGAACAATGTCAAAGAGGTATTTTACAGAGCACAGAGCAAAATTGATGGCTCTAATAACTATACAAAGAGAAAGAAATGGATGACAACTGAAACTCTTGCATTAATAGGTGAACGGCGATCATACAAAAATAGACACGAAAAAGGCCATCAAAACATGCAATAGGTGATAATTAGAAAAATACGTCAAGCAAAAGAACAACAACAATGTGGCGAAATCAAGAGACCAGCAAAAGAGATATGACAGTTTCAATGTGCATAAAAAATACGTGAAATGACATGAACAAAAACCAGATGAACAACAATACTACAAAATTTCAATGGAGATTGATTGATAGTAGATATTAGATTTGAAAGAAAAAACTACAAATTTGGAAAGAACATATCATGAAACTATTTAATGACGACAGACCTGATAGTTAATTTAGACCACTTCAATGAGAACGGCCCAGAAATTCTAAATAGCGAGGTGAAACATGTCATATGGATAACCAAAACAGGCAAGGCTGCGGGACCATATGAAATCTATAGCGAGATTCTCAAGCTAGTAGATGAAGATAAAATCAATATTCTAACCGAGCAAATGAACACGCAACTTTCGTCACCATACCGAAGAAACCACATGCATTCGACTGTAATAAACTTGCATGATAGCTTGATGAGTCACGTACTACATGTATTCCTTAGAATTATTCATTCAAGAATCTGTCGAAAATGTGTGTCGGAAATAAGCGATAAAAAATGGGTTTTCGCAACGGCTTTGGTACTAGGGAACCGCTACATAGATTTGGGATATTGGTTCAGCGGTGCCGTGGTGTCAATAAAGGCGTATATGTTTGTTTTATTGACTATAGCAAGGCTTTCGACAATGTCAGACATGAGAAGCTAATTAAAGAAGCTAAAATTATATCGAATTTAATTCAAATTCCAATTTATTCCCAGAAAGATGTATATACATATAATACATATGGGTTCTTTAAAGTGATTGAAGTAAATCTTCAAAATCTTGATAGTTATATATACAGTTATATATAAGTTTTCTTCTAAATCGCGTGTAGGACTTCTCTTCGGTGAGACTGGTTGGGAGTTTATTGCTGACGAGGATTCCATTAATATTTAGGCCCTTGCTGCATATCGTCAGTCTACATCTAGGAGTGCACAGTTTATGGTGTGCCCTGGTGGGATTGCTATGCTTCTCCATATTTTTGGGCAGGGTATGTTTGACAGGTATGTATGACTTGAAAATGACCGTCAAACGTCGAAACTTAAGTCGTGATATGTATAGAAATTTATATAACTCTGAATAACAAGTTGTGTGCCATTTTTACATAGTGTGGGGTAAAATGGTGAATTTTTCAATTCAATGTAAATATGAATTACCACGTAGTAACTGTCGCAACCGTCCTATTCATATGTTGGGAGGTTTAAGAGTAACCGAATTATCCTATTTTGTGTTTTCAAGACCCTTGCCAGTTCCGGTGGTGTGCCGCACACTATTATTCCATGGCTGAGTTTAGATTGAATTTCTGGGTAATAATAGTTTATTAGATCGGGGATGTCAAGGAATTTTCTCAGCTGGCGAAGGCAGTATGCTTTTTTATTTAGAGACTTGCATAACTCTTCGATTTGATTGTGCCATGATAAGTGTTCTTGTACGATTAGCCCAACAAATTTAGTGTATCTCGTTCTTTTTAAGGGCACATTATTAAATCTTAATCCTCTATATACTTTGCTCTGTGTGGTTGGAATACGACAAATTCTGTTTTCTCCAAGTTGAGGAACGGTCTATCAGCTGAGAACCTTGAGTTTAAAGATTTCAGGAGTTCATTTGCCTATTGCTGGCTAGTTATCAAGTTGCATTCAGATATAAGAAACCTAGAGTCATCAGCATACAGGGTGCAGAAATTGCCATGGATGTTTGGAACTAGATCTGCTAAGTAGAGTAGAAACAGTGTCGGCGAAAATACACTTCCTTGAGGAACACCTGTTTTCAAAGGTACTTTAGGTGAGATGCTAAATTTAAGGTTTGAAGATATCTTTACATATTGGGTTCTGTCTTTCAAGAAAGACTGTAGCCAGTTTCCAGCCTTTCCCCTAGTACCATATCTATAGGTCTTGTTAATTAATAGAGCATGATGTACACAATCAAAGGCCTTGCTCAGATCACAGAAGATGCCTATTGGGAATCTACCCTTCTCGATTTCTGCTAATATTTTATTATGTAGCCCAAGAATGGCTGTGTTTGTGGATTTGCCTATATGGAAGCCATGCTGTTCTCGCGGAATAATTCTATGTTTTACCAAAAAGGGTAGAAGTCTTTGCAGGAAACAGTATTCTAATATTTTAGAAAAGACGGATAATAGCGTAATCGGTCTAAAATTATTTATTGTGGTCGCACTTTCAGTATTTGTAGGAACTCTTCAGAATCGAACGAACAGTTTACAATGTTTTCTAGAGGTTTACCCAAATATTGCAAGTTGTCTTTGATAAGGCGACAGGATAGTCCATCAGGTCCATACGAATTTCTATTTTTTAATTTTTTGGCGCTCAAATTTAATAGCTCAGATTCACTATATTCGTCCAAGTAAATAGTTTCTTCTATAAACGGGACGTGGTTGGTGGAAATAGTGGCAGGTGTAACGTTCTGGGTGATTTCTTCTGGGGATCTTGCAAATAATTTATACTGGGATCAGACAAGAAAAGTCAGGATTGAAACCGAACTGACAGAGGACATACATATTCGAAAGGGTGTGAGCAAGGATGTGTTCTTTCCCCTATGTTGTTCAACATATACTCCGAAATTATATTCAGAGAGGCGCTTGCCGAGGAATCTGCGGGAATTATATTAAACGGCCGAGCAACTAACAACATTAGATACGCGGACGACACGGTCGTGCTGGCGGACAACATTGAAGACCTCACACGGATGATGACCAACATATCAGCAAATAGTCGAGATTACGGACTGGAATTGAACACGGCAAAGACAAAGGCTATACTGATTTTAAAATCCAAACAGCAGAGCTAACTGCACGTCGACGATGAACACATAGAGGTGGTCTTCAAATACCTTGGAACCTGGATAATTGACGAGGGGACAAACCGCCAAGAGGTCTTAGCACGCACGGAACAGGCAAGAGCAGTATTCATTAAAATGAAAAAGATGCTGACCTCTCCGTGTCTGAGTATAAAACTGCGGTTAAGAATGATCCGCTGGTACGTCTTCCCGATTCTGCTATACGGCATGGAAGGTTAGACTTTGATCCAGTAAACAACAAAAGGACAATGGCCTTCAAAATGTGGGTCTACCGTCGTATGCTGCGAATACCGTGTGTGGATAAAGTAACGAACATAGAGGTACTTCGCAGAATGAATAAATAAACTGAGATATTCCTCTCCATAAAGAAACGAAAGTTGCAATTATCAGGCAACATCTCCAGAAACGAAGAATTTGGATTCCAATAGCTCATGTTCTAAGGAAAGAACCAAGGTAAGCCAAGTTCTGCTCGACGCCGTATATCAACGCTGCGCAACAAGAGATTGGTTTGGAGTGTCATCGACGGAACTGTTCCGTTGCGCGATGTCAAAAATAAAAATTGATATAATGATCAGCAACCTCCAACGGAGAAGCTGGACCAAGAAGGAGCACTTTGTACGGGGTCTTGCAGAACTAAAAATTTTTCTGAAAATGTCGCATTGGGCAAAACCAAAAAGTAATAAGGTTTTGGGCACTGTTGACGGTCGAATTTAAATTTGAATCCGGACCAGAGGAACAGAAAAATCCTGTAAAAAAATCATCGGAAAGACCTGAAAGAAGGAAAAACTTTACTTTAGAAAATTTGCTCCTCGTTCTTTGCTTTCGTAAAAACTGGTCCTAATATTAACAGAAACTTTCCAACTTTACAGATTTTTCACCGTTATCATCCGCGCGGCCTATATAGAATTAGTGACTTATTTGTCTATTTTCACTAAATTTATTATTATTTACAATTAGGATTGCAATTTGAGTTTATTTTCATCTTTTTTAGGGTTCCGTACCATAAACGGAACCCTTATAGGATCACTTTGTTGTCCGTCTGTCTGTGTTTCTGTCTGTCTGTCTGTATGTCTGTGTGTCTGTCTGTCTGTCCGTCTGTCTGTCTGTCAAGACCATTTTTATCAGGAACGCTTAGAGGTATCAACAAATGTGTACCAAATACTCGGGTCTGTGGTCTCTTTCAGCTGTGAAAAAATCAAACTTGTAAGTCAACGCGATCAAAAGATATGACGGTTTATGTCGCATATTTTGCGATTTCAGAAGGGAATCAAAACCTATAGGGTACTTCCCGTTGACCTAGAATCATGAAGTTTGGCAAGAAGCAGTGTTTTACAGCACATGTAAAGGGAAAAATCTGAAAACCGTACATATGGAGTTTAATTACAAGAAAAATGCGAATTTACTATTAGAAACTTATTAAAATACACTAATGTTGTCGTAGTGGTATTGTCAGACTCCAGAAGCATATGGGTTGCATACAGTTAGGTCCTCCTCGGTTAGGTCCGAAGGTTAAAAAGTATGTGTTGGCACAAAGCTGTTTATTCTGAATTTTCTTTGTTTATATTCTTTATTCATTTCATCACGTACGCTCTATATACATAATATATACAGGGTATATATTATGTCTAAAGTTTGCTTGTTTATAACCGACATGCGACATACTCAAGTCCCGTAACGTCCTGTATATATTATATTTCGTCTAATTTTTCTTTGTAATCTACATAATATGTTGATAATCTACATAATAATACTATACTATAGTCTACATAATCTACATAATATGTTGTAGATAATATGATTTAAGTATATTATACTTAAATCACGTACGCCCTATATTTTTTGGTAGTGAATTGCCCAAAAGCAGTCTATTGAACAACTGAATGTTAAGAGTATCGAAATAGATCTAGAAATAGTTATTATATTAGTTTATATTAGATCTAGAAATAGTTAGATCTTAATATAAGTTAGTGAATAAGTGTAATACTAAAATTAAGTTTTCTTTTTATTAGTTTAAAAAAATTCGCGCTATTTAAAAAAAAATACCCTGTATACCTTTATACAGGGTATATAGGTATACAGGCAAAATTGAGAAGTAAAAACAAATAGTGAAGTTCCAGAACCCCTAAACACTCATAGCTAATGGGGTATGTATGGTAATAAAATATAGGGTAGAATTCCATCGTACGACAGCGACATCTTGAGGTTATGCTTGCAGCGGTACTAAGATGGTCGTAATTTTAGGAGGGCCACTTGTCAAGTTAACTGAATGTGCATGCTACGTCCTCCACAAAAAAAGATACCTTACTTACAAGTTTGTACGGAACCCTCGGTGTGCGAGTCACAACTCGCACTTGGCCGGTTTTTTTTATATTTTTGGTGCTAATGTGGTTAGCTACTTAATAACAACCGTTCAAACACGGCGACCAAGTGACCAATTTTATTTGGTCCAATTTTTTTATTTCATTGGCGATGACCCCAGAACCCTAGGTGTTATTTAAATTTGTCTTGTACAAATTTGTCCAGTACAAATGCGGCCGCCATTCGCTCCCGGGATCGAACCCGGGACCTGCAGATTTGTAGTTGACGCTCTAACTCTGTACACTACGAGGCCGAATATTTTTAGCATACTTTGAGTGTTAAATAGGAATGTAACTTTGTCATTTTTAATTGAAATATTCGCAATATTTTTTTGTCTCAAATTTAATTAGATATCAATTTAATTTAATATTAAATATTCCCGATCTGATATTGATAATTCCATATTCGATATTCCAAATTTAAAGTTGAATACATATCGTGAGTTTAATATATGTTCAACTTAAATATTTTTTTACAAATATTTGCACAATGTATTACAGATAAAATTAAAAGAAACTTTTTTCAAGCTTCCGTTGTTCTCAATAATAATATTAGGTACATATTTATACTTTATGAAACTGCCTTCTTAATAAAAACGAAAAATGCAAAAGAATTTTTAAAAAAATTAGATATATTATGTTACAAAATTGAATATTCCGTTCGATTAAAACTTTATTAGAACACTTAAAAAAACAAAGAAAAAAAAACATTTCCACTTTAATTGCATTAGGGATAAAAATGTTTGTGTCGGTTAAAAAACAAATGATAAATACTAGGTTTGGATCTAAGCATGTAATACACGCTTGCGCATCCATCGTTTTAGTCCCTGCTGCGAGGGCTGTACCTTTATTTGAACTTGACGTTCGTCGCGACGCGCACCGCGTTCTCTGATAATAAAGAAATATATTTTTGACGACTCGCGAATCATTGAATGTTATGTCAGAGTCAGTCGAGTTTTAGATGTGTATTATTGTGACCGGTGAAGAATGGCACTGCGTAGGATTTCCCAACTCTTCTTTCTATTAACGTTATTTTGCAGAGGTTTGTATGCGGAGAAATTATAAATTTATTGCTTAAAATATTTTTATGATGCATGGAGCTAGCTTTAGTTTGGAATTAATTTCTGGGAGTTTTAATTATAAATTATATTCGTAGACGACACGGCGACAGTATTTTTAGGTTGAATATATTTAGTCTCCGCAAAGTCGTCGTTTCAGAACATCTGCTCCTTTATAAATTGCTTGAAGTATACTAAAATGTGTGTAAGTGTAATTGCAAGAAGTAACACATTTCTACCTCGAAATTAAAGCGCTTTACTCCTTGACAAAGGTGGAATTTGCTTACAGGCGAATATATTTACAACCGCGGCACCTCCACCCAAAATATATTACAACAACTTTAACAAACAAACGTGAAACTTTTCAAAACTGAAAACTTACACAATCTCAACGCACTTTAAAACAAAAATTACTTAACTCACTTTACTCATCTTTTCTGAATATAATAAAAACTCCGACCTGAAGATAAATCTTTATTTCTCGGATATTATTAAACGTAAACCATAAACATTCATTTGAATATTAAAGTTTTCTTTTCAACAACCACAAAATATTTGCATATGAAAATGTTTTTGTTCGAAGTATCAGTCAACTGTATCTAATAAAATAAAAAAACCTTTTCCCACATTCTCTTTCGGATGAAACGGTATATTTTTTTAAATATTTAATACACCAACGTTTTTCATTGTATTCGGAAAACAAACTTCTAAATTTATATTAAAATCACACAGAATAGCGCTATATAATATTATAACTGCAAAAGTAGTAGTTCCTTTATTCATGCATTAACTAAACTATTTTTATTTGAGAGAACGTATTTGTGGTAATATAACAAAAAAAAAATCAGTGTGTGGTTTTCATGGGTTCTTGCGAAATAATTTAAAGACGGAAATGTAAATTGCGGAGATGGAGATAACGAAAAGAGCGTAAACATGTTTTGTAAGGCGGAAAACCTTATAAAATAATATTCGTTGAAAATAAATAGAAATCGAATTAAACTCGCACATTCCGAGGAGTCGAGGGAACTTAATAGCTTGAAATACATTTGACGTTGAGCAAAATCGGTTTAATTCATTCGGCAATTCTATGATATATCATAATACACTTAATGTTTACTACCACGCTGTCTGTCCCTCCGCTCGTTGGAACATCTCCGTCGCCGAACAGTGGGGAGATTTATTCCGGATGCCGCATTACATTTTTATTTTCGCGATACAAAACTTTGAACAAACTTGTATATTGAGTGGAAAATGTATGCAGTAAAAGATAACTGAAATTTCGAATTTATAACTTCAGAAAGCATACTCTTAGTATTCATAAATATTTTACATTACAGTAACAACGACACGAAATAAAAATTAAAATATCATTCAATATCAAGCAAATATCTATAAAGGTACAATGAAATTTATCCATAAATAAAATGAAACTTTAACCAAATGGAAGTTCTATCGCATCTAATGTGTTAAACGTGCCATTTACGAATGCAATTTATTTATGCACTTAAGCTACAAAGGGGACAATTTAAACTATGTATGCTTTGAGAAGCTAGATTGAATGTTAACTTATACTTAAAAATTTTATTGCTTATGGCAACATGGTCAAACTGTGGCTCTAACTATTATAAAAAGTATGTGTTATTTTTTAAATTTCTGAATCTTCTAATTTTATTAGATATGCAGAAGATGATTCATTCTATTCAGTTCGTCCTTTGAAAGTTTAACCCTGGAAACTTGAGTTTAGTAATTCAATTAGTGCTTAATTCAATTTTATGACAAAATTTACCGAAAAGTCTGACCTTAAGAGATGTTTTCAAATAGCGTAGAATCTCGCCCGAGTAAGACGAATATATACCGAGGTGGGTTTTATTAAACAGAATATTATCGATTCAGTTAAGTTTTTCAATTCCTTGCTATTACGTCGATATTAAGTAAGTTTATGATATTAGCCTTAAAATTTAAGGGACATATTTAAGGACATATTTAATATTTCTCTAAATATAAGTTTGTATGTTTAACTGATGGACCAGCAGCAATGGTAGGAAAAAAATGTAAGACTAATTAATTTTTAAGAACTGTGTTAGAAGTCTGGATTTTATCCCAATCCATTGTATTTTGCATTGGAATCTCACATTCCTCCTGCGACCATCAGTAACTACCAAATAAAATTAAAAAACTGTTGAACGAATTTTAAGATCGATTTATAGATTTAGTAGCATTAAATGAAAATCATCAACTGCATTTTTATTACATCTGTCTGCAAACGACATGATTAACAATGGTTTCACCTTATTAAAATGTATTCTTTCTGAAACGACATCAGGAGAACTAGGAAGAATTAAGATGCAAGAAGATCGAGGTATCCGAATGTTACATAAATCTTCAAAATCAATGAATAAATTTTGGAAATGTGTACCCACAATTAAGAAGTACAATATCTTTTTAAAGAATATCGCTTACTGCCAATTTTTTAATTGAAGTATTATGCTGATTCAATGTATTTAATAATAAAATTATTTAAATCGACGTTTAGTTCACTGTTGACCAACCAATATTTAAAAATTCATAATTATTTTCAATTAAGGTTAATTACAAAAAAATATTACAAATTTATGAACTTCCAACTAGTAATCAAAGAAAGAAATAAAAATGATAACTTTTATTTTTATATCAAGAACTGTAGATGAGGCACCTAATTTCTTTAAGTAGTACTAGGGGTTAGTTGTCGGCCTCGTTGTGTACAGAGTCAAAGCGTTAACTACAAATCTGTAGGTCCCGCGTTCGATTTGGGGAGCAAGTGTCGGCCGCATAAGTAGCCGAAGGCAAATATGCAATTAATAAACTTCAATTTAAATAATATAATTAACGTCTAGGTATCTGCATATAAAATAAAAATGTGGGAAAAATACATAAGACTACTTGGCCGCAGTGTTTGAAGGGTGGATAATTACCCGCTATCCACATTGGAGGAAACTTAAAAGAATAATAATAATAAGGAGCACCCTAGCTTTAAAAAGTCTGGTCACCCCTATCTACTAAAGGAAATTATAACCGATAAAGTATGCTAGCTGGTGACAAGTTTGCATAGTTTTAAGACACAGTTTAATTTGAAAAACCTAAATATATTGGGATAATTTAAATAAATTTATATTAACTCGTAACAGTTGAAATGCATTTCATTCTAATAATTTCGAATTATTATTTATTTTTAGTCACAATTAAGGAAAAATTATCTCGAGGTTCAACTCGTTTAACTGGGTACAGTTTATACCATATAAAATGTATTAAATATAAACTATTTCGAGTCAGATATATATTTCGTTCAGGCCTGTCCAACTGTAAGTGCCCCAAGGGCCGCTTAAAAATAGGCGGGATGGAGGGCCGCGTTACAAAATACTTCGTATGCAACTTTATCAGTAATTTTTAAAAGGATTGGTATACAAAGAGAAAAGGCGTTTGCATTATTATTTTAAATTATTTAAAAAATATAGAGTAATTACACGAAAACTATTGGGAAATTTGAGGATGTACGTTTTCACTAACTCAGTGTTCTTCAACCGCTGTTCCATAAAACCCTAGGGTTCCACTAAAACATCCAGGGGTTCCGCGAATCAATGCTAAAAAATCTGAACTTTAAGCGGCGCGGCGTTTACAACTAGAGACGATGCGTTGCGCCGCTCTCTGGAACACGTGTGTCGATTAGAGTTTCATATTGGAACTATTCATTTCAAGACTTACAAATGCAAACGGTAGTAAGTTAATTATTTTAAAATAAATTGAGTTTTGTTAACTTATCCTAAAATCATTTACAAATATAATGCAGAATTGACTTAAAACTTAGAAATTGGAATCAAAATCCAAAGAACATGCTTCTTGCTCTCTTGAAAATTCCACCAGTTTTCCGCCAACATTGGAGCTGACGGATAATATTGAAGAAGAAAATAAATCAGGATCTACTATCCGGAAAATACGAAAGTATGATGAAGATTATTTGATTGGTGATAAAAATGAGCCAAAAGGGTTTTGTGTGGTATGTGAGCAAGTAGTCAACAACAGCAGTTTTAGCAGTCCAGCAAAATTAAAGCGTCATTTGGAAAGTAAACATCCCACTTTAAAAAGTAAAAGCGAATATTTAAAAAAAAATGTCTTGAACTACAGCAAAATAGAATGCATTTCGTATGATCGTGATGATGATAAAAATGTTCTAAAAGCATATTTTTTAGTTAGTTTGCGCGAATATGATTCTCAGCTCATACGATTGCAGAAAATTTAATTAAAGCTTGTACAAAAGATTTAATCAAATGCATGATCGTTGAAAAATTTGCAAACAAAATTGACCTCGTCCCATTGTCTGATACGATGATTTCATGACGAATTAAAGATATGTCAGATTACTGCGAAGTGGAACTAGTAAGTCGTTTGAAGAATCCTAAAGATGGATTCACGCTGCAAATGGACAAATCTACAGATGTGGCTGGATTAGCAATTTTGTTAGTTTTCGTAAGATACATACACGAATGTAATTTTCAGGAAGATATGCTTTTTTTGCGCAAAGCTCTGCCAACTCAAACAACAGATGAAGAAATATTTAATTTACTTAATGCATATTTTAAAAAACATTCAATTTCTTGGATTATATTTCATCATATATGCACTGATGGAGCTAAAGCTATGGTTGGTATTATGATGGGCGTAATACCACGTTTTAAGAAACTAGTTTCAGACATCAAACCCAACCATTGCTGTCTTCATCGTTATGCTCTCGCTGTTAAATGGACACCAAAACCATTGCAGAAGTTCTCAATGAGGCCGTTAACATGGTTAATTTTATCAAAATCCAGCCCCCTAAAACCAGGGTATTTGCCACATTGTACGATGATCTGGGAAACTCACCTCAAAATCTTCATACTGAAGTAAGATGGTTATCCAGTGGAAAGGTTCTCACCAGACTCTGGGAATTGCATAATGAAATTCGAATCTTTTTATCTGAACGTGAATTTTCTGAAAAACTTAATGACACTAATTGGCCTCAAAATCTAGCCTACCCTGCAGATATATTTTCGTACATGAACGAAGTTAATCTTTCACTTCAAGGACCAAATACTGCTGTCTTTAAGGCCAATAGCAAAGTATCAAATCGAAAATGAAGCAATGAGAGGAATGCACCACCAAAAGTGACAAAGAATGTATAATATCGCATTCGGACAGAATTAAAAAAAAATCATATTTTGGATTATTTAACGGGATTGCAAAAGACATTTTTCGATTATTTTCCCCCCTTTGGAATAATTTAAGTTAAATCAAAAATCCTTTTTTCTATTTTGTGTCTGTAATGGACTCATAACAGCACTAATGTGGGTGCAGTTATGGCTTGCCGAGTGCGATAAAATTTTTAATATGTATCGGTCCTGTTTGTCTGTCTGTCTTTTTTTTATTTTTATGTCTTTTTTTATTTAGAAATGGCATAAAAGGGCGCAAATTAGGAAAATCCTATAAAAAACTCGTGCGTAAGACATTTTGCAGCAATTAGAAACCAAACTTGGACGCGTGCTGTAAAATTGCGCTGACTGAACTCGTATAATATACTATTAACGAGTGTTGTGATGTGGATACCTTGCCAATTAAGGAAAGAGAGCAATTTCTAGATAAATGTACCGACATTGCATTACAATTTACATTTGGCTCTGATGGCATTGGCCCGTTTTGGGTAAAATTAAGGGAAAAATATCCGGAAATTTCCAACGAGCGGTTAAGAAATTAATGTCTTTCCAAACAACCTATCTCTGTGAGAAATCCTTTTCCACATACGTCGCTACAAAAACTAAGTATACAAATCGACTTGATGCCGAAAATTATATGGGTCTCCAATTAACACCGATCCAACCAGATATTGATAAATTATGCAGTCATAAACAAACACAACGAAGTCATACATTTTTTAGAGATTTTTTTCTTTTGATTATAATTTCATTTCTATGTATGTATAGTACAAATATTTTATATTTTATATGAAGTTATAATTTTGTTTGAATAAATGCAGATATAATTATTATGAGACTTTTACAAAAATTTTATAAGAAATGCAGTCACGAACCTTGTTCATAACATGTAATGCGATTCCCCACTTTATCAAAGTGCTTCTAAACAGAGGGTTCCATAAAAAGAAAATGATCAAAAAAGGGTTTCGCGGGATGACAAAGGTTGAAGAACACTGCACTTCCTTATCTATCAATATTTGTAGGTTGAGTAAGAACTGAAATTTCCCCTTCAATTTTTTTAAAGTCGCCAAATCGCTTTTCGAATTTGTCTGCAATTATGTCAATGTATTTTCTGGGAGATACATTTTAATCTTCCTCAAAATCCTTCATTTCTTAAAAATGCTCTTTACAACTTCTAGCGAAGACTAATTTTATTCTTAAATCCATTTATGTGTCCAAATAAGTTGGCAATATTCTGCTGTTTTCTTTGCTTCAAATTCAATTCGTTAATGTGAGATTTGAGGTCTGTTACAAATGCAAGGTCTGATAAAAATTGTGCGTCTACCATTTTATTTTCCAGTTCCTTACTAATGGACTTGACTTGAAGTTTTTAAGGGAAATAGAAATCTCCTTGCCTAGAGCGAAAAATCGTTGGAACCAGGTTCCAGCGCTTAAACAACGAATATCGGTAGAAAGTAACAAGTCGCCATATATAGCATCTACTTCCGCTAAAAACTCACGAAACTTTCTGTGAGTCAAAACCAATATAAGCCCCTCTAATAATGTTAGTTATTTTGACAACCACTTTCATAAGATTCATTTGACGTAAGGATTATCCACATCGGGCCTATTGGTGAACAAAACAGCGTATCACGGGACAGTTGATTTTGTTTTGTTTCAAGAGTCCTGCAAATCCAATTTCAGTTCCTAGCATAGCTCTGGCTCCATCAGTGATAAAACAGGAACATTTATCGAATCCATCGTAGTCTGACACCACCTTTTTTAGAGCTTCAAAAGTATGCGTACCCTTGGCTGTACCATGGAAAAGAATAATATCAAGCATGTCCTCTGCTAAACTGAAGTCGTTTTGAATACTTCGGATAAAAATTACAAGTCGTAGAAGTCGTATAGAAGTCGTACAGATCAGTGCTTTCATCCAGGCATATTGAAAAATATTTACATTTTTATAACCGAGTTAAATCTTTCGGCAATTTTTCTTTTATTGAGTTGTTTTGCCATTTTGCCTGCACATTTTTTTTTTAATTTTAGCGCTATTTCGTAAGGAGCGGCAACACTACACTTGTTATCAGTCAGACTTAAAAAAAATGTTGTTTAATGTTTTAGTTTTTAATTATAATCTGAAATGAATTATGTTATAAGAATTATTTCCGTAAGACTATTTAATCACAAACAAAAATAAAAGACTTCAGTGCATTGTTCAGAGACAATGTGGCAAACTCTTAAAACTACTATGATCGATACCAAAGAAGAAGTAATTCAACAAAGTACCAACGATGTGAGAAACAAACAGTGGATGACTGACGAAACTTGGAACGCAGTAAAGAAAAGAAAGGTGCTCAGAAGAGCAGGCATACGCAAAAACGAACAGATGATCGAATACCAAAAACTGAACAAGGAAATTCAACGGCTGAGCAGACGGGACAAAAACCTACACTTACAAAAAATCTGCCTTGACATTGAAAGATTTCACAACACCAATGAAACACGAGACCTCTTCCGAGCAATCAAGGGAATTACCAGAGAATTTAAACCAAAAACATGGAAAATAGAAGATCAAAATGGTGAAACTATTACTGAAATAGAGGGAGTTCTTGAGATATGACAGTTATATTGCAGAAAGCTCTACAAGAATGAAGGCTGAACAAGAAAACGAATTACCATCCATGAACGAGGTGGACATCCATGAACAAGAGCCTGACATTTTGAGGAATGAAATAGAGCAAGCCTTATAGATAGAGCAATCATTATTTGAGAAACAATAAAAGCACAGGCGGTGACAATATAAGCGCAGAAATGTTAGAACAACTAGATGAAGTAGGTATCACATTTCTGTGGAAGATATGCAACAACATATGGAAAACCGGACAATGGCCAAAGGATTGCGTACATCATTCCATTGCACAAAAAAGGTTCCAGTCGAAAATGTAACAACTACAGAAGCAATTATCTCACATCCAAGCAAAGTTATGCTCACAATTCTCCTTCATTGCCTCAGAAGCTTTTCGGATTAGCAGATCCCACAGGAACAAGCAGGATTTGTCAGTGGCAAGGGCACAAGAGATCAAATCTCTAATGTTCGACAAATTATCGAGAGAGCAAGAGAATTTGCAAAATCAACATATCTCTGTCTCCTAGACTACAGCAAAGCTTTTGACTGTGTTCACTGGCAAAAGCTTTGGAGAGCTCTTTTAGAGATGGCAACCCCTCAACATCTGGTGCTACTATTAAAACATCTATATCAAAACAGCAGTGCAACCGTCAGACTGGAGGACAAAACCTCTTGACCTTCAGCATACTAATAACAAAGGACGAACAGGAAATGGCTGAACTTATTGAAAGAGTGGAAGGAGTAAGCCTGGACTATGGGTTAAAAATAAATCAGCAAGAAACTAAGTTAATGGTAATAGATCGCACAAACAGAATAAACAGAGCACAGACCATAAACGATATAGAAATGGTAGAAGAAATTAATTATCTGGGTGCTAACATAAACAGAGACGGAATTTCATCTATCGAAATCAAAAAGGGAATCGCTCTTGCCAAAACTGCCATGACAAAGCTGCATAAAATCTGGAAGGACAAACAAATAACAACTGAAACAAAACGCAAACTTGCCGAGACTCTTGCCTTGCCAATAGCATTATATGGGGCAGAAACCTGGACCTTCTAGGCCACAGACATTGCTAAACTGGACAGCTTTGAAATGTGGGTCTGGAGAAGGCTCTTAAGAATACCTTGGACTGCTCACAGAACCAACGTATCAATATTAGAAGAACTGCAAATTAATGTAAGACTGTCAACCATCGTAAGACAGCGAATTCTCAAGTTTATTGGACATGTGAACAGGAGAAAGGGTGACAATTTGGAAAAACTTGTGATACAGGGAAAAATCGAATGCACGAGACCTAGGAGGCGAACTCCGAAGCAATGGATGAACCAAATGAAGCACTTCATAGGAAATTCACTGCAGGACAACATGAGATGCATTATAGACAGAGATAAATGGAGAGAAATCACAATCACCATAACATGAATGATATAGATAAGATCACGACACTTCAACCAATGAAGTAAACGACCAGAGAGAGAGGGCATTGTTTGAATGCAAGTACTATCGCTTCCCCAAGAATATAATATGGAACGACATTACACTACCCTACACGAGAAAATGTTTCAGCAATATACAGGAGAGTAAAAAAAGGCTATTTTCTTGACTCTCCTGGATATTTCTGAAACATTTTCTCCTGTAATGTAGTGTAATGTCGTTTCATAGTATATTCATTACATTGTTTTGACTTTTGAAGAGTGTTTACTAAGGGAGAGTTAGAGAGTTAAGTAGAATGGATGGTAATTACAAAGTGAAAGTAGACTAAGCTTGTAGAACGGCTGAAGAATTTACTAAATTGTATTATGAGTCTGTGGATAAAAGACGACATCTTATTTCCAACCTATATTTGGAAACGGGATTGTTAACATGGAATGGAAATGGTATCAAAGGAAATGATCCAATACAAAAATTCTACATTGACCTATCACCAACCGATCACATTCTTACATCTTTAGATGCCCAACCGATTTATGATGTTGCTGTTAATGAACAAATAACTTATCTTATTCAAGTAAGTGGTTCAGTAAGGTACCTAGATAAAACTCCGAAGACGTTTCAACAAAACTTTGTAGTAACTGCACAAGGGGATAAATGGAAGATTGTTAGTAATTGTTGCAGATTGCAAGAACCTTTAACAGATAAGCCTACTGTTTAAGGAAAGGCAGCGTTATTTTTATTAATGACTCTTTTAATAAAATAATAAATATCCTTGGGTACAAACTCTACAAAACTCTATATTCTTTGGGAAGCGATAATACTTGCATACAAACAACGCACTGAAGTTTATTATTGTTGTTTGTGATTAAATAGTCTGATTCCCAACGGTCATTATAAACTCATTTTTCTTTTCTGCGAAGATATTTTGCGGGCCGCAAAAAGTAAGTTCCTTATGTTGGAGAGCTCTGATTTAGATTATCATAATTATCAGGTTTTTCAAATTAAACTGTGTCTAAAAACTATGACAACCTGAACCTGAAGCTAGCACATTTTATCAGCTAGAATTTCCTTTAGTAGCTAGGCGTGGCCAGTTCTTTGAAGCGAGTGTCCTTATTATTATTATTCTTTGAAGTTTGGTGCAAAGTTGATAGCGGGTTATTAACTTCCCTTCAAACACTGGGGTCAAGTAGCCTATTGTATTTTGCTAAAATATTTTTTCATTGACCCAAAAACCAATGTGTTATTAAAATTGGAGTCTTCAGGTACATATGTGGCCGACAGTTGCTCCCAGGATCGTACCCGGAACCTCCAGATTTGTAGTTAAGGCTCTAACTCTTTAGACTAAGAAGAGGCAGACAATTTACCCATTTAAAAATATCAGGAGCCGCACCTACAGTTATTAATATAAAAATAAATTTTATCAATTAATATATATTCTTTACTTTTTTATTTTATTTATATCTTTCTTTACTAGTTCAAGGCTTAAGAATTTGTAATATGTAAATCAATTTTGATTGTTCATAATTATTAATTCTTAAATGTTATAATTATTAATTCTAAAATGGTTGGGCAACTGTATAGTGACCACATTTTCAAATATGATGAAATAAGAATTATAATTTAGTTATGAAAGCAAACCGATAATTACAAAAAATACATTTTATCTACTCACCTACCAAAATGGACACTTTAATATATTATTGTATGTGAAGGATGCCATTATTATAATCGTGTGTAAAAGTAACCAAATCGTGCGTAAAAATCCAATGTGAATCAATTGGAGTTTCATTATGAAGCAATTTCTGTTTGTTGTTGCTATGGCAACAGCTTGCGTCACTAAACAAAAAACATAGACTTAGTGAAAATAAAATTTCTGACGTGCACTCATTGCGATTACATAAAACTCGCACCTCATGCATAAAAGCCCTTCTTCGCACACTTGTATCATAAACCACTATTAATGTTTACATTCATATACTTGTCTATAAATATACAAAAATTTATTTTTTATTAATTATTGGTAACTATAAAAATATTTGTAAAAAACAAAAATTTGAAAATAATGATTTTTAATTAAATTTTTTTTTGTTGCTGCATTTGTTCCTGGAAGGGAGAGCGCGTATTCTACCATTTTCAATATATTTTGATAAGCTTAATAAAGTCAGAACACAGCCTGAGTATATAAATATATTCAACCTTTGCTGAGCTTTATAACAGGTGCCTGCCAGTTTATACCTTCGTGGCACTCAACAAAAACCACAAGAATAACTTTGTTTACAAGATTATGTATTTCCTATACCTTAAGTGGATAGCCATCTGTACACGCGTTTCGAGATTTATCTCTCATCAGTTCAACTTTGCTTTTATGAACAACAAGTTGTAAACCATTCTCTTGTTGTTCATAAAAGCTAAGCTGTGCCGATGAGAGATAAATTAAACCATTAAACGACCGCAGATTCTGAAAGAACTATAAATTTTTTATAATAACTGCTTGGAATATCTTGAAGAATGGACGGTTCAATTGAAGGATATTAAAAAAATGTGATTGGGTTACACTAAAAAAAAAAGAGATTTTATGGCAATAGTTGAAAAAATCTTATTTTATATATTACAGAACATATAAAATAAGAAATTCAGATATTTTTTAAAGAGAGTAACATTTTTAAAAATCAGCGGGACGCGGGACTGTCCCGAAAAAATCGGGACGTGTGGTCACTTTAGGCAACTGAGAACGAAACATCGATTTAAATAATTTTATTATTCAATACAATGATTCAACATCATACGTCAATCCAAAAATTGATAGTTGCCGATATATGTTTTCTTAAATTATTGTACTTAATGGTGGGCACCATTGTGAAAATGTATTCAGGGATTTTTACGATTTATGTAACATTTGCATACCTCGATTTTTTTGCATCTCAACTCTACTTAATTTCCGTGATATCGTTTCAAGAAGAAAACAATTTAATAAGGTAAAACCATCTTTATTCATATCGTTTGCAGACAGAGGTAATAAAAATGCAGTTGATGGTTTTCATTTAATGCTACTATCTATGAATTGATCTAAAATATCGTATAATATTTATTTATATTTTATTAAATATTGTATGTTTACATATCTTATCTGTTTCGTCTTGTTCTTTATTTTTGAAGCCAGCTCATGTTGTTCTTATTTATTATTTCTGATAATTTGTTAAACCCATGTTTTCTGTCATGTTCCTCTTGTATTCTTTTTTATTATCCGTGCCTTCCAAATCCTTTATGTTTGGCTGTCTTTTGGCATTCTTGCGAGGTATCCGAACCAAGCCAACTGTTTTTTCTCTATAGTGGTTTGTATACTTTCTATTTGCAATATTGTTCTAATCTGTTCGTTTCTTATTCCATCTACTCTTGTAAACCCCTTCTACTTTTCTCAAGTATCTCATTTCTGCGGCTTGTATTCTGAATTTTATTCTTTGGTTCGTAGTCCATGTGTTGCTCCCATATAATAATATTATATTGGATATTATATGTATTGGTCTGTTTATTGTTTTGTACAGTGAAATTTTCGTTTCCTTCCTTATTTGTTTGTTGCTAAAAAATATTTTATTGATATCTTTTAATTGCTGTTCATATTCTGTTGTTTCGTGTGCTAAATTTCCTTTGTTATTCAATGTGTTCAAGTTTATTATTAATGTGTTTATTAATTAATAAGTTAATAATAATAATTATTTTATTAGATAGAATAAACACTTTATTCTATCTTCCACTACTCACACTCATTGTTTTTAAAGGAGACTTTATATGTGTAGCTCATTTCCTGAAAAACACGGTCTCACTGATTTATTCAATCCATACCATTTTTATGAAATGACTGTGCTTATACTTTCAACATGCTCTTTCTATATTAATACTTTTGACATTTATGGGTAGAAACTTTAATATTTTTATAAAGATCTTTCAATTATGTTAAAGCAATTAATAATGCACTGAGATATTTTATTATTCAATTTTTAATTGAATATAATTGTAAACAAAAACAGATAGCTGTTTATGAATACATAGGTATTCACCTAGAGGGCTTCTTAAAAAAAGTTTAGGTACTCTAAGGAATTCCTTGTTTTAACCCCAAAATTTTTTTACCGTGGCCCGGTACCAGGTTTTAATATTATTAGCGACCCACCCTAAAATATTCATAGAAAATGTAAAATGTTAGGTAAGTAAACTTTGTTTCACATATTTTGTCCTTAGTGCGAAGACCGATGTTGTTTGTCATCACAAAATAATTTTCAATTAGGAGGTAATGATGTTAATTTCATTCTCAAATTAGGTTCGACATCCAATCTATTTTTTTATAAATACACCAAGGCCAACAACGCCGCTTGACACGTATGTGGCGACGTATAAGTGGTGACAAAATATATCGCTGGGATTATAAGCTTGGATACTCCTTTCGACAGCGCCAACCAAAAATTAATTAGTGATACAGTTTAAAACAAATTTTAAGGACCGCTGTCACATGCAAATTCAACTAAATGGAAAAATAGCATCTTTTTAAGATGGCGTGTTCATTCTAAAATTCAAAAGCTTCGGTTTAGCTCAAACTGACGTTCTAAAACATTTCCTTTTGAAAGTCATCGTGAATTAAAATACAAAAGGAGGTGTTTATAATTTCATTTTCATTTCTTTGCATAATTCGGTAAAAGTCTGCTATTTAATGCAGGAGATTTTTTTACAATTTACAAACTTGACAAATTTTTTCTTTAGAATTTTTGTTCGCGACCCGGCAGCTTTTTCTCCGACCCGATGCCGGGTTTCCCAAAAATGTTTTAAGCAATGTACGAGGCCTTGCAGTATCCGCTTATGCAAGGATACAGAGAGCGGACCATATCACAAGAATGGATGAGGAATCACTGTCAAAACCTTTGATGGCCTCCAAGGCAAAATGGCAGAGAAGAGGCCAAGGGACAGACCACGGAAATGATAGGAGGACGCGGTAGAACAATATGCCAGAGGATGGCTAAGGATTGTAGGCTTGCAGACGGTAGCAATGGACAGAAGCTCCTGAAGGAATAAATGGAGGGAGGCCAAGGTCCAACCTTAGGCGGTAGAGCCATAGGGAGAGTGAAATCGACGGTAGACTAGTAGAAATGTATTCTTTATTTTAACAGTGCGAGCAGAAAAATTCAAAGAAATTTTTAATTATATTGTTGTTCAGTATCAAAAGTTACTAGCTTACAGCAAAACTTGATGATGGACTTTATACTGGCTCTAAAAAGAGCAGTAACATTATTAGTCTCTAAATCAGGGATGAGAAACTCGCGGTCTTCTTCACTTTCTCTGGCAGTCCTTCAAAAATATGGCATCTGGCACCATCTGGCATCATCTTCTACGGCGTTCTCCCATCAATTCCCTGGTCTGCCCCCGGTCTCTTCCCAACCATTTTGCCTTGGAGGGCCCGTTTTGAGAGTTCTTCCTCATCCATTCTTGTGACATGGCCTATCTATCGTAACCTCTGTATCTTTGCAAAGGCATTGAGGAGGCGAGTATTCTACGCAATACGAAGATATATTTTGTTGCCAATCGTGTGTTTCAAGACCCAGGTTTCGCAGCCTTCGATATCAGCATATTGCATATATGAAGAGCTAACACACAAGTTATTTTATTATTAAAAGTTTGTGATTAAATTTTTTTTTTCGAACAAAAATCACAAAATCAAATTTGTATTATCTGCACATATTGCGCCGGTTTTATCAAAATTTATTTTTTTATCTTAAAAAAAAAACGTAATCCAATAGTCTTAAAATTGATTATTTAAATTGAGTTTTGATGAAGTAAATATCTGCTAAATACAAATAAAGGACTGTCGGATACCATAATTTATGATCATAATCATCAAACAGCCGCTATTGTCCACTCTTGCATATAAACTTACTCTATTTTCTTTTTCATCAAACCTATTTTTCAACCTTGCTTAAAACATTTTTACCTTTGATTTTTTTTTCCTCTTTTACTTTCATAAAATATGGAGTATAAATCCCTTAAAAAAAATTTCTTATTGGCGAAACTTATATCGTGAAACTCTTATCATTATCTCAATATTATTTTTATATAATAAAATTTTATTAGGTTCAGTAGAAAGACGCTCGAAGATACTTTTTTATTACTGTGTATGCATTTATTGGAAAATCTGATGATTAAGAGAAGATTTATTGTTTAAATTTTGCTTCAACGTGTATACCGGGATACCGAGTAAACTACCCTTCAAACACTTCGGCCAAGTGGCCTATTGTATTTTGCAGCGGTACAAATGCGGCTGACACTAGCTTCTTGGATCGAACCCCGAACCTCCAGAGTTGTAGTTAACTCTCTAACTCTGCAGACTATGAGGCCGATAAAACTAGGATTTAACGGTTTTTCAAACCCGGTTTTAAGAAACTGGTTTTCAAAGAAAATTTGTAACAATTTGAAAACCAGTTTTTAAATTAAATTAAGAAAAAGGTTTAAGAAAAATGTTATATAAAAAAAAGTTATTATGTAAAAATTTATTTTTATCTTATTTGATTTGCTATTCACTCTATTCAACGAGTTGCGTTGAGCAGTGCTTGTGCATTATGCATATTAACAAGTGATCGTATATTTGAATTTCCGTTAAATGAACTAAAAAATTTAAACACTGAAATAAGTTAATTATTTTATGCTTTAAAAGAACGAATTGGAGAAAGAAGACAAACTGAATTAGTAACAGAGTTAGTTTTGCTGAATTTGCAACATTCGCAAAACATTTCCATTTCAAAGCTGTCTAGTTGTCTCACTTTCTATAGCTTCAAAATCCGAAATTACTAAGTTATCTGGAAAGATATTGTCTAGAATATTTCCAAATTCTTATGTGGAAACCGATTCTGGTGAAGAGCAAATCGAAGTAACTGCTCGACAAAGTAATGTTTTTTTTAAGGAAGGCATGGAAAAATACATTTATAAGTTTCTTGGAGATCCTGAATGAAGACTTGACAAAATCCAAAATATCCAAAGACACTGAATGCTGAAAAGATTTTTTATTTGATACTCTTTTTAATTAAATAACATATTTTTTTCCAATTATTATTTTGACAAAAATTTTAAAACCGGCTAAAACTAGTTTTTTGGAAATCTGGAATTCAAAAAACAGTTTTTTAAAAAGTTGGTTTCAGTATGAACCCTAAAAAACAATGTTAATAAACCGGTCTTTGAATGCCCGACCGATTGAAGAACATTAATTAAAACTCCCAAGTAATGTAATTCTTTAAAAATCAGAAAATGGTCGGATGGCATAAAATTTATTTGACTGATTTTCTAACTGTGGTTGAAGTAAATTGCTATATTTTGGTAAAAAGTTTAATCTAATTGTAAAACCTGTTGTCCCTATCTGAAAAGTCTTGTCATGAGAAAAAAAGGTTCTCATCACCAAACAGTTTTCATCCATTTTCTCTAAATCATTTTCGATGGATTATGGCAGTATTTCTCAATCTTATTCGATTAGAGACATATTTGAAATTAAATATAATCCCTATAAAATCTGAAAGAAGAGGAGACATGATTCTCAGGCAGTTGGCGATTCTCGAAAGAATTTGGGGCGACACGAGATTAGCGCATAGCTTCCATCTCCATTTCTATATATATATATATATATATATATATATATATATATATATATATATATATAATTCTCTACGGTAAACCTGTAATAAAAACATAAACTTTTAATGATATTTTAACAATATAATAAAATTTTCTAATCTTAAAAACAATTTAAAATTTCGCACATAATTTAGGTATCCTCTCAACATAGGAGTCACTGAATTAGGAAACGATAAAAAATAGCTACAAAATATGTAAGATTATTTTAGAACTCTAGATTATATTAGAATTGTGACGTAAGCTTGCATGGAACTTAATCCGTTAACATATAATGCATGTTGGATAGTTCTTTTGCCTCAAACAGTTACGATATATCTTATGCCTAGATAATATGAACATATATATATATATATATATATATATATATATATATATATATATATATATATGTATATATAGATTCCCCGAGAGATTTAAAAAAAGATGTGTGATTTATTTGGGGATCTCGGAAGCAGAAAAAAAAAGAGTTTCATGTTGCCGCATAAGCTGGTAACAAGATTTTGCGGCCTGATAAAGACGGACGCATTATATGCATAAATCCTTTTCGGCCATTATTCCTTCGCACATATATTTCCGGTCTGCGTCGATTTTTAACGCTCGCATACACACAAAACCATTTACATACAAAACATTATTTTCTGTTTTCTCACTTTACGCAAAGCGGCATTATCCCAGATCGAACATAATTCAATAGAGAGCTACAAAAAATAATATCCCGCGACAATATCTTTTAGTGTAACAGTAAAAGTGTCAGGGCGAATTTTATTAATTGTTAAGGAAAGCGATACTATACAACTCATGATTTTGTTCCGTTCATATTTCGAAGCCTAAATTTCATGTTCCGAAAATTATTTTGAGTCAGTTTGATTTAAAAATAAGTTTGCATTAGTTTCTTCTAGTGATAGAGGAAATAAAATTACAAAATTGTAAAATAAACAGATATTTACCACATCTATCGCATATTATAATCTTTAAAATTTCCTTTCTGTTTCGATGTTGTACGCGGTTTTACATTGCGATTTATGCTTGGATACTTTACAAACATCTCTATTTAATTTTTGTTTAATTCCTTGAGTGAGTCTGAGTTAGTAATAATCCAAATGAGGATTTGAGGGGTCGAAAATCTCTTAAAGAAAGTTTACTTTATAAGAAAATCATCGGCAAACTTTATGTACGTTACGTCACTAATTCTGTAATGTCTTTAAGCTCTAAAGTTTCTAAAGAAGGGTTTCCAGCGAATTATGAAAATGTATAAAATGTATAAATGTGTATGTATAAATAAGTATATAGTAAATAAGTATGTATTAATAAGTAATGTATATAAATGTAAGGTTGCTTAAGTCGTACCCCTTAAGAAAAAAGTTATATAAAAATTAGGATTTATCAAATAAATAGAATTAAAATATGTTATCCAAAACTTGTGTTAATATTGTAGTTATTTATTATAACGAAATTAGAAAATCCATATGCTTTCAGGTAAAATAAACAAAATCTTTCAAAACTTACATCGGCACGACTAAGGCAACCGGTTGTACCACCTATTGCCTAAGTCGTACCTTTCAAATATCAAATTCAATTAAGCAACAATAATAATTAAAACGTATTTTTAATTAATCTGTAACACATAAGTATTCATTTAGTAGACAGTATAATTATTCATTTAGTACAAAAATCACATCAAATTTTTTTTGTTCTTTGGTCAACTCCAGCACATACACCGTGCACCCATGATATGCATTTCAAACATCGAATCATGTTTTTCTCCCGATCTTCACAAATAAAACAAAACCAATCGCTTTTTTTATTTTTAATTTTTAATGCCAATTCCTTTTTATTAATCACCGCGTTTCTTTTATTTGTCGCATTTTTTGATGTTTTATTGTTGACGTTATTTCAACTGACGAGGTAGAGCATCCACGGAACTGTTTGCTTTGGTTTATTATTGGAATAGAAGCTAAAATATTTAGTTGCAGTTTAATTTCAGGCGCGTCTGTTTCTTCGTCAAGGATTTCTTAACTTTCTTGTGTAACCACTGCAGAAAGCTCTTATTGATTATTGTTGTCCAACTGAGGAGTAGGTAAAGAGTCATCAATCGCTAGTGTAGGAGCGCAAAAATCATCAGCATCAAATTCATACCTGTTGCATGGCCAAATACCGGTAGATTTAAACCATTCAAAGCTTTATCCATACGAACAGATTTTGGGTATGCAATTCCCAATAGTTCTGACACATTAATTAGTTTAATTATGTTTCCGGTATTAGCTCTTAACTATGAAGAGCAGGCTTCATTATAGTTGGTTTTTAGAGATTTGGAAAAAGATCTATCTAAAGGTTGGAGACGGTGGGTTCCATGTGCAGGAAAGGATAACATTATAATGCCATACTCACATGCTAGCTCTATGGCTTCATTATTTTTTGTATGGGCAGTGTGTCCATCCTTATTTTGCTTATTGTTACACTTGCTTATTGTTACTCTAATTCAACTTTTGTACTTAATGAAATGTTCTAACCATTTAACAAAAAGTTCCTGGTGCTCCTTTGTTTAAGCAATCGTTCATCCGCGCGCGTTTAAATTTTAACATAGGAGGTACTCCTGCAGCATTCATACAGCATACACCTGTAGTGGTCACACCCCTTTCGCCACTTGTAAGTGCACCAACTTGATGTTTTCCTTTCCGAGCAATTATTTTGGATGGTTTGTGGAAAGTGGACAAACCTGTTTCGTCAACGTTATATATCTGGTTAGCATCGAACTTATATTCATCTAATATGGATTCGTATTTATCAAAGAATCCATAAGCACGTTTTTTTATTGAAAGCCCTGGCCCTGGCCATTGATGTTGTCTGGAGTACGTAAAGATAAACAAGGATTGTCTTTCATGAATTTATAGTACCACTTATTCCCTGCAATTTCTTTTTCTCTACTGAAACGGTGCGTTAATTTATATTTTGCTGCCAACTTATAAGCAAGTCTTCTTAAATCAGTTGCAGTAAGTCCAAAAAAGCTTGATTCTAAATTGAGAAAGTGTGCAACTCCTTCTCCATATTTTCAGTCATATCCTTAGGCCTTTCAAAAATGACATTCTTATTTATTCCTTTAAAATAATGCCGTAACGTTGGCTTAGGGATATTGTAGTGTCTACTAGCTTCATTGAATCCAATAACTCCTTCCGATAATATGGTTAACGCCTCTTCCATATCTTTTTGTTTCCATTTATTATAAATTCGCTTTGACTGCGTTGACATAATTATGGCCTACAGCTTAAAATGAAAGCAACGTCATTTAACTGTAGGTAAAAATGAGAAGTAATTTTTTAAGTCGTACCAGTACAACTTAGGAATCTCATATGGGTGAGACTTAAGGCACTGCAAAATTAAATTTAAAAGTAAACAACGATTAATGAAACGATAAACCATACGATTATGTAAATTCTACTGAATTTATGTTTAATATGAAACACAATTTTATCAATAATTTACTTCCAAGATTAACTACCAAACATTTGCAGAGAATTATAAGAAATTTGAAAAAAACTTACTTGATGACAGGATTTATAACGATGCTTGTTTATGGCGGACAATAATATATAAACGAAATATTGTATTGCTTGTAGTGAAATGTATGAAATGATTGTAGTGAAGTTGTAGTAAAATATGTTATTAACAAAATATTAAAACAATAACCCTCGATTATCCGGTTGCAGTTTATCTGGATTATCCGTGCTTTTTTTTTATTTTAATTAATTTAAATATTATAAATATAAAATAGTTAGACATGAAATTCTGACAGTGGCATATTTATAATTTGTGCTCCTCCCAAAAAAGGCGAAAAGGAGATAATAATAATGTCAACCGGGAACTAACTGCTCCAGGAACTAACAATCCCAGGTTATAAACAACCAGCGTAAGCTGGACATCAATTACAAGCTACAATGACTCGTACAAACAAAAAGAAAATTACTCTAGGTGGACGATCCACCCGTCATGAGACGGCAACCAAGCTTTCGGATTATGGGGAACTTGGGCCTGTGCGAAAGAGCAAGTCGGAGTGCTCTGGTAGACTTCCACGAATGACCCATACGTATATCGGAACATTCAACATTCACACACTTGTTCAAATGTTCAAACTGGTAAGCTGCATGATCTCACGACAGAACTTACAAAACAGAAAATCCAAATTCTCGGAGTAGGGTATACTTTACTCTATATATATATATATATATATATATATATATATATATATATATATATATATATATATATATATATATATATATATATATATATATATATATATATATATATGTATATATATATATATATATATATATATATATATTCGTTTCTGCCTTTTGGCTTCGTCAGTATGGATTCATCATCTAATCTCAAATTAAATTAAAATTAAATATAAACTACAACTTACTCAGTGTACTGTTCGAAGGGAAATGGTGACATTTGATATTATCATATTTTATTTACATATAGCCAGGAACAAGCATCTTTTAGACCACCACGTGTGCTTGCTGTACTAGCGGATAATATAACATTGGGAGAAATTCCTATGTGAATTTTCAACATAGCAAAAACATAATTAAGATATTATTACTACGTTCTAATTCACTCATGACTTATAAAATCAAAGTATAATTATAAGTACAATTTGGTTTTCTACTTATATTTTTCTTCTTTAAGTGCCCTGTCCTCTTCGAACATTGGCAATTATTAGCGCTATCTGTGCTTTGTCGATGGTTTTTATAAAAAGACTTTTCTGAGTGTGTGTCACAGCTTTCGTCTTTTAAGTGTGCGCATGACTTCGAGATTTTTGGCATTCTTGTAAGCACATCCACATTGCGCATTGTGTCCATCCACGATATTCTCAACACCCGTCGATACGTCCACATTTCGAAAGCTTTTACACCTGGCGTCTGTTAGAGTCCACGCCTCAATTCCATAAAAGAGAATACTAAAGACATAACAATGTATTACTCGAGTGCGAACGGAGAGTAACAGACTTCGGCAACACTACGCTGACTTCATATTTACAAATAGTGCTCTGGCTTGTACAATTCGGGCACGGACCTCCTGCATTTTATCCCAGTTTTCGTTGACTTAGCATCCGAGAAGTTTGTATGACTGAACTCGTTCGTCTTTTTGGTTGTGTACCTGTAGACCTGATTATTCATTTGGCTTTTTTGCTGTTTAAATGTAATCCAAATTCTGCACTATTAGTTGCCACCTGGTCAAGTAAAACCTGGAGATCCTCCAACGAGTCCGCAATTATAACGTTGTCGTCAACGTACCTAAGGTTATTTATGTTTACGCCATTAATGGACTTTCCTTTAGGGTAGTTTTCCTGGACATCTTCGAATATTTTGTTTAATTAGATGTTAAAAAGTAATGGTGAAAGGATGCAACCCAGTCGGACACCCCTTTTGTTTCGAACTTCTGACATCTGTTGATATACCTTAGTTTGTGCAGTCTGGTTCCAGTGAAGATTTGCAGTTATTTTGAGGTCTCTATCGTCCTATCCCTCTACGCCTATTAGGGTTTTCATAAGCTTTCCATGCTACACCCTGCCAAAAGCTTTTTCAGAGTCAATGAAGTAGGCATAAACAGGAATAGAGACGATCCTGCACCTCTGAACCAACAGTTGGATAATAAACAGGACCCTTATTGTAACGATTCCGTTACGAAAACCGAACTGAGATTCGCCCATAAAGGACTCGCATTTTGCATATATTATCTTATGTTGCTGATAAGCTGATAATCGCTACATCGTTTTGCCGTTCTCTTCTTGGGAACCGTTATAAATGTTGATTAAACCCAGTCGCAAGGAAAGACGCCCGAACGGCAGACCATAATAAAAAGCTTAGTGACTGTTCGTTCTTTGAGATTTCAATGTCTTCCCAGTAAATTCCATCTAGACCTAGAGCTTTCCTTTTTTTTGATACCGAGTCTGCATGCTGGAATTCTTCCTTAGTTATATAAAGCCCTTCGTTTACATATTGTTCAGGAGTGTTCGATCATTCATCTTGGAAAACGTTTTTGATATAGCTTCACCACTATTCTACTCTGTCATTCACGTCAAGAATTATTTTATCTTCACTCTCCTAGGGAATGCCAGTTTGTCGAGGTAAGTATATACCAGCCGCTTCCTTAATTTTCTTTGCATATTAAAAGTTACATATTTTGCCTATAGATCTTCGATTTCGCGACATTGCTCGCTAAGTCAATTTTCTTTGGCCATTTTAATGTTGTTCTTCATTTCACAATTCATCTGATGATATTCCGGATGACCTTTTTTCAAGCGTCTCTCTTCCATTAAATAAAGAATTTCATCAGTCATTCAAGCTTTCTCTTTGATCTTAGTATCGTTTGAACATAATATCAAGCTTGTGTTTGTGAAAGCTTCCTTGATGTTGGCCCAAACAGTCTCTTCTTGCTTAGACCACAATTTCGTTTATTTCTGCCCTAAGCTAGCGTTTCCCGATTGTTCAGTTTTGTCAGATCTGGTTTAGGGCAGTTTCCTTTTAGTGTACACCTTTTTAGAGTTAACTCTTTAGTGTACACCTTTTTAGAGTAAGAATTTATGTCTGCGCCAGGGTAAGTTTTTTTCCGATTCAATGCAATTTCTGTAACGTTCATTTATCAATAGGTAGTCTATTTTGGAAATTATTCTTTTATTTTTATTTTTACAAATTTGTGATTACAACTTATATAGTATATTAGCTAAACTTGCATTTAAAAGAAAACCGAGTTCCTTGTATCTTGTATCTTAAAAAACACAAAAACAAAAAAAGAAAGAAAGAACAAAAACAAACAAAAACAAGTTTAAAGTCTCTAAAAAAGGAAATATATACATATATACACATACACATACAAAAAGAAAAGAGAACACAAACTACCACTGAGCTCATTGACCCCGCGTATTTGCATTTCAATACTTTCTTCATGTATTTGAAGCCCGAACCACTTTCGTCCATAACTTTTTCCCAACTTCTTACTGCTGCATTTTCTGCTTCAGTCCATACACAGTTTCTGCTACCCAGCACCCAATGTTGCCACAGCTCCCTCCACACCTTCTCCATATGCTCGGCACGTTCTAGCGTCTGCAGCCATCCAATATCTCCTACCCCTTTCTTCACTTCCGCATCTAAAACGCGCAATAGTCGTCTGTGAGACTTCGGGGTTGATTCCCTTCCCCGGGGGATCTTCCCTTAGTCTTTGTTATAAGTACCTTCGTCTATGTGTTTCTGTCTCTCCTGTAGCTCTACCTCTATTTGTCTCTCTTCCAAAAAAATTTCAACTAGCATTCCCTCATTTATCATTCTATCAATCTCTACGTGACTCAATCCACCTCTTTCATACATCAGCTTTCGTTGGTATCCCCACTTGGTTTCAGTCTTATATTCTACCCTTTCTTTCCTTCTTTCACTATTTCACATTCACTTTATACTTTCAGCACTTCTTTCACTATTCTTTCCCCATTAACCTTTCTTTCAAACTTGGCCACTCTCGTTGCTGGGGAACTGGCGACTTTGTCTATTTGTTTGATTTGATTTCTGACTATCCTCTTTAGCGTATGTGCCAAGTGTACACGCGTTCATTTTCAATACACAATCCATTTCAACCAAATATGTTCTCTCTGGCACCGCTACCAATCTTTGCATAAAAATCACCCATATTAATGATGATTTCTGACTTTTTAGTGAGATTTAGGGTGGTTTGTAGTTGTTTGTAAGAGGCTTCAACAGCTTCGTCTGAGTGATCGCTCGTTGGTGCTGTTGACATTAAATGGCTTAGAATGGAGCTGTAAAAGTGCTACTCTATCAGAAACCGGGACAAAAGATTTTACTGTTTTTCCTACTTATGTATTTACTATGAGCGCCTGGACATTTTAGTTATTGACTTTGTCATTGCCAGCATAGCAGATATGATGCTTGTCGATTTGACTTTCTCCAGAATTTGGCAATCTCATTTCAGTGATCCCTAATAATTCGATGTTCATTCTTTTTATCACTTTGATAGCGTTGTGGGTTTTACCAGATTGAAACATACTTGGTGCGTTCCAGGTAGAAATCTTCTTCAAGACTGGCCCGGAGATTATTAGCACCCTCTGATTACTTAAGACCTGCCGGGCACTGAGGGCTTGAGGTTTTTTTCTATATTCTATATTAATTCTATAATTCTTTCTCGCCATATCTGGATACCCTCATTTAGTTTAGCCTGCAGGTCGATGCAGTATCCAGGGTGTGGCACGTGAAGAGAGCAGTCGGCTCTCACATAAGTGAAAGCCGACTGCCCTGTGAGGACCAATTGTTTGAAACCATCTCTTGTCTACGACTCTTGATGCGATCGTCTAAAACTAAGAGGTGCTACCCTACAGTGCAGCCGTTAGATGCTTATATTCCCCAGTAAAATTGAAAATTCACCGAGTAATTGCTCCCAATGTTATATTATCCGCTAGAAGATCAAGCACACGTGGTGCTCTAAAAGATGTCAGTTCCTGACTCTATAAAAATTATACTTTATAGTAATATGTATTTACAATTAATAATTTCTTTCCTTGTCAGAATGTTGTTGAAAATGACCATGAGTATCGAATATAAGGTATATTTGGCAAATCCGAGTTATATCTCCGAGATTTCTTGTCAAATAGTCCTTAAGAAGACTAGTGGGACATGGCGGACATGCTGACATTGTCGCCGGATGCAACCGACTAGATTGAGGACTTGGAAATAGCACTCTGATATATCTCAAATTGTCGATTTATATTTATATTGGTTTACGTTTGTTCTAATTTTAAACCATTTGTACGCCTTGTCATACGATAAATAAAATAAATAAATAAGGTAATAGTTCCATCATACAGAGTAATATACTATATCCATCATCTACAACAAATAGTTTCAAAGTAATTACATTTGTAATTTTAATAACTACGTCAATTTTTTTGACAAAGTGATAATCTTAAAAGTTTTTTTTTGCGAAATAAAAAAAATGTCTAAAATTTGGTATTTACAATGATTTTGTCAATTTTTCACAATAAGTTATTGATTTTTTTATTATTTAAATATGTCATTTAAAGAAAATATTTGTTAATTTTTTATTGCAAATTATAAGAATTAAAGGTTTTGTTAAAGAGAATAAACATTTGGAAAACCATAGTGGAAAATAACCTTTTAGAAATATTTTCAACTACACATATTCTTAGAATTGAAAATAACATTTCAAAAGATTTTATATATTTTATATATGTTATAACTTATTATTTGAAAACAGAATTCCAAATTTCTTTCTTTAATTTTAATGAGCTGTACTCGATTAAAATTAATTATTAATATTTGTCATTTAAACGCAAAAGAAGAATTTTTCTAATTATCGGGAAGATTGGTTAATAAATGTTTTTAATTGGTTAATCAGATTTCTAAAATATTGTTTTGATTGAAAATAGGACAAAATTTCGAACACTATCTGAAATTACCCATAACATGCTACATTCGCGGAATTTTCAACATTAAAGTAAGAAGTGCAAATACGTCCGTTCTATCCACTACAAATATTAATATCAAACATGCATCGAATATTTAATCCCTTATGTAAAATGTAAAAATGTACGTATGTTTTTTTTTATAATTATTTTCGTATATCAACTAAATAATTGGTTTCGAACTGTTTTTCTTTGAAATTATCTGCAAATGTTTTAATTCGTATTCCTTGCTTTTATACCTTTTAATCCAGAGTCGTAAAAATATTTGCTCGGGTAAAAAGGGTCGCAATTGAAAAAACCTCAAGAATGCCTTATCTAAATAACTCACACATAAATCAAACAAACCTATATTTTCAGTGTGAACACATGATGCCCTACGTATGAAGCATTTATTCCACAGAAGTGATCAATTATTTTATACACAACATACCAGGAAGAACTAATAATTATGAAATATAAATAGTGTTTTGAATGTTATATTCAATAAATTTTACATATCAACAATAAACATATATTTTACACACGGAAAATATTAATTGCCGAGTGACTGTAATGTTGGTTCATTCTTTTCACAAGCGACGAAAAAAGGGAAAATTGCTAACTCAGTTACAAATTGCACCCGGTAATGAGAAAGAGCTCGGACGATATCTTGCTGAACATTTGAAATATGCGATAAATTTATATTGATGTTATATAAAACCTCTTTATAAGATAATGCCGTCCAAATTCCAAGAGACTTGGAACAAAAAATATTTCCAGAGAATTTGTTTACTGTACATTCCGTCCATTTTCTAGAAATACTATGAAACAAATCACCAATATTGTAAATATGACTGATTTTATTTACCCGATTAGATATTGGGTACCCAACTAGCCATTGGAATTCGGAAGAATTTAAATAATTGAACATTTGAACAGGTTGATTTAAATTTGTTGATTTTTATTTCTAGGAAGAAGTGTAAAAGTTTAATAAATGTATGAGGGTTGTAAACAATTGTAAAGTGATTTAGATACTGGTATTCACGTTTAGTTAGGAATTAAGAAAATTACTGGTACTCACGTTTAGACGGTTTAGGAATTCAATAACTTGTCTAAAGATACAGCATTCAAATATTATTACAGTAGTGCGTTTCGGTGCAGAACACGCATCCTACGTTATACAAACAGCCGTAATATATATTGCCTTATAACCTTTATCAACTTCGCATTTATGCAATGTTAGATTTTCGGCAATGGTTACAATTAAATGGAATAAATTAATATCGAAAGCAATTCATAATGTTAAACTCAATTTGTTTCAACATAGATCGAAGATGTGGCAATAACGTACATCAAGATAAACTGAAAGCTAGTTCATTGCTCTTATATATCTCAATACACTTCAACAATAAATAAATAAATACATACAATACATTTCTTGAATATTCTTTCAATTTATACATATACAGTGCGTATAGTGATGAGGTTTCCTCATAGGGAAACCTTTTTAATATGAGTTTTAAGAGAAAATCTTATTTATATGACTTTCTAAATATGACTTTTGATTTCTAAGCAAAGATGGCACGAAACACAAACATCTTATTATTTTCTGAACAAAAAAATGTTATTTTAATACAATAATTTAAGTATTAATTGCACAATTATTCCACTAAGTCTTCTCCTGATCCAAAGCAAAGTTCAACTCTTTTTTTAAATCGTTTGTAAACGTCGAACAGCCTCCGTAACCCGAATTTTTAGGACATTGTTTCACATTACCTCCCTGAAAACTTCTTGCTTTAGGTAACCCCAAAGAAAGAAATCCATGGGAGATAAGTACGATGACCGAGCTGGCCAATGTATTGGTCCATGTCGTCCAATATATCTACTATGAAAATGTAAATTTAAGAATTCTCTGGCTAGAGGTACTAAAAGTACCATTTCCTGGACACCAATGTTGGTGGAAGCATTATGCGTCGTATGCGTCGCAATTCTTCTTGCTCAAGTAATGGTAATAAAAAATTATTAAGCATTTCCTAGTATTTATGTAGACTTAAATTTCCATTAAAATTAATAGGTTCCAATTATTCTGTTGAACAGCATTCATTGACATTTTGTTATATCTGATTCGTAGCGTAAATTCTAAAATTTTGAATATGCTTTGACCAATATCTATAATTTTGTGAGGAAACAGTACGGTTTGTCGAAAACGTTGCTTCATCACTTAATATTAAATTTTGATAAAATAGGCGATATTCCATAGTGTTCTCGCCAATTCTTACTCAAAACTCGACTCTAAAAGCGCGATTTGCAATTTATAAGGTGCGTCTGAATCTAGGTTTCCATGGATAAATTCGCTTTATAAATTGTCTGCAACAATGTATGACTAACATTGAGTTCAGTTGCTCGCTGGCGTAAAGAAATCGTAGGATGTTTGTTTATCAACTGATTCGATAGCCACAATGGTTAGAGCATCATCATCATTGTACGCTTTGCGAGGCTTCTTGTTGTCGGCAAAAGGTCCCGTTTCATCAAACTTAATTAATTTTATTAAAGCTGGTCTGCTTAGAGCTACGTTTCGATATCTTTCATTAAATAACTGGATTGAATATTTATACGAGACTTCTCCTAAACCATAACATTTCAGTAGGTAGATTCGCTGCTCTAACTTTAGCAGTGTTTTCATATTAAGCTCGCTGAACTCTCAACAAATGTCACTGGTTAACGAGTAATACCTGGGTAACACGATACTGATGCAAGGTTCGGATTTAGTGATCTTTAAAATCAACAAACTGACATTAATTCATTGATCAGGTTGTTGATCTTATCTTAAGTGATTACTAGATTTTTCTTTGACTATGAGGAGTTAAGATACAAGCAAATCTTTTGATAAAAAATAACATTTTCTAATATTAAAAGTATTTCCAATAGGAAACCTCATTTTACACACTATATTTCTTATTTATTTATCCACTGGAGCGTCATCACCTAATATAATATAGCTAATACAATATAAGCAGCACTCTGCTGATAACCAACGAGGCTCTGTCGACCGAGGTGCTGCCGGTATAAACAGCATCCTCTCGCCAGCCAACAGCTTCGGGTGGATGAACTGGCAGGGGTGGGGCAACTCCTCGCCCCGGGAGTGAGAAATCACTCCCAAAGGCGAATGGACTGACAAACTGGTCAACGGCGTGGAGATGCGGAAAGAAACGGGAAGCTACCGCATTAAACGTCTCTGAGACATCCCTAGTACACATATCATAATGGCTAAAATCAATAAAAAATGTTCCGGAGCTTATATTCCTCCGATCGGATCTCAGGGGAGGAATGCATTGAAATTAGCTAAAATTAGCTCCTACACGAAAAATAGCGACATGGAATGTGAGAAGCATGTTCCAATCAGGCAAGATGCATAACATAGCAATGGAAATGGAGAGATTACAAATAGATATCTTAGGAGTGGCAAACGTCAGATGGCCAGGAAGTGGACAATGTGCAACCAACAACGGTATCGTGTATTACTCTGGTATAAAAGATCCACAGAACTTGTATGGAGTAGCTATCCTAATAATCAAAGAAACAAATAAATCGGTTACAAAAGTCATACAATACAACGATCGAATAATACTCATGCAGTTAGAATCGCAAGCAGGTACAGTAAATATCATCCAAATATATGCGCCAACAACAGATAAAACAGATGACGAATCAGAAAAATTTTACGCTGATCTGAAAGATGTGCTAAGAATAACGAAAAAGCAGGATAAAACAATTATACTCGGTGACTTTAATGCGACGGTTGGCAAAAGAAGTGTTGATAATTGCACAGGGCAATATGGACTGGGCCAAACTAATGACAGAGGAGAAAGATTAGTGGAATTCTGTCAAACTAACCAACTAATCATTGCTAATACTTACTTCAAACTACATGAACGCAGACTCTACACATGGGCATCTCCCAAACACAGCGAAGATCAAATAATCAGAAACCAAATCGATTATATACTTAATTAGTAAGCGCTACAGAAATTCAATTCTTTCTGCAAAAATAAATCCTGGTGCGGAGGTTGGATCAAACCACAACCCTATAGTGGCGAAGCTTAATATAAGACTAAAAAGAACCCAAAAGAAAGATAATGTATCTACAATAAATCGAGAACTATTAAAGGTTAATCTCATTGTATCCGAGATAAAACAAGATATCCAAGAAAAACTACATGAAATCCAAGCCGCAACAAATGATACAAACTGTGATGCAAATGCCATGTGGGGAAAGATTAAAAAAGCACTAATGCACAAAGCAAATGAAAAAGTTAATATCAGACAAGTAAAGAAAAAGCAAAAATGGATGACACCAGAAATACTCGGACTAATGGACACACGCCACAAACATAAAAACAACGATATTTCAAAATACAAAGAAACTGATTACAAGAAGGATCAGAGAAGCAAAGGAGAAATACATGACGGATAGGTGCAATGAAATAGAAGCACTTCAGGCAAACTACGATACATTCAACTTGCACAAGGAAGTCAAAGAGCTCACAGGACTTCGGAAAAAGAGGCAAGGTGGCCTATTGAAGGAAAAAAACGGTAACATCATCCTGGAATCCAAACTGAAAATAAAGAGATGGGAAGAGTACTAAAAAAAACTTTTCAGAGCCAACAAAGCGGAGGCTCAAGAGATAAATATCGAAACACCCGCATTAAAAATAACTAGAGAAGAGGTTAAATACGCAATTAAGAACGCGAAAAACGGCAAAGCAGCTGGACCAGATGAGGTTTTCACCTAAATCATCAAATTAATCGAAGAAGACAACTTACAACAACTGATTGATCTATTCAACACGATATATACAACAGGCAAAATACCTCGAGAATGGCTGAAATCGACATTCATAGTAATGCCGAAAAAACATAATGCAAATGACTGAATACAGGTCTATAAGCCTCATGAGCCATTCACTTAAAATCCTGTTAAAAATTATACACAAACGAATAAGTACAAAAACAGAAAGAGAAATTGGCAACACGCAATTCCGATTTACTAACGGTCTAGGAACTAGAGACGAGCTGCGCTGTCTAGAATAAATCTCCTATTACAAAGATGATTGGACATGAACAAAGAAGTATTCATGTGCCTAGTTGACTACGAGAAAGCGTTCGATACAGTCAAACATGAACGACTAATCCAGATACTTTGAAGTAAAGGAATTGATGATTACGATGTCCGAATCATTCAAAACTTATATTGGAACCAAAACGCGGTAATTAATATGGAAAATGAAACAACAGAAGATATCGAAATACAAAAAGGAGTAAGACAGGGGTGTGTGCTATCGCCCCTATTATTTAACTTATACTCCGAAGCTATCTTCGAAGAAACATTAGAGGATGAAACAGCTGGCATAACAATCAACGGCAAACCTATAAACAATATTCGATATGCCGACGACACCATAATGATTGCTGATAATATCACAGACCTACAATGAATGATAGAACGTTTGAACACCGTCAGCCAAAACTACGACTTAAAAACAAACATCAAAAAACGAAATTCATGATTGTTTCCAATAGACCAATTATAGCGAATTTAACAATAAACAACATCAATATAGAAAAAGTCAGCTCTCAAAAATACCTGGGAACCATAATAAATAAAAATAACAATCAAACACAAGAGATAAGGTGCCGAATAGAGATGGCGAGAACAGCGTTCATGGAACTGAAAAATCTTGTAACCAACAGAGACCTAAACATGGGAATCAGAATCAGACTCGTAAGATGTTATGTCTTCACAACCCTTCTATACGGAATGGAGGCATGGACGCTCAAAAAATAAGATACGGATAAAATCCAAGCGTTCGAACTATGGGTATACCGACGTATGTTAAGAATAGCATGGACCGAAAGGAAAACAAATGAAGCGGTATTTTACGCAGATGAATAAATATCAAGAACTCATTAAAACAATAAAAACCAGAAAACTAAAATATCTGGGCCACGTCATGCGAGGAGATCGTTATGAATTACTAGAACTCATTATGAAGGAATATATATATATATATATATATATATATATATATATATATATATATATATATATATATATATATATATATATATATGTATATATATATATATATATATATATATATATATATATATATATATCAGGAAAGAGGAGTCCGGGAAGACCACGGATCTCCTGGCTCAAGAATTTGAGGGAGTGGTTTGATTGCTCCTCTATAGACCTGTTTAGAGTAGCAGTGTCTAAAATAAGAATTGCCATTATGATAACCAACCTCCGTTAGGGGAAGGCACCCTTAGAAGAAGAAGATAAAATAAACTTAATGCAAAATGTTTAACAATGTTTCAAAATTACTTCGCTAGTTATACCCACCACAATATTGTTTTCTATAAATATGCAATTAAGTGACTTGCACCTAAGTGACTGCAGAACGTATTTATCATTGTTTCTTTTTTAACAAATTTGATAATATTTTGATATACTATATTAAACAATTTTATAATTATAAATACAAAGTATAGTCAATTAGTTTTATGAATTAAATTGGCAAAAGATGTGTTGATAATTGCACAGGGCCATATGGACTGGGCCAAACTAATGACAGAGGAGAAAGATTAGTGGAATTCTGTCAAACTAAGCAACTAATAATTGCTAATGCTTACCTAAATCTACATAAACGCAGACTCTGCACATGGACATCTCCCAAAGACAGCGAAGATCTTAGTTGTCATTTAGAAACGCCTTACATTGCATTGAATACTTTTTGTAGTTTTTAATATTCCTAATACTCAAAGGTAATAAATTGTAAGTCTTTGGGGCTAGACGGTAAGCTAATTTTGCATGTACATTTTTATTATAGTTAGATACTTCCAGCAATAACTGAGATCTGATTTTTTAAACGTTCTGCATAACTATTACCGATGTATGAAAGTACAGCGATCTTATGTTGAATATATCCCTTCAAAAAGTAGTCTGGTTGGGTATTGTTTACCTTTTTTGGAAATAATTTTCACTATTTAATTGTGAATTGCAGACAAGGCATTAGAAAGCATTTTCGTATAGTGCTCCCAAACCAGACTTCCATATCTTTAAAGTGATTTAAAAGAAAAGGGATTTGTATACCAAAGTTAATATATTTTTACTCAAGATATCACTAACATAAAATTTGTAAATTAGTTCTCCAATTTGCTTTGTTAAGTATGCTATGATAAGTATGCTAGTATGAATGTTGGTTCCATTTTGTGTTTTTATCTATAATAATTCTTAAATATTTAGTATTTTAGTAACTTATTTGATGTCGCCAATGTCCTAAATATTAAAGGCCGATTCTCATATATGCGACACTCGGCTACGCGACGTCACGCGACATCGCCTGTCAAATAATCATTACATTGTTTTAAACGGGCACGTTCTCACTATGGCTACGCGATAGCTACGCGACCTGCACATTTAATCATTATTTTACAGGCGATGTCGCACGACGTCGCGCATATGTGAATCGACCTTTTTTTGTCAACTCGATTTCATAATTGTCATCCTTCGGTTTAAAAGATTCTCGTTCTCAGATTCTCAGTCTCAACTTCTGTTTAGCAGATTTTCCACAGTATCAATGTCCTTTTTTGTTTAACATGAAATAATTACAGATCCATCTTTTGTTTCTTTTATTTGTGTCACTGTCACATTCAGCTCAGTAGGGTTTATATTTTTGATTAGTTCAAATTTTGTTCTTGTACCATCTTGTTTTACTTTAGGTTAGATTACAATGTTTGGATATTTATTTCTTCTTTCATTATTGGTTTTCCCGTTCATTTTTACTGCATCTACATAAGATTTCTGTTGAATTTGTTTTGCGATATTATTTTCCATTTCTTTTAAATTTTCTTCATGCATCGTAATAATTTCATTTTTATTATTAATTATTTGATTTTCATCTTTTTTGTGTCCCTAACAATATCAGCATATTTGTAATTCCGACATTTTGCGCAATGGACTTTTAATATTCGCGTTTTTAAAGACAAACATTTTTTGTCTGACGCTAAACATCCAGAACAGCTATTGTATATTAACCTTTTACAAAAGTCGCAAGGTGTGCACGAGTATAGTGCACGGATACTACTTTAGTTGGTTGAATTGTTTACATTCTGAACACTAACTCTATCCATTTTATTTTATTTCTCACTTTAATTCAAAAACTTCATGTTATTAATTTTTTTTTGTACGCCACTGGTTAGGTAAAAATGTAAAGTGTTTGTTTTTTATATGTTCACTTCTTATCACATTATACTGTTTTATGTTTCCGTTTTGAAGATAGTCCTGTTATTTTTAGGGTTCCGTACTGAAAAGGGAACCCATATAGGAACACTTTGTTGTCCGTCTGTCTGTCTGTCTGTCTGACTGTCTGTCTGTCTGTCTGTCTGTCTGTCTGTCTGTCTGTCCGTCTGTCGGTCCGTCCGTCCGTCCGTCTGTCAGTCTGTCAAGACCATTTTTCTCAGAAACGCGTAGAGGTAACAAGCTGAACTTTGTGTCAAATACTCAGGTCTGTGGTCTCTTTCGGCTATGCAAAAATCAAACTTGTAGGTCAACGCGATCAAAAGATATGACCGTTTATGTCATATTTTGCGATTTCACAAGGGAATCAAAACCTATAGGGTACTTCCCGTTCACCTAGAATCATGAAATTTGGCAAGAAGCGGTGTCTTACAGCACATGTAAAGGGAAAAATCTGAAAACCGTAAATATGAGTTTTAATTACAAGAAAAATGCGAATTTACTATTCGAAACTTATTAAAATACACTAATGTGTTGCGTGGTATTGTCAGGCACCAGAAGCATATGGGTTGCATACAGTTAGGTCCTCCTAAAGATACCTTACTTACAAGTTTGTACGGAACCCTCGGTGCGCGAGTCACAACTCGCACTTTTTGTTCTTTAACAAAAACGGCTGGTTTTTTGTTCTTTATTACTTTGATTCACTTTATAACTATGAGGTATGTTTCACTCTTAGTTTCACTGATTTTCTTTTCACAAGTAGACAAAATTTTCCTTTTTTTTATTACTTATTTCCCATGAAACTATTTGTAATATCGGAGAACGATAATAAGGGTGTATATACAAAGTGGGCAATTGAAAACGAAACAGAGGGATTGTCTAATAGTTAAAGATGGTTTCTCAAAAAACGTCAATTTTGTTTGTAAGGGGGATACCTTTTACAAGAAAATTTGTGCCAAATCACCTAAGCCCTTCGCGCTGGGAACTCAACCCCTAAAATTTTAAATGGCACGGTGGGGTAAGTTATACCTCATTTGAAAGCCCGTTTAGCCTAAGGTTTGGGAATACCCGGTCTTTTTAGACTCGACGAGTCCAAGTCGAGTCCGATTTTTCGGGTGCGGGTCTAATCTGTGTCGCAATTTAAACAAAAACGTGAGAGGATTTGTCATGTTCACGCATAGGGTAAAGCAAGCGATACTGTACGAACTTGCCGATTAAGTTAAGTGGGACTTAGATAAACAAGGGATTTGGAGAATGTTTTGGTAAATACGTAAATAAAACGAAACTCCACAAGAGGCTAAGAGCGGAAGGCAAATGGATGAATTTTCTTCTAAATTGTCTAAAGTTAATTCAACTTGTCCCTATTATTAAAATAATTAGTCAAAATAATAATTTTCATCTTGATCGTCATCAATACCATCTAAAACATGGTCATCTTCAGCTTGCAAGCCGGAAATATTTTTCTTTTTATATACTACACCACAAACAGATAAGTGTATAGTGTGATTCAAAAAGAAATTATAAAGACTAGAAGTTTATCGTCCAAATTTCATCATTACACTTGCACCGTTGCCGGTTGAGCCAACTATATGTTTTTTCAAATTTATATTAAATGTGTTGAAGTGTTGTTCTACTTTTTCGACTAATTGTATAGCAGTACATGAGTTAAAAATTCTCAATAAACCCAGATTATACAGATCAGAGTCCATTTGCATGGAATTGACTATAAAGTGTATAATATGGGTTATGTCCTGTTCGAATTTTCATACTCATCCTTTCATCAAGTGTAATGCTAAATCGTCGATCTTCTTTATGACGCGGTTTATTAGACAATGCCAAACATTCAAGACCTGAGACTCGTCGAGTCTTAGATCGGGAATCGGGTACTAAGTATTTACCCTTGGAGTCCTCGAGTCCGGGTCCGGGTACTCAGACCCGAAAAACACTAGTTTAGCCCTGAATATTAAACGGCTAATATTTTCTGAATCTATCATTTTGTTTTCGAGATTATTTAATTTCAAGTTATGAAAGCGTTTTTAGCTTATGTTGTTGAAAGAAAATGACGATCGTTAATTAGAAGACCATTTGACTTTTCAACAAAATGAAGCGCCACCACATTATACGTATGCTGTTCGGGAGTTTCTGGACAGAGCAATTCCAAGACAAAGGAATGGATGAAGAGGTGTTATGGAATGTCCGGCCCGCTCACCTTATTTAAGTCCTCTGGACTTTTTCTTGTGGCGTCATCTAAAGAATAGAATTTATGCAAAAGAACCTGAGTCTCTGGAAGAGTTGCGTAGACGCATTACTGAAGAATGCAAATTAAACCACAGATCCTTCAAAAGTAAGAAAACGTTTCGGGCGAATTTTTTCTTTTTTGTGGAATTTTGTGGCGCACAATTTCAGCATTTGTTAAATTAATAAAAATCGTTCCTGGCGTTGAAACGTGTTTCCTTCACTTTTGCAGTTTTTGTAAGGACAGATTGAACAATTGGACTTGCTTTCAACGACATAAACGAAGAACGCGTTCGTAACCTGAAATCAAATAATCTCGACAACAAATCGATAAATTTGGAAAATGTTAACTTAATGTTAAATGTTTAGTTTTCAGGGCAAAAACGGATTTCAAATGAACCATTCTCTCATCTATACTCAGCTCTTCTGAAAGTTGAGAACAACTAAAAATCGATTACTCAACTTGTTAAATAGTGGTCTCACTTTAGTAGATTTATCATTAAGAACAGTATTGTAGGGACCGGATTCCTCTTGTCGATCACGTTGGGGTCACCATTTTGTCGGTGATACGCGGTAGGATAAATATATCACTCACGGGTTGCCGAGGAATTTATTTACATTGACGATATATTCAAATATACAAGAGATACAAACACTGTTGAGCGACTGAGTGGAGCTGGATTCTCTAAAGCGGACTCGACTAATCTGGTTGGCCGACTGCTGGCTGAGTCTGGTTGACTGTGTCCACTGGCAGGATCGGTGTGACTGAGTCCAATGGCTGGACTGGTGTAACTTCGCTGACTGGGTCCACTGGCTGAGCTGGTGTAGATGAGTCTACTGGCTGGACTAGTGCGATCTCGCTGACTGTCTGAACTTCTAGCTGATTCTGGTTGACTGGGTCCACTGGCTGGATCGGTCTGACTGAGACCACTGGCTAGACTGGGGTCACTTCGCTGACTGCGTGGACTGAACTGAATTAGAGTCGACTTGCTGACTATCTGAACTTCTAGCTGAGTCTGATTGACTGGGTCATGGCTCGTCTGACTTGGTCCACTGTTGCGGCGTTTGTTCGTAGACGTCTGGTAGACGGTTGAATTCGTTACCGTAGACGTTGTTTGTTGTTGCAAGTTTGTTGCAGGGCGTCCTGGCAGACGATTGAAGACGTCGTCGTAGACGTAGTTTGTTGCCTGCGTCCTCGTAGACGGTTGAAGCGTCGATGTAGACTTCGTTGTTGCCGTTTTGTTGCAAGGCGTCTTCGTGGACGTCGTTTGCTGATAGGCGGTTTCCTATGCAAAACCAGCTTGCACCTATCAGTCGCTGTTGCGGCGTTTGTTCGTAGACATTTGGTAGACGGTTGAAGTCGTTACCGTAGACGTTGTGTGTTGTTGCAGATGTCCTGGTAGACGGTTGAATTCGTCATCGTCGTCGCTGTTGGGATGTTTATTCGCTGACGTCTGGTAGACGGTTGAATGCGTTATTGTAGACCTTGTGGTTGCAATTTTGTTGCAATGCGTCTTCGTGGACGTCTGAAGAACGATGTTTCAACGATGCGGCAGATTTCAGGTGCATTTGGTTTGTCTTTTAGACGTCTGGTAGGCGATTGAATGCGTCATTGTGGACTTTGTTGTTGCAAGTTTCTTGCAAAGCGTCTTCGTCGACGTCTGAAGACGTCATGGTACACGTCGTTTTTTGTTTCAGGGCGGATGCAGCATAATGAGGCGTACGAGAAGCGGTGTTCGGACCATGCACTTGGTTGGCTTTGTGGGTCCTTGCGGTGTTCATTTTGGCGTGTTCGGTTTTCTTGGCACATAATCAGGGTGTGGTTCAACGATGCGGCAGATTTCAGGTGCATTTGGTTCCATATTTGAGTGCGTACTTTTCTGTTTTCGATCACGACGACCAATTTGTAGATGATCGGATTCCTCTTGTCGATAATTAATATTCCGGGGTCACCAATTGACCCTAATCAATTATTTTTGGAAATTCGTCCGAAAATATTTGGTTAATTATTGTAATGCCCTCGTAAACTAAGAAATAAAAATGGAACTTCTCGTTGCTGCTACAGTATTATCATTGTCGGAGAGAGCACCATATATTCCTTGATATTATCATACCGATGTCTTGCATTGCATTGGACACTAATTGATTATACGTTTCAGTGCATGTTTCCCACAACATAAGCCATCTGGGGATTCTTACATATCCAGAAAGAATAGCAAAGTAGCATATCAGGTCTTTTACATCAAGCGAATGTATATGATCACCTTTAGACTTATTTTATCACCTTTAGGTATATTTTGTGTACATATCTACTAAAATTTGCACACCTCTTCATAAAAAAAGCTCAAAGCAGCCAACTATATCGTTAGGTGTAAATGGCAAAATTTTAGGATTAACAAAATTCCGAAATGTGTAACCATCTTGATCTACCTTGTTCCAGTTTCTCTGCGTTCTTCAGAATTTTTGAGCTTTCAATTTCCCCACCAACTGGGATAAGGGTACTTGGTCTTCACTTTCATCTGATTCATTGATTATTCGGTTTGTACAAACTCTTATGTGATTGGTTGCTGTTGCCTGTGCTTGTAGCTGTCGTCCACTAAGTTGATATATTTGACTATTATCAGCATCGTTGGCACTATCTTCTTCACAGATATTTATTTCCATCATTTCCAAAAGACTTCATCTTCGAACATATCCGCCAAATTATCCGTTGTGAAAATTCTTAAAATGAAACGCATTAGCAAGCCCGATGTTCCAACGCCGATCATAAATTCTACGAAAACATGCGACGCGGAACAGTGAAACTTTAAAAGTTCAAGAGCAATTCTTCGAAAATACAAATGTTCCAATAATGGAACAGTGGAAAAAAACAGGTTCAAGTTTATTTTTTAAATATCTAGAAAACTATTGTAGTTACAAAAAAGATCTTGGGTTTCCTTTAAAGAGGATATTTGAAAGCACAAAAACATATATATTTAATTTTTTTTTAACAAAGAAGTTTCAAAATTTTTAAACAAAATTAAATAAATAAATAAATTGAATAAATCTGAAGCTTTTTGGGCTCATTTTTTTTTACATGATACCTATACGTGTTCTTAAAAGATCCTGAAATTTTCAAAGAGGTGTTTTTTTTAAGATAGGAATGTTTGAATTTTACAAATTTTTTTATTGATTTAATTTTTTTTAAGAAATATTTTTTTGTTGTACCAAGTATCCTCTGTAAAGGAAACCCAATATATTATCTGTAACTATAATAGTTTTCTAGATATTTAAAAAATGAACTTAAAAAACTGGAAAGATAGTGAAATTTTGAATAACTGTCAAAAAATTTTATTTTTTTTTCCTTTTGGTAGAACTTTGTCTTATGATGTAGAAAACTTTCCACGAAAATTCATCCAAATCAAAAGGGGTCGATTTCAAAGGTAATGTCTGGGGTTTCACAGAGACGTAATATATATTTAATTATATTTTTTACTTGTTTCCTTTTATTCATCTTATGGATGTCGTAACATTTGAAAACCACTATCCTTTGAAGTCATTTGAAGTTTTAAAAATTCTTCTTATAAACTACATATTTATGGTAACTTTCAAAGAATCTACATTTTCAGAGATATTTTAATATAAATTAAAAAATCCAGTTTTCAACTACAAATGAAATAAGTAAATTAATTACGGAATGCGTAAACCACTGCCTGGAGTGACATAAAATTGTTTTGTGGTCGACATGATGGAAGTACGAGTGTTTTTATAGCGTAACGAAGCTCACCCTAGAGCATATAACAAAGCACTTGTATTGTAGCAAACACACTCCAGACTACTTATCTTGTCCTTTTGACCCTATCACTCCGCCCATTTCACATTGTTTATATCCATCCGGTCAGATATATTGTCTCGACAAATAGCAAAACACACTTACGCTCATCAATCACGTAAGGAATTATGCAGACTGGAAACCGACACTCTTCATTTACTCCTCCTCACATAATTAATATATTTTTATTTCACAAATAAAAACAGATAGAATAAGAAGAAAGAAGTAAGTCCAATAGTTTAAATCGTTTCAGTTTCATGTACTTGTTCTTCGGAGGCTTATTGAAACTATAAAACCTTTATTGAAAAAGAAGTCGAGCGCTGGTGCGGTGTGGTCGTGTTTTAGCAGCTCCGAAACTAATCTCAAATTTCGGGAGGTTCTGAGCAATTTAATTCACGATTTATATCTGTAAAGTGTATGTGAAGTAGTAGTGAGTGCAACCCAAAAGATCTGATAAAGAATTAAAGTAAGTAAAGTAAGACATTAATAGAGTAATTAAAGTTAATAGAGAAGTAAAGAAAGACTGGAATAAAAAGATAAAAAGTAGAAATTTACGTTCCTTAAAAAAAAGCCCAACCTCCGAGGAGTCGATCCGGGCAAGCGGCTTTTTATCGCGGCGCGATCCAAGATAAAGACGACAGCCGAAATCAGCTGTAAATAAATTCAAACAGCTGAGCACAGGACCGTATTTAGTAAGAATATTTAAAGGAAATTAAATATGAGTAGTGACGAATACACAACTGATGAAGGAAAACGAAGGAAAAACTGGGAAGATGAAGAGGATGAGACCCGCAACAAAACCAAGAAAATAGAACGCTCCCCTGGGAAAAGTAAATCTAAAACCGAGAGTGATAAGCTAGAGAAGATACTAGAAACGATGAAACAACTAACAGATGAGGTAAAAGGGATCAGATTAGAACAAAGAGAGTACAGAAACGAGATAAGGAAACTGAGAAAAGAAAATGAACAAACCAAACGCGAAAATGCAAAATTAAAGGAGGAAGTTAAGACAATAAATGCTAGGCTAGATGCGATGGAAAAAGAAAAAAGAAGAAATAATATTGTAGTACAAGGACTAATGCTGGGAGATGATGAAATGCTAACACCAAAGGAATCTATGGAAAACTTCATGAAAAACCAACTCGAATCGGATATAGGCGTAAAATCAGCTGTGAAACTAGGTATAAAAACGTACCTCGTGGAACTTATCAATGCAAATGAAAAAATGAAAGTCATGAAAAATAAAAATAAATTACGTAACTATGAGGAAGGAAAAGTATACATTAATGATGATATGTCAAGAAAAGAAAGAGAGATACAAGGAAAAATTAGGAAAGCTGCCCAAGAAGAAGGGAAGAAGGGGAAGAAAACTAAAATAGGGTACCAGAAAGTATTTATTGATGACCAAGAATGGAAATGGTGCGAAGATGAAGAAAGGCTAGTACTAGTAAAGAAGGCAGAAGATAATACTTCAAAAAACGATTAACAGAAATTAACGATAAGGGAAATACGGCAACGACACGGCATGTAAATGGTTTACGAGGAATAAATTTGGCAACATGGAACATTAGAGGACTAAATGGAAAAGAAAAAGAACTAATTGAGGAATTTAAAGAAAGAGATATAAACATCTTAGCAATTACAGAAACTAAAGATAAAGGAAAAAAGGTCACAGAGCTAGAGGAAGGTCATATGATGATCCTAAGCGGCGTCACGTATGCAGAAAGAGCAAAAGGAGGAGTTGGGTGTATAATACACAAAAATGTAATCAAATACTTAAAAAAATGGGAATGCATATCTGGAAGAATAATGAAAATTGAATTAGAAATAGAAAGAAACAGCAGATTACATCTGGTAATTCTGTATGGCCCAAATAATAACGATAAAGCAGAAACTAAAGACAAATTTTGGGAAGAAGCATCAGAAATAGTGGAGAATTGCAACGGGAAAATTGTGGTTCTAGGAGACTTAAACGGTAGAGTCGGCATAAAAGATGAAAGGACAAGTGATGTAATAGGACAGTTTGGAGAAAAAACGAGAAACAACAATGGACACAGAATTATTGATTTCTGTGTACAAAATAACCTATTAGTAATGAACTCATTCTTTAAACACAAAGACGCCCATAAATACACAAGAGAGGTCCCAAGCAGAGGGGAAAATCCATAATAGACTATGTACTCATAAATAGGAACTCTAGGCGGGAAATAAGGGATGTTAGAGTTATAAGAGGATCCGAGATAAATAGTGATCATTATCTACTAAAAGCGGAAACGACAATAAGCTGCCAGAGAGCGGGAAATAATAAGAACAAAATAGAACTGCGAAACAACAATAGTAACGAGACTATAAAAAACTACAGACTAATGATAAAAGAAGTGGCGAACAATTATGCAAAGAAAGTTGAGGAAATGTTAGATGAGACAAGAACTAATAAATATTGTAATGTGGAGGAAGCATGGGAAACATTCAGAAACACCCTAATTAGCGCAGCAAAAGAAACATGTGGAACCACGAAAATAAATAGAAACAAAAAGCAAACGGCTTGGTGGAACGACAATGTTAAAAAGGAAGTTAAACTAAAGAAAGAGAAATGGAAAATATATCTACGTAAAGGAGATAATACCACTTACCAAGATTATAAAAGACAGAGAGACACAGTCAAAGAGATAGTATTAGAAGCAAAAAGAGAAACCTGGGAAGAGTTTGGACGAAAAATTGAAGCTGACTTCCATACAAACCAAAAGCTATTTTACAAAACTCTGAAAAACATAAGATCTGGGAAGAAGAATGAAGTAATTAAGCAAATTAAGGATGAACATGAAGCAATATTAACGGAGGAAGAAGACATAATAGAAAGATGGAGAAGATACTTTGAAAATCTGCTGAACAAAGAAAGTATTGTGGACAGAACCGAAAGAACCTACAACATAGAAGAAACAGAACAACAAAGAGAGCACATACAATTAGAAGAGGTTAAGAATGCCATAAATAGACTCAAAAGAGGTAAGGCTGCTGGGCATGATAATATAACAGGAGAAATGCTGAAAAATATGGGCGAAAAAGGAGATCAGTTATTATCAAAAATATGCAATATGGCTTGGGACGGAGGCAGAGTACCAAAAGACTGGGAGATAGGGGTCATTGTGCCAATATATAAGAAAGGGGACAGAAGAGACTGTAACAACTACCAAGGAATCACCCTGCTAAGCATAGCATCGAAAGTGTACGAGAGAATATTAGAAACAAAACTGAGTAGGGAACTAGAGCCACAGCTAGAAGAGTCACAGAGTGGTTTCAGGAAAGGCAGAAGTATACAGGATCATATATTTACGATTAAACAGATGATGGAACGAATAAGCAATACAGAGGATGAAATATATCAAGCATTCCTTGACCTGGAAAAGGCATTCGACAGAATATCAAGATCAATTATAGAAGAAACCCTGATCAAAAGGAAAATTAACCTAAAACTAATAAGAGCAATAATGGGCATGTACAAAAATAGTAGAAATATTGTTAGAACAGACAACATGCAATCACGCGAGTTTACGGTAAACGAGGGTGTACGGCAAGGAGGCGTTTTGAGTCCAACTTTATTCAACCTAGTTATGGACGAAGTAATGAAAGAAACGAGGAAAAGAACGTCTTCATTTAGTGTGGGGTATAGAAACCTAGAACCAATCCGTATAAGGGAATGTGCGTTTGCCGACGACCTTGTTATATTCGCGAGAAATGAAGTTGAACTGAGGAGAAACTTGGAGATATGGAACGAGAAATTAGCAGAGAAGAACCTCAGGATAAACGAAGAGAAAACAAAAATCATGGTTAGTGGGAAACCAGATACAAAAGTAAACATTGAGCTAAATGGAAAGGTATTAGAACAGGTTGACACCTTTAAATATTTGGGAGTACGTCTAGATAGCAAGGGACACCATGAAATAGAAATTAATGACAGAATAGAGAGTTCAGCAAGGGTGTACCACAGCCTCAGAAATAGTTTCTTGGGAAAGAAAGAAATTTCGCTAAAAGCAAAAATGAGTATATACAGAGCTGTATTCGTACCTATACTAACATTTGGCTGCGAAAGCTGGGTATTAACGAAGAGACTAAAGAGCAAGATCCAAAGTATAGAGATGAAATACCTAAGAAGAGTGTTAGGAGTCACAAGGCGAGATCGCATAAGAAATGACACCATCAGAGAACAGTTAAATGTGCAACCAGTAGCAAAGCGAATCGAGAACTGCCAACTGAGATGGTATGGACACCTCAAGCGAATGGAGGACAAAAGACCAGTCAAGAGAATATGGGAAGCTAAAGGTCAAAAAAAGAAAAGTAGAGGAAGACCAAAGACAACATGGAATCGTAACATAGAGAAAATAGTAGAGGACAGAGGACTCACAATGGTTCAAGCATCAAAAATGGCAAAAGGAAAACGGGAGTGGAAAAAGTTCATATATAGCGAAAGAAATGTATTGTAAAGTGTATATAATGTATTGTAAAGATTAAATGTAGGAATTAGGATATGAAATGTAACACCTTACACCTTAGGGTACACAAGGTTACTGATTATATATATATATAAAACCTTTATTAAATATATTAAATCAATCTTGAAAGAAAATGAGGTAACACAATGAGGTAGTTATCAATTACGTAAGGAATTATACAGACTGAAAACCGATACTCTCCATTAATTCCTTCTAACAAAATTAATATACTTTTATTTCATAAATAAAAACTGATAGAGTAATAAGAAAGAAGTAAGCGCAAGAGTTTACATTGTTTCAGTTTCATGTACTTCTTCCTGGGAGGCTTATTGAAACTATGAAACCTTTATTAAATCAATAATATAAATCTTAAAAGTATTTGAGGAGGTAAAACCATGTTATATATGTCATATAATATATGTTATAAAATATTATATATTATTATGTATTCTTATTTTATATGCTTGTCTTTCAGATTGTTTAAGTTTGAAGAACGTACAGCTGACAATCGAGCCACGAGTCGTTCAAAGACACAACCACTCCACCCTCTATTGTGAATACGACCTCGAAGATGCGCCCCTGTACTCGGTTAAATGGTACAGGGGCCTGCACGAGTTCTACCGTTACACACCCACCGACCATCCGAGCACAAAAGTTTTCCCTTTTGGAGGAATCACTGTAGATGTAAGTGATCTTATTTTACACCGTTTTGATACAGCGATACTCTTGTTAGAGAATCAGCTATGCCAGATTCTCTTTGGAAAATTTTACTTGTACTATAATAGGGATTTTTTTGGAAAAAAAACGGGAATTAATTCAAATGATTATTCCTTTAATTAGTATTACGTGTAATCCGCTTTATGAACGTAGCAGAAGCGAGCAGATATACGTGTTTATGTAATTCAGAACTTGTTTCACTAGCTTTATTATTTCTAAAGAGAGGAAAGAGAGAACTATTTATATACGATTAGTAAATTAAAGCTAGTTGCATACACAGCATTTGTTATTAATAATTTTAATGTTTATTTTCCTGTATAATATCTGATAAAATTGGTTTTCAAATAAACGAGGCCCTATAAAACTAATAAGCCGGCAATTTGAGCTTCTATTCAGTCTAACTTAATTTATATTTATAGTTTTATACAACATAAAACATACAGGCAAGACCTGCTGAGATTAGACAAGGTCAGATAAGACCAGATCAAAGCAAACAAGACCAGGCAAGACCAGGAAAGACCAGGCAAGACCAGACAAGACTAGACAAGACCACACAGGAGCAGACAAGACCAGACAAAACCAAACAAGACAAGAAAAAACCAGACAAGAGCATACAAGACCAGACAAGACCAGGCAAGACCAGACAAGACCAGACAAGAGCAGATACGACCAAACAAGACTAGAAAAGACTAGACAAGAGCAGACAAGACCAGACAAGACCAAGCAAGACCAGACAATAGCAGACAAGACCAGGCAAGACCAGACAAAAGTAGACAAGGCCAGACAAGACTAGACAACACTTGACAAGACCAGGCAAGAGGATACAAGAACGGACAAGGACAGACAAGACCTGACAAGACCAGGAAAGACCAGACAAGACAAGACAAGACCAGAGAAGACCAGACAAAACCAGACAAGACTAGACAAGAGCAGGCAAGACCAGACAAGACCAGACAAGACCACACAAGTCCAGACAAGACCATAAAAGACCATACAAGACCAGACATGGCCAGACATACCAGACAAGACCAGACAATACCAGACAAGACCAGACAAGACCAGACAAGACCAGACAAGACCAAACAAAACCAGACAAGACCAGACAAGACCAGAAAAGACCAGACAAGACCAGAAAAGACAAGACAAACCAGACAAAACCGGACAAGACCAGACAAGACTAGACAATACCAGACAAGACCAGACTAAACCGGAGAAGACCAGAAACAACCAGAAAAGACCAGACAAGACCAGACAAGACTAGACAAGACCAGACAATGTTATATAAAACCAGACATGTCTAGCGAGGACCAGAAAAGGCGAGACAGAAGCAGACAAACCGGACAAGATAATAAAGGATCAAACAATAATAGGCAAAAACAGACGAAACCATCAGTATCGAAAGATCCTTTGTTCTGAAACCTCCTCCACGTAAGGATTTACATGTAACTGCTCTACCCTAGCTTATCAATAGTTCTGAACGTGTCTGAGCGTGTATGTGTAGATGACGCGGTAATTAGCGAGCGTGGTGGATAGCGGGAAAATCAAAATGAGGGGTGCCCATATTTGCAGATAGGGCTTGATTCAAATGAGATTATGTTATTTAGATAGACAAGTCTAGTCTTGTCAGACAGACAGGACTAGACAGATTAGATTAGAGTGACGAGGGGGGAAAATTCAAAATGAGTTGTGGGTAGATAGCGTGAATCTGGTATTTATGCATTATTGATTGACAAATTAGATTATGAGATTTAGAAAGAGGCAAGTTCGGACAATACCGGACAAGGTCGAACAGAAACGGGCAATACTAGACAGACCGAATATTTCCTGTGATATTTATCTGAATAATTTTCTGTGTAAGCGAAATTTAAACTTGTCTGTGACCAAAATCGTATCAACTATTAAAATATTCAATATTAATAAGAAAGTATTTCTGCCATTAGGTTTAATTTTGAGTGAGAAATGGAGTTGTTTACGTAATCAGTTTAGTATTTGAACCTCCGGATTTTAAACCTATGTCAAGGAAATAACATCCAATAATTTTTATTACAACTCCTACGATTGAAAATGTATTAAAACGCGCGCTTAGATAGGGCCGGGCGGTTAACCTTGATAAAATATATAAACAATCATGTCCAGTTTAAAAATTGCACTCGCTGCTATAATTTAACTATTGTACAACTACAGCAATAAGAAACGCAGTCTAATCAATTTTTGGAATAGAAAATAGTTTAATGGAATTATATATTGGAATATATCAAAATATGGAATGTATGAATTGTCAAAAAAGTTGATAAGAACCGCCTTTCTTATCAAGCTAGCATTTTCTTTTTTCAACTTGAACACATGCTAGGTCACTGAACTGATAACAATTTCATGCTTCAACTTGTCTGGATGAGTCATTGACCACGTGATACATACGGCGCATTTTGATTGGCTTGTTGAGTCTAAATACTGAATATTTACCCTACACCTCTAAGAAGATAAAGTTGGAGCCGCAGACAGCCAACTATTTTCTGCAAAATATGCAATCAACAATACCCAACAAGGCTAAAGTATGCAGGAGATATACGATCACAGAAACACCTCCAAGCAACAATGAAGCCGGTCCAGCAGAACATCATCCAAGCTTCTTTCAGTTTAAGAACAGAGTAGTCAGCTATAGAACTTATGGTTCACGGGATTGATAGTAAGATAATTAATAGTAAATTTTTCTTTATTAGTAAATTGAACAGCCGTTGTACGAGAATCCGCATCCTATCCGTCCACTTTCCGTCCACTCCATCCACTTTCCATTCACTTTCCATCCACTTTCCATCCACTTCATCCACTTTCCATCCAGTTTCCAACCACTTTCCATCCACTTTACAGAGGTGTATTTAACGTAGGTGCAATCGGTGCGTAGCACCAACGGGCCCCAATGCAGGCGGGCCCCTGTGACAATACTTTACTATACACATGTTTGTCCGTAAGAAATGTAAAAAAATATATTTATTTTCAACCTTCACCCTCGGTTATTAGCTATTCTTTTAAATTTAAAAATACGATTTGTACTTTCAAAAGAATACCTTAGGTACATGGAAATTTAAGTTGTAATATAGCATATTTTATTAACAAAGCAATCATTTCATTATTAATAGAATGCGATAAACTCATCGGTTCTTGGAAAGGGTCCTGGTAAAAAAACCTGTAGATTTTAGACTGCACGTTCAAGTCTAAAAACTGCCGACATAAATAAATCTGACAATATTACATAAAATGGTGGTAAAAAAAAAATACTGACAATTTTATTTATTGCCTGGAATTATTTCAGTTCGTTTCTTCTAAAAATTAACATCTCCAGTCTCTACTATATTAATATTGTGTATGAGTTTATGTTCCTTGTTCCTATTATGTATTATATTATATGTTATCTGAGTGCAGTGTGCCGTAAATGTACAAAGTTTGAGTTTGTGCTACAAGTTTTCTGACATATTTAAATTTTTAATTGTAAAAACATTTTTCTTTTTCATTTTATTCATCCAATTGTAATATTTTTTTGCTTTTAAGGATAAATCAAAGTGTAAACAAAGTATATACAAATCGGGCGCTGAGAAGCGTGCGTTATCTAATAAAAAATTAAGAGAAAAACTGCAAAAAAATTAAAGAAAATGTCAGATTTTTTTATCGTTTCACATTCACCTTCTACTTCTGCTGCTGTTTCAAATGAATCAGTTTTATCTGACGTTAGGTCAGACTCCGACTCAACAGACACAGGTTCAGAAAATGAATATATCCCTGTTTTTCTGTCACCTACACATTCGTTGAATTCTACACCTAGCGCTGAGTTGGAGTCTTTAGAATCTTTAGATAAGTTTATTACAAAAACAGAAAACACTCTAATTAGAGAGGGAGGAACCAATAATACGGAGGAAGCTGAGGAGGAAACTTTTAAATTAAAATTTCCCTCGGACTACGCCCTATTTAAAAGTGAAACACTTTCCGAAAGTAAAAAACTAGATTTAGTACGTGTAGGGGCTTCCCAACCACGAGGTATTGCGTACCCTAAAACCAAAAATCGCAGTTTTTCAGAGAAATACTTCAACTTTAAGAATAGCTTAGGTGAAAACCGTAGCAGATGGTGGCTTCCATATTCACCTCAAATGGATGTAGCTTATTGCCATACATGTTGGTTATTTGGAAAGGAAAACGTGGTTTTGTGGAATGATTGGGTACATTCATCCACCAGAATTCATGAACATTCCCGAAGTAATTCTCATCTAATGGCTACAACTGGAATACGGGCATACTTGGAGGAAAAGCCAATTGATGCAGCCCTTAAAAGACAGTATGTCTGATAGCAGAAAAGATAGAAAGAGGTTCTTACGTTGCAATTTGATCTCCTGCGGACAATTACATCAACTTTACCCTTACAAGGTAGTTCTAGTGACTTGAATCGTGCCGAATGTGGTGTATACCTAACGTTTATTAAATTTCTATCAAGGTACTGTCCAAAATTACAGTATCATTTAGAAACTGAGAGAAAAATAAAGTATTTAAATGCTTCAATAATGGAAGAAAAAATTCGACTTATAGCAGCTGCTACTAGGACTACATTGTTGGAAGAAGTTCAAAAATCTATATTTTGAACTGCCATTGTTTGATAGTACCACTTATATTTCGAAAACATACCAAGTGGCTTTCTTGGTTCGTTATGTACATTTAGATATTCTAAATAATAATGTGTCAGTAAAAGAAGTATTTCTAGAATTTTTGAATTTGGACAACCATCATGCTCCTGGAAACGTTTCGTTATTGTTATATGCATTTAAACGTTATATTTTAAATACAGACAACATGGTTGGGCAAGCGTATGATGGAGCTAGTCTGATGAGTGGTGGTGAAAAAGGTGTCCATACCCTATTGCGTAAAGCTATGTGTCGGGAAAAATCATAAAACTTTTGCTTTCTACGTGTATTACCCACCACATCGGTTGAACCTAGTATTAAGTCATGCGGCAAACACAAATTTAATAATAGTCAACACAAATACTGCTTTCTTTTGGAATTGTCCAAAAATGTAAAAATTTTTCTTGCTGGCTCACCCCAACGCCGATGGGCTATAATAATGGCAGCTTGTAAGATGCTAGACTCTTTTCGGATATGGAAATGGAACATAAACAAAATGAAGAAGATGAAATATTTTCAAGAAAAGGGAAAACATCACACACTTAAAGATCTGTCCAACACAAGGTGGTCTGCAAGAGCAAAGACAACAAGTGCTTTATTACAAAATTTTAAATCAGGCAGGACCACGATGAAGTAAGTACAGCCTCAGGACTTTTAAATAGTTTCACATTTAATTTTTTGATGATTTTAATTTTTTGGAATGAGGTTCTGCAAACTATCGATGTTACATCAAAAATATTGCAGAAACAAGAAGTTGATTTATTTCAAGTCGTTTTGTGCATGAAAAAATCTAAAGATAAACTTGCCTCACTAAGTACTGACGCTTATTTCAACCAAATTTTGGAACTCTCCAAGTCGAAATGGCTTCAATGTGATAAGGATGAAGAATAAACATATGCATCTAAAAAGAAAAAGAATTCGAAGCGTTAAAAAATTTCACGATGAAGGCACCAGAGTAAAGTGACCACATTTTCATTGAGACAAAGCGGGACAAATGGGATGAAATGAGAATTATAATTTAGTTATGAAAGCAGACCAATTATTCAAAAAAATATTTATTTTATCTACTCACACACCAAAGGATGAAGGATGCCATTATTATAATCGCATGTAAAAGTATCCCAATCGTGCGTAAAAGTCCAATGTAAATCCAATTGAGTTTCATTATTAAACGATTTCATTAAACGAAAAACTTGCGTCACTAAACACAAATCATCGACGTAGTGAAAATACATTTTCTGACATATATTAGGAAATGGGACTGGGGATCGGGACGCGGGAAAGTCCTCCAGAAAGCGGGAATGTCCCGCCAAAATCGGGACGTGTGGTCACTTTACACCAGAGACAATCCTGTTCCAGATCCTGTAATCGATTTTAAAACTAATGTAATAAATGTAACTGTAGATGCAAAGGTAAACGAAATGTCTGACAGAATTAAGGGTCTAGAAGATGTTACAGAATTATATGGTTTTCTAAATCCTATTTTCATGAAGAACAGTGCAAAATCAGATTTGAAAAAAAGTTTTACATTATTAAGTGATTCATTTAAATTTATTTCCCCTATTTTGATAGATGAAATGATACAATTTCAGGACATATATTTTTCACGTGATAACCCTTGTTATGATAGTGGTGTACTGGGTTATCTAGAATATTTAGTTGAACAAAAAATGAATGACATTTTCCCCAATGTTGAATTAGTTTCTCGATTGTTGTAACGCTGCCCATAGGTATAGCAAGTGCTGACAGATCTTTTAGTGTATTGTGTAGACTAAAAACACACCGTCGGAGCACAATGGCTCAAGTTAGAACTTCTGATTTCTTTCAATAGAAAGAGATACTCTCAATAATTTAAATTTAGAGGAAGTTATAAAAAAAATTATATCGGCTAGTTAGGTGAGGCGTTCGCACAGAAACATTTTTAAACATTTGTTGATTTTATTTATGCTGTATTGCTTACTTTTGTTTACTTTAGAAAAATAAATTTTCAGTGAATTTTGTAATCTTTGCTTTATTTTTAGTAGCTTTACTGGCTAGATCTCTCCACTATGGAGTCAGACGCAAATATGAGAGACATATATAAGGAGGCAAGGTAATGAGCAACTAAACACTAAGGTATTTGCCTAGTTACAGGCTGTATCACAAATGAGTTCTCATCCCGATAAAATAAATGCCTTTTGTTAAATTTGTTACTTTACAATGCGTGGTAATAAATCAACGCCATCTGGTTTTGGAGTTTACAGAACAAGCAGCGTGACGCCACAATGTGTGCCAAAAAATTGCCCTACTGAACCCTTGGTGATGGTTTGTCTATGTATGTTTCTCTTCTCTGAGAGCGGGCCCCACCCCTTTCTTATTGCTGTAGTTGTACTGTAATTAAATTATTGCAGCGAGTGTAATTTTTAAACTGGACATGATTGCTTATATATTTTATCAAGGTTAACCGCCCGGCCCTATCTAAGCGCGCGTTACATAAACATTTTCTATCGTAGAAGTTGTAATAAAAATTATTGGATGTCATTTTCTTTAAATACATTCAATATCCGGAAGTTGAAATACTAAACTGATTATGTAAACTGAAAAAGAAACAATATATTCCATTTCTCACTCAAAATTAAACCTAACGGCAGAAATACTTTTTTATTTGTATTAAAAATTTATATAATTAATACGATCTAGGTCACAGACAAGTTTAAATTTCGCTTACACATAGAAAATTATTCAAAGATATCACAGGAAATATGCGGTCTGTCTTGTATTGCCCGTTCTTGTTCAACCTTGTCTAGGGCTTCACACGAAAACGATATTTATCTCGTCTCGTCTTGTCTCTTAAAGCGAGACGAGAACGAGACGAGACCGCATGTGGTCTCACTCTCGCCAGAGCGAGAACGTATGTGGTTTCGCTCTCGCGAGAGCGAGAACTTATGTGGTCTCGCTCACGCGAGATAAAGAAAGCATGGTCTCGTTCTCGCCAGGCACGAGAGTCTCGTATCTGATCCCAGCCATACTTCTTCTTCAATATTTGATTCTAATACGGGCAGCCGTAATATTTTCTTGCATAAATTTGAACTGCGGGCAAGTTACATTTCAGTATATAACAATTAAAAGAGTAGATTTCGTAATACGAAATAGATGTCGTAGACAATTTCAAATTATGTCCGTTTTTTTTTTTATTAATTTTAAATCGTGAACAAAATGGAAGGTTTATATAAACATACATTTATGGTGTGTTATCGCTACATTTCCATGTTTATGGTACAAGACGAAATTAGGAGATAGGAACCAAATAGAAAATGTATGTAAAGAGACGGTGATTAGTTTACAATAAAATGAATGATTACCTCGTTTTGGACTATCTTAACAATAAGTTCTAGCAAGAACGATATTTGGCGAGATTAGACGAGACGAGACAAACGGTAACAAGAGCGAGACGAGACAAATGGTTACGAGAGCTTGAGCGAGACGAAACTAACGGTTACGAGAGCGAGAGCGAGACGAGACTAACGGTTACGACCGGTAGAGCGAGACGAGACTAACGGTTCCTAGAGCGAGAGCGAGACTGAGGCGAGAGTAATTTTTTACACAACAAACGAGAGCGAGACGAGATTTTTGAAACTCCCGCCCTATCTCGTCTGGTGTGAAGCACTAACCTTATCCGGTATTGTCCGATCTTGACTCTTTCTAAATCCCATAATCTCAATTGTCAATCAATTATGCAAAAATACCCGATTCGCCGCTATCCACCCTCAACTCGTTTTGAATTTTCCCCGCTTGTCTGTCTAATCTAATCTGTCTAGTCTTCTCAATCGAGTCTAGTCTTATCTATCTAAATCTCATAATGTCATTTGAATCAACCCCTATTTGCAAATATGTCCACCCCTCATTTTCCCGCTATCCACCGCGCTCGCTAATTACCGCGCCATCTACACATACACTCTCAGACTCGTTCAGAACCACTGATAAGCTAGGTGCTGGTGGGCTGCTTCACCCGGGTAATGGGGAATTATATGGGTTGAGCAGTTACATGTAAATCCTTGCGGGGATGAGTTTCTAGAACGAAGGATCTTTCCCTACTACCATCATATAAAATCAGACTAGACCAAACAAGACCAGCCGTAGTCAGGCAAGGCAGGAAAAATCATATAAAGCCAGACGAGACAAGATAAAATCAGACAAGACCAGACAATACCATACAAGACGAGATAAGACCAGGCAAGACCTGACAAGCAGTGTTCCCTCTAAGCTGTGTGCGTGTGTGCGCGCACATAGAATTTAGAGATAGCGCTCATGCAAAATATTGGCGCGCACAAAATTATTTTTTCGTGCAGAAAATAAAATTGCACCTGCTAATGTAGTCCATATAAAAAAATGTAACTGTTAAGTTATTATTGGCAATTATAATGAACATATCTGTACTTTCGGTTCGAGAAATAAATAATCACTTGGCAAAATACGTTCATATTTCAGAAAGTTTGCGTAATAGTACTTTGCTTATTAATTTTTGGTAGCATTTTCATTTTTTTTTTCTGCAATTTTGTAAAGATACAATTTTGTATACAATTTTGTGAAGATATCCAAATTGATTTGCACAAGCTGGTTATGCTTGCATCTGATGACGCGTCCGTAATGCTTGGAAAACGAGATGGTGTAGCACAGGGGTGGTCAAATCTTTTAGCTGTAGGGCCACATTGCTGATGAAAATTTATTCACATACCGCATTAAAAAATAATATATTTTATTAGTCATTTGAATGTAAGGTGTCTAAGAAATTATGGCAAATATATTTGAAGGGGGTAATAGAGGAAGTAAAAACTACTTTGAACAACATGAAATCCAATAAAGTAATTGAAGATGAGAATATCACGGTGAAAATGATACAAATATGAAGAGAATATCTAATAAAGAAAAGTACGAAAAATACTTTTACTACAAGCAAATGCCTACAGACGAGTTAAATATCAAAACTATGGAAAAAAGCTAACGTGGTTCTGATCTTCAAAAAAGGTGATAAGAACAAGATTGAAATTGGATATGATGAGATTGGAATTGATCAGTCTAATGTCACATTTATATAAATTGCTGACTAAAATAATCACCAACAGACAAGAGAGAAAATTCTACGAATACCAACAATGAATGCAACAAAGAAGCAACCTATATTATCCCCGAAAAATCTATACCTGTCCAACTTAAAAGAGGAGTACGATAAGGTGACTCCTTATCTCCAAAACTCTCCACATTAGCATTGGAAAAGATTTTTAAGAAAACTGACTGGAAGGACAAAGCTATCAACGTCAATGAAACTCGACTAACCAATCTAAGCTATGCTGATGATATTATTATCTTGGCACATTGTAGAGAATATTTTTTAAATCAATAATAATTGCAGATCAACAAAGAGAATCTAAAAAAATAGAGCTGAAAATGAACCTTTCAAAAACCCAGAAAATTTATCTAGGAACAGAACCAATAATAGTGGGAGGACAGGAAATCAAAAAGGTGGAAGAATACATGTACTTACGACAGAAACTTACTATGACCCAAACCAATCAGAAGGAAAAAAAGAAGGAGAATAAGGCTAGGATGGGTGGCTTTCGCCAAACTATCATTCATCCTGCGAAATATGGAAATAATAAAAAAGAAAAAGCTCGTAAAAAACACCTAAATCAATAGTTTTTTAACAGTGCATTTTACCTGTGATGACATATGACACTAGAAACGATGGCACAAACATATAGCACTAGACATATGGCACTAAATGAAAAGAAAATAATAAAAAAAGCTCAACACCTGAATCAAGAGTTTTTTAACAGTGCATTTTACCTGTGATGACATATGGCACTAGAAGCTGCACAAAGGGCAATGAAGAGGTCAATGATGATGATTACAAAAAGGTACAGATATCGAAACGAAAAAATATGAACAGTAACCCAATGGATCAATATTGGAGAGAAAATTGCAATCTTCAAATGAAGATGCTCAGGTTACCTTGTAAGGAGTGATAAGATGGGATGAGACTGGTCAATCATAGAATAAGATGGTATGTTGACATCATAGCAACAGCCAGACTGGCACATAATAGGAGAAGATGGAAACAATTGAGAAAGGTCTATGCCCAACGATAGACCTAATGACTAAAGAAAAATATTGGAAGGTCGAAGGTAGTGGCAGTGGGCATAGACATGCTTTAGAATTTTTTTGTAGATATGGTTATGTTGGAATATGAATTAAGATCATTCTTTGTGGGTGCTATGTATAGATACATTTGTAATTGCTTTCTCAGTGAAGTAATATTTTGACACGACAAGACCACGAAACCAGCCCTTTTTTGTTAACCAACTTGTTTATATTATACATAGATATATTTTTTAATTAAAGTAAATTTTAAAATGCATCCTGGGCTACATAAAATGTCGCCAGGGGCCGCATGCGGCCCACGGGCCGCTATTTGCTCAGGCCAGGTGTAGCAGCTAAATTAAAGCAAAATGTACCACATTTTCTACAACAACATTGTCTTGCATACCGATAATAGTTATGTACTTCGGATGCATCGAAAGAAGTAAAAGTCACAAGAAAAATCGAAACAGTTGTGAGAACCGAAAACAAGTAAATTTAGAGTGATTATTGAAGCTTTACAAAATAACTCTATAGCTTTCCAAGCTATTAATGAGGTGAGGTGATTGTCACGACATTTTGAAATAAAAGCAATTATTACAAATTATGAACCATTAATTGAATATATTAATCAAGATACAGATGATCCAATTTCAATTTTTTTTTTAAAAGTTAAGCAACATTGAAAAATTCGGTTTCAAATAAATTTTGAAATTTTGTCTTCAATTTTAGAAGAACTCAGTGCTTTATATCAAATTTTTCAACGCCGTGAATTAACTCCCATATATGCCTTTTAATTTGAATTAATAAGAATTAATAAAATCAAGGAAAAATATCTTGGAAACATGCCATGGTGCAATAAAATAAGCGTGCTTTTAAAAAGCTAATGATTTAAATATAACTATAAAAACAGATGACATGTTTCCAAAAGATAAAGTAGAAGATTTAATATCATTTGATGGTTGGATGACCATAATTTAATGATGGTCTAGAAAAACGAAACAAAGAAATCGCTTGCATGAAATCGCTATGCTGATAAGATTAAAATCATATATGAATGACGGAGGCAATGGAAATTTAAGTAAAGTCTATATAGAGTGGTTAAAACCAAAAGACAGGAGAGAGAAATTATAAAATAAAAACCATTAAAAAAAATAGAATCCTTAATTATAAAATTTTTCAATAATAAGTAATTATGAATTGTTGTTCTTGTTCCTTTGCTTTGTCAAATGTGTTAATTGAAAAATATAGACCAGACAACGTAATTAATAAATTTTCTTATTTTCCGTTTGAATGGAAAGGGGAAGCCACAGTAATTAGCTAAATTCTGTCTCCACAAATTAATAATTTGACATAGTTTAGAGTAGTTTCTCTCGTTTCTACAAAATTTAGCTGGTTATTAATTATTATTCTATTTTTTTATTATATGCGCTTTTTTTAATTGGCGCACACATTTTTTTTATTTTCGAAAAAATTGCACACACCTAAAAAAGTGCGCACACAGGTCACAAAAAATTAGAGGGAACACTGCTGACAAGATCCGGCAAGACAATACCAGGGAAGACTAGGGAAGACCAGATAAGAGCAGACAAAACCAGGCAGCATTAGGCAAAACAAGGAAAAAATAGTCAAGATCAGATTAGACCAGACAAAGACAGCCAAAACCAGACAAGTGCAGATCAGATCTGACAAGGTATGACAAGACCAGACAGGAGCAGGCAAGAAAAGAAAAAAAGAAAAGACCAGGCAAGATCAGATAAAATAAGACAAATCCAGGCAAGAGTTAACATAACCATACAAGACAAGAAAGGATCAGCGAAGACCAGACAAGATCAGACAAGACCAAAGAACACCAAATTGGAGCATGCAAGAACAGACTAGAGAAACCAGACCAGATAAGACTGTGTAAATACAATATTACTATTCCCACGACAGCGTCATATATGGGCCAATTAATTACCTACACTTTTTTGTTGGGGTTATAATCGTAATGAATAAAGAGGAATATATTGTTTTTGAAGTTAATGTGATATTTTCCTAAATTTACGCTTTAGGCTTAATTGTAGTATTATTTGCTGTAGAATTATATTCTTAAATTGCTATTACAGCATTGGAGAGAAACATTGCATTGTTCATTTCTTTAAGAAGCAATATCTGTTTCTGATATTGACTTGACAATTGATAATCCCGAAACTCATTAGAAATGATTTTATATTACTATGTTGAATTGAGCTTAAGGATTCTAATAAATTACAGACACTAACTATATAATTGCAACAACTTTTATAACATATATTTTATTATAATTCAAGTACTCAAACTCAAATCAAGAACTCAAATCTTCAAACATGTATCTATATTTTATATGCGAATTTTCTAAATGAGATTTCTGTTTTAATATGTCTTTTCCAATTACTGTTAATACTGGAAACACATTTGTACTATGTCTCTTTGAAGTTGAATCGTATTTGGTTCACTTTTACATAAGGCCGATTGAATGGTGGATATAATAATGAAATTAAATTTCAGTTCCATTTAATATTAAATATAGAGGTAGTATAATATTCAATATAATTTAAATGGTAATAATAGTAAAACGTTGATATTTTGTTATGAATTTTTTGCTAAAAAATTGCAAGAGAAAAACAAATGTTTTATGTATCAAATTTAATGATCATTGCCAATTAGTTAGGACTTTGTTTTTTAAATATTTATATTTATGCAAACTTGTGATTTATGTTTTTTACAAACTTCGCATATTTACATTATTGGTACTTATTTGGCTGTTTGATCTGGTTTTATTACTTTTCCTAAAAAGAGTTCGAATACATATATAAACATAAAAATAACATCACAAGAAACAGTCAATGCCATTCTTATGGAATGTTTTTGGAGAGTATGGCAGTTAAAGCATTTTAATGAATTGTTCAAACTAGTTAAACTACCAATAAAACTTTTCCCCTACAGCCAATGGTACCTTCCTTTATAGCGCAAAACATGCAACTCTGAGAAATGTAGAACGAGACAAAATACACGGTATCAGCAATTTCTATGCACGCCCTTCGTACTTACGCGGATACCGAGCATGGAAAACATTACAATAATTTATCGGTGGAATAAACTTTAAGGAGGTTATATAAAAAACAATGAGCTGTATGAATGGTGTGAATTTATTTGGACTATTACTGGATATACTAAAACTTGGTGGAAAAGAATTTTCGCCGAAAATTTTAGAAAGTATGAAGTTATGAAGATAATATATTTTGCAATAAAAAACATAAATTTCTGTCTTTTTTTCAATTTGAATAGTTATTTAGAGTTTTATTTTAAGATCATAGATATAAATGTATATGGCACAAAAGGATGGAAAATATGATTAAATTTTATATTTCAATTCTCAAGGGTCTATATGTTTGACAAGATAAAGGCTAACATAAAGATTATAGATAAAAATTTGGAGGTAGATATTATATAACAGGATTAACGAACATTTTACTTTAAAATATAATAGATTTATGAAAGTAGTTTGATTTATTAATATTATTATTAGATTAAAACCTCAATAAAAACAATCAATAATAATTAACAATTTTTTTTTGGAGTTTTCTAAATAATTAGATTACAGGATACGTCATCACACTTCGATGCGTTAGGTCTTATTATTCCAAATATATACGAGAATACCAGACAATATGTACCAGAATTAATTGGTTTTCATATTTATTTGTCGATGATCTGATTGTAACATGATAGAGGTTTATTGAGATTTCATTTTGACAGTTGTGGCCCTTATTTAGAAATATTTCGTATATCGTTTTGACATTATTGTCCCTAATTTTGATGCAATTTTTTTTTCACTTAAATTATTTTTTTTGTCAAAAAAAATACTCAAATACCTTTGACGAGATCGTATAAAAAAGATAATGTTCTTCACATTGTTGGTAATAATAGTATTACAGAGAAAACTAGACAAACGAAACTATACAGACAAGATTATAGTGAGAAGACTAGTTATGCTATGCTCACATGTCTACACATGTAAGATCAGACCGGATAGACTGAATAGATAAGATCGGAGACACGAAACTAAGTCGAAAGGATTTGATCGTCAAGACTAGACACATTAAAGTTGAATTTGATTTGTTGTTTTAGAAAGAATGTGTTCCGCAAGCGTTTGTAGTTGAAATAGTTAAAAAAAAATCAATTTTTTCCGCAGATTGAATTCTATTTTGTTCAGTTTTTGAAAATAATTGTTGAAAGTTTAAATTAATTTGAGAAGGAAGGAAAAGTGTGAAATCCTTATATAAATTTCTCGTCCCAGTAGATAAGAATAGTGTTAAACTAAATGTATTACAATAATGGATGTAGATGTATGTAGTAGAACACAGGTATAATTAATAACTTCTACCGTGGAATATCATAATTTAGCAGACAGTTTGTCAGCTCCAAGTTATACATTGTGTATTATCCTAAGGTCTCACGGGATGTATAGATACGCTATATATAAGGCTAAACTTTGTGTCATGCTTATTTATGCGGAACAAGATATGTTCAATAATCTGCATGAGTACGATTATGTGTGCATACAACGCGCGCTGTGTATAATAATTTATTAGACGATCGCGATATTTCACCACGGGTTGTTAATTTTAATTAACATAAAACAAAAGGATTTAGCACTGCCGTCTTGTACGAGATCGAAAACATTTGTTTCCTTCCAAGAAAAACAAAAAACATTTTAAGGAAAAATTCACTCAGGTGGAAATATAATAATTTGAAAGGCGTCACTCTCTCGTAAAGATATTATTGATATTTGAACATATTCAACAATATACGTCTCATCCTTCAATATTAAATATACAACAATTGAAATATCGCGTTTCATATATTCCCTTCCTACAATGCGTAACAGGGAAGAGAAAAATAATATATAAGACACAATTCGAAACGTCGGAGGTCCCCACGCAACAATGAACATTGAACTGAAACACTGAATTTGTATTCCCCACAGGTGAACCATTCGAACAGCACTCAGGTCCTTCTGCAGAACATAGAGTTCAATCTTTCCGGAAACTTCAGTTGTGAGGTGACCATCGACAGCGCCGTTTTCTCAACGGGAACCGACACTCAGGTCATGCTTGTCGTACGTAAGTGCAAAGTTTCTCCTTACAGGAAAATCCAACGAACCACCTAACACTCTAAATAATCCTAATTTAATCATCATGCACCTATCGCAGAAACCACAACTGAAAATTATTTTAAAAATAAATACACTAATTTTAAATATTGAAAATTTTCATAATAATGTGTAAGATAGTTTTATGTATTATTATTATTTATATAAAATGTGTGATATAAAAAAGGAAAATTTTAAAAATCTGAATATTAAAGAACCTCTTATTTTCATAACTTCGTAACAGTGAGTGACAATCATCTTTTTGTTGATCGCTGAAAAAGGCATCGAGTGTAAAGCCTTTCCACTTCGGCGACGAGGTTCAAACAGGCGGCTTCTGAGTAGCTCAGCAAGTGAATTCTTGCTCGGAATTCGAGCTTTCGCCGTGTGTATTGAAATGAGATTATTAGTTAAAAAGGTTTTTTTGTAGAAGCTATTTGAGGTATTTAATTTTATCTTTTTATCACATCGTTGAGTCACTTTGGATTATTCTCTCTATTTTATGGAGTTCCTATTTGCTTCGTAATATCAAAGGAAAATATAATAAAGTTATAGCTTAAATATGCGGTTTAAAGTTTTGCTTTACATGTCGGCAACTGCATTCGGCGTTGAAACGCTTCCATAGCAATAACAATTTCTGGAAAGGAAAATGGACGGGGAGTCGAAAAAACTTCCATTTGTTAAAAAACCCAGCTTTCATTTGCATTCCAGAAAATTTTTCGATTTAAATATTTCAGAAATAAAAATAAATATTTTTGTACTTTTATACTATTTGTGTTAAAAAATTCTTTTATACTATAAGTGCAAAAAAAATGTTTGTAAATAATTTTCCAATTATAGATTAAGTAAAAAAACAAACGTTTTACATTAAAAAAACTATGGTTATAAATAAACCTAAAAATATCAAGTACATTTTAACCCTTTTATATTTATTTGAAGATATATTTTTAGAAATTTGAAGCTGAGGGTAGTTAAATAGATATTTATTCATTAAACTAGTGGAATGACCTCAAAGATCAATGGTCTGCACGCATTTCTTCCAACGGGAGACAAATTTGTGCATTCCCACTAGATGGAATAATAAAATTCAGCAACGAGTTCATCAAAGGAATCTTGAGATGACTTGGGGGTTGACTTTTGAAAACGTTGTTTCCTAGAAAATTGCTTTAATGTTTCAGAAATTATAGCAATTGGAGATTATCATTCAGACAAAAAGTTTCACTCATCGCTAGTTAAATATTTTTTTCGAATGACATTTGTGAAATATGTTACATTTGTATGTATCAAAATGTGACTGTTAATCTATTAGTTACTGATGTATTTTTAACTATATTTCGGTAACACAAAAAACGTATAAGCAACAGTGTAGTAAAATATTTATTTGAGTTAACCACGTTGTTTTAATAGGTTATGGGCCCAGTCCCTTAAGATGTTTCAAAAAGTTCACTTTATGTATTTTGTTTCGTGTATTCTTATAAAAAATGAATTCTAATTTTCTTACGAACGTACCATAATTAAAAGGTCGTGAAAATTACGACGATTTGGCTTTGCAGTTGAAAATTTGCTGATTCTAGAAGGAGCGGACACGTTTTTTAAACAAGAAGTTATTTCAGATACATTAGCGGCCGATGTTAAAGCACGAGCTAAGTTGATTTTAACAATAGATACATCGTTATTTGTGCATATAAAGGAAACAAAGACCACGGACAAGGAATTATTCGAAAAATTAAGGTCATTGTTCGATGATTCGTTGATGATTGAAGGGAAAAAAGATGGCCGATAGAAAAGAAACTTGTGAGAATCTCTGCAATTATTGCGGAAAAATAGCGAAAGAAAGTGCTACATGTGTAAAGTGTAAACTAATATTTCATCCGAACTGCTTACCCAAGGTGAGGAAGACAAGAAGCAACCTATGCGTGCACAAGTTCCTGGAATCGGATATAATCACCGTAGAGGACACCGAAATCCAGGCAAGTAACACCCACGTCGCTTTAAGGATAGAAAACACATGTCTGAAGAAACAAGTATCACTTTTAAGGAGGATAATAGCGGAAATGGAAGATAAGAACAGGATTCTAAAGAAGAACGCAGAACTACTCAAGAACAAAATAGAAATGCCAATGGCCGACAAAACGCGGAAGATAAGTAAACAAACAGTCGGAGTAGAAACCGCAATGAAAACAAACCCCACCATGTATACTAGGAAGAATACAGTAAACACGCGCGACACAGTGCCAGCAATCGAACACGCGCCATCTACTTCTCAAATTAGTAATGCACCTAGAACGCAGCAAAAAGAAACAGACAGCCACAAATTCAACAATTGGACGCAACAAAACCGAAAAAACGGGTTTCCATAAGAAGCGGGAAAGTACCCGCAGAAGAAAAAGCCACTGGTTTCATGGGTCGAGACAATAATCCTAAAATATGGCTATTCATTTCAAAAGATCATGTAAAAGAAGAAATGATAGTGAAATATCTATGTGAAAAAACAGGAAAAACCAGCACAGCCTTCATCGTAGAAGAAGCCAAACAAATGATGCAAAGACCGCATAACAAATGTTTTAAAGTCGGTGTAGAAATGGACTTGAAAGAGGAGGTCTACCAGGATTCATTTTGGCCTGAAGGTATAAGACGCCAAAGATACAAATTCCTTCTAGAAGATAGAAGAAGAAATCAAAATTTTCGGGCACCACCTCAACCAAGGCCCGACTTTTAGAACAATGCAGCATAATAAATCATAACTCCCAGTCACTCGGCAACTCCGTGGACAGAAACGAGAACATGCGAGAGAAAAACCCACACTGCCAATTCCTGATCATAACAGAACATTGGAAAAGTAAAAACCAACTAGAAACATACATAATTCAAAACTTCAAATTAACATCAAGCTTCTGCCGGAATGAAGGTGCCCACGGAGGTGTAGCAGTATACAATAACCAGAGTATAATTAGCGATTCCAGAAAAGATATCAATGACATGGCCGAAGTCTATGTTTTCGAATGCGCTGCCATAGAAACAGACATTAATAAAGAAACAATAGTAATTATAGGCATATACAGAGCACCACTTACAAGTATCGATATCTTTTTGGAAAAACTACACCAATTGCTTAACAAAATAGAATAAAAACTTTGTTATGGCAAGTGATTTCAATATTAACTTTAATAAAAAATCATCAAAGAAAGAACAAATAACACAATTGCTTCAGTCTTTCAATGTCATGTCAATGTCATTAACCATGAAGGAGACAAGCCACCCATCATCTGGATCACGTATTGACAACATAGCGACCAATGTACAATGGGAATACAAAACAAATACAATTTACAATTACATACAATACAATTATACGTATCTGATCACTACGTATAACCATAACGTATCTGATCACTACGCCCAACAAATCACCTTCTATATCAAGAAAAACCTTACATATACAGGCAATTCTCAGACGAAAACAAGGGAAAGTTTAAAGAATATCTACGGACGCAAACATGGGATCACTTACAACAACTTAATAAATCAGATGTCAACAGTCAATGGGAAGGTTTCATAGAAATATTCATGATAGGTTTCAACGAGTACTTCCCCAAGATTAGGAAAAGAAATAAGCAAAGAAACAACGAAGTATTTAATAATGCGATAACTAAAGAGACCAAAGCAGAATTAGAACTACTTCAGATATTATCACGTTACTACAATACCCTTAAAAGAAAATATAATAGAACGCACAGAAAGTATATATTTTACAACTGAAGCAACACAAAAGAAAATTTTTCAAAAAACAAATAATGGGAAGCGATAATATCATGAAAACAACCTGAAAGACAGTAAAACAAATAGTCCATATAAACGACAAAAAAAAAGAAGGTTTTAAGAATCAGGATCTAGAAAATGCAGAAACTGAAGTCACAAATATAAACAATTTCTTCGCTGATAGAGCACAAGAACTAATAAGGTAGCTACCAATTGTTGAACATCCGAACAAGATAGACGGCAACACAAGGTCAATGTTCCTGTTCCCCAGCACCGACAACGAAATAAGAATAATCATTCAAAATCTGAAAAATAAAAAAAGCACTGGATTGGACGATATCCCCATAATGATAATAAAAGAAGCATGTGAGGAAATAATAGGGCCATTGGAGTATATTATTAATAATTCATTTGAATACGGAATTTTCCCGGATTAACTAAAAGTATCATCACTTGTACCAGTATTCAAAAAAGGAGATATAAATAATATTGATAATTATAGGCCAATAAGCTTACAATCGGCCTTCTCTAAAATATTTGAGAAGGTAATGACAGATAAAATTACACAATTTATTTCAAAGCACAAGCAAAATTCTGAGCGAGTAGCAGCACGGATTTATTAAAGGTCGATCAATAGAGACGGCGTGTTTTGAATTTGTGAATCATATACTGACACACCTAGAAGCAAGTAATATGCCCAGCGGCATACTCCTGGATCTGTCGAAAGCATACGACACAGTGGACCATAATATATTGCTCAATAAAATAGAACAATATGGAATGAGAGGAAACGTAGCGGAGCTGATTAGGTAATACCTATCCAACAGGAAGCATATAACACAATTAAGCAGAACACAAGGGAAAATAAAATCATCTGCCAGGCTAGTGAATGTAGGAATACCACATGTAAGTATCCTAGGGCCAATACTGTTGACCCTGTATATAAATGACCTACCGAAAACATTAGAGACATCACCACACAAAATCATTAACTACGCAGACGATACCACCATACTAACCATAAATTCAAGGACAGAAGATATAACGACAAAAATGAACAATAAATTAATTCTAAACAAGGAAAAGACTAATGTTATTGTTTTCAGAAAAAAAAAGCACAAAAAGATACCCAATAGACGTAACAATCAACAACAAAAAGACAGCGTTCCAAAAACACGTTCGACTGCTAGTACTGACTATTGACAGTAACCTGGACTGGACACAACACATACATGAAGTATCCAAGAAATTAAACAGAGCAGTATTCGCCCTAAGGATACTACAGAAATATATTTCGAGGGATGTCCTCAAGATAGTTTACTTGGCCAATTTCCAGAGCCATGCAAAATTTTGCATAATGTTCTGGGGAGGAGGAAGTGATGTTAACAAAATTTTTAAAGTTCAGAAACAAGCCTTAAGAATAATAGAAAACTTGAAATATAAAGAAACATGTAGAGGAAAATTTAAAGCAGCACTAAAGAAACACTAGTGTTTACCTTACAAAAACCTATTTGAAAAGCATAGGAATGGTAATATAAATTCAAGAACTAATAACTATACAATACCTACACATAGATTAACAATGACCGAAAAGGGACCTCCATATATTAATATTAAATTATATAACACACTACCGAAGAGAATAAAATGTACAACGAATTCTAATAAACTTAAACAGGATATACGGAATATATTAATTGATATGGAACTTTGCGATATGGCGGAGTATTTCGCAAAAATAATAGAAATAGAGAAATGATTTGACTTTGACATAATTTTACTTAGTTCGTAAATATGTATAAACATGTAAATATGTATGCAAGCTGGCATAGGGAAATAAACGTTTTTTGATTTGATTTGATTTTGATTCAGGATTTTCTAAGAGGATTACTTTGCTTCGCCATTTAATTTCGATCAGATTAGAAAACTGTGAGAATATGACGAATTATGTGACACAAATGGTTGAAACTTCGCAACGATTAAGTGGCACAGGTTTCATGATTAACGATGAATGGGTTGGTTCATTGTTGTTAGCCGGTTTACCAGAGCGTTTTATGCCGATTATTATTATAGCATTCCAGAATCCTCATTGCTGCTGATACAATCAGGAAATTACTTGATATTGAATCTGTTAAAGTAAGTGAAATGGAATGTAGTTCACCTTTGGTTGCAAAAGGTTAGCAGAAAAAGAAACCTGGTAAAGTTGGCAGTTTTAGTAAACATCGTAGCCAAACTTCAAATACGTCAAACTCAAATATCAAAAACACGAGAACATGAACTTGTTACCGATGCAAGGAAACTGGCCATTATCTTAATCAATGTCCACTTTAACATAAGAATCCAGAGAAGAAGAAACAGACAAATGCTTTCAGCGTTTCAGCTCAGTAGAAAGTTTAGTAAAACAGAGTGGTACATCGATTCAGGTGCTAGTATGCATATGACTGCAAATGAAATTTGGTTAAAAACTCTTAAGTGTTCACCAAGTTTGCCAGAGATTGTAGTTGCGATAAAGATGAAAGTTCCAGTTCTATGTCAGAGTGATGTAGAAATTACAACAAGCAATAATTACGAGATTACTGTGAAATATGTACTATGTGTGCCGACTCTTACGACTAATCTCTTATTAGTGAGTGAATTGATCAAAAATGACAACAGTGTTGTTTTTGAACTCAACCAGTGCTTTGTGCGCAACAAACAGAGTGATTTGGTTGCTCAGGCTGAACTCGTTGATGGTGTTTACAAATTGAAATTACAAACAGAGAACTGTTTTGTCTTCTGTGATTATTGGAGATACATGGCATAGACGACTAGGACATATTAATAGTAGTGATATGAACAAAATGAAATGTGGTTTAGTTTAGGAATGGATTATCCAGATAATTATGTGACAAATAAATCCAACTGTGAGATATGCTGTGAAGGTAAGCAGTCATTATTACCTTTCTATACAGATACACGAGCCACAGAAAAACTAGAGATTATCCATTTAAATAATTTGCGGCCCAATGGAGGTCAATTCAATTGGTGGTGCACGATATTTCATTTTATTCATTGATGACTTCAGTAGAATGGCCTTTACATTCTTTTTAAAGCCAAAAAAGTAATTTAAGTCAATGGTAGAAAATCACTTGAATATGAAAAACAAAATCTTGAGAACAGATAATGGTCGTGAGTATTGCAGCAATGATTTTGAAGGTTTCTTGAGGACTGAAAGCATTGTACACCAAAAGACAAATAACTATACACAAGAACAGAATAGACTTGGTAGAAGGTCAAACCGAACCATTGTGGACAAATCAAGCAGAACAAGCAGTCTATTTAAAGAATAGATCCGCAGCTTCGGGTATCGAAAAGACTCCATAGAAATTATGGACAGGTAGGAAACCAAATTTACAACATATACGAATTTTTGGGAGTCCAGTAATGGTACACATACCAAAAGAAAAAAGGGCAAAGTGGGATAAAGAGTCTAGGAAAAACATACTTGTAGGTTTCTGTGAAAATATCAAAGGTTATAGAATTTATAATCCTGTCAATAACCTTGTTACAACTAGTAGAGACATTGCTGTGCTAGAAAAACAGAAGAAACAAGACATGTTTGATGTATGTTCTAGAGAGCTCTGATTCAGTGGGGGAATCAGTGGACAAATCTGAGACAGAATTGAAATTTATTGATGGATCAAGCTCAAGTGAATCAGATTATCTTGATGTTAATGATGAAAACACACAGACAGAATCTCAAAGTGAAAGCTTGTTTAGGTCAAATGGTACTTTATCGACATCAGAGGCAGCTGAATACCCGACAGAAGTTACGAACACTGAAAGAAATAAAAGACAGAGAAAGAAACCTGAAAGATATGGTTATGTTAACATGTGTACAAACTTCATAGGAGAAAATGAATTGACTTATGCAGAGGCTATCAGTGGTCCTGAGAAACAAAAATGGTTGCAGGCGATGGAAGAAGAGCTGCTGTCATTCGAAGACAACCAATTGTGGGAGATTGTTGATGCTCCAGATAACGCGAGTGTTATGCAGTGTAGATTGGTATTCGTAAAGAAAATTGATTGTGATAATGTAGTGAGATTTCGTGCTAGATTAGTGGCAAAAGGTTTTACGCAGAAAGCTTGTGTGTACTATCAAGAAACTTTTTCCCCGGTAATTAGACATTCAACTTTACGTTTACTATTTGCTCTGAGTGTGCAATTAGGTATGGATATTACTCATCATCAACGTCACAACAGCATTTCTTAATGGTTATTTAAAAGAAGACATTTTTATGCATTTGCCGGAAGGTTTTCCAGTCAAAAATTCAAATAAGGTTTTAAAATTAAGAAAGGCTATTTATGGTTTAAAACAATCATCACTTGCTTGGTACCAGAGAGTAAAGAAAACATTTTGTGATTTTGGATTTGTTAAAAGTAAACTAGAGCCCTGTGTCTTTATAAAAATATCATAATAATAACAAGAAAACTATTGTAGGTATTTATGTTGATGATTTTATCATATTTTCAAATAATAAATTAGAAAGTGATTCTCTGATAGATGCTTTGAGTAAAAAATTTAAAACTAAAAATCTGGGTCAAGTCAAACAATATTTAGGTGTGAGAATTAAAATTGACAGAAATTCAAATGTAATTACAATAGATATGGAGCATTATATTGATCAATTATTTTAAAAGTTTGATATGTCTGATTGTAATAGTAAAGAAACTCATATAGAGTGTAAATTGAAATTGGAAAAGTCTGATATTTGTGAAAATAGATTACCTTATCAAAAACTAATATGTAGTTTGATGTACTTGATGAAGTTTTGACACGACCAGACATTGCTTATTCGGTTAGTTATCTAAGTCAATTTTACAATTGGTATTCACATATTCACTGGAATTATGCTAAAAGGATTTTAAAATATTTGTTAAAAACAAAAGATTACTGATTAAAATATTCCAAAGGAAAAGCAGAACTAGAAGGATTTGTTGATGCTGATTGGGCTAGTGATGCCACAGACAGACGGTCATACACAGGATTTTGTTTCATAAACTCTGGCTCTGCTATTTCTTGGGAAAGTAAGAAACAACGAACTGTAGCTCTAAGTAGTTGTGAGGCCAGTACATGGCTTTGTCAGAAGCATGTCGTGAAGCTATATATTTAAATAATTTATAATGTGAAATAATAGGTTTTTGTAAAAACATTGTATTGTACAACGACAGTCAGAGTGCGTAGAAGTTGGCAAATAATCATCTGTCATATAAACGTTTAAAACACATTGATGTAAGGTACAATTTTATTAGGAATGCTATTAATGGTGACCTGGTGAATACAGAATATTTGTCAACTAACGATATGCCTGCTGACTTGTTAACCCAAGGGTTAACCGGGGTAAAACATTACAAATGTATGCATCAACTTGGAATAGTTATGAAATAAAATTTATTTTGGTTGTGTTACAGTTAAAAGGAAATAATATTTTGTTTAATGTTTTGATATAGTGGGGGTGTTAGATTTATATCAAAATCTGACTGTTAACGACATATATTAGTTAATGATGTACTTTTAAATATATTTCGGTATCACAAAAAATGTATTACAAACAGTGTAGCAAAATGTATATTTGAGTTAACAGAACAATTGGTCTTCTGCGATTGGAAAATACTGGCCTAAAGCTATGCTTTAGGTCAGTATTTGCAAAATATAAAGTAAGATATAAGCGCTTCTTACGTCCTTTTTCGATTGATAATATTTTTCATGTGCTACCAGTATTTATGCTGTAGTATGCTAATAAGCTAAGCAACAAGCTTTAGGATCATTCCGATTTGCCTATAACCAAACAGAGACCATATACCAACTATTTTACCTCTGATTTACCGAATTCCTCTCTAATTTACTCTATAATTTATCGTAAATCTGAGTGCAGCTTACATTTACCAACTATTTCCGGCAAATATGTACATATAGCTATTGATATTGGCAAATGTTTAGTGGAGGTTTATGTTAGTATACACAGCACATTGGCTGTCAAAAAAGGATTTTTTTAAACACTTAGTGGTTAGGTTTCATAAATCATGAATTTCTAATTAAACTTAAAAATAATAATAGTTATTTATTATACAAGCGGATGTAATTAAAGTTTAACGAGCGTACTCGTAAGTTTAATCTCTTTTTAAATAAATTATGTTCAAAATGTGTTAGTTGATTTTATGAGTATATATACTTAATCCTTTAAAATGACATAAAATATGTGTTTAAATAAAATAAAACAATATATATTATTTAAAATATATTTAAACCTTAATAGACACGTGTATTTTGTTTCTGTTTATTATTTTTAACTTTTATCTCTATACGTTGGAAATTATGTACTTTTACCGGTAAAAGTAGATATATGAAGCTGATCTCAGACTTAAACTCTTTTACCTATATAATTTGTACATGTGTATATCGCAGCTATATAAGCAAACTCATCAGATTGTGTAGAACCGAGTCCTTGCTGATCTGGCGGCAGTTTGCGTATTATTTTCAACTACACGATATGACTAGTTAATTCATGAAACCACCGATATGCGGCGGTTTATGTTTAACTGCAATGTACACAATCCGTATACACATATCGTGTACACATACCGTGTTGACGCTTCATGAAATAGCTCATTTTAAAAATTAGTGTAATCAGTTACAATTTTGCAATAATATCTTGCAATGGATGAAATGAAAAAAAATTATTACGGAAAATTTAATAAAAATTATACTTCGTCTATCCCATAGGACTTGATAGTTTTCGTTTCGTGGCCTCAGCTTATCAAAATATATGGCTCAATTTCAATATCCTTTTAATATGAGTTTAACTGATCATACTTCCTTTAAAAAAACTTCATTTTCCATAAATATAACCACTTCTTCTTGCTTTATTTCATCATTATTTCCTAGAAGATCAAAATATCAGAAAACTGCTGTCGCACATTACTGAATAATTTACTCAAAAAGGTTAAAATTTGTAGCGCTGTTATTACCTTGAACCATATGAGTTTGAACCGCATCGCCAGGCGAAATATAAAAGATTCATAACAAAAGTGATCTTTCTTGCAGCCTTTAACCCTTTCGTCCCTGAATATAAATATTTTGTTTTAAATGCAAATTTAAACGTATTCATGTTAACTTATTGTCAAATAATTGAATTCTGCTTTTAAAATTAAAAATATTTGTTTGGGGGAGGCTAGGGGGCCTGGTACATATGTGTACCAGCAGGGTTTTAGATTGGTACTCATATGTACCATCAGGTACGAAATAGTAAAAATATATAATATTAAAAAATAATAATCATTCCAATAATACTTTATTAATTACTATTTTACATGGTACAACATAAAGCATTGTTTGCACAAAGGAATACTACATTCGACGCACACTGTTTTAGTCCTTGTTTGTTTGTTTTCTCTCGCACAGCGTGCACACCTTCTTCTTGTTTCCCTTTCTACGGGTAGATGTAAAGTTGTTTTTGCAAATAGTTTTCTTTTCTTCGAAATAGCTCCCCTTCTGGGAGTAAGCAAATATGAATTTTTTATCCCCTCCGCAATCAATACTTCAGCAAGTTCAACTATGAAAGAAAGGAATGGAATTTTTTCATTCTTCCGTCTCAAATCATTATACATGATCCACGCATTTACTGCCGCCATCCTGAAGCAAGTATATAAAACTTTCTTCCACCATTTAGCGGATTTCCTATCATGGTCATATAATCCCATGAGTTGATCAGCTCGATCAACTCCACCCATTTTCTGCCGATAAAATGCAATAGCTTCCGGACACTCAGCTATCTGTTGTTCTCCAGTTTTAGTCTTTTTAGTAATTGTGGTAAGATTAGGCTTGTGACAATTACTGAGTACAATAACTTCCTTAGTATCTTGCCATTTCATACATAACAATCCTGACGTAGTAGATCTGAATTGAGAGTGTCCGCGTTGAAGTTTACCTCCCATAACGGGTATATTTTTTCGGTTTGTCATGCAGGTACCTAAAGCTGCGTAATCTAAAGTTTCTAATAGATGTACGCTTGAAAAAATCGGTCGAAACATAGTACGACATCTTTGTCTTTGATTGTTGAAACAAGAGATTTGACCACCCGCTCTCCAAGAGTCAGAGATTGGCCATTGCCATCAATAGGAGATCCTTTGCCAGAATATATATTCATATCATAGGTGTATCCCGAATCAGCATCACACTGGAGCCACAACTTGATCCCTCGTTTAGTTGGCGTTAGCGGCATGTATTGTTTCAAAGACGATCTCCCCTTGAATTTTGTCATTGATTCGTCAATACTTTGATATTGAGGATCTTGCCGACACTTAGAAAATGTATGTTTGAAGCATGATATAAGTTCATCAATATAGTAGGTTTTGGATGCCGTCGGCGGTTTTTGTGGCGAAGAAAAATAAAGTTTTGGTGATAAGATCATATATCGATCGCGAGAAATAGTCCTTTCAATAGAAAGATTCCCCATGCATTCTTTTTGGCTCCAGTAGTGCTTCAGGCCAGGCAGTCTGTTGTAAGACATAACAATCATGCATCCCAATAGTTTTTGGATTTCTCCCTTATCTGACAGCTGTACGTTATGTTTTTTGGATTTATTCAATAGATCAAGACGCTGATTAGTAGAGTCCACTATTTTTATGTAAAGAGAATGAGGAAATACTTTATGAAAAAGTTGCGTCGAACTTAATTGCTTGCTAATATCTTCACTAAGCTTACAAGGTCTATCAGTAGTTTGCAGCAATTTTGCAGGCCCAAATATAACATCAGGAATTTCCCAATCAAGAATTCGATTTATTTCTTTTCCAGTAGCAATGTCCTGTTCTATTTCAGAATCAGAATCCGATCCAGAATCCTCAAAAGTTTGTTCCTTAAAAGCTATGGTGGTCTTATTAGCAGCTCAAGATTTGTTCTCACTGTATATGAATCACTATCTGAATCTTCATTTTCACTAGGTTCATAATTGTCACTGGATCCAGAAGAAAAAGTTAAACTTTCAGTAATCTGTTCTAGTTCTTCTTCAGTCAAGGGCCTATCTTTCCTTTTAGTTCTAAAATATAATTACATTATTGTTAATTAATTATTTACGACTATTATTTCATTGAAATTTTAATTAACTATATAACATTTATAAGCCTGATGGTACAAATGTATACCAGTGAAAACACCGAACGGTACATATTTATACCAGTGAAAACACCGGCTGGTACACATGTGTACCATGCGACAAAAATATAGGTTATCAAAAAAAATAGACACGAAAAATGCATACCTGCTTGTTGACGCCATTCAGAGCCCTTTTACATAGAATATACTAAACAGTTTATAATATATTTACATCTTACTTGACTAAAAAAGCACTTCTAGCACAAGAAATTACTTTACCATATCACTATTTACTTGAAAATAAATAGCTAACCTCAAAATGCGACATATGTATAAGCTAAGGCGCGCAACCGAATTCAATATTACGGCATGGTACAATCCTCGTTTCTCTAACACGCATAATTTATTTTTAAGGCAGTTTAAAACTTCACTGGTACATATATGTACCAATCGGGACGAAAGGGTTAACCTCGATTTGACTCGCATAATAATGAATGGTTTGAAGGAAAAATTGGAAATTTTCCACTCATAAAAATGGAACCTGCAAAAAGGAATAAGTAGCAAAAACCTTAGTAGAGGCACAAGTTTCTACATTGGTTTGTTAATTGGTTGTTAATTGGTTATAAAAATGAGTACTACAAAGTGGTGATTGAAAAAGAACTTCCAGCTATTAAGTCTAAGTGTCCTGGAAATCGCATTGAACCAAGCCTAACGATGTTTATTCAACAAGCCAACGCTAGACCTCATATGTTACCAAACTATTACGAGTTTCTGCAATACGGAGCAAAGGATGAATTTGAGATTCGCTTAATCTGTCAGCCGCCGAATAGCCCCGATATTAATATCTTGGATTTGGGGTATTTTCTAGCTATGCAAAGTGCCAATTAATCGACTAATTCGTCTAATATTGATGACATTATCAAATTTTATACACAATATTTTAATGATGTGCTTCGTGATACATTAAATAAACTTTTTTTATCACATCAAGATTGTGTGATTGAAACAATCAAAGTCAATGGAGCAAATAATTACAGTCAGCCACATATGGCCAAGGATCGCCAAGTCAACAATGGCACGTTACCTGTATCTAGATTTAAAAGCAGAATTCTTAGCAAATGCTCTTCCTGTTTTGAATAAATAAGATATTTTATTTTCATAAATACTATTTTTATTGATGTACTTATGAAGTAGAACTATCATTTTCGAAAAAAAACTACTCTCAAATAAAAATATACTAACTTTTTTGTCAAAAAAGAATTTTAAAGGAACAAATCTAGTAATATGGGACAGGAAAAATAGAGAAAACTATCATAATTTACCATCGAAACGACCTATTAAAGTTATTATGAATTTCTGTAAATTGTTTTATTTTCTTTCGATAGGAAATAAAATATCTGTTACGTTGGAGAACGAAAAAACAATTAAAACTAGATGGGAATATTATTTATTGAAAAATTATGATATTGTGATAGTACCTAAATGGTACTAAATCTCTGATAAAAAAAAGTTTAGTACTGACTCACTAATTTATTTAGTGGCTTAAGAAGACAAATATGATAGATTATTTGAAGTCTATATTCATTGTGGATATGGTTCATGTTATAAAATGTTATAAAATTAACATTCTCAAAATTGCTATATACCAAGACCATGTGTAGAAATCTTTCTGATCTGTTCTGAAATTTGTCAGCTGAAAAAAATAAAACTATGACCAAAGTTGTTAAGGCAATTATAACAAAAGACTTTATGACGAGAAGTTGGTCTGACTGCCTACCAATTTATTCCCGATGGTGAATATAAAGTGCAATTGAATATTGGGGTGAAGCCAAACTAATTGTAGACACTATCATACAAACTTATTAAAGCTTAATATAGATTATTATGCTTTAATAAGTTTGTATTGTATTAATAAGTTTGTATGATAGTGATAGTTTGTATAGGTAGCTTTAATATATAAATATATTTAACCTTTTCGTAGTTCTATAATATTATTTAGGCTTTTTAAGACTACAAAACAAATATCAAATATCAAAGTTGAAACACAGCAGATATTTGTATACCATTTACTAGCCCCGAGTCCACTTTCGCGGCACTATCAAACAAGGACTTTATAATTCAAATATTTCAAAATAGCAAAGCTGCACGGGTGAGAGATAGATCTAGAAACTTGTCTGCAGATGGATATTTACTTGGGTTAAATTAAAAGATGTGATCTTGTATGTATCTAGTTGTAGGTTAGAGCCACGAAAGTGGACTGGGGATTAGTAAATAGCATAAAAATATCTGTTGTGTTTCAACATGAAATTTGTTTTGTAGAAAAGACTTAATAATATTAGAGAGCTACGGAGAAGTTGTATATATTTATATATTCAGCTATATTCCGCTTTAATAAGTTAATGTAAATGGTTTTTAAATTATCAAGAGCATGCCGCTAAGTAATTGTGCCTTAGGCTTCTGTGTGGAAAAAAGCTATTGGTGTAGCTACAGAACTTACATTTCTTTCCATCGTACAAAGTGACAAAGGCTGAGAATTCGTGAACAGAATAATAGATGAGTTAAAAATCTTGTGGTGAAAACTAAAAATCACACATAAAGTCCAGGAAGTGTTGAAACATCAAATCAAATATAGAACATGTAGCCTAGATGATAAAACAGTTGCCAATGGGTTGCCATTATGTTCAGTTGCAAAACATAACCCAATTCGCCGAATTATTGTAGTAGTCCGTTTAAGGATTTTTTTGGCGAAACATTCGATAAACATTATACTTCCGCAAACTTGATTGAAAGTGCCGCAAAACTTGATTTAGCAACAACGAATCCTCCTCAGAATATGATATCAATCAGAACAAGTGCAGACGAACTACAAGATAGACGATATCAATCATAACTAGTGAAGACGAAATAAATAAAATTAATATTTCAATAAATTCTGCTAAAACGATATAAATTGTTACCGCAAAAATTATCGACTGCATTAATATCTGCGAGGTAGCTGATATTACCCGTTATGAGATCTGATAATTTGAGTGAATCTTTTACTGACGCCCTTCGTGTGATCAATATTTGTACTAACTTTGAAAAGGCTATATTACCTGACGATAATACTTACAGTAGATGTTTAATATCTCTTCATGTATTGTGTTTTACGGAAGCAACTGTTTGTAATATATGTGTTACTAAAACTAATATTCAAAACTTTCAAGAGTGGGCTTACGACGGTCAAGGGATTCAAGCTGATGAAATGCTCTCTGTTACATGAGAAATGTTGCCATTGGAGATTGTGTTTTGGTTAACATTGATAAGGTAGATCGCAGTGCTGGCGAATTTTATTGCAGTCACTGATATTAAAAACAGCGTTTAGCGAGTTGGAATAGCAGAAGGTATAATAAACTCTTGATTTAACAAGCCAGATCTAAAAAAAGTCACAAAGAAAATTTTAAAATTAGAAAATGTTAATAAAAATAAATTACTATCCCTGCGAGAAGCGATTTCTTTAAAATGTAATTCTCAACGCCACAAAAGGGGATAAATGAAAATGAAGGACTTTTTGGAATACAAGCGTGACAAGCCACTAATTAATAAACTTGAGTAAACATGCTAAGAAGTTTCAAAAAAATATTGAAAATCTTTCAACTCTTGTAATTTCTACGTATTTTTAATGGATGGACTAGCTCATACACTGACATAAATCCATCTTATATAGATATTATCCAGATGATAATATCTAGTACCTACCCCAAAGATGTCGATTTAAAAAAATACTTAAATATAAAGTGGCTTGTTATTTTATTGCAAACCAAAATCACATTTTCTTCAGATTTACGATTAAACAATAACTATAAAAACTTAGGTAGCTTCTATGTAGAAAAAAAAAAACAATCTCAGTCAATAAGTTCTGCATTTTCTGTTTCATTTTCTACCTCAGAGCATCTTAGACTGTTATAAAATGGATAATGAACGGGGGGAGTTTACGGAAACAATGATTTCACATTCTGTATTTCATCGTATCAATTTTTCCTCCTCCGTGTATTTTTTCTTGAGCCCAGTCGAAGATATAGCAAGAGGTCTTCCTTTTTTTACGATACTCAGCTCTTTATATCGTCCGCCACCTATATGTTTAACAAAAATTGACGGTGTGTCATCTGCTCTAAATTGAAAGGAATATGCCCTCGAAAAGTCTAAGTTCTACCCATCAATGGAATAACTATTCTTCTTTGTCCTTGCTAGAATAGGCTCAAAATCTAAAACGTCGTGCTGCTCCATTGCTGTGACGGAAAATGACGTTTTGGAATTCGATTCGTTGATGACTTGGTATTATCCTTCGGGAGGGTAAATGCTAGGGGCATATTTTCTATGTCGCTTTTCAGTAAGGGCAAAGTCCCTATCAGACGGCAAATGGGTATGGCCACTCACTAAAAAATGATAAGTAATAGATTTGAACTTTTTTCATTGACGAGATGAATCCACAAGTTCATCATCAACCTGTTTTTATTTTGGCCCAGATAGTTCCCTTTAAAAATGAACAGATCTTCAACATCATTTTTGTTCTACTGAGAAATTTTAGTTTCGTTGGACCCATTCATGGTTGGCTCTATTCTGTTATTCTCAGTCCAAAAGTACATGTACCCCTGCCCCGCGGTGCAATCATGAACGCCATGGTTATATAACCAATTTTTTCGGCAGTAAAATGGCGCTCCTGTAGTAAATTCTGGAATAGGTTTTTTGCTACAAGTCGAAAGAAATGCCACATTTTTTGGGGTCATTCTTTGAGTGTTCAGTCTCTGATTTCAGGAGATTTTGCATTGCCTTAGCTCTGCTTTTATGAAAATACAATGAGGTTGTCAATCTGTCCCGTTCTTGAGCGTCGTTATTTCGTTCATCATTATCAAGTTTAATGTTACTTTTGTAGGAACTACTTTCTCCACATTTTTAATTTTAAACATTTCCTTTCACAATTGGGGTTTATTTCCATTGTCGCGACCACAGGCCGCTTATAATAGATCCTTCCAGGTATGAATTATAAAAGATTCCATATCTAAGAGTTTTCTAAGAATTTGTGATGTGTTTGTGTTTATTTAATCCTACGGACGATTTGGTAATGGAGATTTTATGACCAGATCCTAGAAACAATAGCCCACGATCAATCCTCCATACCTGGAAGGAGATATAAATATGGTCACCCCCGAACAACGGACAGTACACACGGAGACCCAAGATTGACACCACTACCAAGTTTTAAGTTTCATAGTGCGAGGATAAATTGTAAGTTGCAGACCCACCATTATATTATTATATTGTTTTATTTTATGTTAGTAAATACATTGTTTATAAAAATCGTGAGTTATATTTACTGAACCCTTATCACCCACAAATTGGTGACCTCGACGTGATTGTGTGTTAGTAACAAAGTGGGTAAGCGATAATAACTTTATTAGAAAACAAAGGTGCTATAACAGTTCGCGATAATTGAAATAAAAATAATTACAACAATGCCGAATAATAACACCGCGAGTGCAAGCCGCAGTACTATGCCACCTAGCCAAGTTACGGTTCAGGTCCCAACGTTTATACCTAGCAATCCTGCGGTATGGTTCCAGCTGGTCGACATGCGCATTGAATTAGCGCAAATTACGTCAGAAGAGATGAAATTTAAAATTTTATTAACGTCGCTCGATGCGAAATGTATCAGTGAGATGCAGGATATCATTTTAAATCCGCCGGAAACAGATCCGTACTCGACATTTACACACGAGATGATACAACGCCTCTAATCATCAGTAACTTAGGTGACCGTAAGTCACAATATTTACGTCACCAAGGTCGACTCGCCGGTAAAACATTTCCTGATAGCCTACTTCGTACACTATAGATCGGACGATTACCACAAAATGTCCAAGCAATTTTGGCCGCAAATAAAACGGCATCCTTAAATGACGTAGCTGACCTTGCCGATGGTGCAATGGAGGCGTTGATGCCGAAAACGCCCATCGTCGCAGCTGCAGCGGCACCAGCTGCTTTGCAAGAATCCCCGCATCTACCACAGATGATTGAAGCACTAACAACGCAGGTGGCCGTTATGATTAACTTGTACGGAAACGCCACAATGTCGCTTGATCTCTGACTCCTTCGGGAGTTCACCTGGAGGTTCATCGCTGCCGACGTCTCCCAGCCAATCATAGGAGTAAACTTGCTCTCCCATCTCGATTTACTTGCCGACGTGAAGAACGGACAACTGTTGGACCAGCTCACTCACCTAGCTGCTCGCGGACAAGTAGCGAAACACCAAATCCAGTCAGTAAGGACAGTGTCTGGCTCAACAGTGTACAATGACCTCCTCCTAAAATTCCCTGACATCACCCGGCCCGACGGAACAATAAAGTCCCAAAAGCACGCGACGAACCATTACATAAACACGACCCCCGGTCCCTCGGTAGCATGTAAACCAAGGAGATTAACTCCGCACATCCTGAAGGCAGCCAAAAAGGATTTCGATTCTATGCTACGTTTAGGCATAGCTCGTCCATCCAAGAGCTGCTGGGCTACACCACCATACATGGTACCAAAGAAGCGCGAAGAATGAAGACCATGCGGAGACTATCGCGGTCTCAGCGCGAGGACCTGTCCTGATAGGTATCCTGTGCGAGATAATCAAGATTTCGCACAATCTCTACAAGGTAGTAGCATCTTTTCTACTATTGACCTGATGCGAGCATTCAACCAAATTCCTGTCGCGGAAGAAGATATCCCAAAAACAGCCATCACCACATCATTCGGGTTATTCGAGTTCCCGTTCATGACGTTTGGATTGCGTAATGCAGCGCAGACGTTCCAGCGATTCATCGACGAGGTGCTCCGAGGACTGGACTTCTGTTACGCATATATCGAAGACGTCCTCGTAGCGTCATCAACCGCCGAGAAGCATCTAGAATACCTAGAGATCCTATTCAAGCGTCTACAAGATTTTGGCGTAGTTGTCAACCCATGCAAATGCAAATTCGGACAACCTGTCGTCAAGTTTTTGGCTATTCTGTTTCCGAGTCCGGCACACAACCTTTGCCGGAGAAAGTGGAAGCCATACGAACCTATCCACGACCACCGACTATAAAACAGCTTCGTCAGTACCTAGTTATGTTGAATTTACTAGGTTTGTACCTACTAGGTAGGTTGAAAAAAGGTAACTGTTTTGTAGGTCATACGAAACCAAATCCCAAAACTTATTAAAAATAGTTTCCTATGTGTTGTTTAATAAGTATCTGCATTTTTGAATGCACCTACAGGGCGATCCCAACTCACTTGTGCGGATTTTGTTTTGTTTTGGTAGTTAAATACTATTGACACAAATTGCGTCTTTTTTGCTTTTCACTCACTGATAACTAGCTTTCTTTTTTTGCCTCCAACGAGATTTAAGAGGTTTATTACGGGATAGCTCACGAATTCTTCGCAGTTTCGATGCTTGCATATCTTCATTATCTGATTCAATTGACGATGTTTTTCTCTGACAATGAATCGCAATAATATGACAAGCCGCACAAAAATATAGATTCATTATTTTCGCAAAAACATGAAATGCCACGAAAATTAAAAAATGCGTACCTTCTTGTTTTCCCTACATTGGTCATCATTACTTAACATAATCTTTGTCTGCCATACTGTTATCACATGATTCAACAAATAGTTTGTCACTACTTGTACTTTCATCACTATTGTTTGTTTTATCACCCGTTGTCATAAAGCCGATAGACATTTTGATGTGATCGACAATTTTCAGACTATTTTGCATTGAATGCAATAGGTAGCTTTTGCGATTAGTGGCTCTATCTGCAGGCTGTCCACCAAACATGTTGCTAGGTGGCTTGTTATAACATATTTAACATATTACAAAATATAAATACTGCTTAAAAATGCTGTAATTAAGTGTAAAAAAATATTTGAAAAATTTGAGCTGTTTAAACGCCGCCATTTTCGCGCGGTCCTTTGATGACATGAATTACTACTGACAGTTCAGTCCATTGTTTACTTCAGGTGTTCTCATTTTTAACTTCACATTTATTGACGTTTGTTTGCTAATCAAAAGACTGTAATGACACACAAATGAAAACAATACGAACTTGTTGCCAAAACTACAAGTCAATATTAAGATAAGGTTCCGTCACTTTCGTTCACTTCACTTCACTTTCGTGTGGTGTTTACAAATTTGAGTTTCTCTCGCTAATTTTGCTTTTAATTAGTAATTTTAAGTATTTAAACTAATGGTTGAGTTCAAATGTCCGGTCAATAAAGATTCGGAAAAAAAAAATTTGAACCATATTTAAATTTTATGCATATTCCCCATTAAGGCAAGTAGCTTTATACTAGCAGATGACTGCTAATGACGATAAGTAAGTCAGATTGTGTACATTGCAGTTGAACACAAACCGCCGCATATAATTGGTTGTTTAATGAACTAACTAGTCATATCGTGTAGGTCTATAAAGCTGGTACCCAAACCTCTTTATAATTTAAATTTGATAAAACCAGAATTATGTATTCTTTATGTGCTAATTATGTGCCGCAATCGCGAATTTTGCGCTCGAAACCTTCTATGAAAGAATCAAATTTTACTGGTGGGGGTGCTAACTTAACAGTGAAGCTAGCACCTACCCATTTAAAAAATTAGGATACCGATACCAAATAAGCACTACAATTATGTGCTTTTCAAGTACCCTGGAGCGAATTTGATAACTCAACCCCTTGTGCGGAAATTTCACGCCAAACTGAATGAGCCAGACAAGGCAAAACGTATAATAATCGAGCAAACAAGTTTTAACTAACGCGATATTGTTGCAATTATTATGTGTTCCCCAGATATGATATTTCCGATTTTTGTGCTGGCACCGTTGTGCGAGGAATTCACCCCGAGCTGTATTAGCCTTAAGAGATGAAATCTTATTAGAGAACAGAAATTTTAAATGACGCAAAATTCTTTCATTAATTATGAGCTCTCCAGATATGCTATTTCAGATTTTTGTGCTCAAACCCTTGTGTGAAAAACTCACCCCGAACGGAATGAGCAATAAGAAGTGAAATCTATAATAATCGAGCACATAAGTTTTACCCAACGCGATATTCTTGCATTAATTATGTGTTCTTCAGATCTGATATTCCCACCATTGTACGAGAAATTCACCCCGAAATATGTGAGCCATAAGAGGTGAAATCTTTAATAATCGAGCACCGAAATTTTAAATGATATTAAATTGTTACAATTAATATGGGATCTTCAGATATGAAATGCGCTATTTTTGTCCTCGCACCCTTTCAGTGTGCACTGAACTGTTTTAGCCTTAAGAGATGAAATCTTTAAGAAACGAGAACAGAAATTTTAACTGACGTTATGATATTATAGTATAGTTTGTATAGTATAGTATGATATTCGCGATTTTTGTGCTCAAACCCTTGCGCGAAATACTCACCCCGAACGAAATGAGCCATATGAGGTGAAATCTATAATAATCGAGCATACACATTTTAACCAACGCGATATTGTTGCAATAATTATCTGTTGTGCTCACACAATTGTACGAAAAATTCACCCCGAACTGCATGAGCCCTAAGAATGAGTCGATACTGATTTTACACTTGCAGATTTTCCCCAAAGTCTGAAACTTAATTTTACGCCGAAACCATAAGTTCAATAAAGACCTCTTAAAAATTCAAATTTGATAAGATTTATGTGCTTATGTGCGTATATGTAAGAACAGAATTATGTGCTCTTTATGTGCCGCAATCACAATTTTTGTTCAAATTTGTGTGCTGGATTATTAAAAAATTCACAACATATAGCTCAAACCGTTCGGGGTAAATTTTTCGAACGAGGTTGCGAGACCAAAAATTGTGAATAGCATATCTAGGAGAACACATAATTATTGCAATAATTGCGCGTTTGTTAAACTTTGTTTGCTCGATTTTTATAGATTTCACCTCTTATGGCTCATGCAGATCGGGTTGAATTTTTCGTACAAGGGCGCGAGCACAATAATTCTAAATAGCATATATAGAGAGCACATAACTATTTTAAAAACTATGCGGTATTTAAAATTTCTGTTCTCGATTATTAAATATATAGCCTACTAAGGCTATCGCACAGTTTGGGGTGATTTTTTCGTAGAAAGGTGCGAGCACAAACATTGTACACAGCATAAACAGAGAGTTCATAATTATTGCAACAATTTTTGTCATTTAAAATTTATGTTCTTGATTATTAAAGATTTCACTTCCTATGTCTCATATATTTCGGGGTGAATTTCTCATACAAGAGTGTGTGCCAGTACTCTAAATTGCAAATATCATATCTGGACAACACATAATTATTGCAACAATATCGCGTTGTTTAAAACTTGTGTGCTCGACTATTAAAGATTTCACCTCTTATGGCTCATTCCGTTCGGGGTGAGTTTTTCGCACCAGAGTTTGCGCACAAAAATCGAAAATAGCATGTCTGGACAGAAAATAATTATTGCAACAACTTTAAGACATTAAAAATTTCTGTTTTCGTTTAATAAAAATTTCAATTATTAAGGCTAATACAGTTCGGGGTAAATTTTTCGCACAAATCGGGAATATCATATCTGGAGAGAACATAATTATTGCAACAATATCGCGTTGGTTAAAACTTGTTTCCTCGATTATTATAGATTTCGCCTCTTATGGCTCATTCCGTTAGGGGTGAGTTTTTCGCACAAGGGGTTGAGGTAGCGACTTCGCTCCAGGGTACTTGAAAGCACATAAATAGCACATAATTGTAGTACTTATCTTATATCGGTGTCCCAATTTTTCAGATGGGTGGGTGCTAGCTTGACTGTTAAGTGTGCACTCCCACTAGTAAAATTTTATTTTTTCATTGAAGGCTTCGAGCACAAAAATCGGGATTGCGGCACATAATTAGCCCATAAGGAGCACATAATTCTGATGTTGTCAAATTTTAATTTTGAAGAGGTGGGGGTGCCAGGCTTATAGACCTATATCGTGTAGTTGAAAAAGAATACACTAACTGCCGTCAGAACATGCGAAAACTCGGTTTTACAATATCTGACGACGACAAATACATATAAATCTACATATAATCGGCATGTGAACATTTTCCGATTTTTTTCTGCTACCATCAGAATTTAAATATATTTAATTAGGTATATTAAAAGCACTTAAGTATATGAATAACAGACTTGTAAATAGATATTGAATGTAGATATAACATCTGAACATCTCTGATCTGAATCTGAACATCACAGTTGATCATCTTAGAAAAGAAGAATAACATAGAACTCACAGCATAACTCAGTATAAGTTTACATATCACTACATATCAGTCATTTTGCAATTCTGTTATTACCTTTGAGCAGGATTGCACAACTCAAAAGGACAAAAGGAACATTAAAATATTTTCAAATAATAAATTTTTCAATCTTTGAGCTACCCCTCTGAATTATTATTCTGATGTACTATATAGACTATATATGGTACCTATTACAGGCTCATGTTTAGATATTCAAAAGTTGTTTTGAAATGATCAAGCCATTTTAGCTAAAATGAAAAAATCAAGCCATTTTAGCGTGCTGATATGACGATTGAGAGTTGGCAGCGGAGGCATGCAGACCGTGGGCCACATGTTGTGCGTGTTTGAGCGTATCAATTCAATAAAATATCCATTCATTTAAAGAATATAATTTCAACGGTGACTTATATATACGTATATTCAATAATAATTTGTAGTGTCTTAATTTCGTGAGTATTTTGAATGTGGATTTTATTGATCCGCAATTTGAAAAAAAATCACTAACGTTATGTGGATTGATTTAAATTACATATTAAATATTCCCAGTGCGACATTGACATGCAAATTGCGAATACAATTTGTTATCGGTAATTACCGATATGATATTGATACATCCTAATTTGAGCTATATAAGTGTTTGTTTAGATTCACTTTAGGAATAAGTTCACAATTTTAAATCCCTGCAAAATGATATAGGGTATAGGCACATTGCCCCAGCTTTTATTGCCTAGCTGCGCTTTAATTTCTCTCTTGTTATTACATATCTACCAATGTATGGAGTTCTAAATATTAGTATTTATTTATAAACTCATTTAATGCATAGCAATTAGGGTCGAAAATATACTAGAAACTGTATGACAAGCGAGAATCGTTGCAGATAATGAAATAAATACCTCTTGCTTGCACAAGCGATAAAACAAGAACAGGTCTGAAAAAACGTTTTCAAAAAATAAACCTCTTTGAATTGAATTAAATATTACAAGGGATATTTATATAAAAATAGTCACTTTTTGTTTAAATTAGAAGGATAGCTAGTTCGGAAGATTACATTACAAGTGAAGAAAGTCAAATATAGGTGAAGCGAAGGGCACGAAAACCGAGACCCATGCGACGCAAAAACAATTCTTTCTGAAATCAGTGCAACGAACATAAAGCTGACATTTCAGGTTATATTTAACAGACTTCCCTATAAAAGCAGTCGTTTATTAGATCTATTCATCAGATATGATCTGGAATGGGTAATGTGATTAGAAGAGGAGTTTCCACATAAATAGAATAAAGAAGATGGTCTCGGCTGCTGCTTTTTATCTACTGAAGTTTGCTACATGGTCAAGAACTAACCTATTCCGATACTTGCGATCCACCATTGCTCCTATAGAACAATGGCAGAATCAAAACAGATGTTCGGGAGGGAGTTAACGCCATGTGGCTAAGATAGAGAAAAGTCAGCGAAAGTTTACTTGACTTAAGACTTACGTCCAAGTACGAATTAATCGTTTTATAGGAGAGCTGCACAGACTGTAATTCTGTACACAGTAGGTATATTGCTACTTGCAATACACTGCAATACTTCAAAAATTGTGCACCAAATATTCACCAATGTTAAATCCAATATGGAATCTAATACGTGCGCAGCCAATGTTATGATTGGGGAATGTGCTCTAGGATTGTGATGAAAAGTTCCAGTGCTACAAAGGTTATAGATGGAACGAGAGAGATTCTAACGCACTAATTAAGCTAATTAACCTTAATATTCTGCTTGCTCATTGTTTAAGTGTTGCAAACGGAGTCAAATGTTTATTGATACGTTTATAACTAGGGACAATGACTTTACTAAGCCATAACTAGGATTACCGATGATATTATTGTTATTCGAAAACAAAAATAGCCCAATCGATAACTGTTTGTGATTCTTGTGATGAAAATAAAAGAACTTGTCGTCGTTTTATCCCTAAGTTTATTGTAAAACTAATGTTGCGCCTCTTAACTCACTAGAGGCTCTGTGCAGAATGCTGCCTTTTAACTCTTGTCACTCTTAGTCCAGTCTTGCGGTTGGTAGCAATGTCAAAACATGTATATTTGGTAACAACAACATAAAAAAAATTGGCAAATTTGGCAAAAAGAAAATAAGTTGACAAACGAAAGAGAGGGGTTGAGAACGTTATGAACATAAGAACGGTTTGAACAATAACAATTGTTGAATTACATAAGATGAATAAACCTTTATACTTAAAACCTCATATAATAATAATTTTTTAACGACAGTGGGTACCTTCAACAAAAAATTTATAAATAACAAGCCCTACTTATAAATATAAATGACAACACTTATCCTACAAATGAACACAGAGATCATGAACAGGTTAGTCTAAGGGCTCTAGATCTCAAACACTGTTACAAGTTGCCATGGCCGAATTAAATAGTGATAATAAAGCAAAAAATAGGTGTAGTTATGGATATAAAATAAGGGAGCATCCTTTGTGCGATAATAAGGAACAAATAAATTTAACTCAAGACCAGGCCACTCTTTACAAGGCCAGGAGCATCACACATATTGTTTGGAATTTTGTAAACGAAACATACAGTTAATAGTATATTAAGGAACAAGTTCAATAATCGCGATTTTTCCGCATGAGTACATGTTTGTGCGGAGAAACAAGTGCAACATGTGCGAAAACCCCTAATTAACAAGTTTTTTTCTATTATTTTTTCTGTTTTGCGCGATTTAATGCCATTTCTAAATAACAAAATCACCGATACCTTTTGAGAAAATTGTATCATACTGGGCTAGACATTAACGAACCCATATGAGTGCTTAAATAACTTCATTATAGACGCAAAATTGAATAATGTTTTCTACAAATCCACTAAAGCTAAGATAACTTTTGCACAAACTAGTGGAGTTTCTAACATTAATTGGTAGCTTATATTGATCGACCTTACAAATATGAATAATTATTAAAGATACTATTAGAGATGAATTACTATTAGAGATAATATGATTATTAGAAATACATCAAAGCTTCGGTACTCGGCTAATGCGCCATATTGTTTTTATACGACTTCGTACAAAGAAGTAGTTATATTTGGTATTCGAGTTCAAATTTCGCTTAAATTTCGGAACATAATAATACCTACTATAATGAATTCACCACGTAAATAGATAGGCTGTCAAATTGTACTTTTCCAAAGAATATGAAAAAAGTTTTATAAATATTATATTATTTGTACATGTTAAATTTGAGGTTTACTTTACTTTACTTTATTCCTCGGCGCTAAAGCCCATGAAGGGCTTTGGCCTCTCTGACGATCGTAGCCCAATCCTGGCGATCTTCAGCTCGTTTCCTCCATCTTCTGACTCCCATCTTTCGTAAGTCATCCTCTACATCATCCAGCCATCGTTTCCATGGTCTCCCTTTGCACCTTCTGCCACCTGGGTTTTCTCTGGGTACCTTCTTGACATACCTGCCATCTGGCATTCGCTCTACATGGCCCAACCATCTTAGTCTATTACTCTTTATTTCCAACTATGTCCGCATGACCGTATAGTTCCTCCAATTCCCTATTTTGCCGTATTCTCCATTGCCCTGCGTCATTCACTGCCTCAAAAATCTTTCTTAATATTTTCCTTTCCCATCTTCTCAGACATTCCTCTTCTGCCACCCTCATTGTCCATGTTTCTGAGCCATACATTACCACCGGCCTTATAACCGTTCGATAGACAGTTATCTTCGATTTTCTGCTCAGGCTACGTGACTTGAGAATCTTAATCAGGGCCCAGTATGCTCTGTTTCTTGCTGCAATCCTTGCTTTTATTTCTTCACTTATGCTGTTATCATTAGTTACCAACACTCCCAAGTACTTAAACTTCTCACAACTCTCATAGTTGACTCCATTCAACTTTATGAGTTTGTCTTTCACCGCTGTGTTTCTCCTGGAAGAGAAGATATACTGTGTTTTGGCGCCGTTCACTCGAAGCCCCAATTCTTCTGCCTCCTTTTCTAACCTACACAACCCATCTTCCAGCTCTTTAAATCTTCGAGACAGCATACACACATCATCCGCATACGCCAAATTCTGGTTCATGAGGTTAAACAGAGTACCACCTGGGTTGTTGGTCTTTACTTTTCTCATCACTCTCTCCAGTACTATGTTCAAAAGTAGTGTGGATAATACATCGCCCTGTCTTAACCCTTGGTTGACTTCAAATTCCTTCGTAAGTTTTCCTTCTGCTTTAACTCTGCATTTTGTTCTGTTGAGGGTCATTTGTATCAGACGTATTACCTTATATGGACACTCCATATCCATCATAGTCTGATACAGCTGTTTTCTTTTCAAGCTATCATAAGCCTGTCTGAAGTCCACAAAGAGCTGATGTATATCCACATTATACTCGTAGAATTTCCCCATTATTTGCCTTATCGTGAAGATATTGTCGGTGGTCGTTGATCTACCCTGTCGAAAACCACACTGACAATCTCCTAGAATCTCTTCTGCAAAAGGAGTGAGTCTCATAGCAAAGACTTTGTACACAACACTGAGTAAAGCTATGCCACGGTAGTTTTCACATTTTGCTTTGTCCTTCTTCTTATGAATCGGGCAAATAATGGGCAAGTTCCACTCCTCCGGCATCACTTCTTTTTCCCATACTTCGACGATTAGCTGATAGACAAGACGTGTCAAATTTTCACCCCCACCCTTAATCATCTCTGCTGAAATGTTATCGCTTCCTGGGCCTTATTATTCTTCATTAATTTGTGGTTTAAGCTAATATTTTTAAGCCGAATGGATTATGCCAATAGTAGATTATGATACAAGTGTGTGGAAAAGTCTTTTACACACGAGTGTAATACATTACGTTATCTAAGCAGCAGGCAAAAATAAAAGAAATACAATTTATTAGTTAGTTTTATTTATATTAATTTGAAAAATTTCACAATTTGTTAAATTTCTAATAATAATTTTAGGGATATTTTCACTTTAATTAAGTAGTTGATGTGTTTCTCGGCACTAAATTCCAAATATTTTTTTTATGTTTGCTTTTTATATTGCTATGAATTTTCAATGTAACTTTTGATGTACGCAACAGTTGAAGATTTCCATCCTCCATGTCGTTTAACTGCAAAAATATCTGCACCCGAGTCTACCAATAATGAAGCAGATGACCGTGTGAAACTTTGTCCAGTATATATTTCAGGATGTGGTAACTTAAGAAATCTAGATATTAAAGAAGGTATTTTGTCGAATTGGTTAATAACTACTGAATGTTTTTTTTACATTTATTATTTTTATAAAAAACGAAAAATCGTATTTGTTTTGAAAATTAATACTAATTATATTCAATTTAATATTATTCTTGTTGTTTACAACACTAAAAGTTGTCGGCATATTATTTTTACATTTCTGGATTGTTACTATTAAAGCAGTTCCTGCATCTTGAATATTATCTGTTGTAATCTCCGACAATTCCTGGCGACGGTAAGCTCCCAAAATTCCAAATTTAATTAATTAGCTTATTTTATTTTCTTATCTTCATCATTTTAAATTGCTTATCTGGAGTTTAATAAATTTTTCAATTTTCCTGGTAGAAATGAAACCGGGAACCTGGTCGGGCGTTGTAAAATTATGTCCCAATAGAATCGGGCTCCTTCAAAATGCCTCTTCCGGGTGCCCGATACTAAGTGTAATGCGGATTGAGGAAGGCTCCCTTATAGTGGACATTCCATCGGGCGGATCGAAACCATGCCCTACTATACACATGATCGGGCTTACCGCTAAGTGGCCTTTTCAATAGAGCATTACATTCTTGTCGGGTACCCTTCAGGGGCTTTACGAATGTACCTGAAGAAGAAACTATTGAGGCAGAATCATATCACGCCCTATCAGGTTCCTAGGTTCACTATCATGTTTATGTTTTTTAATTATAACATAATTTCTTGTCATGTACAAAAGTCAAAATTCATAATTTAGAACGAATTAGTTGACGTTTGTTGTTTTAGAAAAAATAAAACAAAATATTGTAATTAAAATATACTGATTATATCTGGAAATTGATGGGTGTAGTTAATTATTTTATTCGACTTTCGTTGATGATTAAAAATTGTTTTATAGTTTAACAAATCCAAAAATAGGTAATTTTATCATACAAAAAAAAACAAGTCGGATAAATTCAATTTTATTTTTTATTCGTGTAAAAACATTTTTATTATAAATACATTGAAATAATCAAAGGTTTATTTTGCTTTTAGTTTAGTTTTTAGATGAAATTTTATTTATACTTTTACGTTGTCCATCCCAGACTTTTCGTCTCATCCCTTTACGTTGTCCATCCCCTTTACATTATTTAAACCATTCCAGATAACTTTAAGGGCTTTTATATTTTCGGGAATTTGAGTATTATTCTTTAAAACATCCGAGATTCTTAACGAATATAATTGTTGTAACCAGCATATCATGAATGAATAGCTGTGATAAAAACCTCTGAAGAACCTGCTTCTTTAAATTTTTTCAAATCTATCAACTTTTTTGTCTGATTCAATATTTGAATCTGACGTGAATGCATTTTCACGTTTGCATTCCTTTACATCCAAACTTTTAATTTTCTCCATATGCCTCTTTAAATAAGTCTATACAAAAAAACAATTGTTTTAAGTAATTTTGAAAAAATTAACTATTGTAATTTTCAACTCACTAGCTTCACTCCTTACGTAGCAAATATATTTCAGTCATCTTTCAGGGGCATCACCATAAAACCGCAATAATTCTCAAATTAAGCGCCTATCTTCGTCTTCGTACGGCCCAGCCATAAATTTGGTCATAAATCTATTTTTTTTTCGATCAAACTGCAACCATTTGTCTAGAACAATTTTAACCGGTATTTTCTGTTTTGGGGCCTTTTTTTAATTCAACAAGAATATATGGTCCCCGTTTCGTATAATGTGTAGCCAATACAACCTACAAGAATAGGAGCAATATTTAAGTAATTTTACTGCGTCTTTCAAATAGAAAGCATATATAGAAGAATAAATTTTATAATTACATACCACATTATCTGATGCACTTATCATATTTTTAGCTTCCATAGCCTAATAATTTTACAATTTTTACACCACAAAATTTTAATATTATAGTTCTTTATTCAAAAGTATTATACACAACTGCTTGCTTAAGCTACATTCTTAAAACTGCGATTAACGATTTAAGCCGACTGAAAATTTATCGTGCAGTTGCTTTCTCGCTTTCATCGAGTGCACGGATGTAAAATGTAAACATATCGTAGCCTAATAAAACTCTTTATGATTTGTAAAATGTGAGTTCAGGAAAACGAATCACTAGCAATGATTAAAATTGTTAATTATTCATGCAGCAATGGGATCACTAAATGTTTAATTACGCCATTAGGCTCATAATTCAAGGATAATTTTATAACTTCACAATTAATTTCACGTATCGAAACAGTTGAAAATGGAGGCGACTTATCTTTTACAATTCCCAATATTTCTAAGCTTGATGAATGGATAGGTTTTAAAAACATGGATTTTTTTTTTCAAGATCTTATCTTTACATTTTACCACTATAAATAGTTCGTCCTTTCAAAAATATTCGGGTGATTTGAATCATTTTTTTATTATGTAAGGGTGCAGCATTGTTTGGTGGTTTTGTTATAAATATTGTCCTCTTATATTGCAATTTTAAAATATCTATTTTATTTTTCTTTAATATTTTTATTGATGCTACCGGAAGATTTTTTTTTTGAGGTCGACGACTGTACATAAAATCGTCAACAAAATTGTTGCAATCGGCGATGTGCAGAGCGTATGGCAAATGCATTTATTTCACTTCAGCTAAAACCTAAAAAATAACATCATCCGGCACAAATTTTAAATGATGCATATTTAACACAACAGATTTATTTCCATAGAAGTCTGGTAGTTTTAACACATATTCATTAAAATAACACTTTGATTGTTGTGTACACTGGAGTGCAGCTAATTTGGACCACAACAGTGTAGATCCTATTCAAAAAAGTAAGAAATGACGATATCTTTATATAACTAAGATCCTTAAATTTATCTACAGTAAGGCTCTACGTAAGATCTTACATATATTATATCGGGCAAACAAATTTAAACCCTAACTGTTAACCCTCCTTTCTCGGGCCCATGCATACAGGGTTCCTTATATTTAACCACGGTTTGGCCCCTGATCTGGCATTTTGAATCGGTCATATTAATTTAAGCCCGAACAGTTTCCTGTTCGGGCCCATGAAAACAGGGTTGATCCACGATAACAGGGTTGACTCATGATAACAGGGCTTATCGAAATTGGATAATGTATTTTACCCTGGTCAGTTACCATATCAGGCTCCTGACAATCGGGAAACTTGAATTTTCCCCGATCGGGTCAATAACAAGGTTCATGCAATCGGGCCTTTACATCGGTCCCCTGCCGGGTGCAGTTTAGTGCTCGGGCAAAACTGACGCTTGTTCTACCACGTTTCTTCTAAAGTAAATATTTTTGATATTTGGGTTTATAAGTTTCTGATATACTTTTTAAGAAGGTAATCAGTTTTATGAAATTACTAATGTCGATGTTTTTATTAATATTAAAAGTTGCCTTTAAACAATTATGTTATTACAATGCTTTGAACTACTGAATTTTTCAGAAAAGTAAGAAAAATAAGCGATTAAGTTATTTTCTGTACAGCATATTTTTTCTACTACTCCAATTTGAGAAATCATTTTATGCATTCAAATATAATGTTTTTAATTTCATCGCTAACAAGTGTTTCACTATATTATTTGCAGCTTAGGCAATTTCTGGGGGATTCTGGATTCTGGAGAATGGAAAAATTGATGAGGGTGAAACGATTGAAAGTGTAGATGGAGAGGTGAAGATTCGTTATTCATAATCCAAATTAATTAAAACAGCTGTAAAAATACAATTTAATTTATAAAAAAATAATTGTTTCTTATCGGTAATTTAAAAAAATTATAATTTTGACAAAATAAGTCTGACACATTAAGGTTACAAGATTCGGCGCCGCTGTGTCAAAATTGTTAACTAGCAAAAATGCACAGTGAAGGGAGCACTATTTGGTCGTTGCACAGTGGGGCCAAATGCATGATTTCTTGGCAAAAATTATTTGAGCTAAATTTAGACTATAAAATGATAAGTACACACTTCTTAATAATAATACAAAATTTAATATGTATTTGTTTCTGAATTATGTACATGTATATGTCAAGAACTAACATATTAACATTTATGAAGAATCATCAGAGCCTGTATCAATGATATATTAATAGTCTGTACCATTTTTTTGTGGAAAACTGGTTAGTGATATTAATGTTGTGTTTTGACACACATAACTCTATAAAACGTTACAAAACTCATTGGTTTTTATGTTTTAGACTACCTATTTCGGTTCTGCACTGTCAGCAGCTAGACCAAATCAGTGAAAAACAAGTCTGCCGCCCATGCAGATATCTTGACTACTTCACATTGTTCTGGTATATAAAAATTTAAAGATAACGTTGAAAGTATAATTAAGCTATGTGAGAAAACAAAACATTGATCTTACTAACCATTTTTCCACAAAAAGCGTGAAAACTTGGTATTCTTTTGCGCTCTAAACCAGCATTATCTCCAATTGGCGCAAACATGCGCAGCTTATTTTTTCGAATTAACCAAGAACAACTAATCCAAAAACAAAAATATATATAACTGCAGATATGATATGCACTGATATCAACCAAATTCGTACAAATAAACGTTACACAATTAAATTGTAATTTTCGTTTACGCGAATTTGTTAATTAATGTTATAACATATTACTAAACATCCCCAAAACAATTTCACTAATTTTTGTGAATGTTTAATGTTTGTGAAAACAGAGCATTAATATCACTAACCAGTTTTCCACAAAAAAAATTATACAGACTATTATTATATCATTGAAACAGACTTTGATGATTCTTCATAAACGTTAACATGTTAGTTCTTAACATATACATGTATATAATTCATAAACAAATACTTATTAAACTTTGTATTATTATTAAGTGTTGTACTTTTATCATTTTATAGTCAAAATTTAGCTCAAATAATTTTTGCCAAGAAATCAAGCATTCGGCCCCACTGTGCGTTGTCGAAATAATCCAGGTTAAACTAGATTTAATCTATATTAGATTATGGTTAGGTTAAGTCATATTAGAGTCAGATAAATCCACACGGAGAGGCCGAGACTTCTTGTTTCAAAATAAGAAAGATTAATTCAATTTTAATATGCGTCAGAAAATTTATTTTCACTACGTCTGTGTAGCACGTGAGTTGTTGCCATAGTAACAACAAACAGAAATCTTTTAATAATGAAACTCCATTTGATTTACATTGAACTTTTACGCACGATTTTGATACTTTTACACATTTTTAATAATGTGATCCATCACATACAATAATTTACTAAATAATGTGTTCATTTTGGTGTAAAAGTAGATAAATGTATTGTAATAAAGGCCTGATTCAGAAGCGGATGACAGTGATAAAAATAAGTTGCCTGTATCAAAAATGAAGAAAATGTATAAAAGTACTCATCAAAATAATCAATTCGACGACAATTTTGACGACATCCATTTTACTACTTCATCGTATTCATGTTAAAATGAAAATAATGCGCGGAAAAACAATAATTATGAGATGTGTGTATAACAATAATATTGAGTTTATATTTTGATAAGCAATTTTTAAAAATAGCTAATGAACTATTATGGCTGAATGAATGGGAGTCCACGTTTCCAATTCCAAGTAAAATTATTATCAAGAATAGAGAAATAGCTCTTACACCATAATTTGGCAAAACAAAATTTCAATTTTAATACCAATTTCAAAGTCCAAAGTCCAAAAATTTATGTTATTTTATGGCATTCAAGTAATTGTATTTTGTTGTAATTTCCTCTAGTAAAAATAAAAATATTCTTTTGAGCTAATTTCCAGAATTTTAAATCCCAATTAAAGTTTTATCCAAAACATTCTGTATGCTAAGGTCGCTTATTCGGCGTATCGGAGGAACCGTAAACCGAATGGTATTCAATATTCGCTTAATCGACCAAAGTGATAAGGTACGATATCTATGCAGTAAATAGCATAACAAGGTCTTTATTTGTTCATATCTGTAAAATAGTTGTGAATGACAACTATATATGACAATATAAAAATAAAAACAGTGAAGGACTGTCTGATTGCTGTCGTACTTTCGATGAAAGGCCGTAGATGCGACTGCAATGATTGTGAGTTAGCCAAAGTGTTATAGCCAAATTAGTGTTTTTTCTCCTACACAATTCATTTTTAATTCGATTTTAAATAAAAAATCGTTGGATAGCATTACCAATAAAGTCTAATCTAATAATTTTTGGCGAAAAGGAAAATTCTGTTACTTGGTATTTTGCTGAAAATTCAGCAGTTACTTCTGTTTACCCTAACAATAGTACAGTATCTGAGTTTTTATTTAAGGCAGTAAATAATATTCTTTATATAACTTTATGTAAATATCAGCTACATACATTAAAACAAATACAAAACAAAAAAAAAGAAATTTTCTTAAAAAATAAGAACATATAACAAGCATATAACAAATATATTTCACCATATAATTCACACAAAATAGCGTCGATTAGGTACTAATCTACGAATTGAGAAATAATCTCTTAAACCTTCTGTCCTAACTTCTTTTATTGAAAGTCAAAAATTTCGTCTGTTTTCAGGCATAAGATAAGATAGGCATAGTTAAATTATATATTTTTAGTAGCAGTAGTATACAAAATTTGTTCCTAACAATTCTTGTTCCTAACTTGTTGTTCCTAACCACAAAGACAAAGTTGTGGAAAGTGGCGGTATTAACCACAAACGTCGCATATCCTACGGTTGGAATACAATGATGATATGTAATGACGCGAATACAAAGATGACATGTAATGAGATCGTTAAGAACTTCATTCCTTCAGGAATTACAAAAATAAAATAATGCGTGTTTTAGGTCAATTTAATCTCTTTTTGTAAATATTCCAAATATAATAATGAATCAATATATTGTAAAAATAATTTACGATTTAATGTGTCAGTGCACAAGATGTAGGTCTCACACAAAATAACTGAAGGATTAATATCTAAAAGACAAAGAGCACGATCTAATGATGTCTAACAATAGTACGGACAATCTTCAGTCACTTTTAGCACATGAGTTTAAGATACTCCATGTGAGCCGTTTCGCTGCGTCAAAGCAAGCGACTATGAAACGGTCAGACCTGCAGTCTTACAAAAAACTAAAAAGCGACTAAAAACTGGATGTTAACTTAATATATTTGTTTATTTCTTTAACAGAATAATATATTTGCCTGCAAAATTGTTGGCAAATAAGATAAAGAAAGTACACTTCTTCACAAAGAGAAGAAGAATGCGCAGTAAGTGCGTTTTGCACATTTTGCGTTGTGTGAAGCTTGCGCTTGTGATGTCACTCAGAATTGTTTGGCTTATTCTGTTATATAAAAGTCTTTCCAGCATCTTGTACGTTGCACTCAGTATGGCAATAGAACGATAACTACTTGGAATCTAGTTTTCCCGGTTCTAGGAGTGCAATAATTGTGTCGCTCATTGTAAAAGTGAATTATCTCCTTGAAACTGAATATTAAAATTAACGAGCTTTTTGCGAATTAAAGTGTAGAAAAAAATATATGGGCATTCATTCAATATTTTCCCATTTTTATTTTTTAAAACTAGTCAAAGATATAAAATAGAAGTAACTTAGAAAATCAAAATATAACTAATTTAATAAATGAACTTAAACTTTTTTTTTTGGAGTTACATCACTGTTATGTTATATACATTTGTATAGTGTTTTAATCATATGTAATTTCGACATCAGATGAACGCTCACCACTTTAAGTGTGCTTGAACGATTTGAATTATCTATGGGCAGATTTTTGTAGTAATTTAGGGGTAAATTGGCGGAATGTATGGTAGACAATCAAGAATATCTTTCTTCATTGCGTTAGTAACTAGTCGTTAGATGGATGATGTAGTGGTCTTGTCGAATATTGTACAAGTGGGCCGGTCGGGGTGTATCGGGATTTAGCGTAAGCCTCTCAAGCCTCTCTCAAGCCTCAGCCATTTAAATTTTTGCCAATTAGTATTCATTAACAATTCAGTAACAACAAAATAGGTTTTTTTTGCGTTTAGCTGTTTTCATAAAAGCGACCCATTGGTCTGGGCTATAAATTTTCCACGGCGGCGAGTAGCGCTCTCTATTATTTCAAATTCCCCATCATTTGGAAGATAAGAATGTACAGTTACCATGAACTTGTAATTTATGGTGTCAATACTAGTGTCATGGTCTTGTACAAGCTTCAAGAGGGAAAAAAATGTCTTAATATTCCGGTTTTGTCTAGTGCAAGAATCGGATTACATAATGACATATTTTTAAGTGCTTAAGAAGAAGTGCTGCTATGTGTTGAGAACCTCTTCCACCCGGAATCATTAAAATCCTCTAAATCTATCAAAATTAACCATTAAAACACTTATACACACACACACAAATATATATTAATTACACTATTAAAACTTCCGATGGTCTCATTAATTTCATCCTGTGTGAACTGGGTAAGAGACGGATTGTAGTTGACAGTTTTCCTCAAGTTTGTGTATTCGCGCTTTACGCGGCGAGACTTCCGTAACTGATGGTGCTCTAGATGTGTGGACGTTCAGCGATTTTGCTGGGCGAGATTATTTCCTTGGGTTTATTCGCGGCGGTGCTGTCACCAACTTTCCTTGAGAGGCTTTGCGGATGGAATGTTTAAAATACATTTCCTCCACGGTCTCCGCCATTTCTGCAATCTTTCACGATTCAAACTCTCGATTAGTTCGTCGGCTAACTCCGTGTCGCCAAATTCGATAAATTCCTTGTGCAGTCTATCGCTGTCCTCTATACAGCCTGAGATATATTCATTCCAAAAATCTCTTGATATGTGTTTTTTACCTACGGTAATCACCGCTCCAGTGAATCGACGATAGTTCTCGGAGATAGGCGAAATCCATCTGATATATTTGTCTAGTTCCTTATCAAAGGATGCCCAATCGGCTTTACCAAAGTTCAGTTCATAAATTATATATTTTTTTGTTGTAAGGGACATCGCTAGAATTTTATCGCAGTTTACTCGGAACTTCTAAATTAATATTTACTTTAAGAAAATCGTATTCTTTATATGAACATTGTAAACAAGCATCAATGTTTAATTTGGACGGAGCAGTTATCTGTCCAATAAATCACTTTAATGGAATTTCTTTCTTCAACTAAATCTCTACTATATGCAGATGCAATTATTTCTGTTTTTCTACCAGCCACTGCTTCTTGTCATAAAATTGATATGCTTTTTTAATGCTTCTACTCTTCAAGCCTTGCCATTGATGCAGATAGAATTCAACAATTCTTCTTGTAAAAAATGTGTCCCTGCTTGCAGGGATCCTTGGCAGCATTATAATTTTCTGTAGTCAACATACCTTATTACTTCGGTTCCGATCTTTTCCTTTGCCACATCTTTCTGGTATTCAACTCTTCCTAATTTGGGCTTTTCAAAGTGCTGCAGCACTTTCATAAAATATATATATATATATATATATATATATATATATATATATATATATATACATATACATATATATATATATATATATATATATATATATATATATATATATATATATATATATATATATATATATATATATATATATATATATATATATATATATATATATATATATATATTATATAATAATATATTACGATTATGATATATGACCCTTAGATTGCATTAGCAATACTGATGCACTGACTCACATATTTATTATTTCTAAAAGTTTTATCAAGGGTGACACTTAGGTTTTTCGCTTCAGAAACAAATGCGATGGGCTGATTATTTATTGAAAATTTAAAACTGGTCACTAATTCAATACACTTCCTTTAGGCCCAAAGAGAATGTATGCTGACTTAGACGGATTTAAAATTAGCCCATGAGAAAAGGACACTTCGTATAGTGTATTGAGGTCATAATTTAGTTTAAGTAATGCATCGCAGTAATCTTCGGCTGGAAAAGAAATGTACAGTTGAGAATCATCCGCGTACATATGATATTTGCAATACGATAACTTATTTATGATAGAGTCCGTATAGATAGTAAACAGTATAGGCCCTAAGATTGACCCCTGGGGGCACCAGACACTGACTCCTTGAAGTTTGATATACCAGACTCTAATTTTACCGCGTGGCACCGCCCTACTAAGTTACTACTTAAAAGATCTATGGCTGACTCACCCAAACCAATGAATGAGTATTGATTGAAAGAGTTGGTGATTGAGCGTGTCAAAGGCTTTGCTGTAGTCAAGAAGTACTAATGCTGTTATTAATCCCGCATCGGATTCTAGTAGGATGTCATCAGTGACTTTCAACAGCGCAGTGGTGCAATTGTAACCTTCTCTAAAACCTGATTGGAATTTAGGTAAGTTGTTAAAGTATGCCAAGTGCTGTTTTATTTGGTTGTTCATAATTATTTCTAAGAATGAATAGATGACTAAGTTGAGTGGGCTTTTGTTTTTACGGTAATGGCGTAACCAGTGTCTTCCACGCGCTGGGCAAGACCCCATCTAGTAAACAACTATTTATTATATTGGTAATGAAGGGCAGTATATAGGGGCAGCATAATCTAATGATTCAAACCATTATAGCCACTGAAGGTGGATTTGATGTTTTTCAAAATTTTATTGACATCCTCTATATCTACAAATTTGAAGGTGAAGCCAGAAGAGAAATTACATTTAAAGTTATTTTTGTAGTAGCCTATAATGTCACAATAGTTAACATTGGGATTGGGTATAGAACCAGTGAAATAAACATAAATAGAAATAAAGCCTTTGCTTTAGTTCTAAGTTTGATTGTAAGTTTAATATTACCCGTTATCCATAGGGGTGTCTGTTTATTTACTTTTATTGTTCTAAGCAGAGCTAGTTTGTTAAATATATCTAGAACACAGTTATTGAGCAGAGCTACTTTGTCTTCAATGTTATTTATGTAGTAAATTTCGGCTAATGGCGAAGAATTAAGAATTAGATAGATAATCGAAAGAAAAGTGATTAAAATTACGGTATGTAAGTAATCTGGATGATAATTTGTTTATGTCGTTTTGAACTTCGACATAGGTTAGATCATGATCCGAGAAATCTATATCTTTTACACCAATATCTTGTACTAAAATATTGCCGGTAATGATGATTAGATCTATTGTGGTAATTTAGGTAAACGTGACAGACTATAATTATTAGATTATATTTAGCTACATATACTGTCGTGATAAGGAAAAGAGCAGTAAGTAACAATTTTTTCAGAAATGAGATATTAAGGTTCCGTACCTAGCTAGTAACTGCCCTAACTCCATGTAGTATTTCGTGCACAATTTTAATCAACTTAAATAATATTGTTATATATATATATATATATATATATATATATATATATATATATATATATATATATATATATATATATATACAATAACTTGGTTATAGAATTCATTCCAAATAGCTCAACAACAAAGGGGGAATTACCAAGGAGAAGTAGATCTTTAATCTACACGTTACCGGATGAAAACGCACATTCTCAGACCATATGTAAAAAAATCTTTTTGAGAACTTTTGGCTATGAAAAAAATGACAAGTTTGTTGCAACTATGTTAACTAAATTGACACGAAATAGAATAACACCAAATAAAGACAGACGAGGATTAGTAACACCAGTAAACAAATATAACAAAATATAACATATTTATAACTTATTTCATCTTTTCATCCATGCATAAGTCACTTCCGAAGAGAAAATGCTCCTAACGTTATCACAATAAGAAATATGCAGGCCGAAAAAACCTTCAGATATATCCGAGAAATAAAGTTAGCTATTACACCTGTTGGAAAGTGGCGAGTGACATGAACATTAGATTCACAAAATTCGGAAATGAGGAAGGCGACAATAGTATGTTGCATGTTCAGCATATAAAGTCACCGCAGACGAAGATTTTGCTGAAAATGTGGAAGGTACTATTCAAAATCAAACAACTGACGTAAAAAACATTTCTGATACTACTACTAGTCTTCACCTAAATTTGTCATCTCTTGTACCTTCAACCACTAAATTTCAAGCTGATTGTATATTTTGTATGAAATATATATTATATATATATATATATATATATATATATATATATATATATATATATATATATATATATATATATATATATATATATATATATATATATATATATATATATATATATATATATATATATATATATATATATATGTATATATATAGTTCGCCGAAACGTCAAGAATCCGGTTCAACAACGCGGAATCCCCGAGAAAACAAATCAACACATGTTTCAATCCTCAAAAACCTCAAGTACATTAGATTCAACACACACACACACACACACACACATATATAGTAAATTTTATAAAAATTACTACGCTAACGGTAGAATTCGGGTAATACGATTAACAGAAACAACTCAAATTCTTCTTAAGTCGACGTTTCGATTTATTAATTAAATCTTTTTCAAGACCTACAAAGTTATTACAGAAAATTACAAAAGTGAAAGATGTTATTGATTACTTACAAAGAAGGTAATGAACAATTAATTAAGACGTGTAACATCATATAACTTGACCAACAATGTGGGTTACATAATCGTTGCTATAAAGCGAGCCATGTTGAAATTTAATTTCGGTGTTTGAAATTTAATATTTAGTTTACAAAATGTCGGACACCAACCCGATCGGCACAGCACGAGGAAACCAACAAAACCTTTTCGTTCTCTTGAAATCAATTAAAGTTGAAAAAAACAATTTTTTTTTTAAATTGAGCTGCGAAGGTGCGCATTGGGAACGATCGTGACGTCAGTGACATTAAAAGAACACAGGAGCCACAAGCACACAGGAAAAATAATATTTAACCAATGTTTCAAATTTTTTTCGAACTGTATGTCTTCAAATACAATTCGAAAAAATTTTGAATCCGCCACTATTCTTTTTCCTGTGTGCTTGTGACTCCTGTTTCCTTATATATATATATATATATATATATATATATATATATATATATATATAAAGAGTGGGGGTAATAACAATCGTTATTAGATAAGAGGTTATTAGATATATATATATATATATATATATATATATATATATATATATATATATATATATATATATATATATATATATATATATATATATATATATATATATAAACATAAAAGTGGCTTTGTCACAAATGTCGGGAAATGCGGATATTTTTTCAGACTTTTATTATTTAGCTCTCTGTGTTTAAATCACATGGGGAGAAATTTTCAATGGGATTTATCGCGCGTTCACATTATTTGTACAGCAGCAGCATAAAAATATCTATGTGCGGTATGCATCCGGGGAAAAATCGCGGGAACTAAACCGATTTGAAAAATAATATGGATAGTTGAAGCATAGGTGAAGTAGCCGTGCATTCGAGAAATATTGGTAGCAAATATCTAATAAAAATTGAATATTTACTCATTACAACATTTGATAATTTGCATCGATTTTGCTGGAAATTAATTTAGCTTTCAAATCAAAACAGTTTTGTCATATAATTGTTTGCACAAGGTAAATAAATCGCTGTTAGGTAATAATAATTACTAAAAACTGTTACTGTTAAAATAAAAACTGTTAGGTAATAATAATTCTATCCAATTTATACACTTTTAATAATACTCACTAATTACCAATAACTGAGATGTTTTCAAAAATTCTAGTAAAATATATAAATAATACTTTCAGAATCCCTTATATTGGAGTAGGTACAAATACTTGGTAAGTTTCTAATTTGGTCAATTTTCTGCAGATATAATTAATTTTCCTGCTAAATCATGAAATTAAAAAGTAATGGACTCAGCTCGTGAAAGAAGTCTCGATTGAAAGTAATTTTTTTCGGGAATGTCGGGAAAGTCAATGGTCTATCAAATATAAGTACAAATGAGGTAAGAATTTTCAGGTCGTATTTTTCCGTGCGCTAGCATTATTAAAAAAGTTAGTAATGGGTTACAAAGCTTATCACAAAATTCCTTAATTCTTCTATTAACATACAGAAGTAATTATGCAATTAATATATGAGCTTTTGTTATTACTAATAAAAATGAAAAGTTATTACTAATATGTTATTACAAATTTTTCTAGTCTATCAGCAAATTTCTATTAATATTGCAATAGTTTCTTCTTTCATTTTAAATAAAATAAAATGTAGCAATCACCAGGGCATTTGAATCTAACTGCCCGGTAATAACCGGGAAGGAGCATAAGGATGAAAAATGGTGGAACAAAAATTTCTCCACATTAAGAGCAAAGGTACAGGTACAAGGTTTCTCAACAAATTTAAACAGTAAGGAAATTGGCTAAAATACTTCGTGGTGCTTACCACATACAACAAAGAGATCAGAGGGGCAAAATGGAACAACTTTAGGACCTTCTGTGAAAACATAGATATATAGAGATAGATTGTAGATTTGATGATGACGACTTGTACTGCGTTCTTTATAGATCTATTGTACCCCACCCTCTTCCTCCGAGTGTTGGTATAGTTCCAATTTAGAGCGCCTCCTCTAGTCCTGATTCCTTTGGGAATTTCAGGATCTTGTTGGGATTCAAGGACTGCCACTCCTCTGCGTTCAAGCAATGGGCCCCAAGGTACATCAAAGAGACTGTCTTCAAAAGAGACAAAAAGCAATCATAGACTGCGGAGCACTACTTTGCAGTCTTTGAGCGGCTGTATGGGGGTTTCCTTTGCTGAACCACAGAATATGCATTTGTCGTCCTCCTCTAGGCCTAGAGCCTTGAGGTGTTTTCTAAGTTTGCAGTGTCCCGTCAGGACTCCTGTCAGAATTCTAAGCTTTTTCCTGTTTAGTTTCAAGCAAGCTTTTGTTCCTTTCCGGTTTAGAAATCCCAGAATTACTTTGGATTGTCTTAACCCTGGAAGTTCATTCCAGGTTTTCATCAATTGTTGGCCTATTTCTTCATCTAAACTTTTGTGGATGGAGTTCACACTCATACTGCAAAAGGGTTCCGGACCCATAAAAGGATTACTGCATCCCTTTTTTGCTCGGCTTCTTCGTTTCCGTCTATACTAGTTTATCCTGGTACCAAGTATAGCGTTACTTTATTAACTTGTTTAGCTTTCCCACACAGTCCCATACCAGTTTGCATCCGATGGTGTATGAGCTAACAGCCTTGACGTCTGCTTGGCTATACGACAGGATGGCAATTCGTTTTTTGCGATAATTCCTGTCATAAGGTTAAGATAATAAGGTTAAATTGTGCACATCTATTGATTGCCTGTACCTCTGCTTGGAAGATACTTGGGAATGTTCCCATGGATTCGAAGTATTTGGTAGGAGGTCTACAACACTCCTGCACCAGTACCTTCCTTTGCCTTCGAGCCATCTGTATACCACTTCTTAGCATTTTGCGCTATGTGGTGTGCTGAGAATTCGTTGTTGCAATCGGCTTTACTACTACACATTTCTGTATAGTTTTTCTCGAAATGGTATTTGCAGACCATTTCGTCTTTTTGTGCTTTCAGCCAGGGAATCTCGGCAGCGAAGCTGTTCCGGTCTCTGCTCCCGATTATTTTGCCTCTGTCTATTGCTTCCTACCTGAACCTTGCAATCGGCCATCTGGTGGCCTTCTCCACGACAAGATGCAACGGAGTCAGATCCAGCATCAGTTCCATTGCTGCTGTCGGGGACGAGCCCATCGCCCCCGTGATGCAGACACAAACCAGTTTTTAAATCTTCTCAAGCTGTTTCCTCATAGAGGCCAGCTTGGTTCTACTTCCCCACGCAACTTCCCCGTAAGTGATCGCAGGTTTTACTATCATGTTGTACAACCATCGAAGTATTTTGGTGTTACAACCCTTCGTTTTTCCCGCCAGATTTCTGCACACCATTAGAGCATGATTGGCTTTACCTACCGCTGCTTGAGCGTGTCTATTCCATAGGAGTGTTCCAGTGTTATAGCAAAATACCTTATCTCCTGTTTGTATTCTAATGTCCTCCCATCAGTTTGGGCTGTAGGCAGTTTAGTTTTATCTTTCTAGTAAATGGTATCACCGTGGTTTTGCTAGGCTTTATTCCTAGTCCCACTGTTTGACACCATATAATAGTTACTTGAGGCCTCTATGTGCGATTTCACAAAGCGTTCCCTCAAACTTCCCTCTGGCTATGATGACTTTGTCTTCGGCGTAACTTTCATTTGATATCTAGGTCGTTCAGCCTAGGCAGTAGTTTATCCACTACCAGGATCCACATCGGTTCTGATAGCACAGCTCCCCGTATGCACTCTCGAGTTGTGGAGATCTTAATGGTGTCTCTTCCCACCTGTGCCTCCGCCGTTCTGGTGCTCAGCATTTCTCTTATCCACTTTAAGATAGTGCTGTCGATATTCCTTCTTTCGAGGGCCGCTTTGACAGCCCCGTGCGAGGAGTTGTTAAAGGCTCCTTCTATATTCAAGAAGGCGCATATCGCTACTTCCTTTGTCTGTAGTATTCCTCCTATTTCATTTGGCAGCTGATACATGGCGATTTCTCTAGATTTCCCTGCTCTGTATGCCTGCTGACAGTTGTTTAGTGGTGCAGCTACCAGCACTGTTGTCCTAAAGTAATTATCAATTGCCTTCTCCACTGTCTTTAGAATAAAAGATTTTAGACTTATTAGTCTAAATGCTTTTGGTTGAGTGCTGTCCCTCTTCCAGAAGCTTGGTATGAATACCACTTTAGCCCTTCTTTATAGCTCCAGTATGTATCCCAGCGCTAAATTACCTCTCAATATTTTCAGAAGATACGGCATTAGTTCTCTCCCTCCTTTTTATAGGAAGGCGGAAGTAGTCCGTCCAAACCTGGGGACCCAAATTGCTTGATAGTACTGATAGACCATCTGATTCGGATTTCCTTGCAGATGGACGCGGCCCTCGTCCAGTCAGCCCGACTTGGTCTTCGTAGTTGCATCAAGCCCTCGGCAGTCTTGTATTTAGTACATCCCTGAAAGTAGCATTGTAGTAGGAGGAGAGCTCTCTGCTTTTCATTCTCTGTGTAGCTCCCATCCGGTCTATTGAGAGTGTCATTTTCAATCCACACCGGTGGCAGCTGGATTGCAAAAAGCACTAGCGAAGGATAGAGTGTAAATGGCAACCACTCAGAAGAGGCCGAAATTAAGAGGCCGAATGGGAGCTATACGAAAGACGAAGAGCAGAGAGCTCTGCTCTTAATAGAAAATCATTTTCCGGGATGTACAAAATAAAAGAAGACCGAGGGCTTTATGCAACCGCGGATACCAAGTCGAGCTGACTAGAGGAGCACCTCGTAAACCTGTACGCAAAACCGAATCAGATGGGCTATCGGCACTCTCCAGTCATTCAAGGTCACCGTTGTAGACGGACAAGTTACAGCCTTCTAAGAAAAGGGAGGGAGAGAATTAATGCCGTATATTCTAAAAATATTTAGAAGTAGTTTAGCGCTCGGATTTAACGCAACCGAAGTGATTTAGATCCATAAGTCTAACATCTTTCATGTTAAGGACAATGGAGATGGTAATTAACAATAGCTTTAGGACAACTGGGCTGGTAGGTGCAACACTACACAACTGTCACGAAGCATACAGAGCAGGGTAATTCACAGAGACCGCTCTGTATCGACTAACAAATGGAATAGAAGCAGCACTAGATACACAGGAAGTAGCGATATGTGCCTTCCTAGATATTGAAGTAGCCTTTGATAACACCTCTCGCGAGGCTGTCAAATCGGCTCTCAAAAGAAGGGATATCGACAGCATTACCTCAAAGTAGATGGAAAAAATGCTGAGAACTAGAAAGGGTGAAGCACAAGTAAGAAAACACACTATAATGTTCTCTACAAGTCGAGGGTGTCCAAATGGAGGTGTGTTATTAGCACTGATAGTTGATGAATTATTGACTTGGCTGAACATCTAAGACATTAAATGTTAGGGTTAAGCTTATGACATAGTCATCATAGCTAGAGGGAAGTTTGAGGGAACGTTCTTTGAAATTATATAGAGAGGCCTCAAAGTGTTAAGCAGCGGGCATGAAACTCAACGCGAGCAATACCACGGTGATGCCATTTACTAGAAAAGGAAAACGACATTGCCTACAACCCATACAGTTAGGTGGGAGGGGAGTAGAATACAAATATTAAATAAAGTATGCGGGTGTAAGACTATATAGCGAACTCCTATGGAACAGGTACGCTGAAGAAATGGTAGGAAAAGCCAAACATGCCCTAATGGTGTGCAGAAATCTTTCAGGAAAAACGTGGGGTTGTAAGCCTACAATCTTGCGATTGATGTACACCAGTGTTTCTCAAAGTGGGCGATATCGCCCCCCAGTGGGCGATGACGTCGTTTTGGGGGTAGCTAGGTGGCCAGGGGGCGATATAGGGGCGGTAGGTAGCCTGGAGGCGATATAGGGGGCGGTAGGTAGCGGGGGGGCGCTTTATGGGGCGGTAGGTATCACGAGCTATACAATGTATTTCTGTTAATTTAAAACAAACAAATACGTTCAACAAAATTGTTCCGTGTCAGTATTATACAATCGCTCGTCTGCTATTCGCTGCTGGTCGATAATCGCACGCACACACACACAGCCAGCGTTATTAACTCTACCAACTTTTCTGTAGATCTACAACCTCTTAGTGAGTCCTGTGAAGTTAGCAACCGAATTTGCAAAAATATAATATTACATCGGAGTTCCCGGCAGATATGAAATAGTTCTAGAGAACTTTCTGCAAAATTTCAATAGTTAGAAAATACCATAATTGAGCTAGCAACCACTTTTGAGAAAAACTGTGCGTTTTTTACATGTTCCTGTACCTCGACCATAGTTCTGGAGTACTTGATCAATTTTGCAAAAAGTTCTGCAAAAATTGACATTTTGCAAAAAAAAAATTAACAGAACTATTGCGCGATAATTTTCTCTTTGCTTCGTCGCATCGGTGAAGTCTAATTTTACGCATATCTTTCGAATTTTTAGCTTTTTCGATTTTTTAGCTAGCAGAAAAAAAATGTCATAAGTATTTTCGATAGAACTCTAAGAGTTCAACCAGGAACTACAAACAGGACTATTTCGCGATTATTAACCCTTCGCATCGGTGAAGTCTATTTTTTCGCAAATCTTTCGAATGTTTGACTTTAAAGAAAAATTTTATAAGGATTTTTTATAGAACTCTAAGAGTTCTACCAGGAGCTGCAAACAGAGCTATTGCGCGATTTTTTTCTCTTTGCTTCGTCGCATCGTTAAAGTCTAATTTTCCGCAAATCTTTCAAATTTTTAACTTTAAAGAAAAATGTTATCAGGATTTTCGATAGAACTCTAAGAGTTCTACTGGTAACTGCCAACAAAACTGTCGCGCGATTTTTTTCTTCTTCACTTCGTCGCAATGGTGAAGTCAAATTTTTCGCAAATCTTTCCAATTTTTAACTTTACAGAAAAAAGTTATAAGGATTTTCGATAGAACTCTAAGAGTTCTCTAAGGTTCTAAGCTTTTTAAAATTTACATTCAAAATAATGCTTATAATGCGTATTATTGCAAATATCTTTTGAACTAAGTTTTTGATAAAAAAATGACAAAGGGATCTTCGATAGAACTCAGATCGGTGAATAGAACTGTTTTTGTAATTTTCAAAATTAATTTTTTTTTTCAAAATGTTAATTTTTGCATAACTTTTTGCAAAATTGATCAAGGTAATCCAGAACTATGGCCGAGGTAAAGTTTTTCTCGAAAGTTGTTGCTAGCTCAATTTTGGTATTTTCCATTTTTTCCAAGTATTGGTGTATAATTTTGCTTTTTGCTCAAAGTACTGTAGAACTATTTCATATCTACCGGGAACTCCGATGAAATATTATATTTTTGCAAATTCGGTTGCTAACTTCACAGGACTCTTTTAGTGTCTTGCCCAAATCTACTACCTTAAAAAAAAATCGGCCAACTTTTCAAGTTTCTGAAAAAAAAATTTATATGTAATTGTATTTCCGTAAAAATTATGATGCATTCACTTTCGTTTCGCGAATTTTTTTTTGCACAGGGATCCCCCGCATCTTAATTTTTATATGAAATATTTCAAAAACTATCACAATTATTGTTGCTAATTATTTAAGAATGCATTTATTATTAATCTAAATAGGTTCTCAGACCTAAACTTATAATTTATTTTGAATGATGATTTTACAAGAAATTGCGGCTTGTCCTCACTAGCGCGTGTATTCTTAATATATAAATTTTACTTTCAACGTTGCTAGATTTATAGTAAATATCTAAGTATTTTGTTTGTTTTATAATCAAAATTTCGATAGAACTGCAAAATTTTCAGTATCCTATAAAATACTTGGTAAGTCAAAATACTTTTACTGTAGAAAGAGACAAAAAAGCTTCTTTCAATTGAATTTCAAATTATTGCACCAAAGATGCCACATGTATATATATATAAATATATATATATATATATATATATATATATATATATATATATATATATAAATATATATATATATATATATATATATATATATATATATATATATATATATATATATATATATATATATAAATGTATATATATATATATATATATATATATATATATATAATATATATATATATATATATATCTATATCTATATATATATATATATATAGATATATATATATATATATATATATATATATATATATATATATATATATTATACGATAGATTTGGGGGGCGCTATTAATTTTAGCATATCAAAGGTGGGCGATGATACAAATAAGTTGAGAAACACTGATGTACACCATGACAGTGAGACCTGCGATCACCTACGGGGCTTTTGCGTGGAGACCTAGAACACAGATGGTCTCTATGTAGAAGCAGCTTGAGAAGAATCAGAGACTGGCTTGCGTCTGCATCACGGGGGCGATGGGGTCATGACCGACATCGGCAATGGAACTTCTGCTGGCTCTGACTCCGTTGCCCCTTGTCGTTGAGAGGCCCGCCAAATCGACAATTGTAAAATAATTGGAAACCGAGACGAGAACAACCTCCCTGTCAAGATACCCTGGCTGAAAGTACCAAAAGACGAGATGGTATGCAAATACCATTTTGAGAAAAAACTATACAACAATATGTAGTAGTAAAGCCGATTGGAGAGACGAATCCTCAGCTAAACCACATAGATCAAAGTGTTATCAAGTGGTATATTAATGGTTCGAAGACGAAGGAAGGTACCGGTAGAGTAGTTTTTTTACTAAGTAGAGGTACAATCGAAAGATGTGCGTAATTTAACCTCGCCAGGAACTATCGCAAAAAACGGATTGCTATCCTGTGACATAGCTAAGTAGCTATCAAGGCCATTAGCTCATACATAGTCAAGTCCAAACTGGTATGGGATTTTTGAAAGGAATTGTGAATGGGAAAGCTAAACCAGCTCGGCATAGAAAATAAAGTAACGCTATACTGGGTACAAGGTATACACTAGTGTAGATGGAAACGAAGAAGCCTATCATCTAGCAAACGCGGGGTCCTGTAATCCCTTTATAGATCTTTTAATCCGAAAAAAAACAAAATGTTGTCTGAAATTATACAGAAACAAGCTAGAGTCCTGACGGGGCACTGACGACTTATGATGATGTACATTGGGGCCGACTGCTTGAACGTAGAGATGTTGCAGTCTCACCCACGTCCTGAAATTTTTAACGGAATCAGGACTTGAGGAGGCACTCTAAATGGGTAAGTATACCAACAATAAGAGGAAGAGGGTGGGGTACAATAGATCTATATAATAGTCGCAGTACAAGTTAACACCGAAATCTACAATCTACATAAAATCTAGATAAATCTAAGATAAAAATATAGATCAAATTGATTCGCAAATAGTAAAGAATCATGTAGATAGAACAGCGATTTTTATTATTATTAAAGTTCAGATAAAACTTATTTATATTACGCGAAATATATCAGTTGGTCTATTTGTCACATATCCTTCATTACAAATATAAAATCGTTTTACATAAAAAAAAATTATATGTGTGCAACTTTATTATAAACTAATTAATTAAAATATTAATTGACCAGAAACCACATAATTTCCGACGAACCATCAATCATATACTCTACGAAGTAGGAATATTGTTGTTTATTGTTTGTATTGATATTAAACATATTATTGAAAATTAATGCAGTTTTGAAATCTGTGTTGTTGAAAATTTAAAATTGAGCATTCTGATTAACAATTAAGTAGTGAGCGGCAGGAATGTTTACATTATCTGCAGAGCTAATGCAGTAAACTAATATTATGCGGTTATTAAACGTGATAATAATTTTTATTGTGCAATAACACTGAACCTGCTAATTATTAATATAAATATGTAGTAGGTTGTAAATTAATTTCTCCACACCCTCTGTAGCTGTTGTGAATGTAGAATATGTACAAGGTTCGAAAATGGTTTTGGTAATAATCCCCTGCATTGATTATAAAGCTGCACGTTTTACATCATGGAGTATCCATATGCATGTATTCGGCTGATTGAATAAATAAACTTTCCATTAAACGTTGTCTGAATATCAATACCGAGACCAAAAACCAGCATCCACTCGTTTCGCTTTCAGTCAGCAGAAAGCGTAAACCTAAATGATTCTGTGGTTTTATTAAAAATTCCATTTGGGAAATATCTTTTTTTAATGAAGCTGTGATTATAAAGAGAGACAATTTCGTTTAATTAAAAAACAAACACAATTGTATGGAAGAAAATGAAAATATGAAATTCTGGAATATACTAGATTAATTCTATACTATGTATTTCATATCATTTTCCACATAATTACAACATAAAACAAACAGTAACTCGGCATATTAGTTTGGATTAGGAACTGTACTTAGGGGTTCATTTTTTATACGCTGATAACAAAGTAACGCAAAATGATGAATTAATTACTTTTTCAAGACCATAGTGGCTGACACGAGACTGGGGTAAAAAGGCTCCCAACTACACGCAGTTACAGACAATACAATAGCACGAAATTAAAAATCTCACCACACTAATTTGTGACAATGCCAGGGAAAATGCAATAAAAAAGGTTTACATTTGTATCCATCAAATTACTGTCAGTTGTCGGATATTAACTCTCAAATCAGATGCCATAAAAGTTTTATTAAAAATTATTAAAATAAATAGAAATTGCCACGGTTTTTCGGTTTAAATCCGAAATAATTGGACTAATTAAATCGTATTATATCTTCGTTTCTTGAATTATATATATATATATATATATATATATATATATATATATATATATATATATATATATATATATATGTTGTATTTGAAGTTTTCGCGGATATATACCTGTGTTGTATTGTTTTCTCGGGGATTCCGCGTTGATGCTGAGGGTTGGCTCTGAAAAGAACCGGATTCAAGACGGATTCAAGTCAACCGTTAGACGCATACTTACACAATTTAGTGTTAGACACAATTTAGTTTAGTGTTAGACTTACATACAGTATGCGTCTAACGGTTGACCCGCACGGACGCATATATCTCTTGAGAATGTCGAATGTTAGTTCGCCGAAACGTCGAGAATCCGGTTCTTTTCAGAGTCAACCCTTGGCATCAACGCGGAATCCCCGAGAAAAGAATACAACATATATATATATATATATATATATATATATATTTATATATATATATATATATATATATATATATATATATATATATATATATATATATATATATATATATAAATATATCATCGATGCAAAGTGTAAACCATTTATTCTACGAACTTAAAAATGTGGAAGGAACTTACAAACTGAAGATGTTACTGATATGATATTTCGTGTTAAGTTCTATTTTATTTGTTTCGATTAAAATTTCGTTTTTCACTATTTTTTTAATCAGATATAGTGGCTTAAAATGGAAGTTGATTATTTTTATAAACTGTATCTATGAAAACGAATACGCCACAATAAGCTACTTGACAAAATTGAAAATATACCACAAATAATTGTGGTCATCTTAACAGATAATAGAGTAAAGAAACGTATTTAACTTTAATTTGGACAAAATTATTATTCTCGTGGTTATAAGCGTGGGCTCGCTTTGACTCTATATAGGGGGCTGTTTCTTCTTAACCCATAAAGCTTTCATCTTCTGGCTTGGGGCAAGATTCCTCTCCTTTTTCCACTTTTTTGTCCACATTTTGCTGGTAAGGGCCACTAGATAGTCCTTGTCGAATGATCTGCCGGAGTTTGTACCGATCCTTTATGGTTTTTGTTGGAATTTTAAATTGCTCCAAGTCCGATGTTCAGGTCTACACTGTGGTGATCCATTTGTTTTTGGAGGCTTTCACTCTACCTGCCGCTTTGAAGATCCCGTTCGTGTGTCCGCGGGGGTTCATGCGGGTTAAATGTCCATAGAAGGTTAGGCGCCCTTTACTTATAGATGTGATTATGTCTTCTTGCAGGTGGTACAGCTCTCTGTATGTGCCATCCTCTTCTCGTATTGGCCCTAGTATTCCCCTCAAAATTTCTGAGGCATAGAGTACCGAGGGTCTTACTACTAAGCTGTAATGTTTAAGTTTAAGGTTCTTGGAAATATGTTTGGAGATGTAAATGCTCTTGCAGGAGTGGTAGACGCTCTCCAGCTTGGTACATCTGTTATCTTTAGCCAAGTTCTTACTCTCGTTTGCTGAAATTCACTCTGATAAATACTCGATTGCAACGACTTCGCCTCCTTTATGTTAGCCATGAACACAGTTTTTTTGCATGCTGACTCTCAAACCGGCCTAAGCTGCTATGCTGGAGATGCTCTGTATTCGGTAAGTAGCTTCTTCTATATCGTTGGATAACAGGACAAGGTCATCAGCAAAGGCTAAGCAGCGTAAATTGGGGTTATCTTTCTTGTATCCAATCCTCAGTCCCGATGGTAATGGGCAAGTCTATTCTCTGATGATTTTTGTATGCAAGAAAGAGCATCACCCTGTCTAACTCTCGTTTGAACGAGAAATCACTCAGAGTGCTCACCTATGAACTTGACTTTGGAGGTGGTGTTTTTCTCAGAGTGGATTGGAGTAGTCTGGTTGTCTTCTCGTCCAGGCACAATTCTTGATCGGTGGAGATCATGACCTGCCTCAGATCTGATCAGGGTCTACTGAATCATATGCCTTTTGAAAGTGCACTAGTCCACCTAGGCATGTGGGCCGCGACCCCGGTATGTACGCCAGGTCTTCAGAATTTGTATTTGCTCTTTACATGATCTAATAGCTCGGAAGCCTGATATTCACCTATTTAGGAGTCAAGCTGTTTGCTGACTCCAGTTACCAAGGCGAATATCTTGGAGAACATCTTGTATGTGACATATATCAAGGAAAATATCTTGCATGTGACAGATATCAGAGGTATGCCTTTGTAAGTCAGTCATACTACCCTTCTATTAAAGAGGATGAATCATATCAGGGATCCATTCTTCTGGTAAGATCTCTGTGACCCATATGTCCGGAAGAATCTGATGGATGCTCTGTATGGATTGCTCATCTGCATTTTTCCACATCTCCGCTACAATGCCATCTTAACCTGCTGCCTTATTGTTCTTCAGGCTCTTGATGATGTTCTCTATTTCTTCCCTGGTTGGTGGTGTGGAGTCTGGATACCCAGGAAGGAGTGGGCTCATGAAAGTAAGTCTCCCTTTAGGTTCTTCTGTAATAAAATAATACTAAATTATGTATATTTTTTTCTAATTACACGAAAATATAATTAAATATTATTTAAATTTCATATGTGACGAGAACGCCGTGTAATTGGTTGCAGTCTGATGACATCACGCGAAAATAAATAGGGTTTCCTCGACTGATTGCAGTTCGCTTTTTATGCCATCTTCGTGCTATATTCGATCTTTGAGCTATATGTGAAGCAGTTTTCTGATAATCTTTGATAAATCATCTATGCAGTGGTCTAAATTTACGTTTCGAAACTCAAATTAAGTCAAGCATAGAATTTTGAGGTACTGATATAGTTCAATAGGCTCACTGGTATCTGTAAGATTATTATCGGAGTAATTATATTACCCTGCATCATGATGTAGCTACAAAAGGTGATAAATGGCCGCTATAAAAACAAGAAAGGTAATTATGCATCTTCGAGAACATGTCTCTTAACTGCCCTAGCAAGTCTATACTGTGACAACATGATCCAATCTTAAAGTGAAACGAGATATTGTAGAAAGTATCAATGGTGAGGAAGAAATACTTTTGTTTTACAATCTTGCCTGCACAGCATTGCTCCTATAATGCATATCCAACTTTATTGTTACTTCAGCAGATTTTCCTACGGTTTTTTTTATTTATTTTGCGTATGGCTCATCACAATTTTGATAAAAATAAAAATAAAAGATGATTAGATATATTCGATTGCATTGTCAGTTGCGTTTAAGAGCTGCTTAGGTGTCTTCGGCAGGACCTTAGTGGGCATTCCTTAATCTGTCAGTTTCAGAAATGCTCACTGTCTAGCCCACTTCTTTCAGTTGCTCAGTTGCGCTCGGGCATTGCCATATCTTAACCAGGAGATCCATAAGATTGTTTGCTTGCCAGCTGATGTTAGTTTTATTTTGTTCACGTTTTATGAAATAAAACGCTATCCGGGGTGCACCACGGGCAGGTGAACTAACAATACACCCCTGCCTACTGTAATGATAGGCTTGGTGATAGTTTCCTTGTCTTTAATTTTTGATAATTCCAAAGAGACAAACATCAAATTGATTTTCAGACATAAAAATAATTATATGTAATGCTCTTTGGGCCTCTTCGAGTTAATTATAACCATATGTTTCATCTTTTGGGATTCGTTGGTACAGAAACAAACAAATTGTGTGAACTACTTATAGAGGTATTTGCACATTGTCAACAAAAGAAGGAACGGATGTCTTGAATTTCCAAATATATTATTATCAGTTTAATCACGTATATACTATATATACTATATGCGTATATACTATATACTACTATAATATTATTAATAGAAACTTACAAATAACAAACGGAACACAGCCTGAATATACAAATATATTCAACCTTTCCGCAGCTCTATAACAATTACTGAGTCTTTTTAGGACTACAAAATAAATCTCATGTAAAATTTGTCTTGGTAGTCCTTAGTAGTTTTGGCAGTCTTTTTTTGTTTATCCTAAAAAGGCTCAGTAATTGTTGTAGAGCTCCGGAAAGGTTGAAGATATTTTTATATTCAGACTGTGTTCCGTTTGTTTTAAGTTTGTATGATTATCTATAACGTAGGATGGTTTTATCAATTCTATATTAGTAGAAATAATAATATATTTGGTAATGCAGGGTAGGATAACTTTATTCTCTTGGTGAGGAGCGCCACCACATCACCGAGCGTAGAGACAACTTCGAAAAAATACATGGGGTCTAAGCCAACCTGCCAACCCACTTGATAGCAGTGCCGTACTCTTTTGGGTTGAGAACCCGGCAGAGTTTCATCTATTTGTCCCTGCAAATATAGGACCAATATATAAACCAAATCAGTTTCTTATCGGATGAGGTACAGGGACAGGTGGAAGGGGCCATACCGGATGGTACCTACGGTAACAACAATGGCCATGTTAACGGACGCTCTAGGTGGACGAATGGACTAAGGAACGACCTTTTAGCATGCTACAATCGCAGTCAGCCGACTCGCAGGGGATACATGGCGCGGTTGCATGTACTTTGGTGCATTATGCATCCTAAACTTCCTGAATATGCCACATCTGAGAGATCAGATATCCAACCTGCGTAGGGTCAGCTACATTAGAGCGGGCCTACAGCAGGCAGCAAACCGGGCTAAAGAATAGGCTCCACCACCTCCGCTTGTGCGGCGTAATCGGTTCCGGTAGGGCTAGTTTGCTTCAGAACACCGAGGTTAAACTAAGAATAACGAGCGAACACCAAGATCTCTCTTAAACCACGTGACTTAGCGTATGTGGTTGCGTTGGTAGACGATGAACATCCAGAAGATGGAGACCCCCGACAAATCAACGAGGCCGTATATTGCGCCGCAAGACGACTCGTCCCGGAAAGACAATGTGAGAGATCGTTCGATTTGGTCGATAAAACGGCGCTTATTACAAGTTGAGGCCAAAGTTCAGTCAGCGAGAAGGCAGACATCTCGGATCCAGTGTGTTATGGATTTTATCTTGAGCGGCATTTTATCAGGCGTGTTGCAGCCACTCTATGCCGCGACCGTCACACACAAAATCGCACGGCCCTGCAGACCATGAATTTGCACTGTGTGGATAGGATCCGAGCATTGCAGGTGGCGAGGAGAAGTCTAACGATGCGGATTAAGAGAATCAGAGAGAAGTTCTACTTGTAAATTGAAGACAAGGGTTTTTTCAAAAAGTAACAATTTTCACATCTCTAATGTAGCCAGTTTTTGCGATAAAAGTATCCTCACGTTTTTCGGAAAATGGTAAAAGCCGCTTATCAATTTTGTCAGATGAATATAATTAATTGCCAATTTTTTCTTTTGCCAATCAGTTTTTATTATCAGTTTCCAAAAATTTAGTTAAAGGTGGTAGAAAATAATTATGAGAAAAAATAATTCTCATTTGCAGATCTTGCAGTTGAGAGGTGATATTTGAATAATAGTTTATAATTATAAGTTAAAATGCAAATTGAAAATAGAATAGTTTGTAAATAGTTTGATTACTCCCATATACTGTCATAGGCAATAGATTGTTCACATTACTGATGCTATCTTATGTTATGTGGGAAAGTCAAACTTTATATAAGGACGTGAATGAGAAAATAGTTGATAGTGTTGAAATCTGGTACGCATCCTTTTATTTATTTGTATTAGTCACAATATGCGACTGCCGTTGTATATACGCGCACACACCGCTTAACCCACGAAACCTTGAAATCGATGTCTACACACTCCACCAGGTTTAATAAGACTTTACCACTCCACCAAGTTTGAAAATTGTTGGGAGGGCCAGATAAAATCAAGTTGATAATGACCGGATCCGGTCATCGGGCTCGCGGTATTTCAACTTGATTTTATGCAGCCTTCATAACAATTTTACTTAGGTCTATCTTAATATTAGTCTTCATATTAATCACAAGACATTTATTATCTGACCTAACCTAACAACTAACACACCTAACACTTCACCTAACCATAAAGGTTTTTTTTTTGGAGGGGTGGTGGGGTTAAGAAGGGGAAAATACCTTTACGTACGACCCCCTAGCCATGATGCCTCCAAAAAAGCCATCATGCTTCGAGGAGTGTGGGACTCATCCGGCTTGATGTTAGCACGAGTCCTACCCACTAAAAACCACCCCCCTTTTAGCCTGAGACAGAGCGGAACCGCGCGAGCATTACTTCACCCTGCCCCTATCTACCGGCTCTGAGGTATTGATCAGTTGATCCGCCACTATTCAATTGTCTTTCAATTAGCTTCCGTGTTTTTCACGATATTTGAGTTTATAAATTTCACTACAATTAAGTTAATGTCTGACCACGATTCAGCTTCGACTAGATTACTGTCTGTAAAACAAATAGAACACGCAAAAATAACAATATAAAATATGTCTAACCTAAGGCGCACAAATAACATTAGTATATAAAGAACAGTTTAACTTAAAGCGCACAAAATAGCTAGTAGCATTAATATCTAACCAAAAAGTTAAGGTCTAATTGTCCATAACAAATTTCTATTCTTTCAATAGTCATCCAGGACTCTTTTACTCTCACGGGAGCGCTCCGCATCGATCTTCTTCGTCAAGACTTCTCTTGTGAAAAGGCAGACAGCGTCCCAATCTGCAGGGCTTCGCAGTAAGGTTCTTCCGATTTTTCGGCCGATTCTGCATCTGCCTGTATTTTGTTCCATAATTGTTCTCTCTGTGCACCAAGCTACGCAATTTGTGAGTGTGTGACAAGCATCGTCTAATGCGGTGTCACAATGATGACACCCCGGCGTAATCTCCTTTTTAATGCGGTGTAAATATGTCCCAAAACACCTATGACCTGTTAGTGCCTGCGTCATATAGTGATCAACCTCACCGTGTCTGCGCGAATACCATAAATTGACATCTGGTATGATCTCACGTGTCCATTTGCCCTTTTGGTCCTTCTGCCACTCTCGCTGCCATGTCTCCAGAGTTCTTTCCCGCTCTTCCTTCTTAACTCTAGCCTTGCGTGTTGGTTCTTCATTTACTCTCATCTCTTTTCGTCGCTCGTGAATGCGATTCTTCTCAGTCGCTAGAAGGTGCAAGGGAGGAATGCTGGCTAGCACTAAGACCGCCCCGGTCGCCACTGTGCAGTATGCTGAAGTTACCCTAATAGCGGCCAGCCTCTGTATAGATATCATAGTCTGTCTGTTCCTCGCCACAGATAGGCCACCGCACCACACAGGCGCAGCGTATAATAATACCGAGTGCACCACACTCATCAACAACAGTCGTTTGAAATGTTTTGCTCCCCCCACGTTCGGCATTATTCACGCCAGCGCCTGTGCCTTCATCAACGCCTTCTCCGCAGTCTTCGCGATATGTTTACTGAAATTTAGATTTTCGTCAATTATAACCCCGAGATATTTAATGGTTTTTTTTAATTTGTATTTCCCTTCCATTAATTGTTATTTTTGGTGCACGGATGGTACGTCTTTTACTTAGTAGAATAGTCTCGCTTTTATTAACCGCAACTTCTAATACCACACTCGCGAGCCAATGTAATGCAGAATTCACCGCCTCTTCCAGTTCCATCTCTAACAATTCAAGCTTTCGCGCCGTTGCTATGACAGCAACGTCGTCTGCAAAACCCACCAAAGTTGCACCATCTGGCATGTTAACTCGTAGAAGGTCATCATAAATAATGTTCCACAGGGTCGGCCCAAGTACCGAGCCCTGTGGCGCACCAGCGGTTATACGACGACTCCTCTGTCCCTCTGTTGTACTGTATATTGGTAGTCTGTTCATCATCATTTGTAGTCCAGTCATCGCTCACGGCGTCGCGAAACGGCCCTTCCTTGCGTTCGCCATACGCGCTATGTTCAAAGTCGCTTCCAAGGCATCCATCGTTGATCGGCCCATGCGAAAGCCGAACTGTCTTTCGGATAATCCCCCTGTATGTTCAATGGCCTCATTGAGCCTCGCAAGTATCATGCGCTCAAGCAGCTTGCCCATCATGTCAATCATACACAGTGGTCGATACGAGTCCACTGTGCCCTTCGGTATAAGTACAAGGAGTTGTCTCTTCCACCGGGGATGGAAGCTTTTCCTATACAGGCTGACGTTGTAAGCTGAAAGGAGGACTTCCGGAGCACTAGCTACCGTAGCCACGACCGCCTTATTTGGGATACTATCTATTCCTGGCGCCTTGCCAGATGGCAATCTCTTCGCTGCTGTCTGCAGCTCCTATTCTATGAAGTCGGGGGGATCCTTTTCGACCTCGCCCACAGCCTCCCAGGTTTGTCCCTCATAATTCGGGAACAGTTTATCAATTATTCGTTCCAATTCGATAGGATCTTCTGTTACAGGTGGTAATCTGCGTCGTAGTCGTCCTGTAATAATACGGTAGGGGAGTCCCCAGGGGTCTTCATCGACAGCTTCTTGCATTACCGTCCAGCAGGCCTCCTGCTACTCTTATTAGCAAGGCAGAACTGTTTCCTAACGGCCTTTTGGTCCGCCACAAGATTATCAGCCTATTGGTTACCAGATGTCTTGGCTCGTTTTGCCTTGCGCCTTGAACGTAGGCATTCGCGTCTCAACGCCGCCAGATTTGCAGACCACCAAAATACCGGCGCCGTTTTTCCAATCCCAGATCTTCTGGGCATCGACGCGTCGCATGCTCTTGCCACAGCCGTTATAGCAGCCATGACTAAGTCTTCTGGTTAGGAACGCCTGATTTTTCTTGCCTCCTCACATATTCTTGTTGTAAAGGCTTCTTTGTCCATTTTGTTGGTTGCCCAGGCCCACGCCTGAAGTTGTGGTCTCAATCTTCTAGTAACCGGCTCAGGTCTACTGTATGTTATGTAACGGTGGTCACTCAGAGTTACCCCGTCTCTCACTTTCCATCTGCTAATAAGTTGAGCAAGCCCCGCACTGGCAAAGGTCACGTCAATCACCGAAGCCGAGCCCGATGTGAAAAAACCTAACCTTAGTTGACATGAATTACATGTCTGATATGATCTAAATCTACCTTTATATTAGAACTAGAATTTCAAAACACGAACATGTCGGAAAGTACGAATTGTAAATATTTCTCATGACGTAAGTTTACTTTCCCTCGGTTGCTTCTAACGTCAGTGGTTTTCAACAGATTTAATGCACACATTAGTAGTTTTTGCACATCTACTTTTAAGTATCTCAATAAATAGCACATGGCTACAAAACAGAGATGACTTCGTGGTGACTTAAATTTACAAAAAAATTGCTCAGAACGTTGATACAATCCCCACTCACATTCGTAGGGTAAAGACAAAAAACTTCCAAAATCCATGCGAGTGAAACCGCGTGCTATAGGCAATTTAATATATAGTTTAAATCCACTCAATCTTTCACATTTTAAACAATTTTTCGCCTTATATGAGAGCGCTTGGAGAATAGGTCGGATATATACTATCCGGTTTGGTAAATCAAAATTAAAACTCATTCAATATTATGACTTATAAATTAAGAGTTACATTTAGTGTGCTGCACTTATGTTTCAATAATCCGCATTCGACGAACTATTATTACTATTCGATTTCCCACTTCATACCGCCTTCGTCGCCTACATTCGCAAATAAATCATATCCTACATAATTGTTTATTTCCCTGGGTATTATCATTTGAATGATTTCCAATTATCATTTGAGAATCCCACCTGATTCTGGCCGTATCGAACGCGATTCTAACTGTAATCAAATTAAATTTAAATTAGTTAGGAGGAATGGGGAATGAATCCGAATTCGCCAGCAAGTACTAATTCGTAATAAAACTGAATTGATTTCGATTTGGTCCCGATTAATTAAGGAATATTTCAACAATGGACGTAAATATAAATATTTTAAATTGTTTTAAACGTTTAATGAATAACTAATTTTCGAATACTTGTTTTAAGTTTATAGATTGGAGACTAATTCTGATTTTCAATTTAATTAACTGATGGCCTGTTAGAGCATTTAATTAGTATTTACTGGAAGTAGCTATCATAGTTGAGCTAACATAGAAAAGGAGTTGAGAAAATAAACTGAGTGGAAATAATGCTTGAGAGAAACTTCGGCTAAAGAGCGTAAAACAGAAAGGAAGCTGAAGAGTATTTTTCCAGCTGAATTTCCGCTTTGATTTACCTTCATTCAAGTTTTATTTGCTTTAAAAATTAAATATGAAGCAAACATACTTTTATATAGAAAAATATTATGGGTTCTTTATTAATTTTAGTATAATAAAATTAAAAAGAAAATATTTAGCTATAAAGTTACTAGCAAATTATAAAATAAATTAAAACAAATATTAAATTCTTCTACAATGTGCAGTACATTAAATACAGGCAATATAGCTATGCAATTATCTATCGTCTGTTTCCACACCGAATTATCCCCATAAATGGCCATGTGAATTGGTCCCCAAGGTCGCTAGATTTAACAGTCCCGACTTATTTTTATGGAAATATCGAATTTGAAAGCTGTATACTAATAAACCTGAAACACTGCGGCAATTCGAATAATATATTCGAGATAGATATCCATTACAGTAGAATATCCACCGACATGTATGACCATGTTCTGAAAATCATTGAAAGAGATGTAATTGAGACTGATAGAGTAATCTAGTTCTAGCCAAATTTATATTAGTTATGCCAGTGGTTCCCTAATTTGACTAGACTGCGACTCACCTAACAAAAAGTTCCAGTTTCGGGACTCACCTCTTAGTTTTCATGAATTCCCCAACTATTTGAATTAAGTACTGTTCAAACAAAAAAAATCCGTTTCGATTCAAAGTGTTAATATTTAAATTTAAGGAGTGCTATTTTCTAATGAAAAGGATGCATTTGTTTCCATTTTTTTATTTTTATAAACTTTGTATCAACCTCAATTTTAGTTACTTTTAATCACATAGGTATGGCGTACTGAAGGGACAGAGGGCATTCATAGCTTAATCAAACAGGCAAGGATAGTTATCCGCAACTAAGAGCCAGAATTTCGTTACACTATTTTACAGTGACGTGTCTTCTGACAAATGAATGAGTTTTTCATTTGATTTTTTAAAAATTTTAGTTGGTAGGTAATCTTGAAATGTGTTACAAATCCAATTCATCGTGTCGAGTTTTTTCATCACTCCCCCGAACTAGGCATCAAAGTTATTTTTTACCACTGATAAATGAGTAGAAATTGCGGACTTTAAATTTGGCCGCACTTTCGGTTATCTATAATAAAAGTTTCAAGAATTCTCTTCTACAACATGTTGCACAACACAAGTTTTTTCATGAACGCTCGAATTTTATCGCTATCTGCAAAAATGTCGCAGTCGATTGAACCAGCTTGAGAATTAATTCTGCGTCTGTGGATAGCCAAAGTACCTCTGAATGTTGAGGAAGAGATGTCTGAAGACTACCCATCTCTTCATACTGCTTTTGAAATAAACGTGTTTGTAAGAGTCACTGTTTTGATTCAAAATAATTTACAATTTTCGTAGCAGTAGTGAGTACTGTTTCTAAATTCTCTGTTAATGTTTTTGAAACCATTGCTTTTCTGTGAAGGCTACAGTGTATGCACAAAGCAAATGAACTTTCTTCAAGAACCACACTGATTTATTCGTGACCACGCTGCTATTTTACCCCACATAGCACGCGAACCGTCAGTACATATGCCGACAAAATTTTTGCATTGTAAACCTTTTTCTTTCTTCTTCTTGCTTCGAATTGGCCTACTTTGGATCACATTTGTTCAACTGTTGGGCTTTGATCTTTGCCCAGTGTTGTTGCATCTTCTGCGGGTGTAACTCCTTTCTCTCTTCTGTCCAGGGGTACCTTTAGTTCGGGGTTTTTCTTGAAATCCACGGACTTCCTTCAGGGTGCGTCTTACAGTCTGTCTGTTTTAGAGATCTGTTATTTCCAGTTCTCTAATATCCATCTCGGTTTCTGTCAACCAAGTGGTACGAACCTTGTTGTTTTGCCAGAAGGTCAACAGACGGTTAGTTGGTCGGTTTGGAGAAAATCTTGCAAGGTGGCCATAGGAAGCTAGCCCTTTTTTCCTTGCACAGTCAGAGAGCTTCTTAATATGTTCATAGAACTCAGAGTTCTGTCGTCTTCGGAATTCCCCATCTTCCATTACCGGGCCTAGGATCTTCCTGATGATTCTCTTCTCTCTGATTTCCAATTTCTTTACCAGACCTCGTCGGTTCAAGGAAAGACACTCCATGACATACAGGGCTTCTGGTCGTAAGACTGATGTGTAATGTATAAGTTTCTGGTTGCGAGACAGGTACTTCAAATTATAGATGTTCTTAGTCAGTCAATAAGCTAGTTATAACTTGCTAACACTCATGGGTAGTGATGCTCTTTCTGATAAGTTGTGTTCAATTCATTCGCCGGGATACATCTTTCTGTTTGCTTCTTTGATGTTGGTGAAAAATTCTGTTTTCTACAGCGACACTTGAAGACTCACTGTGGCAGCCTGTTTTTTAAGGCAATTCATGTGCATTGTTGCCATCTCAAGAGAATCACAAACAAAGATAAAGAAACTACCACCACTTTACCAAACCATCACCATTTTCAACAGAATACTGAATCAAGTATTCTTATTCTTCAATTTAAATAATAATTATTAAAAAAATATTCATATAGCTTAAACGTTTTGGAACAATAATTGAAAATTTTATTCAAATACTATATGTACATTAAATGAGAATTGAAACATTTAATTTTAATTCTGACATTTATTGTTATTCAAACTTGAAACCTAACCTAAGCTAACCTAACCTAACTTAGTTTAAAAACCAGTTTAACTTACAGCTAAATCACAAGGAATGTTTGAAGTTTAAAAATTAAATCTTTAGATATAAATCGCGAGGGAAGCTAAAGCAGCAAAAATCTGCGGAAATGTTTCGAATAAAATTCATAGCAAATTTAATTTCCTACACGAAATCGTATTAAGTTTTGCAATTAGTTCACTAATTCTGTTAGATGCTATTTAAAACTTAAACCAATAATTGTTTTCAAGAATATAGATTACGTTGCAAATTTCTGCAAAAACCGAGCGAAATTCGCGAAAAACTTTCAATAAAACTTATTCCGCATTAAATTCGCTATAAAAACCGTCACAGTCTACTCCAATTAGTTAGCTAAATTCTCTTAAAAAATTGAAGATTCAAGACTCATCAACACGAAACTAATAGGAACTAATAAGGCTATCGACCCAAATGACTTAAATTAGTCTTCGCCGGGGATTCAGACTGGATTTCAGCAAGTTTGACAAAATTTTCTAGATAGTTTTAACGGTTTTAAGACTATTGTCTAGAAAATTCAGCCAAATTTATAGCAAAATATCTCGAAATTTGGCGAAAATTCGCAAAAATGTTTCAAATAAAACTTGTAAATCGTTAAATTTTCTATAAGAGTGCTTAATTATTTAGTTTACTAGTTTTTGTTAAGACAACGTTATTAAGATTTTGCTGGAAATCAAAGCAATCTTGTTACAGAAACTCATGTTTGACTCTGAAGTAGGATGTCTTGCTAATATTTGTCTCTTAAGAACCAAATATTTTTGTTTGAACGTCAAACTTTCGTAAAACAAGACGAAATTCTTCGAATTTTCGAATAAAATTTATAGCAAATTTAATTTTCTACAAGAAACCGTATATAGTTTTGCAATTAGTTTACTAATTCTGTTTAATATCATTCAAAACTTAAACTATTAACTGGTTTTAAGAATATCAATTATGTTGCAAATTTCTGCAAAAACCGAGCAAAATTCGCTAAAAAACTTGTTGCTGTTTGCAAATTACAAGATACTACGTAAAAGTCGCCACGCTTAAAGCGATATATCTCAGAACTAAAGGAAAATTCGCAATAAAGCTTCAAATAATATTTGCAGAGAATTAAATTTTATTCGAGAAGCCATGCCTGGTTTTAAAATTAGTTGTCTAGTTCTATTCGAAAATTCCAAAAGAAAATTTAACTATTTCCACCAAACCAAAAGTTTGGATTTTGAGAAATTGCTGTGCAAGAACGAATAAGGCTATCGAACTTAGAAAAACACTAGCATTTAGTGTAAATCATCCGGAATACACTAGTTGAAGTTTGAAGGCTAAGACCAATACTGTTGACTAAATATTCAGGAATTAGTTTAACTCTACAATAAACTAGCTTAGACCCAAGATAAATTAGCTAAACTAATTAAAAATAACTAAACAATTAGTTAAACTAAACAATTAGTATCGATAGAGTATAGATATAGAGTATGATAAGTATCGACAAATAGTTCAGTAATAACCCATATGAGCATTTCATTTTAAATCATCACAGTAAAGATTAAAAATAGAGTATTATCGCATACCTTATTTCTATGCAAAAGTACAAAGTATATTTATTCCAAGTTTTATTTAAATTGGATCTAGATTTCATATAAATTGGTATATGAGGTTTTTCCAGGTCACTGATTTCGACTGTAATAATGCAATTTTCAAATTCAAAATGGCAGATCCAAACTGACCAAGCACTTCTTTAAAAAATATATTCAATAATAATATTCAATAAAATTTTTCAAAAAGCTTTCCATATCAGTGATTTCGAATTTAATACTGCAATTTTAAAATTCAAAATGGCAATCATAATTGAACAGGTATATAAAGTATTCCATATTGCAAATAATAACTAGAATATTACAATTGCGAAATAATAAACAGTTTAGGTGTTTCAATGATTTTTATTTAAAAAAATTGTCGAGTAGCAGTTTTTATAAAATAGTAACCACTGGAATGAGAAAGCCACTGTTCATTGTTTCGGAGAAAGCATTCTGTTGCTCTTTGAGATAGTTACCATCTATTTTTTAGCGTGGACAACAGCTTCTTCAAACATCCTCGATACTCGTCATGGATTTGAAAATAATCCATTTTATTGATGAAATGTTCCTCCAAACGCTTGCATTGAGTTTCCAAGTCTAACAATAAGTTCAAATCGTTCCATATATTTTTGAACAGTTCTCGACGAATACTGATTATTTTATCAATACGCGATTCTAAAATGCAGAGATGAAATGCAAAGTGATGTTGCAGAGGCAAACATGGGCAAGATTTTTCCTAAATTCTATTACAAAACATCGTAATCTATATGTTCTATATCTCAACTTCGAGAACCCCGCTGCGCTTATAATTTTTTTGTAATTTACGGATTTTTTTTTTACAAGAAATACAATTATGTAGGCACATCTTTAAATCAAAACGTTATATATGTAAATACCTATACTACATACCTTCCTTAACACCCTCCATCAAACCAGAACGAAAAGAACACTCAAGTAAAAAGTTACACGCACTTGAATAAACTAAGATATTTCGGAGCCGCTACACGTTTGCGCGCTGAACTGATAAGGGTAACTTTGAACTGGCTCAGCGTCTCAACCATGACAGATATCCCACTTTTACTTTAGAATTACATACCCTGAAGTATCCGCTACAAAGTTCTTTTGAAATAAACTCATTGGTTGACTATAATTTTTTTCGATTTTTGGCCAAATGTTTTAAAATTCTTACCACTGTGCGACCCACCATTGGGTGGCGACTCATACTTTGGGAACTACTGAGTTATATTAAAAAAATTGTTTCATAGTATAATTTTCTGATATACACATAAATCATTATTTAAGCTTCGGTCAGGTTAAAATAAAATATATTTACTCATTTCTTTTTTGTGTGAAAATCAATTCTTTTCAAGATACTTATTAAAGAAAATTCTATTAAAATATAATTTAAAATGAATCTAAGGTAACATTTCATATGCCAGAATTCGCATAAAAAAAATGCAGAATATTTATCGTATTTATTTTATTTGTCAGAATGTTAAACCTAAAGTTAAACAATTTGAAATTTACAAGTTATAAAAGTTTGTTGTGAAGTTTCGTCTAACACTAGTCTGGAAAAATCGTCTCGATTTATTTTCTGAATTGTTAATTCATATCACTGATTGTCTTGGTCTGAGTAACCATCGATAAATCTATTTTAAAAGATCGAAAAGTGGTAAAGGTGGTCAAGGTGGTGATTTCAATAACACATGTGCAGAAATTCTTTTTGGTTTTCAACGAGGCTTTTTAAGCGGTAATATGATTTTCATTTACGAAATTCCAATTTCACATTCACTTTAAGAAACGGGAAATAGAATTCAGAGCATATACAAAAGGAAATAGCTCTTCAGGAGTTTTAGGTTCTTTCAACTTTCTTTACTTGGCTCCATCGTGGCGTTTTTTGGTGAGGTGAGAGTTTTCTCACGAGCGCCAGCGAGTTAGCAATCACACCGAACCAAAAAAACGCTTTTATCTCGAGTAGTATATGCATTTTTTTCTACTTATATTCGGTTGCAGAATCCATAATTCGACTTTAATAAATCCAATTCGAAGCGAACTTCCAGAACGGTCAATACAAATTTAATTGTTGGTTTGGTCGTTTCCATGGTACCATATTGCATTCTCATAGAAGGTGATACTTTTCAAGTCAAATGTCCTAATTTTATTTCAGTTTTTTTAAATAGTTTCAGGCTTGTTTTACGTTTGTACATAAAATGTTTCATTGGAATTGATGTAATTAATAAGAAAATCCGTGCAAATTTGGTTATTTTAGTGTTTTAATCGAGAAAATCATAAATTTAAAATGCACATTTTCGCCTCTAGATGTGAAAATATTTTCATCTCTAGAATGAAATGTCACTTTAATGTAGGGTAAGTCTTGGAAATAATGCCATTTTCACATATATCAGTAGAAAAAAAAAATTCGTTCCAATAGGAGGATTATTTAAATAATTTTCTAATGATGTGAATATCCAAAATGCATATGAATATTGTTAAGACCAAACTAAAACCCTCCAGAAGAGCACACAATACCCCAAAAGTCTCGAGAATACTGAGGTTTAACACCCAATGGCTGAGTGATTGACTTCAAGACCACCCTAGAGAACGACACACATAAACAAGGGTGAACTACTCTTTGAAAGGCTCTATTTGATCCCAGTCATGAAACTATACCTGCTTCATCGAACAAACTCAGCACCCCTGGTGGAAAACAGAATGTGATCCAGCTATAGAGGAAAGGCGCAGAGCTTGGATCAAGTGTAATCAGCACCTAGATAAGGCCAGCTATCAAGCATTCATATCGCAAAGAAAAACAATAGAAAATGTCATCCGGCAAATCAAGAGGAACTACAACAGGTCTCAAAAACTATAGGCAGAAGAAGACAAGGAAACCAATTCTAGAGATCGCTACAAGGGACTCAAGAAACAGGCTACTTGATACGTGGCCCACAACCCTACATGTAAGAGGGTCAGATGGGAAGCTCCAAATAAATAACAGGGACTAAGCAGACACCTTTGCAGAATACTTCCAGAAACTCCGCAATGCAGAATAACCGAAAGAGTGTCTTGCTATTGCCGAGCCCGCTGTCAGGAACCAGGATTCTGTACCACCCAATAGGGAAGACATAGAGAAGATTATCAAAGGCCCTAAGTACAACAATGGCCCAGATGAAGATGGTATAGTTGCAGCACTGTGGAAGCACGTAGATGACCAGACCCTGCAGAGCAGCACCCAGATCATTCGAGACATTTGGAGAACACAGGTCTTGCCAGATGGATGGACCTTAGTCTTGATTCATCAACTACACAAGAAAGGAAGTAAGACCGACCTAAACAACTTCAGAGGCATATCCTTGTTGCTTGTAACCTACAAGATCTTCTCTAAAGCCCTACAAACTTGAGTCACCAAACAGCTAGACTCCCAAATAGGTGAATACCAGGACGGCTTCCGTGCGAGTAGCTCCTGGACAGAACAGATTCAAAACCCAAAGACAACCTTCTCATATAGGAGCCGGGGGTATGCCCCTGGGTAGCCATTATGGTAGACTTCCAAAAGGCATACGATTCAATAGATCGACAGACCCTCTTCTCTACCTTGTGGGAACTAAGCCTAGAGGAGAAGACTACCAGACTGGTACAAGCTACCCTGAAGAACACCACCTCCAAAGTCAAGTTTATGGGTGAACTTTCCTCGAACTTTCACATCCACACACAAGTCAGACAGGCAGATGTCCTCTCGTGCGTCCTTTTCAACTGTGTTCTGGAGAAAATCATCAGATAGTGGACTTCCATATAGTTACCAGAAGCAGGATTGAAGCTTGGGTGTAATAAAGACAATCTCAATGTACCCTGCCTAGCCTCTGCTGATTATCTCACCCTATTGGTGAACAGCATGGAGGACTACTAGATTAATTCAAGGAACCATGAAGAACACCACCTCCAAAGTCAAGTTTATGGGTGAACTTTCCTCGAACTTTCACATCCACACACAAGTCAGGCAGGGAGATGTCCTCTCGTGCGTCCTTTTCAACTGTGTTCTGGACAAAATCATCACAGGATGGATTTCCACATTGTTACCAGAAGCAGGTTTGAAGCATGTCTACTTGAAAGACAACCTTAATGTACCCTGTCTAGCCATTTCTGATGATCTAAACCTATTCGCCAACAGCATGGAGGAGGATTCATCAGCTACCGAGCCTCTACAATGTTGCGGCAAAAACCGAATAGATGGTCAACATGCAGAAGGCTGAATTTATCTCCAATATCAATCAGGCTTCTCCTACTAACCCACTAGGAAACAATAATGTCTGTAAAGTTCATGCAGTCAAGTACTTGGGAGAATGGATCTCGGCAAAGAGAGCGAAACCTTGGCTATTGACGCCAGGTGCACCAAGTTAGAAAGGGCCTATCATTCCTGTAAGAACATCTCTACTTACCAAGTACGTACCCAAAAACATTAAACTGAAGCATTACAACTAGGTAGTAAGACCCTTTGCACTCCATGCCTCTGAGTGCCTCTTGCTGAATCAAGATGGCTAACTCTGGAAACTAGAACTTAAAGAGAGAAAGATCCTGAGGAGAATACTAGGTCCATAACAGAGGAGGACGGTACCTACAGAATCAGGCACAATTACGTGCTCTACGAATATCAGGAAGACATAGTCACATGTATGAAAAAAATAAGACTGGACTTCTACGGGCACATGATCCGCGTAAATCACTCCAGGTTAACCAAGAGGGTCCTCACAGTGACAATTGGGGGAAAGGCGTCCAAAGCCAAGTGGTTCAGCTCTGTTAAATCAGACTAAGAGTAACTACAGATCGCATTACAGACAACCGAGAACTGAACTCCTGAACTCAATACCGACCGGTCATCCTGCAGAGAGTCTTTCCACTGTCTCTCAGAAGCAAAAATTGTACAATTAACCTAAATAGTCGGACGAGAGGAAGCTCACAGCCAGAAGATGAAGGGATACTGGGCCAAGAAAAAGCAGAAAACCCTAGCTGAGAGTTAAGACAAGCCCCGTGAGCCCTGTCAGGCATAAACCTAAAAAAATAGGAATATTAATATATAATAAGGTCTAAAGTTATGTTTCCATACACTTGAATTAATGGGTGACAAATTAAGGATGTCCCGTTTCTACTTAATAATAACTAAACGAATATAATGATTTTCTATCATTTTAACTGTATAATATTCAGTAAACCTTCAAGTTTTTTTTTTAATGGAGCGGTGGACGATTGAACAAAGCATTGTGTAGAGAATTTTATTAGAACGAATTGCATTATTCAAACTCAGAGGAGTATTCGACAATAGTTTAATTTTCCAGCGCCGCCAAAAGGCAGAACAATTGCACGATGGGTCGAAAAATATCGTCAAACAGGTTCTAATAAGGTTACTAAACTTGCAAAGAGGAAACAAACTTCTAGGGCAGAAGCGAATACTTTGCAAATTAGGAAAAGAATTGAAAAAAATTACAATTCCAGCAAGTTGGAATTTCATATGAGTCGTTAAGAACAATTTTAAGGAAAGATTTACTCTTTCGCCCTTACAAATAGCAAAACGCCAAAAATCTTCTTCCAATAGACGGAGACGCAGGTTTAGAATGCAGTTGATGGATTCTGGAGGGAGGAGATAATTTTGACAACAAGATAACTATGAGAGACGAAGCTCGTTTTCAATTCAGGAGAGATGGGTAGAGGAACAAACAAAATGTCACTGGTCTGCCAGCAACCCAAAATATGGTGTGGAATTTGCTTAATTGAGGCATTGAGACATTATTTTTTTTTTATGAAATGGATAACGCTGTACTTTTCAATAGTGAACGTTATGCGGAGATGTTACTAAACGTTCTTAATGGATGCCATCGCCCAACTCCGATTACCAATAAATGATATTCGGTTTCAGCAAGAAGATGTAAGGCCTCATGTAACCAACACGTCTATGGGAGTGTTACGAGGATTTCCTAGCGTGAGGATCAGATGAGGCCTCCTCGTTCTCCGAATTTGTCGGCTTTGGATTTTTTCTTATGGAATTATGTTATATCCATAGTTTATCAGAACCGACTTGAAACCTTGGAATGATCACGCTTTTCGCGTACTAGGCAGCCAGACTGCGCATCTAGGCTACCGGTAGTCATTGTAACACATAACAGTGTAGGGAACCTCGCGCACTAGGCATAGACGAATTCCTGGCTGCGCGGCCATTAGAACACCCCTGATTGAGCAACACGCAACAGCCCATTGGGTGCGCATGGCCAGGGGTGCCAATTTTTTACATCGATTGGCTGCTATTATAACTGGCTGCTGAAATATTTCGGCCGTCGCAGCCTGGTCGCGCAGCCAGGCTGCCTAGGACGCGGGAGGTCTTAAAACGAAACATTCAACAAGCTACTGGTGCGATTTCGCCAGAAATTTGCAAATATGCAAAGCATTCATTGTTGCATTGACCCCAGTCGTGCATAGAAGCAAACGGAGGTCATGTAATAGATGAAATTTTTAAGTATTAATTTTTAATTTAGCAGTAAGCATTTACGTTGTTGTTAAACGTTGGATACTGCTCTGCAATACTGTTCAGAATAATTCATATAGTTACATAGTTGGAACTATTCGAAAATGAAAATAAAATAACATCCAGTAAGGGAAAGCTTTACTAATTAAATCAAAGGGGGAACACGGAAATCTTCTGTTACCTTTTAGTACACGGTGCTCGAGATGCATTGTGTGAGCCTTTCGCTACGTCAAAGCAAGTAACAATAAAGGTCAAGACCTAATATGTCAGGGGCTGAAAGCCAGAGGATTAGTACATATTATTATGATGGACATAACATAGATATAATTTGTGCAACCTCACTATTTGGGTAAAACGAGAAACCACACATTTTCTCATGAGTTCTTCTTCAAATTCCTCGTCACTGGACCATTCAACAGTTGTTGTATCGTGTACAAACCAAACAAAGGATTGATCCCTTGATTTAATTAGTAAAGCTGTCCCGTAGTAGATGATATTTTATTTTCATCTTTGAATAGTTACTCTACAATGTTACTCTACAAAGTTTTTTTATTAAATTTTATTTAATTAAGTAAGTATTTTGTCTAATTGGTCCTGACAGAACAAAAACATCGCGAAAGAAGTTGCTGGAACACTGTTCGACTGCGTGCCATGATAATAAAAGGCCTGTATTCACTTAATTAAACTGCTGATAGAATTGGAAAAGGAAATAGGACAGGCAAGTTAAATTATATTATGCAGTTAAATTAAAATCATATATATAATACAATTTGTGAATCGATAGAATTTATGCCTTCGTAACATTTATGATTGAGGTTTAAAAAGTTTCACTTTAAATAAATCAACGTGCAATAAATCTTCAACCATTCAATAAATAAAAATAAAATTTCGAAAAATAATTCGAAAAGTAAATAAATTCCGAATGAACGTCAGAAAGATAATAACAATATATAATGTCCGTGAAATTATTTCTCCCCGTTTTTCACCTAGAATTTAAATTTTATTTTTTTTATTATTTACTTTATTTTTTATTCGAAGCGTTGCGTCGCTCATTGGGACGCATTACTTCTGTTCGGCTGGGCCCTCGACGGCGTTTTTCCAAACCCTTGCCGCATTCAATGAAAATAATGGCCCGGCAACTCGCAGACATCCGCACGATATATGTGTATAGATTCTTGACCTGATTTAACGCAAGACTCCGGCTCATTGCTATTCCCAATATTCAATTGTTTTTTTCTAATATCGAGCCAAATAAATATTCAATTAGAAAAAAATTAATTACCATAGTTTATTCAACGAACAAAATTAATACGAAATACTTTTCTAATGTGATAAAGTTTGGTATTTCTTAAATTCCCAACATATTTTCCCATAGCGCTTGAAAATAATTATTGAAATAACATATTGGTACATTATATCCCAAGAGTGGGATATAATGTACCAATATGTTGTTTCAATAATTATTTTCAAGTGCTATGGGAAAATATGTTGGGAATTTAAGAAATAACAAACTTTATCACATTTGAAAAGTATTTCGTATTAATTTTGTTCGTTGAATAAACTATGGTAATTAATATATAATTGATTATTAAGTCAATATTTCTTGAATAGTAATTGTTATTTATTAATATTTCTGAAACTCAACAAAATAGTTAACTTATAGAGCAATGAGTACACATATTCTTCTTTATACTTTTTGTAATAACAATCGCCTTGTTGTAGTTTCAAAAGTAGGATATCTATTCCCAGCTGTTAGCAGACATACGTTTTTGATGGTATTACTTATAACTTAAAATATTCCACTGAGCATAATAATAATAATAATTTGACCTTTACTGAAAGATTGAGGCGAAGTCTAGCATATGCTATTCAGCTTAATCTCAATTATGATAGTTATATAAATCTTCCTGAAAAACTAAAATATGCAGATATTAAGCATAGTGATGAATAAGTGAATAATAATATTATCCAGACAATAATAACATCTAAATAATATTATCTAGATAATAATAATAACATATGGATACACCGAATTGAAATATTCACCATGTTTTAACCACACTTAACCCTTTAACTGCTAGTACTTGTAGTATAGCCAAACGCCCCAAATGCAGAAAAGGCATCAAAAAGATAAAAGCCAGAAACGTATATATTTCTGCAACGGTAGTATTATTCCATTTTTTCTCTAAGAAAATGGCTGTTCATCACCACGGAACGCAAAATATTTATTGGCTTCTGAGACAATAAGTGTCATAAGTCATTCATTAAAATAATTAAGAAAGTATTCTATTGGTTCAGACTAATTGTTTATATCAAAATTATTAGTTATTCCGGTACGAAAAAGTCACAATCCCTTCAGAATAAATCACCAGCAGCAATTTCGTCCTCACTATAGTTAATTATCACTAGGGCTCGGATAAAAATGCATTAAAAATTACAAAATATATTCATATAATGTGGACCAAAAAATCTAAAATATGGAAAAAATATGCTGGAGTTAAAAAGAACAATAACTTTAAAGTAAGGAAAACACAGTTTAAGGTGAAGAGTAAATAAGAACAATTTTATTCGCATTCCGTTTCATTAACATTATTGAAATTATTGCAGAACTCACCAATCAAAGCTAAACATTTCCATAAATACCGCTTGCATAATTTTTGCAATTTTTAAACTTGCATAAGTGTGCATTCATGAGGAATATGTTTGCCCGCGTACTTAAAAAGCGTAATAAATTGTTATAAACAGAATTGTTTAATTTTCATAAAGGTATGTCTGCACACATCATAGCATAACACAATTCTTTCGAGAAAGCAGAACTTAGAGAGCAGTTTGCCATTGCAATAGGAAAAAGTTGTTGCTAAAATTTATTCTTCCTTGTAATATTTACCTAATGTTTTGCAGTAGCTACTTGTGGCCATATTAAAAAACTTTGCTCAGTCGATACAGATTTTTCAGACATTACCAAACAGTACTTCATCATCTGTACTCAAGGATTGATTTATAAAATCTTCGATATAATTTTCCAATTTGAACTGCAATGGTTGTTTATTCTTGGGCATTTATATTTAAATAAGTAGATAGATAGGTTTAAATAGTAGATATGTAATGTTGTCTAGAAAAGACGCGAATAAATAAAAATACAGTGACGCACTAATGACTCTATACACACAACGGCCCACCGGATAGGTCTAACTGTGCAGGTTTGCCAGCGCAGATAGACAGGAGCGTGTGTGGGAATAGACTTGTGCAGTTTTTATAACTTGCGCAGGCGACTGGAGCAACATCGAAAATCAATTCTTTCGACGCTAAACCTGTGCAGGTTACGCGAGTTGTTTTTAGTGTGTTTTGGAATGTAGTAGTTTTGAATGTATTGGTATATGAATTGTTGGGCTTATAAGAGGGCCCTGTCAACTCGTCATCACCGATTTGGCCCAAATTTACTATATGTAGGGCTTGATTATAAATGAAAGTGACGCAAGTGGGAGGGCCAGCTGGCGAAGCTTTAAAGAAAGAACACATTTTTTACGCCGACCGGTAAATTACCGACAACTCATAAGCCCGCTATGTTAGCATAAATTTAAATGGCCAGTCAGCGCAGCGGTAAGAGCTCGGGTTCATAGTACGAGGATCGCTGGTTCGAGTCCTCGCGGGGAAGGTTTTTATTTACAATTTTTTAAATGACTTCTCTCTTTTTAAAATGCACTCTCTGATGTGATCAGAATGTCTATCGCCTAAAGATGTAACAAATAATCCAGCACCGTTATTAACATGTGTTTCGACGATTCGCTGTGGAGATTATCAGCGCACATAACATCTTCTTCTTCTTCTACCGATGTTCCAGGCACATTAATATATTTGTCGCAGGGAAATGGTAAAATAAGGGATTTGACCAAATCACGGAAGATGTTAAAATAAAAATTCTGTGAGTCATTTCCCTAAAGAAAGTTAGTGATTTGATCAAATCCCTGAACTGTTTTAGTGAAATGATGAAATAATATCGTTTATTCAATTTTGTGTTATAAAGTCATATGTATTCCTTGGATACGGATCAATAACACAGTGGTTTATTGTTTTATTTATCAAATAATAGTTATTTAGGTATCAAGAAAATTATGATGATGTTAATTATTGAGGGCAACGTGCAGTAAGTAATAGTAAGTTGCCCGACATTCACATCCTCATAATTCATGTTATATCTAAATTTTTTTTTCCTGCAAAAGTTTTTAAATTTAATTTATTTCTGTAGTTGTCACAGCATGTAAACGTTGAAATTATTTACGTCAATTGTTAGGTATAGTTACCATGGATTTTTATTAAATTTTATTGATATTTAATAAACATTAGTCAATTTGTCAACATGACAGACACCAGTAACAAAAAAAAGTTTTATTTCACTAACGAAATAAAATTTTTATTTGATAGTTACAATAACATATAAATGTCCGTCGACTAACAAGACTCGATAGTTGAAGCTATACTCATACTCATAGTTGCGTAGGTAATAAAACACTGAAACACAAATTATATTATTTATTCGAAAATAATTAACTAAACAAATAGAAAAATTGGAACAAAAAAAGAGAATATTCTTATTAAAATTTTAAACACCTTTAGTGAATGTAATTGAATCGTTCATTACAAAACCAAGTAATTCAATGTTTTTTCAAATTTGAGTTTTTACTTTGAGCCGCATCTACTGGCTTATTTACATCTTCTGTGTAAAAACCTTCAAACTTCCATAACACCATATTATTATTGATAAAATTAATGTGTCTGAAGCTTGTGTGGTTTTTACACAGAAGATGTAAATAATTCTGTAGATGCGGTTCAAAATTAAAACTTTTGAATGAACATTTGAAAAAAATGACTTATGTTGTTTTTGAAATGAACAATATTCATAAATAATATTGTTCAATCATTTTTATTAAAACATGTTGTTGACTTGGCACCTCGAGTTACAAAGTAGGTTACTTTTTTTAGAGGAACATTTTTTTGTTTTGCATTGTATTTTGGATTGGCTACAGGAACACTTCTTAAATCCTTGACCAAATAAGGATAATTTTCCCGCAATCTCAATCAGACTTAGGTTAGTCTGTGGGTCATCGGCCCTAGGAAAATTATTGCCTAACACCGGCGGTCCGAAAAGCAGTAAAAGAAGACTACTGTGCTTTGTGGTTCACTCGACCAATCTCTATGGAGCCCCGGTCTGGGCTAGAGCAATTGAAAAGGGGTTCATGAAACAGATGCTCACCTCTGTACAGAGAAAAATGGCCATTAGAGTATGCAGTGCATACAGGACTATCTCCAGGGAAGCTGTGTTGGTGATTGCTGGCATCGTCCCGATAGAGTGCAAAATCCACGAGATAATCCAATTATATAAGACAAGGAACTGGGCAAATAGGACAGAAAGACAAAAAAAAGCAAAGAACCAAATACATGAAGACTGGCAAAAGTCATGGAGTATGTCCAAAGCAGGACATTGAACCAAACTATTGATCCCAAAACTTAAACCTTGACTAACACGGAACCATGGTGAAATAACTTACCATCTAACACAGGCCCTCAGCGTATCTACACACTCAGAGTATCTACATAGTTTTGGCAGGGCAAGTGACGCAATTTGTGTATACTGCGGCGACGTGGACAGAGCACTTCATACTGTGTTTGAATGCAGTAGGTGGATATCCGAGAGGGACAGATGGAAGGAGCAGACCGGCCTCATCCTAGAGGTGCAAACACTGGTAGATGCGATGCTGAGATCACCAGAGGACTGGACATACACGGAGACAATGATACGTGACATCCTGACACAAAAAAAAACAAGACGAACGGACCAAAATCTACTACAAAAAGGAATATCAAAACTATATAGCCAATACTATATAGCCAGATTCTCGAACAACTAGGGCGGCAAGAAACCGTCCGGGCTGCTCACCCTGAAGGAATGCGCAAGCGATACCGGGGTGGCGTACTTTTTTAAGCCAAGTGGAAGTAGGGGTTTAGTGAGTGAGAGCCTCACACACAGGGTGGTAGATAAAAAAAAGGTTAGTCTGTGGAACTGTTTCGGTAAATGTTGTAGTAGCTATTTGAAGAGCGTTTCTAGGTAGCCAATCCTTTATAATCCCTACTGAGGTACCAATTTGGTATACATTACTTTTTATATGTAATAAAATCCCTATAATGTTATTTTCATCTAATAGGCCTCTATCTACCTTAGGTACATACAACAAAACTGTGGAATCCACAAAAACGTCTTTAAATTTCTTCAAAGAAACTTCTTTCATTTTTTCAGCTGATATTTTCAGGTGTTTTGCAGCATTTTCCCTTTGAACTTTGATGCTCTCTTCTTTTTGGCACAAATAGCATAGAATTTTCGATCCATATGTTTCTTCTCCTACTCTATTCCCACATATTGCGTGCACCGGATTTTTACAAATGTCACATGAATCCAGTATATCCCATTTCACAAACAACACAACATGCTTTATTGTCACTGACAGCTGCTTTCCCTTCTGATGCAAGTACCACTACAGATGTTTTAACTGTTGAAGCAGAAGTTGAAGTAGAGTTATTAACTGGTTCGACTTGTCTTGTTATCGATAAAGAAATTGATTCAATATTATTGTAGGTTAATTTAACTATTGATAGGTCATTTGAAGTTGAGGCATTGTAATTAATTAACTCAGATGCTGGCAGATCTTTTGAAGCTGAAGCGTAGTTGTTGTTCTCTAAGGCAGCTGCTGGTAACTCTTCTGGTGTTAAAATAATGTCATGCATATCCTGTGGATTAAGAAGTAGATCCAAGTCCTCTTCAGTAACAAGTTTTTCAAGCAACTATTTTGAAATATGACTAGACTGTAGTCCTGTTTTTGGTTCTGTTCCAAATAAAGCTTGGTAAGCTGATTGTTTAATGGTCCGATGAAAAGAGGAATTCTTCTGGAATTGAACAAAGTAACAACCTATATCCCATTTTCTGTATTATTGTCAATTAGCCAAGCACGTAACATAGCTTCAATATCTTGATTTGATCGCTCAACAGATCCTTGACTAGCTGGATGTCTGGGCCTACCATTTACAATTTTGCACGTTGGCCACAAACTTGTTTATTCTTGTATGACAGCACCCGTAAACTCACGGCCGTTATCGCTTTGTAGTATATGAGGACAACCTACTTCCAAAAATATTTTCAATAACTCCATTGCTACTTCAGCAGCTGTTTTTGCAGTCAACGGTCGAAGAAAGTTGAATTTCGTCGCGTGGTCCTGATAGTTTAACCATTTGCGCGTCCTGACTTACTTTATTTCATCATTTCACTAAAAGAGTTCAGAGATTTGATCGAATCACAAACTTTATTTAGGGAAATGACTCACAAAATTTTTATTTTACCATCTTCCGTGATTTGATCAAATCAAATCCCTTAGGGATTTGATCAAATCTCTAATTTTACCATTTCCCTGCGACATATTCACTATCAGTATTCGATATTTTCGAAAGCTAGATTCTTCTCACAATATTCAAGTTACTCTGTCAAGAGCTAGCATATGACTAACTCATATCATCATTTGGCCAACTTCCCACTCTGCCTTCCATTGTCAGCTTTCCTATTAATCATTAAGGTCCTTTTAAAATTGTAAAAAAAGCGTCCCCACGGGGAATCGAACCATCGATTCTCGTAGAATGAACCCGAGCTCTAACCGTTGCGCTGACCGGCCATTGAAATTTATGCTAACATAGCGGGCTAATGAGTTGTCGGTAACTTACCGGTCCGCATAAAAGGTAAGTTATTTTTTGAACGCTTAGCCATCTGGCCCTCCCGCTTACGTCACTTTCATTTATGGCCAAGCCCTAAATATACTGTAAATTTGGGCCAAATCGGTGATGACGAGTTGATAAGGCACCCTTGATAGATATAATATTGAGTATTCCTATTTTGATTAAGCATTTCCCAGATTTTTTACTGCCATAGCAAAAAGACCGCTTCGGTATACCGGAACGTCCCCATACACGCTACCGACGTGCGGTTGACCTGCGCAGGCAAACCTGCACAGGTAACCTCTCCGGTAGATCGTAGCGTGTATGGCGTGCTTAACACAGCGCAGCACGTAAGTACTACTGTCGCTGTTGCACTCAGTCTATGGTGGGGAATGCAGAATGAAACAAACGATATAGTAGCAAGCGCGATATCAAAGTGGCGCAAACGCCAATTTTGTTCATTGCTGTTACGTCGTAAAATAATAAAAATATGGATGATTTTATTTTTTTTTAAATATAGACTTTTTGAAATATGGAAAAATATGGAATATAAAGATTACATTTTCTCGTTTCAAATATCATAATTTGCGTGGAAAACAAAATAAAGACCGAAAATAATTTGAATTAGAAATATGTATTTACATATTAATCCGGGTCTTAATTATCGCTATTACTTTGAAATAGTTTATATTTAAATATATTCTTATATTCTTATTATATTCTTTTTCCATATTCTTCTTGCTCTTTTTTCTTGAGGTACTGAAAGAAGTGAAGGCTTATCCACTGTAGGGAAAGTTCCTGAAGCTACTCGAATAGCAGTTAAAATGAAACTATATACTATATATCAATAAATTTTACTTGGCATGTACTCGGACAAAAATTGAATAAAAACTAAAAAATATATATTTTATAATCAACGACAAAAAATGAAAATCAGTTTTACGATTTAATTTTATTACTTTTTATTTTTAGTAGTTCATAAGCCACACATTTTGTTAATATACCACACCTCCTTTAAAAAGCACCTCCCCGGCCAAAAAAACTTAGTATAAATACGATCAATCATTGATTTGTAAAAGACTTGAAAATGAATTTCATAAGTCGAAACTCGAGTCGTTTTTTATGTTTAAATTTAAATCCGTGAATAACAAATTACAATATTTTTACATATTAAGTGTGATTTAAACATCAGTTAATTATGGATTAACAAGTAGTAACGGCCGCAACCATCCTAATCATAATATATGGTTATTCAAATCAAAATCAAAATCAATTTATTTCACTAATAAAGAATATTTACAAAACAACAAATTGTAAGTGAAATAATAATAATAATAATTTATTTATTTTTGCCTCTTTGACAGAACGATCAGTATAACGTAGTAATAAGTAACTTAAAAATATATATATAACTGAAAGAGAAAAATACATTCTGATGGAGAGGAAAAAATGAGATGTAATTCAGATGTGTGCCAAGGCACACCCTGTTCTTCCATTACACCTCGCTACATCAAATTAATAAAGATATATAATATAATTAATAAAGATATATAAATATAATTAAATAAATATAATATCATATATAAGGAATATAGGAATAACTATAGGAAATAAGGAATAACTTTGCATTATGCGACGGTTATCCATATTTAACCAGCTTAAATCAGACAGTTTGTGGCTTATTTTATCGAATTCGCGTAGACCAAAAATAACCCGTAAGCATGAGTTTTGAATCCGTTGAATACGAGTTTTTGTCCTTTGGTCTAGGCATGGATGTAGTAACGGAGAACAATAAGAAAATTGTGATAATACTGTCATTTCACACAGCAAAATTTTTATTCTTTGAGATAAAGACTCCCGATTATGATATATGACCCTTAGATTGCCGTAAGCAATACTGATACATTGACTCACATATTTATTATATCTAAAAGTATTATCAAGGGTGATGCCTAGGTTTTTCGCTTCAGAAACAAATGCGATGGGCTGATTATTTAATGAAGGTTTAAAACTCAACACTAATTCAATACACTTTCCTTTAGGCCCAAAGAGAAGTTATGCTGACTTAGACGGATTTAAAATTAGCCCATGAGAAAGGGACACTTCGTATAGTGTATTGAGGTCATAATTTAGTTTAAGTAATGCATCGCGGTAATCTTCGGCTGGAAAAGAAATGTACAGTTGAGTATCATCCGCGTACATATGATATTTGCAATACGGTAACTTGTCTATGATGGAGGCCGTATATATAGTGAACAATATAGGCCCCAAGATCGACCCCTGGGGGACACCAGACACTGACTCCTGGAAGTTTGATATACCAGACCCTAATTTTACCGCGTGGCACCGCCCTACTAAGTAATTACTTAAAAGATCTATGGCTGACTGACCGAAACCAATATAATGAAGTATTGATAGTAACAGTTGGTGATTGAGCGTGTCGAAGGCTTTGCTGTAGTCAAGAAGTACTTGTGCTGTTATTAATCCTGCATCGGATTCTAGTAGGATGTCATGAGTGACTTTCAACAGCGCAGTGGTGCAACTGTAACCTTTTCTAAAACCTGATTGGAATTTAGGTAAGATGTTAAAGTATGCCAAGTGCTGTTTTATTTGGTTGTTCATGATTATTTCTAAGATTTTGGAAAATGTTGGCAGAATACTTATTGGCCTCAGATGACTAAGTTGAGTGGGGTTTTGTTTTTTCGGTAATGGCGTAACCAGTGCCATCTTCCACACGCTGGGAAAGACCCCATCTAGTAAACAACTATTTATTATATTGGTAATGAAGGGCAGTATATAGCGGCAGCATAATTTAATGAGTCTAATATTCAAACCATCATAGCCACTGGAGGTGGATTTGATGTTTTTCAAAAATTTTTTGACATCCTCTATATCTACAAGTTTGAAGGTGAAGCCAGAAAAGAAATTACATTAAAAGTTATGTTTGTAGTAGCCTATAAGGTCACTATAGTTTACATTGGGATTAGGTATAGAACCAGTGAAATAGTCATTTATGTCATTAGCCAAGTTCCCCAAGTCAGAGGGAATCTGACTAACTTTGTTACTCTTATTTGGAATAAGATTCAGGGATCTCAATTCCTTCTACATGTTTGTAGGATCTGTGGTATCTGATTTCCATTGAAAGAAAGCTTTCTTTTCATTTTTTATGGCAACGTTTGCATAATTACGAAGACTTTTGTAATAGTTCCAATCACTTGGGCTTTTGGTTTTTTTGAATTTAGCCTTTGCTTTAGTTCTAAGTTTAATTAGAAGTTTAATATTATCCGTTAGTCATGGGGGTGTTTGTTTATTTACTTTTATTGCTCTAAGCGGAGCTAGTTTGTTAAATATATCTAGAACACAGTTATTGAGCAGAGCTACTTTGTCGTCAATGTTATTTAAGTAATAAATTTCGGCTAATGGCGAAGAATTAAGTTCATTAGATAGATCATCGAAAGAAAAGTGATTCAAATTATGGTATGTAAGTAATCTGTATGATAATTTGTTTGCGTCGTTTTGAACTTCGACATAGGCTAGATCATGATCCGAGAAATATATATCTTTTACACCAGTATCTTGTACTAAAATATTGCCGGTAATTATGATTAGATCTATCGTGGTAATTGAGGGAAGCGTGATGTGTCAATAGTGTTGTTACTGAGGACAACACAAATGCATCTATTAGGACAGTAAAGTATACATACAACTATATATATGTATATATATATATATATATATATATATATATATATATATATATATATATATACATGTATACATGTATACACACACATACATACATACATAAATAAATACACACAGAAATAAATCATTATATACTTTCACTTTTGTAGCAAATTCACCAATATTATATGGTTCTATATTATTCAATAAATTAAAAAGTTCACTTTTTAGAGTCTTCAGATTTCCAATTTTCTTGATATCCTTTGGGAGGAGGTTATGAATTTTTAAGATGCTGCACGGTGGATTCCTTTCCGTCATGGTCATTTTATGTTTAGGTAGGTCGTAGGTTATTTTGTTATGTCTGGTTTCTCGTACAGAAGGCTTAGTGAAAGTATTGAACAGATCCTTATGTTTAAATAAGAATATGATGCTTTCATATACGTAAATAGCTGTGCATGTTAATGTTATTTCTGCAGAAATGTCCCCTGCAAGACTCTCTGAATAGTAGGTTAAGCAGAATACGTAGTGCTTGTTTCTGAGCTCTGAATATGCTGTTAATTGAAATCCATTGCCCCAAAAGCTAGCAAATCTAAAATGAGACTGAAAATTTGCGAAGTATACCATCTTCAAAATACTTGGATCTACGTATTTACTCAGTCTTCTTAAAGCATATAATGCTTTATTAAGTTTCGCTAATACTTTGTTTATATGAATTGACCAGTCCAGATTACAATCGAAATAAAGACCCAAAAGCCTCACAGAGAACTGAGTCTGAATATCTTCATTCCCAAGTTGTACACTCATAGGATATATTTCTATAGATCGCTTGGTTCGGAAGAGTATTATATTAGTTTAATCTTTATTTATAACCAACCTGTTTTCAGTAAACCAGGCCATAAGTGAACTCATGACACGATTGGCATTGAAGCCAATGTCCTGTCTAGATTTATTACTAATCAAAACGGTGGTATCGTCAGCATAGTTGACTAGCAAATTTTGTGGACCTATGGATACTGGAGGCAGGTCATTTATAAACTGATTAAACAACAAGGGGCCAATAGTGCTTCCCTGCGGAATACCCATGTTTATGCCACTAGGTGTGGATTTAACAATACCATTCCTGGTTACTAATTACGTTATTTGCACTCGGTTTGATCCAATCCAATCCGATTTTATCCAATCCATTGCGACTCCTCTGATTCCATAATTATATAGCTTTTGATAGAGTATGCCATGGTCCACCAGATCATAAGCTTTGGACAGATCCATTAGCATACCCATAGGAAGATTTTTTGTTTCCAAATTATTCATAATGCCACTAATAAACTCATAACAGGCTGTGTCGATGCCTTTCCCTTTAATAAAACCATGCTGTTGATGGTTAATCAATTGAAATTTGTTAGCAAATTATATTAATCTAGAGTATCCAAGTTTCTCGAAAATCTTAGAAAAAGTAGATAGTAGGCTGATTGGCCTATAATTTCCTATTTCAATTTTATCGCCCGATTTATGAATAGGTAAAATAAGAGCAACTTTCAATAAGTCAGGGAAAGACACGTACATAAAAGAATTGTTAATGATATGCTCTAGAGGACTTAGTATATTTAAAATTGAATTTTTGATTATTATACAATTATTATACATCATTACCTGTGCTATTCGAATTTTGTAAGTTGTTTATTGTGTCAGCAAGATCTTCCCTCGTCACTGGCTTTAAAAATATAGAGGTATTTTTTTCAATTTTAATATTGTTGTAGGGTATGCTAGGTAAGGTGTCCGATAGGGTTGAGGCTTTGCTGGCAAAATAATCATTAATTTTTATAACATCTGCTTGTGATAACACCTTCTTATCATAGTAAATTGGTTGCTTAATTGTAATTTGTGAGATACTTTTGACTATTTTCCATACAGTTTTTTGGATGTCAGAGGATGATTGCAGTTGTTTATTGAAACTGTGTTTTTTGTCATTTCTCAATAGCTTATAATATCTCCTACGTAATTTATTGTAAATTACCTTATATCTATAATCCCTGCGAGCTATTATTTGTATCAATTCCAGGTCTTTGTTGTTAGCTATTAACTTCGGGTTCGCAAAAACAAGTGGTGGTGCTCGTCTGGTATTAATGTGGATTAACGGGAAAGCCTCGTTGAATAAGGAAAAGTATTTCTCAATAAAAAATTCCCACTGAGTATTAATGTTGGAACACTCGATCTTCAGAAGATCGTCCCATTTCGCTTTCTCCAATAATACTCTGTGATAAATTTTGTTGTTTTCGCTATATATTCTTTTAGGTATAAAATAATGGTTCTTGCTCATTTTATATTTTATTACCAGTAGCTGAGCATAATGGTCCGAAACTAGAAAATTAATAGTTTTGAATTCATAATCAAAATTCACACTTACTATTATATTGTCAAGGCACGATCCTGCGCTTGAATAGCTGACTTCATCGGCCAGTGGAATAGCATTAAGAGAGTTTAATAGGGAAAAGAACTGCTGACTCAAGACATTCTTCTTGATGACATACAGGCAAATTCGCCTGAAATTATAAAAGGCTTCTTCATGGGCAAAAAGTACTAACAATTCGTGTAACTTATCGAAAAATGGTCGCTTATTGGTTAGCGGCGCTCTGTAGATCGCTACAATTAATAATATTTCATTATTTATTAAAGTTTCAATACCAGCACACTCGAATACGAATTGCTCAGCAATATCGCCTATGTCTCTCCTTAATGTACTTTATGTGCCTTCCTTGCAAAATAAAGCAACTCCACCATGTAAGCCTTCTGGTCTGCAGAAGTGAGCCTCTAGGTTAAAGTTCTTAATCTTGAAAGTGTCTAATTGGCACCAATTCTTCCAGTGCTCCGTTAGAACAAGGTAAGAACAATTTTTGTTATTTTTGTTAACATAAATTCAATATTATCTACTGAGTTTCCAAGGGATTGCGTATTCTGATTAATAAGACTTATATAGGTTGGTAAATTATTTTCCGTTTTATTCCTTATACTCTCCGTGAGGCTTTTTCCAGTCTTGCTAAAAAATGGTTAACGCTAGTGTTGCGTGGCCAGATTTCTGGGTTCTTCAAATTCTCGAAGTCCTCCTCGGGTACCGAGACTTTAAATGATGCATATACTTCAGGGTGCCTCGACAAAAGCTTCTTACATAAAACTTGTTTGAAATTCTTGGTGTCTAGATACGAAACAACCTCATTTTCAGAAAGCTGCGGGTGCAGTCGGTAAACATGCAGATGCTTATAACGCACGGCCGCTCTTATTTTGGTTACATCATTAGTCCCAACAATTATATTGGGTTTCCTGGATCTCACCCTGCGACGTTGTGTTTCCCACGTGTCATTATCTGGATTTAACTCTCCTTGGCTAGAATTTACTAACCGTGGTGTTTGTCCCGCTGGCGTGTTTATATTTTTTGTGCTGCCATGGCCTTCCCTGGCGGCGTTTAATTTCTTGTTTTATCTTCTTGATAACTGCCACTAATCTCGCACACTTTTGTTGATGAATTTTGTTTTTGTTGCAACTTTTTTGAAATTTTATCATTTACTCGCTCAACGGTAAATTGTTCTGTGTTCTGCGAGTTCAATAACTGAATTAAAATAACGTTTTGTTCAGCTAATGTTTAAATTTGTGATGTAATATGTGCTACTTTTTCTTCCAACACATAGGTAAGAGATTTAACTTCATCATCCACAATCTCAGCGATTAATTTTTTAAATTCGGGACCCCCAAGGTATGACAATACTTTATCACACCCGTTTATAGGTTCCTCAGGAGTTGCGTTAGACCTAAGGTCTCTCGGCATTATTTATCACGTTATAACTTTACTCAATAACTTTCTTTGAAACTTCTCGATCACACGACCTGTCGCTTTGAACGTTCAAGCGCGACTCCAAATCATAATGTCATAGGATATATCTGCAAGGAGAAATGTGGAAAGAAGGATCATTTTGCATGCTCATTATGACATTCAATTTTATATTTAGTTTTAACCTCCGACCCGAAGAAAGGGGTGTTATAAGTTTGATGTGTCTGTCTGTCTGTGTTTCAGTCAGTCCGTATATGTGGCTGTTTGTGGAATTGTAGCTCCTAATCGAACGGACGGATTTTTATTCGTTTATTTTTAAGGTAACGTGATCAAGAAGATTCTCAGCTATGATTTATAAAGATCAGTTCATGCGTTTGAAGACCATCCGCTCATTTCCTACTTGACAAAATTAATCTGCAATCAATTTGACATAAACGATTGTCTAGTTCCGTATATCCTAACTTATGTTTAAAAGCTGGCTAGATCGAAAAGGTTCATATCTATAGTTTTTGAAGGAAGATCTGTTCAGGCATTTGATGATCATCAGCTTATTCCCTACTTGACAAAACTTAATCTTTTTTTGTAAACAATCCCCACCAATCACGTATTTGCGAACGAAATTTCAAAGAGGTTACATTAATTACATATTTACAAACAAATTATTAAAAAGATTAAGTAACCCCCGACACAAAAAACCTCTGAAAAATAAAATAAAAATCTTTTGCACTTTTAACTTCATACATCAAGTTTCTATTAATATTTTGATGATGAGCGTTCGGCGAAACGTCAAGAATTCGGTTCCAATAGAAAATATATGCATGGACTTTAACATGAGGTGTACGTCTCTTAAAAATTTTATTATTGAGGTAATAAAACCAAAATAATTTTGAAACTGGAATGAACTTTAATTTAAAAAAAAACGCAAATATTGTCCCTTAAATAGAACTAGCTTGATATATTTCTGATGACTATACTCATATTTTGCACACGTTTTCCTGGTTTTGTGAAAAAACGGATATATAAATATACATTTATTATTAATTAGCATAGTTGTACCCTGTGATTGTCTAAGATGTCTTACAACATCACATAGTCGATCATTTCGGGGGTGTCGAAAGGAACTCAAATTGTTAAAAACCTAATTTGTTAAAAACAATCGTTAAGGATTACTGGTTTAACATTTTTTACGGTTAAAAAAGGAAGTTTTGTCTAATAATTATTCCAGACAATATGCAAATAGCGGACACATGCATTGATGGTGATAAATAAAATGCTGATCTTTGATTTTAGATAAGAATAGCATATCGTCTCCAATTATATGCTGAGTACATGTAGGGCAGTCAATTCTTTTAGACACTTTCCTTGAAATATAGCCTGCAATATGTTCTACTACACAGTGGCGGCTCGTGGATGATGTTTGTGGGAGGGCTGGAAAAAATTATAATAAAAAGTATTTCTACGAATTGAAAAACCCGCATTTTCATTGACAATGATTTGAACGACTTTGTGACACTGGACTAATATTTAAATCTGGAGTTAACCGTCCTAATAATTTAATTTCAATTTTTTCTTGAAATTCCAGTCGTGCAAAGTTGATCTTTTGCAAATGCATAACTGAATTTTTTGCTTCGTTCATTTCTATAAAAATGTAATTTAAATTAAATTCAATAATAACTATCTTACTTTCTATGTGTATAACTAAGAACTACCTATTTATTAATATTTTCTTTTAAATTGTCCACTTTTCAATTCTCCACCAATTAATTGTCCACTTAAGGTTCTTTGCCGTTGCCGAAACTCGAAACAAACTGATAAAATGCCTAAAATACAGAGTGCGGACTGCAATGTTTGCAGCCCGCGATATACATATTACAAAAACGTATATCGCGGGTGGGGGTAACCAGCTCAATACACTAACTACGCGGCGAGACTCGGTCTGCACTGACTGCATCCCGAGATATGAATATTCAACCGCACTAATTTACACAATACACACATACAGAGCGCCCTATCGAGGTATTTCTTACCTGCAATTCAAAAAGTAAATATACTACGAACGGAAAAATATATTTTTGTAAAATAATTGTATACTAATGTAAGAGTTTATAATATTTAAGAAAATGTTTTCATTTTGGCGGGAGCGTTGCAGCACTGCAGCCCTTATGGGCGAGCCGTCACTGCTACTACATTATCAACATAATGGCTTACTTGCTTTAAACTGCTTATGTATCGTGTCCGAAATTAGACACAGGTTTATCGGAAGAGATCACCCAAGGGGCATGTATTCTGTTTTCTCGTTGAAGCAACATGCAAACCTTCAACCCCATCAAAGAGAAGTTCCGTTCTCTACCTCCTTGATTTCTTGCCTCACTAACAAACGTTTATATGCCTTTTATATGCCTAAACCTTCCCTATATGTAACTGCACTAGAAAATCTTGAAATAATTTATTAAAAAAAATATGTGATACTGTGGGTTTTTAATTTATCAAAGAGCGGAAATAAGTTTGTTAACAATATTATTAAGCCTAAATAGCCACTTTTTCTATTGGATTTTAACATGGCTTTGCCATATATCATTTAAACTAGTAATGTAGGAGGCAAAACTATTTGCATGTTCCTTCATTGTTTGTTATGCACCGTTAAATTGTCTTTTGGAGTATCTGTTTTTGTAATTCTGCATATCTGCAATAATGTTCAATGTGAAATAGAAGTCGACCGTGGGTAAGCAGCCTAAAAATTGTGTTTTTAAATGTGAATCAGGAGCTGTACTTAAAAAACAAAAATCTTATAGACACTCTCACTTAAAACCTGCATCGCTAATCGAGCGTTCATGCGGTTGTTTGCAAAAATTTACATGCTTCCTTGTTAATTCATCATTAAATTCATCAACTATTTCAGCTGGTGGGTTTGGAACTGTGAGTGTTGGCACTGTTTCCCTTTTCTTATTCCGCCGTGTCATTTTGCTTTGGGTTCCAAATAATCATCCATTTTAAAGTGAAGCGAACAAATTCTAGTGTGTTCTATGTCATCCACTTCTTCAGATAATCCAACAGCCTTAAACATGCTTTGCGCGTTGTTGCACTGTTGGGAAACCTTTGATAACATCATTCAATTATGAATAGGAATTGGAGAACATCGAAGGGGTACAAGAGAGAGCAGTACGAGTAGGCGAAGATAAGTGGAGAGTAATTACTGTCTATAACAACAACAATCTAGAGAGCATTATGAAATACATTGAGAAAATCCTGGCAAGGGATTCAGGAAAGAAAGTACTGATCATCGGAGACTGGAATGTGAGGATCGGTGAACTCCAAGCTGGAAGTCTCGATGCAGAAGGGGTGGAAATAGCTAGACTTTCGAAAGACAAAACAGTTAACAAGGAGGGAAAAAATGGTTAGACTGGGTTGAGAACCATAACTGGTATGTGCATAATGGGTGCACAAATGGCGATTGGAAAGGGGAGTTAACGTATATTGGTGGAGGCGCTACCTCGGTCATTGACTTCGGGATCGCCAACGAAGACGCCATAAGATGTATCGATGTATTCAAAATAGGAGAAAGGCTGGAATCGGACCATCTACCACTAGAAATTACCCTGTATGGTGAGATAGACAGCAGGGGGGAAAGCAAGGGTGTGGTTAAACAAACGGTGATGTGGAATGAGTCGGCTATTGCGCGATACCAGGAAAACTTAGACAGAATGGATGGAGTGGAATATGCGGAACTACCGAAACTCACTGCTATGATAAAGAAAGCACTAATTGTTAAAATATCACACCCAAAGAAAAATTGCGGAAATGCTTGGATAGACGAGGAACTAATAGGTATAAAGAAAAGAACTAGAGCCGAATTTAGAGCCTGGAGAGAAGGAAGAACAACACTCGAAAAGCTCAAAAGACAGAATAAAGAAATGAAAGAAGCAAAGACGAGAAAGAAACGAGAGTGGGAGGAATGCCAAATAAAGAAAATCAGCCAGCTGAGCAGAGAGTCGGATATTTGGAAACTGATTGCTGCAAGGAAACCAAAAAGAGAGATCTCATCAGTAATTAGCACAGAAAGGTGGAAAAATCACTTCTGTGAGTTGCTGGCCGGAGAGACAGGAATTAGGGAGCAAAGGTGGAGAGATTTTAGACCAGTGGAATCGCAATCACAAGAGATTACAGAGGAAGAGGTTGAAACGGTTATGTCAGCACTCAAAAGAAAGAAAGCTCCAGGCCCAGACTCGGTGCCAAGTGAGGCGTGGTGTCTAGCCACACCAATTGTGAAGGAGAGACTTCGTGGTGAACTTAACAGCTTTTTCAAAGGTAGCAAACAAATTACGGACAGTTGGAGGGAAGGAATTATTGTACCAGTTTTTAAGCAAGGTAACAAGGAGGAACTAGGAAGCTATAGGGAGATAACTCTAATGGACACGTCATACAAGATCTATGCAAAGATACTAGAAAAAAAGTTACAAGAAGAAGCAGAGAAAAGGAATCTAATCCCAGAGGTACAAGCTGGCTTCAGGAAAGGACGCGGAACAACTGAACAGATATACATATTAAATTATATCATACAAAGAGAAATAGCTAAACCTAAGGGGAAATTGTACGCGGTATTTGTTGACCTCAAAGCTGCATATGACTCAGTAGTGAGAGAGAAAATGTGGGAATATATGAGGGAGAAAGGTATATCGCAACAGATCAGGGAGAGCATTGAGCATCTATATGAGAGAACATGGTGTAGAGTGAAGATAGGTGAAAGGCTATCTGAAAGATTTGAGGTTAGGAAAGGGTTAAAACAAGGGTGCCCGTTAAGTCCACTACTATTTAATCTATATACTGCAGACCTCGAGAGAACGCTAAGCTTGGGTCAAGCGGTAGGGGTAGTAATAGGGACGAAAAAGATTTGGAGTCTAGCTTATGCGGACGACGTCGTTGTCTTAGCAAGTTCGAAAGTGGAAATGAAAGAGGTGTTGGTACGAATGGAAAAGTTTTTTAAAAAACGAATGTTAAAGGTAAATGTGCTGAAAACAAAGTGGATGCTGTTTCGGAAGAGAAAGGGATCAAGGAAAGAGAGTTTTGAATGGGAAGCGAGTGACATAGAACAAGTTAGCAGTTTTAAATACCTAGGCTTTATGTTCCAACAAAATGGGTCGTGCGCTGCACATATCAAGTATATAGTAAAAAAAGCGTGGATGGCTGCTAACAGGCTCTGGGATACATGGAGAGTATACTTGAGGGAAAATTTTAGGGTGAAAATGATTGTATGGAAGGCGTGCGTACGTAGTATTATGATGTATGGGGCAGAAATTTGGGGTGTGAAAGAGGAAAACGACATAGAGAGAGTGCAGTTACAGTTCATAAAGAGGGCCCTGCAGCTAGAAAAGTCCACCCCCTGGTACATCGTTCAACAAGAAGCAAATTCTAACAAGGTGGCAAACACCGCGGTTATGAGAGTGGCTAAATTTGAAAGGAAAGTGAATAGTGCGGGAGAAGAAAGAATAGTAAAAGACGTTTTGAAAGCGGTAAGAAAGGAGGGTAAAGGGAGTAATAAGGAAACAAAATGGGGATGTCTGCGCAAGCGTATGTATGAAAGAGGGGGATGCAACCAAGAAGAGATCGAGAGAATGATGAATGAGGGAATGTTAGTGGAAAGGATTCTGGCAGATAGACTACTGGAGATAGAGCGGCAAGAGAGACAAAGACACATAGGTGAGAGTACCTATAATAGAGACTACAGCAAAATCCAAGTTTTTGGCAGATGTCCAGAGTATCTAGTTAATCCTAAAGCCCCACAGGTAGCGATTGCCCGGTTTAGGTGCTGTAGTGAGGAAAGGGGTAGAAGATATTGGATGGCTGCAACAGATAGGACTTGTCGAGTATGTGGAGAAGGGGAGGAGCTCTGGGAACATTGGGTGTTAAGATGTAAGAAATGTGAATGGAGCGAAGAGGAAAAGTCAGTGGCGAAAAACTGGAAGAAGGTTATGGATGAGAGTGGCTCCGGTTTTGTGTACATGAAAAAAATATTGAAGTGCAAAGGACAGGGTTAAAGGCTTCCTTTTTTTTTGTTTTGTTTTTTTTTGATCTAAGAGCTTTTGAACTGTTTATTTTTTGCTGTATTAATTTGGATATTTTTATTTTCCGTTTCATTCTGGTGTCTTTTTTTTTTGTTTTTTTTTTGTTTTCTTTGTTTTTATTTTTTGTTCTATACTTGTCACAACACTAATGTACGAACGGTCGTGTATTTACATTTATGCCAATAAAGGATTATTATATTATGAATAGGATGTTTCCTACACTTACTATGTGGTAATTTGTACTTATATTGAATTGAAAAATCAACTATGTTTTAACCACATTTATAATATGTAAAAATGTTATATAACTTAACTACACAAGTGACAACTTGTCGACGTGATACTAGATACTAAACTAGATTAATGAATTTTACAAACCACCGAACGAGACAAATCCATATTTGTGGAAATACACTAAAATTACGTCAGGCACACGTCAATTGGTTGGTACTTGGCGTAAGCGTACCAGCCATCAATCAGACTAGGGTACAGCTATATGGTTTGTATCTCGTTTTGATTTCGGAACTTTCGTCTCCAGAGACACAATATAGTGTTAATAATAGTGTTTCTCCACATAGGTATATGGATTTTTCTCGTTCGGTGGTTTATTAAATTCACAAATCTAGTTTAATCACGTCGACAAGTTGTCACTTGTGTTTGCCGATACAATCAAAGTAACAACAAACATAAACAAGTAACAAACATAAGTTAGTATTAAAATTATTTTATTGTAAATGTTATTAGAAAAATTGTTATCCATATTAATTGAATGATAATGGCAATTCATACTTACATTGAATTGAAAGATTCACTATGTTTTAACCTCACTTATAATATGTAAAACTATTATACAAATGTGAATAATAAGTTATATAACATTTTTACTACATATTTGAATAAAACCTAGTAGTATAGTTCATAGATAAAATAGTAAAATAGAATAGTACCTATAGTTCATAGGTAAAACATAAAATGGCCCAGTCGTTCCCTTAAAATTCACAAAAATATGAAAATCATTGCATACAAAATTATTGTATTAAAATAATATAACCAATTAACTCAAGAATTAAGTGCTTCAGCTACTTTAAATAAAAAATTAACAAGTTTGGATTTGAGAACTCCAATTCCAGTCCTTAATTTCAAAGGTAATATGGCGGAAAACTGGAAACAATGGAGCCAACGCTTTGAAATTTATTCAACAGCGATGGAAATAGATGTTAAAGATACAAAAATTCAAGGTGCAACTACTACGCTGGATAAATGAGGATGCAATAACTATATATTAAACATTTGTCTCTAATGATCATGAAATATGAAACGATATAGTGGTTTTGAAAGAAAAATTTAAAAATTATTTTACATCACAACTTAAGAAAATAAATTTTTTACATCCCTTCAATATCAGGGAAAACAAGTGGAGCAGTTTGTAATAATATTAACAAAACAATGCATATCAGTTTGAGTTTGGCGATGTAACAATGCTAAACGATTTAATCAAGACAATTATTATTATTGGCTTAAAGGATGAAGCGTTACGAGCAAAACTGTTCGAAAATCAAAATAAAACGATTGATAGACAAAGAAGAGTCTAAGGAAGGAAGGAAGAAAAAGAAATAAACCCCATTAAGAAAAAAGATGGTCACAACTCATCCTTTCAACGCCGACAACGCTCAATTTCAAGAACAAGAACTAATTATAGAACTAAGGTAAAATGATTAAAGGATGTAACAGATGTGGTCGAGATAATCCAATAAATCAATGCCCGGCCTATAGAAAAATACGCAATATATGCAAAAAAAAAAATTTTTTCAATGTGTGCAGAAGTAAACAGAATTTAATTACCCAAATTCAAATCAAATCCGATATTTTATTGGTAGAAAACATAGATTCTAGTAATAAATATGCCTAATAATAGCATGTTCCTTTTGTCTGTAAATGGAAATTTAAATACATATATTAATTTCAAAGTAGGCACAGGTGCGAGAGTCAACATAATTTCCTTGCAACTATGTAATTACTATGCATAAGATATCGTCTCGGTCATGAATTAAGTTTTTTCTATATTGTATAGCGAATATCGCTATTAATACCTTAACGGTGTTCTTCCTGTGTTTCTTTTGAGGCATATCATCCTATATTTGATATTGAGCAAATTCAATTTATAAATGAACATGTATTACATATACAGGAAATAGTATACCCCTAGGAAAATGTTAATTAGATCAATAAATAATAAGGAAAATGATCACAGGTAGTCAGGACATTCAGAACACTGTTTTGATTTTAGTTGAACGTTTCGTCCTTTTATTAGGACTTCCTCAGCAACTACAAAAATATAAACATAAATTATAACGTCTGTTTACATAATATATAAAAAACATATAAACATAAAGAATGTAAAAAAAAGAATGTAAAAAATATAAAAAATATAAAAACATAATGCACAAATAAATTATACCTCAATCATAAGAGTTCACAGTTTAATATATATCCAAAACTTGTTTTTTATTATAAAAATATATAACAATTCTATTAAACAATAAACGGAATGTCTTGATAAATATATTTGCCATCAACGACATATACTACACTACTAACACAATCTTGGGAAATGTGCGATAGTCAGGTTGTATTATTACTGTAGCGTCATCTGATATTTAATGTTATACTTATGTTAAATTATTAGTGTCAGCTCTTAAGTTTATTGTATTATTTCGTTTTATATGAACCATTTCACTAATATTTCTCCTGAACCAATTTTCTTATAAATCTAAAATAGTTGTCAAGTCAAAATTACAATTGTGTCCAGTTTGGAAATGGTGTTCAGCCAAAGCTGTGGAGTTTGTTTTTTGTATATTAATCGGTTTGCAGTCGTTTTTATGCTGATCTAGTCTTTTCTTTAGTTTTTGTCTGGTTTGTCCTATATAACATCTATTAGTATGCTTGAGGTATTTTTTATATGTGTATTATGTTTTTATATTTTTTACATACTTTATATGTTTTTTATATATTATGTAAACAGGCGCTATAATTTATGTTTATATTTTTGTTGTTGCTGAGGAAGTCCTAATAAAAGGAAGAAAAGTTCAACTAAAATCAAAACAGAGTTCTGATTTTTATGTCCTGACTACCTGTGAATAATTTCCTTATTATTTATTAATCTAAACTGGACGTGATTCAATATATCTGTTAATTAGATCTAAATTTAAATGATAAACTGCTAAAAAATTTGAATTTTTGCTGTTGTAAGAGCTCAGAAAAGATCTATACTAGAAACTTAAAGTCGGAATATAAAGTCGGAAAAATCCGTATATGAGTTTAATACAATAAATTCAATAAATGGAAGTACTAATTATTACAAAGATTTAATAGACACGTATACAGAAATTTAAAGTATAGGTAACATTTAAATTCCGAATTGTTAACAAACGCGGCTTTCTTTTGTTAATTCTGAAGAAACTGTCAAGTTTTCAGGACATAGCTTAACATTACATGAAAGATTGTTCTTTTAGCCTAATTTTAGAATAATTTTCATTAAGATTGCTTGTAAAATAAAAAAATTAGAAGGTGAAATGTAAGTTCCGTCTCGCAACCGAAACATCGATTTCTATTTTCAATTCTGAACAAACTGTTAAAGTTACAGCAAATATTTTAACATCACCTGAAAGCTTGTTCATTTATCTTTATTGTAGACTAGGCTTTATTAAGATTGTGCAAAAATTGATTACGTAGCGATATTAGCCCTAGGTAAGCCACAAAACGCTTTAAAATATTCTTTTGGGGATTACTGACGTGTTTTTCTCGGTTTAATTACGTATATCAATGTGAGCAGTGTGAAACTCTACGTAAGAATTCAGAATATTTTCAGTTCAATTAAAGTTATCGTTTGTCTGATTGTGATTTTCGGTGGAGTTTATGAATTAGCCTATAAAGGTGAGTCGATTAAAACGTAACACAGCGGAATTAAGCGGAATTTAAATTTTAATAAACCAAATCATATCGAAATTATACAAAATAGTTCATATGTTGTAAGCTCAGTGAGAAATGTACCATTTGCAATATAAAATTAATTTAAGATATGTCTTGATATATTGGCCAAGTCAGGAATAGTAGAAAGAGTAAACAATAGTTCGGCTTGAGATTCGGCTTTTTATTTATTTAGATACCTATATTTTAGTAAAAATGTCTGATAATTCCCTATGAATTGGTTTAGATCCAAAACATCTAAACGTAGCAAATAAAAATCCAAAATATCAGCTTCCCAATATAGATGATATTTCTTCAAAATCAACTGGTTCTACAATTTTCCCTAAACTTGATGCAAGAAGTGGGTTTTGGACCATTCCGTTAGACAAAGATTCTAGCAAATTATGGACATTCGGTATAATAATTGGGCGATATAAATTGTTAAAAATGCCACTTGGAATTAAAATAGCTAGTGAGCTATTTCAAGAATATTCTGCAAAAATATTCTCAGGAATTAATGCTGTTGAAATTTACATAGATGGCATAGTAGTGTTTGTCAAAACTATAGCAAACCATAATAATAAATTGCAAAAACTATTTCAATTAGTAATAGAAAATAATAAAAAACTATAATAATAACCAACTGAAGGAGACTCTTGTCAAGGCGGCCAATGAACTCGCCACTCTCGGCTGAAGAAGGAAGCATCCGTGGTGGACTAAAGACTGTGACAATGCAATAGCCCAAAGACAGACAGCCTGGGTGAAGTAGAATTCTAAAAAGACCAAGGAAAATTGGCACAAATTTTTGGAACAAAGAAAGGTTACGGCCAAGATAATTCGAGGAAAAAAACGAACCTTCACACAAAACCACCTAACCCAAATCGAAGAGAGCTTTGTTAAGAATAATTCCAGAGATTTCTTTGGAACCTTCAAGCAGACAATCAGAAAATAAACTACGCCCAATAAGGCAAATAAATCTGCATTACGCAAACCGGCTTATAACGACAAGGACAACTGCCGCCCTTTGGCTTAGTACTTTAAAAATCTCCTCAACTGTGACCCACCCAGCAAACCCGGACTCGCTGCCCCCTTCATTGGAAGAATTTGGCCAGATAATTCAAATTCTTAAGAATAGTAAGGCAGCTGGAGAGGACTCTATCGTTGCTAAACTGTGGAAGGGTGCTGGAAATAATGCCATGCGCAAGCTAACCGAGATAATTCAGGACTTCAGGGAAACAGCACAAATTACCACCCTATTGGAAATCTGCTCTGATCCATCCGCTTCACAATAAGGATCTAAACTGATCTAAACAACTTCCGTGGAATTTATCTCCTACCGGTACCATACCAGGTTCTTTCGAAGGCGTTACAAACAAGGGCAGAAAATCAGCAGGATATTCAGCTTACAGAACACCAGAGGGGCTTCAGGACGACCCGATCATGTGTTGAACAGATTATCAATCTTAAAACTGTCCTTGCATACTCCTAGATGAGAAACCACAGGTTCTCGTTCCTCTGTTGATTTTAGGAAGGCCTACGATTCCATTGATACAGAAACACTTAATAGAGTACTCCAGGAAGTACTCCAGGAGAATCCTTAGGAAGATCCTAGGTACGGTAAAAGAAGATGTAGAATGCCGAAATCGCATAACTCTGAGCTCTACGAAAATATTGCTAGAAAGTTGCTTTCTATGGCCACGTTGCAAGAATGCCTCCAAACCGACTAACCAACCGCCTGTTCACCTTCTGGCAAAACAAGAAGGTTCGTACCACTTGTTTGACAGAAGCCGAGAAGGATATTAAAGAACTGTTGATAACAGATCTCCAAAACAGACAGTCTGTGAGACGCAACCTGAAGGGAGTCCGTGGATTTCAGGAAAGACCCGAAAGAAAGGTACCCCCTGGACAGAAGAGAGAAGAAAGAAAGCACCGCAGAAGATGCGACAATACTGGGCAAAGGTCAATGCCCAACAGCTGAACAAGCGTGGCGCAAAGTAGGCCTATTCGAAACAAAAAGAAAATTGGAAAATAATAGTAAATTCAATATGAACAAATGTAAATGGATAAATGTGGTTTAGATAAAATTTGGTAAATACTTAGATTTTAAATTCTGCAAAGAGGGAATTGCATGCAGTTGATGACGAAAAAGTAGTGGCAATTCTAAAAATGCCCGCACCAAAAAACAAAATGGAAGTCCAAATATTCCTCATATCCCAATGATCCATGATCACATAATATATTATTCTTTTTCAGACAATGTATTAGAAATAACAAAACCTTCACGTGATTTACTTAGAAAAGATATTGAATTGATAAAACAGCAAGAAGCCGTTTAAAAAAAATTAACTATTACAACTGAGACGATTCCAATATATTATGATGCCAATATGCCAATCACAATATCAGTTTATGGATCAAATCATGGTATAGGTGCAGTTTTACTACAACACTATTAACCTTGTGAGTGTCACTTGTGCATCAACCTTGCGTAAATATACATCTATGACAGAATGTCAACAAAGATATACGCAAATAGAAAAATAATTTCTTGCCATCTGTTTTGGTCTAAATAAATTTTATCAATATGCATAAGATATCCAATATGCGTCAAGTATTGGGATAGCGATAGATCAGTTGCTGCGATATAAAAAAGGTGTAAAAATGAGTGAAATGTGTACTTCACCACCTTATAATGAAAGCGTATTTTCAAATGTAGTTCCTTGTGATATTAAAACACTCCATGAGAGAGCGTGAGAGAGAGAGAGAGAGGAGCAAATGTATTATACACACCAAGGTAGTATCGGACTCGCCCTGACTAAAATCTCGTCCTATGGCTCCTGCAATCTTGCCGGGAACTTGAAACTCTTGATCTTCCTGGAACCGCATAAGAATTACTTCGGAAAAAGAGAGCTGATATTCTAATCAACCTATATCCATTTCTTCTTTTTTTCATTTTTCACGCTAGTCCTCGCAAGGGTATCCACAAAATCGCACGTATCCTGGTTAGTAAGCATGAATTCCACACAATTATGGCTAGTTAGTATGAACCCCGCTGCATTATGTGCTGCGTTTATTAGCAGTCTCCAGGAGCAGTCTCCTTATTGTTCTCCAGTTCTCCAGTCTCCAGAAGCAGTCTCCTTATTGTTCTCCAGGAGACAAACACCAACAAAGTCGCCAGTTATGCAGCAACGAGAGTGGCCAAGTTTTAAAGAAAAGTGGACGGTATGAATGAGGAAAGAATAGTGAAAGAAGGGCTGAAAGTGGGGATGCCACCGAAAGCTGATGTATGAAAGAGGTGGATGGAGTCACGTAGAGATTGAGAGAATGATAAATGAAGGAATGCTAGTTGAAAAAAAATTGGAAGAGAGACTAATAGAGGTAGAGCTGCAGGAGAGACAGAAACACATAGACGAAGGTACTTATAACAAAGACTACGGGAAGATCCAAGTTACAGGCAGATGCCCAGAATATCTCCTCAACCCCGAAGTTTCACAGACGACTATTGCGCGCTTTAGATGCGGAAGTGTAGAAAGGGGTAGGAGATATTGGATGGCTGCAAGTGATAGAACGTGCCGAGCATGTGGAGATGGTGAGGAGCTGTGGCAACATTGGGTGGCGAGTTGCAGAAAATGGGTCGGGCCTCAAATACATGAAGAAAATATTAAAATGCAAATACGCGGGTTCAATGAACTCAGAGTAGTTTGTGTTCTCTTTTCTTTTTGTATGTGTATATACGTATATATATATTTCCTTTTTTTAGAGACCTTAATATTGTTTTTGTTGGTTTTTTGCTCTTTCTTTCTTTATTTTTGTCTTTGTGTTTTTTTTTTCCTTTTTTTTGAAATATAGGGATCTCGGTTTTGTTTTGAATGTAAATTTAGTCAATATACTATATAAGTTGTAATCACAAATTTGTAAAGTAAGATTTATGCCAATAAAGGATTAACTACTATTAGCAGTCTCCATTTATCGCAGTGAAAGAATACGTGGTTTGCATCTTCAACCACCATGCATTCTAGGCACAAGTCACTACCGTTGAGGTGGAAGCGCTTCCGATAGCTATTGAACACTCAGCAATTGTCAGAGGTAAACATTTATCTCTGCGTGCTTGCGTCCTATCCACTTTTTAAGAGCTGGTATCAGTAACCGTGTCCGTGCCCCTTTTTCTGTTTCCGTTGCCCATTTTCGCTGCTATTCGGTAAGTATTTCCCAATAGGTGCTACTTTCTATTCCTTTTGCAATTTGATATGGAAGGTATTTCTTTTTAATTTGGAGATCAATGGGGGGAATTCCGGCTAGTACCAATGCAGCTTCCGTAGTTGTAGTTCGAAAACTGCAGCATATCCTAAGTGCCACTCTACGTTGTACCTACCCCTGCCACGAGTTTTCTGTATTTTTCTCACTTGGTCGCTTGGCCTCATATAGGCGCTGCATATAGAAGAATTGAATGTGCCACGTTTGCTAGATTGTTCCTGTTGGATGATTTTGGTCCCCCTAGGTTTGGCATCATTCTGATTAGTGCCATTACAGACATTTCAGCTTTATTGCTGCATGTCGCCACATGTTTCGTCATTTCACAGTTGTGATCGAATACTACTACGAGATATTTCAACCGCGATTTTGTTTCTGTCACTTCATTTTCAAGCTGCACGTTGCCTCTTTTAAATTTTCTGCCTCCGTCAAGTATTATGTTAGTTTTAAAGTATTAGGTTACTTCTTGTGGATATTCGACGACAGCTTAGCCAAGACCCAGTTAGTGTTACTGACTAGCTCCAGCTGTGTTAGTGCTTTGCAAATAACGGTTGTGTCATCAGCGAATCCAATAATGGTTGTCCCTGCAGGTACTTCTATTAGAAGCATAGAATTATAAAAAAATGTTCCACATCATACGTCCTAGAATACAGCTTTGTGTTGTTTCAAATTCCATTCGCATATTCATGCCCCGTCCAACAAGTATAGATCTTTCCGACTAATACTGATCCTTTTGCATACCTGAAGTCGAGTAGTAAGTTGAGTAACTAATAAATCTGGAGATCCCAGGTTCGATCTCGGGAATGAGTGTCGGCCGTATTTGTTTCAGAAGACAAAAATATGTAATTAATTAACGCCAACTATAATAACGCCTAGGTTTCTGGGCCTATAAATGTGATCAAATTACAACAGGACTCATTGCCGCAGTGTTTCAAGGGTTAATAACCCGCTATCAGCATTGGACCAAACTAAAAAAATACCTGAATATATAAATGGGACTGAGACTCACCCAAAATCTATGCAAGCGTGTGATATCCAGCACTTTAGAACTGACGTCACAAAAGATTATAGCGTTTTTTCCACCACTTGATTTACTGTTGATGTTATTCAGAGCTGATAGTAGATGGGAATGATCTATTCCATCCGTAAACTTATATCGTATAATATTATATCGTATCAAATAATATCGTATCAGCACATTGTTGAGTCGTTTAATATCGATTTTTAAATTCTTATTTAACTTCACACAAGCAAGGAGCTTCATTTTGTTTTGTATTTTACTTCAGTTTTAGCTGTTTGTCTGTTAATAGCAACTAAAAACTTGATTATATTTAAATTTTTAGATTATCAAAATTAGGAGTGGTCACTTGTACATTTCCACGTGGATTTATTTAAATTTAAGGTAGATAAATATGTATGCATAATTTCCAAAACTAAATAATAGGTTTATTTATTAATATTATAATTAAAATATGTTTTCATTTCGATGGCTTTCGATTTAATTTTCATTTGCAATGTTTAGAAAATAAAAGGAATTAAATGTGATTTGGTGTCGCGTATTTATATCGATATGTAATCATTTTATTTATTCCACGCATTTCATTCATTTATTAAATATAAATGTTAATTATTCAATTTAATTTTAATTTGATTCAGTAAATTCAACCAATACGTGTTGGTTTTTAGTAAACAATGGAAAACATGTGTACATATTCTAAATAACTTGAATATTTGTTTTTCCCAATTAAAGTTATAATATTTTTAATTATTTAGTTATTAAAACGATAAAATGTGACAAAAAATAATCATTTAATGTGAACAGTGGTTTTGTTTTCATATAATGCTTTATGTTTCAGTGCATTTTTCAGTTTAATATAACAAACGCTCACCGCATTTATTGTTCTCAAACTAAATATATCCCAAACAATGGATTATTGAGTAATTGAATTTTAAAATTTGAAACAAGTTATAAAGTTTTTTTTCAATATGTGTAAGCAAAATGCCTATGATACAAGAACTCTTGCTCTTAATCTATTTGGTGATTAGTGATTAGTAATGATATAACGCGCCAGACTACCTTTTTGAGCTCTTTGGTTTTGAGCTCCAAGTTATTGGTTAATTACTTGAAGATATTACAGCCACTAAAGAACAATATTCAACAAAAAGCGGTAAATCTATTCCCACAAATGAACATATTTTATCAAATTTTGATATTTGAGTTAGCAAGATTGGTATCGAACTCTTTGAACTAGATCACGATCACTTACATAAGGCAAGTCGGCTGACTCTCGTCGTCGATTTTAATTATTGTCCTATACGTATTGTATGCCATATATGTTATTGTAGTATTATGATATTGTGCAGATTTACTGTGCTTTGTGTTAGTGACGAAATAAACATCTAACTGTTGTCTAACATGTAAATTAGCCCTTAGTAATGTTGGAACTGGATATGTTAACAACATTTAATTTGGTAATAGAGATTTTTGTTATAGTAATCTTATCAAAATATCGACCATCAGTTTATTCAATCCTGTGCATGTGTATGGCGTAGTGCACCCGAGAAATAATGAACGACTACGTCGCTATTATCATAAAGGGCATTATACCACATGAAGATGCGCATACAGTAACAACAAGACAGCGACAAAGTTTGCGTATAAAACTTATCCTTGAGTTGATAACAACAAAAGTCTGCCGACATTTAGTGTAATGCAGTAATTCTAACTATTAAAACTAACTTTTGCAGAAATGTGTCACCGGTGTTTGGCAATTATCCTTAAAGCCTAGCACATCTGTAGAGTAAATAGTCGGACGACTACGCCTCGATGTTTCTAGATGCGTACGCTGCGATGTTGTATATAAACGTATTCTCCAGGTGGTAATAACAAATATGGATCAATGGCTGATTTTGATGTACCTATGCCGTCATAGTTGTGTCCAAATTGTAAATGATACCCATAAGATTTGTGTAATTGTTAAGATATGGAAATATAGGTAATAAATAAAAATTAATAAATTTGGTAATTTTCCCAAATTCGTTGATAGTACAAATTTACGAAAAATTTCATCACAAACTAATCTAATTCGCTTTTTTTCGACCATAATGTATAAGTCATAGATAAATACTAGTACCACCATATATGTCTCATTATAAAATCTGAAAATAAAATAATATAATCAAACTAGTTATTCCATGAGCTTATTTGAAAAATAAAATCATTTAACGGGCTATTGAAAAAAGATATTTTGAATTAGTCTTATACAAACTAAGCACTTTTCTTGAGTACAAAACTTTGAAAATGATTTATTGTACTCTTTTTGAAAGTACACGCTACACCACTACTATATATATATATATATATATATATATATATATATATATATATATATATATATATATATATATATTGTTGTATTTGAGGTTTTCGCGGATAGATACCTGTGTTGTATTGTTTTCTCGGGGATTCCGCGTTGTTGCTGAGGGTTGGCTCTGAAAAGAACTGGATTCTCGACGTTTCGGCGAACTAACATTCGCCATTCTCAAGAGATATATGCGTCCGTACGGGTCAACCGTTGGACGCATACTTGCGTCCAACGCAAGTATGCGTCCAACGAGACTGTATCGTGTCCAACGTGTAGTGTCCGTAGTGGCCAACGAGACAAGTATGCGTCCAATGCGAGAGTATGCGTCCAACGGTTGACCCGTACGGACGCATATATCTCTTGAGAATGGCGAATGTTAGTTTATATATATATATATATATATATATATATATATATATATATATATATATTTATATTTTGTTCTTTTTATTCAAACAAAACTTCCCAGTCCTCGTTTTGGGGCTTCTTTCTTGCGTCCGTGCGTATTTTAGTTTCGAACTTTTTGCTGTTAGATTCTTTGATGTGAAGTAATCTGAATTTATTTCCTGCCTGCATTTAGTTTGTGTAGTTGCCAATGGGTTGTCTATATTGATTACTGTGAGGTCATTTTGGGTGTCTACCAACCAGCGTACTTTGGACTGTCGGGTTCCATTGATGATGAGGAAGATTTTCTTGGTCAATCGAGAGTCATCCATTCGTACTATATGACGGTAGAATTTCAGACGTCTTTTTCGTGCAACTGAAGAGAATCGTTAAGTCAGGGAATACAGTTATTGTGAGCTACTACGAATCCCAGATACCAACTTGTACCTTGGGTCAAAATATTTTTCTCAGTATCTGCCGTTCTACTTTCTCAGTGTCATTGATGTAGATGGTTAATAATGAAGCCTCAATTGAATAGAGTGCTTCTGGAAGAATTACTGTATGGTAATGACAGAGTTTTGCTCTGGCAGAAAGTGATTTCTTCTAGTACATATTCCATGTGTTTGTATAGGCTTTGCGTAACTTTTCTGCACTTGTTTTTTTAGCCATTCTTTCTTTACAAGTGTTTCCAATTATTTCACCTAGGTACTTGAAATGCTTAACTTGTACGACAAGGTATGTCATATTTGAGCTCTTGGAGTCTATGTATTGCGTTTTCTCGTTTGAGATTTGAAGGCCAGTCCCGATGGCAATTTCATGAAGTTCCTCGATGGCGTGTTTGCCTACTTTAGTTTTCCGGGTGATCGTCAGGTCGAAAGGTCGTTATCAAAAGCAAGGCAATTTATATTCGTTCGTTTGTCCCTTGTTTCCATATATACTCGAGGTACTTCTTTCTCCCATATTTTGAAAATGTTATCTAGTACCAGGTTGAAGAGGAGTGGGGACAATCCATCACCCTGTCTTACCCCAGTGCTGATTTGAAAGGCTCGGAGATTTCACTCATGAATTTTACTTCAGATGTTCTGCCTGACAAAGTTTGTTCCATTAACATGGTTGTTTTGCCCTCCACACCATATTCACGAAGTTTATTAAACAGACTTATGCAGTGAAACGAGTAATATGCTTTCTAGAAGTCTACAAAAGTAACAACTGTGCGGTTCGCCTGGCGATGTTGCAGTATTATCTTCAGGTTCTAGATTTGTTCCGCGCATCATCGGTGCGGACGTAAACCTGCCTGATATTCACCGATCAGTGTGTCTTTTCTTTCTATTCTTTAAGTTTGGCGAGGAGCGCACGTGAGAGAACTTTGTAGGCTCTTGATAGAAGAGAAATGCCTCGGTAATAGTTTGGGTCAGTCCTGTCGCCCTTTTTGTGTAGTGGGTTGATCAAAGCATTTTTCCAGTCCGCTGGTATGATGCCGCTCTTCCATGTAATTGCAATGATGGCATGCAGTATGTCAATGAAGAGTTTACCTCCTATCTTGAGCATTTCAGCAATTAAGCCGTCTTCCCCTGGTGCTTTGTTGTTTTTAGATGTAAAATGATGGTTTGTAATTCCTCATGTGTTGGTATAACAGAGTCCTAGTTGGAGGCGGCTATGTGGAGTTTTTCTTCAGGAGATTCACAGTTGCGTAGCTTCTCGAAGTATTGTTTTAGGATTTCGCAGTTCGCTTATGTGTTTGTTTCAAAGGTTTCTTCAGGTCGACAGAAACAGAGGCTCGGTGGTTTGTAGTTCATCAGTTCTTCCCTTAATTTTCTGAAGAAGTGCGTGTTGAAATTTCGCCTGTTATTCCTATTATGAACGTATGAACGTATATCTTTTCAACTCATTGTCGATTTCCTCTAATTTTTTTTAATGGTATGTCCGTTAAATGCGCCTGATTGTTTTGGATGTCTCACTCTACATTTTTAAGCAATTCTGCCAATTCTCTTGTGTCTTGTGGCTATGCCAGGTTTTCCGCGCAAGCATACGGGATTCAAGAGCCCTGTCGCATTCCACGTTCACCACCTGTGTTTTCGTTTTCGTGGCGGTTGACCGAGTTTCCTTGCTGATTGCTGGATTGTCTTAAGAAGTTCGTCAAATAGATTTGTTAATATTTTTTAATAAAAAATCTATTTATTATATTACCTGATTTGAAAATCAAGTTATAAACCAAGTTACCTGATTTTTTTAAATAAAACTATTAGGAGACTTCCTTCAGTATTATTGCTAAAAATTTGGGATTGTTATTGTTGTGAATTTGCGTATGTTTGTATAGAGAGAAAAAAAAGGAAAACTAAATTATTTTATTTTAATGTTATTTTTTTCTCGCTTTTAGTTTTCCTTTTTATTTAAATTCCTCTTTTTGTATTTTTGTTTTCTTTTTGTGTTTGTTTTATTCCCGACCTAAGTATAGATAAGTTATTACTTCTAAAGAATATATCCATTGTATATTTTGTGTATTTTAGTAAGGCACACTTTTTAAACACGAAAACACGAGACAGATGGAAGGGCATAATAATGGAATAAGGAAATTTTTGGAGTAATTTTTATTTTTTATAATTATATGTTTAATTCAATGAATTGTTTTTAAATAATGCTTCATTCTCTCTTAAACCTTCTTTTAAAATCCTTCACATGCATACTGGAGATTCACATTCACTGAAGCCACTGCTGATAAGTTTTCTCTGTTTAATCATGATGTTCAACTTCTCCAGGGAATCATTGATTGAAAATACTTGCTCAACTGTCGCATTGGTACCCGGCAATCACATTGCAAATTTAACAAGTAATTGTTTTTGTTTTTTTGTTGAATATGCTTATTTTTTAAATATTTCTATATATTTCTATATACCGCAAATATCTATTTTATTTTTCTTTTATTCATTTTTTTCTTCCGTGGAACAATACATGTTTTAGGCTAACTTCATCGAAGAGTTCATTATCATCGATAACAATTTTGTGGTTTTCTTTCAGATAATGAACCGTCTTCAAAATCCCTTCCAAATTTATATTATATTTTAATAATATCAATCAAAAAATGTGTAGCTCTTCGAAACAATCAGTCCATTTTTTAAATATTCAAAGGGATTTTTATAAAAACATTTAATTTCTTTAATATATTTCGCCTCACTTCCAGGGGTTGACTCTCCGATTGTATTGAGTTTCTGCGTTAATTTTAATGGAACAAATCCAGTATTATATCCAGCGACTATTTGTTCCAACACATTACTCTTATAATTCACCTTGAAAAAGATGACATTTTAGAGCTTCTAATTTCCTTAATATTGATATGAAATACAACAGTTTGACTATGAATGAAATGCAATGTAACTTCTGAATGACATTTGGGTAGGGAGTAAACTGATACATTTGCGTCATCGTCATCAATATCTGCGTTCTATAGAAAACATTTCTATTACACAAAGATGTGTTTAAAAGAACACATCTATACGCATATGTTTGAAGTTGGCTCTGAACGTCAAACTTAATAGTCAAAGTTTTTGGCAATGTTGACAGAACGTAGCGTTGCTAAAGAAATATCAACCCGTGGAATTAGTGTGCAGTACAAGAGTAAGTACTTTTACCGGATGTAATAGTAGATGTACTAGTGCCGGATTATTGGAACGTTTTTGGCAGTGTTGACAAAACGCAGCGCCTCTAAGGAAATACCAACCCCTATAATCAGTGTGCAGTACAAGAGTAAGTACTTTTGACGGATGTACTAGTAGATATACTAGTGCCAGACTATTGGAATGTTAGGATTACTGGATTGTATCGATGACTTCATGGTAAATCATGAATCAGACCCATCCAAGTTTTAGGCAACCAAATGTACTCGCGTGCTCTCCAAAGGAAAGAAACTCCAAAATAAAATTAATAGCCAGCGATATAGAGATAAGAATAAGAAAAAAATTCTTGCAATAGTTAATTCAGAAATTTCTAAACATGGAACAATCACAGCTGAGAAGGAGGAAAAATTAAACGCCGTAAAGAATATTCCAAACAAATAGTTATTTACATTAGAGTGCGGAAACGTAGCCCCCAGCAAATGGGGAACTCGTCCTTCGGGCTCGTTCCCCAAACGAGCTGTTGCATTGTAAAATCATTTCCGCACGAAATTTGTATTTGATTTTTTTAAATTTTTTGGCCGAAAATTATTATTTAAAAAACAAATAGATTCAGATTATTTACAATATTGGAAATTATTAAATTTTGTAATGTTGGTACTCACAAACTTTGACATTTTTACTAATTCAAATTTATTAGGTACACAATATGTCATTTTTCCACATGTCAAACGAACAGTAAAATTAAAAAAAATAGTCTTATTTTCTACATTATTGTAAGAAATATGGTGTTAAGTAGCGTTTTCTAAATTATATTTTATTGTCTTATACTTAATTTATTTTGGAAGTGTCCCTGAAAGCTTAAAATTTACTGGTCACTTTACCGCATCGTAGCCGTACCTTGCAACATTGTGTGTAAAAATCTAGTTTCGCTGGACGTATTCACGATGTCAAAGCAAGCTTTACAATTCAGGAGGCCAACAAATTAATTTACATACAAATAAATCTTCAAAAGCAGGTATAAGGAAGGCATGTTTCTAAAAGTTAAAATTTCCATAACTCACAAATTGCAGACCCATCAACAAGAAATGTGCCATATATCCTACCAATTCATTTTGCTGACCTATCAACACGGAATAAACCGGATTCCGAACATTCCGGATTCAAATTCATGTTATGATGATGACATTAACTGTCATTCTCCTTCCGAAGTGAGTTATGTTCCAGAATTACATAAGATAATACTAACAAACTATGTACCAAATTTGATTAATTAACATAGTGATAAATCCTCAAAACCGGTTTTAAAGCGGTTTTTTTTCAAAAGTTCTTACTTCAGTCGGCAGTGCCTATATTTTTTCTTATTTTTTATACCTAATGTGCATCAAGAAAAGGAATTATTTCTATTTCTTACAACTAGTTTCGGCTTTATTTAAATTAAAAATTGGCCAACTTCGGGGAATGCACAATATGAACTGTTACTATTAGAAAATAAAACGTAAAACTTTAATTTTTGTAATAAAGTCAATTTCTTTTTTTGTTTTTTGTAAATACTTTACTATTTATTTAGGTGGTTATGTTTGTCATTTGTCAGTTTTGTCAATCAACTCATCAATCCTATCATAAAGTATTTGAAATATCGTCCTTGAAGATGGCTAATATTTAATTTAAATAAAGCCGAAACTTGTTGGAAGAAATTAGAAATAAAGAAAAACGCAAATATTAAACTTCAAGATAGTCAAATACACATTTAATGTAAATATTTTGGGACACTGATATAAACTTCGAGAAAGGTACTCTAAAGGGACACTGGTATAAACTTCGAAAAAGTTCGAGTGCAAAGGCTCAAACATTTTGATTACCCGTTCCACAGCAAGTTTTAACGCAAGCCATGTCGTTGTAGAATATCCCAACATATTTTGTTATCCTATTTCTGATTCCTCACAAAAATCTTTAAAATTGGTGACTCACTCTTGCGTTAATTTTTTATGCACATTAATAATGCCGAAAGCAGTACTTCTGGTCAGACTAGTTTTAGTTTAAAAAAATAAAGTAAATTTTAAAATATGTGAAAAATATAACAGAGATAACAAGAGGTGACAAATTTTGATTCAAATAACAACGAAAACCATGATAGTTTTGAAAATTAATATTTCTATGTGGAAATTTTGGAACAATGTATTTTCTTTTCGTATATCCAATATTTACGTACGAATTCATAAAGCTTAAACCTTTGAGGCACATATTTAAGAAAATCAAATTTATTTTGATTAAATCAATATTTCACCTATTTCCTCTGTTGTACGTAAAATTTCTAAAGGATAAATGTGATCTTCTCGTACTTTCGTACCACTCTCATCTTCAAACGGAAAGTATGCACAAGAAGCATTCGTAAAATGGATATATATAATTTTATGTTCAGTCAATTTTGTCTTTATGTTTTGTCAATATTTTTTATGTATGTTTTATTGTCAATAGTAAATAGCACTGAACGAGGTAGAGATGTGGTGCAAGGGGGTAGACCCTCTAATATATCCCCTATCCACTATAGGGGATTTATATAATCCACTTTAGCACCATTCGCAAAAATTAAGAAAATTGAGGGGCTACCGCTTACAATGTTCTACAATAAGCGTCTAATAGTAAAGGGGTAAGTCAATTATTTAGCTATAATCCTGGATACTAAACTGACATGGAATCAACATCTTAAGAAAGCCACCAACAAGTGTAAAATGGCATTAATGATTAAAGAACACTTGGCAAATCATAGGAACTAAAACCAAGCATGGTAAACAGGCTGTATTCTGCGGTGGTCAGACCCATTCTAACATATGGCTCCATGGTAAGGTGGACCAAACTGATGCAACAACAGGCCATAAGGGAATTACCAAATGTTCAAAGAGTGGCATGCTTAGCAGTTACGGGCTCGTTAAGAACCGCACCAACTGCGTCTCTAGAAATTATGACATGCCTGCCTCCCCTAGATATCTTCATCACGGGTTAGGCAAGAATGGAAGCCATCGCATGCAGGTGTAATGGCACTTGGGAGAATCTGGCAAGGTCAGGGCACACCGCGATAATGAATGTAATATCAGAGCCATACCTCAATAATGAGGGAGACTCAATGCCAGAAAGGATATCATTCGATCTACCCTTCAAAACACAACCATGTTGAACAGAATACAAGAAAACAATTACACGTCTAGGTGGGCTAGACTGGTACACATCCGGCTCCAAAAATGACAGTGGAACTGGCGCAAGAATCTACGGACCGTCCCTGAGGTACAGCTTACCTGTGCTCGTGGAATCAGAAATAGATGCCATCGCGATCTGTGCCCATGAATATCTAATCTCTAATGGACTACAAAAGTAGAAACATTCGTATTTTCACGGACAATCAGACTACTATGTGCCTTTACGGGCCATGAGATTAAATCTAAAACAACTTGGAACGCTCTCCAGAAGTTCAACTCTCTGAAAAGACACTACGAGTTCACACTTCCTTGGGTAACGAACCACAGTGGAGTGGTAGGAAACGAAATGGCAGACAAGTTAGCAAAAGATGGTGCTAACATAGCAAAGACCATATATATATAGCTCCTCATAAAATCTGTAAATTGTGTAGGTACTAGGCACCGGCTAGAGTAGCATAAAACAAATAGATAGAAGCATAGCAAGACAATGCTAAAAATATCACCGCTCTTTTTAACTGGTGAACTATCGGAACTGAGAAGGAAGCAGATCACAATTGTGGTCGGCCTACTTACAGGCCACGCTACGAAAACATCTGCATAAAGTAGGGATCTGGAGAGATGAACCACTGTGCAGACTATGCTATGAAGAGAATGAAACTGCCTCTCATATAATCTTCCATTGTTAAGCAATTGCACGTAAGAGACACCAGCCTAGAATTACAGCAAATAAGATCCCCGTGAAGAACATGGCGCATAGACTCCTAGACCTCATACAGGGGCTGGATCTATTTGCACGAAGGCAACATTGTGAGAAAATATAGTTGGCCACAAGGCCGCAGTGTTTTTAGAGCTTACAGCCCTTGACTCACATTGCTTGATAAAAAAAGATGGGTTAGTTTATTTATTGGGTTCCAGAGTAAAATTTCATTTGTGTGCCTTCTACTGTTTCTGTTATATCATCTTGTCGACAATACCAATTTTCAGAAGCAATACTGTAGAACTTGGCTATTAACAGATGTCAACACGACTGTTGAAATCAATTTAGACTTCGGCTTGGGAACTCTATAAGATACTCAGTTTAGGCTTGGGAACCTAGAATAAGCAGCCCAATCATCGGCTTGGAAACCGGAAATATACTCACACAAGGCTTTGGAACCTTGACCAAGAAATCAAATTGCAGACTTGGCAACCTGAATGAAGAAACCCACCCGTGGCTGGTATAGCTGTACAAAACCATCGTGCGTAACTTTTATGACGAAGGGGTTGCGGTTCAAGCTATTGAAGTGGTAGTGATAAAGTCACCATAGAGCAACGCAAGACTTAAGACATTAAGGTTGGTAACGCATCTTTATGGAAAACCAACTGATACTCTTGAAATATAAAGGAGAATTACATGTTATATGTAATACAGAGCAGGGATCACCAATTAATTTCTTCGGGGGTCCGATTTTTAAAATGATATTACTATGGCGGTCCGTTTCTATTTGAGTTTATTATATAGGAAAAATGTAATGTACAGGAGTACAAGGAATTTTTTACATATCAAAGTGAAAAAAGACAATTTTTGCCTTTTCCGAACTATTTGTCCCAAGTTTGAATTAAAGTTGGTGAAAGCTATTGTCATTATTGTCATTAAATTCAGATGTTCACCAGTAAGTCGAGATGGTCATCAGAAGTTCATCTTCGAAAATGCAGCTCCTTATATATATATATATGTTTACCCAAACATAGTAGGCTAGTTTGGGTCAACCATGTTTCAATGTTATTTTTTTTTAATTTATTACCAGGCATGTGGTATGGGTATTTATTTCTACACAAATTTAATTCAAAACTCTTCACAAGGAACTTCCGTATGTTTGTGTTTTAATACCGTGTTTTCTTGGAAATCGATCATTTCCATGTACAGAGTAGTTATTACTCCCGCAAAAATTTGCAGCTTCATTGCTCCATCAGGATGCAGAGATTGAATGTTGCTGAGGATTCCGACGACATTCTCAATTTTCTTGAAATCTGCAAATCTGTTTTCAAATTCCGATTTAAGATATTGTATTGACCGACATCAACTTCGTTGTCTCTACAGACTATTTAATTTATATTATGGAAGTGCAGGCATTCATTACCAAGATCATTATAGAAAAAATCAAGTTTACGCGAAACGCTTTTTACTTCTGACTTGAGCTCCCATATAAGCTTTCCTTTTCCTTAACTTTTAAGGTTCAAGTTATTAGTATGCTTAAAAATATCCGTTAAGAAACCAATCGAAGCTACATTTTCTTTTTTGCTTAGAAAACTTAGGTAGGCATTTGCTGAAATCTGATCACTGTTGAAAAGAAACGGCATCAAATGTTCTAAAATGATGAACAGTCTTTCTAAAATGCAGCCTTTGCTTAACCACCTCACAATATTATGAAACACAAGGTCGTCATATTGTTCATCAACTTTTTCCAGAAATGATTTCAATTCACAATATTTCAGTGATGATTTTGTACGAAGAAAATTTATATTTTAATTTAATTTTAATCACTTCTTGCATAATACTCTCAAAATTATTAAGTTTGCAGCAAAGCACAGTTTGGTGTATAGTGGTAGGATATCAAATTTTTAATACATGTTGAATTGGTCCTCATTACGTGAACTAGTTCTTTTTAAGTCCCAACCATTGCCGGCTCACCGTCAGTAGTTCCTGTTTTTGCAGGAATTCAGTAGATCCTGCTTTTTCAGGTCTAAATCTTCATTATCGAAAAATCCATCGCCGCGTTGTTCATATTTTCTCCTCGGGTTCTTCCTAATAACCTAAAATAGCCATCATCTCGTCAACAAAAGTTTCTCTCAGTTGGTCCAGGAGGCCTACAAAAATTACCCGTTGTGCCTTCTCAGTCATTTCGCATGATTCATCCAAAGTCAATGCGTAATAGTTTGCATTATTTAACTGCCTTTTAGTCGCAATGATTTTCTTGTGTATTGCTTGGGTTAATAGACGCAGATAACGGAATCTTTCGAATAGTATGAACAATATCTTTTCTGTTCTCAAATAGAATATTGCCTGCCTCGACAACGTAGTTTTTAACTATGTCAGCATCAGTAAATGGTATAATATGCTTAGCAAGAGTCCACGAAACAAGCAAAGAAGCCCCACCACATTTTGCCTGCTCAGTCATTGAACGACTCATGCTCTGGGTCGAGGATGCGTAGCTCGATAATAAACTTGCCATTTTAGATTTACGCAAGGTACTATCAATTGGAAATTTTTTGACAAGTTATTCATGTTTAATAGATATCATAATGTCGTTTAATATTCGAGCTTATAATTAACCCAATGTTTATTGACAAATTATACCACTGTTTATTGACAAATCAAGCACATTGGTACTGCTCCAACACCATTTGGCAGCGTAAAGCAATATAAATCAATCAATCTGAAAAAATCTATCTCTTTTCGAATTCCACCTTTCTTTTTTTCGGTTCCATTGCAAAAAAAACTCGCAAATGTAAACGAGCGGCGGCTTGAAGCGTGTTTATTGCCCCCACCCTCGCGCAGCGCAGCGCACTTCACCACAGTTGCGACGGTGGTGAAGACGTCAGCAAAGACAAAGCTTGGGATATATTTTATTACGTACTCAGTAATACAGGTCTGCACAAAATAGATCGGCGGTGCAGATCCGGACCGCGTTCCGCCATTTGGTGACCCTTGAAATAGAGCATCGCCGCGCAATGACGCCACGCTTTGCACGTGATTTTAGAGCCTTATTTATCTGCGCAGAAACACATGTACCGCTTTATTATGGAGTTTAAAACATGCTCTTGCTAATGGAAATAGTTTCAAAATGTTTCTGGATGACTCCATTTAGCAAACTCGTTACAAAAATACCCTATTTTCATCTACTTTGAACAAATAGAAAATTTTCAGAAATAGAAAGTTCAAACTGCAGATTCAAAAACACGCTGATACAGGGACACTATATGCAAAGTATCACATCTGTAGCTGAACTACAGCTATATCTGTAAAAGCTAAACTTTACTTTTTAACAGTAAAATTTTTTACAAACTTTGAAGCACTTTACACTTTTTGGGTGTTATGTATAAAAAGTTTAATCAACTTCGTTGAATTAAGCCCATAAAGTTGTACAAGTGGTAAAATGTCGTGCATTTTGAAAAACTTTGAATGAGATATTAGGGCACGAAATTGTTTAAATTTCGCTGGCGTGCTGCCGCTGGTTCCAGGATGGCGTTAAACGAAGGGTTGTAGCTCCATGAATATTCTGCCGGTGAACCTAAAATTTTACCAAAGTTTGTTTGGGATATAGAGAGTCCTGCACACCTAATTTCAGCCAAATCCGAGATGATCGCTCAGGGAGCCCTAGACCACTTGACATGAAATGACTCCTGAGTGTTTATGATATAGTTTACATATTTTAAAAGTTTTAATAGTGTCCGGATAACGTTTTAGTATGCAGGTCACTAAAAGATTTTGGAAGGACAAGCGTTGAGTGATAAAAGGCAAACATAAAAAGTTGTAAACTGCTGCCATATTTGCTAAATATTTATATTTGCAACTGTTGCATTTATATATTTACTTCTAATCTTGAAATTAAATTAAATACTGGGTAGTACTTTTTTATGTTTCCTAATCCGGGGAAACCGCGCTAAAATCTTTATCGGTCTTAGCAGAAGCTTTTTAGTTTTACCTCTTCCACAAAGAGATTTCAGCAAGAAATGAATATTTCGCTTTCGCATAACTTCTGTATTCAAGCCCCTATGGAACTTGAAGTTTATAAAACAAATTCTTTATTTTAAATTTTCCTGTTAAGATGCAGTGGTTAAATTAAACAGCTGGTAATTTTACCACCCCAGTTTTTATATTAAATATTTTCTTATTAGCTATATAGCGAACCCAAATAAAGCAATATATCTCCCTTTTGTACTCATTATGTTTATTTTATCAAAAGAATTTTGTTGAAAGTAGTACAAAAATTAAATTTTAAATATTTAAATCGAAATTGTATTCACCTTAATATAAAAGTTTTAACGTTTTGTGCTTTATACATAACCGCAATATTTCCATATAGGTCAGTTCTTTAAAAAAACAATAAAGTGAACTCTTTGTGCAGACCCCCCATACATTTGCACAGCGTAAACCTAAAACACCAAATCTCTATTTCCATTGTGTTTAATTATTTAGTATTCCAGAAGCTTTCAGTATATTACGTTTTTTCTTTAAAATGTGCCTCTCTTTCAAATTGAATATTTTCGCCAGAAAATCAAGAGTTGCGCTCCAGTAAGATGACAAGGGTCGACATCATTCAAAAATATATTAAAATTGATGTAACTGATTGGCTACTACCGCTGACTAATTTAACTAAAATACGCGGGAATAGTAATAAATATTGCTGAAATCCCCGATTGGGTTTTTTTTTTCAAAAATGTGGGGATATTCCCATGGAACTGCGCTGTATATTCGATAAAAACACTTTGGCCCTCGGGACGCCAAGGGACCATTTATCGAAAACCTCTGAAATTATTCCCTTCGCCCGTCATTTACGTTCGCGCTGGATGCAGATATCAATGTCTCAGACTCGCTGCTAGTAAACCATTTATTCTTCAAGGAAACTCTATTTAGTTTAGAGTGCAACAAATGTTGAAACATATTCAGGAACTATTACGAAAACATTTACGAATCCTGCAAATCCTACATCCTGGAAATTTAAAACATTCGAGCCGCTCGAGTTTGAAGCATTCAATTGTCACTCTATACGTGAAAGTTAAATATGTGAAATTTAAAACGTTGAAACGTGAAAATTTTAACGCATTTGTATTGGATAAAAGAGATTTTTAATAGGATATTCGCAATTTTCTAAAACAATTTATTTCTGTGTTTATATATTATATATCATAGATATAAGCAATATAACCAATTATAAAAATTGCCTTCCCCTTAATCTTATATTATCTTTAGTTCTTAATCTTAAGCTTAAATTTTAAATGTTCGTATAATACAGAGGTCTCCAAACTACGGCCCGAGGGCGGATTTTGTCCGGCCCGCGGAGAGGTAGCATACTTGAAAACTACTTTTAGAGAACATATTTTTTATAGCAAATTAAATTTAGTTTACTGAAGTATTCTAATTTTATGTTGAATAATTATTAATATGACATCTACATTGATATGGTCATGGGCTAACTACTCATAACATTGTTGTAGGCTTATTGTTATTGTTTTTGTGATAAGTTGGATAAAGAAACACAAATTGTAATGAGGAAAGACATGTATAATATGCAGAAAATTTAACTTCAGTATATATAAATAACTAACAAATTATTGAAATGAATCCAACTAACATTTTATACATTTTAAATAAAAACATAACTTATAACAAGCATAATGACATATGAAATAATAATGAGATTTATGTAATTGAGATTTTCCACTGACAATAGTTTGTAGTTGTGGACTAATTTTACTTGTACCAATTATTAAAAGAGATTTAAGATGCTCATCAGTTAATTTAGATCTGTAAACATTTTTTGTGTACTTCATTTTGGAGAAGGTCTTCTAACACAAATAAGTAGTACCAAAAACAGAAAACAGCCCACGAGCAAATTTATGCAAATTATCAAATTGTGTCAGTGGAAGACTCTTATAAAATTCCAACAAAGATGAGTTTTGATATTTGTTCTTAATTATATCACTGCACTGTAGATCAATCATTTCCATTTGAAGTTCCGTGGCTAGGGTTTCAATGTCAGTATCAAAAGGATTCTGAAAAATCTTAATTTGATTCGCAATGGCATCAAAGTCCGAGAAACGAATCGATAGGAAACTCAGTCTCAGTGGTGTGTTAAAAAACATTTACTTCGTAGTTGTGATTGAAACAATATGAATTTCTTCCGCAATGATTTGATATTAGTGTATAAATCAGGAAGATGCTGGTTTTCTCTTTGCAATCTCAAATTCAGTTCGTTCACATGTTTTGTCAAATCAACATAGAATGCTAACTTCCACAGCCATGCGTTGTTTTGTAATTCAGTAAGAGGGCGATGCTTTTCATTAAAAAAAATTTCGATCACTGCTCGAAGTTCAAAAAACCGCTGAAGGACTTTCCCACAACTAAGCCAACGTACGGCAGTATGATAAGGTATGTCATTTTCTCCAATCTCTTAAATAAATTGTCGGAATTGTCGGTGATTCAGCCCAAAAGATCTGATAAAATTAACAGTTGATATGACTGGTTTCAGAACTTCAGACATATCCAAACATTTTCCGCACAAAGACTGTTGATAAATGATACAATGTAAGACTAATGGTTTTGAACCACCGTCATTTTCTACAGCCTTTGACACAAGAGCGACCACTCCTTTATCTTTCCCACTCATGTTTTTGCCTCCATCAGTTGTAATACATTTCAAGTTTTTCCATCGAAGGTTCTTTTGATTAATGGCCATTTCAACTCCTTTAAAAATATCTGTAGCAGTAGTTGTGCCATGAATACTATACATATCAAGAAGTTCTTCATGCACTTCATAGCTTTTATCTACTCCTCGAATATAAATCAACACCTAAGCAGTATCTGACACATCCGTTGACTCATCCAAGGCCAAAGAAAACCACTCAACATGTCCATTTTTGTCGAACAGTTGAGAGGATATATTTTCAGCGATGTTTTCTACCCTTCGAGCCACAGTGTTTGCTGACATACTGACAGTTTTTAATAGATTTACCTTTTCAGGGCACATTTCTTCGGCTACTGCAATTATGCATTCTTTGATCATTTCTCCATTGGTGAATGGTTTTCCACGTTTTGCAATTTCAAGAGCCACACGAAAGGTTGCACGAGTTGCAGCCTCTTGTTCAGTTTTGAGTTTTGTAAATGAAGATTGCTGCGATTTCAATCCGCGCTTCATAGCTTCGAATTTTTCTGTCTGCAAACTTCCTGTATATTTTAAGTTTTTTGAAAATGGTTTGTTTCATAATGACGTTTAATGTTATATTCCTTGAGAACGGCTATGCTTTCGTTGCAAATCAAACATAGCGCCTTGTTACTGGACTCAATTACGAAATACTGAATGTTCCACTGATCTTTGAATTTTCTGCATTCACTATCAATTTTTCGCTTCTTTTCCATACTACTAAATTACACACAAAAGCAACAATTCAAATCAAAATACTGTTCCAAAGATGTATTTAACTTAAACACGCACAAATACGTTTCAAGGAGGTACGCACTATTTTATTTCACAACAGTGTCATAGGAACTGACTTGTGGTTGCGCCACTAGCCTTCTTATATATTCCAATTACTGCCATCTAGAAGTGAGTGGAAGACACCAGAACTTTCTCGAACCAACGAGATTATTCTGAACGTGCTATTAGCGCCATCTGTTAGCGATAGAAGGTACTACTTATTTCCGCTTGTGTCCACCAGATGTCGTGTCACGTTACTCCTTATGGCTCGTACTCTACGACTAATCTAGAAATTACATATAATGACAGGAAAATTAAAAATATGCAGTGTTGCCGTTTTGCGGACTTTAGTCCGATTTGCAGCCTTTTTTAAACGTTGCGTACTTTTTCGAACTTTTTTTTTCATCAGTGGACTATTTCACTTTTTACCACCGGCAGCAATGACAATATGGTTTCGGCCCTCGGAACTTACTGGAATAATCAGTATGGCCCTAAGGCTGGAAAGTTTGGAGACCCCTGGTATAATACATTCAATGAAATCAGATGTTAAGTAACCAATGGAATTATACACGTGAGAGTTTCAAGAGAATGCTAGGAACTTATGAGTTCCCATACAAGACACGATCATAATATAACCTAAACAATTAACAGTCTATTGTACTACCTAGTAGTATCTAGTCATTGAGAATATAAATTAATTCATTCATTTAATTAATAATACTAATTATTTAGTTTGTTAGCGTCGTAAACGATTTCCTGTTTTTGGCACCTGGAGGACGCTGTGTGGAACTTGCAAACAGACCGACACGGGTCGAAGGCCCATTCAGTTTTACATCAGAAAATGACAATTTCTCGTTTCGACGCGCAAGAGGAACGGAGTTTTTGAGGAAAAAAGTGAAAAATTTAAAGCACACCTACAGCCGCGCCTTGCGGGGGCGGACCATTAAAAATCTCGTCTAGAAAACCCTATTTTTTTGCTCAATTCACCGGAAAAAAATCAAGACGTAAACCGCATTACTGGTCAATTTTTCGTAATTTTCAAAAAATCGTCATTTTTTAGATCAATTTTTTTTGGTCAATTGCGGCACCTCATCCGTTTAATGCGACGTAATAATTTTTAGCTTCGGCCACTATTGTAAGTGCCCATTATTGTACAGTTCGTAGACTATCTAAAAATATCATAATGCACACATATATTTACATATATTACATATATGTAACAATCCGCGATTAATGTTATGTAATAATTCAAAATCAACCATGAGCGATTGATTTACGATTCGTTGATTGGTTGAAAGCTGCACATTGATACACTTTTTAAATATAGTACTCCGTAATTTTCAAACAATCATTAAAAGTCACATCATTCACTTAGAAGCTGTCATTCATTTCGTTTTTTCACGTTTAAATCTAGCAAAAACTACAAATAAGTACTAAATAAAAAGGTATGTAACCATTATGAATGTATTTCTTTTCATTTCTAGCAAGTTAAGTAAGGTCTAGTAACAGTTATATATGAAAATTCAACTGTTTGTATATTAAATAATATACCTAATAAGAAATAAATTTGCTATATCAAACATATTTTTCTTATTAAACAGAAACAAATTAGTGTGGTCATAGATAAAGTATAGTACATAATTCGAGTTATAAGCCAATTACGTACACGCGGAATTACGTAATTGTTCCGCTCGTACGTAATATGCTTTTTACAACTCTCATTACGTAATATACTTTAAAAATTATATTAGTGATAAAATTCCACGAAATGAATACTAATATTTTTATTTTTTGATTATATTACGTTAATATACATATTGTTATTATCATTAATCAACTAAATATAATCTGCAATATTCAGAAGCCGTTTGAATAATTGTTTCTACTGGACAATACGAGCTCATATTGATACTTGCGTAATATTTCTTTTAAAGAACGCATTTTGTGGAATTTTTAAAATTGTCTCCCAAATATTCTTTCAACTATTGAAATACAGGATAAGAGAGAATCTCCACCGCAAAGCGAGATCGACCAAAACCTAAAATAACGACCCTCTCACCTTAACGGTAAACAGTGATATTTTGTCGGAAACGGGCTCGACTGCATAATAATTTCCTTTGCCGTTTGTTTTACTACTATAAAGGATACTTAATAGCAGTGCATTAGTTATTCTCTTCAATTAGCATCCCAGAAAAATTCGTTTTATTTTTCCCTGATTATAACATACTTTCTGTGGGACCAAGCTGTATTTCCTTGTTCTTACTGAACTATATTTGTTAAACAATATCTGGCTATTCTTATTCCCTAGAAGCCGCTCTAAATAATGTGCTCTATGTTTAACTAAACCATTGTCTAGGTAGTTTAGTTGTTACGATGTTAGTCATCCACCTGAAATTCTTTGAACCATTCCTTATTATTACTTTTCTTATTTCTACCGTATTACCAGACACAAAGTACTATGCGGCTGGGCATCTCTGGATATCCCATTCTGTGTCCGAAATATGTAAGCTTTGTGTCAATTTCCATGTGATCTGCATTCATGACTCTTACAACTTAGTAGTCCATATAGATTATTCATGGCATATGTCTGTATACTCACGCTCCAAGCCTTTAAGGGTAGCCCCTATCAGGAAAGTTCATGAATCCACCCCATGGAAGAACATTCTTATCCTCAGTTCGTTATTTGAAGGCCACACAAATTCTGTCTCATACTTATAATTGTACTTAATTCTTGCTTTGTTCAATTCTGAATCTAATCTCTAACGAATGTCTTCATTGAGTAACTGTTCTATATACATTTAATACATTATATATTACTACTAATATTGATTTTTTTCTGAATATTTGTGGGTTAATCGATTCACATTCTATGGACTAGTTCCGTCTGCAACTACCATAAATAGTTCACTCAGCGTCTGTAAAGTTGTTTAGTTATTAACGTAAACTTAGTCTTTTTGAGGGAAAGTTTCTATTGCAGGTATTAACTACCCGGTCAAGACGAAGTTACAGCCCCATGCTATCACCTGCCGTGAGAAACGTATCGTCTTGATAGCATATATTATTCACCATTACTTGATTTACTTTTATTGCTTTCTCGATGTTGGCTGCAAAGGCTTTTTTTAATATTTCCTCTGAGTATAAGAAGATCAGTGGTTATAGTAGTGGTGAGTACAGCCTTACCATAAGCCTCTTTTTATGGTTAGATATTTGGTGATACTGTTCTTTTTTCATATGTATCTTTTAGCCAATAAAGATTTGCAATAGATACATATTTTTTCAAGGAATCCCGTTTCTTTTAGTACTTGAATCACTTTGTATGACCTGCTATCACACGCTATCTTTAAATCTATATAGGACATAAATCCGTTTCAGTTTACATTTCAACATCGTTGAGTTAACACATGGACGGAAAGAGGATTTCTCTTGCTCCTAAGCCGCTATGGAAGCCTAAGCATCATCAATGTGCTTTTCGATATTGAGGTAGATTCTTTTACGAATAATGCGTAAAAAAGACTTGAAAATATTATTTATTTCGCTTATAGTTCGGTGGTCGCTGCATTCCGTAGCATTATATTTTTGGGGGATAGGGACGAATTCCGATTTCAACCAGTCAGACGGACTGACATAATTATACAAGCGGATCAGTACTTTGATTGACTTCTCCTCTAGCATTCTTGGGATATCTGTTGGTATCTCATCAGACCCGGTTTAATTCAGCTTGGTAGTTATTTGAATTGTTCTTTCCAAAAATCTTGTAATCGCAGATCTGATGACTTTATGTTGTACATAATCTTCTCTGCTCCGACGTCTCCAAACAGTTGCTGAATATACTGCCTCCATCTTTGTAACCGGTCTTCAATTTAAAAAATCATGTTCCGTTTTCTATATATAATACTTTATATATATAATACTAGTTTTTATTACTCCGGAATCTGACGCCCTCTTTGATTTTCTTAAGCAAATGAAGGAAGGTATTATCTCTTATTGCCGACTAGAGATAGGTAAAATATTGGCAATATGTAAACATAGCTGTGTATAACATAGTCACTAATATATACCGCGTGTAAACAAAAAAAAGAGTATATATATATATATATATATATATATATATATATATATATATATATATATATATATATATATATATATATATATATATATATATATATATATATGTATATTATATTAGATTGGTCCAAAAAAATTTTGTTTTGTTTTTCACTTTGGCCACTCATTAAATTTGTAACACGTATTTATAGTAATAACCTTGTAAAATTTCAGGTGACTAGTGTAATTTTTTAAATATTTTTGAAAAATAGTATAGTTTGATTTCTTGGTTGCGGTTAGGTTTTTAGTGCTCAATAAATCATATTTATAATTAAATAGAATCTATATAGTGTTTAATAAACGAATGTCGAAAAAACTTAAATACTAGACTCAGAACCAGTGTACCAGTGCATTAAAATGAGTTATTTAACACTTAACAAAGATTACATTTTTGTACTTGTATGTCGAAATCTTGGGCCACTACTAAGGCTAAACCAACTACCAACACTTTGGAAAGTTTTATTACGTTATCGGCAGATACTAAATGTCTCAAAAATGTCAAAGGTTAGGCGCACATAATCATTTAACGATTAATGGAGGCGTGGAATTAGTCTGTTATTCTGACAAGACAATCGAATCACCGCATTGGAAAATTTGTTAAACTTTTGAAGAAAAATAAAACTAGATATTCAGAAATACAGAAAAAAGAGCGAATTTGTTTACAGCGGGGCTAGATAAATTTTTTGACAATGCCCATTCAAATCCCATAAATTCTATTAGAATTTCGGAAGATGGAGACTTTCTTATTGACCAGAGAGGATGAGCGCGACTTGTGACTTAAATTGACAAGAAACTACAAAAAAACCCAAAGAACGTTCCATAAAGCGAAAACAAAGAGTTGAAGAATTAAGACAAAAGGCAGCTGAAAAGAATACATTAACTTCAGTTGTTTCAAGTCAAGAACTTGATTCTTGATTAATCACAGTTGATTCCAACTTCAGTAGCACTTCCAGTACAGCTAGCATAGATGAGGATTTTGTAGTGACATTACCAAAAACGAAGAGCGCTACTTGTGCTAGTGACAGTATATCATAGACTAGAGGTATTTTTACACAACATGTTTCCAGCGCTCTTGACCTAACACAATAACAGATCGTGATGCAGTGAAGAATTATTTTGTTGTCTGCCGCACTTGGTTGCAATGCTGTTTCACTCCCTATTTCGTGGAGCTCAATTCGACCTGCCAAATAAAAAGTAGCAGGTAGTTCTGCTAAACTATGCACTGAAACCAACTTAGAAGCCTTTGTATCACTGAGAACATTGCAAACACTCTCGGTTCAACAGTTATAATGCAGGCAGCTGTCGATGGGCGAATATTCGGTTTATGTAGATTTGCTATAACGAACGTAACAATTGTAAGATTTTTTTCGAATTCTATGGATCTGGATGACAATTAATGAACTAATAACAACAGACGCAAATTGAAATGCTGTATAAAAAGAATTTGATAATTTACTCCTCACAGATTTATCATCCATTTAACTTTATAATTATTTCAATCATAGCGGGAAAATTATTGACTTATGTAATGTGTATTGTAGAACTTGTGTAATGTGCTTTTTCCACCTGGAAATCGATTTTATTAAATCATTCCATATTATTACTTTTCTTATTCCTTACGTATTACCAATTTCAAAGCACTATATGTCTCGATATCTCTGGATGTCTCAATGCATGTCTCAATATGAAAGTTGTCTGTCAATTTCCATGTCAATATTCATAATAAGTCTATTATATAGATTATTCATAATAAGTCTTTCATAAACTGCATAAGTCTGTATACTCACATATCAAACGCCCCGAGCCTTTTTAGGGTAGCCTTGTCAGGGAAGTTCAGAAATCCACTCCATAGTGGACCATTCTTATTCCAAGTTTGGTATTTCTTGGCCGCGCAAAATCTATCTCACTCTTATAATTGTATTTCTTGCTTTCTCCTAATCTCTAACAAATTTCATCCGGTGGAAGATACCCCTATGCGGATCACTGTATGTTTAGATTGAGTTGCATATCAAAGAAAATAACTGAGAACCGCCATATATTCATAAAAAACTTCTCAACAGCCAACAAAATTCGTTTTGCTAACCAGTGATAAAACATGAGCTGACATATACAATAACACAAATAATAACAGCGAAGCTGTTGCTATCCATCAAAGTAGTTCAATACCATTTTCTCTCAATTTTTTTCAATGGTAAAAATCAATGTAGACCGGAAAATATGGGTTACAGATAAAGTGACCACACGTCCCGATTTTGGCGGGACAGTCCGGATTTTTGGAGGACAGTCCCGCGTTCCGCCGATTTTTAAAAATGTCCTGCTTTTTAGAAAATATCTGCATTTATATAACATATTCCCACAAATCTCCTTTTTTAATGTCATCCAATGAAAATTTTTATTATCCTCGAATTGGACTGTCTATTGTTGAAGATATTCCAAGCAGTTATTAAAAAAAATTCTGATTTGCGAAAATTATCTGGTATAGGTTGTATTGGTAAAAAGATACGTTACTGATTAAAAAATTAAATGTTGGTTGTCTGCAAATGTGGAAAACCTGGACAGAGTTATTGCTTCATTTTAAACAGATTCATATTCCTTATAAAATTATTTTGAAAATTGTAGAATACGCGCTCTCCCTTCCAGGAACAAATGCAGCAACTGAAAGTGTTTTTTAGTATCAATAAAATATGGACAACTGAAAAACGCGATTGAACATGAAAATTTAAAAGCTATATTAAGCGTAAAAAATAATTTGACCAATTCATATGAGAAATTTTACGATATTTTAATAAATGATCGGAATCTAATGCAGCGTATTCACTGGATCATAAATATAACCGGGAAAGAAAATCATAATTTTTTATAAATAAAAAAACGTATGCGGTCAGGGGACCCCCGGCAGGAACAAAGTTCCTCGCGCAATTGACAAAATTGAAATTCTCTTTTAATATTTGAAGATGTAAAATTCTTATAAGAGTTGAAAATAGGAAATTACCGTCGCCAGGAATGTTTCTGTCATGATGCAACAAGACATTTGGCATTGAACATTCATCATGTTCCTCGTATTGGGCTTAGAATGATTGCGAAATTGGACTAATTACTTGCTGAGCTTCATCATTAACGGATGATTGAAATTGATTATTCAGAAAGGGGCTAAATATTATGTTTTCAGTTTCTTTATTACTTTCGATTAATATGGTTGGTAATGAAACTTCTTTCGATGATTGTAAAGATTCAGGTTCAACACGTTTCTTCTTTGATTGAAATTTATCTTTGTATATTTTATCGCCTGCAGCATGTTCTAAAGCTGTATTTTGTAAAATTTCTTTTTTCGTTTTTCTCTCTCGATACTCTTTTTGGCACTGAGGTTGTGATTTCACTATTGTCTCTCTATAATGTAAATGTCCATCAGATTGTGTAAAACTGAGTTATTGCATGAACTGCCGACAGTTCATGTAACTATTCTATTTGAAATATTCTATATGAATAGCTAGTTCGTGAAACCATCTCAAAAATGCTTCTTTATTTATCTCTTCACTAATAGGTCTGTTAATTAAATCAAATTGCTTTATACTACCAAATGACAGCATTTTTAGACACATCGAATCGGTCAGTAGGTAAGATAGTGAGTGTAAATTCTAGTTAAACAAGTGCCTCATAAAATTGGCAATTTCATGAGCTGCACGAAGTAGATGAACTACTCAAACTACCGACAGATCATGCAATGGCTCAGTGTTACACAATCTGACTTACTTTTCACTGTGTGACTAGGATATACATATATAAATATGGTAAATATAAATCACTCGAATTACATGTACGATAAACATGTGTAAACAGTTTTTTTATTTGCTACTAATTAAACAATTGCTACAAATCATACAGTTTTTTTTTTATTAACTTACTTTTTTCAGTATTTTGTATACTTTCTTGGGTTTTCATTTCTCGAAACCTAATTCAAATAATGAGTATAATATTTATAAACAAGATAACTCTCGTATGATTTAAAACAACTAAAAAAAATACGTTTGTACAATATTTTTTTTCTTGTTTAGTTTCAAGGTTACAACCCACGCTCGTATGTCATTCTGCGAAAGAAGCAGAGAGCACGCGTTATAGCAATATATACTGAGAGAAAGAGAAAGCAAAAGAGAGCGCGGTATAGAAACATACACTGAGAGAAAGAGAAAGAAACTAACGCGGCGTATAACAAAAGAGCGAGCGCGCGGTACAGAAATATAAACTGAGAGAAAGAGAAAGAAAGGAACGCGGCGTACAAAGAAATAGAGAGCGCGCGGTATAGAAATATACACTGAGAGAAAGAGAAAGCTTTCTGCAGATGCACTCATACCGAGACCTCCCTAAAGGAACCACGTTCCAAAAATTTAAATTAATTAAATAACATATTGCTCAAATTATTGTTTTTTACAAATATTTTTAAATTTAACAAAATGTTTGGGTAAAAAATGTATATGTATGTATATATATATATATATATATATATATATATATATATATATATATATATGTATATGTATGTATGTATGTATAAAATATATTGTTTTGAATTATTGGTCTGCTTTCATAACTAAATAAGAAATTTTGCATTTATTATTAATTATAATACTCATTTCATCCCATTAGTCCCGTTTTGCCTCAATGAAAATGTGGTCACTTTAGTTATAGAAGATGTAAAAATCTCAGCAGCTAAACTGAAAGACATGTTTTTGCTACACAAAAAGTATCCAGCTTTAAGGAACCAATATTTAAAACAAAAAAACAAACATTACAAATTAATTACATTTACAAAACAATTTTTTTTTAACTGTAAGATAATGAAAGCAATGAAAGTCGTTAGCTATTTGGAACATCATCAATGAACAAACAAATTAACTAAAAATATACGGTCTCACAAAAATTATAGAAAATAATGCCTTGATCACTGAACCCAAGGAAATCGCAGATATATTTAATAACTACTTTGAACAGACTGCAAAATCAATTGCAAGAAATATTAATCCGGCAACTATTTCGAAGTATCATATATTGTTCAATCGAAGATAAATATACATACAGGATTTTGCAGAATCTGTAGTTCTGACTAATATCGCTTCATTAAAATACAAAACAGCAAATGGACCAGATGGAATCCCGTGCAACATCGTAAAAGAATTCAGGTATGAGTTCATAGCACCAATTAATCATAAAATCAATAGCTGTGGAGAAATTTTAAGTAGTGCTAAAAATATCAAAAATTATACCAGTGCAGAAAAAAGGAACAATCACGGATACTCAAAACTACAGGTCACTTACCCTCATATCGGTATTAGCGAAAATTCTAGAATACTGCATGCAAACCAGAATAACTCCATTTATCGGAAGATATAATCTCATTCCTACTCAACAACATGGTTTTTGCGAAGGAAAATCCACCTCAACAGATTTGATAGAATTCCACAGCAAAATATTACAGGAAGTTGATATAGGCAATCACCCCATAGGAATATTCTGCAAACTATTCTGTTTCTCATAGTATTCTTTTAGACAAACTAAACAGTTATGGAATCAGGGGAATAGTGGGCCGTAGGATACAATCCTAAATGGAAAACCGGTAACTGTATGTATCAGTAAATATTGGAAATAGAACTGGGCATTCTCAGACAATATGTATACATATAGGGGCGCCAAAAGGAAGCTTATTGGCACCAACATTATTTTTACTATACAACGCAGACTTAATTATTTACATAAGCGATATTGCACTTTATATTCGGATGACACAAGTTTCATTGTGACTGGGAAAGACAAAAGCAACAATCTCGCGGAAGCAAACAAATACTTATATACAGTTAATACATGGCTCTCAGCAAATCAACTCTATTTTAATAAGAACAATACGGAATATATAATTTTTCAGTCGACAGATGTGTCTACGACGAAGATTTAAAATTCCTAAGCATATATCCAGAGGAACATCTAAGATTGACGTCCCAAATAAAAATCATCAACTCAAGAAGGCAATACTGAGAATTAAGAATAATGCAGAAGAAGGCGTTTTTAATCAAGCATATATATAAACTGTTAAAGAAGGATGATTTTCGCAGTTAGTATTTTGCTGAAGTACAAAGCGTATTAACATATGGGATTATGGGATTATTTATGGGGTGCTTCCTCGCAAATAGAAGTAATACAGGTAGCGCAAAAGATAAACTATTAGGTTTAAAAATTACGGATTCCTGCAAAACACTTCCTGTACCTAATAATTTTAACAATAGCTGGTTTGTAGTTCTAGAAACGACTGCTTATATACATCAAGTTAAATAAAATTTCCAGGAAAATAAGAACAACCATAACTCTAATACAAGAGGAATCTAGATCCTTTATTTTATAGACTATATAGATTATATTTAAGATCTTTTATTCCCCTCAAAAACAAATCTAACCATGTGCAGCAAAGGATTGGAAAACCTAGAAGTGAAACTATATAGCAACCTACCTAATAGGCTACGCGATGAAACATCAAATAAAGGGCCCCATACACTAGCAAAGTAGTCATCAACCTTGTCGTCAACCGGATTGAGGTTGTTGCCCACACACTAGACTAGTGGTGCGCAAACTTTTTTCTTTGGCAACCCCCCATTTTGTTTAAAATTTTGTTGCGACCCCTGGATCGACAAACAGTGGACGCTTTTTAATAGATAACGTAGGTAAAGTAAAATTCTGGAATTTGCGTGTACAGGGTGTTTTTAAAGTTTTGGTGATTGAATACAATAGAGGTTTTTTAAAATAGCGCAGCAAATTTAGACACCATCATAACAATGCTATAAGAGTTTCCATCAAACTTCAGATTATGAATCGCATCTACGCGCAGATATTAGTAAAGTCTAGTGTTAGTATGAAGCGGTATATATGTATGTGGGAATTAAAATTTGAGGACTCATTGACACTCTTTTAAAGACACCAAGTATATTTCACCTTATCAAAGGTTAGACTACAACAAATAATTTTACAAAACAATGGTTTAATTTATGTATATGTGTATAAATATTTTTTTTAAGAAAAATATTTTTTAAAAGCCTTAAAGTTAAAGAATTCAATGTGAAGCATGCGTTTGCAACGAGCTCATGATTGCTTCCATGTTCGGTTTTATATTGGAAATCGCAAGCCGTAAGTCATCCTCAGGATCAAATCGAGATCAATATTTTGGTTTAATGGCAGCTACTTTTGAAAAGCCGGATTCATATAGGTAGGTAGATGCAAAGTGAATTAAAATGTTTGCCTTTCCTTTCAAATCGCCATATTCGTTTCCAATCGATAACCATAATTTTTGGCAAATCTGAGGCTTAAATTTAATGCGCAGTGTTTTGTCGCTTGAAACATCAATCAACGATCGAATTATCATTTGTTCTTTTTCATCTCAAGGGATATATCATCTCAAGGGATCTCAAGGGATATCTTATCAATAATATCAAAATTTTTCGAACCTATTCTTTAAGTTTTCTCTCAATTTTATCAAACTATGGGAAATAGTGTTTTTAAATATCAAGAAATCTATATTATTTTCTTTAGTAAATTCTGAAAAGCATGGGAATATGTCTGTCTTGTTTTTTATAATTAATTTTCCTTGTCAAAGTGTCAGCATCTTTCTAAAAGTTTCAATTTTAATGACCAATATTAAAATGTTTGTACTCTCTCCCTGTAAAAGATCGTTCAGTTTTTCGAAAATGTCAACCATGTAACTAAGTTTTCTGAGGCAATCTTCATCAGTAAATGAGCGTGCCAATATATGTTTCTTTTCAATAAAATATGTAAACCTCGTCTCTCAAATCGAAAATACTTCGCTATATTTTGCCGCGTGAGAGCCATGTGACTTCGGTATGTAGCAATAATCTCTCATAAACAGAACCCATTTCATTACAGTGTATTGAAAAGAGACGACTGTCTTTAATGTAATTAATTGCAGTAATGACATCCTGTAATATCTTGTCAAATTCTTCATGTGTTCATGTGTTCTTCATGTCATTTGCAACTAGAGCTTGCCCATGTACCATGCAATGGTTGAATACTATATGGGGAGCTTTTTTTCTTTATTAACCCTCTTAGTCCTTTATTACTACCTGTTAATGCTAAATTAAGGTCATTTTCTTTAAAACATCTATTAATAATTTCAAATAATTGTAGGTTTTTCATAATTTTGAATTTGAGATTCAGAATTTACTCGTAATAAAATTAATTACTAAATTACATAAGTAGATCTCGTTAATTTAATTTATAAATTTATGAAATTAGGCGACCCCGAAAATTTCTCTCGCGACCCCCAGAGGGGTCGCGACCCACGGTTTGCGTACCACTGCACTAGACAACCAAGTTGAAAACATTAGTATTAGTTGTACGTTGCTGTTGTTCGGTTTATTCATCGGTGTAGAGCTTGTACGAAAAATCTAAAAACAATCAGTGACGATTTGATGATGTATATAGGTTTGAACGACTTGTGTGAGGACGATATGGGTCCTTTGAAGAAGAAAAAAGAGTGGGCGAAAGAGTGTTTTCGAAATCGCATTCCAATCAAATTTTCGCAATCCAGTTTAATGAGTGAGCTACGCATCAGTGCACCTGAGCACTTTAAAAGTTTTTTAAGAAAGGACACTAAAACCTCTGATCACTTGCTCCAAAAAGTGCATTTCATTGCACACTTCATTAAAAAAAGCTATTACTGCAAATGATAAATAAATAAAAAAAATAAACGGCTATCTGAAACACTGCGGTGTTAGCGAATGGACAGAGCTTTGAGGACCTAAAATTTCTTACATCTATATCGCCTGTCGTGGAAGAATTATCATAATTATCAGATACTTCTCATTAAACTTTCATAATTGGCGTCTGATTCTATTTTTTTTTTCTTGTTACGGTCTTTATAAACTTCAAACATTTACTTTCCACAACTCAGTCAGCTCTCAGAACGTTTAAAAAAATTCCACCTATTCAGGAACATTTCGTATATTAGCCATAACCATCAAGATGGACAATTAAAAATTACAAAAAACTGAAAGAATAAAAATTTGATATCTGCACAAACATAAGATATCTGCACAAACAAGAATTCCAAAACCTTGTTGTAGTTTATATCGATGTTTTCAACCTCCCCCAGACACCTCAACATGGTTGCCAGCATCAGACCCCGCCCACCAAAAATTGAAGTCACTTTGATTTTATTCAACTTTGTACTTAACCTGAAATGTTGTCTTCGACCAGCCCATACACTACTAACCCTTGTCGTCAACATAGCAAGTTGACGACAAGGTTGTTGAGTAGGTTGCTAGTGTATGGGGACCTTAAGAAACTCAAATCAAAAGTGTAAGAATTATAAATTACTACAAACTCCCTTTTATAATATAAATGATATGTTTAATGTAAATTTCAAAGCTATTAGCTTTAAGTATTTATTGTAACGTAACCTATAGATATTGTTGAATCTCAGAAGGTAATTAAAGAATACTTTAAAGTTATTATATATATATATATATATATATATATATATATATATATATATATATATATATATATTATTATCGATAATTCCCCTTTTAGGAGAGCGCTAAAACACAATCAATTAACATGTAATTTTTTCTGTCTTCTTCTTTCAGCCCAGAAACCTCTCATATATTCACTGTATTTCTTCTTCATCTCTTTTGTCCACTAGTTTCCTGTTTTCTTCTCTTTGCGATTTTGTTCAAACCTGTTTTCTGATTTTTTCTTTGCATTTTTTCTTGTCAGTCATGTCTTCTGTGGAGATGTTGAGTATCTTGAAGTCTTCCAAGGTTTCCTTTACCCATTTGGTTTTAACTGTATTTGTCATCACTATGTTAAAAATTTTCTTAGTCAGTCTGTTTTCATTCATCCTATATATGTGTCCATATAATTTTGCCCTTCTTTTCATGATGTTGTTTGTAACCGTCTGTGTCTGTTCGTACAGTTCTTTTGTTGGTCTCTTTATCCAGATCCCCTCTTTCTGAACCGGCCCATATATCTTTCTTAGTATTTTCCTCTCTCGTTTTTCTATATCCTTGATTCTCGTTCTTCCCTTGATTAGTGTTGTTTCTGAGGCATACAAGGCCTCTGGTAGAACTACTGTATTGTAGTGTCTTGATTTAGCATTGATAGAGATACTCCTCTTGTTGTAGTGGTTCCATGTCAGTCTGTATGCTTGTTGTAGTTTTTTTGACCCTTTCTTCATTGGATTTTGTGTTCAGTCCTGTTTTCTGTATAATCTCTCCCAGGTATTTGAAACTGTTTACTTGTGTTGTCTTTCCATACTTAGTTATAAGTGGGTGACTGTCTGTGGATTTTGTGTCCATGTACTGTGTTTTTTCGTAGGAGATTTGTAGCCCTGCTTTGGATGAGATTTCGTGGAGTGTCTCTAGAACTACTTTGGCTTATTTTCTACTATTTGTTATGATGGCTATATCATCAGCGAATGCCAAACATATTATGTTTACGATTCTATCCTTGTGTCTTCCCATCTTTACCCCACTGACTCCTTTTTCCCATGTCCTGATTATTTTCTCTAAAACTGAATTAAATAGAATGGGTGAAAGGCCATCTCTCTGTCTCACTCCTGTCTTAATTTCAAGTGGTTCTGAGACCTCTCCCATGAACTTCAATTTTGATGTGGTATTTGTTAGTGTTTCCTGGATTAGATTTCTGGTCTTGTTGTCAACCGAGTCGTAGGCCTTCTTGAAGTCGACGAATATTACTGTGGTGTTCCTGGTCTTTCTAGTTGTTAGTATTGTTTTCAAGCACCAGATCTATTCACTCCATGATCTTCCTTCCATGAACCCTCCTTGGTATTCTTCTATGTGTGGGTCTGTCTGAGTTTCTAGCCGATTTAACAGGGATTTGGACAGAATTTTGTACGTTACAGGTAGTAATAATATTCCTCGGTAATTATTAGGGTCCGTTTTGTCTCCTTTCTTGTGGAAAGGGTGTATTAGGGCTAACTCCCATTCTTCTGGTATTTTTCCTGTTTCCCAAATGTGTTCGATGATTCTGTGTATTTTAGGTGTAATGGTTTCATGGTCTAGCTTTCAGATTTCCGAAATCAGTCCATCTTCTCCAGGTGCTCTGTAATTTTTCAGTGATTTTATTATGTTTACAATTTCTTCGAGTGTAGAGGGTTTGCAATCCGGGTTAGGTTCTGGCTTTTCGAACTGTATTTTCTGTGTTGGTTTTTCACAGTTGAGTAGTGTGTCAAAGTAGTTTGCTAATATTTTACAGTTCTTTTTAGGGTTTATCTCTAATGATCCGTCTTGTTTTTTGAAGCATAAGCTCGGTGGTTGATATCCTGTCATACTTTCCCTGAATATTCTGTAAAAATTTCGTATGTTGTTTTTGTTGTCCTCTTCTATTTCCTTCAACATGTTGTTTTCATAACCTCTTTTTTCTCTGCGGATTATTTTGGAGGAGGCCTTCTGTATCTTCTTAAATTCTTCCCATTTTTCGGGTGTTCTGTGGCTGTTAAATTTTTTCCAGGCTTGTCTTCTGTCTCCTATAACTCTGTCTCATGCCATGTTCCACCATCTGTGTTTCCTTTTTCTCGGTGGTTGCCCCAATTTTAACAATTCTTTCATTTTTCCTGACAGTTCTGTCCAATTGTTACTTTCAATTTTCTTCATTTTTTCAGTAATTTCTTTCTTGTTTAATTGTAGGTACTCTGGGTCTGTTCTGAAAGTTCTGTTGGTTCTTTTGATTTGTCTGTAGGCTATAAATTTCATTTTGATTTGTAGGAGATGATGATCGGATTCGAAAAAGCCTTTCCTTGTCCTAACATTCATAATTTCTCTAGTGTTTTTCTTGGATATCGTTATGTAGTCAATCTGAAATTCTCCTAGGTCGTTGTTTGGAGATTTCCAAGTCCGTAGTGTGTTGTGTGGTTTCTGGAATTGCGTTGACATGATTTTGAGGTCGAAATTTCTGCAGAAGTTTATTAAGTTCTCTCCATTTTTATTTGTTCTCTTGTGGACCGTGTGTTTCCCTGTTGTGTCTCTGAATTTTCTTTCCCTGCCTAATTGGGCATTAAAATCTCCTAGTAACACTTTTACCTGCTTCGTGGGGATTTTGTTGGTGGTTTCTTCTAGATCTTCCCAGAATTCTTCTATCATCTGCGGGTTTTTCTTGTTGTAGTTATTCGTGGGGGCATGTGCGTTGACCAGTGCATAAGCCTTGTTCCCAGATCGAATCGTAAAAGTTGATATTTTTCTGATTTTGAGGTGAAATCCATTACAGAATCCATTATCGATTTGTGTACCACAAATCCTGTTTCCAAGAGTTTGAGGTTTCTTTGTGAAATGGTTATGGCTGGCTTCCCTTTGTATGTTCTGTAGTTTTCCGAGTCAAAGTGGTTCTCATCTAAGAATCGTGTTTCCTGTATTGCCAGTATTTTGATATTGAATTTATCCATGGCGTTCCTCAGTTGATTCAATTTACCTACTTTCAGTAGTGTGTTCGTGTTGAGTGTTCCCATGTAAAATATTCTCTCAGTCTTGAGTGTTTTTGAGAAGCTCCGATTCTTCTCTTCATGACATGCCTGATCCCCTGGAATCCGATGATCAAGTCTATTACCCAGCCTTTTGGACTGGGGCCCAGGGTATTGGATTATTTCCCGTTGTTCTGACATGATTACTGGTTTGTGTTGAGATTTTGGAGTTCAAATCCAAACGGATCTCACAAAATTTCGACTGGAGTTTTGAGTTCCAGAAGGTTCAATCACAGCCGAGCTCACAGAGCCAACAGACGCTGACCAGAGTACCGGTGGTTCCTACACAGACGTGTCTGGATTTTCACCTGTAACTCTTGGCAAGGGCCCTCAGATGGTGCTACCATCCGGAGCCAGATGGACCCATTTTTTAATGAGGCGTTACTCCTCTCCCTCCTTTAAAAATTATTCAATCAAAAAATCCAGAGTAAAAAAATCACAGTAACTATGAAATTTTGGCGGTTCTTAAATGTCAAAATTTGTTGAAATTTAATCCGAAAGTTCTAGTATAAAAACTCTATTACTGGTGCAGATTTGTATAGTCACACTAACAATATACATATAAACTTAACATCTAACCTATATTGCACACTTTTGGTAAGCCTCTCTGAGTTTAAAAACATGCATTTAAAAAACATGTGTACACTATCAATTATCTTATAAACATAACAACTACAACTTTATTTTCATTTCTAAATAATTAACACAAAGATAAAAATTCAAAACCAAGACTGTAAATCGTACCGGGTAGATTTTGTAACATTCTGGACGATAATATATTTTTTTAGCTTTCGCAATATGGGCACATAACTCATGTATCCATATAAAACATTTTACGCATTTAATCATATCCTCCAGTCGAACTTCAGTTTTTCTTTTTTGCGTGATTATTGGAAGTGGACAAGTTTCATGATTGGGAATGTTTGCAGTTTCAGCACGATTGTTAAATTCTTCATTTATTATAGATACATTGATATTGGCATCTTCTGTTATAGTTTGTAGGTCATTTAAAAGAAAGCTCGCCTCGAAATTTTTAGAGATTACCTAGGTACGATTTAGAAAACCCGTTGAACTTGTTGATATTTAGAAATAGTTTATATTCAAAGTGTATTCTAAGTTAATTTTACACTTGTCAGATTTAGCATAATATGTGAGCTTATGTTTAATACAACAATATTTAATATGCATATACCATTAGCATGCCCACCGAAGTTACAACAACACTTTTTGTTATCTATTTTTTAAATTCTCTACCACCGCTTTTATATACAACTTTATATCAACATTTCGGCTAAGGTTGTTTCAATTATCGATTAACTTAAAAACGAACTTTCTGAGCAACACGCAACAAAAAAACAAAAATTGTTATTTTTACGAAATTTGCGGGTGGTACGATTTAACTGACCAGTACGATTTGAAGATGCTCCCCTATATATATATATATATATATATATATATATATATATATATATATATATATATATATATATATATATATACATATATATCGATGTAGGAATGTTAGGTTAGGTACATTTGCTATAACGAATCTATCAATTGTAAGATTTTATTCGAATTCTATGGAACTGGATGACAATTGATAAACTAATAACAACAGACTGAAATTGAAATACCGTATCAAAGAACTTGATATTTTACTCCCACAGAATTAGCATCCATATAACTTTGTAATTATTTCAATTACAGCGGGAAATTTATTGACTTGTGTAATGTGTATTTTAGAAGCCCGATGAAGCTCAAATAAACTGAACGAAACGTCGCTGTACCAATAGTTGTTCAATCTCCGGTATAATTGCAATAATTTGATATTTCATGTAATTTCGAAATTTACAATACGGGACATGTTCGTGTTTGAAAACTGAATATGAAATAATTACGAAAGCGAAAAGGGTCGTTTATGACTAGGCGACATGTTACCATCACATTTTTGACGAGTACGAAACTCTTCTACCAAATCCTAATTTAAAAGGATTGACGGACTAACAGTAGTCATTTTAATGGAACAATATACCTTGTGTCATACAAATTCACATACGACATGCTATTATGGTGATAAAAAGTTTAATGTGTGATATTGTTAGAATCTTTAATATTTTATCGTTATTTATTTATTTATCTTTGAGCACTAATACCTTGCGGTGTAGAACGTGTCAACAAAAGAACAAGTATTAAAATGAACGCTAAGATATGCAATAAGTTTATATTTTGGTGTTTTTACTCAAAATATAAAACAAACAACTCCTAACAGAAAAACCGTTCTTAAATCAAGAAGTGCTTGTATAATTTCCAAATTATGAATAATGATAATGAGGTATATAACTGTAATCCTGATCTGTATCACAGTTTTTAATAAAGACGGACAAACACTTAAGGATTATACTAATATATGCAAGTTACTTTACATATGATGTTAATTTATCTATATTAAATTAATATAGTTGGTCGAATATATTTATTTTTTCCTTAAAAAAGTAAGTAGGTTTTTTCCTTAAAAGCTTTATTAATGGATTTTACTGGATAATTCGATCTGCTTTTTTCTGTATAGTTCAATTATTGCTGCATGTGCCAATATTAAAAATGTTCATATTTCTAGATTGGATTTTCTGAAACTCGCCTTTTTGGCATCCCTTTTCATAAACGATTTTAATTCAAGTTTATGGAAACCGTCGACTGTAAACGGAGGGATCGATGCCTACAAACCAAAATAACGGTTCTGCCGCCTTCCCTGCAAACAGTAAAATCTCGTCTAGAACGAGCTCGACTATTTAATAATATTTATTGCCTTTTTTAGTGATATAAGGATTAATTAATAGCAGTCATTCCATTTAGTGTCTGACCCAGACGTATTAGTCTCTTTTCCTCGTCGCCAAATATTAATATCTTATAAACAACAAAAATAAATTTTGAAATATATTAATAAAGAAGCCAATATTTTGTATTGGCAAAAGTATTTTTAGCGTATTTTTTCAAAAAGGGCAAAATAAAGAAAACATTAAAACAACCATATAGAAGACATAGTCATAAACATAAACCAACACTACATAAATTGTTAATAGATTTTTAGATGATCATTAACCATTTAGAACTATGATGGTATAAATGGCAAAGAATCTTGGTCGCATTAATTAAAACTTATAAACTCTTGATATTGTTCAACAACCAATTAATTTTATATTTTGTTAATTATGTTGATTTACGTAATACATATATTTATATAATAAGTCGATTAATACGTAATATAATATTAAAAAGTATATTAATGCGTTAATATATTTTAATGTATTAATACGTTATTTATTCTTAAACTCCACGTTTAATCGTCTTTTTACTATTAATCGATTTGGTACCACCACTCGTAATTTCTAAAACCTTATTTACAATTTCAACTGGATATAAAAGCCACATGTTTGTTGCAAGAAATAAATATATTTTCTCAGTTGCTTGAACATATGGTTTTTGTAAGAGTAACGATTTCAGTTCAAACTTATCTAGGATCTCCAACGTGCACGATTTTTTTTCTTTTTAATCCGTATAAAGACAAAAACCTCCCTTTAAAATAGATACGATCTTTTATAAGATCTATTCGGCTTATTTATTGCGAGTACGCAAAATGAATTAGAATATTAGGGAGATAATTTTTAGAAGATGTTTAAGGTTTGATTCGAAATATTTCAACGAAGCTAAAATTGAAAATAATTTAATTGTATTTAGGTACTATAACGATGCGCCTTTGTAAATATGCTTTGTTGTAAATCAATACTTCAATATTTAATTATGGGAAGTATGGACGTACAAAAATTCGCGCTACGGTTCAATATTTAAAAAGCAGTATTTAATTGTGAATGTAAACTTACAAACTAAAGTAGATTAAATGTGAGTCGTAGAGGTAAACAAAATTTAGTTAAAAAAACCTGCTGAAGAACCTGTAGACAATTTTATTTTTTGGATACTCTTGTTTATCTTGACCCTCAAATCATTTCTTCACCTAAAATCCCCTTTTTGCTCTCGAATATCATCAATTATGTTTTATTCATAAAGACGTGGTTTCGGCGTTAGGGCGATGATAAATATAGGACGACCCTAAACACCTAATAACAATATTTGAACAGCCTTTGCCGCCTACCGACAACATTAATTAACTCTCGCAAAATTGAATCAATTTCTCTGCGTGTAGAGTTACCGGAGCATCCACCGATTATAAGCGTCGGTCATGAGCCCTTGGACTACGGAGACATACTCCGGGCGAACTGCTCCTCTCCCCCAGCCAAACCGCCCGCCCTTTTAAGGTTCACCCTCAATAACATCACAGTAAGTTTTAATTGAAAATATATGAATAATGAGCTAATTAAGGAAGATGTTACGGCATTATAGAGTCTATATCTATATTGGCGATTGATTTATAATACACGAACTTTTAGAATTTTTTTCTTTATGTAAAAAGTGTATTGCCGTAAAGAAAATGTTATAATATCTAATAAGGTCTATAAGCAAAAAAGATTGCGCGCTTACACCAGTACCATATTTGATCAGTTTCTTGATATTGTATCAACGTCAGTGATATACGACTTATTTTTATTAATTTTTAATGGAGTCAGCTACACTCGTCCGACGTATTGTAGCCCTCGGGATATTACATTTGTTATGTTTTTTCTTGTGTAATTCGATATATTATGGCACAGATCATATAGTATTATATAAGTTTAATGTACTGAAGACTAAATACACAAATTGCTTATAAACCTTGCAGACTCCAAAATTATTGATGTATTTGTATTCTATGTTTTCATCAGCCCTCAACTTTTTCGGCACCGCACCGATGCGGCACTCGTGTGTGTGAATAGACCTATCAATAATTAAATCTAGCTTGATATTCTATTTACCTAGATATTGAGACGAGGATCTATCCGCAAGAAAATAATTATAATTGGATCTTTTCGCACAAAACTAACTTATTTAGTTAGTAGTTAACGCTCTATGTATAAATTATAGATTAATCGCTTTGATGTTTAAATACAATTAAAAAGGAGACAAAATCGAAATGGAGAGCATAAAAGTTTTACCGAACATATTTTTTAAGCAGCCTTACAACAGTATGATTTCACACTCTTGAAATTTGATTCCATTTTAACGAAAATTGACTCACGAATCAAGACAGAATTTACGTTCATGAAACTTAATTTTTCAATCATGATTTTACATAAATGAAAATTAATTTGGAAATTTTAAAAAGAAATTTTGAAACTAAGTTTCATCCAATTGAAATCAGATAGAAGCTTTTTAAATTCTAGCATTTTATTCATTAACTATAGCAACTTTATATAACAATAATAATACGCAGAGACTTTTAAAAGGCGTTTGCAGGGCACATCCGAGGATACACATCACTAAACCTCTGTTTCAGAATAAGGGATGGAAAATTCACACTGACGAATAGGGAGAACTGCTAGGTGCTGGCACAATACTTCTCAGAACTTCTCAACTGCCCAGAACGCACAGCAAGATTCCCAGACGAAAAACCTACACATAGACACACAGACTCACCATCCCCAACTCAAGAGGAAATTCACAGGCACGTCCTCAGATTCGAACTACTAAAAAATCTCGGATCGATCTCACTCGATGAACTCACTCAGAACATCACCGAAATATGGACATCAGAAAAGTTTCCAGACGAGTGGAAATATGCACTGATCCACCTTGCACAAAAAGGGCGACCCCACAGATAAACAATTACAGGGGTACGTCACTAATTCAATTCACATACAAGATATTCTCCGAGTGCATACTCCATGGCTCCTGTTTCAAGGACACAGGACCAGATGGAATACAATTGGCTAATACTAGGCAGGATTACGCCCTGGTCGCTCCTGTGCAGAACAAATCTTTAGTCTGAAGACTGCCCTAAAAATAAAAGATCTCAGAAATACTTCAGTCATGTACCTTCGTTGACTTCAATAAGACATATGACTTCGTCCAGCCATTGTTACACTTCCTACACGAACAGCGTTTGGACGACAAGACACTGCGACTGATCAAACAAACACTGACAGACACAACATTTAAAGTGAAATTCAAGGGGGAAATCTCCGTAACTTTTGAGATCAAGGCAGTCGAAAATGATAGACCCTCATCACTCCTCTGCAACCTAGTGCTGGATAAGGTCATCAAGGAATGGGAAAAGGAGCTGAAAATACAAGTTCACTGAAGCCAATGCGACTTGGACAACCCAAGGACAAGCTAGAGGTCGGCTGTTTAGCCTTCGCGGGCGTTCTGGCACTACACACAGACAACGAAACCACGGCAATCACACAGATAGAAATACTCAAAGATTGTGCACAAAAGTGGGGCTACAGAATTAAAAATAACAACGATTCTGGGAAATGTGAAAAGAAAGTTTCAGTATCTTACTCCTCGAATTGCTATAGTGCTTGTTCTATTAAATGCTCTTTTATTTGTGTATTGAAGCACAGGTAATTACATTCTTCTTTTATTTTCTCCCGTTTCTGGAAAATAAGGAATCTGGAGAAGGGCTAGTCTAATTCTGCTACGAAAAGGCGACAAACCGCTTAACGAAATGACGTCCTACAGGCCGCTCTGCCTACTGGACCATGCAAGCAAAATTACTGGAACAGCTGTTGCTAATATGGATAAAGGAAGAATTCAAAAATGTGGAAAATCTCTCAGATAACCAGTACGGTTTTAGCGAAGGGCGATCGACAATCGATGCCCTCAAAAAAGTTGTGGCCATCGCATATGTCGCCAGGAAGGGTACCTGGAGAACTAGAAAGATATGCGCATTAATTACACTCGATGTGCGTAATGCGTTTCATTTGGACTGCTGGCAGGACATTACGAACGAAGTCACGCGGCGTAACTTCCCACCGTACCTGTAACCTATGATAGATCTATCCGGGAAGGATGAGCGATGATAGAATCTATCGGGACCTATCCAAACGGGAAATTATATTCGTTTCAAATGGCAGCTGCACTATTAAGAAAGTACATAGGGATGTTCCACAGGGCTCAGTTATGGGCCCAACGCTGTGTAACATACTATACGATGGAGTACTAAAACTTGACATGCCAGAAGGGGTAGACATTATCGGCTTTACAGATAATCTCGCCCTGGTGGTATTTGGCAGAACGAAGCAGGGGTTGAAGCGGATGGCAAATGAAGTCATACAACAGATAGACAAGCGGATGGAAGCGAAATAGCAGAAGCTGGCACCTAAAAATACGGAGGCAGTTCTCTTAACAGGTAAGAAAAAAATGAGGGAGGTTTTATTCAAACTTAGGGGCTCTGCTAATAAACCAAAGAGTTCAATTAATTATCGAGGAGTACTGATTGATAAGAATATGGTATTTAGAGAGCACGTCATAAAAACTGCTGGAAAAGCTCAAACATTTCTGTCAGCGCTGGAACGGCTTATGCCTAATATAGGAGGATCACGAAGCAGCAAGAGAAAACTCCTACGCTCATTGGCCCACTCTATAATGCTCTACGCGTTGGTCGTAGAGCATTGTATAACGCTTATAGCCCTCGCCCGTATGGGTGAGGGCTATGAGCGTTGATGTAAACAAACGTAAGTTTTGAGCGATACAAAGAATGTCGGAAATCAGAAGAAGCAGTGCCTATAGAACTGCCTCCAGAGAAGCGATCCTAATCATAGCTCTCATAGCACCAATCTGTGAGTGCAGGAGAGATACACAGCAAGACGCAATCAAACACAGGAAAGCAAATATGAAATAAAAAAGACAGGAAGGTCGGAACTATTCCGGGCGTGGAAAAATTAATGGGAAGCCTGTGAAAAGGGGTAACGGACAAAGTTGCATATAAAGAACGTTGAAGAATGGGTAGTTAGGAAGTACGGATAGCTGAGTTATCCGCTATGAGAAATGATTTCCTGAACCATATAGATCCACGGAACACAATAGAGGTTATGTTAAAATCGGAAAGCAATTGAAACAGTATTAACAAAGCCCTATACGACATTATCAGCTACAAAAGGAAGGACGAGAGAAGTAGACAGAAAGCTGAGAAACTTCGCGCAACCTAAACAGCAAGCAATAGCCGAAGGGCAGCATTAGGTTGTTCAAAAACCCCAACGGCGTCTTTTGAATTTAAAGGAAGGAGTCGTAACTTAGGATCAGGACCCACTTGAAGCATGTGTTAAACGATACCGAGTGGAACCGGCGGAGGGGTCGAAGGCGGAGGGGTTTTAGAGGGTATGCTGGCCACTAAGAACTTGGACAGAAAGCCCAATACAGAGATGTACGTACAATAATGCATTTCTCCTCCTCCTCTGAAAAAAAAGTTAGGTGAGGTTAAGTTAGGTTAGATATTTCTGACTGCTGTCTAAGGAGAATTCTGCATCAAGACTTTAGATTCCAAGCCTACACGATTATGTTTGCACAAGATTTAAAACCTCCTGACTATAAAACCACCATGAATTGTTCCCAAGAAATGTTGAATCGGATCCATGTGAAGCCATTTTTTCAGTATTGGCGAGGCTCAGTTCTACCTCTGTGAAATGGTGAATAAACAAACTTTTCGGTACTGGACTGAAAATAACTCGATGCTACTTCAGAAAAAACCTCTTCACTCCCCAAAAGTGACATTATGATGTGTAATTTCTATGTTTTGGGGTGATTGTGCCTTATTTTTTTGAGGAGCATGGACGGATTATGACTCTCAGACGGACCGTGACGCTAAACGTGTCCATGTTGTAAAATTTTGTAGACCTCAATTTGAAGAACTAACGGAGGAAACCAATTTGGGAGAAATTTGGTTTCAACAGGACGGTGCTACAAACCATACTGCTCGAATTTCAATGGAGACACTACGACAGATGTTCCGCGGGCGAGACGTTACTCTGAGGGGTAATTTAGAGTGGCCCGCATACTCAGCTGATTTAAACATTTGCTACTTCTGCCTGTGGGGTTACCTGATTAAAAATATTTTTATACGTCGTCCTCAAACCTTGAAAAAATTCAAGGATCGAATTCGGGCAGAAATCACCGCCATACCCGTCGGGACGTGCGATAATGCGGCTTAAAACTTAAGAAATCGACTTCTTGAATGTATCGCTGCTGAGCCATCATCTTTCAGGTGTCATCACCAAAGCTTGATACATAAAATGGCATGATATACCGAATGAAATAAAATAAACTCTTTTTCTCTCAGTTGAGTATATCACATAAATGTGCACTATCTGTTTTGGCGTACCCTGTACTTATTTATATGAACTATCTATAAAGTAACTTTTCGGCGAGAACACTGTGCCTTGCGGTAGTAAAATGCAAGTGCTCAGGGGTGGGGATTTTGCACTTTTGCTACCTTTTGATATCTTTACTATTTCTGTTCTGTCTACGAGGAATGATTGTCCAGGTAACTGCCTTCCACCAAATACCATGAATGTAAAGTTCTCAAATAAAATGACTATGTAAATCACTGTCAAATACCTTGGAAAGGTCGCAGAAAATGCCACTCTCCATAGGACCAAAATCCACATTTCATAGATGTACTAAACTATTGAATTACCATCTATTTGCTTACAAATGGTGTTAGCCTATTCAACATACTCTATTCAAATATCCTTGATAATACAGATAGTAGTGGTATTGGTCTATAATTTTTTATATCCGTTGTGTCCCCAGATTTTTAGAAAGGAATTTTTAATGATGTTTTAAGTACTGTCGGAACTTCTCCGAAGCGAAGTGATTTATTCTATCTGGTATTGGTGATAAAAGTTCGTATCTGAATTCTTTGATAATTTTGCAAGGTAATCCATCGGTGCCTGCTGTTTGTTTACTTTCTAGTTTCTCTAAAATCTCTTCCATTTCACATTCGGAGTAATCTGGTAAATAAATAGTGTACGGATTGTTAGAAATATGCTAGTATGTGACATATGTTCCTATCATCCATGATTAAAGATAGTGGCTAACTCTGTGTAGATCTTTTATAGATGTATCATTATTATTATTTGTATTCGTTGAGGCCTTCTAGGACCACGTTAAGTCTTGTTACACTTAGCAGTTTGTGTCGCTTTCTTCTGAGCCCAGAATTCCCTCATACTCTGTGAGTGGGCCAGCTTGCACCCCGTTGTTCAGAAGTTCTTCCTCTAGGTTCATCTGGGTTTATCCCATTTGTCAATATCTTTATGCGGAAGAGATTTCTATTGAAAGCGTCGTCTGGTTTTAGATGCAGTGTATTGAGGTCTTTTTTGGTATTAATAAACCAGGGCATTGTGGTTTTGGTTTGGAGTCAAGAAATTGAAAAATCTGTTTTGTCAGCCTGTTTCCGTCCATTCGTTGAGATGACCATAATATCGCGCCCGCCTCTTACGGATCGTTTTTTGTAATTTTCTCTATTTCACTGTAGACTCCTTTGTTGGGTTTTTTTATGACGGATGCCATTCTTTTAATTTGATTCCATTACACCTCTAACGATTTTGAGCTCTTTCTTTTCTAGTTCTTCAAGGAGTTCTTTGTTAGCATTTAGGGATAGGGTTTCGGCTGCATACATAACTACTGGCTTCAGAACAGTTTCATAATGAAGGAGTTTGGTATTTTTGGACAGGAATTTTTTGTTGTAGATTGACCACGACGTTTGGTAAGCTTTTCCGAGTTTGCGTACTGATTCCTTAAGTGCTTCTCTGTCCAGTCCACTTTTCATGCTGATCTCTCCCAGTTACTTAAATGTATACATACGGTTGATCCTCCCGTATTTTGCCTGGAATTTTGCTGGGGCTTCTTTCATGTTGGTCATTACTTCTGTTTTTAAGCATTCAGATCAATTTCAAATGATATCTACAAGCCATTTGTTCCGCGATTTCTTTTAGAAGGTCGATTTGTGTTGGCAGAATGGCGATGCCATCAGCGAATGCTAGAGAGTCGACCACAATCCCCGTGGATTTTGTTCCCATTCTCATAGGTCTATACTGAGCTTCTCATAATTGTGTTCGCCAGGTCGTAATGATCTTTTCGAGAACGCAGTTAAAAGCATTGGAGAGAGCCCATCATCTTGTCTTAATCCCGTTTTGACTCCAAAAGAGTCCGATAAAATAGGATCTTTACTTTGGATTTTGTTTCAGATAGGGTGTATCATTATTTCTTAGTGAAATTATTCTTTCGTCTTTTAAGTTATTTTTGTTCCACAGTTGTGTTCCACATTTTAAATCGACTATAGTGTTTTTTCTTTTTTGGATGTTTTTTTTCTATAATTCTCCTATAAAAACTTTTTTTTGCTCGGAATAGTAGTTTATAATACGTTTTCCTTCTAATTGGATAAAATTTACGTTATATTAATCTCGTACTTCAGAACTAGAGATCCTGACTAGATTAATTACCCATGACATGCACATTTCTTTTAGTGTCACAAGAGGGAAGCTGGTAGCCAAATGGTACAGTTCTGTTCAGTGTACATGTCGATCCATTTTCCTTTAATACGTGCTTTGTATATTTTTTTCTGTTATCCTTTTTTAAAAGACGATAGTTATTTTCAAATCAAAATAATGCCGACGCAATGTGGGAAACAATGAAAAATACAGCATAGCATCCAGAACATCGTAGGAGAAAAAAAGAATAACTGTTCTTCTAAAAAAAAGAACTGGTTTGATGACGAATGCGAGATAGCCTTAAAGCAAAGAAGCCAAGCTCGACATCGAATGCTGCAAGATCCAAACGAGAAAAATACCCAGAAATACAGAGAGCTGAGAAAAAAGCAAGAAAGACAATAGAATCCAAAAAAAGGCACGAGGAAAATATTCTTGAAGAACTAGAGTCAAATAGAACGAGTAACAGGACAAAACATTTCTTCCGAGAGGTAAAGAACATAAAAACGGAATTTAGACCCAGAGTTGGAACTGTCATAAAGAATAACGATGGTAACAGTATTACAAGTGAAGCCGAAGTGATAGAGACCTAAAGAAGATACTTTAATGAAATGCTGAATATACAGATGGATGAAGGCACAAGTGAGTATACATATCTTACGGCCGATCCCTTAGTTGAAGAACCTACAATGGAAGAGGTATCACGAGCTATTCACAAACTAAAAAACAACAAAGCCCCAGGAAACAATACTATATCGGCAGAATGTCTGAAACATGGAGGAGAAATTTTGGAACACGCTTTCTATCAACTCAGCTGCCAGATATGGAAAGAAGAACAAATACTAACCCCCTGGAAATAATGCATTATATTACCCATTAATAAAAAGGGCGATGAAATATGCTGCGCAAACTATATAGGTATATCCCTCATTAACACAGGATATCCGGTATTCTCTCTACTTCTATTAGAGCGACTGGCTGCGTGTGTAGAGTACCAAATAGGAGATTAGCAGTGTGGATTCAGAAATACCAGAACAGTAGACCAGATTTTCACTATAAGCCAGTTGATGGAGAAGTGTTGGAATACAACAAAACATTGCATCAGCTTTTTATAGAATTTAAGCAAGCGTGTGATAGCATCCTAAGAGTGGAATTGTGGAATACCATGGCAGAACTGGGCGTACCGAAAAAGTTGATCAGTCTGACAAAACCTTTTGTAGAGGGACCTACAAGTGCAGTAAGTCTTGAAGCAAAATTGTCAACCTTCTTTCCAATGAACGGTGGTCTCAAACAAGGAAATGCGTTATCCCCACTCCTCTTTACCATCACCTTGGAAGACCGTACGTAGGGTAAACATAGAAACACGCCTATTTGGAAATCAGGGTCCGCGCACTTTAGTAGCTTACGCTGATGATTTAGATATAGTAGGAAATACAACTATCAACGAAGAATTTTATATATATTATAAATATTATATATATATATATATATATATATATATATATATATATATATATATATATATATATATATTATAAATTTTATATTTTATAAAAAATTTTATTAAACTGGAAAATGCTGCAAAGTAGGTTGGCCTACAAATAAACGAAGATAAAACAAAATACAGGACTACAACAAGAACTGAACGAAGAGACAGGATAGGACAAAGTGTGACAATGGACCACTATAATTTTGAAAGGGTCCATGTGTTTAAATATTTGGGAGCTACAATCACCTCAGATAACAATATAACACAAAAGATTAACAACGGAATACAGGGAGTCAATCGCTGCTCTTGTGCATTCCTTAAAATAAGGAAATCGAAAAATGTAACCCGCTATACGAAAGTAACATTTTATCATGCGAAACATGGACATGAAACATGGACGATGACAAAACAAAAGGAGAACCGACTAAAAATCGCAGATGGAGGAATTCTAAGGAGAATATATGGACCAATCCAGGACAACGCCACACAACCATACAGAATTAGAACTAACAGGGAAGTGCAAGAACTATATAACCAACCAGATATAGTAAAAATAATAAAGGCAGAGAGATTGAGATGAGCCAGACATGTGAAGAGACAAGACAAGGTGTGGGAAGAGACCCCGGTTATGATGGAGCGCAGCAAGTGTAGGCAAATTGTAATGTCAGCTAAGACCCGCCCCGGGTTGTAAGCTTTAGAAAGAGAGAGAGAGAGATATTGTTATTTTCAAATTTCTTCCTTTTACTGTTGACGCTTTCTACAGGTATAAATCTATGGCCAGAGGTGTGTCTTCTACATTTATTATTGCATTGGAGTTGGCAGTTATGCCTGTGGATTGATTTTCTTGTTCCTGGAGCCCATATGAATTTAGTAAGTCTTGTAGTATCGCTATTTCCATTGAGGTTTCATTGAAGTAAATATTGAGGGCACGTGCCAGAATAGTCTTCTTTAAATTACAGTTTGCTCTTTAGTATTTCTTCTAATACGGTAATGAAGCTTAGAAAACATCAGGTAGGTGGTCTATATAATGTTATGATGTAAGCCGTAATGCTGTTTTATTTTCATTTTACAACACAAAGCTGTATATTTTTCCACCAACTAATGACTTATTTTTGGGTCTTCTACTTCCACATTATTCTTCACTGGAAGCAATCTAGTTTATAATGCCACTGCTACACCTTTAAAATTTGGCCTATTGTACTGGCTAATTAATTCGTATCCCTGTATATTAGTTGTGAAAGTCTCATCATGTTTCGGCCATACAAAGAAAATGTGGTTTATGATTATCTAAGGTACTCTCAATCTGTGGAATTTTAGAGTTTATGCTTTATATATTTGAGAATATAATTATATTGTTTAAAAGCTTGGATTGATTTATATTCCAAACTGGTCTTGAAGCTGAACTGATGTTAGACTTGGGTGGCTTCATTTAATCTCTGTTTTTCGTTTGCGCTGGTATTTGTCTGGTAATTATTTTTGTATATTTCTCTGCTCCAGATGATGAAAAGAACGAATAATAGAATTCAGTTGCTTCATTGATTTCTTGGAACAATCATTCTTGCTCTTTGGGTCATTTTTAATCTTCTTACCTTTCAGCAACCTCAAAGGTTAAAAATTTTATTTTGTCAATTCAAATTAATAAAATTCTTTTATTTCTTTTATCTTCTCGTTCGTTAATCTTTTTTCTAAAATGATGCTTAAGGAGCCTTAATTAAAAAAATAAATTCCATTCAACCAATTTTTTATAGTATTATGGCAAGTACAAACTTGAAATTTGTTATTAACACGATGATTTTCAATGCTAAAGTACAATCTCTTGAGCTCATTTTGCGAATGCATCTTCTAATATAAGAAACCCTTTCATAGAAAAACTGCCGCCTGTACTTTATTTTTTCATCTCTAAAGTACTTGATATTTCTTTAAAATCTTTGCCTTAATCATATGCTTTAACAATTCTGGAAACATTGGAATTTGTGATTGATAACTTAGTTCTCAATAAAGTGAATTCTTATTTAGTTAGTGAGAAATAAGTTTTCGTTAAAGAGAAATCAATTTTTAAAATAGTGAATCATACGGGTAGCTCTTATTGCTACTCCATGCCGTGTTTTATAGACTACTCTACACCAGCGTTTTCTATAAAGTAAAACAGTTAGCCTTAGCTGTATTTTTTTATCTCTAATCCAAACACTTGATGTATTTGTCGTTTTTTGTTCAAGTACTCATATTTTCTAAATATGTCTATAGATTTGTGCCATATAGCTAAATATGCTTAAGATTTATATCCTTTTTTACTCCTTTTTAAAAGACAGAAACAACATTATGAAAATATAAAAAAATATCCATTTAAACATATACAACTTATTTTCTCTATAAATTTTTTATAAATAAAGCTTTACTCCTTTATGTACTTATATCATAAATACTATATTCTTGAATTACGGTTTATTTGAATCTTGAATACATATTTATGGCCCTTTAGGTATATTTTATCTAGAAATAAGCTTTGACAGAAGGCTTTTGATTGATTACATAAAGTAAATACAGTACTAAATAGGAGCAACAAGGGGCTGTATGAGAGGGCAATTATTAGTTTAAGATGTTATTAATCAAAAGGTTAGATATATTATGATGATAAATGTGTTTGTCTTAGGTGGCTAGAAGTGAGCAACGTAAAGTTCAGGAAGCGTTATGGAGCGACCTGGTCCTGGAGCTGCCCCTGTCCGAATTCCATTTTAACGGGGGACGATTAATCCTGAGTTGCGTGGCGCAGGTGGCGGATATATACCAAGAGGACGCGACACTAGAGCTCGTGAGCGCCAGGAATCCCGTCCCGGAGAGAGGTAGAGCGTTTATGTAATCGTTAAATTATTATTGCGCACGTATAATACATACATGCACATACTACACACTTACTTTCAGTTATTGTTGTTCTGCTGTAAAGACTTAAGAGATAACTGTAGAAACTGGAACGATTATTATCGTTATTAACACTCCCGTTTCAACTTCATAATACCACTGAGGTGTTTTAATATTAAACTCAAATTACGCCTTACCGCGATATTTTCAAATTACCATACCCCTCAAATATCATTTGTATTCTATACAATACTATTCGTTTCGAAAGAAGAAAGATTTTAATTAATATTTCGCAACAATAGCATTAAAATATGGAAAATCTACAATAAAAATAAAATGGAGGAAAATCGGTACAAAACTAGGTAGGTTCTCTGTAGGTGGACATCCATGGGTGTAGATGTTTGATTTGCGTAGATGTCTCTCTTGAGTTTTATTAAAACATTTAATCCATTAGTTCTGTTAAATCCACTTGTTTTGAATTACTATTACGTGTCTAGATTATTGGTTGGTAAATTTATTAGATATTGTAGGCCAGTCCAAACAGATTCTAATCTGGTAGAGTGCAACAGCTCTATCAAATGATAATTAAACTGAAACAATATAGATTTTGAAAATAACTGAAAAAGAAGGAGATAAACTATATATATATATATATATATATATATATATATATATATATATATATATATATATATATATATATATATATATATATATATATATATATATATATATATATATATATATATGTATATATATATATACGAGCGTGTAAACTTGAACAAAAATCATGTCAACTCAGTCATGCGGCGACGTTCTTCCCAAATCCTCTTCATTCGTGCACTATGTTCTTTCTTCCGTTCGTCCGTCCACTTTCTTCCTGGTATCTTTGGGAGCAGTTCTTTATCAAATTTATGGTGCATTATGGTGTTTCTAAATTCAACGCGATCATTCATGTCGTGTATCGTGATGTTTAGCTGCTTGAGGTCTTCTTCAGTTTCCTGTATCCATTTGGACCTATTTTTACTGTTAAAGGTATTTTTGAAAATTTGTTTCGTAATTCTGTTCTGGTCCATTCTGTCAAAAATTTAGCTCGTCTCTTTCTGAAAGGATCAGTGATAGGTTCTACGGTTTTATATATTTCTGACGATGGTCTCTTAATCCATATTCCCTCTTTATTCACAGGACCAAAAATTTTTCGGAGAATTTTACGTTCATGTTCCTCTATTTCTTTGATTTTTGAGTGACAGTGAATTAATTTTGTTTCTGCGGCATAAAGTGCTTCAGGAAGAACGACTCTTTTGTAGTGTTGTAATTTTGCATTAAGAGATATTGATTTTTTGTTATAATGATTCCAAGTAAGTCGGTAGGCTCTCTGTAATTTTTTTTTACTCGTTCTTGATTTGCTATTATATTTAGGCCGGACGGTTGGATGATTTCTCCCAAGTATTTAAACTGGGAAACTCTGGATACAGAACCATATTGTGTCTTGATGGGTAGATTGTCGGACGGGGATCGTTCTCTATAGTGTGTTTTTTCATAAGATATCAGGAGACCAGCCTTTTGTGAAATTTTGTGTAATTTCTCAAGTGCATGCTCTGCTTCTTCTCTGGTATTCGATAATATTGCAAGATCGTCAGCAAACGCCAAACATTTGATATTAGCTCTATATTCTCTTCTCTTACCAATCTGTATTCCCTTAATCTCTTTTTCCCAAGTTCTGATTATTTTTTCCAGGACCATATTAAAAAGGATGGGTGAAAGTCCACCTCCCTGTCGAACACCCGTATGTATTTCAAAAGGTTGAGAAATTGCTCCACCAAATTTAACCTTTGATGTAGTATTAATGAGAATTTGTTGAATTAATACCCTGGTTTTTCTATCAACTTTGAATTCCTCCAGAATGCTGAAGAGAATTGGTCTGTGGACGGAGTCGTAGGCTTTTTTGAAATCAACAAAGGTAACCACGTTGTTTCTACAAGATCGTATTTGTAAGATTGTCTTCAGATTCCAAATTTGTTCCGTACGTGAGCGCCCTTTACGGAAACCTGCCTGATATTCTCCTATCCGTGGGTCTACTTGAGGTTCAAGTCTATTCAAAAGAGCTTTCGAAAGAATTTTGTACGTTACTGGTAGAAGTGAAATGCGTCTCTAATTGTTCGGGTCCATTTTATCACCTTTTTTATGAAGCGGGTGTATAAGTGCACATTTCCATTCTGGGGGGATTTGTTCGGTCACCCAAATATCACATATTATATTGTGTATTCTGTGAATGAGGTTGTCGTCAGCCAGTTTCCATAACTCGGCAATGATTTCATCTTCCCCAGGGGCTTTGTCGTTTTTCAATGAATGAATAATATCAGTTATCTCCTGGAAGGAAGGCGGCACGGAATCTATATAGGATTCAGATTGTTCAAAAATAAACTTGCTGGATGGGGGGTCACAGTTGAAAAGATTGTTGAAGTACTCAGCTAAAATTTGACAATTCGCATTGGTGTTTGCCTCCATTGAACCATCAGATCGACGAAAGCATAGGCTGGATGGTCGATATCCTGTCAGATTCTCTTTAAAAATTATGTAAAAACTCAAAATTAAAAAAGCTCAAAACGTAAAAATTATTCTTTGTAAATTCTTGTACTATTTCCTCCAGTCTTGTTTTTTCATAGCTACGTCTTTCTTTTCTAATTAGTTTTGATGATTGTTTCCGAATGTACAGGAACTCCTGCCATTTGTCTGGCGTTTTGTTGCTATGAAATTTTTTCCAAGCGTTAAGTCTGTCTTCTATTGCTTGGTCGCATATACTGTTCCACCATCTGTGCTTACGTTTACGTGGGGGCTGGCCTATCCTCATAGCGTTCCTGAGAACATCCGACAATTCTGTCCAGTTTAACGACTTTGTTTCGTTCATTCCTTGCAAAATACTGTCCCTGTTTATTTTTAAATATTTAGGGTCAGGCTTAAAAATTCGTGGTTGTCGTGGTCTTCTCCTGTTGGGTTGGAGTTTAATTTTAATTTGTAACAAGTAGTGATCAGAATCGAAGAAACCTTTCTTTGTTTTTACATTAAGGACCTCCTTTTGGTTTGTATGAGAGATGGCAACATGGTCGATTTGAAATTCACCCATATTGATGTTGGGTGCCCTCCAAGTGCAAAGCTTTTGTCTGGGTTTTCTAAATTGTGTTTTCATGATTTTAAGTTGGGAATTTTCACAAAAAGTTATTAGCCTTTCACCATTTTTATTTGTTTTTTTATGTGCTGTGTGAATACCTGTTGTTTTCCTAAATTGTTTCTCTATACCCAACTAGGCGTTAAAATCGCCTAACAGAATCTTGACGTGGTGCGGTGGAATTTCGTTGGTGACCTCTTCTAACTGTTCCCAGAAGGTATCCGATCTTTTAGGATCTTTCTTATTATAGTCGTTTGTGGGAGCGTGTGCGTTGATGAGAATATACGCTTTGTTCGCCGATTTCAGTGATAGAGTGGAGATGCGTTCCGATGTAGACATAAAGTCAATGAGTGAGTCTACAATTGATTTGAGGATGGCAAACGTTGTACCAAATTGACAGGGGCCCGTCCTATTTTTTATAGAGGGTTTCCCTTTGTATATTCGATAATCATCCGTGTCAAAGTGGTATTCATCAAGGAAACGAGTTTCTTGAATTGCAAGGATTTTTATATTAAATTTGTCCATTGTGTTTACAAGCTGTTTAATTTTACCAACTTTTAGAAGAGTGTTCGAGTTGAGCGTGCCAATATTCAAAATCGTGTTGAGCTCCGATCCTTCTCAACATGACGCTCCTGGTCCCCCGGAATCCGACGACCAGGAGTAATCAGTCTATTGACTGATGCCCGGGGTAGTGGAATTGTACCTTCTGTTATCATCGAGTTTGTTTCAAGTTGAAGTTAAAGATTAGGTGATCAACACGAAGAAGATCACAAGGTAAATTATCGTCAAAAAAAAAAGACTAGAAAGACAAAACTATATTTATAAGGCTAAACTGGTGAGACTAAACAGTCAAGAGTAGACGCACAATAATAGAGGATTGATAATAGATTGACTAGACAAGACCTACAAAACTAAAGAGAAATGTCTAAAAGAAAAAGCTAAACCCGCCAGTTTAGAAGACTAATCCTAGTGTCGTCTTTCTCTAAAGTAATGAGAAGCTAATATGTAGTAGACTGCTATCCTTCATAAAAAAACATCTCCTGTGTAATCAGCGACAAAATGGGTTTATCAAAGGACGAAGAATAGAGACAGCAGGTTTTCAGTTTCTAAAAGAAATCATTCAACACCTAGAAGAACATGCAAACAAATTAAACAAATCCCATGTGGAATACTCCTCGATTTCGCAAAGGCATATGACACTATGGATCACGTTATTCTAATAAGAAAAGCATCCAAAATAAATTGGGGATGTTGCTCTAGACCTACTTAGACACTACCTACAAAATGGAACGTAAATAACAGAAATAGAGACAACACATGGAAAGGACACATCTACCCCAAGGATTATAAATATGGAAATACCATGGGATAGAACCATGTGTTCGTTGCTTTTCATACTGTACATTAATGACTTTTCAGAATTAAATCTACAACACACACCAAATATGACATTGAACAATGCAGGTATAAGTATTATTAACTGAAATAGGTCAGAAGATATAACATCGACCAACGTCTACACCTCAATAGAGACAATGAAAACCTGGTGTGCTGAGAACAGATTGATCCCAAATAATGAAAAGACAATGATCATAATATTTGAAACCAAACGGGAAAATATAACATCGAATTCAAGTATAAATATTAACTTTGAACTCCAGAAGAGCGTCAACTTTAAAAATTTCAAGGAACAATTAGTAATAACACTAATTATAGGAAACCAAAAGACAGGTTGACTATGACTCTACAATACGTTACCTTTTTTTTAAGGGACGTAGCTGGCGGTTATATACCTGCCCAGACAAGTTATGAACTAGAGAAATAGTAACTATTTTTCGCATGTTCTCTGTTTATCCAAGGTTCAAGTTCAGTGTAAAGAAGGCTGGTCCACCCTCCTTTAATGCCTTGCTGCCACTTTTGCTGCCATTAATTTTAGGTTTCTTTCCTGGCCATTTATTTTTAATTTTGCTGCGACCTGCCTCCTGCAGTTTTCTTTGCTCTTCTACAAGCAAGTCGACTGGCAGGATATCCGCGATGGTCAAGACTTGATATTGTGCGGTAGGCGCTACAGATTCGTAGAGCCATTTTGCATTGAACTGCAAGGAGCTTTTGGGTATTACTCTGTTTTCCCAGATATGCTCGGGCACATATTGGTTCTCCGTACATCATGGTGGTCTGTACTGTGTAGCTGAGGAGTAGGCGTTTACTGCTCCTGGCACATCCAATTAGTGGGCATTAGTTGCTGTATTGCTGCCATTGTGCTCGTCCCCTTTGCTGCAGCTACTGCTAAGTGCGGTGTGAAAGATTAAGCTTTGTCTAGTACTATGCCCAGGTATTTTATATGATTCTTTGGGATTCTCGTCAGTTTTTCATTATTTAATTTTATTGGTTGGACCTAGTGTTGTCCTATGAGAAGGACCGCCTTAGTTTTTCTGGCGCTAGACTGAGGCTTTTAGATTCAATCAATTAGTGATTTGCTCTATAGCGTGATTTCCCGTCTGCATCAATTCTTCTTCTGTTCTGGCTGTTACCAATAGAGCCAAGTCATCTGCAAAGCCAATCACTGTGGCCCTTAATGGTAGTCTTAATCTCAGCATATCGTCATATAGAACGTTCCGCAAGGTTGGGCCTAATGTCGATCCCTTTGAAACACTGCTGCTTATGTTTATCTCTTCCGTTTTCCGAGCCCCTTTTAGGATTAAATTTCTATCGCTAATGTAGCTCCTCACCATGAGTAGTAGATACGGTGATGTACCTCTTGCTGTTAGGTCTTCCCTGATCTGCTTCCGGCTAGCGCTGTTAAATGCGTCCCTAACATCGAAGGTTAGCAGCACACACAGTTTCCTTGTTCTTTGCGTGCCAGATTTCGCCTTTTCGGCAATCTCTATGACAGATCTTAGTGCGTTAATTATAGATGTTCCTTGCCTGAAGACAAACTGTTTTTCTGACAGACCATGCCCAGTCTCAAGTTCTCCTTTTATTCTGCTTAGCAAAAGTTGCGCTAGGAGTTTTCCCGATACACCCAGTAGGCAAATAAGCTTATAGAATGAGGGGTTCCCCATTTATTTTATTCTTGTCCGGTGAGAACGAGCTTTGCCCTTTTCCATCTGGCTGAAATGTTACCCGCTGTGAGCAGCGTGTTCATCGTGTCCAATAAGAAGCTTGATTGGTGCTGGGTAGCTATTTTTACAACTTCAGGTGATATTCCGTCTGGCCCCGGTGCTCTGTTGTGCTTAATACTCCTGCCTGCGAGAGATAATTTTTCGGCGGTGAAGGGAGTTGTATCTGTGACTTCAGGCTGTTGCCAATCGAACGGAATGTGGTGTGGAAAAAGCACATCAGTTACTCTACGTACTGCTTCTATTCTTAATGGAGGAATCCGTGAAAAAAATTTCATATTTCTTCTTATGATTTGGAAGGCGTTTGTACTTTCTCCTGGAAGGGGCGCAAGCAGCTCTTATGCTCAAAATTTAATCAGTCCACCAGTATGTTGTCTTTTTTATATTTGGCCATCCTTCCCAAGTTATGGAGTTTTTACATGCTTTGCCATGCTTGAGCGAATATATCTGCACATTTTGGGTCGCTATTACTTGGGTCTTGAGATAGGCATTCTTTATTTTTTTCCTCACTCAGGTGCTTAATTCGCCACGTAGTTCTTGATAGGATTGCTATTTCTTTTGACCTTCTGTTTTCCTGTATGCTGTACATGATGTAGCGGTGGTCACTCCTGGACCACTGAGAGATTTGCTTCAATTTGGTGGTCACTCAAGGATTCCTTGTCCAGCACTCTCCAGCCCTGGAGCTTGCTTGTGATTATGATTTCAGAACGTAATATCTATAATGGACTGAGAGTTTCATCTCTCAAACGTGTAGTAGTTTTCCTGGTTTTGTACCCATAGTTCCGCAGCCCTATTCGTTTTCCTCTTCATCCGTTTTCCTCATCAGATTTCCTCTTTTATCCGTGTCTGACCCCAATATGGGGACTTAGCGTTGAAATCGCCTTCAATAACGTGTTCTCTTTTTTCTTGGTTCCTCATGTTATGACATAGATTTCTAGGAATTGGGACAACTGTTCGGGATTTATATTGGGAGAAAAGTAGCAGCTGTAGATTTTGGACTGGGGCAACTCCACCCAGACAAATCTTGGTCCTCGGCCTGTTCATATAAGTGGTAGGTTTCCGCTCTTTATCCATACTGCTGCATCCTTTTTTCGTCAATGAACAAATTTGCCCCAGCTGCAATTTTTTTTATTGGTTTGCTCACCCCTAATACGTCCGCTTTCAGCTCTGCGGCTGTTGCGGTTAGCAGATCGTGCGCTGCACGACATCTCATTATGGAGAAATCATTTTCCAGAAAATTTCCAGAAAATCTCCCGTTAAGCGATCCGGCAATAAAAATGGACCTATCAAATAGTTGCCAACAATGCCATACAAACGATAATTTTGACCTTTCCGTAGCTCTCTAATATTATTAAGTCTTTTCAAGACTACAAATATCATGTTGAAGAAAATTAGAAAGTGATCTTATGATCTGGTGATCTGGTGAATGGCATACAAATATGGGTTGTATTTCAACGTGAGATTTGTTTTGTAGGCTTGAAAATACTTAATATTATTATAGATAGAACCTACGGGAAGGTTGAATATATTTATATATTCAAGCTATATTCGCTTTAATAAGTGATTGTATCTTGCATTAGTATGATTTCACCCCAAGATTCAGCTACACATTATATTTTGTGTATTATTGTCCGTTTTTCTATCTAACGGAATTGTTCTTCCGCTTTTTGTAAACTAATCGTTTTTGACCCCTTATGTATTAATAATTTTATGCTTATTTTGGATCATAGAATAAGCCCGGGAAGTTTGTTTGTGTAGCTCTGACACTCTCGGTATGTAAGAATTGGAAGACAACATCATAGCGATGAATCAAATTATTAAGCTTTATCAAATTATTGCACTAATATGATTAACAGATTGTATTTCAATTTTAATTCTGAAATTAGTTTTGAATTAAAATAGTAAGAAGAACAAGCGCTTGGTAGGATTATGTGTATGGAAAGATACACCTTTTTCAACTGTATTACTAGTTATGTATAGTTATAGTACTAGTTATGTATAGTTAGAGTTATAGTTCTGCCGAAAAAATGTTTGTGCTAGTTTGGGACTTGGCAAAGTGTAATTAGTGTTATTCCAATGATTTTGTAGAAATTAAAGCTTTGCATATTATATTAATTGAATACGAATCCGCACTGAATACAAACGCTAGTAAACTATTAGTTTGTATTAATTAAAGCAATGATATAACAGACTTCTCTACACAACTGATAATGCTCCGTGTAGCAGAACGAAACTTCGTCTCCTCTATATGTATATATAATATAAAGTTAAATTTGGGTGAATACGTATATATGCAAAAGCCGTTAAATTAATTTGAATTTGTAATTAGGCATTAATTGACACATATGGGTAATTACTTATGACTTGTATGCCAACAACATAGTGCCGCAATGCATATGTTTTGCGAAGAAAAACTTTTAGCTATTTTACGTAAATTTTGCAGTAATTTTATTTCAAAATTAAATTCAAGTTTATCAAGTTTATTTAGTTTGTTAATTTGGACTGTCTCCTAACGGTAATAGGAACATGATTAATTAAATTAAATTAGTTTTCACGAATCAAAGTACAAAGTGAGGACACATGCAGATATGGGGTGTAGAAGTGATGCATAGTGCAAATACAATTTCTACCTTTGACGCGGAGAAACTCTTTGAAAATACCAAAAGTTCGTGAGTTGCGCTTTCTGAAAGTTTCTCCTTACAATGAGGGAAATCTTTTTTAAAGCTAAATGTACTTTCAAATTTATTTTTTATTAGATTTTTTACCGTATTATAACGAAATCTTGAAACTTTAATATAAAGCAAATACCCATTTATTCAAACTGCCTATTTGCATTTCATTATTTAAAATAAAGTTAAACAAAAACATATTCAAATTTCTTTGTTAGTATTACCCTCGTTTATACGTTTTAATAATGCATATTAATATCTGTTGGCAAAGTTGAACCCACGAATCATTAAAAATATTTGGGAGGTATTTCCAATAAAATATCTATTACCAATAAATTTGCGGATTAATAAAATACTTTTTCGATGCCATTAAAAATTACTTTCTGAGCGAAACATATTGGGACGAAATCCGATAGAGAATTTTGATGAAAGTTTCCAACTCCTCGACAAGGAAAAAAGATCGGCAAAAGAAACATTTTAACAAACTCTTATTAAGCCAATATATCTAACGATATTAAATTGTAGACATCAATTTTTATTATATTGATTATGGATTGGTTTCAATAAGTTACATTAGAATATAAATTAATATCGTATATTTTGTTTCCCTTGTATACGTAAGAATAGACAAAATATTTATTCTGAATCATTATTTTTGGATAAATTAAAATCTATATAGATATTAATTCTCTTCTTGCTTACCCATATAACAACTTCGTCGAAATAATAATATTAACTATGTTATTTCTCAAACAAAAAAACTCAATGCAATGTTGATCCTCACATAATTTAAATCGCTATTGTAGACATTAGATATTGATGTTGTAGTCATCTCAGACTAATATTTGTTTTCCTTTCACGGTTTGTTGAAAATATAAACATATTTATATAATATGAGAAGATTCGGGTCCTTGTTCAGTTGTCGTGGTGAATGTAATTGTTAGGATAGTGCGACACAATGGCAAATTGTACTGACTGACCCTAGGCGTTGACCGTTACCTCGCCCGAGGAATCTCAAAAAGATCTTATTTCAATGGAATCCAAGGGTTTGCATTAGGGCTTAAGATTTCTCAAAACATTGCCTGGAAATTTGTGGGGTTGCCTTTGCTTGATCCACAAGCTTTGTTTTATTGATCGCTGCCACTTATGTGAATAGTGTATTATCAGTTAATTAATAAAACTAAAATAAATACTGTATCCTCTTATATTAAGAAATATTTAAAAACTTATACGGAGCAAGGTTCGAAAGATATGCACAATTTGTCTACTGCAAGTATCAATCCCTTGACTTAACATTAAATTATAGCAAACGATAGCAAACGTTAATATTTAGCTGTAATATATTTTCAGCCAACTTAGCTAAGACAAGCCTACAAAGGCAATTAGGAATTTGTTTCTTTTAAACACGGTACCTCTTCATACCAAATTCTATAACTGCCATCACTTCTTTGTAATATAAATAAAAATCTCAGACAACTAAAATGACTAAACATAATAAAGTCGGAACACCGACTGAATATATAAATATATTCTACCCTTCCGGAGCTTTATAACAGTAATGAGTTTTTTTGGACTAAAAAGAACAAATCTCATGTGAAATTTATCAGTTATTTTATAGCTTTCAGTCCACCTTCGTGGCACTTAACAAAAACTAGAAAAATAACATTGTTTTCCAAGGTCATGTCTTTCGGATACCGAAGTTCGAGATCTATCTCTCATCAGTACAGCTTTGCTTTTATGAACACCTTAAGTTTATATAATTATCTATAATGTTGTTTGGCAGTGATTCTCAACGACTGTGCCGCGGTACTTTTATGTACCGCCATATTCTTGATGTGTCTTCATCATGTTATTCTTCAAATTTTAGAAGTGCAAGCAATAAAAATTAGTTGGTATGTACTTTGATACAGCATGCTAGTAGAGTTTATAGTTATAGTTTTATAGTTAAACACAGACAAAACTATTTACTAGCAGAGTTTTCAGCTAAAAAGTAGCTCGATGCCTGTGAGTCATAGCAGAAATTAGTACTAACGTAAAAAGACAATATTTTACTGATTTCACGTTTTTAACCTAGGTTAGATCAAAGGTTAGATTGGGTTATATTAGAACAGATAGATCCAGACAATATATCCAAATGGATCTAAATCGATCCCCGATCCATAATAAGAAAAAATAATTAAAATAATTTACCTTACATCTTACGCCCTCCTTACATGTGCCATAATCCGAGATTTTTATTTTTTCAATTTTGCCTTAAGGTAGAGTTCCGAGCAAATCGTATCAAGCACTATGGAAACGTATGAGGCGCAATTCGAGCGCAGCGATACTGACACACTGACGCTGAGCGCATCAGTGTCGTTGAGCCGGAATGGCGTCGCATACATTTCCATTAGACGCTTTGCTCGAAAGTCTACCTATATATTCATATTTAATTCCTTGTATACGGATCAATAAAACTGATTATAATAAAGGAAAAACAGATATAAGTGATTAATTGACTAGTGTAATAAAAATTTCCCTTGGGAACGCATCAAAATAATTAACTTACAGGCTCCGCAGACATATACCTAAATGTTGGCTGATGTTTTTTGATCACCAATCACATAACTTATTATACCTACATTTTTTTGTACAAATCGCTTGATTTCTGCCGGAGTAATCTTTCAGCGCCACCATCTAACAATAATTCTTCGGATGTATCCAGTTACGATTAATAAAACACAAATTAATTAAACACAATAAATACACTAAATTTACCATGACAACACCACAATCATGGGAAACCTTTCTTTGAATTGTTTCTTGTTTAAACAAAAGCAAAATTGAATAAAAGTTTGTATTTCACTCGCGGATAAAATTAATGTTTAACTCGCGAATTTAAATTGAATTTATCAATCCGCTTGCTTAACCTTAATTTTATGGATGTGGCTATTTATACATACAGTATGTATACGCAATTGACTATTTATACATACAGTATGTATATGCAATTGGCTATTTATACATACAGTCTGCATTCAGTCTGTACCAGATATAGTGTTGAATTTTTATAGAGGTAAAATACAAAATGGACACTAATAAAAATGTCACTTTATCATAATCATACAATTGGTAAAGAAGAATATGGATATTATGGTATCATATACATTTATTTTTATATAATTTGTCTAATATCTGCTTGGTTGCACTTTCGATTTCTTGTATTGACGAGCCTGTAATGATTATGCTATTGTCGCCTGCGCACATAATACAGTTATCTGCTCCAATGTAGTGGATAAGGTCAACTGTGTATAACGCAAATAGTAGTGGGGCTAATATGGTTCCTTGAGGTACCCCGACTAATGTGTTTTTTGTACTCGATCTTGTATTCCCTATTTTTATAAATTGATTTCGGTTTGCTAGATATGACCCGTTGTGTTTTGTCTCTAAATCCATAGTCCATAGATTCTCTAGTAGTGTATTGTGAGCAACACAGTCAAATGTCTTTGACAAATCAACGAAAATTCCCACGGCGCAGTTTCCTTTGTCTATTTCATTAATTAATTTTGTGTATACATTTTCTATTGCTGTTATTGTTTATTTGTCCTTACGAAAGCCATGTTGTTGATTCGAACTTATTTTGTATTTTGATACGAAGAATGTGATTCTACTTTCAAACATAATAATATTTTTTTTCAAACATTCGGGAAAAGTGACTGTTTTAAATGAACAGTTCACAATGTCTAAAATTGATGGTGCCAATTCTGGTAGAACTTCTTTTATGATGTTGAATGGCAGATTGTCTGATCCTGTACTGTTGTTTTTTAATCTCTGAAATATGAGAGTAGTTTCTGAGTCGGCCATTTCGGCCAAAAACATGCTATTATATAATTTGGGTATATGAACATAATTAATGTTTATCGGTGTTTTTCGTTATTTGTATCGGTGCATTTTTTAAGAATTCGTTCAATTTTGTTGCTATATCTTCCTCATTGGAGATAATTTGGTTGTTATCTATTAATGTGATTGATTCTTCGAGGTTTTGTTTGTTCTTTACGTTGTTAATGATACGCCATAGTTCTCTTTGTTTATTTGTGGCGTTATTGATTCTATTATTATAAAATTTTCTTTTTGTTTGAATTATCAGTCTCTTATGTTTTTTCTTCGGGTTCTGGTAGTCACTTTTTATATCTGATTTTTTTTTCGTATGGAGTATATATATATATGAAGTATATATATATGATGTTCTTTGCTGGACTTTTTGATTTCTTACGTTATCCATGGTTTCCTAAGAATTTTAACTTTTATGATTAGGGATGCTTTATAAAAATGTTTTTGAAGATTTTTATGAATTCTGTTGTATTCTCATTGCGGACGTCTTCATTTAAGTTGCTATCCCAAGATTCTTCTTGTAAGGCTTGAGAGGGGAACTTAAATTTAGATTTGTTCGTTTCGCTAAAGATTCATTTGAATTATGTCTGTATGATAACTCTGCGGTGGAATGAGCTGATACGTGAGTGGTCATCTATTCTTATTTGTGTGGACGTGATGTCATTTAGCCATGTCTCGGTCAAACATATAAAATCTGTTTTAAATCAACGCCTCAAATTTCGATTTGGTTGGTTTTTTCTTAAAACTTTGGTTATACATGTATAAATAAGTTGTGATATTTTTTCTGGAACTATTTGTATATGGTCGATATACGAAGTCGATGGTTTTCTCAGCTTTGGGAAAAAAAAACGATTGACGCGTACATAATTGGGCCATGTTTCAGGGTATTTTATTTCAGTTAGTTGTTCAAAGGGAATCGTGATTTTAAAAGATGAGTATGCTCCTGGAAATTTTTAATTTAATTTCATGCATTGTATGTTGGTGAACCCTTCATTACTTAGGTATTTAATTACTTCATCTTCTATTAGTGTTCGGTGATGAGATTTTGTTGATGAATAATAATTGATGAGAAGCATAAATTATTGTATGAATTCAAGAAATGTTTGTATTCCCAATCATATGGAGAATTTGAATACGAGCAGAAAAAAATAATTTTTGGAAATTTGTAAATATGTACAAGTTTTTATAGGAACAAAATAAAAATTGGGATAATTGTAAAGAAATGTGGGTACATTGTTGGAAATTTCAGAAAACATTTACCATTAATATGAGGCACTACAGCAAATAGATTTGAAGGATCACTTTGGACCCTTAAATACATACAAACTAAATATCATAGTTTGCCAATTATTTATTATTATGTATGTATTATGGAAATTATAAACTGTATTGATACAAGAATAAATATAAAATTAGCCAAAAATAAACAAAAAGTTTTTAAAATTATGTTATATTATGTATAATTATGATAGTCTTATCGAAATAAGAAATAGGATGTTGATTATGATGAAATAGGATGCTTGAAGGATGTTCTGAAGCCCTCACAGAGACATCAATCAAATTTGTTCATAGACAGTTAAAATTATTTCAACTTTAAAGTCCAAAATGAGAATTAAAAACAATGGCGTTCATGAAAATCTTGATAGCAAAATATCAAAATTTTATAATATATCGGTGGAAACATGTTTGTATCCATTTTGGAATTCTTTTAGTGCACCACGTCGTCATATTCTTTTGATAAGTAAATATAATAATTTTACATATTTTCAAAAACTTGTGTTAATGCAAGATTTATTTCAACTGAAAATGCACTAAATATGGATACAGATGTTATAAATGTAAACATTGATGATTATATTGAAAACGAACTTTGAATTTGAGAGTAGTGCAGTAGGGCTTAGTGCAATTGAACGAGAAGAACCTGAAGAACAAATTCGGTCTAATACCGAGTCAATCGAGCCCTGCTGCAATCAAATCAATCAAATCAAAACTTAATTCAAATCTAAAATAAAATCAAAAGGACGTCCTAAGATAAAGACTAAGCACACCACTTTTTACAAAAAAAAAATACAGAATAAAAAATGATATACCTGTATTTATTTTACTTTATACCATATTTTACCTACTTTAAATGTAATTTAAACCTATATTTCACTGATTTAGTGATAATTTATTTAGTGAATTTTATTTATGAGTTTATTGCGCAAAATTGTAAATAAACTTTAATATATAAAACTATAATTACTTATAAATGTGTAGTTATTACCAAAATAGTAACTCCAATATTTGCATATACAGTCAGAATGTACAAATAGTCAATTACGAATGTAGACTGTATGTATAAATAGCCAATTGCGTATACATACTGTATGTATAAATAGCCAATTGCGTATACATACTGTATGTATAAATGGCCACATCCTAATTTCATACCCTTGCATAATAAACAACTGCTAAACTCATTTTATTTTTGGTGTGCCGCCAAATTTTGTTGTTGTTGAAAGAGTAAAAATGTTGGAAATCACTGTAGTATAGTTTTACCTATTATAAATCTTCATTTAAAGCAATATCCTGCTAAGTTAATTAAAGCAATAACCTCAAAATAAAAATGTCTAACCCTATTCATCCACATGGGTTTCAAGTAAGTGGTTTACAAATTGCTGTTCATAAAAGCAAAGCTGTACTTATTATAGATAGATCTCGAAACGTTTCTGCAGATGGCTAGCCACTTAAGGTATCGGAAGGACAAGATCTTAAAAAACAATGTTATTTTTCTGGTTTTTGTTGAGGGTCACGAAGGTGAACTGAAAGCTATCAAATAACTGACAAATTTTAAATGACATTTGCTTTTGGCAGTCATAAATAGACTCATTAGTGTTAGAGAGCTCCGGAAAAGTTGAATATATTTATATATTCAAGCTGAGTTCCGCCTTTATTAACTTTATCTATAAAGTAGTATGTTTTTCCAATTCTAAATAAAATTACTTGTAAGTTCGTCTTCTTCTTCTTTTATGACAACATAAGGTCACTTAGTCAGTCAGTCCATTACCTAAGTCCCTTTGTTGGGATTGTTCGAGCCTTGCAGTTACTTTTTTATACGTTCTCATCTTCGTGCCCATACTTCAATTAATACCCGTGTTGTGAATTTCTTTTTTGTGAGTGGGAAGCGGAGATTTGAGTCCTTGATTTTTTCCATCTGCACCCTGTTGTGGTATTTCTGTAGATTGTATTGTACCAGTTGTTTCAGGAGTTTCGAATTTGGCATTCTCATTACGTGGCCGAAAACCCCAGCCTCCCCAGTCTTTTACGCATAGTGACAGTAATGGGTTCTAGCTCTTTGTACACGACTTTGTTGGACATTATCCGCCACTGTCCGTATTTCTGATATTTTCTTCTTTCGATCTTCTAAAGTTTGTCGGTCTTTGATTGTTCATTTAAGTGAAACAGTGTTTCTGCTGCAAAGGTGGCTTCTGGTTTTATAATTGTGTTTTATTGTAGTGTTGAATCTTTGCATTTTTGGATAGCCACTTTTTTCTGTAGATGTCCCAGGTTAATATTAGGGCTTTAGATAGCTTGTTTGTTATAATTTGGATCGAAGGTATTTCATTTATTGATTGTTTGTTATTGTTTCTCCGAGATATTTGAAATGGAGTACAATTTTGACTTTATTGCCATTTATGTTTATTTGCTTCAATGCTGTTGGTTTTTGAGGCATAATTACTGTTTTTTCAAATGATATTTTTAGGCCAATTTTACTTATATTATGAATAATAATATGAATAATATTTTGAAGTAAATTACAAAAAGCTCGTGAGGATGAAATATTATTTTTGAAATGTGTGAAATATGTATGAAATTATCCAAGATTCTAGCTGTCCTAAGCGGTTGGTTGATTTACCGTACTTCGTTTGACCTAAATCATTCAAATAATTTCTTAACCGAGACATTTTGGGGATTTCGATGCTCCCCTTTTCCATTGAAGTTTCCATTATAACCCTGGGTTTCATTTTCAAATCGAATAATTTGTTGATTTCAACATTTGCGTTATCACTCCAGCCGTAAGACGAGGAAAACTCTTTTTTATCAGGATTGTGATCATCATTAGCTCCAAACATGATCAGTGTATCAGAAGTATTTTTGTATAACAAAAATATTTTTGCTGAGTACCGCGTTGTTTTGATTTGTTGCACCGGTAGTTCTTCGTTTTCAATGTTGATTATCCGGAGAATAATTCACCACCAAGTACCGGCTAATTTTGTTTTCACGGCTAATTCTGTTTCATCAGGATTGTCGAACTTTTTATCGAAGCACACACCACCCAATGCTTTTGTTTCTTAGTCACTTGGATTCCTCGTCTCTACTACTATTGTCCGATTGATAATTATCGATTTCACATTGGTTTTCTTCATTATTATCCATCTCAAAGCAGCATTAAACTTTATATGCAAAAAGCCCATAAACGTAAAATATGCTGATGAAGAAGCAAGATTTCGGTCAGATAGGCGAAATTTCGAAAACGCGCTGTGAGATAGTGCGACTTCTTCAATAACTCTTTCAGAATTGTGATTACGGTAAATTACTTTCTTGCCATTTTCCGTTCGGTAGTCACATCTCACCTTGAAGGATTTATTTTTTTAATTAAAATTGACTATAAAACAAAAAAATAAGGTAATAAACCTGTATCTAAAATTGGATCTATAAAAGTAGCATATCCAAAAAAGTTAATATCTAAACCGAATGTTTATTACAAGCATGCAGCTACTGCTTAAACGTTTAGCAAACTTCCCAGAGATTTTAACAACCAAAACTAACATAAAAAACTGTATTTATAACTAGCTTAGTTTTTTTGCCGTCTATATGGAATACATAAACTTTACTTTTAATATATACTTTTCGGAAATAATACTTTTTGCCAGCAAACCCTGTGTGTGTGTGTGTGTGTGTAATTAAGTTTTAAATCGTTTTTAAATGTTATATTTAGTAATTTATTGAATTAGCCTTATTATGTCGAATTTTTTTGTCGTAGCTTACGTGTTTGTCTAGACATAGTAGGGCGGGGCAATTCGTGCAAAATGAAAATAATTCCCGATAGCGCAAGGGAATCATCCAAGTTTCCATTTTTAATCCACTTTCATCACGCAATTTAATTTAATTATAATTTACAAACAAATATGAGCCAATTAAATAAATCCTTTGCAAGAGTCGAGGGGACAGGAGGAGACGCCTCTCCCTTTTTATTAGTTAAGCAAATAGTTGATTGTCATTCTCTTATTTAATAGTGGATAGGGCAGGGCAAAACAATGAGGAAGAAATGCAATTTCGAGAAAATCCTGTACAACTATGCTCTGTTACATTTTAATTATCGTTAACAAAAAGGCTTTAGAATCGTCTCACGTCCGTACAACAAGATTGCCCTATTTGTCTGTCGGGTAAATTCATTTTGAATTGTGTATACATAGTTTTCGGGCCTGAAGCTCTCCTATCATAAACAAAATCTATTTTATTTTTATATCCGATTTTTAATTAAATTTTCTGTTTCTCAAGTGATTTAAAATATAATTTTAATTAACTCATTTATGAAATATTATAGAGGAGGTTATATAGGATCGTAATAATAAATAAATGTAAAAAATGTGGAGATAATAAAGATTTTTTGCGCATATTGCTTTTAAGGGTTACTGAACGCAGACATATGAGAATTGTGCAAATTAATAATTAATAAATCATTTACACGGAACATTTTGCATTAGAACATGAAATGTTGTTTAACAAAATAATATGCAAAATATCTCAGGAATTAGTGTATTTATTTACAAATTTAATTAAATACTGACTAGTTTCACTGAATTTAAAAATCCGATGAGTTTTAACTACACTTAAGTGTGGTTAGTAGTATTTTTTGATACAAGTGCGTAAAGAATGGCTTTTGAGCATAAGTTGCAAAGTATAAACCACGAGCCGAAGACGATGTTTAATCGCAATTAATTGCACAAAAGCCTTTTACACAGGTATGCCATACATTATTTGAACTACGAAGCATGTCAAAATACTGATGAAACTAGAAAAAAATAATTGTTTTTTAACAAGTAAAATATTGTAATAATTGTAGTTTTGAGAGACAACATACTTCAAATATTAGTACTTCATACTTCAACATTTTTCATAAAAAAAATGCTATCTAGTAAAAACGCACAGTTACGGGAACACTATTTGGTCGTTGTCGATTTAATCTAAGTAACCTAACCTAACCTAGATTTAATCTGGATTAGGTTATGGTTAGTTTAAGTTATATTAGAGCCAGATAAATCTAGAGGAGGGGTCGAGACTTCTTGTCTTAAAATTAGAAAAATTGATTCAACTTTTACTTTTACACACGATTATAATAACACGTACAATAATTCATTTCATAATTTCTACACTTTTGTGTGTGAGTGGGTAAAATAATTTAAAAGAGGTTTTCCATGCAGTGTGAGTATGGAATACCACGTGTAACGTGGTAGGGGAGTGGTGGCAGATAGCAACCGTTTATAACAATAAGGGACTGGAAAAAATTAAAGAGGGCATAAAGAGGAATTTAGGAGATATGGTAACGACAAACTTGCTACAAGGGTGGTGGAGAGGGTGGTGTATGGAGAAGCAGCGGGTACGGGAAATCAAGACGGAAGCTGAGCTGTGAAAATACGGGAGAGAGAATAGGGAAATTAATTTGGGTATAGATTACCCAAGAGCATTGGGATAGAGGAATAGCAAAACCACTTCATGCTGATGCTAGGAGGGGTGGAGATGCGGTCAGGAAGAGAAGATAGTTCAAGTGATCGACAGAGTATAGTAATTATAGAGGTATAACTTTGATGAACTCCTCATAAAAAGATGTGCTAAAATCCTGGATTGTCGCTTAAGGAAGGAATTCAATGAAAGGAAGCTTTTGCCGGAAATACAAGCGGGGTTCAGAGAAGGAAGGATCACGGTGGAACACCTGGTGACCTTAAGAGTCATCATAGACCAAGAAATAAGAAAGGGATGCCTGTTTGATCTTTCCATTGATTTGAAAGTCGCATATGACTCGATGAACAGGAAGAGACTGGATGAGTCTTTGGGAAAGCTAGGTATCTCAGAAGGAACAAAAGGAAGAAGGTGTGTCAGAAGTGTAAGAAGGAACATAAGGATTTGTACAAGGAAACGGTAAGATAGTAGCGAATGAATGGGAAATAGTCGGAATATTTTGAGGTGATGAAGGGCCTGAGATAAGGCTGCCCTTTGAGGCCCACGCTCTTCAATCTATATGTGGCGGATATGGAGAAGGTTCTACAGGTTGGTCAAGCTAGAGGAGTATTGATTGGGAAAAAGAAAGTGTGGAGCTTGGCATATGCGGATGATATGGTGGTATTTGCAAAATCGGCTAGTGAGATGAAAGACGTGATTGAAAGGCTCCGTAGGTATTTTGAGAATAGGGATTCGAGGGTGAATGTTGGTAAAATTAAATAGAATCGGTTTAAAACGGGTGGGCGATATAAGAAAGGTTTGAATGGCAGGGTACTGAAATAGAGGAAGTTAGTAAATTTAAGTATTTGGGGTATGTCTTTGGGACTGGATACAGTAATAAAGAACACATAGAGTATATTACAAAGAAGGCATGGGTGGCGGCGGGTCGTATCTGTGAGGGATGGAAAAGAAACTTTGATGGAAACTTTAGAGCAGCAGAGACCCTATGGATGGCATGTGTGCGAAGCGTGTTGCTGTATGTATGTGAGGTCTGGGGAACGAAAGAGGAAGACAATATCGAAAGGGTGCAGCTGAAGTTTTATAAGAAAGTGTTGAAGCTTGATAGGTCGACGCCTGGTCACATTGTGCTTCAGAAAGTGAGAACTTGTAAGGTGACGGTAATTGCTGGCGGAAACACTGGATGGGTTAGGAGATGAAAGGATAATAAAGGAAAACTTTCAAGTAGTGAATAAAGAGGGGTTAAGTGGTCAATAAAGAAATTGATGAAACCGCGTCAGTAGAACAACAAATAACAGTTTTAAATAAAATCAGCCAAAATACCAAGAAGACACATATGAAGGAGGGAGAAAATAAAAAGAAGAAATCATGGATGGCAAACGAGATACTAAAATTAGTGGATCACAGACGTGAACAAAAGAACAACAATGAAGAATACAGAAAAGTAAACAAGACAATTAGACAAGAAATTAGAAAGGCAAAAGAGAGAGAAAGAGAGGAAGCATGTCAAGAGATAGAACAGCTGCAGAAAAGATATGATGATTTTAACGTGCATCGAAGAATTAGAGAACTGACAGGCAAAACAAGAAAAAAGAACTTGAACTTGAATTAGAGAACTGGAAAGCTGGTGAACAACGAGGGAAAAATCATCATAAACTTAAAAGACAAAAAGAAAACGAGGAGGGAATATCTCAACAAACTATTTGAAGATGAAGAGAGAATAGCAACACCAATCATTGAAGGAGAAACGGGACCGCACATCTTGGAAAAGGAAGTAGACGTAGCAATAAAACGAATGAAAGATGGGAAGGCGGCGGGGCCGGATGATATACAAGTTGTAATCCTGAAACTGCTAAGTGACAAACATATCAAAATACTTACCAACATCTTCAACAAAATATACAACTCGGGCAGCATACCAGAAGAGTGGTTGAAGTCGGAATTCATCGTATTACCAAAGAAAGTAGGAGCAAAACGGTGCGAGGAATATAGAAGTATCAGTCTCATGAGTCATCTTCTCAAAATATTCCTAAAAATAATACACAAGAGAATTTATAACAAATGTGAAGAACAAATATCAGCAAATCAATTTGGATTCATCAACGCCGTAGGCACAAGGGAAGCGCTTTTCTCAGTGCAGGTGCTCTTTCAAAGATCTAGAGACGTAAACTGCGATATCTACGTATGCCTAATCGATTATCAGAAAGCGTTTGATCGAGTGCAACATCACAAAATGATAGACATCCTTAAACAAGTGAGAATTGACGCCAAAGACCTACAAATCATCACTAACTTGTACTGGAAACAGACCGCATCCATGAAAATTGAAGAGGAACAAATAGAAGACATTGAAATAGCTAGAGGGGTAAGGCAGGGGTGCATTATTTCTCCGATTCTGTTCAATCTATACTCCGAACAGATCTTTAATGAAGCGTTAGAAGGCATATAAGAAGGCATTTTACTGAACGGAGTCAGATTGAATAACATCCGATATGCCGACGACACAATGGTAATCGCTGACTCTCTTGAAGGACTCCAAACACTAATGAACAGAATTGTAGCGGCTAGTGAAACATATGGACTTAACATTAATAACAACAAAACAAAATTCATGGTCATTAGCAAAGACAATATAGCTAATGCAAATCTCTACATTCACAACCAACCAATAGAGAGAGTGAGACAAACAACATACTTAGGTACACTTGTGAACAAAAACTGGAACAATAGCCAAGAGATAAAATGTAGAATTGGAAAAGCCCGAGCTGCCTTCAATACAATGAATAAGCTCTACAAAAATCACGAACTACATCTTGAAACCAAAGTACGCATGTTGAGGTGCTACATTTTCCCAATATTACTTTACGGAGTCGAGTCCTGGACACTAAATGATGCAACAACAAAAAAGCTTGAAGCCTTTGAGATGTGGCTATATCGACGTATCCTGCAAATATCTTGGAAAGACCGGGTAACAAACATCGAAGTCCTCCACAGGATGAAGAAAGAGAAGGAGATCATGGACACCATCAAAACCCGCAAGCTCCAATATCTAGGCCACATCATGCGGAACGAGGACAGATACGCCCTATTACAAGCCATCATTCAAGGCAAGATACACAAAAAACGAAGACCTGGACGGAGGAGAATTTCATGGTTGCAGAATCTCAGGGCGTGGTACGGGAAGACTTCGAACGAGCTCTTCAGAATAGCAACCCATAAAGTGAAAATAGTCATGCTCATCGCAAACATCCGAAATCGGATATGCACATGAAGAAGAAGAAGTGGTAGAAGAGAGAGTGGTTGGTGGCTGAATAAAAAAAACTGTATGAGAGAGGCGGATTTTCATCCGAGGGGTTAGAAACGGAAAAAAGTGCGGGTCACTGAAAATGGATGCTAAGAGAGAGGTTATTATAAGTGGACTACCAAGAGCTCCAATCCAAAATAGGGGCTAGCAAATATCACCAAGGCTACAGTCAGATAAAAGTGCACGGCTGTGTTCCTGGTTATTTGAGGACAAGTAAATGGTCGGACGACCAGTCCGTGTTGGCGAGATTTAGGTGTGGTAATGAAGAGCGTGGCAGGAGAACATTGGATGAATGAGGAAAATAGAAGGTGTTTGGTATGTGGGTTGAAGGAGGATATGTGGAGTGATTGGTTGGAAGAATGCACGGTGGCGAAGTGGACTGAACAGGAGAGAAAGCGAGCAAAGGATTGGAGTGAGTGCGTGGATGAGAACGGGAAGGGTCTGTCGTTTTTATTCAGAGTGAGAAGAAGGAAAGAGCGGGGATGCAACGGGATGCGACGGGATATTTTTTTGAGTGGTTTATAGGATGGCAAAATTTCTTTTAAATAGGGTTTTAGTTTTAGTTTCACAACTTTTTTTTGATGGTTGTGTATGTTCACCCTATAATAAAACAGACAAAATATTTTTAGGATTTGTTTGGGTATTATAGCAACGACCCTAGCGTAAAACTAATTTCTTTGAAAGCCTTCTTCGGAAAGGCTCGTTGCCGCTACAACAACACCCTTGCCAGTGTTAACATTAGATAGTATTTGCTGTTGCAGTTGTGGGTTGTTGAAGGCGTCCTCGTAGCTGTTTTAAGGCGTCATCGCCCCCCTGCTTGCAGTCGATCGGGGAATTGTAGCCGTCTACCCGATCTTGTATTGTAGCCAGGTTGTGACGTCGGTGTCGTTACATTCGTTGGTCTCCTCTTTTGGGGGGTCTCCTTTTCAAGGTTAGAAGATCTATTTCGGGCTTCTCTTCCCCGTGTCTGTAATGTATGCTGGTTTTAAGAGGTCTATTGATACCCGTACGTTGTGTCCACTTTTGCCGATGGTGTAGTTTTTACTACTTCTTTTGATGACCTTGAAAGTACCGTCGTATGGTGGCTGGAGCGGTTCTTTAACCGCGTCGTTTCGTAGGAAGACGTAAGGCGTTGTCGCCAGGTGCTTGAACACAAATGTCTCTCTGTTCCCGTGCCGTGACGCTGCTACGGGTTTAATTATTCGAATTATATTCCGCAATTGCGTAATAAAGTTCGCGTCGCTTTCTTGCTGCGTTGGCTTGTCAGTTCGGAAGAAATCTCCCGGTAAGCGTATTGTCGTACCGTATACTAACTCTGCCGGTGCTGCTTCTAAGTCTTCTTTGACTGCTGTTCGAATGCCCAATAACACCATGGGAAGTACATCCGCCCATCTGTTCGTTTCGTGGCATTTTATTGCTGCCTTTAGCTGACGGTGGTATCTTTCCACCATGCCGTTAGTTGCTGGATCGTAGGCTGCCGTTCTCAGGTGTGTCGTATCTGTTAGCCTCATCAGTTCTTTGAACAGGTGGGACTCGAACTGTTTTCCTTGATCAGATGTATTTTTCGACGGTCCCAAGTCCCAAACGTGAAATCCATCCCTCGACTAGGGATCTTGCCACGCTCTCGGCGGTTATGTCTGCCATAGGTATTGCTTCCAGCCATCGCGTGAATCGATCCACGCAGGTGAGGCAGTACCTGGCTCCACGGGATGTGGGTAACGGCCCTATAATATCTATGTGGATGTGTACGAATCTCTCTTCTGTATTTTTGATTGCACTGACGGGTGTGGTTACGTGACGAGACATTTTTGAGCGCTGGCAAGGGATACAGGTCCTGGCGCATTCTCTGCAGTCCTTTGATATGGCTGGCCATACATACCGCTGCGTACATAGCTTTTGCGATGCTTGTATTCCAGGGTGGGCCAATCCGTGCAAACTGTAGAATACGCTCCGACGTAGTTGCTGCGGGACGTATGGGCGAATTGTTCTTGTCGATATGTCGCAGTAAATCTCTACTTCCGTATCCGGCCACTTCATTTTGTGTAGTTGCAAAGAATGGCTGTTGCATTCCAGTAACTCTTGTAACTCCTGGTCCGTTTCTTGAGCGGTGGCGAGATCTTAGAATTTGACTGCAACTGATATGGCCTCGATACAAGACAAAACATCGGCGACCGTGTTCTCCGCTCCTGCGACGTGACGGATGTCGGTCGTGAATTGTCCGATGAAATCTAGATATCGAAACTGCCGCGGCGAACACTTCTCTGGATTCTGTCTGAAGGCGAACGTCAGCGGTTTGTGGTCCGTGAATATGGCAAAAGATCGTCCTTCGACGAAATGTCAGATACGTTTGACGGCAGCGTATACTGCGAGCAATTCCCGATCGTAAGCACTGTACTTCTGCTGTGCTGTTGACAAGGCTTTGGTGAAATATGCAAGTGGTTGCCAGGCGTTAGTTAAACGTTGTTGCAAAACGGCTCCAATAGCATAGTCGGAAGCATCGACGTTTATCGATGTTGGTGTTCCCATTCTTGGATGTGCGAGCATGGTGGCGTTGGCTAACGCGTCTTTCATGCTGCGGAAGGCTTCTTGGCGTTTTCCGATAAAGTGATGGGAGCGTTACCTTTTATTCTCGGACCCTTTAATAATTCATTTTATGGTTCTTGATATTCGGTCGCGTTTGGGATGAAACGTCTATAGAAATTTATCATTCCAAGAAATCGGTTAATTTTCCGGGGTTTATGATGATGCCGTAATCGTCTAATCTCGAGAAAACTCAAGATGTTCGGCTTCGTTCTTGGAGGCGATAAGGATGTCGTCGATGTACGCGAAGCAAAATTCTAGACCGCGCAGGACCTCGTCCATGAACCGTTAGAAGGTCAGCTCCGCGTTTCTTAATCCGAATGGTGTCCGTACATCCGTGGGAACTCGAATAAACCAAACGGTGTTGTTATTGCTGTTTTTGGGATGTCGTTCTGTTCCATCGGGATCTGGTGGTAGGCTCGTACCAAATCGAGTGTCGTAAAGATTTTTGATCCGGGAAATGAGTGCGAGAAGTACTAGATGTGCCTCACGACGTATCTGTCTGGGATGCTCCGTTCGTTCAGCGCCCGATAGTCGCCACACAGGCGTAATCCGTTGTCCTTTTTTGGTGCAATGTGTAGTGCGGACACCCATGGGCTTTTCGACGGTCGAATTATACCCTTTTGTAGCATTTGATTGAATTCGACGTTCAATCGGTCGGGCGCCCATCTTCGTGAGCGGCAATACACTGGCTGACCTGGTGTGGTCCGTATATGATGTGTTATAGCGTGCTTTATTTCACGGTGGAATCCTGGTGGCCTGCAGAGTTCGGGGTACTCGGTTAGAAAACGGTGATATCCTGAATCCAAGTGGACCGTTCGAATGGACTGGATTTCTTTCGTACTTCTTGACCATACGTGGTAAGGGAGGTGGTATTGTCGACTAAGCGTTTGTTCCGAGGGTCCACCAGGAGTCCGTAGTTTGCAAAGAAATCGATTCCTATTATTGGTCTTTCCACGACCGCTATTACGAAATTCCAATTGAAATTGCGGCGGAGACGTAAGTTGAGTGTTAACGGCATTGTCGCATAGGTGGCGATCGGCGTGCCGTTAGCTGCGAAGAGCTCGTATATTCTGTGGCGACCACTTAACCGTGATCGTGGGAACACGCATAGATCTGCGTCGGTGTTGACAAGAAAGGCTATCTTCGTTTCTTTGTCAATGATGGATTTGTCCGTTTCCCGAAGCCCTGTAACTGCATGGTGGTTTGTACTTGGTTGCTGCGCTGCCGACGGTCTCGTTGTACCAGCACTGATCCGCTCCTAACCTGTTGTTACTGCGGCTGCGTCTTCGGGATTTGTTGCGGTTTTGCGGATTTCCTTGTAGATGTTATCTGCCTGTTCTGCCTCGTAAAAGCTCGTCACTCTCAGGGATAAGCTAGAAAGCGTGTCCAACACTTTTTGCCAATCGGGGACTTGGCTCATGCTATCTCTCTGGTACCTGGTACGTGTTGTCTCTCTAGTACGTGTTGATTTCGTCAACGTGGTCGGTCATGGTCGCGAGTTCCTCGACGGCTTTGTCCAGCAAGACGGCTAACACGCGTTGCGGTGACGTAGGCAGCTTTTCCATCCACATGGTATTGATGAAATCGTTCGTGATTTGGCCTCCGGCGAGGGATTTCATCTGGCGTAACAGCTGTGATGGAGTTTGGTCACCGATGTGGACGTTCTAGAGCAATTGTCGAACGTTCTTACTACTCGACGTTCTATCAGGGTTCTCTTCACCAGTTCGTATTTTTCGTCGGTGGACGGGTTGTCCAATAAATCTTCAATTTCTGCGCTGTATTCTTGCTCCAGCGAGGCGATGAGGTGGTTATACTTCGTACCTTCACTTGTGATTCTGCTGGTTTTGAACATGGCTTCTACGCGACGAAACCAACATTCAGGTTTCTTCAACATTGGCTTGTCTAGGGTTCTCTTATCGATCACAGCGACCAATTTGTAGATGCTCGGATTCCTCTTGTAGATCACGTCGGGGTCACCAATTTGTGGGTGATAGGTGTTAGGAATAAATTTATCACTCACGTTTTGTAATAAGAGTAAATATATTTACAATAATTACATGACACTAAATAACACTATAACAATATAACAACGGATTCGCGGACCTGCAACCTACTATAAACGTATTGGCTTGACTGCGGCTTAAGTGAACTGTTCCGGTGAATTAAACTTGTTGAACTGAGCTCGGTAAACTGCTATATCGAACTATGCCGGTTAATTGACTGTGTTTCGGTGGTGAGCGATTTTATATGGTCCTTCAGGTATCTGGATCCGTTTTATTGCGGATTGTTTTTCTTCTTTGCTGTCGCAAACTGATCTTTCTTAGATTTGTAGCGTTAGAAAATTGTAATATTACTCCTTTCATAAAACACAAATATTAAATTTTTTAGAAATCTTTCGAATAATTTAAACATAAATATTAAATATTTTAGCATTTGTTCAACGATTACTGTAATGACCCTGTTGTAAAATATTCGACGAAAATGTTTCTGAAAAACCGTTCATGTGATTACATTATTAACCGTATAGTAAAACAGACAAAATATTGTTGGGATTTGTTTGGGTATTATAGCAACGACCCTAGCGTAAAATTAATTTCTTTGAAAAGCCTTCTTCGGAAAGGCCCGTTGACGCTAGAGTAGGTTCTTAAAGTAGTCAGCTAGGATGTTACAATTTTCTTCATTTCAGTGTACCGTCCTTTCGCTGAAAATATAACTACGGAGGTTTATAGCCCCCAAGTTCCCTTTTGAACGTTCTGCAATCCTCTCTGGTGTCATTACTGTTACAGTTCTGGTCGATCTTTTCAATGAGTGACTTTTCATATTTACGCTTCTCAGCTCGGATCACTTTAGCTGTCCGGGCTCGTTCGGCTTTGTAGGATTCCCAGTCGGATTGCGATTTTGTTGAATAATATTCTTTCCATGTATCGAGTCTTTCTTGAGAATTGTAACGCAGAAATCATTCCTCCAAGCATGTTTATTGCTTTTTCAATTTCTTTGGTGGCCTCTATTAGACGGTTTCTTGTATTGTTAAAGTCAGAGTCAATTGGTCGAGTTTTTTCCTAAAACTCCGTTACTTTTTGTTGAAGTTTATCATTGTCAAAGCCAATAATATTTTTGGGTGTCCTGTTGGTGTTTGCAGCAACCAGTTTGAATTTAGTTATGGACATGTAATGGTTTGAGGCCACGTTTACTCTTTTTTAACCTTTACATTCATAATCTCAGAGCTGTTTTTCCGGGATATCGCGACGTGATCTATTTGTAACTCTCCGATGGCGTCGATAGGAGATCGCCATGTTGTGTGTTTTCTGGGAATGTGGCAAAAGTATGTTGACATGATCTAGAAGTTATGGTTTTCACAAATGGAGATAAATCTCTTGCCATTTTGACTGGTTCTCTTGTGGGCAGGATAGTTTTCAATGATTTTCCTATACTTGTGTTCTCGTCCAAGTTGGGCATTTAATATTTATATATTTTTTTAAATTTTAATTATGAAAAAGACAGAGACCACCTAAGTCGTACTACGAGTAATTAAACTATCAAAGTAATTTGAGACAAATTTGACTTTGGTAAAAATTGAGCTACAAAGTATTCCTATTAGCCTATTATTATTTTATTAATAGAATTAAATAAGTTGCATTGCCTAATCATTCTGATTAATTTAGTGTGTCCTGATGCCAATATAATAATAATTGTCGATTTTTTTAATCAGAAAATAATTGCCTATATTTACATGCTATAATTATTGACTTATAACTTTCTTTATAATCTTGTCCAGTTTATCTAGTTTTGTCCTGTATTATCCAGTACTATATTGTCTTTTTCAATTCTAGTCATGTTCTCTATTATTGGCCGCACATGTCTTCTCTGGTCTTTGATTGATGTGTCTTGTTAACATTATGCAATGTCGGATTGTACTCATAATATTTATATTTAAATAGATTTGTTAGAATAGAAAATTAGTTATGAAACAAACTATATTTACCCATCCAGAGCATAATTTTGACTACAATCCATATATGTCTAGTGATCTTGAATATAATTAATTTGTTACAATATTCGACCGACTGTAATATTTATATAACCTAAACAGAGACGCAGTTCGGTTCACGTAATTTCTCATGTAAGTAAACAAAACGTTTCGGGGTAATTCACCAGCTATTTTACTCCACATATCCCCAGCATGTTGCTTTATTGTATACACAACGTAATTCAACTTTATGTTTTTATTTTACAGTGAGCGCAGTCGATTCAGCGAATTCCCTCTCAACTTACATTATAGTCCAATTAATTACTTTTCACGTTTTACTTTTAATTAGCAGTTAATTTTTTCTCTGTAAAGTAATACACTGAATGCCGAATGCAGCGGCATTCAAGAAAATAAACAACGGATTTGAGGGTATTGAATTTTATATATAAACATGATAATAAAAGAATAAAACTTTTTATAGAAAACTTTGAGAAAAAATCTTAAGGATACCGCTGCACTCTTTTGAAAACTCTTTAATTTGATTCAGTAAGATACCTAAAAATATGAAAGCCGAAATATTTTTTAATTATTTTAGGTATCATGTGTTGAGCAATCAATGGTTGTACTAATTAGATTTGTAATAAGGATTAGTATAAGTGTGAGATTCATTTTATAGAATCTAAACCAAAATGAATGTTAGCTGTATATACTGTTCAATGTTATAAACTTATTTTATAAGGATGAAAAAAAGGAATGTTAACTGTGATAATTATTGATAAATTACATAATAATAACAAAACAAAGTTGCGTTCAATATTTTTATATTATTTGTGGAACAAGATTCCTACAAAGTCCAATTATATCCCTCCTGCTTTTAAGCATCCTATCTGAGTCTATCTATTACAGGTAGGCCTAAGATTGGCCCACATCATACTATGGTAACGTCGTAAAACATAGATGCTGCGCAAGACAGCGTTTCTGATCTACACCGCTGTAAGGAACTTGGAATCACTCCAAATGCTTTGTGGTGAATTTTTCATTTATATTTCTTCCTGTTAAAGTTGCAACAAAAGGAAAAGCTGTTGTTTCAATTGAATCTTGAAGATCATTTTCATTGTTTTGTTCTTGGACCAATTACCAGAACCATTTAGAAATTAAACGAATTTTGATAAAAATGCTTTCGTGATTCAATAAAACTAATCTGTTGTGAGTAATTGAATCTCCTCAAGTTATTCATTAGTGCTTTTTACGTCGTGAAAAAGTGATGGTGTGGTGGAAATTATTTTGTGCGGAGTTGCCAGTGGACCATATTTTTTCGAAGATATTTTTATTGTTCTACAGCTTCTCGATTTTTTGATAGATGGTTTAAATTTTGTCGATTTTCTACAAGATGTAAAATTATATCAACTAGTTTTTCGATTGTTAACATTTTTTCTAGAAATGGCAAGGTCGACTAAGTGATTGCGGATTTTAAATAAGAAGGAACTTAAAAAAAACTTCAAAATTTTTGCTTAAAGTATAACTTTATTCAATTGGATACTGTGTGCCTGAACGGCAGTGTCCAAATCCACGTTAATAAAATTTCTGATCTTTGCTATCAACAAACTATAATAAATGTTATTTCATCAGCGTCATTAAAAGTTATACCATTTAATATGAAGGCAAAAGGTCAGGGCTATATGGCGAATGTGATAACACATCCCAACCTAGTTCAATTATCGCAGATGCTATTGTGTTGGCCAAATGAATTTCCTTAAACTGGCGAGGGATCCATAAATCGAGTTTCTTAACATATTCAAGATTTTTTAATGTCGTTTCAATGCATGTATGCGATAAGTTGAGTTTCTCTTTATTATTACGTCATGGACTATGACGATTTGAATCGATAATGACCTTGACATGGGTCCCATTGACTTCAACGCGAGGGCCAGATCGTTGAGCATTTTGCAGTGAAAATTCACCACAACGAAATCTGACAAACCAATATTAAAACTCCATTTCTTTAAAAGCATCATTCCCATATTCGGCACATAACTGCTATTGTGTTTGCGATGCGTTTTTGATTGTTCGGAAATACTTTAATTTCCGGGTCCGAGACACCAGTATTCACATCCAGGCCCTTCCTTTCCAATAGTTGGCACCGGCTATCACCCTGTCATTTGCCACAATTAGGTCCTCCATCACGCATGTCTCTCCTATGCTGGGACATCTGAGAAGCTGGCTGCCGCTCTGAAGCCCCTCGCATTCACACAGCTCGTCATCCACAGGCACTCCCCATCTTATCCTGTTCAATTTGAAGTGCATCACTCCTGTCCTTAGTCTGTTCAAAAAAAGTTTTCCTGGTGGCAGAACCTCTCTGCTCTTTCCATAGTTCTATGCGTCTTTGTTTTGGACAAGTCTGCAGTTGTTGCGTATGTTGGAGAAAGCTCTTCCTTGATTTGAGTTGTCGCCTTTCTGATAGTTGGTTGTGTAGAGGGTGCCGCCAATCTCCGATCTGCTCTGCCGCTGTGTTTCAGATGCTAGTTGATGGTACTTGCGTCTGAAGTGTGCTTGGACAATTCCAGATTGATGCTACAGCTTCTCGACCTGTGTCTGATAGCCTGTTATAATCCTGCACGTCTCGTTTAAGACCACGTCGACATGCCTTGCGTAAACCGAGTTGTTCCACATTGGTGACGCGTTATCAGCAGCGGAGAAACAGAAAGCAAGGGCCGACGTACGCAGCACGTCAGGCTGCGCTCCCCATATTGTGCCAGTGAGCTTCCGATTGATATTATTTTTAGCACAAACTTTGGCCATTGTATTCTGGCAGCGTTTTTGAAAAGATAGTGTGCGTTCCAGTGTTACGCCCAGGTACTTTGGAGTGTCGCATGTTTCGAGATCTTGTTCTCTCCATGTGATTTAAAGCTTCTAGCGTGCGTCCTTATTTCTCAGCTGAACTGGACCTACTTAGGTTTTGCTGGGTTTCGGCTTCAACTAGTTCATGCCGTAGCACTGTGCCATGTTTCCCAAGGCTGTAGTTAGTTTATTCTCGAATTCTTCGAAGCGTTTACCCTGTGCGTCGACAGCTGTATCATCCGCATAGATCAAGCGACGTGTCTGTCGGTTGGTTGGTCATTTGTGTATAAGTTGAAAGGCGTAAGAGCCAGTACACTTCCCTCTGGAAAGGACGTTCCTCTGGTCTCTCTATCGAATCCTTTTTCCCTGCAGTGTAATATAGAAGCGCCTGGTCTGCAGTAGAATTTTCACCAGTCCGGCTAGGCGACAGTCCTTGGTAAGATAATACAATTTATCTACTACTTTTTGGTGGTTTACGGTATCATATGCCGCTGTCAATTCTATAAAGGCTACACCTGTAATTTGCTTGCGCTCCAGGCCATCTTTAATATGTTGCGTTTAGTTTAGAAAATGGGCGCAGCAAGACCTTCCTGGTCTAAACCCTGCTTGCTCTGGTATTATGCTTCCCTCTACTTTACCAGATATGCGATTCAGTATTAATCTTTCGAGGACCTTGAAGAGATGACATAGTAATGATACGGGTCGACGCTTTTAGGTTCTGCAGGATCCTTTCTCGGTTTTAACAGCGCGACTAGTCAAGACTTCCTCCACATTTTTGGGATTTGCAACTTCCTCGCACAGCAGTTCATTAAGTTGGTGATCCATGCAATGGTGGTAGTTCCAAAATGTTTTATTTGTTTTTTTCTTAGATCATCTATTCCTCCAGCCTTGTTATTTTGCAAGCAGTTTGTTGAGGTTTTTAATTCACTGATTATGTATACGGCTCAGCAAAATAGTCCGTTTTTGTCTGGATCCCTTTGCGTTTGAGTTTTGGGGTCCCTCTTTTGGGTCTTTCCTTTCATTAGCAGTTGTTGTGCGATCTGGTCTGAATTGACGTGTCAGATTGGGAGTAGCACTTGTGGGGTCGTTGCTAAGATTTCTAAGTTTCCAGGCACGTCGGCTGTTCTGCTTCATATCCAGATCTTCCATCATCGTACGCAACTTATCCGAGTTTGCTCTAGAAATGGCTTGCATCAGATCTTCGCCCGTACTGATGGAATCCTCAGAGAAGGGGGCGTCCTCCTCAACGGGTTTGCGGATTCTAAAGTAAGACCTGGTATTTATTCGGTTCTGCATCCCCGTGCGTTGTATTTTCTTGATAGCACTTGATGATGTAGATGCCAGCATTATAGTTCTCGGGCTTTGATTCCAGGGCCTGATCTCGGAACCTCGTGGATGACCTCGTGGACATGGTCAGTTCAAAGCTAATTCCATCTTGCCTTCCTGAAATTAAATCGCCTTTTGAAGGGGTCACTTTCGGTCCTCACTGCTGCATAGATTACGCATGTAATGGGGCGGTACTGCGTTCTTGGGAGTGGATATTCTAAATGTTTTGTTGTTAAATAGGGGAACAAGTGTGTCCCAGACAAAAATGTTATCTGGGTTATAGCCCCTTCTCCAGCGACCCCCATTAAAAGACGAAGGCAGCTTGGGGTCGTGTAACAGGTGCAATTTCGTGTGCTATACCAAGTTCTCCAGTTCAGCTCCATTTTGATCGCTCTGGCTATATCACGCTGTGCTGTGGCAGTTGTAATTGCCCAGCACGATCCTCCCGTCTTACGAGCGGAAGCTGGGAGCCTCTTGAAATTCTAAGGCTGCATTGGGATATTTGTATATTGACGTAACTATGAGGGATTTTACTTCCACTGCGAGAATCTCAATCTTGTCGTGTGACGTAAATGTCGCGGATCGGATTTCAAGAACAGATCTTGAATATACGGCGCTTCCGTACTGGTCATGTCAGTCTCATTCCCGCGATCTTGGGTCTCCGTGCAGTGGTGCCTCTGTGGGTTCCTTGGATTACCAATATGTCGCACTTGGTGGCTCTTATTAGGTCAGACAAAATGTGTTTCTTATCCTTAGAAAGTCCTCGAATACTAATTTAGGCCGTTTTATATGTTGGGTATGATAAAAACCGATTCATTATCGATGATACGCTTGGTGTTTCGGTTTCGGTGTAGGAAGAATTAGCCGGCTCTTGCCGTGTAAAAGGGACGCCCGATTGCTGTTATTAAAATTCTCTACTCGCAATCTACGTGGAGGCTCCTTCCATGTCCCCCATTAGGAAATAATGCAATAAAATATGTCTGTGCACGTCTTATACTTCCAGTTTAAATTGGGTTAAGAACAAAACTGAGGAACTAATCGATATATTCTTGTTAATAAATTAAAGGTAGAAGTCTAAGCAAGAAAAACAAAATATGGGTTAGGTGCTTTAACGGTTAAAAAAGTGCTAAAATGGCTATCTATAGACAAAATCACCTAGTTGCCAACTCAATACTTACAAAATAATATTTGCAAAATATATTCAAGGTGGATTAAATAGAGTATTGACCGACATGTGAGAAAATGTGGAAAGAGCTCACATTTGTTATGCCTTTATTACTACAAATACATTACTGACATTATATTCTATACATTATTTTATTTTCGGAATATTACGAGTATCTCCAATTATTTAAAGGAAATATCTGAATTTCTATAGACCTACTTAGAGGTAATTGTTTCACCATGGAATCATTAATTGCTTGAATTTGTTTCTTTCAATCGATCTCTGATTCTAGCCGTAAAGTCATTGTGAGATAATATTTTCTGTAAATTGCAATTACTATACTTGAAATAATTAATTTATTAACACGAAGGTTGCAATAAAATAAGTTTCTTCAATTTGATTAGAATTGCCTGTGCTTGTCGCATACACCGAGAAACATATATATATATATATATATATATATATATATATATATATATATATATATATATATATATATATTCTCAGGTCTTGGCCGGTGATACCATCTGCCGCACATTGGGATTAACCGCCGTAATCTGTTTTATTACTTTTTTGTACTCCTATCAAAAGTTTTTAATTTGATACTTGACTTCCTGACAATCGATCCGCCCAACGTCCCAAAAGCTACCCACACAGGCGAAGTTTAATGAAGGACGCGCCCATCCAAGCTGTTAACACGTAACGCTAACCAGAAGCACGAACACACACACAATAAAAGGTAAGTGAGCCTTGCAACCCTTCAGGGAAACATTATACTTAATGATGTCTTAAATAAAGTATACGACAATCTGGGAAATATATTAATGCCTAGAATCCTTGCATAAATACTTCCTCTTGTGCGAATTTATTTAATTGTTTCGTTTGTTCCGAAGTAGAAGCATTCCACGCTGACGCTTTAATTGAATAAAAAAGTAAATTTTCTTTTATTTAGATATACAAAGCTTTAGTGTACAAGAGGGAGGTAATAAATTAATGTACGGAGATAACGAAGAGTTAGGAACACATAACTACAAGTTACAAAGACAATCGAAATCGCGGCGAACAATTTTTCTAGCTACAGCATTGTCGCAACAAATCAAAAACTCGATAACTCGAAAGTAATCCCGTATATCTAGGAAATTCATTATCTTAAAAAAATCTAGGTAAAATGGATTCAAAGACTTATTAACTTGGAGGCATGGAGCTTTGTGTGTTTGTAATAAAGCAGTTCAGAGCAGTAACGTAGTCCAAAATTATCTTTTTTTTTAAAGGTAGTTCATAGATTTCCTGAACCAGGTAATAGTTTTTGCTCTGCTGAAAACACTGGAACATCCATGAGAAAAGTTGAAAGAGTATAAAATTGGGCTAAAGAGCAATATATACAAATAATGAGAAAGTCATCAGGATTATTTTCAATTAAAAAAAATAGTGGCACTACGACATCCTCATTTGAAACGAGTCACGAAGAAAGCTAATGGAGAACTATTCAACATAAGCCAGTACAAGGTCTTCGTTTACAGTTCTGATTTTTCTCGGATACAATGCAATAAGTCTACTAATAACTTGATACTTCGAGTTGCGTTATCCAAGAATCAGATGTACTGTCTCTATTATCCGAAGCCAGTCCCGCTTATGTAGCAAAATTACCAGTAAATAAGGTAAAATATGAAAATGTAATTAATTTTGGTTAATAAATATGTACCACCAGACAATGTGTGGTATTATCAGCAGTTGAAATCAGATTCTTACGAAAATAAAAATACCGACGTCACAGATGATGATGCCAATGTATAATGAAAACTGCGGAGGGCGTTAAAACTTTGTTTTCTAGTTTAAATTAGTAATCTTCCAATTTTATTTGTTTCGAAGTATAATTATACTACACGACTCGTTCTCGATGATTTGTAGTATGCTCGTCATTGCTTACATTTCACACTTTTTGAGTTTGAAATTTTGCGCCTAGGCTAGTGTGGACTAGCCGGCGCGGACCTGTACAGTCATATTTGATCCGTGTGTTTGGCGTTTCACACGTACTGAGTACTCTTAGTATAAAAAAACACCAAATCTAAGTAAGAATATAAGGTTTAAATGTCAGGAGATAAGAACAAGAGAAAATCATGTTCACGATCACGAAACGAGATAGGAAGAAACTAAAAACGGATGGAAGACTGGAAAAAAATTGGAAAACAGATGGATAACCTCAAAAATATCATTTGTAAACTGGCAGAATTAAATAAAAACCACCGATAAAAATCAGAATGGAAATGCAGGTATCACATAAAAAGTATTTAGCCTCCTCACGAGACAATTCAAAAATGATTAAGTATGGATTCATTCACACTTAAATATGTTTTTTTTATTTTTTCTTTGTACAAAACCAACATGTACAAAAAACTGTCTATATAACAAACTATTCACATGACAAACTGTTTACATGATAGACTATCCAAACGACAAACTGTCTCTATTACAAAAAAGATATATGAGTTTCCGTACGAAACATTATAACAAAAAAGTATTTAGCCTCCATACAAGACATTTACTAAAAACAGGTTAATTGTGTTGATTCAAACACATTTAAGTGTGTTTTTGCATAAAAACAACTTGTACAAAAACTGTTTATTTGACAAATTGTCCAGATGACAAACTGTCTATACAACAAACTGTTTATACGACAAACTGTCTGCATTACAAAGATATTTGAGTTTCCACACGAAACCTATATCACATAAATAAAAGTATTTAGTCTACATACGAGACACTTACTTAACAAATGTTTAAGTGTGTTCATTCATTCACACTTAGCTATGTTTTTACACAAAAACAACATGTACAAGAACTGTCTATATGACAAATTGTCCAGGTGACAAACTGTTTATACGACAAACTGTCTGTATAACAATGATATATGAGTTTCCACACGAAACCAGTATCACACACATATAAAGTATTTAGTCTCCGAGACATTTACTTAAAAAACGCTTAAGTGTGGTGATTCATTCACACTTAAGTATGTCTTTGTACAGAAATAACATGTACAAAGAGCTGTCTATACGACAAACTGTTTATACGAAAAATTGCAGTATTACGACTAGCAGTCCATACGACAAACTGTCCATTAGACGAAGTTACAAAAATACTTACAATAAAGGTCTATATTATAAAACAATTTCATTTTTTTAGAAGAAAATCTGCATAAAATTCCGATAAATTTCTTCCCAAAAGCAAGAAAAAGCTCTTACTGAAGACGTAGAAGCAACTAATGCTAGGAGAGCATTCTGACTCTAAAAAAGAAATTCCAATAAAAACAAAACCTCAATGAAAGAGGTACAATACGACAGAAACATCGAGTCGGTCATCAAATCACCAGCAGCCTCTAAGGAAGTAGATGAGTCATCAGGCTGTCTAAAACAGTTTAAGCAAAACTAGGAAAAAATTACCTAGGATAAATTTGTCCTAGATTGTCTGAAGGGTTATAAAATACCGTCCAGAGAAATCCATATCAAACAAAACCACAGACCAAAGTTGTGCTAAAAATGGTATTATAAAAAGTAGGCATGAAATAATTAAGCTCTTAGCTAAAAATGTAATAGAGCCTTGTCAAAATGAAGATAATGAATTCATTTCCTCTTTGTTCTTAGTTGACAAACCAGATGTCTCCAGTAGATTTATTATAATTTAAAAAAAATAATAATCTAAACACATTTATCGATACTATCCATTTTAAAAATGGAAGATATTAAGTCCACCAAATATTTTATATCTATTGGATCATATAGGTGTTCGATAGATCTAAAAGATATTTACTACATTATTCCTATATTAAAAATTTTAATTTATGAGGCAGCTCTTCAGTTTTTTATGCCTTCCCCTTGGTTTATGCACAATTCATTTTGTTTATACAGACAACTGGGTACTTTATCCATTATTTACCTCGATGATCTATTACTTGTGGGAAATTCGTATGAATCCTGTAAAAATTCATCAAATTTGGTGAAAAAAAAGTTGGAACAATTGGGCCTTGTCATAAACCACCAAAAAAGTTCACAAACACCAAGTTAGATATGCAAATGCTTTGCTTTTATTATAAAATCAGTAGATTTAAGACTTGTGTTGACAGACGGCGGCTTGCCCAGGGGTGGCATATGGATCCATCTACTGTAAAAGACTAGAAAGTCAAAAATAACTAGCCTTAATTTTAAGTGACAACGACTACGACAGTAGAAATTATGTCAATAAACTAATAATGTAAGAACTGTATTGGTATAAAATAAATACACCAACAGGTTCTAACCTAAATAGAACACTTAAGTTTAAATTTGAGATATCTTCAGATGCATCTCTGACCGGGCGGAGTAATGACCGGGCACACTGTAATGACGTAAACGTTCATGGTTTCTGGACGAAAGAAGAAAGAAAATTTATCATAAACTATCTACAAGTATTTCTACAAGCAGCGTTCTTTGGTCTAAGATGTTTCGCGAACAAGGTATCAGACGGCAAAATTCTCTTAAGAATTGATAATACGTCTGCAATTTCCTATATCAATAGGACAGGCGGCATTTAATATCTCCACTTAAATGCACCATTTTTTATTAGCAATATAGTTCTGGCAATGGTGCGAGTGGAGAAAAAACTGGATTTACGCGTCATACATCCCGTCAGTTATGAATAAAGAGGCTGTTTTAGCATCGAGAATCACTAATATAGATACTGAATGGGAGCTATGTAAAGAGTCATTTGAAAAAATCAATAAAGTGTGTTTTTTTCTCAATTTTCTCAATTGACCTTTTTTACATCAAGGTTGAATCGAAAATGCCCTAGATTTTGTTCTCGCTTTCCAGATCCAAACGTGATGACAGTAGATGTATTTAAATGTTTTTTCCTCCTTTCGCAGTTACCCTTAGAACTCTAACTTTAAAAAATAATAACCGATAAAGCTGAGGGATCAGTCGTGGTACCATTGTGGTCAACCCATCCCTGGAACCCGCTCTTTAAATCACTACTTACCGAACAGCGTTTAGTTAAAACCTCACAAAAATTCCTTATTGCCTCCTTCCAAGCAAGAAATACATCCACTGGCACACAAACTTTCATTGGTTGCAGGTAACTTGTCCGCAAAGCGCTCCTAAGTAAAAGAATAAATTAAGCATCTACAGAAATCATGACCAAGGCCATAACACCATCAACACTCAAACAGTACCAAGGTACCTTAAAGCTATGGCGGAAATTTTCTACATCAAAAGTATTCCAATATTTAACGCAATTACAGTAAATATACTATAATAGGTTTTCTAACGGAAAGTTAGACGTTTAGTTAGCTCCGTTCGAAAACACAGCAACCTATGGGACTTTGAACTGCAACAGATCAGCTATATCACTCATCTCTACTCAAGATATCGGTAAGGATAAACTGCTGTCCCAATTCTTCAGGGGAATGTTTGAGGAACGACTACAAGGTTTAAATATACAGGTACAGGGGACACCAGTTTTGAATGACTTAGCTTCATTTAATCAGCTAAAAGTAGCTAAAAGCAGCTACTGCTGCAGCAGAAAAAGTATCAACGATGCTTATTTTATCTGCAGCACAACAAACTATCACACTAATTAATATAAAAAACATATCCATGGACAAATAGAAAATAACAATAAAAATACCAGACCTGACAAAAATATCCAAGCCAGGAAGAAATAAGTCAGAGCTTATACTAACTTTTGTGTAAAGAATAACCTGGCCTATGTGCCGCTACAGCTGTAATTCACTAATTGAATAAGACAAAAGACCTAAGAAATAAGCAAAACAACAAATGACTCATATCAAACATCAAGCCATACAAAAACGTAACTTCTCAAAGGATTGGTCACTGGGAAAAATCCTTGCTGTCTAAAGCAGGCATTGATACAAATCACTTTACTGCACATAGTACAAAATATGCTGCAGTATCAGTGGCTGGTTTTGGAAGTGGATATATACACGACCAGACGTATTGCTGGTTGGCCTCGACGGTCACAGACCTTCACAAAATTTTACAATCGCCCGATCCAAGATAATAACGATACGTTCGCAAAATCTGTATTATCTAACGCACGGTAACTCTTTTCTTTAAAAGGTTTAAGGTTTCCAGTCATGTAACATGATAAATGAATGAGTTTTCGTATACGCTAAAAGTCTACAAATCATCGAGAACGAGACGTGTAGTATAATTGAACGATCAAACGAGCCGTGATTATACGAAACGTCTCGTCCGAAGATGATCCATCTCCCTCCCTACATGTACCCGTTAATAAACATACCCTAGATCGTCTTGAAGGGAAAGCTCAACTACAAAAATCTCTAAAAATATGACATTACAGGTCCGGGCCGGCTAGTCCACACTAGCCTAGGCGCCAAATTTCAAACTCTAAAAAGTGTGAAATGTAAGCAATGACGAGCATACTACAAATCTCTTCGAACGTTTGGTATAATCGCGATCAAACTTCGCCCGCCTTCGGCGGGCTCGTTTGATCGTTCTATATAGTTTTGATTTCTGTAATATTACAAATATGGGTTATGAAGACTATAATATTTTGTTTTTTTTTGTGAAGTCTATATAGATATCCAAAACAATAACTTTGGGGCCAGAAAGGGATAACTTCAACATTTTTTTAAGTGATACCTAAATATTTTATTAGTAATTATACGTCTACACTAGCTAACTTGTATCCAAGTACTGTAGGAAAAAATAGAAACTGTATGCTTCAAAACAAAAATAGTTAAACGTTTTTGTTTTAACTACCTGAAAACCCCATTTAGTGGAGTAATGCCCTTCATGCAGCGAAGTCCACAATTAGTAAGATGTTGGTTTTCTAAAAAACCCTATATACTTCTAGTATACTTCCAGCATACTTCTAGTATAGTTCTAGTATTCTTTATAAGAAGTATACTTTCAGCATCCTTCTAGTATGTTGGACCTCTACAAAAAACACAATTAAAAATTCTTCTCTTGTTTCATAAAATGCCAAAGGCCTTTTAACTCCAAGAATTACTTGTTGATAAATAATAACCTACTGTTGACTTTGCCATATATATATATATATATATATATATATATATATATATATATATATATATATATATATTAGGGTGGGCCAAAAAAACATTTTTTTTTAGCTACTACGAAAATATCGTCCAAGATGACGAAAAAAAAATTCTAGAAAGTTTCAGCCCTTAATATTAATATTAAGAGGTGGCTCATTGTGATTTTTGATTTCCCATTTAAATAACATAAGAAGTTATTTTGTTTTTGTTTGGATTTTTAATGCACTCGAACGAATAAATGCCTCGTGGAAACAAATACATATTCTTGTAGGAAATTTAACGATCTACAAAAAAAGTCTGAAATCATTTTTTGCTGAGTTGACTCGTTTAAAAGTTATTCGAGGTTAAAATCCAACCTCAAATAGTTGAGCATAACTTTTACAATTTCCTATACTCTATCACAAAATAATGACTCAAAAACATAAAATATCTTAGTTTTCGTAAATCTTATCGAGTTTTTTTTTTGATAAAACAATAAAATTTTTACAAAACATTGATAATCGTAAGAAAAATCGATATTTTCATACCTAATTAAATAAAAAAACACGGAACTGTACTTTACCTGAGAGCATCATTCCCTGAAAAATTAGTAAGTGCTTTATTTGCACTTGACTATTAGGTTTTGTAAAATATTAAGAATCATGTTTCAATAATTTTTCAATTGTAATAAAACTGTTTATTTTATAACTTGCCATTTTTTTAATCTCAAAATCAAACTAACTTTTTTTGTTACAATTGGGAAATTTTTGCCTGTGATTTTTAACTACTTGCAATAAATAAGTTGCAATATTTATTGCAAGTATTTAAAAGTCACAGACAAAAAATTCCTAATTGTAACAAAAAAAATTTAATTTGATTTTGACTCAGATATTTTATGTTTTTGAGTCATTATTTTGTGATAGAGTATAAGAAATTGTAAAAGATATCCTCAACTATTTGAGGTTGGAACTTAACCACGAATAACTTTTAAACGAGCCAACTTAGCACAAAATCATATCAGACTTTTTTTGTAGATCGTTAAATTTCCTACAAGAATATGTATTTATTTCCACGAGACATTTATTCGTTCGAGTGCATTAAAAATCGAAACAAAAACAAAAAAAATTCTTATGTTATTTAAATGGCAAATCAAAAATCACCATGAGCCACCTCTTAATAATAATATTAAGGGCTGAAACTTTACCATAATTTTTTTTTCGTCATCATGGACGATATTTTCGTAGTAGCTAAAAAAAAAATGAAAAGTTTTTTTTGGCCCACCCTAATATATATATATATATATATATATATATATATATATATATATATATATATATATATATGTATATACTGGGTGTCCCATTTTAATCGGCCAGTAGCGATAATTCTGAAACATTGCATTGAATCAAAAAGTGTTCCAAATGAAAAGTTAATGGTTCTGAGGGGGACATCTGATGCCGTAGACTTTGCCCCCCCAGTCCTACAAAGGGGAAAGAACTATACAACCTCATAAATGAAAAGAAGTACTCGTACATGTCAACAGGAATTCCTTCATATTGACCGTCAGATCCCAACAAAACTCCTGACCTCCTGGACTTCTTCATTAGTAGTGGAATATCATCAACCTACACGGACATTCCATCAAGCTACGATTCAACATCTGACCACTCTCCAGTAATAGTGACAATAATCACAAGAGCTATTCACCGGAAACCACCCCCCAGGCTACATAACGCAAACACCAATTGGGACAGCTACCGCAGTGCCCTAAACAAAACTATATACCTAAAAATAAACCTGAAAGATCCCGATAGACTCGACTTAACTAAAACTTTTGTCAAACTACAATAAGTTATGCAAGCTGCTGCACAACAAGCTACTCCTCAAGTAGAGTATAGACACCTCGAAATCAACATCCCACATGAAATTAAAATATTAGTGGCACAATAAAAGAGCTCAAGCCAAGTGGCAGAAAAGCCGAAACCCTCACGATAAAACCTGCTTAAACTGGGTCAGTAACAGACTAAAGACCAAACTCAGAGAGTACCGAACAGAATCATTCAAGGACTACTTGGGCAGGCTGAACAGATTTGATAACTCCATCTGGAAACCCATCAAATCCCTCAAAAAACCTTCATCACTGTCATCACCTCTAAGCATGCTACCACCAACGCAAAGACAATGGGCTAACAGCGATCAGGAAAAAGTCAACCTACTTGGACAATATTTAGCATTATATTATTAGGCAGTATTCCAGCCAGCAGACAATAATAAAGACGACAACATTTCAGAATACCTTGCTTCCGACACACAAACCCAATCGCCACTCCAGTCACACCCAAGGAAATCAAAGGCGCGATCCAATATTTAAGTGCAAAGAAGGCACCAGGAACGGACTTAATAACACACAAAATGCTGAAAGATTTGCCAAGAAAAGGCATTTTGCTGCTCACATACACCTTCAATGCAATCCTCAGACTCCAGTACTGGCCTAAAATCTTCAAGCTTGCTGAGATAATACTAATACCACAGCCAGGAAAAGATCCAAGCTCCGTAACATCCTACCGGCCAATCAGCTTGCTGCCAGTTGTTTCTAAACTACTGGAGAGATTGATACTAACAAGAATAGACCCAGACTTTAACTCAGCAGACTGGATCCCAAGCCACCAGTGTGAATTTCGTCGGCACCATTCAACTGTTCAACAATGCCACAGAATCGCCCATAAAATAAATACCGCATTTGAAGAAAAAAAAAATACTGCACTTCACTAGAATCATTCCTAGACGTTAGACAGGCATTCGACAGAGTCTGGCACGAGGGGCTATTATACAAAATAAAAAAGGTAATTCCAGCTTTCTCGAACTTACTCAGATCATACCTACACAACCAACCGTTCAGAACCACAGTCAACGAAGAAGTATCTGCAGCATTTCATATTAACGCTGGGGTCCCACAAGGTAGTGTATTGGGTCCTCTACTATATGTGCTGTACGCCTCAGATATACCCGCAACACAAGACACAACCATAGCGACATTTGCAGACGACACAGCAGTACTAACTAATCACTCAGACCCACACATTGCCATAAAACATCTCCAAGACTACATACATCTACTGGAAAAGTGGTTAAAGAAGTGGAAAGTTAAAATCAATGAAACTAAGTCCTGCCATGCAACATTCACGTTACGAAAAGGTCTCCCTCCTCCAGTTTATTTAAATAACATAGAAATCCCCCAATACTCGACAGTCAAGTACTTATCATTACATCTAGACAGCAAACGCAATTGGAAGAACCACATTACCAAAAAGAGAAAACAGATTGATCTCAGACATAGAGAACTCAACTGGCTCATCGGCAAAAACGAGTTTAACGCTAAGCAACAAAATACTTTTATATAAAACTATCATCAAACCTATCTGGATTTATGGCATCGAACTCTGAGGATGTGCCAGCAAATAGAATATTGCGATCATGGAAAGATGCCAAGCTAAAATATTAAGATCCAATGCTAACGCTCCATGGTACGTAACAAACCACATGATCCAAGAAGAATTACAAATTACCCCTGTGATGAAAGAAATTAAGGAAAGACGAAAAAAGCATCAAGACAAAATAGAACCACACACAAATTGGCTAATAAACACGCTTACCCAACACCAAGTCCTCAGAAGACTCAAGAGACGCTGGCCAACTGACCCTTAACGGTACTCAGAGGTGCTATCGTTGGATAGACACCTTATCACGCCAAATAGATCATCATAACTTCATAGAATAGAAAAAAAATTATATATTCTGATTGTTGAACAAATTTAAAAGAAAAAGTTGATGAACACGGCAGAGAAAAAGGAAAAAAAACATGGGAGCAGAAATAACAAGTGGAAAAGGAAAAGAAAGAATATGGAGAGTAGGAATATGGAGTACCAGAAGCTTAGCAGGCAAAGAGAAAGAACTAGAGGAAGAATTTGAGAAAACAGGACCTGCTATCCTGGGAATAACAGAAACCAAAAAGAAAGGCAAGGGAGAGATAGAATCTGAAAGTGGACATATTCTGCTATACAGTGGAGTATAGATCAAGCATCAAAGTAAAGAAGTAGTTGGCTGTATAATAAAGAAAGAGAATCTAAAATACTTACACAAATGGAATGGGATCTTCGAGAGAATACTGAAGATAGAAATTGGAGACAACACGCAAACAAAAACAACAGTCATAGTGGCATACCAAAATCCAAGTCGGTCCAAATGAGAATGAGAGTGGAAAAAAGAAGGAAAACTTCTGGGATCAGCTAGCGGAAGCAATAGAGGAGATTAAAGGAAGACTACTAATAATAGGAGACTTAAACGGAAGAGTAGGCAAAAAGGACGAGGAAACTGGAGAAACAATAGGATTCCATGGAGAAGTCACCAGAAATAACAATGAAACAAAACTGATCGAGTTTTGCATACTATACAATTTAATAATAACGAATACATTCTATGTGCACAAAGATATACATAAATATACTAGAGAAGTAAAGAGCAGGGAGGAAAGATCGATAATAGATTTTATAATAATAAACAGATATTTTAAAAATGAGGTAAAGGATACAAGGGTGAAAATAATTCCAGAAATATATTCGGACTATCATTTGGTGTTGTCAAAAATACAATTAATGTTAGAAGCAAGCAAACAACCAAATAATACAGGAAAAATGGGAAACAAGGCCATAGAGAAAATCAAGACATATAAATTAAAAGAAGAGGAGACATCAAAAGAATTCAACCAAAAAGTAGAAGCTGAGTTAACTAAAAACTTAATTAACACATACAATGCAACGCTGGAAGAATTATGGAAGTATATCTAAGACATGCTATTAAAAATAGCAACAGAAATATGTGGAACAAGCAAATTTATCGAATTTAAGAAGCGAACTGGTGGAATGAGGAAGTATAGAAAGGAGTAAAAATAGAGAAACAGAAATGGAAAGACTACTAAGGAGACGCAAAAATGGAGAAGTACAAAAAATACAATGAACAGAGGAACAAAGTCAAGGAAATGGTGTAACAAGCGAAACAAAAATCTTGGGAAGCATTCGGAAAAATATGGATAGAGACCGATTTGGAATCCAAAAAGTATTCTATAAAGTTGTCAAGGGTCTTCGGAAGGGAAAAACAGTTAGAGTGAACCATATAAAAACTAAGGGGCGAAGCATACTGGGAGACGAAGAAGGCATAGCGAGAAAATGGAAGAGAAATACCAGAAAGCGAAAAGAGGGAAATAGAGAGTAATGTAGAAACACATGAACAAAATATAAAGATCGGAGAAGTAGTAGAAGCCGTGAAAAAATTAAGAAGGGGTAAATCAGCAGGCCACGATAGCAAGAGAAAATGGTTGAGAGCCATAACAAAGGTTGAGAGAATAACAACAGAAATGGTTGAGAGCCTTGGAACCAAAGGTCTAGATACATTAACTAGTTTGTTCAATAAAGCATGGGCAGAAGAGAAAACACCGAGAGATTTGGAACTAGGGATAATACTACCACTCCACAAAAAAGGCGACAGAAGAGAATGTAATAACTTTAGAAGAATTACTATGCTATGCTATGCATAATATCAAAATTATATGAACGAATACTAGAAGGAAGATTAAGGAAAGAAACTGAAACACAACTAGAGGACTCGCAGTGCGGGTTTAGGAAAGGCAGAGGGGTGCAAATTCTCCATAAAACAATTGATAGAGAAATATGGCAAGGACAAGATATGTGTGGCTTCGATCTGCAATATAATCTGAATATATGGAAAAATGCACTAATAGATAAAAATTTGAGAATTAATGCAGGAAATACCAAGGTAATGGTGATAGGAAAGGAAGAATTGGAAATATCAATAAAATCAGATGTAAAAAAATTAGAGCAAATGCAAACATTTAAATATTTGGGAGTGAAGGCTCACAAAAATCGAAATATGGACGCAGAAATAAATGATAGACTGGAAAGTGCTGCTCGGTTATATAATTCACTGAACAACGCCTTCATAAGTAAAACAGAAATATCCAGCAAATCAAAAAATACGGTATTCAAAACTATTTTTAAACCCGTATTAACCTACGGAAGCGAGAGCTGGGTGTTATCCAAACAAGCAAAAAGCAAGATCTAAGCAATGGAAATGAGGTACCTGCGAGGAGTGAAGAGGAATTCACGAAAAGATAGAATCAGAAATGACTTAGTACACATGAACATTAAATAGTGAATATGTTGATTCAATTTATTCATAATCACACGCACAACTTCTCTGTTGAGATAATTATTGCGACCAAAAATTGGAATAAGCGCTTTTAAAGTTGCGAGTACCGGGACAGAATTTTGGTAGGAAGGTTTAAACGATTTCCAAACTTTGCTTGTTCGTGAATTTCACCATGATAAAAATGTAAGCCTTGACGGACCTTTTTGATATTGATAGATCTTAAAAAAGTTTGTAGGTTATATTCCGTATTAAAAACAAAATTGTTATGTTAAACCTAACCTATTGAAAACCCCTTTTTTTGCTTTAGTAATGCTATAAACTGCAGCACTGCATTAGAAATGTTGAATATCTTTTCGCTAATCAAATGAAATTCATTCTTTTGAAAATGAAATTCAACATTCTGCAAATTAAAATCGCCCTTTTAAAAATCTATTAAGTTTACGTATATCGTGGACGAGCGGGCAAAAGCGGTTATGTTTTAAACTTTATAATTAAATGAGTTCATGCTAGACCAAGTTATAAATGGCTCTTGTATATTTTCGTCCGATTTTTAGCAATTTAGTAACAAAGCAAACTGAATGTTCCAAATTGCCCACAATATATTTAAAAGAATATATAAAATAATGTTAATTACTTAGTAGTAAATCAAAAATGTGATTATGATTTACACAATTACATAATCACATACTTATAGAGATCAAAGTATATATGGAAGTAATTCAGCAGTCTATAGTCAACTCAAATACTGATTCTCCTCATTTAACGACCTTCGCTCTTACGACCAAGTTGTCAGCGAATTTATCGATGTTCCCTCCTCTTATTAATTTTGAAACACACAGCATAAAAATACAATCTAATTACAAGCCGATTACCGATTCGATCGGAAATATTAAGTGAATAAGACGTTTATGCTTTATCTTATTCTTAAATATGATTGATTTATAAAGGGATTACTACTGAAAATTAGGAGTTAGTTGTCTAAAGTCTAACAATGAGCGGTCTCTAAGCAGGAAGGTCGTTAAATAAAGTTAAATAAGGGAGTAAAGTACTTGTGCGAATTTCCTAAGAGGTTGCTTCAAAAATTAAAAAACGGTAAGTTTTTTTAACCCTGCCTATCACAATTATCTATAATACGCAAGAAGTGTGTAATCGGGTTGGTTAGATAAGGCGCACTCTAATTATGCAATTGTGTGAATTATAATAAAACTTATGTTTTTTACCTTGTATTTAACATTTTGTGATGTTTTTTTTACTACATGGTGTGTCACAACTACACCGACAAACATCTTGACTGATGAGTAAAAAACGCTTTACCAAGGCTTTACAAAAAAGGTTTACCAGTAACACAAGTGGTGGGGTGGACTTTAATAAAATTTACAAACATATAAAAGAACTATGTACAGTTTACAGGAAATGTTAAAAATTTCGCTCCCCGTGTTCAAAGCACTGTGACACCGCCGCAATAAACAGTGACGAACGCATACAAAAACGGCGGGCATATTTCTAACTGTTCGACACGCTTCAGTTACACGTTGTAGTAGCTCCTCAAGGGCTCTGACTAGAGTTTCATACAACATGGTTTTTAAGAAGACGCCGTAAAAAAATCCAGGATTCAGGGAGCGGGCCGGCCACGGTATCGGACCGTTTCTACCTATTCATTTATCAGGACACCCCGCATCGAAACATTTTAGTTTCCAGGACATGGATGGTCAAATGTGCAGGTGCACGTCATGTATAAACCACATTTCATGTTTCAGTTCTACTTAGACCGAGTCTAATCTATTAAGGAAGGAAATAATTTTCCAGAAAATCTGTGGACTAATCAAATAGTTGCCAATAATCCCACACCAAACATTAATCGAAAATCTATGTTGATAACCTCAACCATGTATTGCTTTAGGATTTTTTCAGCCCACAACTACATTTTATGGCTATCGAACATTCTTTCCTTTGTAAACGCAGGCACTTTGGGTAAAACGAATTAACTATGGAAACCGTTCATTCTGTTGTGCGCTGTTCAAGAACCACCTATAAAATTGTAGTCATTACAATTCAGTGCCTGGACTTGGTGAATTCTAAAAGGATGTAAAAGCTGCTACAAGCTTGGTGTAAAAGGGTGTAGACTCTGTAGACCAGTCACAACCAAAACCGTCCTAAGTCAAAAGAAATCAACTCTGGATGTCAAATGGGACTTCGGAATTAGTTGAAGAACGCAGAATATTAAAAGCCGAAGACAGAAGCATTCAAGAACTAAACAATTACGGAGCAAAATTTCACACAGTTTGCTGGAGAGGCCGTAATCTAGTTCTAAAATTTATCTATACGGAAGTGGAACGAATAACATAGTGAAAAATATGAGACTAGGGATTTGTATATGAAGATAAAAACTATAACGAGACAGTATAAACCAAAGGCCTGGGCTATTGAAAACTCCGCAGGTATTATGGTGCCGGAAATCAAAGAGATTGCTGATGTTTGGCGAGATTACTTTCGTTCATTATTTTCTAGCAGAAGTTCTGCTCCAAGTGTACTTAATCCTACTACCTTAGACGCAGAAAATAGGGAACCTCCCATTTTAAAATATGACGTAAGGGCCGCTATATATCATTTCAAAAAACGGTGAAGCAGTGGGCACTGGCGAGATACCCATAGAGGTTATCAAAGCTATGGGAGACTTCGGAGTAGATATAATGCACTGCATTTACTCCAAGATCTGTGAGTCTGAAGAATGGCTGAAGGAATGGGCAATCTCAATATTTATACCTCTCCATAAATAGGGATCAACCAAGAAATCCAAGAAGCAATAACTATCGTCTGATTTCCCTGATATCACATAGCAGCAAAATTCTTCTACATATATTTAATAAGAGACTTCAAGCTTACTTAAACAGCGAAATTGCACCAGAACAGGCAGGATTTGCCAAAGGTCAAGGACCTCGGGAGCAAATATTCATCTTGAGACAAATCATGGCCCGAGAGTTTAATAAAAATCTGTAGATCTGTTTTATCGATTTCAGCAAAGCCTTCGACACCGTTGTCTGGTTCAAATTATGGGAAGTACTGCTGGAGATGGACGTACCGCGCCATTTAGTACATCTGAACGAGATTCTCTATAAGGACGGCAGAGCATGTGTGCGCTTGGAAGAAGTAGACTCTGGATCCTTTAAAACACAAGCCGGTGTCAGACAGCGATGTATATTATCACCGTTACTTTTTACCATCTACACCGAATACATTATGCGTATTGTTCTAGAGAAATGAGATAAAGGTGTATCGATCGGAGGTATGAACATATCTAATTTGAGGTATGCTGACGATACAACGCTTCTGGCTTCATCCAAGGACGATATCAGTAACATGCTGCGGATACTCGAAACCACTAGCCTAAAAACTAAAAACAAAGATGATGATAGTTTATAAAGCCAATGAAAGCAATACAGACACTTCACCCATTGTCAACTGTTAGGTTGTCGGCAGCTACATTTACTTGGGCCCCATTATCATGTGGGGATGTGACCTCGAGAAAAAACGACGTTACACCATGACACGGTCCGCTGCGCAAAGGCTAGACAAGATATGGAGAGACCGCCGAATGACGAAAAATACCAAAATACGCCTTATGCACAGCCTGGTTTTTCCGATATTTTTGTATGGAGCGGAAACATGGACCTTGCGGATGAAGGATCGACGCAAGATCGACGCCCTAGAAATGTGGTGTTGGAGGCAGCGCTGGGAATCAGCTGTAACGCACACCGGTCAATAATCAAAGTATTAAAAATTTACCAGCGTATCTCGTCGCTTGTTCACTTACGAATCCTCAGATTCTTTGGACACGTTACCCGCAAAAGTAAATGAATGGAGCGGCTGGTGAATCAGGGCAGAGTGAAAGGTAGCAGAGCTCGTGGCCGGTCACCAACTCGATGGACAGACACCATCAAATCTGTCACTGAGATTCCTGTGGCAGAATGCGCGCGCCATGCGACCAACAGGAATCTATGGAAAAGATTACCAAAGGCAGAAATGAAAAAGGCAGACGACTAGCCATAACCACGACCACTCTGTAAAGAGTGTACGACTCAGAAGTAAAAGCTGTTTCCGAGGAACTCGCCACACTGTTAAACCACTGGTTCCAAGTTTCTGTGGTACAATTCGTTTGCTACAGTAACACTAGTTCTCGGATTATTCACAGAAGCATCGAAGACATTTTCCTCTAATGCCACAGAACAGTTAGTTCGTTCTATCACGTCCTGTATCTTTCATAGAATATTAAAATTTTTCACTTTCTCGGAGCTGCCTATTCGAAAAGGTTCTGCACATATCCTTGCAGCTCAGCCGTTGCCATTACTAAATTGCATATCTTCTATTTCTTCGAAAGAATACATTGTTGCAACACTTTTGAGTAGATTCTTGAGGATTTGGTTTTATCGTCACGGGAAAGAACACCGACTATTTTGTGTGGTATAAATTAATAGCTTCACATTATGTATTGTGTCCGTTATTGTCCGTTTTTCTTTAACGGAATTGTTCTTCCTTCTTGTTGTCGAGTATCTCGTAAACTAATCGTTTTTGTGAATTTTAATTATTAAGAGTTTTATGCATACTTTGGATCTTAGAATCAGACGTAAAAGTTTATCCGTGGAGTTCTTACACATCCGATACGACATATATGTAAAAACCTTGGATGAATTTCATTTAAAAACCGTGAATTTCATTTGCAAAACGATTAATTTCATTTGAATCAGGATGAATTTCATTTTCAAAATGATGAATTTCGACCAAAAGCTGCAACGATTTACTCTGCAACATTACTCACAAGTCTGCGCAAATCAGTAATGTATGATGATAAAACATGTGTACCAATACGATATTTAAACTTAGGCCCAACCGTCCCAATGGAAACAGAGATCGAAAAACCAGGTCGAGTTCGAATGTAAAGTTTAGGCTACTGTGTTTTTCGATTACGACGTTGTATATAATCAGTTCTCGCAACCAGGTCGAACGGTCAATAAGCTATAACTCAACGGTCAATAAGACCTACGCCGTTTGCGTGACGTAATCCGAAGGAAACGGATGGAAAGGAATGTATGGCAATAGCATTACGATAATGCATCTTACACTTCATTCTATTCAACTTCAACTTCATCTTACAACTTAAACACAAAAGCGGAGAATTACGTTTAAGAAATGATTGCATCTTTTTTCTTTTTTTTTAGGAGGAAGGGGAAACCTTTTATAGGCAGCCTCTAGCTGGGTAGTGTGGCACTCCTTCTCTTCCAGAGATAGTACAAACACTAAAACCACCTCCCTCCTTTTTCTTATCTTGTCCCTAGCGCTGCCGTGGTTTGCACCCTCTCGGGGTATTATCACTTGGCAACTTTGGGTTTACGCTCTTTGGTTACTTTTTAATTTGTTGGTCTGCTTCCAGTCTCCTTTCATCTACTTCCTTGGCCTTTATTATGGTTCTTAGCATCCCCGCGGTTGCGTTCCAATTATCTTTACTTTCTAGCATGGTTTCGGTCATATTCTCCTTGTCCGGCCATACATCAGTTTTCCTTACCAACCCTTATCTTAGCTTGTCCCATCTTTCGCAAAAGAATATCCTATGACATGCGTCATCTCTTTCGCCGCGATACCAGCACTGATCGCTTCGCCTTTTGCCTATTCTGTGTAGAAAGGCACTAAAGCACCCATGTTCCGTTAACGCCTGGGTCACATGGTAATCGACGTTTCCGTGTTTACCTCCAGCCCAGATTTGCACATCCGGAATCATTTTTCGCGTCTATGCGCCGTTTTAGACCCCTCCAGGCATTTTGCCAACTCGTCATGGTGCGCTGCCGCGCTTCTTTCTTGGATAGGCCTTGGCATTTTCTGAGAGCCATCCTTTCGTCTACAAGGAGTGTTATTGGTGGGGATCCAGCCACCACTTGTACAGCCTCTGCCGAGACTGGCCGGTATATAGAGATTACACTAATCAAGGCCCTCCTCGGTGCTCTTATCATAACTGTTCTGTTTATTCCCAGTTGCAGGCCAGTTTCCCAGATCTCCGCTCCGTATAGCATGATTGAAGTGACCACCGAGGACAACAAATGCGTGGTCAGGCTGAGAGCCCTCCCAACGTTCGACATGAGTCTCCCCAGCATCGCGGCCGTCCTTTCCGCTTTGGCCGACACATTACGAATGTGAGGCGTAAAGCTCACCCGCTGGTCCATAACTACTCCCAAGTATTTAATACTCTTCTCTGGTTTAATTATTGTGCTAAAACCAACCCAGCTGAAACTGCACTGACTCCGGCCTCCTGCTACCTACTAGGAGCACAGGTTCCGTCTTGTGCATTGCTATGGTTAGTTTCATGTCAAACATCCATTGCATTTTCTTAGCTAGAGACTGGTTAGTTAGACTTATTAAGTCGTTCTCCTTGTGACCCATTGTCAGAAGAGCCAAGTCGTCAGCAAAAGTCACTGTCCGGTCGCCGACAGGCAACTCCAGTTCCAGGACCGCGTCATAGAGTGCGTTTCATAAGGCGGGCCCCAAAACCAAGCCCTGCGGAACCACACAGGTCACCTTGACTGCTCTATCGTCTTTAACTATTAACCACCTGTCGCTTAGATAGCTCATAGTTATGGCAACAATTTCTGGTGAGATCTCTTTCTTCTTAAGGGCTTTCACTATTTTGCTCCAAAAGCATTCTCCAGGTCAATAGTCGTTAGAGCACACAGATCTCTGCTTCTATTTGAACCGCTATTTGCTAACCTTGCAAAATTAATTACCTCCTCCATAGCACCAATGGTTGAGCGTCCCTGCCTGAAACCGTACTGCCTTTCTAAGAGCCCGCCTCTTTGCTCAATTTCCTCATGTAGCCTTGCTCTTACGAGATGTTCATATAACTTTCCCATAGTGCATAGCAGGCATATTGGCCTTACTTTGGGTGTTCTGTCTTCGTTCGTGCTTTGCTTCGGTATCAATACTAATCTGGCCACCTTCCATTTGTCCGGAAACACACTGACTGCAAAGAGGTAGTTCACCACCGAGAGCACCGTTTCAGGAACCACTGCTACCACCAGACGGATCACTTCGGCCGGGATCTTCGGGAAATTAGGAACCAGCTGGGCCAGCTGCCTTTCCCATCCGCAATTTTGTTGCAGCAGCATTTAATTCCTCCAGAGTAAAAGGATTTCGACTTCCTACCTGCGCGGGTACCAAGCGAGCCTCCGGTCGTTCAGGAAACCACTTTGCTACCGCCTTGGGAGTATCTTTTTTCGTCCATACAGAGCGTGTCCTTAACTTTCTCATGAATATTTTATATGCTTTCCCCCAGGGGTCCTTGTTCATTTCTTTGACTAATTTTTGCCATGTCAAAGCCTTTGCCTACTTCACCTGTCGCTTCAATAGTCTCCTGGCGGATTGGTATTCTTCCTTGAGCACTTGAATTACCTGGTATTGTTGTCTTTGGGTTCTGCTGCGGTTTGCTCTGGCCAGATTCTTCCTTGCTTCCTTGCAGGCAGCTCTACAAGCGGCAACTTCGGGCGTCTATCAGTACACAGGTCTTTGGGAGCCATAGTGAACATTCTTAGGGGTTAGCGGCTCTTTCCGTGACTGCGTTATCGCCTCCATAAGTTTTTCTGCCGTGCAACGAGTGCACCAAGCCGTCTTGCTGTAGATGTTCGCAGCCAATTTTTGGCAGGTGCCCAGATATTTTCAGGATGAAGGCCATCGGTAGATGGTCGCTGCTACATTCTGAGTCCAAGTCTCTCGATCGATCAAAGCGTGTTCCTAGGGTGCTTGAACAAAAGGTGACATCTATTAGAGATTGGCTGTTTCGACGAACAAATGTGGGGTTGATTCTTCGATGATTGGATCTGGTTTATATTGATTATATCTGACGGGGATTATTTTGAAGGGGCCAAAACTAATTGAGGCAACTCCTGAGGAATGAGCTTTTGGTCCAAATTCAACAATTTGGCTCATTGTCAGTACCCTGCCTATTTTTACAACTCATTTAGGATGTTACAGTTCTACTTTTTGTTTCCTTGTCATTTCGATATATTGTTTAAAGATATCTTAAATACCTATTTATTTGAACAAGTACGAATAATTGTAGTCCTGCAGAATTAATTTTCGAGAGATTGCGTTAAATTTGTAGAATTTTGAAAAAGAGTAAAAAATAAAATGTTGGGTTCTTCCTAAGGTATTGCCACCAATACTTTCAATCATTATCTCTTCGGAATACAAAAATATCCAAATAAAAATGATGATTATAGTTGAATTTCAAGTACGATTTGTTAAATTTGATCCTTTCTATTCGGAATGGGTTTATAAATGAACGGATAACGGGTTTGCAATTTTATTTTTTCAACAAAGATATCGCGAACGAAAGTGTCTGAATAAACGGAACTGATGAAGGGTTCATAAAAGACAACTCCAACGAAATTTCCCATCACTACACAAAATGACAGGAACTGTAATGACACTAGATATTAGGACTTACATTTCTGCAGAAATAGATGCCATGTGAGAAACTACTATTGGCGAAACCATAATAATGCTAGAAAATCATATAAACTTATTAATGGCGAAATATAGCCTCAATATACAATTATGTTGAACCTCGTAGCTCTATAATATTAAGTAGTAATAAGATATTAAAAATCTCAACTTAAAACAACTACTTCGCTTGCTAACACCACGCAGGATATTGAATTATACAACAGTTACTTGCACGTTAATGCTAGCCCACAGTTCACTTTCGTGGCAGGATATTCACTCAGGATATTGAATTATGCAGCGGTTACAAACATCAAATTAAAACCTAACCTCGACAGTCATGCACGAGGTGTTCAAGAAATTGTATTTAAAATTATAATTCGAAACAGCAAAGCTGCACTGATGAGAGATAAATCTCGATACGCGTCTGCAGATGGCTATTCACTTAAGTTTAATAGAAAGATGTTATCTTAAAACAACGTTATTTATCTTGTACTCGTTTAGTGCTACCAAAGTGGATTAGGGACTAGTAATAACATGCAAATATCTGTTGTATAATTGAATATTCTGCGTGGTATTGCAAGGCAAGTAGTTGTTTCTACATGAGATGTGTGTTGTAGTCTTAATATGAAATAATGTTATAGAGCTACCAACAGGTTGAATATGTTTATAAATGCAAACTATATTTGCTCTTAAATATGTTTATATGAGAAACTGTGTCATATAAAGTGCAATCAAAATCCAGAACATTATTATTCAATCTAAATCTATAATATTATCGCTTTTCTTCCAAATATCAGCGTTTTCATCAGCAAGGATGTTTGTAATATACACTATGCAATTAGATTTAGACTATAGTTACGAAGGTGAGATTATTAAAACTTTGAGACAGATAATTAGTTGAAATAATTAATAACTTAGGTTTCTAAAAAACGGGAGAAGCACGCACCTTTTAATATATTTTCAAATATCTTTGGAAAATTATATTTTTCAGTAAAAAGACAAGTGATATTAATTCTAGTAATAACTTCTATGGACTCGATAATTCGTGCTAAAATTATTATTATGGTATAAAGCGATGTATTCTCGCCCAAATACTAGTAACTAGCTTAAACCGGTGGTTCTAATGTAAGCCATAAACATTGATTTCACATTACCAACAATAATATTATCTTTCAATTCAAACAAAGAAAATTTAGATTAAAATCATAAAATTGTTTGTTTTTCAGAAAATAGAGTATCATATTGGTTTTTATTATAAATTAATATTTGGTCTTTTATTACCCATTTAATTGTTTTTCCAAATTCATTTGAATTTGGAAAAGTAACCCCTGGAAAGAACGTAGTATAAAATCTTATACCCTTCGTTTTTATCTGTAGCTTACCCATATCCCTTATTTTAGATTGATTGATATGTAGTTGACTGATTACATTTGACACAGTGAAAAGAATTCAACAATGCACACGATCAGACCCATTGAGTAATAAATGTTGCGCAATTCTTCAAAATGATATCTAGTATATCATAATTTCTTTAAAAAGATTTATTATTTGATCTAATCTTTCATATTAATTGTCTCCCAATATAATTTTGTATTGAGAGTGGAATACGCAATTATACACGCAAATACAGAGTAAATAATATAATGAAAGAATAAATGTTCTTAAACTTGCAGAAGTGCAAAACAAATTTAGAAACGCGTCCATTGAGAGATAAAACATTTTTATTGGGAGAGAAATATACATTCTGTTTTAAGTTTATTTGATGTTAGTTACCTATATCAAAATCTGTTATATTTCATATTAAATGTTTGATATAATTGTATTTTTAAACATTCGTTATAAATACAAACATACGATCAATGAATAACCGCAATATATCTCTGATATTTTTCCGCATTTCCGTTGATTACAAAATATATTAAATAAAAAAATATATGTGAATACTGTTTTCGATTGAAATATTTTAAAACTATGTGGTAAAAAAATATGCTATCACAGGTGCCCAGAATTTTTATTGATTTAAACCGTTAAACTGTCGACGAGCTGCCAACGAAATTGATTGATTATTCCGGGAGAAACACTTGCGCAAGTTTCTTTAACTTTTAAATTTTAGGCAAATAAAATGTAAGCTAAGAAGATAAGAGGATGGAAAAGTGTTCTGTAACGTAGATTGTATTTCAGTTGTTGCGCTCCGATTGATTCCGTAAAACGTGGAACATACACGATAAAAGTAATTGCTTTTTGTTGGTGAAAGAGCTCCGCAATAGAGAGAAAAAAGGAATCCAATTTATTGCGAGAAATCTTCAATTTATCAACGAGTTTTTGTTGCGTCATGCATCTTCCCATATACACAGAACGTCGTTCGCTAATATCGTGCGAAGCCTTCCGTGTCATATATGACAAATAATAAAGCCAGTTTACCACACCCTTGTGTTTCTCCGCCATTCTAATTACATCCCCTGACACATTTTATATTATAATTGCTGTTATCACTCCGTTTAATTAGGGAGTGTTCAGTTTCGAGACCGTTTGGGCGGCCACCAAACGAAATCTAATTACGTGCCGTGCAGCCGAGTGTATTTTTCTAATTATCCCTGATACAAAACCACCCTAAAAAACGATATTGAAATAACAACCTCGCCCATTAAAATTATACACATATGTGCTTAAAATATGTAAGTAATAATTCAGAATTAAATTCAGTTATTGTATAAACTAGCACCATAAATAAAACGGAATCTGAAGTTTTAAATCGTTTATGTATCGACAGCCAGTACAAAATAAATGATGAATTGCCGCTGAAATTCCACACGCGGATGAAATTGTCAGTAAATTGAAGAATATATTGAAACAAAGCTCGCCTCGTTGAATCGTTCTTGACAGGCGAATTCGTTCAGATAATCAACACCGCCGCGAATCACATAAATTATCGGTTCGAAACATTATAAATCTCCGGACCAGCGGGTGCACATTGAATAACTCTCGTTATTGCGCCAAATAAACAAATTAAAAATAAGAAATATAATCTGCAATTTTACGGTCGCCGGCAGCAAACATAAACAGCACGTCTCATATACACCAGCACGATCCGATTACGTTAAAAAATACACTCTAATTTTGTTACGGAATTGGTTATAAATTATGGTGTCGTGCCGACAATTATACTTGCTCCTTTTACAAAGTAGCATATTTAAAAACGAAATGAAAGAAAATAATAGGCTACTTATATTATGTTCTGCATATGTACGGTTTAATTCTATATTATTAGTATTATTTTGATACAGTTGCAATAAGGAATATATTAACTGATCATAGGATTATGTTTAAAAATAATTATTTTAGATGATTTCGAGATATGTTAGAATTTTATACATTTCATAAACAATGGTAGCGTATTTTTTATGGGTATTAGCAAGATATGCAAATTTAATTATAACTCTGCTTGAGTTTTCTGTGCTGATTCCGGCTCGGGTGCAAGTTAATACTTATATTTTGAACCACAACACAAATTGGCATTGAAAATGAAGGAAGAATTTGCATTTCTAGCTAATACCCATTAAAATTACTTTACTATTAATGGAATACTATATGTAATAAAGTACAAAATCATTCAGTATTATAATTTGCAGAAAGTATGTTGGGTATTTGATTATATATTTCACAACTCCAGTAAGACTCGACTGAATAACCGACATGACACTTGGTTCGGAGAGCACGTTTGAAAAAATTTATAATACTTTTCTAGAGGTTACTTTTCTTATTTATTTTTAATAGATATATCTTATCTTCTTCTTGTTTCGAATAAGCCTACTTTGGACCACGCTTGTTCAACTGTTGGGTTATGATCACTGCCCAGTATTGTCGCATCTTCTGTCGGTGTAACTCCTTTCTCTCTTCTGTCCAGGTGGTACTTTCCTTCGGGGCTTTTCCTGAAATCCACAAACTTCCTTTAGGGTGCGTCTCACAGACTGTCTGTTTTGGATATCTGTTATTCCCAGTTCTTTAATATCCTTCACCTTCTTTAATATCCTTCTCCTTCATTAAGGAAGGTTCTGGTGCAGGAGTGTTTGGACCTCGTACCAAGTACTTCAAATCCATGGGAACGTCTCCAAGTATCTTCCAAGCAGAGGTAAATGCAATCGAAAGAGGTGCACAGTTTAATCTCGACAGGAATTATTCCAAAAAACGAATTGCTATCCTGTCAGACCGCCAAGCAGCCATGAAGGCCATTAGCTCATACACCATCAGATCCAAATTGGTATGGGACTGTGTGGGGAAGCTAAACAAGCTTGGCAAAGATAATAAAGTAACGCTATACTGGGTACCAGTACACACTGGTATAGACGGAAATGAAGAGGCTGATCACCTAGAAAACAAGGGAACCAGTAGCCCCTTTATAGGTCCGGAACCCTTTTGCGGCATGAGTGTGAACACCATAACAAAAACTCACAAACCACCACAAAAGTTTAGATGAAGAAACAAGAGGAAAATGGATGAAAACCTGGAAAGAACTACCAGGGCTAAGGCAGTCCAAAGTGATGCTGGGCTCTTTTAACCAGAGGAGAACAAAAGTTTGCTGAAATTAAGCAGGCATAAGCTTAGGATTCTGACAGGAGTCCTGACGGGACACTGCAGACTTAGGAAACATCTCAAGGCCCTAGGCCTAGAGGAGGATGACGTATGCATATTCTGTGGCTTAGCAGAGGAAACCCCCATACATCTGCTCAAAGACTGCGGAGCATAACACCGCAAGAAACAGATGTACCTTGGCGCTCACTGCTTGAACACAGAGGAGCTGTAGGCCTTGAATCCCACCCAGATCCTGAAATTGCTAGAGGAATTAGGATTAGAGGAATCGCCCTAAATGGGTAAGTATACCAACGCTTGGAGGAGGATGGTGGGGTACAAAAGATCTATAAAGGTCGCAGTAAAAGTCGTCACCACCATATCTACAATCTACAATATCCTTCACGGTTTATGTCAACCAAATGTTACGAACCTTTTTGTTTTGCTAGCAGTTGAACAGACGGTTGGTTAGTCGATTTGGAGGCAGTCTTGCACTTGGCCATGGAAAGCTACCCTTCTTTTCCTTTCAGAGTCAGAGAGCATCTCAATATGTTCGCTCAGAGTTATGGCGCCTTCGGAATTCCGCATCTTCCATTAGCGGGTCTAGGATCTTCCTGAGGATTTTCCTCTCGGTCGTAAGACTGATGTGTAGTGCTTACAGTTCAGGTAGCCTGACAGGCATTTCTTGTTGTAAGTATTCTTAGTTACTCGATTGGGTAATTCTAACTTGTTGACTCTCTTGGATAATGATGCTTTTTCTGATAAGTTGGGTTCAATAAATTCGCCGAGATACCTAAATTTCTCTGTCCTATTGATGTTTCCCTGCACTAGTACCATCTCTCAGTTTGCTTCTGTGGTGTTTTTGAAGAATTCTGTTTTCTCCAGCAACAATTGAAGACCCACTTTGGCAGCCTGTTTTCTGAGGCAATTTACCCGCATTATTACCAACTCAAGAGAACCAGCAGACAGTGCCATATCATCTGCAAATGCAAGGCAATCTACAACCAGTCCATCGTTCTTATGTCCCAGGTAGATACCACTTTTATCACCCAAATTGTTCAGTTCCTTGCGCCATTCTCTCACAACCTTTTCAAAGCCACAGTTGAAGAGAAGAGGGGAAAGTCCATCCCCTTGTCTCACTCCAGTTTTTATTTCGAAGCTTACTGAAATCTCGCCTCTAAATTGAACCTTGGAATGAGTGTTTGACAAAGTTTTTAGGATGAGTCTGCGGGTTTTGTTGTCTAGCCTTAGCTCCTGGAGAACTTTGTAAAGCGTTTCTCTATCAATGGAATCGTAGGCCTTCCTAAAATCAACAAAGGTGACTACCACCTTGCAGTTTCTCATCTTGGAGTATGCAAGTACAGTTTTCGGATTCAGGATCTCTTCAACACAGGATCGTGTCTATCTGAAGTTCCCCTGGTATCCTCTCAGTTGACTATCCAGCTGACTTTCTGCCCTTGTTTGTACCGCCTTCGAGAGAATCTTGTATGTTACCGGGACGAGAGAAATTCCACGGTAGTTGTTTAGATCAGTAAAATATCCCTTTTTGCGGAACGGATGGATCAGAGCAGATTTCCAGATTCAAATCAAAGCAGATTCAGAGCAGATAAATCTTATAATAATTGAAAAGGATTTAATTAGATTTTAAATTTATAGTATTTACACATTACGATTTTTTCTTTACTGTAGACTCCTCATCATCATTTCTGCAATGTTCAGGTTCCATTCTGCCTTCGCTACTTCCAGGCATTTTGTCGTGGTATACCGTGAGGTCGTTAATGGAGTGGTGTCCCCTTGCCTTTTCCATAATGATGCCGTTGATTCTAGTGAATTCTTCCGCCTTTGGCGGTGATTTCTCACTCCCTGGACAACTGAGCCCCAGCCCTATATCCGCTCAGTCCCATGCAGGATTTCCGTTCGCACTTGGCATAGGGGTGAATTTATCCTGGATGTCCCTCGGTCGTCAGCGCCTCTTCAGTACTGACAGGCAGTATCGCGGTAAGGTATGAAGTTGATATTTTGGGTTGGACACGCTGTTCGATTCGCATCCGAACCCCTTACATCCCACTGTATACCCCTAAAACATGTTTATTGTCATAACTGTTAATACTTTTTGCTACGAAGATCATCTACTGTGAGCAATAATAGTTCTTCAAAGTACAATGAACAACTTTTCTAAATAATTTATGTTTATAAAAGTATGCCTAATTTCGTTGTTCTGATTTTGGCAATTCCTAGAGGGCGTAACCAAAAATATGGTAACCTATTGCAGGCACGATTTTAGAGCTCTACAGTCTATCAAAAACTGTAAAGAATAAAATGGTGTACAGTACATAAAGTGATAAGAGGCACTACTTCATTATAACTTCTTAAACCATTCGAACTAATATAAACTTAAAACAAACGGAACGCAGCCTGGATATATGAACATATTCAGCCTTTCCCCAGCTATGTAATACAATTACATATACTCTTTACACATACTGAGTCCTTTTAGGACTACCAAAACAAATTTCATGTGAAATATGTAAGTTATTCTATAGCAGTCCACCTTAGTGACACTCAACAGAAACCAAAAAATAACATTGTTTTTATGATCATGTCTTTCCGATACCTTGAGTTGATAGCCATCGGTGGACGCGTTTCGAGATTTATCTCTCATCAATACAGCTTTGCTTCCATGAACAACAATTTGTAAGCCGCTCACTTGAAAATCAATGTGGTGATGAGGGATTATTAATTAAGGTTTATTAACCAATTTACCTATTTACCTATTAACCCTAATCACCACATGGGTTTTGAAGTGAGTGGTTTACAAATTATTGCTCATGGAAGCAAATCTGTGCTGATTAGAGATAAATCTCGAAACGCGTCGACAGATGGCTATCCACTTATGGTATCTGAAAAACATGATCTTAAAAACAATGTTATTTTTATAGTTTTTGTTGAGTGCCATTAAGGTGGACTGAAAGCTATAGAATAACTTACAAATTTCACATGAAATTTGTCTTGGTAGTCCTAAAAAGACTCAGTACTTGTTATAGAGCTCCGGAAAGGCTAAATATATTTATATATGCAGGCTGTGTTCCGTTTGTTTTAACTTTATATGATTATCTATACCGTGGGATGGTTTCACCAATTCTAAAGCATTCGAAATAAAGTCAAATGGAACTATTCGGACGCACATTTTACAAATGATTTTATAACTAACTGGAAGATAAAATCTCATTCTCAGAACTTATCTACGATAATCACTTGATCCATTTCTTGCATAGAAGGTTTTCAAACAGCAAGCCCCCGGAGCTGCCGATGTATTTTTTGATCCAGGACATTATTTTATTTTAAAGGAACGCAGAAATCGCAATTTTATAAATTCTAGGTTCTAGAGCCTAGAAATTAGAAAACAATTATGTATAAATATGTCACTGGCGCCGAACTACCATTTGTTTAACGATATTGTTTAATAACGTTACATATGGGGAACGACTATTGTATTTTTTCAAATATTTTTTCCATCTGCACATTTGGCAAATGCTTCACTTTTTATTTCCGTCTCTAAAGATAACAATTTTCGATAAAAAAATTAAAACGTAATATTTTTACGAATGATACGATAAAAAAAAATTTAAATCCAATCAAAACAAACAAACAAATCTTTTTTTTAATTTTAAATTAGCACATAAACTTTATTGTTAATTGAACAGTAGTTCAAATTGCCATCCCATAACCCTAACAGAAGCTTCACCACGCCGCAGTAATAATCTTGGAACACGTTTTAAAATTTTTGCGGTGGTCTGTATGGTTGCATATCCATTTTTCACACGACGCTGCAGTTCTGCGATATTTGCAACAGTTTCTTAGACTAAGTTTCTTAAGTAACCCCAAAAAAGTAGATCAAGGGGTTCATGTCCTGTCACCTTGTTGGCCAAGCAACTGGACCGGCCTTATATAAGTAAGCTCTTGCTAATGCGCTAGAAAGTGCAGGTGCACCATCGTGCTTGAAACAAATTTGTCGTCTAGTCAAAAAGGTACTTCATCCAGCAATTCTGCCAAAAGTTTCGTTAAAAGATGTAAATAAACTTCTTCGGTCAACCGCCCTGGTAGAATATGGGGACCGATTAATACATCGCTAACAATACCACACCAGACATTAATAGAGAATAGTTGCTAGTATAAGAGTTTTCGTCAGTACAGCAGTGCATATTATGTTAATGCATAGATACATCCCGTGCAAATGTTGCTTTATCTGTGAAGAGCAACCAACTCCCAAACAAGGGAACTTGGGCACAGCGAAGCGGCAAGCAACGACTATATTTTTGTTGATTAGGATAATATGCTGGAGTCAATGCCTGTCCATTTTGATTGCGAGACGGATGCAACTGCGTTTCGTTTAGCAGTAGCAACTTTTCGAGTACTTTTCGGTTACTTCTTGCGCTAGCTTTGCTTGAACAATCTCCAGGATCTGCTTTTCAGCATCATGAATGCGGGCCATTTGTCCCCCAAACGCTATTTCTTCCAATCGACCGTGTTCCCTCAGGCGCCTATCAACGGTCTCCAAAGTTTTTAACTTTATATGTATTATAATATGTTATCAGGTATTCTTCGCGTATCAGGCGTACGATGTGTAAAAACGATGTTACGATGTGTAAAATTTATACATTTTCTTTATCCCAGGTATGATTCGACCCATTCAAATGTTTGGCTAGATTTGAATGTAATTTTTGGAACGAAGTTCCTTTTAGGAGGTCTCGGTAGGAGCGATTCGGCAGAAAACGTTACGTTACGTACCATGTCCTCGTAGGCTCTCTTTGAACGCTGTCCTCGTACGGCAGGGATTCCCAAAGTGCGGCCTGCGGGCAAAATGCGGCCCGCGAACTTTGTGAATGTGGCCCGCGATGTCAATACCATGATTTATATTTTTATTGAAATAATAAAAAATAAATAAACTGTAAAATAGATAATAAAATATTACGAATAAAATACGCTAAAATGTGGGTGTGATTTTTCAGCCCTTGAAATAAACTTTTTATAACGGTAAAAAAGTGTTCCCCACATATACAGATACAGAACGACACTACGAACTAAGAATGTCCTTCAGTGATCAGAAATTGATGTAGAAAAATCTGGTTAAACAAAATGAATCCTCCGATTTGGCTAGTTATGTTATTGCGCAAGAAATTGCCAAACATAGCAAACCATTTTTAGAGGAGATTTCTTAAAATTGAATGTTAAGATTGTCGGCATAGTGTGTCCAGATAAAAGGTCTTTATCCAAAGATATTTGTTGCTCGAAAATGACCACTTCTCGTAAAATAGAAGATATTGATGAGAATGTTTTACAACAGTTACAAGAAATTTCAAAATCGTTTACTGCTTTTTCTATTGCTTTGGACGAAAGTACCGATATTTGCGATTCGCACAACTCCTAATATTTATTCGTGGAGTCACTGAAAGTTTATGATTTTTGAAGAGTTATTGTCAATGGGAAACTTAAAAATTCCCTACCAGGGGATGTGATATGTTTTCGCGGTGGATCATGCTTTTAATTCGTACAATATTAATTGGAACAAATTGGTAGCAGTAACTAGAGACGATGCTCCACCTAAGATGGGCCACAAATAAGGGTTAATACATTTTTAAAAAAACAAGTTGAAAGATGATGTAATGATGAGGTAATTTATCGATATTGTCAGAGTATACCGACAAATTACAACATTATCATTGTAATATTAACCAGGATTATAGCTCGTGTTAAAAATGTAAATTGTTATGAATGGTGTTATTAATACAGTTAATTTTATCAAAAAAAAAAACATGCTGTCAAGGACCGCCAATCTTCTTCTCGTCTTAGAAGAATCTGAGTCTCCATTTGGGGTTATATATTTTTCAAAAGTTCGATGGCTTTCAAGAGTACAAACACAAAAAGAGTTTTTTGGTTTAAGAAAAGAAATTACAAAGTTTTAACTGAAAAAAATCGTTGCCTCATTGCAAAATATTAACTGGTTATGCGACTTGATATTTCTAGTAGACGAAATTGGTGTTATGAATGACTTAAATTTGAAATTACAAGGTAATAAGTTTTTGGCCCGCTATAAATTTGAGAAATACCAAATTGGCCCGCGTAGGAGAAACTTTGGGAATCCCTGTCGTACGGTGTCCGTTACGCGCCCTTTCTCTTTTTCTCAGTGTACATTTCCACACCGCGCTCACTCTCTCCCTCTCTCGTTGCCTCTGTTTTTTTCAGAGTATATTTCTATAGTGCTCTTTCTTTCGCAGATTGACAGACAAGCGTTTTCTGTTTATAAGCTGAAAACCAAACAAGAAGAAGAAATAAAAATTGTTCAAACGTAGTTTTCTTTTTTGTTGTTTTAATTCATAGAAGAGTTATATTGTTTATATTATACTCATTATTTTAATTAGATTTTGAAAATGGAAAGTCAAGAAAGGATACAAAGTACTGAAAAAGTAAGTTTAAAAAAATAAAACTGTACAATTTGAAGCAATTGCTAACTGTTTACACATGATTATCGTAGCTACATGTAATTTGAGTGATTGATATTTATTTTGTTTATATATGTCGCAGTCATATAGTGAAATCAGTCAGTTTGTTTAGAACTGAGCCATTGCATTATCTCTGTCGGCAGTTCGAGTAGTTCATCTAATTCGTGTAGCTCATGAAATCTCATGCAAGCTCAGCTCGTGAAATGAGGAACTAGTTTAGTTGGGATTTACACTATCTCTCTTACCGATTTGACGTTTCCAGAAATGCCTAAGTGCTGTCATCTGATAGTATAAAGCTACGTGTCTTAATTATCGGACCTATCAACAAAGAGATAAATAAAGAAACATTCAATTTAAGATGGTTTAACGAACTAGGTAGTCGTATCAAGTATTTCAAATAGAATACACGAACTGTCGGTAGATCATGCAATAACTTGGTTTTACACAATCAAACAGAACTCACTATATCACTATGACATTTACATTTTAGAGAGACAATAGTGAAATCACAAGCTCAGCGTCAAAAAGAGTATCGACAGAGAAAAAATGAAAAAGAAAAAAAAAAGGAATTATACAAAATACAGATTTAGAAAAGTAGGTTACAATTTTATAATTTGAAGAATTTAACAAAGAAGAAATGTGTTGAACCTGAATCATTACAATCATCTAAAGGAGATTCATTACCGCCTATTTGAATCGAAAATAATGAAGAATCTGAAAAAGTAATATTTATTCACTTTCTGAATAATTAAAATCAATCATTAGGTAATAATGAAGCTCAGCAAGTAATTAGTCCATGTTCCCAATCATTCCCAGTCCCATGCGAGGAACATGATGAATGAACAATGCTAAAACATTTCTTGCGACCGTAATTGCCATACATCTCTTATAAGAATTTTACAAAGTCAAATATCAGCATCGTTTCTTCGACAGCAACTTTATAATTCACCTTACTTAAATGCATGTCAAAATCCAACTAGTGCAAGATAAATACTTTGTAGTGGGTTTGAATATGGAGATTTAGATTATTTATTCATATTTTCCAGAACATAAAATCAAAATATTTGTGTGCACTTTCATTATTTTAATAATAATTCAAAAAGAGAAGTTGTTCGATTCTGTTAAATGCGCGAGGAACTTCGTTCCTGATGGAGGTCCCATGACCGCATACGTTTTTTTTATTTTCATAGAATCTCATGTGATCATTAAATTGCAAATGGATTTCCTAGAAACCTATGAAATACAAAAATCCATTACGAAAGCCTCAAACATCTTAAACGACCAATCTTTAAATTTAAGAGATCTATATCTCAAATCAAAAGATAAGGTCATAATCAAGAGGTAATACTATAACGCGAGCTCTATTTCAAAATGAATTTTTAGTAGTCTATTTTCATTACGACAGATTTAAAATAAATAATTTTTCGGTTTAACTTTCTCATATATGGTATGCCAGTTGATGCTGAGACTGCTTATTTATACGCGAGAGCGATACGGTAGAAATTCAATAGGGTCGCCAGCGCAGCCAATTTTGCAATAAATGGTGTATATAAAATGATAAATTTATGACCTTTCCTATGTACAATTACGTTTTTAAACAGAGAACTCAATTATTCTTTTGATCAATTATACTTTTGTTATTTATGTAATTTTTAAGGAATATAGAAAAATTAATATAACCTTTAATCTCTATTTTGTTCTTAATACAATGCTTTTTGAATTATGTGAATAAAGCTTTTCGTTTGGTTTTTATGAAACTTTTTTCCAAATCCTACATCTATTCGCCCAGCCCTACAAGAGCTAAATAATAATTCAAATTAAAAATTAACAATTTCATAGAAAAAAATAAGATAAATATTTGATTCATCCAAAACTATATTTATCGGCCACATAAATAGAGTGGTTGTCCTGTGGATTTACAGTAATTGGCCAATGCTTTATAATAAAAAAAAGTTATTAAAACATTTTCAGATCAGCCTTTCATAAATTCTTACAATATGTCTGTCTAATTTTGTCAGTCTAGTCCTGTATTTTAAATTTTGTCTGTCTAGTCTTGTCTATCTAGTCTTGTTTGTCTAGTGTTGCCTGTATAGTTTTTTCTATCTAGTCTTCTCTGTCTAGTCTTGTCTGTCTAGCCTTGTCTGTCTAGCCTAATCTGTCTAGTCTTATATGTCTAGCCTGTTCTGCTAAGTCTTGTCTGTCTGGTCTTGTCTGTATAGTCTTTTCTGTCTGGTCTTGCCCGTCTAGTCTTGTCTGTATAGTCTTTTCTGTCTAGTCTTTTCTGTCTCACTAAACCCCCTATTCCACCTTGGCTTTTAGTATGCGCCACCCCGGTATCGCATATTCTGCATTCATTCAGAGTGGGCAGCCCGGACGGTTAATGAAAACCGCCCTAGTTGTTGTCTCCCCGACCAGGATTCGAACCCGGGTCTCCCGCATTGAAGTCATTTCTGTCTAGTCTTATATGTCTAGCCTTGTCTGCCTAGTCTTGTCTGTCTAGTCTTGTCTGTATAGTCTCTTCTGTCTAGTCTAATATGTCTAAACTTGTCTGCCTAGTCAAATTCGAATTCAAATTCATTTATTTCAATAAACAAGCATAAAGCTAAAAGATATTTGTCCAAACAGAACAATAATAATTGCTTAATTCTAACATAATAATAATAACTAACCCATTTAAAGAGGGAAATTTAAATAATTAATAATTTAAACATTTTAACTTTTATTCTTTGTCAAATATTCATATTGTAAATAGGGTTCTATATCCTTTATGCATTCAAAGACTTTTTTCTTGAATTCCTTTATATGTTTTAATATAAAAATCCTTTATATGTTTTAATTTTTTTGATTGTTTTTGGCAAATTGTTGTATAATTGAATACATTTATAATACGGTCCTTTTTCGGTCATGGTGAGATTGTGCCTTGACAGAATATAATGTGTTTTCTTTCTTCTTGTTTCTATGGCATGTACATTTTAACTATCTTTAAAAGAGGAAGAGGTTTTTATTTTTATAAATAAAAATAAGTGATTCATATATGTATAAACCGATTATTGTTAAGGTGTTGGCTGCTCTGAACTCTCCTCTGCATGACTGAGTATAGCTTAGACCCAATATAATTCTTATGGCCTGTTTTTGGATTCTAAATAAACTTTGAATATCTGCTCCGTTTCCCCAGAAAATAATCCCAAAACGTAGGTGTGATTCAAAGTTTGAAAATAAGCAATTTTTAGTACCTCTGGGCTTATATTTTTGCTTAGTATTCGCAAGGCATATGCCGTTTTATTTAATTTTGTCACTAAAGAATGTATATGTGTATCCCAGTATAGGTAGCAATCCATGTGAATACCTAGCATACTAACATTGTTTTTTACCTCTACCGTTTGTGCATTCCTTTAGGGTAGCTGCCCGGAAAGATTTTTTTCCGCCCAATTTTTTCTGTTTTCTCCTTGTATTTTGGTCTTGGTGAAATGAATAAGGGCTTTTTGTTATATTTGCTCATGATTGTAGCTGCGCCTCTCAGAGTTTTCTCTACTTTGTAGTATGTCTCCCGTCTTTTTCTTTTTGTGTCAAAATATCCGAAAACATTTTGCTTAGAGTGTCCCAGTTATTTGCGTTTTCTAGCATGAAATCTACTAGTTTTCTGGATTACATAGTAGCGTCTCTCAGAGCTGTAGTTCTTTTCTTTTCCTATCTAGAGGCAAACATATTGGGAGATGCATTTCAGCTATGTAAAAAAAAACTCAAAGTCCATGTCCCTAAAACACAACTATAGAACACTTCAAACGAGTGATGCACTTTTCCCAGAACACGAACCCTTTGCCTGGGAGCAGCCAGTGGTAAAGAATATACCATTATTTACGGAGGAGGAGCTCGCCATAGCAGAAAAGCGGATCCACATCGGAAGAGCAGTGGGGCCAGATGATATACTACCCGAAATAACAAAAATTGTAGCTCGCCACCAGACACAATTTGTATTGGAGACAATGAACTCAGAACTAATTGCTGGAAATTTCCCAAAGAAATGGAAAAGAGCGAGGCTAGTCCTGCTACGCAAGGGCAATAAACCAATGGGCGAACCAACTTCGTATAAGCCGCTGTGCATCCTAGACACACCGGGAAACTTTTAGAACAACTGCTGCTGGGTAGATTAAAAAGGGGACTTGAAACTGGAACCGGGCTGTCTGAGAGACAATACGGCTTCAGAGAGGTCAGAACCACAATCAGTGCGATAAATACTGTATTAAAACTCGCCGAGGAGGCAAGACAAGGCTCCCAAAGAACGAGAAAGGTATGCCCATTAATCTCCTTCGACATGCGAAATGCTTTTACTAGTGCAAGCTGGAATATTATAATGCATGAAATGACAAGAAGAGACGTGGCTCCTTATCTACTACGCATACTGAAGAGCTACCTAGATGACAGAACCCTATTATTAGAAACAGATGGAAGTACAGTGGTGAGGGAACTAAGTAGTGGTGCCCCGCAGGGTTCAGTTTTGGGCTCAACTCTGTGGAACATTATTTACGACGGGGTCCTAAGACTCAGACTCTCAGATGGTGCAACACTTATTGGCTTTGCCGACGACCTGGCACTCATAGTCTCGGCCAGAACGGAAATTTCTATAATGCAAAAGGCAAACCGCGCAATACAACTAGTAATATAGTGGATGACAACCAATAACTTAACGCTTGCATCGGAAAAGTCCAAAGCTGTGTTACTTACTGGGCTTAGGAGATTAAAGCCAATAACTTTCCAAATACAAGAGACCCGAATAGTCCCAAAGGATGAAATTATTTATCTTGGAGTAGTAGTGGACAAAAGACTTCGTCCCACACATCACGAAGGCAGCAGCCAAGGGTATGAAGGTAGCCGCAGCGCTGGACAAAATTATGCCCAATGTAGGTGGCCCAAGAAGCCACAAACGCAGACTCCTTAGTATGGTCATACAATCCACTATGCTCCACGCCGCCCCAACGTGGGCTAAAAAACATGGATGTGGAAAGTAATGTTAAGAAGCTAGCAGCAGTACAAAGAAATGTCGCTATTAGGGTCTGTAACGCATATAAAACTATATCCGGAAAAGTCGCCCTAGTAATCGCGGGCATACCTCCCATAGACCTCTTAGTAAAAGAGAGAGCTGAATTATACGCGAATGGTAGCAACAGGCACTCAAGAAAAGCAGCTAGAAAAAATCTGCTAGAGGAATGGCAAATGGACACAGCTGGTCATTCCAGATATCTCGACATGGCTGAACAAGAAGCATGATGCAACACACTATCATCTAACACAATTCCTCTCAGATTACGGCTGCTTCCGCGACTACCTGCATCAAATACGAGCCGCCGCGGACAATCTTTGCGAATATTGTGGTGAGATAGACTCCGTACACCACACCATATTTGACTGTGAGAGATGAGACCTCGAAAGAGAAAAACAAACAGGTAGTGTGCGGATGCCGTTTGAACCCGGGACGATAATGAAGTACATGATGGAAAACAAAACAAATTTGAAGAGGACCGACAGGCTTGTCAAAAACATTTTGTCTTCCAAAGAAGATGACGAGAAGCTGAAACACTACAGAAGCAAACGGACAGTGCAACTAAACCAATCCACGAGCAAAAAAACAAAGTAAATTTACAACCATCCTTCTGAAGATATGCTAAGCTCGGTTTCGGAATGATCGGTGGAGTTCCTAAGTTTTTTTTTTTGTTTTTTTTTTAATTTTATCTTTCATTTTTTTATTGTTTAAATATGTATTATATATAGAGAATAGAGAAATAAATCAGTTCAAAAATTCAAAAAAAAGTCTAGACTCTCTAGTCTTGTACGTCTAGTCTCGATTGTCTAGTCTTATCTGTTTAGTCTTGCCTCTCTAGTCTTACCTCCCTAGTCTTGTCTGTCTAGTCTTGCCTGTCTAGTATTGTTTGTCTTGTCTTGCCTATCTAGTCTTGCCTGTCTAGTACTGTTTGTCAAGTTTTGTCTGCCTAGTCCTTTCTGTCTAGTCTTGTCCATCTAGTTTTTCAAGTATAGTCTCGCCTTTCTAGTCTTGTCTAACTACTCTTGTGTGCACTTTTGCCTGTCTACTTTTGTCTGTCTAGTCTTGTCTGTATTTTCTCGTCTCTCTAGTCTTGTCTGTCTAGTCTTGTCTTTTATAAATTCTTACGATATAAATATAAATCCACATTTTAATCAAACCCATTATGCTTGGCTTCCGATGCTCTTAGTGGTTATAAATTAAAACTTACTGCCAATAATTGTCACATAGTTACTCTAACCTCAGAATAGTAATTTGCCTTATTACATTATTTTTCTATATTTTAAACCTGTATTGATTTACAAATGACCAAAATCAGAACAAAAATCATGTTTTAATCATGAAAATATCTAGATATAGTAGGATCACTTTTTTTTAATTTCTGACTGAAACGCCGAAAATTCGTAAGATTCTCGGTCTGTCGGTCATTTTATTAATTCAATGTACACATGAAACTTCCAGTTATAAAAAAGTTATGGGTTGTATCCAGTACAGAAAAAAATATAGAATTTTCTTATAGAAGATGTATTAATAAACAATTATGTCACCAAAATGTTGTCTTGTATTTATATAGTTTTTAAAATTTGACCAATCATTGTCAATTGGCCGACAACTGTACTATTTACCCCTATTAGTTCAAACATATGGACCATTAGTCCAGACAATTTGACTATTAAGCCAATCTATTAGAATATAGGTAGTATATGGAGGAGGTAAGGCTAAGGAAGTAAGACTACACTAGTAGATTTTTTATTATATTTCCAATATCATTACATTCTACATTATTTTATTTGTAACTATGATATGGATTGCTGATACGACAAGGGCAGATATTCGCGGCTCGCGATTCGCTCTTTTAAAAGATTGGTCATAATTTGCAAATTAGCAACAAGTGTGTATTTAGTATCTCTCAAAACTAGATAACATTATTTACAAAATGAAATATTACACTTTATAATTGATTTGGAACTAAGACTCAAGCTAAATAATACTATTTATAATACTGTGACAGGAAATGACAATAATTTTGAAAATGTAAGAATGTTTCTAAGCAGGTAACAGGTTTCATAAACTTGATGAAATTATTTTTAAAATTATATATACAATATCTATGTAATATTAATACATAGGTGTAAAATATAATGTATTTTTAATACATAGTTTATATCAAATCAAATAAAATAAAATCATGTATTTATCTTGCGATGTACAATATACATATAAGATAAGTCAAGTAACATTATGCAAAAGTAAAAAATAACAATAAAATAAACAGATAAGTTAAATCTTACTAACTACATAATAAAAGAAGTAGTAAACAGTACTTAATGAAAATAAATTATAAATTATAGTTCTTAAATGGATTAACACTGATTAAAAAATTCATGTGTGGAGTAATAACAATTGTTTATAAGGAATTCTTTAGTTGCTTTCCGAAACAATTTGTAGGACTTTTCTTCTTTCAATCGATTGGGCAGATTATTGAATATTTTAATACCTAGTCGACTAGGCGCTGCACTAAATAGAGTAAGATTGCTCTTTTTGGTATGAAGATTGGACGCATTTCTTGTGTTAACACTATGTATGTCTTTATTTGTAAGAAATGTATGTCTATTTTTGAATATATGACATGCCACCTCCCACAGGTAAATTGATGGAACAGTTAAAATATTTAATTTTATAAATTCTGGCTTGCACGACTGGTTCACATTAATTCCTGTAATAATTCGAATAATTCTTTTTTGAGCTATTAAAACTCTTTTTGTGAGTGGATATGACCCCCAAACTAAAATTCCATAGGATAGGATAGACTCCACTTCCGCATGATACACCTTCGTTAAAACCGATTTTCCAATCAAATCACGCACACTTCTTAGCAAGTATGCTTTCCCATTTAGTTTTGCATCCATCATCACTTCCCATTTTAGATGTTCTTCCAGGAATACTCCAAGGAACTTAATATTCCTAGTTTTTTCTATTTTAGAATTATTGATTTTGAGATCAATGTCATGTTTATATTTCGCCCTATTTGTTTGGAAAGAAATATATTTAGATTTCTCTAGGTTTAAATATAAATTATTGGCAGTGAACCAACCATTTATACATTTTTGCTAGTAAATTGTTTGCAGCTTGTTCTGTCCCTTGTATATTTGGACCAGAAATTGTTACACTGATATCGTCAGCGTACATAGTGCAAACGTCGGCTCCGATATAATACATAAGGTCCGCAATGTAGATGGAAAAAAGGGTCGGCGCTAAAATTGTTCCCTGTGGGACCCCAATCGAAATAGATGTTACCTTCGAAGTAGCCTTTCCAACTTTCACATATTGATATCTGTTGGATATCTATGACTGGAACCAGCTTTCCGCTTTCCCTCTTATTCCACAAAGATTCAGTTTTTCCAATAATTTCGTTTGCGAGACGCAGTCAAACGCCTTTGACAAATCGCAGAATATGCCTATAGGACAGTTTCCCTCATTTACTTCATTAATGATTCTAGTGTAGAGTTGTTCAATTGCAGTTGTTGTTGACTTGTCTTTACAAAAGCCATACTGTTGTGTAGGGATTATTTCGTATTTTGTTAGGAATGATGATAACCTTGTTTCCATGCAATATTCAATTATCTTAGCTATGACCGAAATCATTGCTACTGGTCTGTAGTTATTGACAGCGGTTTTGTCTCCCTTTTTGTGTATTGGCATAATTATTGTTCTTTTTAAAATATCCGGAAATATTTCGCTGCTAAAGGAAGTATTTACATTGTCTGTCAATGGGTAGATTAATTCTGCCGCAAATTCTTTAATAATATTACAAGGCAGCTCATAGGATCCGGCATATTTTTTATTTTTTAATTTGTGAATGATATCCAATACTTCTGTACACGTAAACTCTTTAAGATACATACTGTTGTTAATAGTTGGAACATGATCATTTGAAATTTTGCTGATGATTATATTTTTAGTCACCTGTGCTGGTGCATTTTTAAAGAAGTTATTAAATGTTGTTGCTATTTCAGATTCGTTAGATATGGTCTTTCTATGTTCCATAATCGTTATTGAGTTTTTTTTGTTGTTAATGTTAGATATTTCGCTGATAATGCTCCACAAAGCTTTCTGTTTATTGGTTGCATTTTCTATTCTATCATTATAGAAGCTTCGTTTAATATGTTTTACCAATCTTTGATGTTTATTTTTGTCAGAAGCATATTTTGTTGCCAATATCGGGAAATGTTTCTGTATGAGATATAAGTCTTTTAGTTGAATGTTAGATTTTCTAATTTCTTCCGTTATCCATGTTTTAGGTGTACATTTTACTCTCTTCAACGGAAAGGAGTTAAAGAAGTGAAATTGCAATGTCTTTATAAATTCTGTCGTTTTTTGGTTGCAATCTTCTAATGAAGAACTGCTCTCCCATGTTTCTTCAGTTATGGCTCTGTGAAATTTTTCTTTATTAGTTGCACTCAAAATTCTAGAATAATAATAGTTTTGTATATTTTTTTTAAGAATCAGGACATTTAGGGGTATAGAAATCAAAATAAAGTTATGATCAGATATAGTGTTATCTCCTACCGCGACGGTAGCAGGCGAATTTATTTTCACAAATATATTATCAATTATGCTTTTTGATGTTTTCGTTTCCCTTGTAGGGACCATAGCTTTATAATCTAGCCCAAAGGACTGCATTAAATGTAATAAATTACTTCTTTCTCTAGAGTTGGATTCAAAGTGGATGTTGAAGTCCCCTACTATTATTTACTCATCCTGGGCATTGTGAATATTGTCCATATTGGTTTCTAGAAGCGTCATAAATGTGGTAAAGCATCCTGCCGGTGGTCTGTAAATGCATATCATTACCACTTTCTTTTCTGAATACCTGCACTGTATCCCACATATTTCGATTTGTTTTTCGATTGAGACAAGGTTTAAGATTTTCTTACAGTTTAGCTTTTCATTGGCCCAAATTGCTACACCGCCCCCAATGGCGTTCGTACGGCAGAATGAACTAAAAGGGGGTAATTTTCGATTCGCACTTGTATTCTATCGTTTAACCATGTCTCGGCTAAGCATAAAAAATCTGGTTTCAGATCTGAGGTTAAAATTTCAATCTCACTATTTTTTTGTTTTAAACTTTGTATATTCAAATATAATAACAGATTATGGTTTCTTTGTAAAGCATCTTGATTGTTACAGTTATATTTTCTTACTGTTGTCTTAACTTTTTTTGTATGCTCTTCTCCATGTTTAAAAAAAACGGTTAATGTGCGCATAACGAGGCCATATATTTGGTTTCTTGATGTCTTCTAGGTTTTCCAATGGTAGTGAGACCTGAAAAGAGGAATATTCCTCGGGCCGGTTGGAAGTCAGCTTTTTACACCGAATGTTGTGAAAGTTTTTGCCACTCAAGTAGGCTATTACATCGTTTTCTGTTAATTGTGGTTCCAATCGTGAGACATGTAGATTTGTAAGTTTTGTGATCGCTTTTATTGCAACAGCTTCCGTATTGGTGCCAATACCTAAATTTGAAGAACGTGTTCTTGTCGCATATTTATTTTGTGTTTCCGATCTCCCTCTATAAGACTCCTTTTCTATAGCAGCTGATTGTACGCTACCAGACTGAACGATTAAACTTTCGTTCTGTACAACATTTTTTGTACGTGGAACGTTTCGTTTTATATCAGTTTAATACATAGTTTATTTATGTTAGTTTATGTCGTAAGTAAGTTTAATGTCAATTTCGTTAATTCATTATGTCTCCGAAAATATAAATTATAGTTAAATTAGTTAGTAATGTGCTTAAACTGGATTTAATTATTTACAAAATGATTTAAAAGACAATCAAACTGCTTACAAATTCAGTGAGATATAATTAGCTATAAAAAAATTTAGCCCTGGACCGGGAATAAAGTGTGTGGCTAGTTATGCGGCATATTTGTCATTTCGGACAATAACGACCTTAACCCGCGATAAATTCTTGATACATTACAAAACCTTTTTTACGGTCATTTTTGCTTGTCGCAACTGATTTTCACAAAATGTCGTATTACGTTACTTCGAGGAAACGAAGATATTTTTTATTTTTTCTTCCTCATTGATACATTTTCCAATATGTTCATAAATTTCCCAGTCAAATGGTTGATTTTTAATATTAGGAAGTGTCTTAGAAAAATGACGATTTTGTTGAAAATATTTGCTCTGTGGTACTTCTGTTGCCCATTTTCAGGAACTTAGCTCTTCTCATTAAGTCTGATAATCCGTGGACAATACTAAAATGTTGAGAAATCGGAACTAAAAACGGGTAAAACGGATTTGATAATTTTTTCCATTTTTGGTAGCTTGCTTTACATTTGTAATTAGATTTCAAGCAAGATATTTATTTAGTTTTGTTGCTGGAATATCAATAAACCATGGTAGTGAAAATAATCAGAGAATATTTTATGATTAGTAAATATTTAATTTAATTCAAGAGCTCAGAAAATATAACAAAATATCCTATTCTTCATAAATATGTTCCGCATATCGTAACAATAAATCGTATAACCAAATAACTAAAATATGTATTGTTATGAATAATTATATGTTTAGACTCAATTATTGTTTTATTGCAATTTTGCAATTAAGTCTTTTATATTAAAAGTAGAATGAAAGTGTAAGAATAAAAGTAAAAGAATAAAAGTAAAAAATATTAGTAATCCAGTCTCGTATAAAACGTGATTTTAAAATGATCGGGACTGTTGTTGATTTGCATATAAAGCTGCAACAGAGAGTATAATGACTAATGAAATTGCAAATCAGTGCGCACCATCTGCCGTGACTATTTTAGCATGACGCGACGTTTAAACGGTCAGTCAATATAAAATTCCAATTATTCCGTTGCAACAAAGTGTATAGGGTGCAAAAAATCATATAAAATGTTGAAAAGATATGATACATGTCTATCCAAAATTCGTTTCTGTTTGTCCTTGATTTTCGTGTGCAAAGCAAATACTAGAGAGGAAAAAAAACGAATAATGCGATCTTATTCAAATAGGATACCGAACGCGGTGAGGATAATACGTTTCGCAAATTCGCTAGTTCAAACACAAAAATCCCACTAAGGACAATTTTGCATATCCATAGAACTAAACTAATTTACATAGTTATTACATTACCACTTAGAACTCGCAAATAAAAAGAACTTTTATTATTTTTTTGCTAATTGCAATTATGTTATCTTCCCACTGCATTGCAGCAAGTATAGTTTATTTTAAAGAAGTAGACAGAAAAGCAATATGAAAGTTATTGACTTATCATTTGCGATATCTTCATGCAATGTAGTCTGTTCCAAGTTGCATGAGCATCGAGAATCGGATCCGTTTAGCCGTTTAATTTATTGGGTTTATTGGGCACACATCAAGGTTTATTGTAACGTGCCGATGGCTTCGATAGCCCTCCCATATTCCACTATGCCCCCCGAATTGAAGCTTAGCGAATTCTGCACACGTAGCGCGGCGTGTTCAATTTTGCTCTAGATGACGGGATGTTGTTTTATTATAGACATCCGCATCCAAGAGATATATAGAATGCTTAAGATGATCCCAGCGTACTTGCTCGACGACGCCCCGTCTACATTCCTACATTATGTAATTATTCAGATTATACAATATCACAATCGTTACGGAGTGTAAATATTACAAAATCACAGGTAAATGTCGACATCGCGGTAATTTTCTCAGACTAATGTAATACAATTAAACTAACAATCTATAATTAAGCAGCAAACCAATTGTATCTTCCAACGATACTTACACATAGCTATGGATATATAAATATATATAGAGGAAATAATACGGGTAAGTGCTCCAATTTAATGACTGATAATATAAAGAAAGCACGAGCGGCACAGATGTCTGATCAGGTTAAAAGGATCCCTCAAGTAAAAACGAACTGAGAAAGAACGGAATTCAATGAACGAGAAAATTACTGCGACTTAACAGTAGCTTTCTAGTTAGGTCGAGTTATGTAAAGGGAGCAGCTTATCGACTACGTTTTTTTATTTCGTATTTTATAATAAAAAAATTCACGAATATAAATATATCCTTAGATATTCAACTGTTGGAAACAATGAAATGTCGTAAAATACAACTGTTTGAATAAATATTTAATATATGATATTCATTAATACTTGCATTAACTCATTATACTTCTGGTACTTCGGCTAGAACAAAGCAGGAAACAATTAAAACTCTTATCAGACTCAGTAATATTGTAGTTATAAACAAAGAAAATTTAAACGAAATAGGATTAAGTCAAATATTGTTTCCGCTCTGTAAATATTGCGGTATAAATGCCACGACCATGCGGTTTGATGATGTGACGGTGCTTGGTTTAATGTGAATATCAATCAGCAGACATCGCGCAAACAATGTTAGAGTTGCCGTAATTGATTTTCGCTTTGTACACCTCGCTTTGATTGCAATGTTTATATTGTGACGCCTTCGTGAGTAATTTAGTTCTCACACGTGTCGGCACTTTGAATCTCGTCAATGTTAAAATTAATCGGGAATTGGGAGAAGAAAAACAATGTTAACGCAAGTTTAATACGAGGCGTAGATACGTTTAGTTACGTTTTATTTCAAGGGAGAATAATTACAATCAAATCGTTCTGAATAAACATTATTATTTATCCGCTGCTACCTTTTCTTATGGTATAATTTGCTTTCTATATAATTCTAATTAAATTTTGTATAATTATACTATTACTCATCCTTTGTTATTAAGAGTTGTCTATTTAGTTTAGTAATTTTCTTTAGGCAACGTAAGATGCAAAGATATATTAGATTGCCCGCAGTAAAATATCATTAAAGATACTATGATAAGATAGATGGACTATATTAAGTAGAAATGAGATAACTTGACAATAAATCTATTTACAATTGTATTATGTATATTTATTACCCTTACGGGTTTATAAATTGGTTCCAAAATTTTACATCATCAAAATCCAGTACATATATAATTAATATACAAATATTGTACATAATATAAATTAAAAAAAGAGAGAAAGAAAAAAAAAAGAATCATACTAATCAAACTAAAAACAAAAAAAAAGAAAGCCATTAAATTCCAATCCCTAAACCGATTACCAGCTTCCCGCCCCACATATTGCTCTTCTTCTCTCCTCCACTTTCTTCATCCAATCTATCCCTCTTCCATCCTCATTTAAAATCTCTTCTCTACACTCGTCCCTTTCTCTCATTTCTGAACATTCGTTCAGCAGGTGTTCTATTGTCTCCTTGTTTTCTCCACACATCCTGCATACTCTATTCCTATCCTCCATCCAAAATTTATTATCTTTCTCTTCATTTCCACATCTGAATCTTGCTATTGTCACTCTCTCTTTTCTACTTTCTCTTCCTAGGTACTTTGGCAGTTCTTCCGTTATTATTTTTTCATATTTCCCATTGTACCTAGACTCCCTAATTCTTGCTCTCCTTTCTTGCCTTTGCACATCTCTATCTCTCTGGACCAATTCCTCTGTCATTACTCTACCTCTCTCTCTCATTCTTTCTATCTCCGCTCCTGCATACCCGTTTCTTTCTAGATATGCTTCCCTCTCTTTCCACACCCCCTTTCCTATTTCTTTTCTTTTTTCTTTGAGGCACTCTTGCAGAATTCTGCACTCTCCTCTCTCTATCACTCTCTCCTCAAAACTTATTGCTCTCTTTCCTGCTTCTATTCTTATTCCATCTCTCTTTGTTTCCTCCATCACTATATAGCCCGGGGTCTCTCTACCTAGTCCTAGCACCCATTTCAAATATTTTTCTTGCACCCTTTCCAGTCCTTCTTGCTCTCTCCATCCCCATATTTCCGCTCCATACATCATCACACTTTTCACTAGGCTATCAAACATCATCACTCTCCTTCTATAGTCGTGCCCAAATTTTCTCTCTCCTATTCCCCATACCACTCCTAGTATTTTATTGGCTTTCTTTACTAACTCTCTCATGTGTGCTGTTTCAGTATTTCTCTCATTAAACACGTACCCTAGGTATTTAAATTCTTTTACTTCTTCAATTTTCTCCTTCTCCCATCTCCACTCAATTACTCTTCTCCTGCCACCCCCTTTTCTAAACACCATCATCTTGGACTTTTCCACATTCACTGTCAGATTTTTCCTCCTCATATATTTCTCCATGTTTCTTATCATTTCTTTCATCCCTTTCTCGTCTCTCGCTAGCACCACCAAATCGTCCGCGTAGGCTAGGGACCACACTTTTTCTTTGCCCACCACAAACCCACCCGTCTGCGCCTTGCTGAACATCTCCTCTATGTCTCCAATAAATGCTGCAAACAGGCTGGGGCTTAGTGGGCAGCCTTGTCTCACTCCCTTATGCGTATTAAAACCTTCGCTCACCCTTTCACCAACTCTCACTCTACTTATTGTTTCTTCATAAATCTCTTCTAATTTTGATATCAGATGCTCCTTTATCCTTTTCTTTCTCAGGCATTCCCACAGTGCCTCTCTTGCTACATTATCAAAGGCCGCCTTCAGGTCCACAAATAATGCATACATCTTGCCGCCCTTCTTTTTTATCTCCTTCCCTACTATGTGATTCAAAATGTATACATTATCCATGGTCCCTCTCCCTTTCCTAAATCCCGCCTGTCCGTCTGGTATCACACCTCGCTCCTTCAATTCCTTCGTCAATCTCTCTTCTACAATCATTGCATATATCTTATATGCCGTATTGAGCATCGTGATCCCCCTGTAATTGCTTGCTGTTTCCCTTTCTCCTTTCTTATATATGGGGCATATTATCCCCTCTTTCCACTCCTGTGGGAAGCCCTCTCCCTTCCACACTCCATTCATTATCTCCAACAGCCTGTCAGCTTCCCTTTCAGTTCCATATATCCACGATTCATTCTGTATACCGTCCCTCCCCGGTGCCTTTTTCTTTTTCAGTTTACTCAGTTGTTGTTCTAATTCTTCTCTTGTTATCTCTTCTATTTCTCCCACCCTGTGTTGACTCTTTTTCTTTTCCTGTCTGATTTCATCACCACCCAGCAGCTGACTGAAGTACTTTCTCCATTCCTCCATAGTAATTCTATTACTCACTCTTTCTACTTTTTTCTTTCTTTCCCTATTTATGTATTTCCATACCTCTTCTTCCGTCTTTATGCCTTTCATCTTTAGTTCTTCTTCCATCCATTTCTTTTGCTTCTTCTCCTTGCATACTAATTTGTACCTCTTGCGTGCTCTCTTGTAATCCTCATTACTTGCTATTCCTCTTTTCCAATTTCTTAATTTCTTTCTTACTGCTTGCTTCCCTTCCCTGCATTCTTTATCCCACCACTCGTTTTTCCCCACCTTCACTCTTGTCTCTATCACTTTTTTTTCTGTTGCATTTTTTACGTGATCACCCAGTTCTTTCACTTTTTCGTTTATCCCTTCCTCTTCGTATCTAGCCTCCCTAAGTCTTGTTCTATAATTTTCTATTGCTTCTTCCGTCCAGATATTCTTGACAATTTTTCTTCTAACATCCTTCTCACTTCTTCTATTTTTCTCTCTTCCTTTTGTCTTCACTTCCAATGGCATATGATCCGACTCGATTCTTTCTCCCACCTTGAATTTACCACCTCTCTATTTACAATTGTATTCGGTTGTTCTGAAAGTTCTAATTTCGTTTTTTATTTCATGAAAATTAACAACAGATTTTTATAGTACCTATATCAATATCACATTAAGCCATCCTTGTGGTAGTAGCATGAAAAGACTTCTCATATGAAAAATATTTTTTTTTTGTTATTCGTGTCAGAAACACATACATTTGCAAATTAAGAAGCAAGGATACAATTGATACGTTAGATGAGGATACATTAGATATAAAAAAGACGTGCAGTTATTTCAGATCCCACACTGTATAACAAGTAGTTCATTTAGGTTACTGCAGCCCAGAAGTTGGCAACCTCTACGAAGTTGGCAACCTTGCATTTGTTGAGGCATGCAGTAAGTCATTTACAGTACATGCTATAGGACCTATAGGACACTATTTACACTGGAGCATATGGGAAGTCGTCTAGATTTCCCCACATTCACATGACAGGAACTCCACTTGGAAACCCCATTTTATCAACGTGGTATTAGATCTTGCTACTCCTGACGGTAGTCTGTTGAGTGATCTCCATGTACTCCATTTCTCTTTGTGGCCAGGAGGCAGTTTTCGCTTGGTCTCAGCCAGTCTTTAGAGCTTTTAAACCTTGCTTGCCACAAGTCCACACAGGATTAACACTCACTGTTTTTTTCAGGAAGCTTTTCCTTGATTTAAGTCGTGAATTTGCTGGCTGATATCCATCTAGAGCAGAGGTTCTCAAACTGGGTGCCGCGGCACCCTGGGGTGCCCTGGGGTGCCCCCCGCGGCACCCTTGCGTGCCACGAGCGTATGCCTGGGGTGTATGGGATATGTAAAAAAAAGTAAATAAAAAACTACATGACGAGGTAAACGAAGTTGAGTTCCTACTTTTATTGTAGAATTATGTACAATTGGCTAAAATCTGGGTCTTTGAAACGGATAGGTGATGCACGCCACTGGTGGCGCTGAAAGGCCACATGGTTTCATGGCAATCTAAGGATGCTGATACCAGGAAAATTTAAACGTGCACGCCATTAGCGCTTTCATCGCCACCTGTTGCCGAATGTGGTATACTATAGTGTATTGTAAATGTGCTGCCAGATTATGTCAATGAAATCGCTATAAAAAGCGTTGCATAGCAATAGAGTTTTTGAAAGAATATCACTTTCAAACCCTTTTCTTTTTTAATATCACGCTGGGCGATTTTAATATCACAATTCTGGGCGAATGAACGAATATTTAGATAAAAAATGTATATTGACACATTGACCTCATTTTGGATCGTGAGTTCGTGCGTATGTGATATCTTGATCTGTCAACCTAATCTAACCTGGTGTGCAAACTAATCTAACCTGGGTTAAACCAACGGTCCTTGCCACATTGTATATTGCCACATTAATTTTCTATATTGAATCGAAAGTTCGCGCTGCTGCGCGTATGTGGTCATGATTTATCTGCGGCATCGAGGTGGGCAACCAAATCTAACCTGGGTTAAACCAACGGTCTTTGTCATATTATTCTAATTTGGATCCTTCGATTTAGTCATAAAAGTAAAAAATAACCCTTCTTTGAATTTCGTTTCTTAATTTACATGGGTTTAACTGGAGAACGCGGTTTGAGGTTTGCAAAAAAAAGCAATGTCAATTTCAATAGATAAACGTATGCGCTATCTAAAACTGGATGATTTTTGAATGTATCTGTAAACATAGTTACTTAAATATCTTACCATCTGGGCCGCTTTGAATTCTAGGGGCGGCGGCTGCCGCCAGATCAAATATTTTGCAAAATACAGAAGGGGATTTGATAGAATGATCCTTTATTAAAAAATGTGTAAAATTTTATTGTTCCACGTAGTGTGAAACTAAATAAAATATTTTTTAACAGCCGCGAATTCCAACCAAAAGCGAACTCAAAATATCTAAATATTCAAAAATAGCGAAAAAATCTATTAAACCTTCATACATTTCAATGAAGCTTTTACTAAATATGGGTATCTACCAGAAGTACCCGCTGATCGAATTTGAAACCTCCGCCCCCCAAGGGGGGCTTCGTGGTGAATTATTTTTGCTTCAAAGGTTTCTTGCTTTTTTTCTCACCAACGCCTTAAACTTGAAAATTACAACCGTTATCTCCGTATGTAGTTTGTCTGTCTACAAATAAGTATTCTTTGCAATTTTTTTAAAATCGTTCGATTTAGTCACAGGAGTAAAAAATATAAAATACAAAATTTTTTATCTTCTAAGGAGGGGGTACCCTTCTCTGAATTTAGATTTTCAATTTACATGGATTTAAATGGAGAACGGAGTAAGAAGTTTGCAAACACGTTTCTTGTTAAAAAAACATCACGTGATTAATGGACGACCCCAATGGTGCCGCGAAATTTTTTAAGCTCGACAAGGGTGCCGCAGCCAAAAAAGTGTGAGAACCACTGATATGGAGGGTGCGTTTCAGATGTTAGAGCCTTCTTTTTCTCGTGATTGGCCGCAATCTCTCGACGAATGTTAGGTGGAGCAATATCAGCTAATCTGTATAGCTAATCCAGTGGGGTGGGTTTTAGACAGCCGGTGATGATGCGGCAAGTATTATTCAGAGCCACATCGACCATTTTGGCGTGGCTAGATCTGTTCCATACTGGGCAAGCAAATTCTCCAGCAGAGAAACATAGAGCTAGGAAAGAGGTTCTGGCGTTGCCAGGGTGTGCTCGCCATGTTGAGCCAGTTAGCTTCCTTATGATGTTTACGATTTCTAGCCACTTTTTGTTTGGGGTTCAAGCAATGTTTCCTGTAAGTTAGAGAGCGGTCGAGGGTAACTCCTAGGTATTTTGGAAGCATAGAGTGGTCTAGCATGCTCCCAGGTAATTTTGTGTTCTGACTGCTTGCTGATTCTTAAGATGTAAAGCACAAGCCTATGTTTTACTAGGATTTGGTCTCAGCTGACTTTCTATGTAGTAGGCCGATAGTTCTACTAATACTTTGGTCAGCTTCTGCTCAACAGTATCAAAACAACTGACTTGGGCAGTAAGGGCACAGTCCTCTGCATAGATGAAACTCTACGTCCCCTCAGATAATGTTTGATTGTTGGTGTAGATATTGAATTCTGCCGTCGCAAGCACACTACCCTGGAGTAATAAGTTCTTCTGTGATCTCCATCTGCTCCTTCGCCTCTGAAATTCAACAAAGAATTTCCTATTTTCAAGAAGGTCCCGTATGAAACAGGTTAGTTGGTAATCTTTGGTAGCCTTTATAGTTTGACGATAAGCTGTTTATGATTACCTGTGTCGTAGCTGCTGTTAGATCTATAAATACAGCGCCTGCGATATCTTTCTTTTCAAGCCTATCTTCAATATGCTGTGTGAGTTTCAGCACTTGAGATGTACAACTCTTCCCAGACCTGAAACCGGCTTGTTGTTGAATAAAGACTGCATTCAAGTCTCCCATTATTCTATTGAGGGTGAGTCTTTCAAGAACCTCATATAGATGGCATAAGAGAGATATGGGACGGTAAAATCTGGGATCGTCCTTATCCTTGCCTTATTTACGAATGGCTATAACTTTGACTTTCCTCCATATCTTTGGAATATTGCAGAATTTTATGCAGTTATTCATCAGTTCTTATAGCCAGTGCCTTGTTATTGGTTTATAGTTCTTAATCTGCTCAGCTCTTATTTCATCGAGGCCCGCGGCTTTGCCATTTCTGTATTTACTCAGTATAAGACCTATCTCATCCTGGGTGTAACGTTGTTGTAAGCAGGTGGTTCCTTGATCAGGCTGCCTCTCAAGAATTTTCTTACCAGTTCTAGTTGTTCGAGGTTATTTTCAACACCTCGTGTAAAAGAAACAACTGATTTTCAAGATCCTCATTTTTATATAAAAGATTTCTGGGTAAAAATGTATGTAGATAACAGAATAAGTAATAAACAGAGGGGGACAGATCTAGTAAATATAGTTCGTACTCTAACAGACCCCATCCAAGTTGTAACAACTTTAATTCATCAAACTTTTTGGTAAGAAATCTTTTGGTAAGAGTTGTTAATGTGAAACACCATTATTGTGTCACGCATTATTGTGATACGCATTTTATTGATATTATTTCTGGTCTAATCTAATCGAATCATTGAATTTGTCCATGTTATAGTATGCTTCTAACTTAATTGTGGAATTATCTGGCAAATTGCTCAAAGAAAAAACAATATCTCCAAGCCGGTGCCGTAGTCTAAAATGGTTTCAATACTTGGGAATAGTTTTTAATTCTATGAATAAAACCGTCTGTATAAATTTTTCATTATTTCTTTTATATTTATGGAAATTTTAATTTCAGTACATTTTTCTCTCAAATCAGATGGCAGAAAGTTTATTCCTGTATCTGTTTATACTTGATTATTGCCAATGCACTTATGGCATACGCTCGCTGCACACAGTTTGAGAGCTCCCGTCCTAAAGTGTTAAAGTTTTAACTAACTATCTAACGAAAATATATTTTAAAGTAAGCATTGCCTGGACAAACTCTTTAGCAATCGTCAATTTCGGCTTTATTAAATTTAAATAAAAAAATAGGCATCTTCAGGATAATTATATAGGATCATATAAGATGAAATATTAACACGTGGCTGTCTTTTTTTTAAGTTTTGTTCGATGTGGATGCCGGGTATAAACTCTTCAAACACTGCGGCCTACTTGTGGCCTATTGTATTTTGCATTCACATACACTTATAGGCCCAGGAACCTAGTTGTTTTTGTAAATTGCGCTAATTAATATTTTTCACATTTGTCTTCTGGTACAAGTGCGGTCAAATATCGGCAAAATATCGGCACTGGGGATAGAACTCGGTCCCTCTATACTTGATAGTCCCTCTATACGTGACTGTCTTGACTGTCAAATTGTCTTGAGGAAATCTTGTTGCTGAGACGTGTAAACAGCCATTATCACGTGTACTAGCGTGCGATTATAGGAACAAAATATTTGAAAATTCTATGCGGAAAATAATTCAAATAAAAACACCAGTGTACAAAGGACCCACTCACCACTAAACAATCCGGTGTATACCGGACCTGCAGAGTTCGGTTGAACCAGCTGGGTTTCTTTAAACAGGAGATGAGTGATGAATCCAGGGATTTCCCAGAAGAAAATTCTTAGACACCGCGGTGTATGACACATAGATATTGTCCAGAATTCACAGATATTTTTCTATTTTAAAATTGTGTAAGAATCGAACGGTCATAACTTGCCATGCCGGATTCACACACGAATATATTTTAACTGCTTCGTATGAATTTCTTACAATTAGTGTTTTAATATCTACGCCAGTTTTAAATTTTGATAAGACTGGGAACAAAAAATTCAATATAATATAATATGTTCGAATTTAAATAAATCACGGAACAATACGGGTGGTACCATTTCTGAGGCATCAGTACAATCAAAAGAATCCATGAGCGAGCACCTGTACTGCCTGTGTTTCAATTTTTAGAATATTATTTCAATTACATTACAACATTAGCAGAAAGAGAAACCCAGAAGAAATTAAGGGAAGAGATGGCAAGAGAAGAAAGAGGAAAAGGAAGTAGCGCAACAGTAGGGTATAAGAAGAATATAGTAAATGGTATAGTCCATGAGTGGGAAGATATAAGGAAAAAAAACTTGTAACAAGAAATGGACAGGACAATAGGATGACGCAACTTACAAGGGACACGGAAATGAGAAATAGTAGAATTAGTGGGAAGAAACATATAAAAAGAAGCCCTCTCTGGCTAACAACCAGAGTTGCAACACGCAGGTTGGACATGATTGCTAACCTCACAAAACAACCAGAACAACAACAAGTAACACGATCAAAACTGTAACAGGTAAACTAAAACCTACGCAAATAACATATTTCGGAACATTAAATATTAATTCCATGTTGAAAACAGGGAAAACAAAACAAGTAACTGAAACATTTACTAAGCAGAATATGATGATTTTAGCATTACAAGGAACCAGATACATAGACGAAGAATATTTGGACTCAGATGGATACCCGGATACTAAAAGGGAAAGAAGGAAAAAGGGCAACAAAAACATACCATGTCTATGAACGGGTTTCCTAGTAAATCACAATGTTCTAAAGTCCGTAACAGAGTTCGAATCAAGGACCTCAAGACTGACAAAGTCCTAACAAAAAATACGTGATGATAAATTTCCATGCTCCAACAAATAAAGACAACAAAACCAATCCAGAAAAAATAAGAATCGAGTGGGACCATCTGGAAGATGAACTAACAAAAATCAAAGAAAACGAGACAAACATTTCGGTAGGGGATTTCAATCCTCAAATAGGTAAAGAGAGGATCTACAGAGAAGTAGTGAGCAAACACCCAGTATACAGATATACCAACCAAGATGGGAAGAAACTAATAGGAATGTATGACTTCGGTCTCCAAATCATGAATGAGCACATATTTCAAAGGGCAACTGAAGAAGAAAATGACATGGATCATAACTGGACATAAATCACGTTGATTATCAAAACCGCAAACAAGAGAAACACAAAATATTAAAGTCATACGGGCAGCAAACATAGATTCGGACCACTACCTAACCAAAATAAAAACTAAAATATTTCCAAACAAGCAGAAAACAGAAAGAAACCCTAACAGAACTTTCAGAGTGGACAACGAACTTCTAGAAGCCAAGAGGGAAAAATATCAGGAAATGACGAATGTAGAAACAACAATCTGGGAAAACATAAGGAACACAATTGCAAAAAGAGCAAAAGAGGTGGCACTTTACAAAAATACGAAGAGACATCGGCGGTGGAACTTAGCCTGCGATAAGGCAATACAAGAAAGGGCCAAACATTGGCAAAAAAAAACGAAGCTAGAAATAGACTATGGAAACTTCCGAGAAACCAGGAAAAACAGGGCTAAAATAATTGGAAGAACCAAAAGGAATTTTGATAAAGACACAACAGAGAAGATAGAAGAAAGCTTTAAGAAAAACAAAACCAGAGCCTATTACAGCACATTTAGGAACTCAATCCAAAAATACCAGACATCGAACAATTGTTTTCTGAAACCAGACGCGCAAATAGCAGTTAACAGTAAAGAAAACTGTGAACTGTTAGCAGAACACTTCGAAGAAATTCTCAAATGTGATGCAGCTGTAGGTTTCCCACCAAGCTGGATAACAACCAAAACAGGAGTTGACTCTAAGCCACCGGATATAAATGAAAACAAACTAATAATTGCAGACCTCAAAAACAACAAAGCACCAGAAGGATTCCATCACAGCGGAAATGCTAAAAGCATGCAACCCGAGGATGGTAGAAAACATTTTCAGCATGAACTAGAAGATTTGGGAGGAAGAAGAGGTCCCAGGAGAGTGGAAAGAAGCTATATTACAATCAATACATGAAAAAGGAGACATGAAAAACGTTAATAACTATCAAAGAATCTCTCTACCACCGGTAGTGTATAATATACTATCCAAAGCTATATTAAAAAGTGCAGAGGCACAACTAGATGGCGAAATCTGGGAGTACTAAGGAAGCTTCAGAAAAGGAAGGTCATGCTAGCATAGAACAAATAATGTCTCTAAAAATGATACAAAAACACTACACATCTATCTGAAAAATATTGGTAACAATATTCGTAGATTTCCAAAAAGCTAATGACACATCGACAGAAACGCGTTTTTCAAGGTACTAAAGGATATGGGATTGGACAACAAAACACGTAAACTAATAGAAGCAAGTCTTACCGACACATATTCCAAGGTGAAATTTAAAAGGAGAGCAAGGAGAGGGGATTTCGCCATTGCTCTTTAACTGCGCGCTGGAAAAGGTCATAAGAGAATGGGGAATGAAGGTAGGAGGGAAAAACTTCCGAAGCATAAATCTGACTAAAGGTAAATACACAGGAAAACCCATTACAGTGGATTGCTTGGCCTTTGCAGACGATATAGTGATATTCGCAAACTCGGAGGAGGAAGCTAAGACGAAAATTGAAATTCTCATAGAAATCGCGAAGAAAATTGGCCTACAGATATCTTTTGAAATGACAAAGGATTTCACTACAGGAAAAAAGTCGGTACAGAAAAAAATTTAAACTAGGTACGAAGAAATTGGGCGTGTCCAAGTATTTAGGAGAAATAATAACACCAAATGGAAACGACAAAGAAACATGCGATAATAGGGTCTCAAAGTTAAATAGATCATACTTTTTATGCAGAGGTATTTATAACAAGAAATCCATCTGCATAAAGGCGAAGATCTCTAAATACAGTGCTTAAACCAGAAGTACTATATTCTGCAGAATGTTTAACGTTAGACCAAGTAGGCTTGGATAGCAAAAATAGAGAACCGAGAAAGAAGAATTCTAAGGAAAATTCTAGGGGCAGTAAAAGTGCGCGTGTCTTGCAGGATCAGAAGTAACGAGGATTTATATAGCAGTAAACAAACAGAACGGCTATCAACTGCCATGAGAAAGCGTAGAGCTTCATTTTATAGAAACATAATCCAAATGAGTAACGAAAGGCTCCTCAAAAGAATCCTAATGGCCCGGAAAATCCTAAGAGACCAGAGGAAATGAATCACGGAAGTATAAAAAGACCTAGCATGGATGGGAATAACGGAAGAGGACATCAAGGAGAGAAGTACAGATTAAGAGAGAAGATAAGAACCTACGGAGATTTTTCCGGCAAGAGAGACAAAGATGAGCGGCACGAAATGGGACCCTGGAAGGAAGAAAAGACACAGCGAAATGATGAAAAAAAACTGGGAGAAGAGGAAGAAAGAAACTAGAAAAAAAGAAATAACATAATAATAAATATTGTGAACATACTGTTGTTGTTGTTAAGCGCGGTCCAAAGTGACCAAATATCGAAATAAAAAAATCTGTATTTATGAAAATAGTAATGACGCTTCACCACTTGTCGTGATGCCAGTGTATGAAGGTTTTCTATATAAAGGGTCCACCCTTGAAACGGGAAGATTTTTTAAATAATTTTATTGTGGAAGATTATTTTTTTAACAATTCTTAAAATATCAATGAAAATATAAGGGTAGCGATTTGTTTTACAACATGACAAACATATTTCTTAGACAATACGCCAGCCAAATGCCTTCACTTGACATTTAAACATTCTTGGAGACTAGAACTTTTGCTTAACCCTTCTCAGCATATTAACAGATATTGATGCAATGTCGTGAATCCGTTGATTGAGGGCTGGGATTGACCTAGATTGTAGATTGTAGATATGGTGGTGACGACTTGTACTGCGACCTTTGTAGATCTATTGTACCCCACCCTCCTCCTCCAAGTGTTGGTGTACTTAGCCATTTAGAGCGCCTCCTCTAATCCTGACTCCTTTAGGAATCTCAGGATCTGGGTGGGATTCAAGGCCTGCAGCTCCTCTGTGTTCAAGCAGTGAGCCCCAAGGTACAGCTGTCTCTTGCGGAGTAATGCTCCGCAGTCTTTGAACAGATGTATGGGGGTTTCCTCTGCTGAGCCACAGAATCTGCATCCATCATCCTCCTCTAGGCCTAGGGCCTTGAGATGTTTCCTAAGTCTGCAGTGTCCCGTCAGGGCTCCTGTCACAATTCTGAGCTTGTTCCTGCTTAGTTTCAGGCAAGCTTTAGTTCTCTTCTGGTTGAAAGATCCCAGCATCACTTTGGATTGCCTTAGCCCTGGAAGTTCTTCCCAGGTTTTCATCCATTTTCCTCTTATTTCTTCATCTAAACTTTTGCAGATGGTGTTCACGCTCATACCGCAAAAGGGTTCCGGACCTATAAAGGGGCTACTGGATCCCTTGTTTGCTAGGTGATCGGCTTCTTCGTTTCCGTCTATACCAGTGTGTCCTGGTATCCAGTATAGCGTTACTTTATTATCCCTGCCAAGCTTGTTCAGCTTCCCCACACAGTCCCATACCAGTTTGGATCTGATGGTGTATGAGCTAATGGCCTTGATGGCTGCTTGGCTATCTGACAGGATAGCAATTCGTTTTTTGCGGTAATTCCTGTCGAGGTTAAACTGTGCAAATCTTTCGATTGCGTGTACCTCTGCTTGGAAGATACTTGGGGATGTTCCCATGGATTCGGAGTATCTGGTACGAGGTCCAAACACTGCACCAGTTCCTTCCTTTGTCTTCGAACCATCTGTATACCACTTGATGGCATTTTGCTCTATGTGGTATGCTGAGGATTCGTCGCTCCAATCGGCTTTACTACTACACATTGCTGTGTAGTTTTTCTCGAAGTGGTATTTGCATACCATTTCGTCCTTTGGTATTTCCAGCCAGGGGATTTTGGCAGCGAGGCTGCTTCGGTCTCTGCTTCCGATTATTTTACCTCTGCCCATTCCTTCCTTGCTGAACCTTACGATCGCCGATCTGGCGGCGCTCTCCACCACAAGGTGCAGCGGAGTCAGATCCAGCAGCAGCTCCAATGCTGCTGTCGGACACGACCCCATCGCTCCCGTGATGCAGACACACGCCAGTCTTTGAATCTTCTCAAGCTGTTTCCTCATAGAGGCCAGCTTGATTCTACTTCCCCACGCAACCGCCCCATAAGTGATTGCAGGTCTCACTATCATGGTGTACATCCATCGCAGGATAGTGGGGTTACAACCCCACGTTTTTCCTGCTAGATTTCTGCACACCATTAGGGCGCGTTTGGCTTTACCTACCACTGCCTCAGCGTGTCTATTCCATAGGAGTTTGCTATCTAGTGTGATACCCAGATACCTTATCTCCTGTTGGTATTCTACTGCCTTCCCATCTATGAGTATGGGATGCAGGCAGTATAGTTTTCTCCTTCTAGTAAATGGTATCACCGTGGTTTTGCTGGGGTTGAGTCTCAATCCCACTGTTTGACACCATCTACTAGTTACTTTGAGGCCTCTCTGAACAATTTCACAGAGCGTTCCCTCAAATTTTCCTCTGGCCATTATGACTATGTCATCGGCGTAACCTTGAGATTTGATGTCTAGGTTGTTTAGCCTAACCAGTAGTTCATCAACTACCAGGCTCCACATTAGCGGTGATAGTACACCTCCCTGTGGGCACCCTCGAGTTGTGGAGATCTTAATGGTATCTCTTCCCACTTGTGTCTCCGCCACTCTAGTTCTCAGCATTTCTCCCATCCACTTTGAGATAGTGCTGTCGATACTCCTTCTCTCGAGGGCCGTCTTGACAGCCTCGTGTGAGGTGTTGTCAAAAGCTCCCTCTATATCCAAGAAGGCACATATCGCTACTTCCTTTGTCTCTAGTGCTGCTTCTATTTCATTTGTCAGCTGATACAGGGCGGTTTCTGTGGATTTCCCTGCTCTGTAAGCATGCTGACTATTGTGTAGTGGTGTACCTACCAGCACCATAGTCCTAAGGTAATTATCAATCACCTTCTCCATTGTCTTTAACATAAAAGATGTTAGACTAATGGGTCTAAATGACTTCGGTTGAGTGGTGTCTTTCTTTCCCACCTTCGGTATAAATACCACCTTAGCCCTTCTCCATAGCTCCGGTATATATCCGAGCGCTAAACTACTTCTAAAAATATTTAGAAGATACGGCATTAGTTCTCTCTCTCCCTTTTGTAGGAAGGCAGGAACTAGTCCGTCCACACCTGGGGCCTTAAAAGGCTGGAAAGTGCCGATAGCCGATCTGATTCGGTTTTCCGTACAGATGGACGCTGCCCTCTTCCAGTCGGCCCGACTTGGTTTCCGTGGATGCATCAAGCCCTCGGTCTCCCTGTATCTTCTGCATCCCGGAAAATGGGTTTCTAGTAGGAGGAGAGCTCTTTGCTCTTCATCCTCCGTAAAGGTCCCATCCGGTTTCTTGAGAGTGGTTGTCATTTCCACTCTATCCTTCGCTAGTGCTTTGTGCAGTCTAGCTGCCACCGGCGTGGATTCTATGTTTTCACAGAAGGTCCTAAAGTTTTCCCTTTTTGCCCTTCTGATCTCTTTATTGTAGGTGGTAAGCACCTCAGAGTATTCTAGCCAATTTCCGTATTGCTTGGCTTTGTTGAAAAGCCTACGTACTTTTGCTCTTAATGTAGACAAATTTTTGTTATACCATATTTCGTCCTTATGCTCCTTCACGGTTTTTACCGGGCAGCTGGATTCAAATGCCGTGGTGATTGCTACATTTATTTCTCCTACAGCCTGCTCCAGCACGGTGTAGTGTTTGATACCACCCCGCACTGTCACCTGCTCTAGGTTTTCTTTTAGTTGTGAACTAAACATAGGCCACACAGTTTGTCTGGGGTTTCGAATGGGGGTACTTTCCTCACTCGCTCCTTCCAGCTCAAACTCTATGATCCTATGATCTGACATTGAGGGTTCACTTGAAACCCTCCACTTTTTAATATCCAGTACCTCATTTCTGGCCTTAGTGACAAAAGTTGGTGTGTTCCCGACGTTGTACACAATTAAGCTCTCTTTGATGAGGTATTCTAAAAGGTACTCACCTCTCTTATTAGTGTCCGTGCTGCCCCACATCTCGTTGTGGGCGTTCGCGTCACTTCCCAAGATGAGTGGCAGCCTTCTCCTTATACAGTGCTCGACCAGCCTTTGTACCTTCATGGGTGGTATGTTATTACCATCGCCAGGGAAGTATGCTGATGCGATCACTACTTCGCGGTGGAGGCCCTCGGTCTTGATGAGGACCTGTATAGGAACTAAGTCCCGCGTTAAGAATTCTGAAAGACATAAGTAATTAATGTTCTTCCTTACCATAATGCAAGTTCTAGGGGAAGCCTCACGGCTGTCCCATACCAACTTACATTCCCTGTTGCTGAGGCCTCTGATGTTACCTCCGTAGGTCCAGGGTTCTTGCAGTAGCGCTAGCCCTAGGTGTTGTTTGGTAAACATCCTAGCCATCACACCCGAGGCTGCTCTCGCATGGTGGATGTTCACCTGGGCTACTTTGGTGCGCCTGCTGGTCATTCTTGGTTTATGACAGGAGGCGGCAAGTCCTTCTCTGTCTCCACCAGAACAACATCTACCTCTTCCTCTGTAGACATAGCTTGACTGCTCATGTCTACGAGTGTGAGGTCGAGGTCGTCTTCCCGGTAATCCGGGCTGACTTCCTCGTTCGCGGCGTTTGTCGTTAAAGGTTCAGCAGAGGGAGCTGCCGCCACCGCTATTCCTTCCACCTCTGAAGTGGCCGTTGTTGCGGTCGTAACTTCCGAGGGAGGGGCCGCTGTGGCTGGCGCTACCTCTACATCCGCTTTTTGTGTGGCGTCGTTCTTCCGCCCATGGACTTTGATCCGCCCGAACCTAAAGTAGAGGCTATGGTTGGCCTTCGCTATGGCTACAGCGGACTCTTCGTCAATTCCCACCGTTAGGAGTTGACCCCCACTTTCCACCCGGCACCCAAGGACCTTCCATTCGGAAATGTTAAGTCCTTTGTTTTGGGCCCTGAGGTAGTTGATGGAGGCCTCCGGGGTTAGGTCCCCGCTCCTAGGTAGGAACATGGTGATGACATGTGGCTTGGGGATATCATCACCCAATTTCGCCACCAGAGCCCCCCCTTCCCAATGTCTTAGGATGGGTGCTCTTGTCATCAGCCATTTTACCGTCTGTTCGTTCGCACAGTCGACAATGACTAGTCCTGGTTTGAAGTGTATGCCTTCAAACTCTATCTCATGAGACCAGTCTACGACTGTCTCTTTCATAATTGCTTGCTCAAGAGCAGGCATGTCCTTCTTACTCAGGGGATTCCTTGGGTAGTCTCTGGACATAACACCAACCCTCACCACCTTGACGGCGGTGGCGTAGCTGGTGCTCGGCCCAGAAGTCTTGGGGGGGCAGCTGGGGTAGCTGACCACTCCCGTTGCCCCACTTTGGATGTTCCCCTTCTGTCTTTTAGCTGCTTTGTCTTGGGGCGTGACAGAATCAGCCCCTCTTTTGGCAGCTCCTTGTGTTTGTGGTGTAGTTCCCACCTTTTTCTGTACTGCTCTCTTCTTAGCTTCCTCGGGTTGTAGCCCGTTTGCTAAGAAGCGCAGATACCATCTCACACCGGCACCGCTGAGGCCCTATCTCAGTGGGTCATCGAGTCCGCCTGGACTACCTAGGGGTGGCAAGGGATGTGCCCATCTCGTCTTCTTCTTACCTGCCTTGGGCTTTGTCTCCTCTTGCTTAGTCGCGGGCTTGGTGGGAGTAACGGTGTTACCGGTCACCTTGCCCTGACTTTAAGAAGCCATTTTGGGAGCGGGTCTCCCTTGGCTTGCTGGCTTGGTGGTAGTAACGATGTTACTGACCATCTTGCCTTTGCTTTTTGGCGACAGTCTGGGAGTTGGTCTCTCTCGACTGGTGCGCTCACTCGGATCGTGGGGTTCATGCTCCATCTGATCCGCCAATTGTGTGGCGGTTATGTCCCGCACACACGGATTGAATTTTTGTTTTTGTTTTTGTTCCATTCGAATCCCACGAGTCGCAAGGGAACTAAAGGTCCACCACATCAGAGCCCCGCTTGATAGTGGTAAGGCTGGATACCCTCTGAGGTCGCCAGGTATCAGAGGGGCTCCGTAAGCGATGGCCGGTTGCCCTTGGCCATCAACCAGTCCCTTCGGCACGGGTCGCATGACACCTTGGGATTAAGGGTTTGGAAGTTCTCGGTTGTTCGCCCTCCGCCGAACGCCCCAACCGGGGTTATTCCAGTCGTGACGTCCAACGGTACGCGAAACTAAGCCCTCACATCGCGATAAGGTGACTTCCACGTGAGGGGATTGACCTAGGTGGATCAACTTCGAACACTAGTGTTTTTAGGTATCCCATAAAAAGAAGTCGCAGACTATTAGGTCTGGAGACCGAGGGTTCAATAGATACAAAACATTCAAAACATTTTTTGAGATTCGGGCAGTATGGCTTGTTGACCCGTTTGTTGAAACATCGTGTATTCATTATCCAGGAAACGAAGGAGTTTTGGTGTGAGGAAGTTCCGAATCATTGCTACGTATCGCTGCGAATTAACTGTCACCTGCATTTTCATCCTCATCCTCTAAACCAGGGATGTCAAACTCATATGATATTGCGGGCCACATTTTCTATTTTGTACTAAGTTGGGGGCCGCATATTTTTACTGCTCAAAAAATTAATAAAATACGAATGTTTGAATGAATATATTATGTATTTTTTTATTCATGTTATTTTTTACACTGAAACTATAAATATTCTATATTTAAAAAATAACTAAAATAAAAGTTATAATAAACAAAACCACAGTTTATTACTACTTCTTCGAAAATATTTAACATCGTTTGTTGGAAAGCAAGTCATCTATATTTGGTTAAATATCTTGCAATTTTTAAATTTGATGATATAATATGTTGATCGGTTAATCTTGACCTTTCTGAATTTTTGTTATTTTTCATTAAAGAAAATAGTTTAATAGCTTGCACAAATAAGTGCTTCCGAACATAGCCAATATATGCATAAGAAACGATAACATTTTAAGAAACCGATCTACAGATAAATATGTCTACAATCCTGGACTTCCAACTTCCATAAATTCAAATCAGCAAAGGATCACATTGAATATCAATTAATTCTATTCGTAAGTTTTCATCAAAAATTTCAATATCGATAGATATATGTGAAGTAAAAAGACGAAATTATATTTCTCAGCTTTTCAAATAAAAAAATCTTCCCACGAATTTCAATTCTAATAACCTTGTAAATTTTAATTAAGGTGACTTAAGCAATAGATATTGACTGCTTACACAGGGAGATAAGTTTCCTTTTTCTATTTACCAACTTATTAAAGCGGAATATACCTTGAATATATAAATATATTCAACCTTTCCTTAGCTTTATAATATTATTAAGTCTTTTTGAGACTACAAAACAAATCTATTTTTGATACACAACAGATATTTGTATTCTATTTATTAATCCTCAGTTCACTTTCGTGGCACCAAACAAGAACCAGATAAATAATTTAGTTTTTAAGATCACATCTTTCTATTTCACCCAAGTGAATAGCCATCCGCAGACGCGTTTCGAATGTTATTTATATAGTTCTTGTTTAGTGCCACGAAAGTGGATTGAGGGCTAGTAAATAGCACACAAATATCTGTTGTGTGTCAACATGAGATTTGTTTTGTATTCTCAAAAAGACCTAATAATATTATAGAGCTACGGTAAGGTTGAATATATTTATATATTCAAGCTATATTAGGCTTTAATAAGTTGGTATGATTGTATCTATAATTAGTTTGGTTTCACCCTAATATTCAATTATCATTTCTATTGGTTTTTTTGCTAATACATTTTGTTTTAAAGCGTTAATCTTATCAAATAGAGTTGTAACAACATGATTTTTTCCTTAAAGTTTAAGATTAAGTTGATTAAGGTGACTTGTAATATCAATGGAGGAAACTAAGTCCTTTATACATTGTTTATCTTTTAATTCAGCAAATTCATAATTTTTTGTTTCCAAGAAAATTATGATTTTGTCCAGCAAATTAAAGAACTGTTTTAACACTATCTGACTGGAAAGCCGTTGCACATAATATGGTAGATCGGTGTATACACATTCTATATCTTCAAAAAATAAAACAAATTGACGATGATTAAGCCAACGAATATAATTTTGATGACTTGCTGGTGAATAATACCATAAAAATGTTCAAAAATTTATTACCACGGTGTTTACATACTTCTTTTAATTCCTCAAAAACTCCTTTAGTAATACCGGTCATGGTAGGTGCACTATCAGTTGCAGGTGCACCAACGTTTGCAATGGTAACTTCTGCTTCTTCAAAACTTCCATAAGTTCAACAAAAATATCAGCTGTAGTAGTTTTATTATGCATAGGAATGATTTCCAGAAGTTCTTCACTTAATTTTACATTAACATCGCATCCGCGAATAAAAACGACCAGCTGAGCGATATATCGAATATCTGTACTTTCATCAATTGTCACAGAGTAGGCTTGAAATGTTGATATTATTTAGTTACGCTGATTTCTCAAAATCTCGGCTATTTCATTAACTCTGCTACAGTATTTCGACTTATTTGTGCTGGACATAACACTTCCGCCGATTTTCAAAAATATTTTGAAATGTATCGGCGGGCAGCGATCCCTGTATCGTCGGGCCGCATGCGGCCCGCGGGCCGCGGGTTTGACATGCCTGCTCAAAACAATATGGACCGATAATTCAATTGGCCGATATCGCACACCATACTGCTCTTTTAACATGAATAGGTGTTTCATGAAGTAAATGAGTGTATTCGCTCGCTCAGTATCTAAAATTTTGTTTAATAATAAAACCGGAAAAGTGGACGTGCGCCTCATCGCTCATCCACAAGTTGTTGAGTTGGTTGTCATTTCCCGCCAGTCTGCCAAACATAACCTCACAAATACGGACACGTTGTTGATAATCACCAGGCTTAAGAGATTACACAACCTGCATTTTGTGAGAAAAGCGTGAAATACAAGATGGAGAATTCTTCTCGTCGATGTATGACTTATTCCAAGGCCTATAGCATGACGGATGGCTGATCGGCGCGGACTTCTTAACATCGCTTGTCGAACAACTTCCATGTTGTAAGTTGTTCGAACGGTTTTCGCACTTCTACCTCGTTTTTTAAACGTCGATCCACTTTCCTCGAGGTTTTCTATTCACTTTTTAATTGATTTTAATTGAAAGTTGGTTCCGCGGTATGTTGAAATTCCGTCGAAAGTCACGTCGCGTTTGCAATAAACTCTCGCCATTTTGATAGTACGCTTTAACTGCTTAGCTTCGTTGTTCACCCGTTTGAATAATGAATTATAACGGTGCATTGTAAACTAAATGGCAAACCATGCAGATTATGACAAACCGGCAACTGATTATCGACAACGTTTCACTGGCGGACACTGTTAGTTGAATTCAAGTGTTTTGTTTCTTAGTTGGATGTTGAGCTCTAGGATGTAAATTATTCCGTTCTGTTTCTCGCTTGTGAATTTTATTTGTATCGAGTGTGTCAATGTTTGTTGAGTACATTGACAAACTTTGTCAGTTGTCAAAGTCTTGTTCTTTGCTCGACCAGATTCCAAATATATCGTCTACATTCCTAGTGTAGTGGTCTAAATATTATGTATACTTATTATTCTTTACGATCTTCTTTTCTAGATGATTCCTAAATGTTTCGGTTAAATTTGGATCCATTGATCGACCTTCATCTTTTATGAATTTATTATTATTGAATGTAAGGAAAATCTATTGAGTGTATATTTTTAGGAGTTTATATGCTTATTCAACTTGTAATTTTTTTAATGAGCTTTCTTTGCGGTTTAAGAATCTTTCATAATCTCCAGTATTATATTTCTGTCTTCATTCCTGTATACATTTTTAACGTCTAACAAGAACATAAATGCCGCTGTGGGTATACCGTAAAACAAACCGTGGGTAAACAAACCGTTAAGTTTGCCTAATATATATAAATCTATTGTACCCTCTTTCTCTAATCAATGGTATACTTGGTATACTACCCATTTAATGCACCTCCTCTAGTCCTGATTCCTTTGGAAATTTCAAATAAAAAATATATCCTTTAGAATTTTATACAGAACTAATCTCTACACAATCATTTTTTAAACTTTCTCATTCAAATACATTTTTTTTTTTTTAGAGATTAGTTGGAGCAGCACTACTCATATTTGCCAATAAACAAGATATGCTGGGAGCTTGTACAGCTAAAGAATTGAAAGATGTAAGTGAATATAACGAAAATTTAGTTTAGTTCAATCAGTTATTCTTGCTCATTCTATTGCATAGAGGATTAGTTTTCTAGACAATGCATTAAAATACAAAATAATATTGTATATTAAATAACTTTAATGTTGTTTTATGGCCTTCTCATGGACATAGTAAATCTATGTGGCCATTAGTCTTAACAAATATGTGTGTTATTGCTCTATTTAATACTAAGGATAGGATGTAATTGATTTAGATATTGGAATTGGATCTGATAAAAACTCACCATTGGCAAATTTTGTGGTGCAGTGCCGTAACAGGGGAGAATTTTTTGAATGGCATTGATTGGCTAATTAACGACATAGGTGTTAGTATATTCACTTTGGATTAAGAATGTTTCAGCTGTGATCCTTTTTTTATAATAATAGCGCCGTTAATTACTAAATAATATTTATAATATTTTTTAAGACTTCTGTTTGCACTTTAATAAAAATAATTTGCTTTTTATAAAGAAATATAAATAATACACAAGATTCAAGCGAATGAATTGAAACCAAAACTTGTTTCTCACTGCATCTGTACTTGACTCCCTAGTCTTTACTAAATACCATACTTTTTGCTGGTTTCTTTGCAAGCATGACCATACTAGGAGATCCTGTGGCATTAGAGTATGGTACAGGTTCTGTTTCACTTTCACCTGTTTTTGTAGTTTCTGTTTTATCCTCTGTTGTAGTATCTAAAATTCATTCATTAATTAAAAAAAATAATTTGATAATCGAATCAATAAAAGGAATTCATTAATTTGTTCCACTGATTAGCCAGATGATTTGAAACTGCACAGTTAAGTTTTCGGAATGACGACTGGTTAATTTCATATTCTTTTCTTATTTTAGCAAAGGAAGCACTTTTATGAAGCTTAATTGCATCATTTTTTTTTACAAATTGAGCCAAATTTCTCTGTTTTGCTCATTTTTGGAGTAAATATATATTTTTTTGTGAAATAGTTCATTAATCTCCTGTTCATGTTTGGAAAATGACTGTAATACTGGTTTCACATCTACAAGGTGGGCTATTAACCATGACCACCCGTGACCACCCCAAATATCTCCGTTACCTTTAGTGACGAAAAATTGTCAAAAGGGAATTTGATTGATTTCGAAGGGCTGACACAGTGGTTAAAAATTCTTTTTTGTCAAGGTCATAGTTTATGCGTCCTCAACGTCATCAATGGTTTTTCAAATGGGAACATGCTATTTTTTACCAAGACATTGTAGTCACTATTTAGAAAAATCCAGCGACCCAAGATAGCATGACCTTGAATTAATATGGTATTCTTTAATGTGTACTTGGATTAAATAATCAGTTTCTTTTTAAGGAAATCTATGATGAATTTCTTAAATTTGTGCATAAGGGAATTAATGCAAGATACCATAGGTCTAAATGGAATGTTTGTTAAATTGTCGGCCATTTGAAGTTTTATTAGCCCATAATTAATTCCCCAGTTTTTATTAATTGGTTTGATTTTATTATTTGCCCAACACATAAGCTTAGAAATTCATGATAGATTTCCCAAAAAAGTAACTCTATATTGAATACCAGTACAGGGCTTTGACAACTGTCATTAGTACATTAACAAACTAAAAAGAAAAATACAATTCACAGCCGAGAGGCAGAATGATAACGGGATAATTAACTTCCTAGACCTCAACATCCAACTAAGAAAGAACATATTTGAATTCAACATATATAGAAAACCCGCATACACTGGCACCACAAGAAGATTTCCACAGAACAATATGATAGTCGACATGTGACAAGATAATGAAAGTTAAAGTTTTATTTTCGAGTATTAACATTTCATCCCATATACTCCCTGAATATGGCTAATTTTTATTTTAAATGTAATAAAGCCGAAAATTGTTAGAAGAAATATATTTTATTTAATTTAATAAAGAGAAGAAGTATTATCAAAGCAACGCACAATCAATAAGTTTCAAGATGATTAAATCCACAAATAATTGTGATTAGTGTCCATAGGGTTTCACTATGAGACCAATATTACTACTTCCATTAACCTTTCAGAGGTCGCGTCAGAAATTTTTATATGAACGGTCGCGCGCGGACTTTCAGTACGCACTCGTTTTTTCTTTGTTTTTGAAAATAATATGTAATTACATTATAGAAAAAAATATGGTTTGTTAAATTATTATTTATTTATGTAAGAAACACAAAATATAAAATTTTAAACGAATTCAGATTATTCTTAGATTAAACTTAATACATCATTAACTTATTGTCCTTCTAAACATTACGTGCATATAAATGTAGCATGTTGCAAATTTGTGATATTTGTTGCAAAAATATTTAGTTGTACGATTTATTTTTCTGTCACAATAATAGAATCTTCGTTTTTGTGGATATGCAGCTGCAGGATCATTTTCTTTTTGACTTACTGGTAATCCACATATTTCTCTCATTGTCAGTCGAGTCTTTGTTGTTATTGGTAAAGTTTGAATAGAAGCCCTGTCAAACAAATGAGCCTCCAATAACGAAATTCCAAGATCTTGCAAAAATTTTCAACGTAATATTTTTTTGTCGATATAATTTGCATGGTACACAACTTGAGTGTTTATACCAGCAACATTGAGATAAGCGTAAAATACTACCGTAGGCCATCTACGTGTCGATCTCGCACAATTATATGTTGCACACAATTTTGTGAGATTGTATGTAGTGAGAATCTCAGGTTTGTAAGACTTTCCATTTTCTGAATCAATAGCATCATCTTCGTGCGTACTTTATGTTAACAAAACATTTTTTTTTTGACAATATGATAAGTGTGCATGTATCTTTGAAAGCAAACATGCTTGATTTTATTGGACGATTAGCCTGCAATAACTCCGCAGGTATTTCTCTTTTATTTTTTCTAACTGTTCCTAACACAGTGATTCTATATTTCTTCAGTAAGTTATCAATCAAAGGAAAACTTGTGAACCAAATATCCAAGGTAATGTTTATTTCGGAATGTTTTATTGGTTGAATAAGTCTCTCAACAACATCACTTGGTGAATTGCTTACGTCGAATTGTCCCTCCGCTTGACGTCCAACATATACTTATAAATTAGCGGTATAGTATATTCTAGTGTCGCAAAGAGCAAACATTTTGATTCCGTATTTATTCGGTTTACTTGATATATACTAGCGAAAACTGCATCTACCTCGGAAGGCTTCCTTTCAACTTTTCATCAATTGTAGCAAACTCGCATATATTGTATCCGTTTTTACATATGGTAACAAATCAATCAAAAACTTCACAAATTGGTGCTAATTTATCTAATTTTCTCCTTTCGCCACGAGTTGCTTTTTCATCGAATCGCAAACAATTTAGTAGAAACTTGAAACATCTTTCTGACATTGTCAGTCGAAAGATTTCGATGCCTTTTCCATTGGTACCAAAAATGTCTTCCAAATTTAGTTTATTTGCTTTATACGTACCAGCGATGTATAGGAGGCCAACTTAGGCACGCATTTAATTTATGGTAGTAAATCGAACGTCTCGTTCACGACTATAATTGCCAGCCAAATTTTCTATATATTTGTTCGTATTTTCCACAATTATCGATAAAATAGAATCGCCTAAAAAATAATTCCAAATATTTAGAGCAGTTTTCAAATTTCTATTTTTATTTGTCACCCCTGGTAATCTTCTGATTATATTAGAACTATTAGGCCTGATGCGCTTGTTAGTACGTATTTATGCTCTCCATACAGTTCCTTCTTTTCCTTTATAGAGACGGTCTTCTACGTTGTACTTATTTTCCTTAGCTTCTTCTACAGTCGCCTCATCAGGTTCTTACTCTGTTTCAATGTCACTCATTTCTTCAACATTATCTATTTCATCTAAACTATCAACATCATCTTCTATTTCATCATCTTTTATTTCATCATCACGCCAAATTTCTTCCATGAACCTTTGCAACCGTTGCTGCTCTTTTTCATAGTCACCCATATTGGCTGATAAAAAATTATAATAGTTTACTGAAAATAATCACAATCCATAAATATAATTACATAAACATATCGCATAAAAGTTAGGGTACTTACATGTTTTGTATAATGTAATAAATATAACGTAAACGGGTCGCGTGAGATCTGTGAGTCCACAATGTCGCAGGGGGTACACGTGTTGTCGTATAAACATAAAATTTTACAGTAAGTTATAAATGACCTTATCAGGAAGCATGACGAAAGGAGAGAGGTGTAGGTGCCGCGTCAGAAAACTATGCACAAAAACGAAAACGTGCGGGCTCAAAGTCCGCGCGCGACCTCTAAAAGGTTAATAATACAACATAACACAAATTATATTATTAATTCTTTTTTTATTAATTATTTTTTATTAATTCTTATAATTTTGTTAATGTTTAATAGTTCTATGAGCGCAACCTGTGTAACCTTGTTTGTATAATTTTTGTCTACATGTATTATTGTGTAATCTAGTTTTAACTAATCTTGCATTTGCTCTGTCATTGGTACTGTATACTGTTGAACAATAAATCGTTAAATTAAAAATTAAATTAAATAATGTCAGGAATAATATTATTAATATAGTGTCACAAATAATACTATTATTTACATAAATGGAATATTACTAAGAATTCATACAAAACAGAACCTAGTTCGTTTACTAAAAGGTTTACGAACAACAGGATTCCATAGTCTTCCAAAATATTTAGTGAAACCAACAAACCCTTATCGGAAGTTAACTACTTGCGAATGACGCAAGACACATGATTAGCGTAATAAAACAAAAATTAAAAGCAGACATTCGAAACCTATTTATATTATTAGCAAATAATAGTAAACATCGTAAAAATTAGCTATAAATTCACATGAAATGATTCTCCTGTATGGTGTAGTATAAGCTCATCAATTTTAAACCACTACAAGTTTTTCTGAATAAATGCATTAGAATGGCCCATAATATTAATAAATACCCAAAAATCGCGGACTTGTACAATCTAGTGAACATTCTGATGACATGACACGCTGATAATATTCGTTGTGTTTCTACAAAATTCTATCTTAACAAACAAGGAAACATAAAAACTCTATAATCTGAATCAAACAGCCTCTTCCTTTTTTCACCCTCGACTTTTCTTGTGGAGGATATTACATTAATTCCCACTTCCGAAACTTTCTTGCAGGTTTGTAATCTTAAAAAATAAAGTTCGTATACAATTTCTTGAATAAATAAATCTTTTTAAGACACATCTCGTATGTTGATGCAAACTCACAAATACACCTAATAAACCTAAAAAAGAAGGATTGCAACTCCTGCATATTGATTGCTAGCTATGTAGCTAACATACGATTTAGAAACTATGAGCTTGACACAGAAGAGTACCGATAGGGTAACGCAAATGGACATGAAACGCGCAATGATTGGGATTTCATTAAGAGACAAAGTCAGAAAAGAAATTATCAGAGGAAAATTGAGAGTATCCGAAGTTATTGAGCGAATACCGCAGTTAAAATGGCGTTGGGTCGGACACGTCCCAAGACTAAGCTACAACAGGTGGACTACTAGAATTACCCAATAGCGACCTAGAGAAACAACAAGCAGCAGGGGTCCTCCACAAGTAAGGTGGTTGGACGACATTAAATCGATCGCTGTTAAAGACTCGCATGGCAAAGACCAAAATCGACAGATGTGGAAGACCTACGAAAGAGCTTATGCCTAGGAGTGGATGATGGAAAGCTGACGAAGAAGAGGAAGAAGAAGACATTAGGAAATGGATATTGAATATAATATATTGTATAATGAATATTTTACGTTTATAATCGCCATTTTTGTCAATATTAAGAAGGAGTGCGAGGTATTCCCTTCTAAACCGACCCATCATTACCAAATAAAATATTAGTTAATTGAGCTTCCGGTACCCCCAAACTGAGCCAAAGATGATGATAAATTTGTGCAATTGCTCCGTGCAATTTTGAACATTATGTTAATTCAATTCTGCTGAAATATCTTAGAAGATTTGTGTTACATGACCTATTATTATTAATCTCAAATCATGGTTTCGGGCCTATCCTTGACGTGTCGAAATTGAATCGGTGAAGTGTACACATGATACAGTCTTCTAGAAGCAGTTGCATAGAAGCAGATACCAAAGTAATCATGCATGTAACATCGACTATTAAGCAAATACATAAATTAGAAGTATCGATACTGATTCTATCGGTATAATTCCTGATCATTTGCGTCACCAATAAACTTAACTAATTGTGTAACTCAGTGATGGCGAACCTATGACCCGCGGGTCAGACACTGACCCACACACGCTCTTTAAGTGCCCCAGGCATTGATTATAGAAATTTTAGAAATTTTCAATAACGCAACACTTTTATTATTGTCTTATTAAAGTTTCTCAACTACGAAGGTATGGATATTAAATATATAAATAACTTTATTTTGAAATCATTGCATTTTAAATATGTTTTTAGTTTTAATCTTGTAATATGGCTGCGGTACAAACGATACAAATCCCAGATCATACCAAATAGAATGGTTTGTTAAAAATTTTGGGATTGAAGGGAATAAAAAGACTGTGTGTGTAATTTCTAATGAAAAAGTTACTTAAAGTACATATAATGTAAAAAGACATTTATATTTGCATTCTAATCTTGCCCTTTTAACAGAAAAAGAAAAAAAAACATATTTTCCACACATGGAAAAAGAGAATCATTTTGTGTATTAAAAGCGTTTTTGGTCCGAAAAAGTTAGTTTATATGTTTATAATACAAGTGTGTGAAGAACTCATTGCGCAAGGTTGAAACTCATGTACAAAAGCCTTACACACACTTGTATTATACATTATTTTATGTACAAAGCATATTCAAATTCTGTTGAATCTACAAAAAAAAAATTATTTCTTATCGATAATATTGAAATATTGTTATTTTGACAGAAAAAATACTTCAAATCACGGACACAATAAGGTTAGAACGTTCAGCCAAAAATTGTGGCAAAAATTGTTAACTAGTAATAGGGCACTGTGACGGTAACACTATTTGGCAGTTGTCGATGTAATCAAGGTTAAAGATTAGATTTAATCAAGATTCTATGCTTAGGTTAGTAATTCACAGAGAGAGGCCGAGACTTATGGATTCAAAGTAAGACAAATTAGGTTAGGTTTGGTTAGGTTAGGTTTTTGATTTAGGTTTTTGTCTTAAGATAATATGCTTAGGTTAGTAATTCAGAGAGAGGGGCCGAGACTTCTGGATTCAAAGTAAGACAAATTAGTAAGAAATATTATTTTCTCTTCGTCTATATTTTTGGTTTAGTGATGAGTTGTTACCATAGTAATAACAAATAGAAATCGTTTAGTAATGAAAGTCCATTTTATTTACATTGGATTTACGATTTAGATAATTTTACACACGATTATAATAATGATATCCTTCACATACAATAATTTACTTATTAATGTGTTCATTTTGATGTGCGAGTAAATAAACTAACATAACAGCTGCTAGTTTTCAAGTTGCCCATTACATTGCTCGTCGCGATAAACATCTTTCAGAAAGAGAGTTTTTAAAACAAGCGTTTTTCGAATGTACTGCTACTTTATTTCCAGATTTGACAGACAAAGACTTGATTAAGTAGCATATAAATGAGTTACCAATAAATCGAAATACAATTAAAGATCGAACAGAGACATTTTTCGCAAATATATAACGCAAATCTTGTAAATTAAGAGCTATTGAAACTAATAACGTTGAAAGGAATGTGTACTGGCCGTGATATTTTTAAAGATTTTGATATTGCATTTATAGAAATGGATATTGACCTACAAAAAATTTGTTTCTGTTACAACAGACGATGCACCCAACATGGAGAGCATAAACATTTTTTTTATTCAATATCTTTAACAAAATATTCCGCATCCTCTAATTGGATTTCATTGTATTCGCTCTGAGCGCAACAGCACTATCTCCAATAGGTGACACTATTAAGTACTGCATGTGTAGTTATGTCATTATTTTTCATTTATTTGTATATATTGACATGTTTTTTTGCAAAATAAAAAAGTGTTTTATTATTTACTTAAAGTAATAAAGTGCATAAATTGATAATGGATTCAAGGCCAATATACGTTTTGCAAGTGTTCTGTGACGAACTGTAAAAATACTAGACGAAACTCAAACTATTAATTTTATTCAAACTTAAAACAAACGGAACACAGCATAAATATATAAATATATTCAGCCTTTGCGGAGCTCTATAACAATTATTGAGTTGTTTTAGGACTACCAAAATAAATCTAACATGAAATTTGTAGGTTGTTTTATAGCTTTCGAAGGTGGACTCTTCGTGTCACTCAACAAAAACCATAAAAATAACATTTTTTCTAAGCTCTGGCTATCTGTGGCCATCTGTGGATAGCCATCAACAGATGGCTATCCACATTAGGTATCGAAAAGACATGAGCTGAAAAACAATGTTATTTTTATGGTTTTTGTTGATTGCCAAGAAGGTGGACTGAAAGCTATAAACTAGCTTACAAATTTCATGTGTGATTTGTTTTGGTTGTCCTAAAAAGACTCAATAATTGTTATAGAGCTCTGGAAAAGCTGAATATATTTATATATTTAAGTTTGTTTGATTTTCTATAACGTAGGATTTTTTAAAGTTTAATTTAATTTTTTGAAACGTAGGTTTCACTAATTCTATGAATTTTATTGTTTTCCGTCAGCTAACCCTAACTTTCCGTACAAATATACAAATATTAAATAATTTTTTTTTTTGCGACCAAATTTCGTACATTTAATTAAATTTATTATTGTTTTGTTTTTGCCTCTTGTTTTTATACTATACATTTTATTATATATTACACCCGAAGTTGTATTTTTGGCCACGGATGGCGCTAGGTGCGGTTATGCACGGAGTGAATAATACATCAGGAATTTTTATGGACTTATTCATTGATATATTTTTTTTGCTCTATACTTCCAAAGTAGAAGTTGTAAAACAAGAAGCAAACTTGAATTTTGTAGAAGCATTTTCTGCAAAGTCCTCTTTTACAAGTGATGCCAGTGCCAGAATTATTACTGGTGACCCACAAGCTAGTAGGAAAAATATAATGAACAAAATTTGACCCACTACTCAAAAAGGTTCGCCATCCCTGAGTATAACTCGTACTCGCTCACATAAACAATTCTATCATGCTCGCACTTTAATGTGTTTTTGTTGTTTGTGGGGTGTTTTTTGTGAGATGATAGCAAGCATATTCAGTTTACTTGTCAAGTGGCCCGTTTGACCTTACGAACATCTGGGAACTACTTTTCTCAAAAATTTAAAAATGGCGTGGAATTTCAGTGACATTTTACATATTTTTGTCTCTTTTAGTGTCTACCTGAGGCTTTCAAGGAATGTGTGAGACACACTAACTGTGCTATCATAGTAGACGTATAGATCATCTGTTACCCTCTTGATATTATGCAGTACTCCCTGAAACAACCGTAGCCGCTCAATGCTTGGTTTTGATAGTAACTTACTTGCCCTTGCTTTCATGTTACTCATGGCTCTACTACTGAGATCAAGAAGATCGTGTCCGCTCCCCTTAGGTTGAGTAGTTCCAACACTTTTCCGGCTTACGAGCATTAATGACTTTGCCTTCTTTCTCTGTTCGTCCTTCTTTATTCCTAGTGTATTTCTTCTTGACTTATACAGGTTGCATCTTTCTTCGACAAGGCATGGTATTGACGCTATACCTTCAACCAGAAGGGCATTATTATTTTCCAGGCATTCTTATTTCATAACTATTGACACTGGCATTACAAAGAAAATAACTATTACTTATTAACTTTAATAACCGTTGTTTTATTAAATTTAAAAATTGTTATTTTCTTTGTAATTCCAGTGCCAACAGTTATCATATAAAGCCTGGGAAACCTATTAAATTATGTAATAAGAATTTAATATTGTTTTACATTTTAAATGTTCATTCCAATTTCGTTTTAAATAAATTAGGTAAGACTAAATGTTTCAATTTGCTTTAATATAAAATTTTTAATCTAATCGTAAAAAAGTATTATTGTAATTTATAGCTGTCATCAATAATGTTTTGTAATTATATATTTTGTAGCCTTGATAAAGACCTAATTTGGGTCGAAACGTTGGCGTAATTTAAATAATCTACTATCCAGGAACTGTCCAAATACCTGTTTTCACCTACCTAACTCATTAATTAATAACGTTTAATTATTGTCATACGCGACTTAGTTATTTGTTCTCAAAGGCAACTTTTTTAAATTCGTGGATTGTGAATTTCTCATAATATTTTTTTTTATAAATTCGATTATAATTTATTAACGGAACAAGTTATCAGCTTTTTTATTTAGAAAATTAGTTCCGAAAAATTAGCTCTTCTTAAATATGCCAAAATATAGGTACGTTTCTGACAAAGTTTCGACAAGTTTCGATGTCATGCATTCATTTTCGAAATATGAAAAAAATATGCAAATTCGACTAAAACTCAATCTAATTTACGCAATGCAATATTTCGTTTTCTTATAATAGAGCTGTCACATAGAGTATCGCTCACCCTGTACATGGCGTATTTCATAAATGTATTAAATGTAATATACGTGGAAAATGTTGATGACGTAATAAATTATTACTGTAATGGTAACGAAATTGGATTATCGCATTTCATGTTTTTTTTTTCATATATGAGGTTGATAAAATTGCCCCCATTAATTCTACATCACTATTCCGAATTTGATAGAACATCAAGGAAAATTTTCAGGGAGTTGCACCTGAGGTCGTTGATACACTTACGTCTAAGAATTACGTAGGGGACGAGCATCCGACGGCAAATAAGCTTTCTTCAAATTGGATGTGCACTTCGCGGAAGGAAAAAAGATAAATTATCGCAGAAGCAGCTAGAAGAAAAACATAACATGCTAGCACACGCGTACATCTCACCGAGAAACCGAAAAAATAAGAGAGAGTATAAATCTTCGTGACAAATTGACAACGTGATCTAGACAATGATATATACAACGATTTAAAAAATATGTTACATTCGCCAGGTTTAAAAACTTTACCGTTAAAAAATCCTTGAATAATCGTTTCATTTCCTTCTGTTAAATCTAACGCACGCTGCAAAAACATTTTTCCAACAGATTTAGTTAACCGGGATGCAGCTGACCATAAACATGTTACCACATTTTAAACATGTAACAAAAATAAACCGATAACGTCATGCCAACAAACAAAATATCATCATTTATTACATTAACTGATTATATAATTAACAATAAAATTTAAATTCAATAATATTAATTTGATAATAATTGATACAAATTGGCTTCCATGTATTTGTCAATAGTGAAAATGTTAATGTGTAAAACGAAATATATTTGGATATTAAAGTACGTGGACAGTATATTTTTCACTTCAAAAAATAGACTAGACAAGACAACATTTAACCAGACAAGACTGCTCGAGATCATTCAAGATATAACAAAACAGGAAACGGCCAGACACGCTCAAGCAATACCGGACAAGACCGTACAAAAATGAACAAGACCGGACGACACAAGAGAAGGTCGTACAAGGCTGGACAACTCCGTACAGAACCGTAGAAGACCTGACGAGACCTGCCAAGACCTGACAATACCTAGCGTGACCTGACAATACCTAAGAATACCTGACAAGACCGGACAAACGCGAACAGGATCGGACAAGGCCGGACAAGACAATGCAGTAATGCACTGAAACTTATAGTAGTTATTGTTCGATTGACCTCCAACATTAAATGTATGTGTGTGTTCTATAAATGTACATTTATATATGTAGTGTATGTATATCCGTATACCGTTAAACACGCAACCCAAATCATTTTCTATAAATAAGAGTACGACCCATAATCTTGCATGGAAAACGGCACATCTTTTAAAATGCGAAGAAAAATATATCAACAACTATTATTTCTCTATTTATTTTTTGTTAAGAGCATACAAGATCAGAAAAGATCTGGCAAGATCAAAGCTGATCAGAAAAGTCAGACAAGATGAGACAAAACTAATATAAGACCAGATAAGACTAGATAAGACTAAATTATTTATTTATTTAGTGTATATAGTCGGGATATAGTCGATTGCATGGTTGCTTGCATTCAGAAACTCATAAGGTGTCCTTGGTAGGGCCTCAGCGGGCATTCTTCAGAGGGCAAAGGTTTCTCTTTCGATATTTGTCTCAGATCTTACAGCTCTGCAGTTGTTCTTAGGTGATTATCATAACCAGGAGACCCGCAGGATTGTCTGGTTACCAGCTGATGTTAGTTCATTTAGTTCACGTTTTACGAAGTAAAACGCTATCTATGGTGCACCACGAGGAGGCGAACTAACATTAGACTCCCGAGCCTAGATAAAACTAGACAAGACTACACAAGATCAGATAAGACTAGACAGGACCATAAAAGAGCAAACAAGACCAGACAAGGTCAGACAAGACCAGACAAAACTAGACAAGACAAGGTAAGAGAAGACCACTAAAAACCAGACCTCAGAATAGACCATTCTCAGACCAGAGAAGAATAGACAAGACCAGACAAGACCAGACAAGACCAAACAATACCAGAAAATACCAGACGAGACCAGACAATTACAAGGCAAAACCAGACAACACCACAGAAGAATAGACAAGACCAGACAATACCAACAAAGCCAGACAAGAGCAGGCAAGATCAGACCAGACCAGACAAGGCCAGGCAAGACCAGACAGGAGCAAAGAAGACCAGACAAGACCGGACAAGACCGGACAAGACCAGACAAGACCAGACAAGCCCAGACAAGATCAGAAAAGACCAGACAGGACCAGACAAGACCAGACAAGACCAGACAAGATTAGACAAAACCAGACAAGACCAGACAAAATCAAACAAGACCAGACTAGACCAGACAAGAGCAATGAGGAACAGGCAAGACCATACAAGACCAAACAAGCTTAGACAAGACAAGACAGAACCAGATAAATCTAGACAGGACCAGACAAAACCTGACAAGAACAGACAACTGTAGAAAAGACCAGACAAGACCGAGACAAGAGAAAACAAGAACCTACAGGAGCATACAAGCAGAGTCTGATTATGTATATATATATATATATATATATATATATATATATATATATATATAACTAAAGGATTAATATCTAAAAGACAAAGAGCACGATCTAATGATGTCTAACAATAGTACGGACAATCTTCAGTCACTTTTAGCACATGAGTTCAAGATACTCCATGTGAGCCGTTTCGCTGCGTCAAAGCAAGCGACTATGAAACGGTCAAGACCTATAGTGTCAGGGGTTGAAGGCCTGCAGTCTTACAAAAAACTAAAAAGCGACTAAAAACTGGATGTCAACTTAGCTATTGGTAGATTATCCCGGTACGTCCGATTCAATTTAATTGTGAGCCAAAGCTTCTACGCTTGATCTCGGACGTATATATATATATATATATATATATATATATATATACATATATATATATATACATATATATATATACATATATATATACATATATATATATATATATATATATATATATATATATATATATATATATATATATATATATATATTGAACAGGCGATTGAAAATTAATATGATATTTTTGTATGTCACCCTTCTTCGAAAGTTACCGGCCGCTGGTATATAAAGTATGAGAAACCGTGCTTTCTCATACTTTATACTTTCATGTGCGCGACCCAAATAATTTGCCATAAATGAAAGTGCGACCCAGAAGCTTCGATGGAAAGCGTAACATCTTTTATAAATCGAAGAAAAATTTTGCGGCAACTTTTAATTGATTTCCATTGAATGTTTGTCACAATTGTTTCGTTTCGTAACCCAATACAAATTTATCGCGACAAATTTTGGGTCGCAGACCATAATTTGAAAAGCGCTGCTAAAGATTATAGATCTATAAGAAGCCTCTCAAAATTTATGATTTATTGGCATGCAAATAATGATTTTTTTAGAAACTCTCTACGATACTTAATTTAAAATTAAAAATCTAGAAGTAGGTGGATTGAATTAGCGTAAAATTTGAATAAAGAGGAAGCTGAGCTAAGGATTTGGTGTCCATTTATCTTTTCGTGAGTCTATTCTCCAACAGGCTTACACATTCATTTGAATTTCGAATCAATCTGTTTCCACCAGTCGCCAGACGACGAAACGTCTTCATTATAAAATCTATAAATAAATTCTAAAAATTTCCAATTTAATTAAGACATAATTTTGATAAATTATTATAATTAAGGCCTTGAATCAAGTTATTAATAATTACTTCGCATTCTATCTCTACTCGATTTATAATATTGTAGATATTTTCATATAATCTTGTCTACCTTAAGTTTCTTTAGCTAAATGTATAAATCTATATAATTTTATCTATCTCTCAAATTTCACAGATAAATTACTTCAATACTTCGCCATAAACATTTATCATAAATAAATCTCCCAATTTTAACTTGAAATCAAACAATTGTTCTTGTATCTATTTTAACTTTTAAGTGAGCCTTTAACTTATTCAATAAAGATTAAAGAATAAAGATCTAAAATTCAATTCGACTGGTTCACGCACATGCTTGACCTCATTTCTAGGCATCACACAATAAGTTATAGATTTTGCATACATGATTTTGTATTTATCTACTCATAGCCAAATTATAATGTTGCAAGACAAGATCTATTTATAGCCTATACAATAGCCAGTACAATATTTAAAGACTAGAAAAGTCTAGATAAGACTAGACACGACCCGAAAAAATTAGATAAGTACAGACAAGACCAGACGCAACCAGAAACGTCCAGACAAAGCTAGCCAAGACCAGAAAAGACTAGACAATACCAGAAAAGACCGGACAAGACCAGACAAGACCAGCCAAGACCAGGCAAGGCCAGCCAAGACCAGACAAGACCAGACAAGACCAGACAAGACCAGACAAGACCAGACAAGACCAGACAAGACCAGACAAGACCAGACAAGACCAGACAAGACCAGCCAAGAACAGCCAAGACCAGCCAAGATCAGACAAGACCAGACAAGACCAGACAAGACCAGACAAGACCAGACAAGACCAGACAAGACCAGACAAGACCAGACAAGACCAGACAAGACCAGACAAGACCAGACAAGACCAGACAAGACCAGACAAGACCAGACAAGACCAGATAAGACCTGATAAAAACAGATAAGTCAAGACAAGATCAGAAAAGACCAGACAAGCCCAGACAAGACCAGATAAGACAATACAAGACCAGACAAGACCAAACCAGACCAGATAAGATAATGCAATACTAGACAAGACGAGACAGGACCAGACAAGTCCAGATAAGACCAAACAAAATCAGACAATATCCAACAAAACCAGACAAGATCAGACAAGCTCAGACAAGACCAGACAAGACCAGGCAAGACCATATAAGACCATACAAGATCAGACAGGACGAGACAAGACCAGACAAGATAAGACAAGATTAGACAAGATTAGACAAGACGAGGCAGGACCAGACAAGAACAGACAAGACCAGACAAGACCAGATAAGATCCAAAATGTCCAGACAAGACCAGACAAGATCAGACAAGACCAGACAAGACCAGACAAGACCAGAGTGGACCAGACAAGACCAGACAAAACCAGACAAGACCAGACAAAACCAAACAAGAGCAGACAAGACCAGCCAAGACCAGACAAGACCAGACAAGACGAGACAAGACCAGCCAAGACTAGACAGGACCAGAGAAGACCAGACAAGACAATACAAGACCAGACAAAACCAGACAAGACCACACAAGACCAGACAAGAGCAGACAAGACAAGACAAGACCAGATAAGAACTGATAAAAACAGAACAGTCAAGACCAGATCAGAAAAGACCAGGCAAGCCCAGACAAGACCAGATAAGACAATACAAGACCAGACAAGACCAGACCAGACCAGAAAAGATAAGGCAATACTAGACAAGACGAGACAGCACCAGGCAAAACCAGATAAGACCAAACAAGATCAGACAATATCCAACAAGACCAGACAAGACCAGACAAGATCAGACAAGACCAGACAAGACCAGGCAAGACCATATAAGACCATACAAGACCAGACAAGACGAGACAAGACCAGACAAGACCAGACAAGATAAGACAAGCTTAGACAAGATTAGACAGGACGAGACAGGACCAGACAAGAACAGGCAAGACCAGACAAGATCCGGAAAGTCCAGACAAGACCAGACAAGATCAGACAAGTCCAGATAAGACCAGAGAGGACCAGACAAGACCAGACAAAACCAGACAAGACCAGACAAAACCACACAAGAGCAGACAAGACCAGCCAAGACCAGCTAAGACCAGACAAGACCAGACAAGGCGAGAAAAGACTAGACAAGGCCAGACAAGACCAGACAAGGCCAGGCAAGACCAGACAAGACCAGACAAGACCAGCCAAGACTAGACATGACCAGACAAGAGCAGACAAGACAATACAAGACCAGACAAAACTAGACAAGACCACACAAGACCAGACAAGAGCAGACAAGACAAGACAAGACCAGGCAAGACCAGACAAAACCAGACAACACCAGACAAGACCATACAAGACCACACAAGACAAGACCAGACAAGACCAGACAAGACCAGACAAGACCAGACAAGACCAGACAAGACCATACAAGACCAGACAAGACCAGACAAGACCAGACAAGACAAGACAAGACCAGACAAGACCAGACAAGACCAGACAAGACCAGACAAGACCAGACAAGACCAAACAAGACCAGGCAAGACCAGACAAGACCAGATAAGTCCAGACAAGACTAGACAAGACCAGACAAGACCAGACAAGATCCGACAGTACCAGACAGGACCAGACAAGACCCGACAAGACCAGACAAGACCCAACAAGAGCAGACAAAGCCAGACAAGGCCAGGCAAGACCAGATAAGACCAGACAAGACCAGACAAGACCAAAAAAGACCAGAGAAGACCAAATAAGACTAGGCAAGTCCAGACAAGACCAAAAATACCAGATAATACCAGAAAAGACCAGCAAGACCGGATAAAACTGAACAATACCGAACAAGACCGGACAAGGCCGTACAAGACAAGAAAAGATTTTACAAGAGCCGACAGGATCGGAAAACAACGGTGTGTAGTGCAGAAGTTTTCAATTTGTGAAACGTGTACTGGTCTTTCGTTTGTGCTCCACGAGGGTGCAGTGTCAGTAGCGATAAGAATCTAGTCGCATGGTCGCAGGTAGTATAAAGACGGAATATCCAGTCGGAATGATAGAGTCAGTTTTAATATACGCTGTCATGTCGTAATTATTAACATTTAAATACCACACCACTAATAACGCACTTGAAAACCTCAATACATATTATTTAGCGGAGAGATTTTTTTTCGCGGATAGTGTTTGATCATTATATCTGTCATTTCTGGTGAGGTTCAGTTTAGGTTGGTTTTAATACATGAGTTTGTTGGTACCTCATAAAGTGTGTGAGTTATCCTAAAAGAATAACACCGCTCGCCGAGCTCTCCAATATTGTTTGTGTTTTCATGCTGTGAAATTGTATTTATTTAATTTTTTGCATCAATTTTGTATTTTTGTGGTTTAATTAAATCGCAAAACTATTTTTTTCTAAATCAAAATAAACAAACTTTCAACAAAGGGAAAACATGGTCCTTCGAACCGGATTTTAAGTAATTAAATCATTTTGACGAGGATTAAAGTTGCGAATAGTACCAAAGACTAAAACTGAAGGCATTAGTGCCAAGGAACTTAAGATTCCATCAATTCAATCGACAGTTCAAGAAATCAACAACGGGAAAGTTTACTTAAAATCAACACCAATTTTAGCAGCTATTAGTAAGTTGGTCTTATATGTTTCACTAAAAGTTCGCCAATAACCATCTGTCTTTATTATTCCAAACTTGTAAAAATTTCCATTAATTTCCTAATATTGTATTATTTGATCCACTCTTTCAGTACCCATAAAGTGATTTAATATGACTGAAATTAGTAAACTTAGAAAACAATGTGTGCGTATCCAAGCAATGATTACCTCATTGAGAAAAATATTTGACGCTGCCGATGCAGACCCAGCTAACCGCAACATTCCTTTAATCAAATCATTAATAGAGTTCACCGAAAAATCGTTTGAAAATTTAGAAAAAAATCATTCACACTTAGGAGAATTAGATGAAAAAGAGTATTTCGAATTATTTACATTCAAACGTTTAATCTTGAAAAATCTCGCGCAGTAGCTATTATAGAGGAGCTTATTCCACCACTTGTACCAACAAATGAGCAAACCCTAGCAAACAATACTGCAGTTTTTACTAAATCTGCTGTCTCTTTGCCTTACCTTACCTTACCTTTGCCAACATTGAAGAAGTGGGCCGTTAGGAAGTGCTTTCTCAGTTTATATTCCACTCTTATTGATCAAGAAAATTTACGTCCTGTTAAGAAATTAAATTACCTCATGCCATTACTTACTAGAAGCGCAGCAAAAGCAATTGGGCCTATTGAACAAACTGATGATAATTACTCAGTTGCGCTAAATATTTTAAGAGATAGATTTAAGAGATAATCAGCACGGAAAATGACTCGTCTCCACTGATCTATTTTATGAGAATATCCACGTCTAACGAAATATACAGCTTTGTCAATCAACCAGCTAGTCGATACCTTTTACTAACATACGAGAGCATTAGAAAATTTAAAGGCACCAGTGTCGTTTTGGTATATTCCACTGATTGATTTAATTCTCTCAAAACTTAATCCCGGCACAATATGGCATTGGGTACTTACGTTAAACGATGATAAAATTCCGTCCAATATAGATCTTTTGAATTTTTTGGAGAAAAGAGCCACTTACGGGGATTGTTAACAATACAAATGCGCCACCATTATTGCACCACCAAAACGAGATTATCATCACAATCAATCACATTCGCAAACGCTTTAAACTAACCACAACGCAAATCAACAGCGTCCAAATACACCAATTGCCTTATCAATTACTTGCTCTGTTTTTAATGAACCCCATAGAATATATTCATGCAGAAGACTTCGGAAATTGTCGGTTCAAGAACGACACAAAGTAGTTGCTGAGGAACATCTTTGCTAAAATTGTTTTGGGAAAAACATTCAGCCAACGCCTATTTGTCAAAGGCTTCATTTCAAAAATGTTCCAAACGTCACAATTCTTTAATACATTTTCCACAAAATGACAATATACCATCTGATTCAAATCAGAACACCGTTAACAATTATGAAAATAACCATTTATGACTAGTAAATCAAAACCCCGATACCAAGGGTCTACCTACAATAAAGAGTAGGAATGTAAGTTTAGTAGTAGATGCATTGTTAAACGACATTATGGTCACCGCTGCATTGTATGTATTGGATAAGTTTTAAACAAGTGTTTCTTGTCGAGCCCTGCTTGATACCTGTTCTATTATTAATTTTATAACCAAAGGTTTAGTAAACCTTATAAAGTTAACAACAATTGGTCTTCTCATCGGAGCAGGTACAACCTTGTCATTATTAAGTATTGACCAAATTAAGATTTCTCGAAGTGAGAAGCAAGAGCTTAACCTACAAAAGATACTCCTTGATTGGATTTTGGGTGGGTCTGCGACTTGTAGGAAATATTGAACACGTCCTCAATGCCATATGACACGCACAAACGAATTTGATCTAAAAGTAATTTGGAAAGTTGAAGAATGTCTGATTATTAGCATACTCACCCCCGAAGAAAATAAATTCCGTAATAAGATTCAAATAAAGGCTTATGTTGCTGTGTTTATCTGCTTAGATATTTAGACAGTTCATCTTGGATTAATTAGAGGAAACTAGCTAAATATGGAATAGTATCCCTAATGTGGAATACCGGCATTTCTCTGAAACAAATACCGCTGGGGAAAAAAAGCAGTGGTCATTTCTTTCTAACACTATACGCGCGTATAGGTTTCAACTCGTCAGCCAAGCAAATGCTTTAGCCGCGGTGAGACTGTTTTGTTTTGCCGCTGTCAAAAAACTTTTCATGGTTCGTAAAAATTAAGTATTTTTTGTAATGTAATTCGAAATAGTATTATATATTTATTGTATTATTTTGTTTTTTAATAATACAATATTAATTAATACAATATTTAAATATTTTGTTTTTTTATTGTGTTATTTTGTTTAGTTTAAAAATATGAAGTATAAATTCCTTAGAAATGCCAAATATGGACAGATCTCGATATCCAAATATGAATTATTTCATATTTGGATCCCGGAATATTAGCTGACTGCATAACTATTTTAATTCATTTAGCAAGATACCCCAAGTCGTTGGCCGAAAAAGGAAACAGCAAATAGCTTCACTTACCTCAGCTGAAACTTACCTCAGCTGACTCATTAGTCACAATTGATGTAGTAAACGCCACTGATCATTTTGTGCCTCCCTTCATTATTTTCCCTAGGAAAAACATGAGTGCACAGCTAATAAGAGGCAGTCCCCCAGGTGCTGTTGTCGTTGCACATTCTTCAGGGTAGATACAAATGAATATATTTATTGATTGGTTCAAACATTTCATCAAACATACAAACCCCAGCCCAGAATCGAAAGTCTTGTTGATCTACATGGTCACTTTACTCTCACCCGTAACATCGATGTGATAGAACTTGCGAGAGAAAACAATGTAGAAACAGTGTCTATACCTCTTACTACTCTCTGTCTACCCTACTTGACAAAACGTTTATGGGACCATTGAAGTATTATTACAGTGAAGAAATACGAACATGGATTAGAAATAATAACAGGTCACTAAGTCCTTTTGACATCGTCAAGCTATTTGGCACGGCTTACCAAAAAGTGCAATCAACATTGTGTACCACAGTGTACAACATTTTTAAAGAATTGACCAACAAATACAACAAACATTCAAGAGGAAATACAAGGCTTTTTAGCTATAAAAGCCATCCAAACGCATTTTGTTCCAGGCAAGAGCTTCAAAAGACTTCTACATCATGTTGCCGGACATGACATGTGATTCACCTATCAACAATTCAACACCTTGATTATTAAAATAGAAACCATCTTTATCTCCCATTTCTTCAGATTCCAATGATCCATTAGTCTTCACCCCAGGCCATTTTTTAATTGGTGATTCCTAGACCAACTTTCGGGATCCAGACTTTGGCATAGTTCCTGCCAACCGTTTGTCTACCTGGGAGCACATTCAGAAAGTCAAACAAGACTTCTGTAATCAAACTCTAAAATCTAAATGAATTAAATCTAAAAACCAATGGGTCTATACCTGAACCTAATATTCTGAGCAGAGCAGTAGTCATTTTGAAAGAGGATCACCTTCCAACAACACAATGGACAATGGGTCGAGTTATTGAGTGTTTCCCTGGCCATAATGGCCTCGTTCATGCAGTGAAAGTAAAACCTTCTAAAAATACTTCCATCAGTAATGTAACCATAACCGTGTGTAAACGTGTGCAAATTAATATGACTGACGCAGCCGGTGTGGGGGATATGGCTTATAGGAAATTACATGTAAACTCATGAAACTTGTAGGTAAACAATGAAAGGTGCGCGTACCTTAAAATAATATGACCAATGACCCAATGTTTATACCCAATGAATATTTAATTGGGTAAGTTTTAAGTATTAAAAGAGTACCTAACTTAAATAACATATTTACACAAGTCTGGGAACATGCATATTTCCCTCGTCTTACTAAATTGTTTGGGGGGTTCAAGTTTCCCCAAAACCGCGGACCACTCATAAAAAAGTATATCGTCACGCACGGGCCACTTCCACAACTTCCCGTTTTGTTTCAGGCCTTCACCTCCAGGCCGTCATCTAACACTTTCACTGTTAAGCCGGGGAAAACATTGCCGTCATACTTTACTGCGATATATTCTCCTACGATTTTTTGAATAGGCACCTGTTCTTTTACTTTTTCATTCTAGGAGGATTTTTCATCCCACTCACCCCCAGATGATGAGGGCAATTCCTTCATTAGGATCTTCTTTTTTCCCCTTTTTTCGAAACTTGAATGTCTTCTCCTGCTTTGCAATTTTCATTGCTCGTTTGGCCATTTTAGCTGCTATATTTGCAGGCGTTGTCAACAGTTAAGCATGCTGTTTGTTCCTCGCCAAGGCAGGAGCATCACTTTTTGGCACTGATGATACGATTTCTAGGAGTTTTGTGGGACTTGCTTCTGTTATTTCATTGGTGTGGGGCTCAATGGGTTTTTTCTTGGGTCTGCTGAAACCGGATGTGCTGGGTTGAGGATCCAGGCCTGACCTACCACTTTCATCGTCCTTGTCGTTGGAGGTGGACTCCGGGAATGGAGGAGGGGGCGAACGGGAACACACCACAGGCCCGGAAGCCTGCTGAACCCGTAGACAATGTTGCAGCTTGAGATCATGCTTTTTGTAGAAGATGGCCAAAGTGCCTGCGCTCTATCTGTTTTTCAGGTTTTGCATTTCCTCATTCTATAGCTGCATTTCAGTAAAAGGCCTTCAATGGTTTGAAATACGATCGGTCTAGTGTCTGTAAGTAATGTGTTGTGTGAGTGGGAAGGCAAAGAAAGTGGACATCATTTTCCAGCGGTATCTCTAATATGTCAGGCGAGTTAGTGTGCGATCCGTGGCCATCAAGCAGTAATAAGCATGGAAAAGCTGTCTTCCTGGGGATGAAAAGGTTTTCCATCCAATTTTTGAATAGCTCTTTATTTATGTAGGTTGATTTTCCACCCATTACCACTTCAGATCCGTTGGCATATTATCAAGCCACACTTGCTGCTTGTAAACGCCTTTGAAAACTACGTAGGGCGGTAAAAAACTCCCTCTGCGTTACACAACAGGCAACAACTGTCACTGTTTCTCCTTGTTCCTTTGACTGACGAACTTGAACTACCTTGCTGCCTTTGGCCGACTTCTTGCGGAGGGTTGTCTAGCTGCAGATCTGACTCATCTTCATCGTAAATATTTGCGGGTTTATTTAAGAGGTTCAATGAGTCTAACGTCTTTTTCAACAAAGTGAAATAATCATTCACTTCTTCCTTTATCATACCATCCGCAAGAGCCATAGACACTCCAAGGGCTTTTCGAATTGCCAATAATGGTCTTCGTTTGAAAAATGCGTCAAGGCATGCCCTTCCTGCCTTGCGCTTCTATACGTTGAAACGTGCGCTGGAAACCCGGCCCATTTTCTCAGCAAGGTTTAAAGCCATTCGGAAAAGTGAATCTCTTGTTAGCGCGTATCCGGCAGCCTGCAGTCTCTTGACATGAACCACTAATTTTTGTTCTGCGTCCAGGCCAAGGGAAGGAGGTTGCCCGAGCTTGCGTTTGTTGCTGTTCTTTGTTTTGAGTCGTAGAGTTTTTCCGGTATTCCGTGCTTTTTAGCTGCCGCCCTTACTGAAGAGCCGTCTGCTACATCTTTAAATGGGAGCACATGAGCAACATGAAGGTTATTTTTAGTCCAGCAGCCCCTTAGGTTTTAAGACTTGTAGATAGGCATGTCTGAAAAAAGGAAGTAACAAGTTACTATTACAATATGAATTATGCGGGGGATTTGACGCACATCATATCCCCCGTCCCCACAATGCGTCATATAACCCATTCGATGCAATTTTAGGAAAAAATTGCCAATAGTAAACAATGAGGGCTATGTGAATAAATAAGTCTTATTACTGATTTTAAAGAATGTTTTAAGATGCCCGAGTTCTCACAAATTATTAAATTGATTAGGTTGAAAGAAAAACACTGTTTGTTAACTGAATATTAATAATAGGAAAAGAAATAACATTACGGCATAAGTACAAAGAAGAAAAAATAATTGAATCTAACAACACGTGTTTACTGCTGCGTGGTCAACGGCTCGACTCTCTACTACGCATTGAGTGTGGAGTCACTGCTTCGAGGGAAGGGGCGGACAGGGCCGTACCGGCCCGTATTGTGTTACAGGCTCCCCCTCAGGATTGCAGGTACGCCCTCGTGTACAATACTAGTAGGTAGTAGTGAGCTTCTTCTTCCTTCCCCTTCTTCTTGCGACTTTGGATGGCTGATTGGTGGCACTCTTCCGGGGTCGTCCACATTTCTGTAATGGGCGCACGGGCGCAGGAGTAACTGTTTCATTAGAGGAATAGAAGAGAGTTAGAGCTGATACAGCTCTAACTCTCACAGTATGGTAAATACCAGCAGGAATCTCGGGTGTTTCAGGGAAAGCGACTTGGTAACTTCTGAATGAAACCTGTTTGCATATCATATAGGGACAATCCCTTTGGGGCGCAAATTTAGAAGAATAACCTTTTTGCGCGTTACTGAGGGCATATACCGTTACCATCACCTTTTCACCAACTGTATATTCTGGTTCTATACGTCGTGTGTTATCAGCATATTGCTTTGATTGGTCCTGTTGACGTTCATGTTCGTCTTTAGCTTCTTTTAAAGCTGTAGCAAACGTCTGTAAGTAAGGAGTAATTTGACATACGAAACGCGAATTTTCGATGATAACACGTAAGACTCGTTCTGCATCAGTAGGAGTGCGTAACTCTCGCGCAATACAAAGGTACGCAGGAAGGTGTCCTGTCGCCTGACATCTCGTTGAATTCATCGCGAATCGGATGCTTGGCACGTGAACTATCCATTGTTCGTGGTGCTTGGATGCTAGCATAGCTAACTGCGACTTTAATTCTCGATTCTTCCTTTCGACGAGATTTGATTCGGGGTGATACGCGGAGATAAATGATTGCTTGAACCCTAGACAAGGGGCAACCTTCTGCATGATATGACTAATGAATTGGGGTCCATTGTCACTGATCACTCCTCGTGGTGTAACATATCTTTATATTGGATTATTTCCTCTATTAATACTTTTTCACAATTTTCCGCTGTAGCATCTTTTAAAGGGAAAAGTTCTACCCAACGGGTAGCCGTATCTATGATGAATATCCATTTCTGTCCGTTTACTGTAACTGGTAAGGGACCAAACAGATCAATAGAGAGAACTTGGAGTTTGGATCAATCCAGCGGGTTTCAAGTTCGTGGGTTTATATCGTTGACTAGGTAAACAAGATTTTACATGTTTTTCAATGGAATGACGCATACCCACCCAGTAGTAACGGGAGCTAATCTTCTGAATGGTTTTCTCCATTCCGTAATGTCCGGCGGTTAGAGAATCATGACACTTATGCAGAATTTCTGGTATAAGCAATTGGGGTATAACAAAAACGGCTTCTCATGATCGTTATCGCCATTATACTTATGTAGAATTCCATTAAGTAATACATATCCACGTTCTGTCCATCGAGTAAATTTTTTTGAATCTTCGCCGATTTCAAAACGATCAACATTTTTTTAAATATCAGGATCCGACAATTGTTGTGCTCTAAGTTCTTTCGCTGAAACTGTTGGTAAGTCTACGGTAACATTACATATTGTAATTTCATGAGAGTCTTGTGGTGGACGGGAGAGGGTGTCTGCTACAACGTTCGCTCGACCGGGGGTGTAGTCAATGTTCAACTCATAAGTTTGCAATGCTAAAGCCCAACGTGCGAGTCGCCCACTCGGAGATTTCAATGTCATGAGCCAACGGAGAGGTTGGTGATCCAAAATCACAGTCACGGTAGTTCCCTCGACGTAACCGCGCAACTTCTCCATTGCCCAAAAAACTGCCAGAGCCTCGCGCTCGGTGGTGCTATAGTTTTTTTCAGCTGCGGTGAGCAGTCTACTCGCATATTCAACGGGATGTTAATCGGGGAGCTCCCCTGGAGTAGAACTGCCGATAAAGCGTACGCACTGGCGTCGGTTCTCAGCACATTTTTGCGGGATCTCCTTGCTGTAGAACTGGTGCAGTCGTCAGCAATTTCTTGAGAGTATTGAATGCTTCTTCTTGGTCAGAAGCTCAAATCGACTTTGCCTGCTTCTTAGTTAGATCGCTAAGAGGGCGTGCAATACTTGAGTAACTTGGCACACATCTTTGGAACCAGGATCCGGTTTGTAGAAATGTCAATAATCGTTTGACATTTTGTGGTCTTTTCATGGCAGCGATAGTGGTAATCTTTTCGGAATCGGGTTTAATACCTTGTGGTGTTATTAGATGTCCTAAATATTTTATCTCAGATGCAACAAAGCGACATTTGGTACGATTGGCGTGAAGATTGAATAGCTGCAATCTTTGGAACACACGTCGTAAATCTTCAAGATGTTCCTCGAAACTTAAAGAGAGAACCACTATGTCATCCAAGTATGCTAGAATGAACAAGTCCTTTAAACCCGAGCGAAATCGATCGATCAGTCGTTGGAATGTTGACTAGGCATTTCTCAACCCAAAAGGCATTCGTTTCCATCTGAAATTCCCAAAGGGTGTAGTAAATGCTGTTTTGTCTCTGTCTTAGAACTTGACGGGGACTTGCCAATATCCGGCTTTTAAATCTAAAGTTGACAGATATTAAGATTTCTTTGTGGCATGCAATATTTCGTCAATCCTGGGCAGAGGGTATCGATCTGGGATGGTTATAGCATTTCATCGTCGATAATCGACGCAAATGCGATATGAACCATCCTTTTCAGGAATTAAGACGACAGGTGCAGCGTACGGAAACTCGCATTCTTCAATAACGTCGTTGGATAACATTTAGTCTAATTCACGTTGAAAAAAGTCTTTCTTTACAGGAGATAATCTATAAGGCGGGACAGCGGTAGGTGTATCATCGGAAAGGGTTATTCTATGTTATGCAAAAGACGTAGGTTCTTTGTTAGGTGCAAATACAGATTCAAACTCAGAAAGAAGCTGCGACATCTAGACAGTTTGTTCCTTACTAAGATGCTGAGCTTCATCGGTGCGAAGGAGATTTTTGACTTCCTGTATTTCAAGTACGGGGACAGCGTTGCCTAGTTCACCGAAAAACTTGTGTCGTTTTTCAGGATTGTCTGTGAAATACTATTCGTTGTTGCCTACATCCAAGGTGATTTTTGCATCTTGAATGAAATCTACTCCGAGAAGCATTCTACTTTCAGTGAATTCTGGTATAGCAATTACTTCAGTTGGCACAAGACGACTATTTATGAGAATGTCGACCGAGAATGTTTTTGTTACCACCTTACGACTCTTACCGTCTGCTAACTTGATGTCCATTTTATTTTTAATATATTGATGTCCTCGTGCCATGACGATATAATATAATTGAACCCCTGCAATTGTTCTTTTCGATCCTGTATCTAAACATGCTACACCGTTTAGTCCTAGGATCTCAGTTTGTATCATAGGTCGACAAGTTGTGTTGTTATCAGTCAGTAAATTGGTAGAAAAGAAATTCAATGAGGAAGAGAAATCATGAGTGGAGGTAACATCAGTACAAGTGGGACAGTTACTCCGTACATACCCAGGTGCTCCGCATCCAAAACAGGTGAGCTGTGGTTTACTGACTTCCTTCTTCAAATCGGCTGCTGGTTGCTTAGTACTTGGTTCCTGGTCGGCTCTGCTGTTCTTCTTTCGGTAGAAGTCCTCGGTGTGCCCGATGAATTTGCAATAGTCACACACTTGGTACGACGTTTCTTCTCAGAACTGGAATTTTTCTGTTTTTCGGCCTGCCGGGTTTGTGAAATTGGTGGATTCACTTCGTGTTGCGCGTATTCAATGTCTTTAGCGCGTTTCAACAAAACTTGAAACGATTCAATATCTGATGTTAATCTTTTGCGTATGTTATGAGTCATTAGTCCATACACAATATCAATTTGTGCGCGTTCCGGTAATTTGTATAGCAGTTGTGCTAGCAACGATCGTACTTAACACACAAAAAGTTCACTTGATTCATTATGATGTTGTTCGCGGCGAAATATTTCTCGGAAAATTAAGTGCGGCGGTAATTTTCTCGAAAACGCACTCGTAATGCTCCGATTGCAACATCAAAGTTTTGAATCGTGTCTTTTACGTATCTAACAACACATGTTTACTGCTGCGTGATCAACGGCTCGACTCTTTACTGCGCATCGAGTGTAGAGTCACTGCTTCGAGGGAAGGGGCGGGCAGGGCCGTACCGGCCGGCATTGTGCTACAATGTGCAATAACGTAGAATACACTAAACCAACAAGAATTGCAAAAGAAAACATATTACGAACCTTTGACATAAAAATAGTGATATTTCACCTGTGTTGATCTTCAAAATGGCGAACAATACAAATCTTCCTTCCACGACGGTTCGCTTGTAACTGGGGTAAACACGCTTTACCTGGTGGCGATGGCGGGTACTATTGTCCCCAATGTCTTTCACACGCCAGAAAGCCGAGCTTGCGAGATCTCGAAAATGCGTCATATCCCCGACCGCGTCATATCCCCCGGTTTTAGTTTATTTGTTTGTGTTTTCACACCGTGCAAATGTATGCATGTTGTTTGTGCTTTATTAGAATCACTAAACTATTGTTATTTTTTTAATTAATGTTAACAAATTTTCTATTCAATTTGTTAAGAAAAAACAGAATGTGTCTCTGTGTTTTCATGGTTGGTTCTGAAAAGAACTAGCCAATAAGGGTTAACCAATAAGGTTTAAGCATGTAACGTATATATATATATATATATATATATATATATATATATATATATATATATATATATATATATATATATATATATATATATATATATATATATATATATATCTATATATATACATATATATATATATATATATATATATATATATATATATATATATATATATATATATCTATATATATACATATATATATATATATATCTATATATATACATATATATATCTATATATATACATGTATATATATATATATATATATATATATATATATATATATACATATATATGTATATATATATATACGTATATATATATATATATGTATATATATATATACGTATATATATATATATATATATATATATATATATATACATATATATATATATATATATATATATATTAATAATGTAACGTATATGTTTAACCTGAAAATGCGTGTCAATTGTGTATGTGTATTGATTCTGATAAATTTAAACTATTAGTAGTGTCCTCAAGAGTTAAACAGTACACATATGAAGACTGTATTATTGTAGTACTCCATAAATTTGTACCCAAGAAACTATCTATCACAGAAAGTTTTAAATTCCACGGACTAGATCGGCAACCTAGGGAGCTACTCTCTGATTTCATTTCAGCAATCAAAAGTTTGACCATAAAAGTGTTTCGGTAAATTATCCGACATGTCATTAAGAGACAGCTTTGTGTTGCATTTTAATAGTGAAACAATCTAAAGTATATTTCTGGCAGAAGACGTAAATTTAATAACACTCAAACTTATCAGCTCCTTTACTTCAATTCTTCCTGCCGTTTTCTTTCACCCAAACTCATATAAGATCTATAATGGATATTTTAAAATAATACTCGTAAGCTTCTTCAGCTTTCACAATCCACGAACCCTCGAATAATCTACACCCACGCGACGTTTTAGTTTCGCTCTTTCCCTAATTTTGTACTGCAATTTTATTTCCTGTCGCATATTTATTCCAGGAGATTCTATTTATAGTATTTTTATAGGTACTTGCTTCGCTTTTGATGCAATACTTCATTTCTTTCATTCCCTATTTCTTACTTAATTATTGTTCCCTTCTTGTTATGTTCGTCCTTTGATCTTAATTAGAATATTTTGATATTATAATCAAAAGAATTATTTAATCAATCATACGTGACAGGATCCCATTATAACTTGGAGATCAATCACAATTACTACACTATAACAATATATTCAATAAAAACTCTAGCAACTAAATATTTAATAGAAAGATAATAAATTTATTATTTAATATAAAGATAAAAAATGTTAAAGAGGTGAAAACAACTGATAAAATTTACACTGTTAATATTGACATTGAGAATAATATTAAAATATGAAAGATATTTCATATTTCAAATCACAGAATTATTATATCCAGTTTTTTTTTATAATAAAGTATATCAGAATATGTGTTGGGCGATTTGTTATGTTAAGTTGTTAACTAGTTATTCTCTATATTGTGCAACTTTAGCAGACTTCACTGGTCTTGATAATGAACGAGCTTATTAGATGGCTACCTATAGTATTAACTCGTAGATTAGTTTTAGATAATAGATGTGCTCAAATTATTAATTAATTTGTGTTTAACTATGTGCATTCGATCATTAAAGAAATCGTTAGAATAGTGTCATAGTTTGTTTCATGTTTTAAGCATTTGACAAAAATGTGTCCTATTTTCTTTATACGCTCATTATGTACAGCACAGTGCACTCCTTGATCTTTAGTCCGGAGACCAAGCGTACCCCTCTATTCTTGGTCTCCGGACCTATTCCGGAGATAATAATAAATACGGGCAGAACTGATCCTTGAACGACAATCATAACCTCCTAAACAAAATCAGATCATGTCCTAGTTTCAATATTTTTTATTGAAATTATTAAATTTCGATTTACAGTATTGCTGTACGTCTTGTGATTGCAACGAAAGCATCTCAAACTGTTTATCACTTGCGTGAATAATTTTAATGACGAACAGATCCTGCCTACGGAATTTATTTTTCAGACAAATTGCTTTATGTACCTACTGATAGATTTAATTAAATCTTCTGATAATTTCCTGAAAAATAAACTTATCTTTTGCTTACCAATTTCCTTCTGAAATTCTGAAAATTATCTAAATCATCGTTAAGCGCAACTGTTTTTGGCATTTTAAAATTTGTGTTTCAAACTAAATCTGTGTTTACAGTTATATTTATAGTTGAAAGAGAAATAACAATTTTCATTAAATAATAATAATAATTATTATTATTATTGTCACCAACAGTAAGAAATGCCTATCGAGTAGGTCTTTTTGCCATTCATACAATTTATTCAGCTTTGTCATTTTCAACTTAATAATACAACTTTAAATACGCAGATAAAACCGCGATGAAATGATTTGAATTTTAGTTTGAGATTGTTAAAGCTACAAACATTAGATTGATTTACATGTTTGATATAGTAGTATATAAAGAAGGATCTCAAGGTTCGTAACTCTGTTTCTGCTATATAAACTCTCGTATTTTCTCCGAACACGCAACTTCATATCAATCATTTCCCAAATAACAATACATTATTAATTTTAGCAGATCGAAAAAATACAACATATTTCACGTCGCCAACGTTACAGATTTATCGATGCGAATTATACTTTACTCGGCGAAATTTATATCACCATTATAAGGTGTAATAGCTTTTAGCGATGGCTACCAATTTTACAAACTGCCGGCAATCCCGCCACAATTAGTTATTTATTTTAATTTAAAATTGAAACCGTTATTTAATATGCGTTTAGGTGTAATTGGATTTTATGAATAACATATTTTCAAATCAACAGTAAAGGTTACTTTTTATAACCTTACTAATTAATATAGTGTGCGCGAAAAAACGATATTCATTTAGAATGGAATTTTGATTGGAAATAAATAGCTATTATGTGACCAGCAGTTTTTAATTAAACAGTTCCGACCATTTGTTTTAAATGTAATAGATATTGAACTTTTATATGATTTTTTTCCCTAACAAAGTATCTGTTGCCCTAATTAACGAACATCTGAATTCGTTGAATGCTCAAATTAAATTCAAATTCGAATTCAAAACATTTTATTTCTTTATTATTGAAGGAAAGTAAAGTAAGAATATTACAAATACATTCTAAATTAAATGTGTCAGTAGAGTGAATATCAAGAACACAATATCAAGCAGAACACAATATCACCAGAACATAATATCAAGACTTATACAAAGACAACACGCAGATAGAAAAGGCAACTAAATATAAACACCTTGGTTCATGGAAAACCAATACCATAGACCAAACCCTAGAAATTAAAACGAGAATTGAAATGGCCAGAAGCACATTTCTTAAAATGCGTGAGTTTTTTTGTGATTAACTAAAATTTGATCACCGTACAAAATACTAAGAGGCTACGTGTTCTCCATTCTACTAAATGGAATGAAAGCATTGACCTTAAAACAAACACAAATAAAAAAGCTAGAAACCTTTGAGATGTGTGAACCTAATGGAACACCTGAACAAACAACATAGAATTAAGCAAACAATAAATAGAAGGAAGTACAATATCTAGGTCATATATCCAGAGGAGAGAAATATGAGTTGCTTCAACTGATAATGCAGAGGCAAGTAATAGGCAAACAGAACACCGGTAGACGCAGATACTCATGGAGAGAGTGGTATGATACCACATCCCAAGAGTTATTCCGAGCTACCGCTTCCAAGATGGAGATAGCGATGATGATTGCAAAACCTCTTGAAAGAAGATGCCAAATAAAGAAGAAGTCTGAATATGATGTAACACTCCTTGTGTTACATCTTCGAGAAAAACTCTTCTAAATTACATGGTTAAATGTTATTTAGGAGTTGGAAAAGCTGATTCTTCTCTTAATGTAATCTAATTGTTTGATTTCTCTTGGAGTAACCTTGGAGGTAGTTTCGTGCTGATATATGGAGGATTTCTTTCGGCCATCATGAGAACATGTTTAGGAAGCTGACAAAGTTCCTTGTTAAAGCTTGTTAGTCATTCAGTAGGTTTGAAAAAATCCTTGAAGAGATGTTCATGTTTGTTGAGGAAAATGATGTTTTCATAAATATATGTGGCTGTTATGGTTGAAATGTTTGCCCTTGTGGAGTGTCCTCTGCAAGATTTAAGGTGGTTTAAACTCATAAGTATTGACAGGGTTTGTTTCTATATCTTGAACACAGACTTGTAGTGTACTCCATTTTCCCAGAACCTACTTCCAAATCTTAGGAGGCTGTGGAAGATGGCGAAATACACCATACTCAGGACGTCGGTCTCAACATAACGATGGAGGGATCTCATAGCGAATGTTGCCTTGTTGAGTTTCGTTGTTACTTCAGTGGTATATAAGACCCAGTCCAGAGATTGGTCTATGTGCAGTCCCAGGAGTTTTACAAATTGACTTACTGCTATCTCTTGGTTGTCAATTGCCACTTTATCAGGCTATGATAATGTATTTCGTTTCGGTTGAAAGATTATTGTTTGTATCTTTGTTTAGTCTAAGCCTGTTAGTAACAAATCACAACTTCATCGAATCAACAGCTCTCTCTCTGAATTAGTCGTGATATCGTTGATGGTCTTATTTAATATCAATATGAATGTGTCGGCTGCATAGTTAATCTTTATGTGCGGTGAATTGATCGGAGTAGCTTGTAGGTAATTGATGAATAGTAAAGAAAAGTAAGGGTCCTATTGTGCACCCCTGAGGGTACTCCTCAGGGGTGCACAATAGGACATTGATAGGATTTATAGGATATTGATTGTACTCGGTGGAGAATGTACAAATCCATGCGAAATGTGGAGCCTGGTAATAGGTGTCCTATTAGAAAGGAATGATATGAACAACTCCAGCACAACTCCTCTTATACCATATTTGGAGAGTTTTATTAGTAGCATATTATGGTTAAGTAAGTCATATGTCTTAGTTAGGTCCATGAGCATTCCAACTGGGATTTTCCATGACTCGAGATTGTCAATAATCCCCATTATGAATTGGTAACATGCCGTTTCAATACATTTTCCTTTTACGAAGCCATGTTGGTGAGGGCTTATTATGTTGTGCTTATCTAAAATCATTAAAATTCTGGAGCTTATAATACTCGCAAGAATTTTAGAGAAAACCGATAGAATGTTAATAAGCCTGAATTTGTCGATCATAGACTGATTTTTGATCCCTGATTTATGTATAGGGGTGATGTTTGCCGTTTCTAGATTTTCCGGGATCTTTCCCACCTCTAAAACATTATTAACCCTATCGCTGCTATGGACTGATATAGTAGTTCAATTGATTTGACGCCCAAGTGTTATGGACTGTTATAGTAGTCCAATTGATTTGCGGCCAGATGCTATGGACTGCTATAACAGTCTACCGACTTCATGAATTCACTGTGGATTTTTTAAACAAAACAAAGAGATTGATAAATATATACACTCTCACTGGAGAGTTGCGTTACCCTGGGTAAAAGATTCGGGACCCCTGCACCCCTATCGTTGGAAAGATAAATATTAAAAAAAAACCCAAAAAGTAATTGCAAACTATGCGGATAGCCATATATTTATTTTTTAAATTTTTTTGTGTAGACTTATCTAATCTTGCCTAGTCTTATCTGTATCTAGTCTTGTCTCTTTCTTGTCTTATATATGTAGTCTACTACATAAAAATGTACTTCATTTAATGAATTCTCTACAATCCTAACTCAATTGGACCTGGATTTGATTGTGCTTTCCATGGTCCACTTGATTATTATAAGTTTGTAGCCTAATTTAAGTTCAATATGAAGTTGCCGCAATACGAAGCCGCAACATGAGCTTGTCGCAATATGAAGTTGTCCCAACATGAAGTTGTTTCAACGTGAATTTGAAGATTAAATCAGGATTCGAGGTGAAAAAATCTCTTCTCGTAGTTGAAACTAGATAGATTGTTTCGATGAAATCGCTTCAGCATGAAGTTGTTGCAACCTGAAGTTGTCGCAACGTGAATTTGTAGCAACATTAAGTTGTTTCAACTTGAGTTTGTTTCAGACAAGACAAATCTAGATAGACAAGCTTAGGCGAACAAGACTATGATAGACAAGACTAGGACATACAACACTGGGACAAACAAACATGACTGGGACTGGGACTGGACTGGGATATATAAGACTAGGACAGACAAGACTAGACTGAAAATACTAGACAGAGAAGACTAGACAGACAATGCTAGACGGACGAGACTACACAAACAAGAATAAACAGAGAAGACAAGAAAAGACAGACAAGACTAGACTTGCAAATTATTTTGTCGTTTTCGTTCAATTTTGACATAAAACAAGAGGATTTTACAAAGTGTGTCCACTCAAACAACAAAAAAGCTAAATTTTATTCTACTAAAGATTTTGTTTTTTGCAAATTTGGTAATATTTGCAAATTATTTTGACGTTTTCGTCCAATTTTGACACAAAACAAAAGAATTTTGCAAGGTTTGTCCATTGAAATAATAAAAAAAAACAAATTATGAGTCGAATAAGGATTTTCTTTTTTGAAAATTTGGCAATATTTGCCAATTATTTTGACATTTTCGCCCAATTTTGTCATAAATCAAAAATTTTTTGCAAAGTTTGTTACTCAAATCAACATAAAAGGAAAATTTGCTTCAAATAGAGATTTTGGTTTTTGAAAATTTAGCAATATTTTCAAATTATTGCAGGTAATACTAATTGCAAATAAAGTTGTAAAGTATTCCGCACGGGCTATAATGTAATGTTTAGAATATTGAGCACACAATCACATCAGTTCAAAAGTAATTCGCAGCGAAAGAGTTAATAATGGATTGTGAAGGGTTTAATATTGAGGGAAGCACATTTTTATAACTGTGGAAGGGATATCATTTATAGCCGCACTTCTAGTGTTTTTGAGATTAATAATAGCTAATAATAATAATAAATATTTAGCAAGCTCTTCCTGGCAGACCGGCATTTAGAAAAACGATTTGTTGTTTACATCGATGCTGTTTTTATACTGAATATCAGGTAGTTAATCTGCTAGGACTTTAGCTTTGTTTACAAAAAAGTTATTTATATTGGAAGCACTAGTCATAGGTTATTGTACATATTCTTGAATGTCGTATTATATTTTGATATTGTTTGGAACAGTTTAATGTTCATTTCCATTTTATGCAAGAATAGGTTGTTAAACACGCATTGAGATGTTTTGTTGGCGTGTACGCGAACTATAGGAAATAATAGGCTTCTTTGAAATTTAATAAAAAAATGTCTATGAAAACGTACCATTGTCTGTCAATATCGTTATGCCCAATTTTAAATAACTTATCCCAAGTGACATTTTACATTAGCTGCTTTTAGTGATGCATATTTTCTTTATTAAATAGTTTCGTTCATTTTGTATTAGAGACTGACGACCCAATTAATTTTGTACTCTAATGAAAGAATTTGAACACAGTGGTCCCTTATGTTATAATCTATTTATTTGTTTATATTCTATTTATTTATATATATATAGTTTACGTCCACATTGGAGCAATTAAATCAAACCCAAATACTGTTAATTTAGAATTGGTCAAACCATCCTACGTTATAGAAAATTATAAAATCTTAAAACAAGCGGAACACTGCCTGAACATATAAATATATTCAGCCTTTCAGGAGCTCTGTAACAATTATTGAGTCTTTTTAGCACCACCAAAACAAATCTCACATGAAATTTGTAAGTAATTCTATAGGTTTTAGTCCACCTTCGTGGCACACAACAAAAACCATAAAAATAACATTGTTTTTAAGATCATGTCTTTCCGATACTTTCAGTGGATTCTTTCAGTCATCTGTGGACGCGTTTCGAGATTTATCTCTCATCAGCACAGCTTTGCTTCCATGAACAATAATTTTTAAACCACTCACTTGAAAACCCGTGTGGTGTTTAGGGTTACATATTTATAATTTTGATATTTTGCGAGAGAGACATGAACTTAGCAGGCTATTGATTGAACTAATAAAATAGAATTCATGAAACGTATTCATCCTACGTTATAGAAAATCATAATAACTTGAAACAAAGGTTTTAGAAAGAGGAACCTTCAATTAATTCTTTATTAACATAAATTAAAGATATAACATACACATTTAAAATGTTTGTTATAAAGATATAACAAACGGAACACAGCCTGAACATAAATAAATATATTCAGCCCTTCCGGAGCTCTATAACAATTGTTGAGTCTTTTTAGGATCACCAATACAAATCTCAGATGAAATTTGTAAGTTATTTGTAAGTTATTTCGGAAAGAAATGATCTTAAAAACAATGTTATTTATTATAAAATAAAAAACAAAAAACTTACAAATTTCATGTGAGATTTGTTTTGGTGGTACAAAAATGACTTAATAATTGTTATAGAACTACGTAAACGCTGAATATATTTATATGTTCAGGCTGTGTCCGTTTGTTTTACTGTTAATTTATGTTAATAAAGAATTAACTGAAGGTTCCTCTTTCCAAAACCTCTTCATTCTTGCTGACCTGGCTGCCCTTTCTTCATCAGATATGACATATTGTTTCCCTTGTACAGCTTTTAATGAAAATATTATTTGTCTATTCTTGAGAATCCGTTTTTAATCCCTATTTTCAATTTGTTTCATTGTAATATTCAACTGTTCTAAATCACTTTGACCTTCTTTCAGCCAATTATTTTTAGTTTTACTTTGACAAAAGTAATTAAATAGTTTTATTATCATTTAATCGAGATAGATGACAAAAAAGGCAATCCTTCTTTTTCTCATATTATCTATTATAGATTCACATTTCCTGCAGACCACTGCATTAGGCAACAATCTCCATTGTCCATCTACCTGATGTTTTTTATTCATGATTGTTTTATATTCTATTTATTTGTTCTATTTATTAGCTCAACTTCTATTAATTTGTTTATCTTCTTATTCGTTGTGGACTCAATTAGAAGCGTGGATATTTTTACTTTATTATCATGACCTGTGTTTTATTTAGTGTGATAGTAAAATAGGAATGTGTACGTATATTTAACTTCAGTTAAAGATTAATCAATCAAGCCAATATTCCATTGTGTACACATTAAATGTATTGTGTTAAATAAAAATAAATTCGTACGTTTGAATTCGAATTTTTGGGATTAAAACAAGGAGGATTTTAGTTATTTAGTTCCTATTATTGCGGTAGACCTGAATTCGAACAAAAATGAAACATATTCCGAGCATAGAAAAGATATATCGTTATGCGAGTGTGTGTGTCCAAATTGGTTCAAAAAATTGAAGGTTATATGACACATGTTCTTAGGCGTTCTGGTAGATAGTTGGCCAAATTAAAACGTTAAAATGTTATTCTAACCTTAAATGGCAAACACAGTTTTTTGGATGTTTGTAAAGCGCAAATTAAATATAGATATCTGAAAACTGTTAGGTTGGAATTTTAGAATTACTAAGAAGTATACAACTTCAAATTTCTTGAAAGATACCTAAAATATGAAGTTACTTTTTTTAAGCCCAATAAATTAGGACAAGAAATATAATAAAAGGTGATGAAAAACGTTTAACGATGTTTTTTATATTTCCCTTTATAAAATTGTAATTTTTGTAGTTAGTTCATTTCAATTTCTTTATCAAAATGTTTTCATTTAACTAATAGTAATAAACTTATTAAAAGCGAAATATAGCGTGAATAGCCAGAAAGATATTCAACCCAATCGTAGCTATATAATATTAAATCTTATTAATACTACAAAACAAATCTCATGTTGAAACAACTACTGCCCTTGATAATACAAATAAGCATATTGAATTATACATATAATAGATATTTGCATGCTATTACTAGAGCCCAGTCCACTTTCGTGGCACTAAACTAGAGAAACAGTAGAGTATAATACTAGATAAATAACATTGGTTTTAAGACCATAATTTTCTAATTTAACTAAGGTGAATAGCTACCTTAATTGAATAGCTTTCCTCATTTCCACATCTGAACCTCGCCATCCTTTCTTTCGTACTTTCTATTCCCACGAACTTCTAAATCCTTCTATCATACAGCTCTAATACTTCACATTGTATCTGGATTCCCTTATTCTTTCTCATCTTTCTTGCATGTATAAGTCCTTGTCTCTTTCGCTCATCTCCCCATTCATCAACTTAATTTCCGCTCTTAGTCTCTCTATTGTCTTACACGCGTATCCATTTCTTCGGTGATATTCCTCTCCACCATTCATTTCTACATTCTTTTTGTCTCTTTCCGGCATTAAGTCATTAACTTCCAGTCCTTGCTTCTGTTCATTCAATCTTCAAACTTCGCTGCTCTCTTCTCAGCTTTCACTATCACTTTGTCCCTCTTAGATTCCTCTCTCACTATGTATCCCGGAGTTTGTCTGTCTGTCCCCAAACACACATCTCAGGTATTTGTCCTGCACTCTCCCAACCTCTTCCTGTAATTTCCATCGCGAAATGTTTGCTCCTTACACACTACTCTCTATCAAACTTAAAAAAATCATCATCCTCCTCCTAAATTAAATCGCCCCCATAAATCGCTTACCCATTTTCTTTCTATTTTTGACATAAACAATCAATTATTTCAAAAAAAGTTAAGTTCAAAAGTTTTCGACTTATAATTATCTTAATAACGTTTTATTGATATTAATAACGATATATTGAGGTGAGGACAACTGTACAATTAAATTTGACATAAATAATAAGATAAATATGTCGGAACACAGCTTGGTAGGTTGTAAGCTAATGTAAAGTGTATCTGTAATGTATCCTGACAAAAAAAACATATATGAGGCGTATACTCAGCAAAGTTAACATGAATCAATATAAAATGGACTTGTCAGCTATAAGACTAGATAATATTTATATAGTTCCGGATATAAACGCTAAAATAAAAATCTTTGCTGATATATATGAGATATACTGAATTAGATATACTGAATAATATTTCTGTATTATTACAATGTATCTGTTAAACAATTAATAATCAATAAGCTAAGCCAGGCCTGCCAGAATCATTGGGTAGGGCCAATGATCTAAACAACTATTTTGTAGGATCTGCTAACAAATTTTGCGGATAAAAAAAAAGTTGATAAAAATACTGTTCTAATTTATCAATATTCCTTTAAAAAGGAAATGTTAGATTTATTGAACTTAAATCTGGTATCTGAACTAATATTCACAAAATAATCCTCAATATAAAATTTCGTGCTGTAGTCTCTGATGGAATAAATATCAACATGATAAAAATTTGCTTGCGTCAGATACTTCCAATTATTACTCCTATAGTTAACAGTTGCTTACTATAAAGCGTATTTCTGGACGCATGGAAACATGCAAATGTCCACCCAATTGCCAAAAACTTAATTAAAAGCCCATATTTTGCGAACCATTTCAAAGTTCCTTGAAAAAGTGGTGGTCCTGCAGGTAAGGAAGTTTCTTGAAGTAAATAAAATCTTTCCGTCGACTCAATCCGCTTTTAGAAAAGGTCATAATAGCTCTACTACAGCACTAATGGACGTAGTTGATGAAATAGCAAGGGGTTTGATAGCCACGATGTAGCTGTGCTAGTATTATTGGACTTCAGCAAAGCTTTTGATGTGGTGAATCATCGTATGCTTCTTAGTATTTTACAATATATAGGAGCGATTTTCAAAAGTCGCCCTTCCCTCTCACATTCCTTCTGCTCGTTCTTCTTCTTTCTCTTATTAAATACCATCATTTTCCTTTTCTCCACATACCATTTCTCGGTATCTTGTTTTTATTCCTGTTTTTATTCCTCGTACCTCCCTGGTCTATTGAATGGACTTTTTTGCCGCGGCACCCTTGTCGAGCTTAAAAAAATCTCGCGGCACCCTTGTCTGGCTACAAGCACAGCTACCCTAAAAATGGCTTGAAAACTTGAAAATAAAAAAAACAATACAAATTTAATGCTGAACTGATGTGTGATTATTGCAATATTATCTACTGATCTATTGATTAATATTTAATTATGACTACTAGTACATCTTCTAGTGCAAATAGTCTGTTTTAATTTTCTCCTTGATAGCCATCGCCGCACTTCTGTGCGAGGTGGAAATGATCCATACCCAAATCTTCGGCGGTAAATTTTAAAAGAAGTATTTGCAGCGGGCGGCTATTAACATGATAAATTATCTTTACAGCACCATCCAATACGACTTTTAAATCTTGCGGCATCCTTCTATTTGCCAGTGAATGTCGATGGATGACACAGTGGTTGCTGGTAGCACTGTCTGTTCATTACTTGCTCCATTTAAAATCATTTGTCGATATTTTTGAAAATATCGTCACCAGTGGTGTAAGTTACAAGCAATTCACTTATCAAAAGTTCTTCTTCTATTTGCATTTTGAATGGATACCTCACAAACACAAGAAGAACGTCAAGTCCCGCAACGGCAATACTTTCATCAAGCCGTAACCAAAAAAATAAATATACAAATTTTCAAACTTCGTATAAGTTCCTCGTTCTCAACAGACTCTGAAATTGTGTAAATTAGGTAGCTTACAGTGCTATTTGAGAGCTGCACAGCATCAATCTTCTCGGGCATATCTGGACCTAATATGAAACTTACAACATCCTTCGCGCAAGGTTTAATCAATGTTTCGGCAATAGTATGGGGATTTCCAGATGTTGAAGTTAATATGAAACTTACAACATCTTTCGCGCAAGGTTTAATCAGTGTCTCGGCAATATTATGGGGATTTCCAGATGTCGCCTTGTGTAAACGGGCAATAAATGAAGCTTCAGTTGCATTTTCATTATGATTTAAAAAAAATCTCGTCACCATGGATGACCCTGCCTGAAGAGATAAAGCGCGGCGTTTGAAGATTTCTTCACCTATATGTACTAAATCAGAATGAGCAAGCAGCTGTTAGAAACAATTTTATGACATGTATCGCATTGTCCTTCTGGTGCTTCTTCGTTTCCAACAGAAGCAAAGCCAAACAATGTGAGGTAACTAGGATCATAGTTTCTTATTTTACCTCGGATTATCTTTTGCTCGTGAGTTGCGTTTTCGCGAACTCAAGCAGGCGATTTTGAATGATTTAGACTCGCAGGAGTCTGCTGGTATATTTTGTCTCCTCCTAAGATGCTGAATGTCATTGAATTAATCGCTTCAGAAGATCCAGTGGGTTCATGACTTTTCCATTTTATAGACCCAGATTTAAGCCAATTGTTCATAATTCTACAATGAAAGTAGGAACTCAAATTCGTTTACCTCCTCATGTAATTTTCTTAAAAACAAACATACCGTATAGCGAGATTACTTTGCTATGTTTTCGTCATTTTATTTCTATGGTAAAAACAACATAAAAACATTAAAAAAAAACGACTTTTCTAATTTCTTTTTGTAGAAATATTTCTTTTATAATCATTTTGTGCTTAAAATGATGTTAAACAGAGCTAACATTTTTTTAATACAGGACCAAAAATACAAACCGGTATTTCGATTTTTTTAAATGTTATATTGGACTAGCGGTATTGTTAGATATAAATAATTTGTTGTGAACAAATATAAAATAAAGAAACAACTGTTATAATAAAATATGAATAACAAGACCATTTTTGAGCGAGTTAGAATCTGTACTCCAATTAGAAACTTGTCTCCAATTCTTCCTTTCAATTAATCATTGCTATCTTTTGTTAAAACTTATAAAACTTATTTTCCTCACAAAAATTTTAACTTTTAAATAGTTTCATGACTTTTTGAATAATTTCGCATTTTTTTACATTTCTTGAATATTGTTGCATCAGTCCAGGCATATACTCGCGGCACACCAGTTTGAGAACCACCGCTATATAGGAATGTCCAAAAACACTATAAAGTTATTTGCTAGTTTCTTGCGGGGCAGAACTCGAAGGGTTACTTTATAAAATGATATCTCGCAAAGTATAGTTTTAAATGGTGGTGGGCCGCAGGGTTCTGTGTTGAGACCATTATTGTTTACTCTATACACTATAAACATCGGATCATCAATAACCCTTTCGCTACGGGAACCGGATAAAGCCGTATAAATATTTTCGTGCCCTGTGTACGGGAACCGGATTAATACGCAAGCGTTTTTTCTGAACTTACTATGGGAAATCAACTCAACCGCTGTAATATAATTATCATATAGGGTACTAAAAATGTTATACACACATCAAAATTTGATTTCATTGTAATCAATTTTTTCTGTCCAAACTACGGGAACCGTACAAATCCGCTTGCATCATTTCTCTGCAGCCCCTAAAAAACGCATCAACCAGGACTATCCAGCCTTTCATTTATAATTCCGGACGTATGCTAAGCCCACCAAGAACTGAATTGCGTATTATTTTGGTTACCCATTGAGAAAATTAAATGAAACAAATAAAACAACTACAAACTGCGGGAACCTTATTTAACCGCAAAAAGTATGTACCTAACTACGGCAACCGTACTAATACGCACTACCCTCAGCACCCCGTACACTGGGCACGACTTGTATAAAAGCACCCCGTAGCGAAAAGGACAAAGAATGGTCTCCGTCATCAGTATGATGACGACACACAGTTAATATACACTTTCCCTTCTGATAAGCTTGAACTCGCTGAACGAGTTATAGATGATTACCTGAGAAGTATAGCTAATTTAACCACTGGACATTCCCTCACAATCAACCCGGGCAAGAATAAGATCATGGTATTTGCCTCAAAAAGGAAAGAGGTGGCTATTAAACTGTTGAAATGATGTGAAATGAGAAAACTGTTGCAATCCTGTCGGCATATCGTACCTTTAAACTTAAAAACTAAACTAGAGATTTCCAATGCTTTTTTCATGCTTAGTTACCCTGAATCGGTGTATAATAGTTTCATAAATAATACAGACCGTGCCAGAATACAACTAGCCCAAAATAGGTGTATCATATTTGTACATGGCCTAAGACCCCGTCAAAAAATATGCACTGAAATTCGATGCAAACAGATTAGTACGGAAAAACTTTAATAATTTAATATTGCATGTCATCAAAAAAAAAATCCTGTACCTACTGCAAATTACCCAGTTATCTGTACTATAAAATAATCTTCTGAACGGACGTTCATATAATTAATATGCATAATAAGGGCTTCCTGACTCTACCTATACACCATGCCTCAAAACTTAAATCTTCGTACATTTACTAAATAACGTCCATCATTTATAATCTACAAATGGAGTTAAGGCTAGCGAGCGTTGAACAGTATAGAAATTATATTAAAATGCAAAGAGTAAAGTGTTAAAATAGAGTGAGCATTTAGAAAACTGAACGTTAATATTCCTCTCTTTATTTTTCCTATGTTAGTCGGTGTAAGGTTTATCCAAAGCTAACAAAAAGTACTTATAGAAGATTTTGAAATTCTTGTTAATTTCTTGAATAAGTCCTTTTGTTCTCCACGTAATTCCATTTATGTATATTTGTATTTAATTTGTAAATCAGATTGTATATTTTTTTGTTAAAGGTGATTTAATAATAAATACTAATACATTTGACAAGGTGAGTCCCGCCCCCCAGTAGAGCTTCACAGACATATTCAAGGTTGTTTATAAATGCTTATACATTGTACAGACGGTGGGTATGAACTTTTGACGTTGGTTTCCTCGGCTAAAATATCTGTTGGACTGCTAAATCGCGTCTTTAATGCATGTACTGAGGAAATAAATGGTGGGAAAATGTGGGATCTTCTCGAAAAACAAATGGAAATTGTATTAAGGTTTTATAAGTACATTTCAAAAGTTTCTTTATAAATAAGTTGCTAAGTGCACACACAGCGGCTACGGAGTATCGTACTTATTTTTCTTGGCATTTGGTAAATCTAGATGCTTTGAATTAATTTGTCTAATTAGCCGCGCTACTATATTGTACTTTTAGTTCTTCAACTACCTGGAGCATGTTTATGAAATAAAGGTTATTGCTAAGAAAATGAATGGTAGAGATAAGTCACAGTGAAAGTATGGTGGCTCTTAGTTTTTCATTTTAGCACCAGTCTGTGCATATCTATGCTAAACCAAAGTATGTCATAATTCAGTTAAAAAATATGTAAGTTCATTTAGATATGTTGAAAAACATGATAATACAAAATACGTATTATTCACTTATATTCCCCTCAAATTGAATTTCTTTCATTTCAGTATTTTGCAATGGTTTATAGAGTTTTAATTTAATAATAGCAGCTTAAATTTAAATCGTAATTCACTGCAGAAATCTATAAATATTAACTCACATTAATGAAACATTATAAGGATAAATAAAATAAAATACAGTCGTCATAAAGTCGTGATAAATGTAGAAATTTATATAAATCTGAATAATAAGTTATATAACATTTAAACATATCATAAGTGTGGTTAAAACATAGTGAATTTTTCAATTCAATGTAATAAAATAAAGTATGTTAATTGAAGAGTTACAACGAAACAAATGGATCACAATAGAGAACACATTGTGTGAAATGAATAAAGTTAATGTTTTGTATATGTTTCTAAATGTGAAAATATGTCATGCTGCTAATGTAAGTTTTCCAACGGAAAAGGAGGATATTCGCAAAATTATGATTATCCTTACTATGTAATGGGAAACAATAATTTATGTTTCAGTGCACTTTATTTGTTTCTTCTCAAATAGAAAAATACAAAATATACGAGAGGGCGTGCATTCGAAATATTTATCAAAAAATAAATCTAACAGAAAATGATCACATTCTATATAAGTACGAACGAGCTTCGCTAAAAGCGGCTCTGCAAACATAAATTAACCAAGAAAATAAACCCATCGGCAGCAATTCGCTATGAATTTAAGTCAATTTGCAGCGGACAGAGCGCCGGAAAAGCACTCCCTTATCTTTTGTATCAATGAAGAATTTGTTCTTGGAGAGTTCTTTATAGTTATGGATTGTTCCTTAAGTTTTCCTTGTCGGAAGTTATCCAATATCTCGAACGTGTTCCCCGGGCGCATCGGGCGCAACTACTGCCAAAAACGTGACCGTCAGAAATCATAATTTCTCACCACTTTCAACACTATATGCCCTTTCAACAATTCGCAGTCGAAATATTGCCGTTAACAAACCTATACAGCATCCGAATACAAATTTCTCTCAGAAAACAGTTTTTTCTTTAGGCTATCTATCCTAAGGAAAGTTAAAATAGTATATTATTTTCTACATTTTTTTTAAGGAAACGAAATTTATTTGATCTAAAATTAGAATTTAATAATAATGCTTTGCGCGAAGGAGCAATTTTTTCGCCGGGCGAGGACACCGACAGCTGCTACAAATAATATTGATATATTAAATAAGTTTTCGGATTTCCGATTTTTCAACTAATACTTCTCACAACTACAACATCAATTTAAAGTTTTTAAATTTGTATACGTCGCGAACCATTTCCGATTTTTATTACTCAACTTTTACTCTCTAATTGCATCCCACCCGCCTTTCCTATCACATTGAAATCAATCATTTATGAATTCCTTATAAATGGACGCGCATTTTATAAAACGTGACTACACCCCATTTCACACCTTCAAGCACATATCACAATTCCTTATTTCTTATTTATATAATACAATTTACGATTTATGTGGAGATAAAAATAGACATGTTCATTATTATAGCAAACGTATTGACGTCAGTCAGTGTTATATGTTAAACGCATTTATTTTTTAATCGAAATCACTCAAACTCAATATAAATAATATATTATACCGAGCGAAAAAATAACAATTTATGAAAAACTGAATGATGACAAGTTTTCAAAAATGTAATAGTTTTTGACAAATATATTGGACAGATTTACCAAATTGTGTTAGTTAAAGACATTCATCAATAACAATAAATTTTTCAGTCCATAAATATAAATGGACGTCACGATAAAAGTGCATATTCGGGAAAATGTATACATAATCCTGCAAATATGTATATACTCCTACCGCCCCATTTTGTAAATTTAGATTGTGTGCAAATTAAATAGATTAACAAAATACATCAATTGCTAGGAAGAACGCTAAAATCAATATTTATATATTGTAATAAAAGAACGTATTGCACATATTTTAATCCAATTATTCTGTTCTCTAAAAGAAAAATAAATAATTCAACACTGTTTTAATTAATCGATTATTTCATATTGTAGGTTTGTAAAATAGCAAATATCTAATTATTATAGTTTATTAAGATAAATGTAAAGCAATAAAGAAATTTAACTAAAATTTTCACAAACTAAGAAAAAACACGAAATCGTCTACACGCTGCGCCTTAAAAATCTACTACTGCGACTCATTCCTACATTCGGCCATTCTGCTCTTGATACCGACTCGATATCAAATCATACACCTCGTCATCATCTAGATCCAATTTTGGTTTTAGCCAAGATTTCATATTGTCACTATACGTGCTAGTATACTTTGGTCCATAAATGTTTCCAATCCTCTCAACCTTATACCTGTTATTTCGGAGAACAGTCGTGACTTGGTACTGGTCGAGGTACTTTCGATAAATGGGTTTCTCTATTTGGGAAAGGATGAAAGGAGAGAATGTTCAACTCCACTTGGCGAGTTCGTAGTTCTAAAACTGATGGAACCTTTCACAGAGTGAGGAACGTAACAGCGGATAATTTTTTCATGAGTCTATCATTAGCCAAGAATTCACTTGCAAAAAAATTACTATTGCTTGAACAATTCTTGGGAACAAAAGAGAGTTGCCAAAGTTAGCCAAATAAAGGAAATATAAAATGGATAGATTTTCAAGCAAATTGTACAAATCAAATTACATTACTCTTACACACTGTAAAAAGAGATTTAGAGACTTACCAGAGATTACTAGATTTTATAATAGTACACAATTTTGTGTATATGTGTCAGATCAGATGGCAAGGTAATAAATACAGCGTTACAAGTCGACAAGTTGTAGGTGGCCCTTCAAGTAATTTTCAACACTTTGGACCTAGCTGGAATAAATGGGGTTTTAACAAAGAAACAACAGGTGAAAATATTTCGAGGCAGGAATTTCTATTCCAGTTAGCTGCAGAGCTCGGCAAAACGTATGAAAAATCTCGAGAAAAAATACTTTTACCAACAGTGACCATAAGTTCAGATTTGAGAAACTTTTCAAGAAAAACTTGTCAAATAAGATTTTGTAAAGATTATAACTAAACAAAAATCTGTTCGAAGTGCGAAAAATATGTTTGCGGCAAATGTACATTTCAGACTAAAATAATTTGTAAACATTGCAAGAAAGCCGAATAATATATGTACATGTAGTACTATAGTATATAAGTATGAATGTATGCATAACATGGCATATAAAAGTTTTTTTATGAATAATTTGAGATATACACATTATTTAGTTCGGTTTCTCATGAGCGAAACATGATTTTTTGTTTTTTAGGTTTATAATTGAACATATATAAAAATAAATTTGGACGAAATTCCATGGAAATTCTTCATTTTATATAGATTTAGTAATAAATGTACCATTATCTACATTGATTACTAAATCGATAACTTTTTTAATTACCGGTCAATTTCACCGAGCGCGGTAGGAATAGGTATACGAACTGTTGGTAGGTTTAGTGTTAACCTTCTAATCTTCTTTTCTCGGCTTTTCTTTCATATGATGGTTTTTGTCCCTTTTCTTGCGGCTCCTATCCTCACTTCTAGTTCTGCTTCTTTTGCATATTTCTCTTTTACTTCCTTCTTCTTTCCTTAATCTAGATAGTTCCCTTCTTCCGTCGCATACCCTTGATCTATTTTTATCTATATCTCTATCCCTATCATGATCTCTTTCTCTAATCCTTTTATGATCTCTGCCACGATTCATATGTTTATCCTGATCTTTATGACGACTGTCTGTATTTCTATAATTCTTATGTCTTTATTTGTTCTCTCTGATTCCTAGATGTTTGTCACGACCTTTGTCATCTATGTCTACTTTACGTTCATTCTTAATTTCTTGAGCACGTTTAGCTAAAGGACTAAAAGTTCTTGATCTGCCGCGATCGTAAGTTTTTTCTGTAACTTTGCAGCCTAAATATTCTTGAACTAATAATCGTACGGGCAGATTCTACTTTAGTAACTGAAATGTCTACCTCTCGAACACTTGCTGGATGTTCAGAAACCACTTCCTCTATTTTGGTTTCTTCTTCCTTTTTATCCTCTTTCTCGCCAGTGTAAAACTTGACACGGTCTAAACTGATTTTATTTATTTTTATTGGGCGCATATCCTTAATGGCTTCGGGAAATATGGCATTTTTTGTTCGATACTAACTTATGCTTGTCTCCAAACTTCAAAAGAACAGCATTTCCTCTTTTAAATGTGATGGCAGCATAATCTGATCGTTCATTTCCCATTTTTAAATCGTGAGCAATATAGTCGTCAGCAATAACATCAAAACTTAATCGAATCGGCAAATCATCAATTGTTATCGATGTAGTGAAACGTCCTAAACCATATTTCGTTGATGAACCAATTCCAACAAAAGGACTCTTCGCTTCGTCTAATCGAGGTGCGCCCAGCCGAACATAAAGTGGCGACCTTATTAGGTGCAAAGTGCTTCCAGAATCTAAAACGCCTTTTAAATTTTGTTCTATATATTGATTATTTTATGTCTAAATATATGTCTAAATTAAAGTCTTTTTGTCACCACTTGTAATGCAATCAACGCGTGTTTTGTTATTGCTCGTTAGTTTTTCGGGACATTTGAAGCTATATGATCATATTTGTCGCATCTAAAAAACGTTTAAACTTTTTTTAAACTCCTAAACTTTTGTTCGGGCAATTTGCGCTCATGTGATTTTTGTCACCGCAATTGAAACATCTCTTCACGACAAAATATTCAGATTTTGCATCTACATTCGTATTTATTGGTCTCCCTTTCGCCTAATTACGATTTTGCTGTTCATATGACACGAATCATTCCTTGAATTCTTTAACTGTTTTGGCAACATACACAACTGTTTTATTTGTCTTATCGACTTGAACACCATCTATAATATACTGAATTCTCGTCTCTAATTCGATCGGATCTTATATAAATAATATAGATAAATATAGCACTGAAAAGTTTCATCATTTTTCTTCTTTAGCAAAGTCAACTGATGATAAATTTCTTTACTGTTTATCACCTTTGAAAATTCTCCTTTTAAACCCGTTTTCATCTTCGCCCACGTATTTGCTACTTTGTACTTAAAATTTATGAAAAGTTGGGCATCAATCCACGAACACATTTACGCTACTTCCTCGAAATTCACGATCCACCGCACTATGTTTTCATTTTCGTTTTCGCTAAACAACTCAAGCGAATCTTTAAAATCTTTAAAAGTTAATACGCATTGCTTTATTCGTCTTCTGTGCAAACGTATTTCGGATTCGTCTACCTGCGAGCTGTCAACGCGCGCTACGACTGCTTCGTCTTCATCGTCGCCTTCGTCCTCGTCGTCCTCGTCGTCGTCGTCAATAGCCTTTTGCAAGCGTTCTCGTAACTCACCCCCTCTTCATGTCCTTGACAACCCCAAACATCTTAATCGGAATTTTATTTCTTGTAAAGTCAAAGCGGACACGTCTATATCAGAATTTTTGTCGTTTCTCAACGTTTTCTCCTCTTGCTTCCCGGAGTCTTCTTTGGAGATCATATTTTCTGCTTGTTGTGGACAACGCCATGATTTGGAGCTGTTGCTTTAATTCTTTTACTTTCATTAAATTTACGTCTTTTGTTCCCTTCATTTTACTTCTTTTTAACATTTATTTTTTCACCCACACGTGTTTAACCTCACTTTTTTTTACTTCAATCTCAATTCAATCCCGGACGAGCACTTAAAAATTTTAGGTTTGTGTAATACCAAATATATAATTATTATGGTTTATTAACAATAATGTAAAGAAATTTAACAAAAATATTCATCAACTAAGAGAAAACACGGAATCGTCAGGACGCTGCTACCTTAGCAAAACATCTAATATTGCAACTGCAACTCCTTTTACATCGAATTACAGATTCCTATAATATAATATATAATTCGCGTTTAACTATGAGACATGTTGGTCGTAATAAGATTTCCATTGGAAATCACAGCTGAATGTTGCAGTACTTAAGTTTCATTATTAGAAGTATTTGAGGCATTGTTAGATGGGAAAATGTCATCAGTTCGTATATACACATTTCTGAAATAAAATGAAATAAAATAAAATAATTTTAGTTTTTGACGTATGCATCCACAAAATTTATTGAAATGTATTAGATTTTAACGTGCATATTCTTAAAGTTTTGAGATGTGTACCGGGAAAAGATGTACCTATATAAATCAGTTTAAATGGCTCAAATATGACAGTTATTGTCATATCATCAGTCCAAATTTGAACAGCATTGCCCATCGTTTTAAACTTAACAATCACAACCTTACCACATGGAGCACCATCATAATTATGTCCAAATTGACAAATATTGAGTAAAGATAAACAATGCTCGTATCAAAATTGACAATTCTCGTATCAGAATTGAAATTGATTTTGTAAAAATTGATAAATGCAGTGTTAAAATTGACAATTATAGTATCAAAATCGATAACTTTTATATCAAACTTAACATTCGCTTTTAGTATTTTAATTGACAAGATAAGTATAGCCAGAAATCCAAAGTAGAAAGTAAGATTAGGCCAGATTTGATCGGATAAAATAACAAAGATATTTTACTAAAAATTGTTTATGAAGACTAGATGGATTGTTTTTAATTTCCTTGGATATAAATTTTGAAAAAGTATTATAATAGGAAAGAGGTTTCATTTTGATATGTAAATAAAACGAGTAATATTAAGCGAAATCATCGTATGTTCATTTAATTGTAAAGAGGAAGGTATTCCAGTAATAATGGAAAACAATATTAACCAAATGGCCACCACAGATACGCTTGCAGGACCATATTCTTTTCATTAAATTTTAAATCACCAATTCGCACATTTGAGTCTGTATGTACTCGATAACTTCACGAATACCAACTTTTAGGTTTTGAACTAATTGTGGGCCAATGGTTGTAGTCTTGGCCTATGTGAAGTTCTTCTATCTTCTATACCTTTCACTCAACAGACACAACAGTAGGGAAAGATGGTATGTTATGGAACAACCACCTCCACTTCCAGTTATACCTCCACCTCCACTTCCGCTCGTAAGAAGTAAGTTCCTAAGAAGAATTCGTATAAAAGTTAATGTTAAGGAGCGCAATTCTATAACTCGATATTTAAGTCGCAAAGAGTTAATACCTATTTTAACCCTTTCGATTTGTAAGTCGCTGTAGGAGCAGCAAGATTAGTTTTACCGTTGCGCTCGTTTGCCGCCGTATAGTCGCCACAATACGTTTACCCTTTGAACTCGTATGTCGCCGTATAGCCAACACACCATGTTTTATAATTACAGCGCGTTGGCCGGTCTGTCATCCCGTAAGCGCATTTATAATATTTATAAATTGCTTTCTTAAACCTTCGTTGAGTACATGTTTATGTAAAATTAAAAGATAACATGATATTTATTTTAGACTTGCTATCGTAAGGTGTTTATATCTGCTTATGTAAATATTACAACCACTTCGGTATTTACATGTGCACCATTTTTGCGTTTTGAATATTACTCACATCAGTTTTATAACTAACACGAGTGGGTAAACTTCGGTGTGTTTTTTTGTTATATTTTGTAAAAAAAATATTTGAAATGACCAAGAGATTTTTACAAGATGAAATTGAAAATGGGTTGCAAACTAGTGACGATGAATTTTATATTGACTCGCCTGAAAATGATAATATCAGAGAAAAAAGTGACTCTAGTAGTGATATTATAATTTTTAAAAGACAGAGAACCATGCATTTACTATCAAGTTCAAGCAGCAGTGAAGAAGACCAGAATATAACACAATCTAGTAATTTCGGACCATGGCAGGACGTCACATGTCAGGATCAGGTACCACACAGGATTCAATTTACTTCTGGGGATAAAATGCTAGGACCACAAATTCCAGATACATGTATAAAACCTATAGATTTTTTGCAAGCTCTTTTTAAGCGTTGAGCTAATAATAAAAAAAGTTGAACAACTAAATAATTACGCCAGACATGAAATAGCACAGAAAAGATTGTCAAAACGTTCTACATGGCACACGTGGGCAGATACTACTCTAGAAGAGTTTACTAAATTTATTGGGGTTGTCCTAAATATGGGTACGATAACCGTATCTAATATCCAAGAGTATTTGTCAAAACAGTTTAACGCCAACATACCCTTTTTTAGTAGCATATTTAGAAGGGAACGATTTTTTCAATTTTTTTGGATACTCCACTTGCATCAAAACGATCTAAATGACAGAACTTATAGGGCTGGAACTCAGAAAGTCAGCAGCCACTATTTAGATCATTTGGACAAACAAAGAACATTTTGTTCCGTCAAGAGAGATATCAGTAGAAGAATATGTTGTTGGATTTAAGGGTAAAATTAGTTTTTTAACTTACCACCCTAACAAGCTTACGAAATGGGGGATCAGAATATTTGTAATGGCGGATGCTAACACCGGGTATATTTATTCAATTTTGCAGTACTACGGAAGCTTGACTTCAGAAGATTTAGTGAGACCTGACCTACCCGCAAGTATAAGGATTGTGATTACGGCTTTGTCAAAATTTATTGGACAATAATCTAGGATGTAAAGGATATCATTTTTAAACCGATAGATATTATACAAGTTTGCCACTTGCAGAAGAGTTTTTAAAACTAAATGTTCATTTGACAGGCTATTGACTATTCAAATCAACCGCAAATTTATACCTGATTCAATCAAAAAACAACATTTGCCGATGATAACACCTTTACATGCGGATCAGGTAATTTGATGTTATTGGCATGGAAAGATAAAAGGGTCGTTTCTACACTTACTTTGTGTACTACGTGGAGGTAACTTACAAGTTGTAAATAAGTCAAATGTAGTGGTCAATTACAATAAATTTATGGGATGTGTCGACCGCGCAGACTCTTATTCAACGTCATAGTGTTTTCTGAAGATGTTTTTGAAATGGCGGGGAAGTTATTTTTCTTGGGACTCGAAATGTCCAGTGTCAATGCCTATTTATTATATAAAATTTCACAACGGGACCAAAACAAAAAACCAATGACACATCTAAAGTTTGTTCGGGAATTGGTTGACGAGCTGAAAAAAACTTTCGACAGGGGTCCAAAACTTCTGGCAGCCCCTCATCTGTAGAAACAGTAGAGAGGCTAAATGGTAAACTACATAGTTTACGCCAAAGTGATGGGAAGAAAAAAGACTGTGCAGGATGTTCTAACCGCAAAGTACAAGGCGGCAGGCGGGAAACTAGGTAAATTTGTGACACTTGCACCAATAAGCGTGGACTACATATTGGTGACTGCTTCGAACGGTACCATACACTACAACATTATAAAACGTAATTTTTTTAACTTGTGAACAAATTTATTTAATAATAATGGTTGTGATTATTTGTATATTAGGTTTTATTTCTGTTTCTCCCTCCTCAAGATTTATTATTTTTGTAAACTTTTATTTTTTTGTTGAGAGTTTTTCAAGTATTTTTTTATTTAGTTAATTTTCATGTTATAATGGTAATAAATTATTGTTTTTAATTTGAATAAACTCTTTGCAAAAATCTTTGCAAAAAATATTATTTTTTAAAAAACATCCCATAGTTTTTGAGCAATTTTTTTTTTTTTTTTTTTATAAAACAATAAAAAATAATTCACGTTTTTTTATATATTTTGTTTTACACTGTTTTACACAAGTGTAAAACATCATGTAATCTATCTACTACGCAATTTTAGAGCATTTAAAAAAAATCCATTTAAAAAAAAATCCGAGCAGATTGATAAGTAGATAAAATAATAGTTCGATTACAGTGTAATCACAAAAAAACATATAACACTCATTAACAAGAATATATAAGAACATATAACACTCTGCACTCGTGGCAGAGTTAAAAAATAACCTATTATCTCTAGGGTATAAGTTAAAGCGACAGTAACAATATGGATAAAATAAATATGTTCTCCAAAGTTGACTATGAGAATACTATTACAAAGAGTGAATCTAACACGCATTACCCTATAGCTCAAAATTATAGAAACAATGATGAGATTAGTATGATAATAAACACCATGATATTTATATTTGTCAGAGCGAAAGTTATATTTATGTAAGCGGAACCGTTAATTTTCCGAAACTCATTCCACCTGCAACTAGGCAAAACTTTGAGTTTGTAAAAAATGCATATGCGTTTTGGTTTGATGAAATTCTCTAGGAATTGAATGGAGTTGCAGTGGACAAGAATCGAGATTTATGAACATCAAGCGAGATCAGCATATACTTGATCTTTGCGGCTGGGCTGACAATTCTACAAATGTTACATACTTTGACAAAAACAAAAAGTTCTATGCTCTAATTCCATTGAAATATTTATTGGGTCTTGCTGAGGATTATACGAAAATATTAATTAATGTGAAGCAGGAATTAATTCTACTACTAGCTAGAACTGGCGTGAACTGCTATAAAGGAAATGCAAATATAATATTCAATATTGATCAAATTTACCTCAGAATTCCCCATCTCCAACTCAACGATGAAGCTCGATTGAATGTATTGGACACACTCAAAGAAGATAAACTAATATTAACACCGTTTTGTAAGTGGAACGGCTACCTGCTTAAAAAACATCGACAGATATATCTGGTCTCTAAAAACATCTACGGCTCTGGAGAAGCCGCAAAATGTTACAATTGCACTAATAAACGGCTCCAAATTTGATAATGCATCATTACGAAATATGAAAATTGACCTAATTTCGGATTCATAACCATAAGTAAACCTTAATATGGATAAGTGTGATTATGCACTACTCTATTATACGTATACCAGTTTCCAAAGCAGTTAATATGGTCAAATGAACCGATATTGGATATAATGCAATTCAAGGATCATGTTTTTTTTGTGTTTGATGTATCTAAATAAAATGATCTGCTATTGATTTAAAAATTGAATTTCAAGCTACACAGACATTCAAGTCAAATACTCGAGCTCATTTCCTTATTTCGTGGGAAGCCGTTGCTTAATTAATTTAAACACATGGAGAGGAAAAGTGTATCATTTTTAACAAACTCAACTCTGGTGGAGTAGATATTGTTGAAATTTTTATTATTGAGTCCCAGTGTGAGTCTAGAAACGGTATCGAGGGGTTGAGGGATGCTGCAAATCGTACATGTTTTTGTAGAAGAATCAATCTCATAGAAAAGTTTCTGGGACCAATACTGGGAAAGAAGCATCTCATTGATATGGATCGACGATGTATTATTGATGTTCAAGTATACAATGTGAACTTTGAATCAAATTATTCGATGTGGGCAATGTAGACACGTACACTGGAATTGGAGCTTCTTCATCATTCTCCATACTCACCAGACCTAGCCCGCGCTGACTACCACGTCCTCCGCAATCTGGACAATTTTTTATTTGGAAAACAATTTAACTGCGACAATGCGGTAACCCCGGCTTTCTAAGAATTCGTTGACTCTCGTCCGCCGGGGTTTTATACCACCGCACAGTGGGATAAAATCCCAAAAAACTGGTCATAAATAGAAGGTTTCCTACTATCCACACCAAATTTGGTATGTAAAAGGTTTTTGGGTCGCTGGTTACGAATTTGAGTTCCACTTTTCCAAAAACAAAATGGCGGATCCAATATGGCGAACATTTTCCTTAGAAAATGTTTACATATTGCGAAAATTTGAAAGAACGAGATTTTTGTGGCACTGATTACGAATCTAAGTTTTATTTTTCCAAAAACAAAATCGCGGATCCAATATCGCGAACATTTTCCTTACAAAATGATTCCATATTGCAAAAATTTGACAGGAACCAGATTTTTGAGGCACTGATTACGAATCTAAGTTTTATTTTTCAAAAAACAAAGTGGCGGATCCAATATGGCGAACATTTTCCTGAGAAAATGTTTTCATATCTTGACAAGTTGATAGGAACGGGTTTTAGAATATAAAACATATTTTAGGATATAATAATTTCGGGAAATAATTTCAATTTTTTTGAGATTATCTATATTTGGAAAGTTTTGAAGGAGTGCCATACGCTCTCAAGCTCATTCGCATTGCATATGCCTGTTCTACGCTGCTCCTATCTTTTCGAATGTCCTCTGTCCTAATGCGTTTTGTTCTCTCACTCGCTTCGGAGAAGGCTATGGAAGGCCGACCCCGGCTAGCCGCAGAGGTCGATTGTTGAGAAGGTTTCGATAGCGATTCGTCAGTGAAGCTGATAAACATGTCCAGCCAGTCCTTCAATTTATTTATGAATTTGTCTTCTATGCGAGAAACTTTCTGCCACTTCACGTGCATTTCTCACATTTATGCGTAAAATAGCTTTGTTTCTTTTTCAGTCAACTCAAAATTATATTTCAATTTCTTACTCAATTATCTTTCCACGGTAATATATTTTTCACATATTTTGTTACCAAAACCACCTTTTAATAAGTAAAAAAGATCCCTCTTCGAGATAATACCTTTGTCACTTGAATCTGAAATAAAAATAGTTAAAATATTAAAATAAAAAAAACGACTTTGTTTTGAAAGAAATTGTTACAAAAACAAAAACTTCACTTAAAAAAATTCGTGCCCAAAAAAATTTGTTCCCCTATTTTCACACTTAGGGGTGGAATTTTTTTCTTCAAATTTAAATAGGACCAATCGTGAAATACACCCTCCCAACCAAAAAGAGAATTTTCGAAATCTGTTCATAAATAACGAACTAACGAGGTAACAACAATTTAAAAAAAAAATCACAACCGAATTGAGAACCACCTCCTTTTTCCAAATCCGTTAAAAATAAAATTTATTGGTTATTTTGTCGGTGCATTATGAAATATAAATCTGAGAATTTCTCAATTTCATAAATGATTTGATAAAAAATTATACAGAAGACAAAGAAAGTAGCGGCTAGTAGCAGCCAATTATTGATTTTCTCAAACAATAAATGTCTAATAAAGCAAACCTGAGCAGGTTTAGAGCACTCATTTGCCCTCATTTTATTGTATCTTTCCATAAACTTGAATCTTCGAGTTGAAAGCGTTGTAGTTTTTGCTATGAATTATTCTTAAATATTTGCTACACAATAACAATCTATTTACAGCCAATGATGTATTTAAATTCTACATACCTTTCTGTGCCTCAGCAATTTTGCAAAATTAAATTCGAATTTTTTTTCACCGTTTAATACACAATCAAAGTTTCACGTATTTTCACTAACTGTTGCGCGCACGATTTTACACACTCAACTGCTTCGTTTGATATGAAAGTATGGGTTGGTTTTCAATACCTGGTTCTTTTGTTTCCCGGAATCCGATGGGCCCAAGGGTGCTCTAATGAAATGCATTCTTGGAATCGGATTAAAAAATAATTATTTTTCGGGTTTTTGGCCAGTTTTTTTAGGATTTTATCCCATTTTGAACAACTTGCCGCTAAAATGGCAGAAGTGTATAGATAGTATTAGTGCATAATTCGATGAATAAAATAATTCCTGCTATTTGTAAGCTACCAAACAAATTTTACTGTTTTTCTACAAATTTCATACTTGACCCAATATATATATATATATATATATATATATATATATATATATATATATATATATATATATATATATATATATATATATATATATATATATATAAATATATATATATATATATATATATATATATATATATATATATATATATATATATTAACAGCGGTATTAACAGGGCGGCTATTAACTGCGTCTGTTCCCCAGGGGGGCGGCTGAAATACAAACTCACCAACCCGCTCGGCAAGCGTGGTGTGTTAAATGTTAAGCGTGGTGTGCCAAACAAGAAATGTCAAATGGGATGTGTTTGGCATAAGTGAGACAAGGAAAAGAGGCAAAGACTACACTAAAAATAATTCAGGCATATGCTCCCACAAGCACCGCCGAAGACGAGGGCGTCAGCAAATTCTACGAGGATATCTCGGAAGGAATGCGCAACAATAAAACGTCACAAGTTTTGGTGATCGGTGACTTCAACTGCAAAATTGGAGGCCAAGCAGACCCAGAGGAAAAATACGTAGGCAAAAACGGGCTAGGCAAAAGAAATTGCAGAGGCTCAATGATGGCTGACTTTCTGGAAGAAGAACATCTCTACAACGCTTACACCTTTGTCAAAAAGAAACGCTACCGCAAATGGACCTGGGCAAGCCCAGATGGGAGAACTCTCAACCAAATCGACTATATTCTAACGAAGAACATCACCCTAACAAATTCCAAATATACCTGGGAAACAGATTCAAAGACCAGAGACAGGGTACATATGATATAAACGAAACAAACAAAACGATCACTAGAACCCTAAATGAAGCAGCAGAAGCGTACACAGAAACAAAAACTAGAAAGCAAATTAAACTAAGCGCGCACACACTAAACATGCTAGATAAAAGACGCAGCAAAAGGTCATCAGCAGAATACGACGAAACAAATAAAATCGCCAGGAAGATGACAATGGGGGACATCAGTAAACGCAATGTGCAAATCGCGCAGAAAGTACTGGAACAACACAAACGGGCGAAAGTGTTCAGAAGAGTAGCGACAAACAAAGAAAGAAATTATCAGAGTCAACGACAAAACAGGACAAAGGATCGAAGGAAGACACGAATTTAAAAGAACGGTACAAGAATTCTATGCAGATTTATACGAGACGTATAAAGTAACGAGGAACATATCCGAGCAAGACCAGGAAGTGAAAGTCATAAAAATCATACGAAAAATGGGAAAGCAGCGGGCGAAGACGGCATACTGACAGAGATGTTAAAACAAGGCGGCGATATATTGCAAGACCAACTATAAATATTGTTCAACAAATGCCTGGAAAAGAAGGACATACCACAGGACTGAACAAACGCCCTCGTGATAATCATTCACAAAAAGGGAGACACCGTCAACATAGAAAATTACAGACCGGTCAGCCTGCTATCCCAAATATTCAAATTATTCGCGAAAATATTAACGAAGTATCTCACACTAAAGTTAGACTATTACCAGCCAAAAGAGCAGGCTGGGTTTAGAATGGGCTGCAGTACTACACAACACCTGCATACGATGAGAACACTAATCAAGAAGACTGTGGAATACAATATACGTTTATGGCTAGCATTCATTAATGTTAGAAAGGCTTCCTACACGGTGGAAATATGGGCACTACAGCAAGCCCTGAAACACGCCAGAATAGACCACAGATACGCAAATCTAATTAACAACATTTACCGAAACGCAACTCTACAAATCCAGCTACATGAAAAATCTGACAAAGTGGAAATTAACAGAGGAGTGCGCCAAGGAGGCCCTATGTCATCCTAGCTCTTCACACAAGTGCTGGAGAACGCACTAAAAACAATCGACCTCCAAACCAGAGGCATTAATATCAACAGGGAGAAACTCAACCACTTCATGTTTGCCGACGACATAGTAGTGATAGTCGAAGCAAAGAAGAACTGGCCACACTTATCGATGACATCTACTGAGCCACGAAGCGCATAGGCCTAGAAATCAACTTTGAGAAAACAAAGTACATGACATCAAACGTAGATGACGTTCGAGAAATTATCCTAGGAGACAACAGAATCGTTAAAGTAACTGCATACAAACACCTAGGACAAACACTAACTATAGGCAAGGCTTATCAAGAACTCGAAATAAATGAGAGATTACGGCAAACCTGGGCGGCATATGCCAAAATAAAAGACATCTTGAATATGGACATACTCCTAAATCTCAAAACCGAATTATACAACCAGTGTATCTTACCAGTAACTTCTTACGGGTCACAAACTTGGAACTTCACGAAAGCTACACTTGACAAACTTAAAGTAAACCAGAGAGCTATTGAGAGGAGAATACTTGGGATATCATTAAGGGATAGGAAAACAAATGAATGAATCAGGGGAAGAACAAAGGCACATGATGTCGTGCGACGCGCCGCACGAGATATGGGACTGGGCGGGACAAGTCGCAAGAGACCAGGATAAGTGGAGTGGTAGACTAATTCGATGGAGATCATGGAGCAACAGGAGGAGCATAGGAAGACCGCAAATGAGATGGAGCGACAAATTGAAACGAGCGGCAGCGAATATATGTATATATATATATATATATATATATATATATATATATATATATATATAAATATATATATATATATATATATATATATATATATATATATATATATATATTTATATATATATATATATATATAATATATATATATATATATATATATATATATATATATATATATATATATATATATATATATATATATATATATATATAAATATATATGTAATAAAATTGGTAATAGCAAAAATTATAATAAGTGGTGATGTTGCAAAAATTTATTCTTATCTGAACGAGCTACTGTTATAAAAAAGGTTATAACATTCAAGCTAATAAAAAAATGTCGGTAAAATCATAACTGACAACAACACTTGCATTTGGCGCTGATAAAACTGAAACTCAAAGTTTGCAGGCAATTCGTTTGTTGTTGTGTAAATGAAATAGCAACCTAAGATCACAAAGTTGTTCCCCGGTCATAATAGACGAAAATATATGATTTTATTATAAAATGTGTTTCTATTGTACTAACAAAACTTTATACTGGATATGGTGTCAAAAATTAATCAACGACGAATAGATTTAGGGCAGATAATTGTGGGCTGAATAGATTTGGAGAGCATTATCCTGATTTTTTTAGATTGTAACAAATTGTTAAATATATGAATAGATTTAAAGTGCCAATACAAATAAATGAAATGTTAGTGAACGACATAAGAAACACAAAGGAGAAAAACTAGACGAACAAGAATGGCTAACTGACAAGATTGAAAATTAAAAGCTAATTGTAAGTCTTAATGTTTTATCTTTTATGTTTTATTAAAGAAAAAAATGTAAGGGCATTTGAATAAAAACACTGTGCAAGAGGATAAATCTACTGACAAAGTGAATGCACTGAAAAACACAATCTCCTATATTAAAAAAAGATACTAAAAATTTAGTTTATAATTAAAATCTCGTCAGTTTAACACATGAAATAGAAAACAATGAACAAAACGTAAACTAATTTCAACACTATATTTGTAACCCCAATTATAATTCTCTTTGAAAACGATTTGAAAAATATGTTGTTAAATTATAAACATACGGCTACACTAATTTGTTTTTTTTTTCGACTACAAGGCATAATTTTTAGTAATTCATATTGTTTCTTCAATTTATTTTATACATTTCTTAGTCGTATTAGGCCAACCGCTTCAGTTTAGATTTAACTCATATATAATTTTTCATTGCCTTATAAAAGATTACCATAAATTGAATTTATTTAAGCAAAAGCTACTTTATCTGCTTTATTTAAAGCAGATTATATATCACTAATATAATTTTATGCATCTAATAAAAAATGGTTGCAGATGACATTGAATTTACTGCGGTCTAAGAAACTTTGGAAATATATGCAACAAAGAAATTAATTAACTAATTACCCATCTCATTAGTTGCACGTTATAAAAAGCATAAACCATGTAAGCAGCTATTAACTCACCATTAGCGGGTCGTAGATGTAAGCAAACTCGAAACCTGTATTCTAAACAGGAATTTATTAATTTATTTAGAAGCAATGCATATACATAATGAAACACGTGTACTCTATCATATTCATAATTATACACAATCATGTTTCTATACAATTTTCTATGAAAATTGTAGATAATTGTAAGAAAGTTTTGGAACTTTTAATTGACCATCTATAAATTATCGGTAAGACCAATTGCAATACTGCAATAAATTTTAACCGTACTCACTAAATTCTGAAAATATTATTGTTTGTAGAATTCGTCAATATATAACTAGCTACTACGCGAATCTTCTATAGATTTGCCGTAGAAAAATACACCACTTCAACATTATCAATAAATTGACGAATCGCAACCCCGTATAGTAACATTATATGTTTCATATGTGTTCTCAATATGCTTTTAATTGGCTTTTAGTCTTGGTTTTCCAGATGAATAATTTACACCAGCGCGTTTCAAATTGTGTTCCATAACACCGCTCTGGGGGTTGCGCGAGTCAAAATAAAATCGTCAAAAAAATCTCATATCTTTCTTCATTGCTATACGCTAAATTTTATAAAATCCTGAGAACTAAATGCAAAATTGTTTGATATATTATGCGATGAATTATTCAGCAACTATACATATATAGAGCTTCTAGATACAGAGGTACCGGACCTAGGTAGTATCTGACCTCTCAATCTAAGGGTATAGATAGGAAAAATGTTGAAACGATTTTTTTAGTTAAAACATGAAGAATTTTTTTAAACGAAATTGGTCATGACTATGCTCCAAAATTATGTTATGAAATATAGTTGCAATATTTGTCCTCTTTAGCAGACATGCTTGCAAATCTTAATGAAGTTCCCATTTCCTGCGTAGAGTGATAGTACGTATTATAAAAATTAAAGGAAAAATAAATTATTTTTTGAACTTATCAAGTAGTAGTTATATGCCAATGCTTTCCTAAATTTAATATAGAAAAGTTTTCTAATAGAAAGTGAATTGAACTTGGTCAACAATGTTAAAAATATAAAATCGAGCACCTTTTTCAACAGAAGAAAACTATCAGATACAATATATCCCAGAAGAGAAAACGAAGGATATCCCAGAAGTGGAAAGAAGTAGGACAGGCTAAGAAAAAACATTCGAGTACATTGAAAAAATAGAAGGTTGGTCAATGAAGGAAATGGAGCAACTTATGGTTATATTAGATTCGACGTTGAAATCTAAATTTCGGATAAAGCTGCTCTTACATGATTGTAGCGTTATTCAGCAACAAACATTGCCATTCAGAAGAATTGAGTGACATCCAGAACAACTTATTTAAGCGAATTTTTTTTCTCAACCTACGTAGCAACAGACAAAAATGTAGCACAATTCTACTAGTACGTAATTTGTTACATTAATTTTATGTGGAATTTTTTATTAAAATTAAAATCCCTTTATTTAGTTGTCTTTACATAAAGTTACAATGTTACGGTAATAATGTACACAATCTTATTAACATCCTATTGGATCTTATTTAGGTTTTCAACAATTTTTTGTCGGATATTGTAAATATTTTGCTTATATTTCCCACTAATTTTGAGAAATTAGTTTCCTGAATTTATAACAAAAATCAGTAAATTTTATTGATTTCACGACATTTTTAAATGTAATTTCCTATAATTTTAATTTCTGGCGTAACCCAATTCATTCTGTTCACCTAACAAATTTTCCTCAATTTTTGCAAAATTTTCCAAAATTTTGAACAATTTCAACAAAAATGAAAAACAAGAGAACCATGAAATTTTAAATTTTAGGAACAACTTATTTCGTCTTAAATTTAATAAATTTTCCTTAAATCTAGTTAATAAATCAATGCAAAAACTGAACTATCAAAGCAACAATTTCATAAGCAGACTCACAAAATGAATAAAAACCTCACAAACTTTTAATATAATTTTCACTGAATTTAATCAATTTTTGCTCACAAGAAAATTCATCTACACCAGACGAACGCACGTCAATTACTAAAAACGTTCAGAAACGTGTTCAAACTCACCTTAATTGCTCTGATGACGCTCGTTTCGAGAACTGATTCCTTTACACTTTTTGCACCCCAACGCACAGTGGTCGCAAATCCCAAAAAGCTAGCAACAAATATACTTTTTCTAGTGGCTTTTAATGGATGGAATAGTTGTAATGGCACACCTAGTATGTATTATGAACGTTACCGGTATACCGATAATGTATTATTATCGTCAGCGCCGCAAGCGTCGAGCCTGCTGAATTGTCTGCTCATTGCTCGTCCAAAATAAGACCAAGTTCATACGCGCGTAGAATCGCGAAAACTTAACGTATTTGGTTTCTGCAAAATGGATTCTTCTCCAGATAGTAAAGTACAACTTGAATGCGTTTTTTGAAATTATTATGAGCATTGTAGGAAATAATAAGTTATTAATGAAAATAATGGTATTTTTCTTTCTCACTTTATATTAATAAAAGCAATAAGTCAAAACTCTTGTCGACCAGCAATCTTAACCTGAACGGAAATGATTGCTCAGACATTTCTTTATAACATATCCAAAAATTAGCTGCAACTGGCTGAGACTTCGTTTTCGGTTATATTATTTATGCGATGATGTGTCATGCATTTTCTTCAATTTTTCGTAATTTTTGCGTCTGAAATATTGCTTATAGGAAATTGGTCATGATATTTCTCCTATTAATATTATTCTTCGATTTTCAACAGAACCTATGGATATTTCACAAAACAGGAAATTTTCATTTTTGTGAAATAGGTACTAAATGGGAAAGTCGTTAAAATTCTTATTAGCAATTCTTGGGCCGCGATTTTTTTAGTTTCAACTTGAGATTCGTTATAAGCAACCTCAAAACCCCCAAAATCCTGAGTTTCAACAAAAATGAATGCCGCGGAAATGCTGTTAAAATTGTTCGCCATATCGATTTCGCCATTTTGAATTTTATAATATTGAATTCTGTTTTGCAAACAGAGACGTCAAATAGCGCTAAATCCGGTGTTTTACCAAATTTGAATAATTTTTTCGAAAAGTTATTAATAACAAATATTGCATACCGCCATTTTGAATTTTTAAAATTCGAACTCAGTTTTGTGTTCGGTGACTTTTAAAACAACTAACTTCAGAGTATCAACAAAATTAAATGTTTTTTTTTTTAATTATCCGCCATTTTTAATTTTTAAATTTTGAATTCACTTTCGTGATCAGCGACCTCGAAAGCCTGAAAAGAGCAAAATCACGGTATTTTAACGATTCCTTCATATTTTGACCAGGGTTTTGGAATTGCCTAAAACTGTGCAACGCTAATAAACTAAGGAAACTCTAAAAATTGACTTCTAATCTTGCGTTACAACAAATAGTTTGCCCAATGTTTTTATAAACGATAAATTACAAATGATGCTGCTTAATTGAGATGCCAGAGATGCCAAAGATGCCACAACACAAATAGTTTTGTTTATTAATTTTCTAGTCATTAATTTGTCTTCTTCAATTATATGATAATGATGAGTAAAAATACAGTGCCATAAATTATAAATAAACCATTAATATTATATTATTATAAAATAGAGTTAAATAAAAGTAATAATAAAATAATAGTTTATATAATTGATTGATTGTGGAGTACTTGTTGAAACTTCATTCCAATATTATAGATAAAAACATAAATGGTTTTTAAGATTCAAATTCATTGTATAAATACAATAAATGTTGGTGAAGCACGTGTTGTATTTATACAATTAATTTGTAACTTTAAACAAATTTATGTTTTATCTTTAATAATAGTATAAATGACAATCACAAATTAACCTTGATATACTAGTGCATTTTATTTGTTCATTATTTTTAAGGTTTGAATATATATTTTGGAAAATGTGTACATTTGCCGGTAAATATGTACCTAAATTGACTGATTTTGCTTTTTAATTCTACCTTAGCAACTATAGCACATTGATCTACTTTAAATATTACTTTAAGGTATTCGCTGAAAAAAAAAACTTTACAAAGGGTTCCGTGAGTCGATAAAGTTTAAAGACTACTGATTTACCACAGTAACAATCGTTTATGTCTTGAACTGTTAAGATAGAATTGGTGAAACCATACTACTATAGATAATCATACAAACTTAAAAGAAACGGAACACAATCTGAATACGTAAATATATTCAGCCTTTCCGGAGCTCTAAAACAATTACTGAGTCTTTTTAGGACAATCAAAACAAATTTCATATGAAATTTGTAAGTTATTTTATAGCTTTCAGTCCACCTTTGTGACACTCAAACAAAATCATAAAAATTACATTGTTTTTAAGATCATGTCTTTCTGATACCTTAAGTGGAAGTCGATATCACAGATGGCTATCCACTTAAGGTATCCAAAAGACATGATCTTAAAAACAAATATTATTTTTATGGTTTTTTTGTTGAGTGCCACGAAGGTGGACTGAAATTTATAAAATAACTTACAAATTTTATAAGAGATTTGTTTTGGTAGCCCTAAAAAGACGTAAACTAATTGTAAGTTATAGAGCTCCGGAAAGGCTGAATATACTTATTTATTCAGGCGGTTTTCCGTTTGTTTTTAGTTTATTTCTTATTAATCAATATCTTAATAATTCTTATTAATCAATTTCTTAATAAAGTATACAAACATTATCTACCGTGTGACACAAAAAAATATTAGTGGCTTAAAAATAAATTGAGACTGAAATTTGTTCATATAAATAAAAGTTTTCCCGTAAGTTTAATTGTTTTGCTTAACACTATAACTTGCTTACGAATCTATTCTGTAACTCTTACGTTATTTTTTAATACGTTAATAGTCGCTGTAAAACAGTAAATGATAACATGGGTCTTAACGGGAATACGATCAAATGGTATACTGTAAGCTAATATGCGAAGTCGATAAAATATAAAATTTAACTGGCTGTTAAAGTGTTGCCCTATTACCATATTTTTTTCTACATGTGGCGGGAAAACCAACCCTTAATGTGAACTGATTTAGATGTGAAGACAACTGATATTTGTTGAGGTCTTAAACTGTTCAAACAGTATTTAAATTTTCTGCCTTACTATTCCGATCAACCTAATGCATGAAGTCGATAATAATATACTGTATCTAAATTATTCTCTGTCTGTGTAATTGATAATAAATAGAGTATAATCTTGATAATCCGACACATATGGGACCAGACAACCGCCGGATTCCGGAGAATCAAAATTCCGGATTATCAGTTATATCTATTATTTCAGCTGTGTGCGAGGTTTATATCCAGCGCGGGGAGCAGAAAGAAAGGACACGTCTTTCTACTGAGCGCTGGATTACTGAACGTGCCGGATTAACCAACCGCCGGATTTTTAAGATTATACTGTACTAGTAAAATACTGCTACAAATAATAATAAAATAATACTACTACAATAATAGTGAATGAATATCATATTTACCATTTTTCAAACTATTTTTAAACTTAACCATTATTAATAAGTTTGCAAGTATTCATAAATTGAAATATTTAATAAAATAATTTAGCATGCCTTATGATTTGGTATATTTTAGCTACTAAACAAAAAAATGCAAAGGCGATCTCAACATAATTTAGAGACCACCATAGAACAATAACAGTATAGAAAATGTCAGTATAGAAATGACCCTAGAGAGACAATATGAAAATGCTAGAATATTGTCAGACAAAAAGTGTTATTTTTAGCCTTAAATGAAATGACATTTTGAATTATTTAAATTAAACTAAGTATGTGATTTGTTTCATTACGTTTATTTATGAAACATTTTTGCTATTATCGATAGTTATACAGGTTAGGTGGGGGTTTGTCATATTTTTAGGAGTGGTGATTGGTGAATGGATTCCGTTTGTTCATTGAGGCAATTACTTGAAATACTATTGATGGTTTTCCCGATCTGTAAGGATACCAAAACGTCCAATTTGGCTGGTTCTTTTGCCGAAATTTGGTGTACAGTTTTTATTATGTGATTAGCAAAAGTAGAATAATCATTTTGCAGGCGTAGTGATCCTTTATGTTCTTTTTCTATTTTGCGTCTATAATGAAGTAATAAAAGCACTCACATGGGTTCCTTAATGGCTCGCCAAGTGCGATAAAATTTTCTCAATATGTATCGACGATTTTTTATTTATAAATGGCATAAAAGGGCACAAAATAGAAAAAATAATATAAAAATCTCGACCTTTTTTCTAGTAATTCCATAAAATGTTTTGGAGGGCATTGTTGTTCTTGTACGCTATGATAGTAATATTTTTCCTTTTTTTTTATTTGCAAATTGACCACTTAGGATCATGCCACAATTTCACTATTTTGGTTGTAATTTTCTCTGCCTCCAATACTCATTACACGATCGATGTGCTGCTGTCGTTGTTCGGCCGTCCACGCTCTTCCGGTCTTTGTAGCTCGTCTCTCGCCATGAAACCCTTCCAAGTTGTGTATACTGTTACGAAACGTATCCCTATCCAACATTTGGGCCTCTAGGATTTAGATCTTTCAAGGTCTTTAAGAGTTTCTTTAGTCCATGATGTACTTATTTTTTGGTTCCATAAATTGTCAAATAACTGCTTGGTTAATCAGCATTTGTCTAATCTGTATATGTGCTCATAAAATATTTTCCTCCGTTTCCTCATGGTCGCAAAGAATTTGCTACATTCTAGTAGACTTCGGCGTTGCTCCAAAGTTTCCATTCGGTTTCCGTCCGTATTGGGCCCATGAATTTCCGGAGTATTCTCCTTTCCAGGACCTCCAACTTCTCTCGCCTGTAGTTCATTGAAAGGCATTCACAGGCGTACAGCATTCTCTTTAGACCAGATTGTCGCAGTGGTTTATTTTGGCGCTCCAGGAAATCCATTTCTTGTTGTAGATGTTTATTGTAAGCCCATACGCTCTCTCCATTTTTTAGATTCTAGCGCCTACCGCAGCTTTCTCTAGACCATTGTCTGTGAGAGTATCGCAAAGTCATATGCAAAGGCCTAACAGTGAACTTTTATTCCAGCTGATTTCCTTCCTAAGCAGATTGGGTTTATTCCTTGATTTATAAGCTCTGAGGTCCACATTCGTACGATTTTTTCCGGGATGCAGTTGAATAGTATTGGTGAAAGTCCGCCGCCTTGTCTTATACCCGTCTTGATTTCAAATGACCGGGACAGTTCTCCCATGAACTTTACTTTGGATTTTGTGCCTTTTAATGTATCTTTGATTATGTTTGCCAACTTGGGTTTTACCCCAAATTCTCGAATGATACCGTCCAGGGTTTCTGTGTACACCGGGTAAAAAGCCTTTTTGAAATCTGTGAAAATTGTCCAAAAAAATTGTATAAAAAATCCAAAAAAATTGTAGTATCTAATTTTTTTGGAGCTCAGAATTCTATGGCGGATTATTGGTTTTAAGTTGAAGATCTGCTTTGTGCAGGAGCGACCTTTTCTGAACCTTACTTGGTACTCCCCAAGTTGTTTGATAAGGGTCTCCTCTATTCTATTCAGGAGTTTATTCGAGAGATTTTATAGGCGACCGGAAGTAAGGAGACGTCTATATGGTTATTGAAGTCCTTTTTGTCCCCTTTCTTATGGAGGAGGTGAATCAACGCGTTATTTTATTTTATTCTATTGCTTATTTTTTCCGAAACCTTTCCTAGATATGGAATACATATGAATATTTTTTCTTTTCCCATTTCGAAATTACTATTGTAAGCTAGTTTATTAACCATCCCTGTTATTCATTCCATTTGCCACCCACCCACAGATAGGTTTTCTTTATATTTAAAAAAATATGTTCCTAAAAATATGGAAAACCCTATCCTAAATTGTATAAATATCTAAAATAGAAAAAATGATGTTGATCTTAAGATGGTGTTGGTGAAACTATAATTATAAATAAATGATCACCTGAAACAAATCACAGAATTAGTTTTATTTGAATAATTATTGTAAGTCACGCTATAGAGGCCAAATGAAAATACTAGAATATACAAATTCTAAAGTTGTCAGTTGCAGTGGAAGGAACGAAAAAATAACTTTTCTTTAATTATTATTATTTATAGCCATAAGAAAATATGTTAGTTCAGTTTATTAAAAATCGCATTGGAATGAGCTGCATGAAGATAGTCCCCCAAAATTGAAAAAATAAAAAAATTAATCTGAGATACATTTGACAAAGATTTGATCATGATTGACCACCAAATAGTTTTGTTTGCCCACATTCTGTTCGAAAGATATTTAAAAAAAAATGATTGGGGGCCTAGCTCCCCAAAATGTATTTTTTCTATATTTAATAATGCCATTTTAAAAATCTTTTTTTTGTGTGGTGGCCGTTTGGCTGCAAAGCCTTTCTGCATTGCGACCAACTTGATCTATTGTGCTTGACCCTACTACAATTACTCTCCCAGGCATTAAATTTCGTTAGCGAAGTCTAAGATATTCCAGAGAGGCTTGCTACTCAGCTCCAAGGTGGTCAATCTTGCGACACCGAAGAGAGCAAGCCTTATGTGTGCTAGCGCTACACATGTGCTCATTATGTGTTCAGCGGTTTCTTCATCTGATTCACATAATCTACAGGCAACTTCATCTGCCTTTCCCATTTTGTGTAAGCGATATCTCACTGGACAATGTCCAGTGAGTATGCCTACCAAAGTCCTGATTTCTCTTCTAGAGAAGCTTAGCATCTGCTGCGTTATTGCGGAAGAATAGTTTATGAGCATTTTAGCTTGCCGCTGTTCTGGCGTGTTCTTCCAGTGGGTTTGCTTTTGCTCTTCTTCCCATTTCTTAGCCCCCTGCCTTAAATGGGCTATTGTAAGCCCACAAGTTGGCTCCGGGCCCAAAAAGGGAGCCTCGGCCACGCTTTTGGCGAGTGCGTCGGCCATTTCGTTCCCATACATGCCCTGGTGACCCGGTGACCACATTAGCGTGAGTCTGTTACCTTCCACCAGTTGCTTTAGGGTTTGTTGACAGTTCCAGGTTACCTTGGAATTAAAGTTGTGGGCTTTTAAATTCCTTAGAGCTACCTGGCTATCCGTTAGGATGTAGATTTGCACCCCTTTAAGACGTTTCTTTATGCAGATTTCTGCGCATCTTTCAATGGCTATAATTTCAGCCTTTAGTACCGTGGGAGCCATGCCAAATGCAGTGGACTCCCTGTGACTCCGGCTGTATATGCCAATTCCTGTACCCTTAGCAGTTTTTGATGCCCCGCTTTTTCTTTCAGATTTTCGATTCTTCGAACAATGCTTTGGCGGTCATTGATAACCACTTCAACGGCTGTGTCAAAGTCGTATTCTGTAGACATTGAGTCCCAGGGCTGCTTTAGAAATTTCTCTCCGAGTTGTTCCCTTATTTTCAGGTGTCTCTGAATAGGCGATGTACACCTTAGTCTCAGAACACTGAGAAGACCTTCTTTTTCTACCTGTTTTTGCAGTGGAAGTAGGTCCAACAGAATTTCCATTGCTGTGGTTGGAGTAGATTGCATCGCTCCGTTATACCCAACACGCAAGCCGTTGAAGCTTTTGTAGCATGTTTGGGTCTTTATTTCCTTTTTTTGTATCACCATACGAATGAACCGTAGGTGATAATCGGTCTTACCACTGCTGTGTAAGACCATAAGACCATTTTGGGTTTTAGTCCCCATGTTTTCCCAAATAGCTTTAGGCAGATCCTAAAGGCCGCTGTGGCTTTTGAGAGCGTTTTGTTCAGATGCGAGTTCCAAGTGAGTTTCTTACCCAAGGTTACCCCTAGATATTTAAAAAAGAACTTCGTTTGGTCATGTTTGCCCACCATTTCTTTTGATTATTTTTTTTAACCCCAGAATTGTTGTTTTTAATATAACATTTTTTGGTGTTAAAGAACTTCGTTGGACCGTGTTTGACCATCATTTTTTCTTTAATTCGAAATATTTTTAAGAACCCCAAAATCGTTTTTTTATTATTTTAATACAGATTTCAGTGATAATTGGACCAAACAAATGGGCAAACCTTGAAAAATAAATTAAAACATTTTTTTCATTTTACCCTTGCAATTTTTTACTGCACTAGAGGTGAAGAATCATCGAGAATGATGTTTTTATCTGGATTCATTTGCGTGACGGATGAATTACGACAGTTTTTCTTGAAAAAACGTTATCAAATCATATTTTAATACCCTTTTTGAATTCGAAATGGATGATAGTTTTTGCGTCCACTTCGATTGTAATTTGCGTACGGGTTTCGACTGGCAGATCGTACATGCGCTTTGTTCTGCAGTTGGATTTACAAGAAATAGTTTCCCGATAAGATTTCTTGCAATTTGCTTGGCAATCAAGGACACCTTCTTCTTGTACTTCTTGAATACGCTTGCAAGAATTACTCCTCTTGCGTGGTAAAGTCTGGAAGTTGGTTATCGGATGAATGTTATGCGCATGTTTTTATGAAAGATATAGTTAGACAATTTTCCTCCAATTTTTTCAGTTATTCTCCAAACAATTAATTATCTGTGTAAGCTATCGTTTTGTTAACGAGCAAGTGCTTTTGAATTGTATCAATTTTTGTCCAAGCCAAACTGGTCCTACAATTCGGACATTTCTTAAAATCATCTCACGCTAGTCTCTCTTAATTTTTCTATCATGAATGAGTCTGGACACGGTGTCCAAATTTTTCCTATTGACATTTTTTTGTGTCCGAAGTGTAGTTTCATCGATAATTGTGGAATGGTATTGATTTCCGGTGTTGTCTGTGTAAAATCCAAAGAAGAATAATGTTCGCATATTATCCGTTTGATAGAAAATCGCAGGGCATTTGGCACATATAGCAGCATTTTTCCAGTATACAACGAGCATATTCGATTATTGTCGAAAAAAGTTCGGCAATCTATTTTGGGGAATCGCTCATTTTGCTCATGGATATCAAACACTAAAAAAAAAAAACGATTTTGGGGCTCAAAAATATTTTGTGTTAAAAAAAAGATGGGCAAACATGGTCAAACGTAGTTCTTCATCACCAAACGGAAAAAAAAGAAGAAAATTAAAAAAAATTATATTTAAATCTATTTTGGGGTTCCTAAAAAAAATATGGTGGGCAAACATGGGAAAACCATGTTTTTAAGATGCTATTATCAAATAAAAAAAATGCGTTTTGCGGGCTAGGCTCCCAATATTTTTTTATAATATCTTCTGAACGGAATGTGGGCAAACAAAACTATTTGGTGGTCAATCACAATCATATCTTGGTCAAATATTACTTTAATTTTGGTGGGCTATCTTCACGCAGCTGTGGAAATGTTCAATACAATTTCTTCTAGAACAATGAATTTGAGTACGTTCGGCTGCAACAACCACTGGGATCATCAACTATGGTAAAAGGAAGCCCGAGTCTCTTAAATGACTAATAAGTACAAATTCCATATCAAATAAATATAGTATTCAACTTATTATATAGGGATCGTCCATTAATCACGAGAGGTTCCAAAGGGGGGTGGAGGGGGGGGGGGGTTTGAAAACTCACGAAACATCACGAGGGAGGAGCGAGGGTGTAGTGAGATATCACTTGTATTTATTTTTTCAATGAACGCGCGATTTTTAAACCGAAATGTGGCGCGCGACTCGCTGCCAGTCCCAGTAGAAGTCTGTGATTCTGACGCCGAATACATGCGTAAATCGTTGCCACGTATGTTTTGTCACAAAACAATGTCTAAACTAGGAGACAGTACTGGATTTCCAGCAAGCTGAGTAGACTGGACTATAGGCAGGTATCAGATCAGCAGATCTTAGGGGCAGCAAATATGAAGCCAACATTTTGTTTTGTCGTATAGAAATTAAAAAGATTCATTTTAGTTATTAGGTCCACACAAACAATTCAACATGTAATATGTTTCACCACATATTGTTAAATTGATTTTTTCAACAATTTGCTTAGTAGTGATTGATCCGAAGCAGGGTCGACGGGGCCGAGCTGTTAGCATTGTGAGCGTAGTGGCATTGAGTCTAAGAAAAACAGATATAGAGCGGCGATACAAACGAGAAAGGCGCCGAAAAGAAAATCCGCCCCTGCTGATTGAGTCATGCAATTTCTTATATTAATTTTTTCTTCGGTTGTGTGCTATAGTGGGAAAAATGAAAAGTTTATTGTTCCGAATAACGGAAATTATTATATAATTTGGAACTGTTAGCTGAATTCTATCCTTTTGTAGCGAGCCATGTTGAATATCTAACAAGGGGACCGTATGATAAGGAAATCACCGATTCGATTCATTTTTAGTACACACGTAGGTGATGACCAGTAGTATAGCAGGTGCAAGTAGTAAGACATAATACTAATCCGTTTCCGAGAAATTAATTAATTGAGAAATTAATTATTTTTAATTCGTTCGTCTGCATTATACTTTAACAAAAATTCAACACGCGAGTGGCGCAACGGTAACAGTCGCGCTTCAAAAGCGCGAGGTCGCCCGTTCGAACCCGCCAGCGGGCTTGCGTTTTTATTTCACATTTTTTACAAATTCATGTGTCTTGAATATTGTTTATTTTGGAATTCATTGTAATAACTGTTTTTTTTAGCGGGAAAAGGAATTTTGAAATCAAGAAATTGAGACAAGATCATGCAAGAAATTTTCAGTTTCTTTTTTTTAATCTCTTAATTTCTACGTTATCTGCATTGCAAATAAAGTATTATACAAATCTTTTGTAGCAATTTTTTTTGTCGTGCAATTAGGAACTTTTAATTTTCTTCCCAGATTTTTTTTTTACCAAGCCGGATTACGAACCCTTTCAGGGTACAGGATTTTACAAAAATACCCACGTTTCTTGTAAAACATATCAAGATAACGTAATGGATATTTTACAATCCTAATCCCTGACAATTAGTATAAAAAATGAATTCGTAGATCGTACCTGGGAACGGAATATAAATTGTAACGAATTCGTCAAGAAAATCAGTTATTAGTTTACAGTAATCAGCTGGCATCTCTCTCAATGGCGAAAAAATCAACAAAATACGATATGCAGATGACACAGTGATGTTTGCAGATAGTATAGAAGGACTACAACATCTAATAAACAGACTTGTAGAAAAGAGCACAGAATATGGCTTGGATATTAACATCAAGAAGACAAAACTTATGGTCATCAGCAAGTCCTATATTGAAAACTGTGAACTTACTGTCAATCAAGAGCCAATCGAACGGGTGGAGAGGTATACATATCTTGGCACAAATGTTAATGATCGGTGGGATCACTCTCAGGAGATAAAAATTCGCATTGAAAAGGCAAGATCTGTTTTTACCAAAATGCGATCTGTACTAACAAGCCACAACCTAACAATGACTACAAAGCTGAGAATGATGAGATGCTATGTGTTTTCGGTTCTTTTTTACGGAATGGAATCGTGGACACTGACAGAAGCCACCAGCAAAAAGTTAGAGGCATTTGAAATGTGGATATATCGCAGAATGCTGAGAGTCTACTGGAGGGATCGAATAACCAATGATGAGATCCTCCATAGAATGAACAAGGAGAGAGAGGTTCTAAACACAGTCAAGTGCAGAAAGCTAGAATATCTTGGCCACATCATGAGAAACGAAGATAGATTTCATTTGCTGCAGAAGATTATCCAGGGAAAGGTGGCAGGAAAGAGGTCAATCGGCGCCAGACGAATATCTTGGTTGAAAAACCTAAGAACCTGGTTCGGCATGACGACAACAGAACTTTTCCGTGCCGCAGTGAATAAAGTCATCATAGCCCAGATGGTTACCAACGTTCGGAACGGATATGGAACTTAAAGAAGAAGAATCAGTGACTCTTCAAGCATCTTTCAACATCGACTACGATACGTCATTGGTCATCAAGTTTATAGTTTTAACTTTCGGTCATTTATAATTGTGAATTGTGAGATGTCTGATTTTACACGTGACAGTGATATGGTGGGGCCTTCGATGGCCGAAGAAAGTGAACCTGATTCCAATTTCCAGACTAGTGAAGAATGGAAAGTACTCTTAAAAACGGCGCTATATTGTGAACAGCTCCTTCTCGAAAATAATAAAATCGCGAGAAGATTAAAGAAGAACATATGGAAATCGGGAAAAAAATGTATAGTGCAATAATGAAAACTCTGGCGAAACATATAATAGTTGTAAGAGACGATCTTATTGTGTTTGAAGAACTCGACGAAGAAGGTCTGTTTGAAGAAGTCGAAGAATTCCAAAATAAACATTATTATGATTCTTTCAAAATTCCGCTAAAAAAAAACAGTTATTACAATTAATTCCGAAATAAACAATATTCAAGACACATGAATATGTAAAAAATGTGAAATATTTGAAGAAAAAACGCAAGCTCCCTGGCGGGTTCGAACCGGCGACCTAGCGCTTTCTAAGCGCGAGTGTTACCGTTGCGCTGCTGGCCTGTTGAATTTTTGTTAACGTATAATGCAGACGAAAGCACTAAAAATAATTAATTTCTCAATTAATTAATTTCTCGGAAACGGATGAGTATTGTGTCTTACTACTTGCACCTGTTATACTACTGGTCATCACCTACGTGTGTTGTAAAAATGAATCGAATCGGTGATTTCCTTATCATACAGTCCCCTTGTAAAACTAAGATTTTTGTAAATTCGATACAAAGCATGCAAAAGTTAATGTCTTAAATTGAGAAAGAGAAAACGCCAAAGAGAGTAAATTGGACATGTTGGTCAACTAGAGAGGACGCATTTAGAAGTTTGAGTGTTTCTTGGCACGAAGTTCTTAAAACCTTGGAATCAATCAAGGATCGGTACAATTGTACCGAAAAACCTGTAACGCGAAACGAAGCGACGCGTCGCTTCTTTGAGCGTTACAGGTTTTTCGGTCGTCGCGACGGGTATACTTTTAAATTTAGAAAAACTGTAAACGGTGGTAAGGGTTGTTGTGTGTGTTTTTTTTTAGAAAGAATAAACAAAGTGAATATTCAAATGCAGGCATTTACCGTAGATGTGATCACTGTTGCCGATCTTTACGAATCCCGTTGCAAGTTTTTCGTTGCGGAACGAGACAATTTAAAGCATTTTGAAGAAAAGGCGATGGAATTAAGCGTGCTGAAGCAGTAAACAAAAGACATGGGAATAAGACAACCGAAAAGGAAAAAAATATATGCTGCAACACGTGATGAAGAAATGAGAGTGACTGCAAGTGATACTTTCAGGGTTAATAAATTTCTCCTCCTTATTGATAGACTCGTATCCGAATTTAAAAAAAAAACAACAACAATTTCAATGCAAAGTTTTCATTTTTGACCAAAATTGGTGAATTTTCATCTTCAACCCTTACGGTAAAACTCCTTTTCTTGGAAGAAATGTATCCTAATGATTTAGAGACAGACTTAGTTCAGGAATGCATACATTTTCAATGCCGCCTTTCTTCTGAAAGAATTTTAGTAAAACAAGATTTTGAAAAATTAAAAAGTCTGTCTTCGTTCCTGCGAAAACATAATTTGCAAAACTTATTTTGCATTCTTTATCCAAACCTATCTATAGCAGTTCGCATGGCTAAGAACACCAGCGACTAATTGCTCGGGTGAGTAAAACTTTTATTTTATTCTATAAGATTATACCTGTGTTTATAGATAATATTCTGAATTTTTTTAGATGCCTACCAAAAAAATACACTTGATGTTGGGTAGGGGGAAGGTAGGGTAACCTCAGGTAACCACAAGTTGTCTAACCTAAAATCTCACCACGTATCACCGGGGGAAGGGGGTGTTATAAAGTTGCTAAAAAACATCACGTGATTAATAGTGGAGCCCATATGTATTATGTATGCAACGCTACGTTAGATGACCAAATTGCAAAATCTTGTGAAAATCTGTGAAATCTGGCATCCATATTAATGATTATGATATAATCTTATCATTATGCCTGGTAAATTATATTTTATCAAGAATCTAAAATTGAAATAATGAAAAATTGGCCCTCATCGGTACACTGCTATTTAATTTCGGTATGTGCTATATTTTTTGTCTGAAATATTATAAAATCCTCTATCAGTAAATTATTATTGCTTCAGTATTTTCACTAATGCACCTGCTTATTGAAGTTTTATTTATTCCCAATACATGGTTCTTAACAATATTTTGCTAGTAACTGCCGAGGCCATAAAAAAGGAGAGCAATCAAGAGCTTAATACTAACCGTTGCAGCGTAAACAGCGCGCTGTTTACAACTTAAATGCACTTAAATCCTTTCCGTTAAAATTCAATGATTTGGAGGCCCAACCTACATCTGTTAATCTGTTAAACTTGCGTGCATAAAAATCGGCCCATTGTAAACATTTAACTTTAACTATTTTTCTTATAAACTATTTATGAGAAGAAATAAAGCCGTATAAAAATATGCCGTTTAAAAGACAATTTAATGTAAGTTTAAATTTTTGAACAATGCTTATTTGTGCTTATTTATTTATGCTTATCCGGCCTAGCCACCGCACCGGGCCAAAACAAAAACGAACGTATTTATGTGGTGGTTATAATGGGAATAAAAACCTACGAAATGTTGTTAGTTTAATGTATACTGCACCACAAAAAGCCGGCCAAGTATTTGTTTTAATCGAAAACGGACTTAGCCAGCGAGCTTTTGTTCGATAACTGGAGATACCACGCGCCGCGGTTCGAAGAGTGTTTCAACGTTATGGGGAGTCTGAATCTTTTCATTAACGACCTGATCCAGACAGAAGGAGATTTGGGAGTTTTAACGGCTCGGGATAACCACTTTCTTATATCATCGCCATTGAAAAATCTTCAGCTTAATGCTGTTCAACAGCAACAACAGCTCCGTAAAGTACGACGAGTGGCTATAAGTTAGTGGGCAGTAAGACGAAGACTGCAGGAAACTAAATTGATCACTTAGGCACCTGCAGTTTGTCAAAAACTTACTGCAGCTCATAGTAAAGCAACCTGAGTTATTTAAGGGATCATATGAATTTAATGTTGGAACAGCGGGGGTCTGTTCTGTTCTCCGATGAGACCATAATATGCCTCTATGTTAGTGACCGAAGAAGAAAAATGTACCAGAGACCAAGAGTGCGAATTGCAGAATGCTGCATTGATGAGCGGACTGTTTATGGAGATCGTTCCTACATAATCTTGTATGAAATCTCTATGGGGCAACCATCATTAGGGGCAACCGTAGTCACGGGAGAGGATGTTTAGCGGGTGCTCTATAATACGTCAGAGAAATCGGTTATCTGGTTATGGAGTGCAGAGCATGCAATCGCGACCTAAACCCGATATAACATTTATGGGGTGAGTGTAAATGAAGGATTCGAGCTAGGATTCGTGCTCCAACCTCGATCCCAGAGCTTATTGCTGCTGAAGATGGAAAATGACTTATCATCCCACAAGAAGCAATAGCGAACTTAATTAGATCTATGCCTAGTCGTATGAGAGATGTTATTAAGGGGATAATATTTCATAAACATTATTAAAAATTAAGTGTTAATTTAGATAATTGCCAATAATCATATTTCTTTTAGTAATAAAAAAGCTAATTTATTTCATGATTTAATTTCATTATGTTAAACACATGAAACCGAAATAAATTTAAAATAATATTAAAGCATCTTAAATTGTCTTTCATATTATATACTCCTACTTCTTTACTGCAACTCATAAATAGATAAAATCAAAATTTACAGTGGGCTTATTTCTTTGCACGTGTTTGCACATGTTTATTCTAATGTAAGGAGTAGGTAAGTTGCAAAATACGATTTAAAAATTAGTGGAGTTATGAAAATGTTAACGTCTGTCTTGTCGATTAACTCTTAACGTTTCTCTTGCAGACGTGGCCTCTTAATTTGTAAGCCATACTCAGAATAGCTATATAAAATATTAATATGCAAATCGACTCACATGTTTGTGATTTAAAGTAGAATTTAATCCGAGATTTCCATGATCTATCCCTTCTGAAAATGCTTCTACCACCTAATATATATAATTTTCAATAATGACACAAACAGTGTACAGATAATACGTTAACTATTTCCCGAAGGGTATAACATAGAAACTTTGCATTGTATTTTGAATAACATGAGAGGAATCGTAAATTTATGGCAATTTGTTTTCGTTAATTAATTTTAATTTCTGAATACAGAGACTCTACATGCAATAAGAATATTGCATGTAGAGTCTCTGTATTCAGAAATTAAAATCCGTTTGGCATTTTGTATAGAACTAGTTTATTAAATAGGATTTTGGTGTAGCGTCAATTGGCTTGATCATGCTTTTAAATAAGCGCGCATGATGTAAGGGACCGAAAGTCACAAATCAAAATGTATATGAAATAAATGTGTCAATTTGTTCTAATTTTACAACGAAATAAAAAGCATGCGCAGAGAAACCGTAGCAATCGAGAAGCACTAAATAATTCAGACAAAACCACACGTTTAGTCTGCACTGATAATCCATGTCAAACGCGGAGTATTTTGGGATTTTTCATTTGCGTATAATACAGTAAAAGCATATGTAATTGTTAGATGTTGCTCTAATTGCATAAGCTCTATTTAGAATTTCCAGATTAAATAGTTAGATAGACTAAATTTTAGACACATCCACAAAATAAAACTGCAATGCGGTCATATTGTAAAATTATTTTGGAGAAACATTCTAAGAAGGATCGACGCTACAAGCACCTTGCTATACAGAACGTTAATAAAATAATTCCTCCTATGAAATTGTTTGTTCTACTGTTGAAACTATTTTAACCAGGGGTTAATTTCCCTGTGTAATGCTCCAGTGCTTACTCCGGTTTGCCTGCAAAACATAATTGGTATTTTTATTTGCAAGTCGCATGTTCCTACGTCTTAGTGTTTCATTTCAATGATTTACTGGAACAGTATAAAAAAAGTTCGTTTCTTTCAACGTTCTATCAACCTTCCCTCATTGGCGCGAGTTTTCCCAACACTATCAATGTCGTCGCGTCTTTAAAATAATAAAATAAAAGCCTACTTTTAATTATACAAACAAATTAATCTTTCTTAGAACAACAAGTATTACAAATGGATTAAATTATTGAAACTAATTTGAAATGAAAACTAATTATTGAAGGCTTCCTGAGGAAGGATTAGAAAAGTATCTATGTTGGAGGTCAATGTGCTTCTCATTCGTTTTCAAAACATGTTAGAGTAATCATAATCATTGGAGTCTACCAGACGGCACGTCAGTCATGGTGAGTTAATCTCTAAGTTTTTCAATAAATAGCAATTAAGTGATACTAATTAATAAATTAACAAAAAGACTTTAGTCTCATTTAATTTTTTAATTATTCTCTTCTCGAACTTTAGAAAGTTTCGTAACTCAAGCATATAAAAGCATATTTGGTATTCGATTTGCAAAAAGTCACTTGCTTGACAATGAGTATGAAAAACTATGTTAGAAATAAAGATCGATTGCTCAGTTTCAATATTTCTATATTTGCTAGGCACTCATTTTCCACGATATCTCCTTACATTATATGTTTACTATCGCATGGTATTTTAATTGTGGCATTTTAATTTATGGCATTTTATTGATAATTAGAGTACAAAATCTTGTGTTGCATATTCCATCAGAATGCAATGTAATTCTGCGGAAGAAAATCAAGTAAAATATTAAAACTTGGAAAACAATACGTAATATTCTTAATATTTAATTATTCATTTAAATCGACAATTATTACGTTCCTAGGCAGCAATAAAAAGATATATTCTTATCAAAGGAAATGTAATTGCAGTAAAGTTATTTGGGACCCTATTATTGAGGTGGACAATCAATTACCAGCATTATACTTCTACTTCCTGCATCATTATGCGGTTATAATCTCTAAAACTTAATTTAACTACGCGAGCTTGGAATTAGACCAAGTTAAATGCGAACTGTGAAGTAGAATTAATAGACCGAAATAGACCTATTAAAAATTCTACATTTGTGTGAACCATGAATACAATATAATAAATAATTTACAAGAATACGTATGAGGGATTTAGTATTTTTAATTTACAAACGACAGGTTTTCAAAAATGTAATTGAAAAAAAAACAATAAAACCTGCAACTGTTTATGTGAATGAACTGTAATATCCAGCATTTAGCATAAGAACGAGACCAGTAAGGCACAGAGGGGAATCTGATTTTGGTAACAGCTTAACTAAAGTTTAACTTATCTAGACTTATTTACAAATACCTGGTCTTGTCTGGTCTTGGCCTATCTCGTTTGGTGTAGTTCAAATTTATTTGATATTGTCTAATATTGTTTGGTTTTATCTGGTCTTGTCTGATCTTGTCTAGTCTTGTTTGATATTGTCTGGTCTTGTCTGGTCTTGTCTGATCTTGTCTGGTCTTGTCTGTTCTTGTCTGGACATGTCTCCTCTAGTCTGGTCTTTTCTGGACTTGTCTCGTCTTGTCTGGTATTGTCTGGTGTTGTCTGGAACAGCCTGGACATGTCTGGTCTTGTCTAGTCTTATCTGGTCTTACCTGGATTTGCCTGGTCTTGTCTGGTCTTGTCAGTTTTTGTGTGGTCTTGTCTGGTCTTGTCTGGTCTTGTCTGGTCTTGTCTGGTCTTGTCTGGTCTTGTCTGGTCTTGTCTGGTCTTGTCTGGTCTTGTCTGGTCTTGTCTGGTCTTGTCTGGTCTTGTCTGGTCTTGTCTGGTCTTGTCTGGTCTTGTCTGGTCTTGTCTGGTCTTGTCTGGTCTTGTCTGGTCTTGTCTGGTCTTGTCTGGTCTTGCCTTTTTTTGGTGGGTGGAGGGGAAATGCATTAATGCACGCACGGCGTCTTCTGGCTCCGTTGAGTGTGGGGCTCTCTGGTCGATGTGTTAATGACCAGAATACCCACTAAAACCCCTCTTCTTTGGATCCACTTGGTACCGTTCTTCACATTCTTCAAGTGGTCCGTCTACTCCTACAGCCTTATTTCGTCTTCTGCTTTTTTGTCATAATGCGCCGTATGTATGCATGTACGGCATCCAATTCCTTCTGACTGGAGAGCATAATATTCACAATATTTTCTGGCGTTATGTAACCCACTATAAGTTATAGCTGAAGTCGTTCGTGTTCCCACCGATTGCACTTAAAAATTGTGTGCTCGGCATCGTCATCTTTCGGGCACCACATGCATCTTCCAGAGTCACGACGGCTTATTCGCTTCAGGTACGTCATGAAAGAACCGTGCGCTGTTAGGCATTGGGTCAAATAGTAGTCCGTCTGTCCCTTATTTTTGAACCACGGCTCAATGTTGCTTATAAGTCTTCTAGTCCATGCGCCTTTGGTTGCTAAGTTCCATTGGGTCTGCAATTTTTCAAGAGTCCTCTCTTCTTCTGCCGATGTGTCAGTTCGTGAAGTGAAAATGTTTTTTCATTCCTCTACTACTAGATGTACGGGTATTACCATTGCCACAACCATCAGGGCCTCATTCGATACGATCCTATAGGCACTAGCTATTCTAAGGGCCATGCTTCTTTGCACACAAGTTCCTTTCTTTGCGCAGCTACGTTTAGTGCATCAAACCAAATTGGTGCGCCATAAGTTATTATTGATTGCACCGCCATGTACAGAGTGCGCCTCTTGTTTGCTCTTGGACCTTTAACGTTGGCCATTAGGACACTTAAAGCTCTTGTAGCTTTGTTAGCTTTCTGAGCTATTTACTCAATATGGGCTTTAAAGGATAATTTTTTCCCGATCTTAACCCCTAGATAGTTGATGGCTAGGCTGGGGAAGATCGCCAAGTCATCAGCGTAACACAGCACCTTAACGCTTTCAGGAATCTGCAACCTCATTATATCGTCGTATAAGATATTCCACAGAGTTGGTCCTGGAACATAACCATGTGGAACACCCCACCAATTTCCTTCTTGGTGTTTCTGTCAATTTGTATCCATCTATCTGTAAAATAGTCTTTGACGATGTTTATAAGGCACGTGGAGATCCTCCTCATCCTCTTCCTTCCATTTTATTTATTATCAGACGCCGTGACGCTGTATTAAGAGCGTTCTTAACATCTACTAGTACCAGAGCACACCATCTTGGTACCCCGGTTTCGTTTGATCCCCTTGCTATTTTTACTACTTCGTGTTGGGCATTCGTGGTGGATCTCCCCCTTCTGTATCCATATTGACTTTCGGAGAAACCGCCTATCTGTTCGATTTCTTTCAGGAGTCTTTGTTTAATGAGATTTTCGAACAGTTTCCCAAAAACGTTGATCAGGCAATTTGGTCTGTATTTGACAGCTTCTTCTTCTTTCTTTTGTGGTTTATTAATTAGAATAAGTTTAAGTTTTGTGTGATCTTACCTAGTCTTGCCTGGTCTTGCCGGGCCTAGAATGGTCCTGTCTTGTCCTGCCTGATCCAGTCTGGTCCTGTCTGTTCTTGTCTGGTCTTGTCTGGTCTTATTTGGTCTTGTCTGGCATTGTATGGTCCTGTCTGATCCTCTCTGGTCCTGTCTGGTCCTGTCTGGTCTTGTCTGGTCTTGCCTGGTCTTTTCTTGTCTTGTCGGGTCTTGTCTGGTCTTTTCTTGTCTTGTCGGGTCTTGTCTGGTCTAGTCTGGTCCTGTCTGATCTTCTCTGGTCTTGTCTGGTCTGGTATGGACTTGTATGGTCTTGTCTGGTCTCGTATGGTCTCGTCTGGTCTTGTATGGTCTTATCTGGTCTTCTCTGGTCCTGTCTCGTCTTGTCTGGTCTTATCTGGTCTTGTCTGGCCTTGTCTGGTCTCGTCTGGTCTTGTCTGGTCTTGTCTGGGCTTGTTTGGTCTTGTTTGGTCTTGGTTGGTCTTGTCTGGTCTTGTCTGGTCTTGTCTGGTCTTCTTTGGTCTTATCTGGTTTCGTCTGGTCTTGTCAGATGTTGTCTGCTCTTGTCTGGTCTTGTCTTGTTTTCTCGGGTCCTGTCCGGTCTTGTCTGGTCTTGCCTGGTCTTGTCTGGTCTTGTCTGGTCTTTTCTAGTCTTGTCTGGTCTTGTCTGGTCTTGTCTGGTCTTATCTGGTCTTGTCTGGCCTTGTCTGGTCTTGTCTGGTCTCGTCTGGTCTTGTCTGGTCTTGTCTGGTCTTTGTTTGGTTTTGGTTGGTCTTGTCTGGTCTTGTCTGATCTTGTCTGGTCTTGTTTGGTCTTGTCTGGTTTCGTCTGGTCTTGTCAGATCTTGTCTGCTCTTGTCTGGTCTTGTCTTGTCTTCTCGGGTCCTGTCTGGTCTTGTCTGGTCTTCTCTGGTCTTGCCTGGTCTTGTCTGGTCTTGTCTGGTCTTGTCTAGTCTTGTCTGGTCTTGTCTGGTCTCGTCTGGTCTCGTCTGGTGTCGTCTGGTCTTGTCTGGTCTTGTCTGGTCTTATCTGGTCTTGTCTGGTCTTGTCTGTTCTTGTCTGGTCTTGTCTGGTCTTATCTGGTCTTGTCTGGTCTTGTCTGGTCTTGTCTGGTCTTGTCTGGTGTTGTCTGGTCTTGTCTGGTCTTGTCTGGTCTTGTCTGGTTTTATCTGGTTTTGTCTGGTATTGTCTTGTCTTGTCTTGTCTGGTCTTGTCTGGTCTTGTCTGGTCTTGTCTGGTCTTGTCTGGTCTTGTCTGGTCTTGTCTGGTCTTGTCTGGTCTTGTCTCGTCTTGTCTGCTCTTGTCTGATCTTGTCTGGTTTTGTCTGGTCTTCTCTGGTCTTGTTTGGTCTTGTCTGAACTTGTCTGGTCTATTGTGGTCTTGTCTGGATTGTCCGGTTTTGTCGGGCCTTGTCTGGTTTTGTCTGGTCTTGTTTATCTTGTCTGGTAATCTTGTGGCCTTGTCTGTTCTTGTCTGGTCTTGCATGGTAAAGCAATGTCTTGTCAGGTCTTGTCTGGTCTTGTCTGGTCTTGTCTGGTCTTGTCTGGTCTTGTCTGGTATTGTCTGGTCTTGTCTGGTCTTGTCTGTTCTTGTCTGGTCTTGTCTGGTCTTGTCTGGTCTTGTCTGGTCTTGTCTGGTCTTGTCTGGTCTTGTCTGGTCTTGTCTGGTCTTGCCTGGTCTTGTCTGGTCTTGTCTGGTCTTGTCTGGTCTTGTCTGGTCTTGTCTGGTCTTGTCTGGTCTTGTCTGGTCTTGTCTGGTCTTGTCTGGCCTTGTCTGGTCTTGTCTGGTCTTGTCTGGTCTTGTCTGGTCTTGTCTGGTCTTGTCTGTCTTGTCTGATCTTGTCTACTTTGTGTGGTCTTGTCTGTTTTGTCTGGTATAGCCTGGTCTAGCCTAGTCTTGTCTGGGCTTGTCTGGCCATGGTTGTTCTTGTATAGTCTTCTCTGCTCATGGCTGCTCATGGACGATCTTCTCTGGTCAGGGTCTGGTCTTGGCCGCTCTAGTGTGGTCCTATCTGACCTTATGTGGTCTTGTGTGGTCTTGTCTAGTCTTGTCTGTTTTTTTATAATCCTCTCTGGTCTTCTCTAGTTCGGTTTAGCTTTATATGGTCTTGATTGGGTTAGCGGTAGCATGGTTTTTGAAGTGTTTTCAGATCAGGCTTATTAAAATTATTAACTTAGTTAAAAATCAGGTGTTATGATTAAAACCAAATTAATAATAAAATTAAATGTAGAAGATTATCATTACGATATTTTCGAATCTATCGATAAGTTGGCTCGCATCACGCACAGAACGCAAGCACACATCCACTAGCATCCACAATCTTGAGCAAAGTTTGACAAAGAGTAACAGAAGATATCAGTATAATTCCAGCTATTTATTGATAGATTCCTAGATATCGTAATGGTAATCTTCTACTTTCAATTTTATTATTAACTTATATCGCCAAGTTTTTAGATTCAATATTGTTTACTCATTTACTAATATCATATCTTAGTATTATTTACTTGCAGACTCGTGTTATTGATTTTGTTTGCAGTATCATTATTTCAATGGATACAAGAATTTGAATATTTTTATGTCGAATGACTCTTATTGAAGTGGAAAAAAAGTGATGGAAATATTACCGCCTTTAAGTCAATTCAGCACTTTAAAATGAACGTCTCGAAATCAATTTATTTGTCAGTAAACACAGATAAGCGATTTATCTCAAATATTTACCTGATATTAATTCCCTGCAAAATATTTTAGAATTCATTCCACACTCGTACGCACAATGTCGCTATTATTCAAAACATTACCTCCACCGATTTTGTTTTCTTTAGGAACCTTCTGTGGATATTTAGGTTTAGTAAGTAGAAATATTTGTTTACAGTAATGTTTTATTGATTTAAATAAAGTTATATAGGATTTTAGGTATTCTGGGACTGTCAGTATTCTTATATACAAATCATGATGTAATATTGAGGATGTCATCTCAGTGTGCATTGGGTTATTTGGTGGTTTCTTTAATAGCGAACGTAGTGATGCTTGTGGGCATTAACAAGGTTAGATAAGTGAATTCGAAATCAATTGATGTGAAAGAAAGGTAAAAGTGAGATGGCACGCGACTGTTTTAGAACCGACACAGTTTCTTGTTGCCCTATCTCTCCCTGCTGATGTTAGAGATAATAGCGGCCGTTATCGGGCTACTTCTCGCCATCAGCTTATCGCGACTCGCCGACGTGCACCACCTCGTCTTACCAAGCGCAATATTCTTGGGTAAATATCGAACGAATATCTTCCACGGCATTCGATTTAATATTCTATTTCAATGATTTCAGTTTGGTACGTTTATATGTTTCACACGATCTGTTCTCTTTTTCAACATATGGAGTCCCAATTTAAATATTCGCACATAGAACGCATTATTTATTATAAATGATTATTTATATTAATAAAAGTAGTAAAAATATGTTTTATGTTTTAAGTATACTATCAAAATGAACTATAATGGCGACGAGATAAAACTGTAAATATTACATTGCATTTTTATGGAATGCATTATAAAATGTGCGGCGTCGTTCATCTTAGGGAATTGGGATGATGAGAATTTGTTTAAGTGAGAAATCTGTCTCGTAAACTTCCTAATCTATAAATTCTGGTCTAAAAAAAAAATGAATAACAAATGCGCATTATCATTTTAATAAACAAGCTATTCATCAAAAGATTGTCAAGAAAATTGTCACAGCTTAGTACCTCATAAATTTGATCGACATATCATAAACATATTCGTCTTTCACCTCAATAAAAAGTTTTAACTTTAATTTTGATAAAAGGCTTTTTAACGCAATATAACTCAAGATGATTAAGTTGGAAAGTTCCCATTCCAAACTTTAACAAAACTCTATATTCAATTAGAATACTTTTCAAGTTTTACTTCACTTTTGCATTATTTACTTCACAAACTAGAGCCGGCGCTCTTCTTGTGTTAAAAAAATGCAAAATGTAGTTTTTCAGAAACGTTATTGAAGTAAATAGCACAAAACTTAACTCGTGGAATCATGCGTAGGCCAAAATAGTATGTGTCCGTATAACAAGAATAAAAATCTATTGTTGTGTTTTATATGGAGTTATAGAAACTTTAATGTAATTATTTATTCTGACACGTAACATTGCACCCAATGAAAATCTTACCATTGCATTTATTATACATGTTGCTAACAATCAGAAAGCACTTAGAAAGTTTTTTCACTTTCTTATAACATTATAATGAAGGGTAAGTAAATTTTCGAATACTATCTCCTACTCTTCTATGATATTGCGGTTCCAACCCTGATTCATTGATAAGATAGACATTAACAAGATATCCACACAATCGTTTTGGTATCACATTTAGAATCCAAATAGGTCAATTTACATAAACTGTTTGAATCCGCGTCTAGTCAGATTTTCTTCAAGCTTCTTAAGCTCTCACGTACAATTGTCGTCCAGGAAGCTTGATGTGTCGGGTCATGCGTCGGTCTTCCCTCCGAGAGTTGGTAGCCCTGATCAACCAGATGTTATCCATTATTATTAGATATACATTAGTGTTAGTCATATTAAATAACATTATAAACATAAAACATATTAATAATATTAGTTCATAATACAAATTATATTATTATATTATAATACATGGTGCCGAAAAGTTAAAATGTCGGAAGATAGTGCAAATATAAAACCGCCAAAATAATTCGTTACAACGACAGAAAACATCGCAGAAGCATGGAAGCTGTGGCTACATCAGTGAAAGTGGTACGACGTTGCAACTAACTTAAGTAAAAAGAAAGCAGAAGTACTGGTCGCAATTTTCATGACAAGTATTGGTCCAGACGCTGCTGTCATTTTTAATACGTTTAACTTATCTCTAACTGAGTCAAGCCTCTAACAATCACTCGAAATTATTAAAAAAATAATTTACAAACTACTTTATACCGAGAATTAATGAAACCTATGAAAGATATATGTTGAACCTTATGAAACAAGAAAGTGGACAATATTTTGATGAATTTCTTACTAATCTCAAAACCAAAGTTAAAAATTGTGGTTATGGAATTCTTGAAGACAGCATAATTCTGGATAAAATAGTAATCGGCATATAAAGTGACACTATAAGGGAAAAACTCCTGGCAGAACATGAATTGACTCTAGAAAAAAACAGTAGATATCTGTCACTCAGTGGAACAGGTTAAACAAGTGAGAAATATGAAGAATACAACATCAGTAGAAACAGTCACTTATAAAAAAAAAAAAAATTATATTAATAACAAGGATAAAGACAAACAGTCAAAAAAGGCTTTGGCTTAAAAAAGGAAAAAGTTATTTCGAAGAAAGACAATTTAACTGTGGAAGATGTGGTACGAGACATGGTGTTAGGGTATGCCTAGCATTTGGAAAAACATGTGGGATATACCATAGAAGAAATCACTTCACTAAGTACTGTAAAAGAAATGAAACCAGAAATGTTCAAACACTGGAAAAAGAAAAGGAAATAAGCGATGCAGATTACTGGATTAAAAGGACTGGTTTCAGGATTAGATTAAGGGGGTTCTCTAGTTTCTCGGTTGTTTTTTTACGGCTTTTTCAATATTTTTTTACGGGCAAACCATCGAAATAATAAATCTCATTGTTTTTACATAAACACATAACATTTAAATCAGCTTCACAATTTTTTTTAAGACAAAATATGTAATAGAATTAAAGTTATTGTGGCCGACAGGAAGAGAAACCAAGATTGCAGCTGTTTTGCTTATCTTAAATCAAAAAACCAAACGGCATTTTAATCTTCATATTAAAGACTAGCGATTGAACTAAATTGAATCCTAAATTACAAAAATTAATTTTTTATACACTTTTGAAAATTAAATTCTATTTTTTACTAATTTCTCGCTCGTAGAAAAAAAACTATCGAAGCAATCATGATAATCCTGGTTCAATCGCTGGCTTATAATATATTAAAGATGTTGTATAAATTTTAACAAGATCGGTGCTGTAGTTTCTTAAATATCGTGGTCACCGTTTTGAAAAATAGTGTTTCGAGAAAAACCCGTTTCAAAGTTCGCGACCGCAAAAATTCGCGTTCGCAAAATTTATAATAAAAATTTCATCTCACCGTCAATCTGCTAAGCCTGGACCATACAGTAGGCCTTCCTCTTCTTCTTGGAAGTCACACAGAGCTGCTCCGTCTTCCCTTTTCGCGATTTGGGCCTGTTTTACGACATTACTCGTGCCCTTTTCTGAACGGTCGATCCGAGAGCTATCACGATGTTGAACGTATCCTTTAGCTTGTGGGCCGATTTTCACTCCCATGGTTTCCAAGATCTTTAGACTAGATTCGAATCCTTCGTTGAAGATCATGACAGCGAGAAACGTGGCGATTTCAACGACATTTGACCCAGAATGGAGGTGCTTCGGAGCAAATGTCCAGATTAACGAATTGAGCGACTCATTATTATTTTGAGTTTCCGCTCCCAGGAATCTGCTTAACAATTCTTTTCTGGATAAATCCTTATACATTGGCTTTATAACCATTTGAACTGCTTCAGAAAGAGGCGGTTTATCTTGCTTGAATTGCTTAGCCTCTCCGAGAAACTCAGCTCTGCGCCATTTGCACCAACTATATTCGCCTACTGGGCAATTTTGATGATGTGGATTGCTGTCTGTGGAAATCTTGTGATAGAATGTTGCCCAAATTTCCTTCCTCATTTCCTCAATAGAATCTGGATGTCTCCGAATAGCTAATCCATAATACTTTGTCATCTCACCAATCAATTTGTCAGTGAGTTTTCCTGCACCTTTTCCACCAATGCCTTCATTAGATTTTTTTGCATTTCTGAGCCTCTTTTCAACACACTCTTTCTTACCACAACAACATTTTTTCCAAATGGTTCTGCCTTCAAAATACCGTTGAATGTCTTGCTGTCACTATCTCCTATGTATGTCGTATATCGAACTTGATGTTTATTAACTGAACGAGAAAACATTTTCGCAACTGCATCTATTTCCATCTTACTAGAACTTCCAATATGATTTACAGTACAGTTTTCTTCATGTCCAGCGAGCCATCCTGCATATCCAACTGGATCACTATTTTTTTTATTTTTCCACAAATTGCATCCAGCACAAAAACTACTCATTACACACGCATCAACCACTTTACCGGTGTACTTTGTAATTAAAGTTGAAACTCCAAATAAGTATGAAAATCCTCTTTTTTTCCATGTGTCATCTACAGATACGGTGAATTCATTTTTTGCTTTTACTTGTTCTTGAAGGAATTCCTTTTCTTTATTAACCGCAATCGACAATACTGTATCAAAAACGACAGAAGAAGCTGAGTGAATATTTTCTAATATGGAATAGTACGTGTTCAAAGCAAAAGCTTGTCCCCTATCCATCAGTCCGCAGAAAATTATATAGCCTTCATAACCGACTCCCAACAAACGCATCACGAAAACTAAGCGGCAATTTATTTCGTAGGTTTTACCTATTTTTGGGCATGAATGTATTTCTTTTTCTTTCTTACACTTGCACGCTATAGAAATTTTAAAGCCCAATCCTCGTACATAACGTTGATGGAAAGTCACCGTACTTTTGAACACTTTACAAATAACAGCTGAAGAAATAGTTGAAAATACACTCGCGAAATTCAAAATACAATACATAAAAGTCTGCTCAACGTTCACTTCTAAATTTTTATTTTGAACAAGTTTCTTCGCTGACGCCGTCGTAAACAATTTGTCTTGTTCAAAAGTGTGTCGGTAGCCTGCGAATTTTCGCTTCTTAGGTCGATCGTACGAGTCGGGGCGTCCCTACTTCCTTTCTTTAACATCTTAAAAATTATTTTCAAAAAATCAGCCACGTGCGAGTCGCAAGAGAAATATAATGGTCATGATATATCATCAATATAATGGTCCGCTCGGCTTTGCGGAGCACCGTTGCGCGCTGGGTATACCTGCTCCATTCCAGGGCCGTAACTTTTTAACCACTTCGAATATCGAAAAATCCTTTGGCACACAATTTCTACACATCTTGTGGATGTGATTTATGAAAAAAAAATTGACCCGAGAAACTAGAGGAGCCCCTTAAAAGGACAGGTTTGAGACAGCAAGCTTGTTAGGAATTCCGGTAAAATTTAAACTTGATTCAGGTAGCCAATGCAATGTAGTAAGTAATAGTGTAGCAGATAAAACTAGAGCCAACATAGAGCAGTCCACTACCAGGCATTTGATGTCTTTTTCTAACCACAAAATGCCTGTATTAGGAGAGTCATGGATCGAAACACAAATTAAAAAGTTAGCCGTCAAATCCATAATAGCCGAAAAGGAAGTTACACTAATACTCGGTAAAACAAGCTGTGTAAATCTCAATTTAGTGAGACGAGTTAAAGAATTGTCAAAGAAAAATGAAGAACTATTTGATGGAATTGGATACCTGAAACAATTTAAATACGATATAGACCTGATAGACATACTTCTGCTGCCGATATGCCCAGTAAGAAAGGTACCACATATAATCAGAGATTAAGTAAAAATAGAACTGGAGAGTATGGTCGAACAAAAAATAATAAAAGCAGTCACAGAACCAACACCAGCAGTTTCACCTATGGTAGTAGCAATAAAAAATGGAAAAATACGATTATGCTTAGATATAAAAAAAAACCTAAGAAGAAGGCACTATCCTCAAAACACGGTTGAAGAAATAACTTCAACAATACACGGATCAATATGGTTCACTTTATTAGATTGCAAAATAGGTTTTTGGCAGCTTAGAGTCACAAAAAGATCATCAGAATATTTAACATTCAGCACGCCATTTGGAAGATACTCTTGCCTGAGAATACCAATTAGCATTTGCGCCTGAAGTGCTTCAGCAAGTCCTGAGCCCACGGACATAGAAAACACAGAGGTATCAATGGATGATATACTTATACATTCTGAAACACAAGATAAATTAGAAAAAATTACAAAGTTAGAAGATAAATTTCGAAATTCAGGGTTGAAACTAAATAAAGAAAATTGCATATTCAATACACAAGATGTTAACTTCTTAGGACACATTGTGACGAACAAAGGATTGAAGCCAGACCCAGAAAAATTAGAAACGATAAATAAAATAAAGAGACCTGAAAATGTAAAACAACTGCAAAGATTCCTTGGGTTAGTAACATACCTCTCAAAATTCATGAAAAACATGGCCGATGAAACTAGACCATTAAGAGTATTACAGAAAACAAGACACAAAATGGTATTGGGAAAACGAGCAAGAGGAGGCTTTTTTAAAATGGAAAGAGTTACCGAAAAAGCCTCTTGTTTTGGGTTATTAGGATTCCAAAAGAGGCTATACTACTTTCAGTGGACGCAAGTAGTTATGTATGCGGTGGAGTACTGATTCAAAAAGGAAAATCTATTGCCTACTGCGCCAAGTCTTTTACTACCGCGGAAATAGGATACAGTCAACTGGAAAAAGAAGCAAATACCATATTGTTAGCTTTTATAAAATTTCACAATTACATTTGGGGTTGTAAAACTCTTACCATCGAATCTGACAATAAACCTTCAAAAACAATATTTAAGAAGTCACTCGCGGAAGAGCCGCCAACATTAGAAAGAATGTTAAATCAAATACTGCCATATAACCCTAAAATCATTTACAGAAAAGGCTGAGAGATGTACGTCGCCGATGCACTAACTAGAGACTGTCGGAATCTAAGCTGCGAATAAATGCACAATGGAACGCTTCAGATATGTGCCGTTGTTCCATTCACCAAATCACGTAAAGAAGACTTGAAAAGATATACAGAAAATAGCAATGAATTAAAAGAACTACAACAAATAATTTTAAAAGGATGGCCTGAAAAAATTGAAGAAGTCAAAGATAACTTAGAAAAATATAGCACATATAGAGAAACGCTGAGCGTCAATAATAATCTGATTTTCAAAAGCGAGAGGGTATTAATTCTACCATCAATGGTACCGTTAATAATGAAGCACTGCCATCTGAGTCACAAGGGTGTACAAGGAACGCTACAATTAGCTAGAGACAACGTTTTCTGGCCTGGAATGACCAAAGACATTACAGAATATGTAAGAATTTGAAAAACCTGTAATAAAGTTCAAAGATAGTCCAATGGAGCCTTTGATACAACAGAGATCACCTAAAAGATCTTGGAGCATTGTCTCATCTGATTTATTCCATTTCAAGAAAATGTATATCTACAAATAGCAGATGCTTACTCAGGATTTTTTGACTTCAAACAAGTTGATGTGACAAATAGCACCACTATTATCAAAGTCTTGAAAGCATGGTTGCTACATTTGGAATACCAGACACACTTCAAACAGATGGAGGCAGACAGTATAGCAGTTATGAATTCAAAGAATTTTTTAAACAATGGCAGTTCGAACACCGAATTTCAAGGCCATATTTTGCCAGATCCAATGGTTTAGCTGAGATATATGTACAGGATGCCAAAAATCGATTAAAAAAATGTTCAGAAAATAGCTCAGATATTTACTTAGCTCTGGTACACCACAGAAATACGCCCAGACTCTACCTAGGATCACCATGTCAACGACTAATGAATAAAAGAACGAAGACTTTATTACTTACCAACGAGAAGGTATTTACACCTTAAATTATAAGAAATGATACTAAGAATCTGAAAACCATAAAGGAGAAAGGAAAGGAAAATACTGATAGGGAAAAAAAGGAAAATGAACATTAGATTAGGAAATATTTTTTCTAGGAAAAATTAGGAACTAGGGAAATGACATTAAAACATAAGTTTACTACTACGAACACATCGCAAAAATTGGATTCCAACCAAGATTATAAACAGAGAACAGAGGGCACCCAGATCCTACAATGTCAAAACTAATGAGGGAGCAACTTTTCGCAGATACTCTTGGCATCTTAAACATGTAGCTTGTCTTGGAAACGGACCATCGAACTGGTCAGACAACGAGCATCCCTCTACAAGTTTTCAGGAGAACCCAGTCGACACTGAGTCAGCGACTGCTAAGCCAATACCGAAGCCGACCACGACACCACCGTCGCCTGCCAGCCATCCAGGTACAGATGCGATCGAACGAACCCTGAGTACGACTAGTAACGGTCGTGCCAATATGGTACCGTTGCGTTACCGCTGAAAAAGGGGGATGTAATGAAACAGGCAAGCTGCTCATGTGTCGGGTTTCCATCCGAGATTTGGTAGCCTTGATTAACTAGATGTTCTCCAGTATTATTAGATATACATTAGTGTTAAGTCATATTAAATAACATTGTAAACATAAAACATATTATTAATAGTAGTATTTAATTATATTATTATATTATAATACATCTGACTATATCCCCTTCGATTCCTTCATCTCCAGATTCATCAGTGATTCAACATTAATGTAGCAGTCGCATATAGCTATAGCATATATTAACATACAGTTTAACGCAACATCTCGACACCAAGATATTCATCATCATCATCATCCTTCATCATCAGCCATTTATGTCCCATTGCTGGGCACCAGCCTCTTCTCTGCCACATATTCAACCTCAGCACTCAAGATTTGAATATGGGTGACCTACAGTATAACGTCGAATCTGAACGACACCTTTCCAGAGAAGGGGTTAGGCAGTTAAAACCTCACGGTTGTCTACCCCGGATTGGGGAAAGGAGTGTGATGGGTTACAGCCATTAGTTTTTAATTTTTGCTGCTTTAGTTCTGTGGGGATTTGAATTCCAGCTGTCTGACTCAACGGCCAAGACATTAATAAAATTTAAATACTATATTTTAAAAAGAAATATAACAAACAATAATATTGTTCTTACCTGGTCTTATCTTATCTGGTACTATCTGGCCTTGTCTGTTCTTGTCTGATTTTGTCTGGTGTTGTCAGGTCCTCTTTGATCTGGCCTGATATTGTCTGGGTTTGTCTGGTATTGTCTGATCTTGAAACCCTTAGCTGTTCTTGTTAGATCTTGTCTGGTCTTATCTGGTCTTGTCTGATCTTGTCTGGTCTTGTCTGGTCTTGTCTGGTCTTGTCTGGTCTTGTCTGGTTTTGTCTGATCTTGTCTGGTCTTGTCTGGTCCTGTCTGGTCTTGTCTGGTCTTGTCTGGTCTTGTCTGGTCTTGTCTGGTTTTGTCTGGTCTTGTCTGGTCTTGTCTGGTCTTGTCTAGTCTTGTCTGGTCTTGTTTGGTCTTGTCTGGTCATGTCTGGTCTTGTCTGGTCTTGTCTGGTCTTTTCTGGCCTTGTCTGGTCTTGTCTGTTCTTATCTGGTCTTGTCTGATCTAATCTGGTCTTGTACGGTTTTATCTGGTCTTGTCTGGTCTTGTCTGTTTTTTTATGGTATTGTCTTGTCTTATCTGGTCTAGTCTGTTATTGTCTGGTCTAGTAATACATCTAAATTAAACAGTGCCAGCCCGCTGCTAGTCAATTCGCTGCCAGTCATTAGCAAAAATTAAATAGTGTGACGTCCAACATAAAATTGTACCACTTGGTTGACAGAGACCGAGAAGGATATTAAAGAACTGGGAATAACAGATCTCAAAAACAAACAGTCTGTGAGACGCACCCCGAAGGAAGTCCGTGGATTTCAGGAAAAACCTCGAAGGAAAGGTACCACCTGGACCGAGGAGAGAAAGGAGTTACACCGGCAGAAGTTGCGACAATACTGGGCAGTGGTCAAAGCCCAATAGTTGAACAAGCGTGGTCCAAAGTAGGCCTATTCGAAAGAAGATGAAGAAGAAATAGTGTGACTTGAAAAATGTAATACCTCCTAATATGTAGTTTCGGTAGAATAGAAAATACCTTTTTTATCTTTCGTGCCAATCCAAGATCTTGATAAGGCATTACTCATTTTAAATTATAAGCTTTGCTGAACAGCGCTGAACCGAGTGCATGGAAGATAATTATGTGAAGATAATTATTGTGAGTATGGGCGAAATAGGAGGAGAAAATTTTAATGTTTCTCACAAAATTGTGGAATCCTTATGAAAGAACTATTGATTAAGATGATAAAACCAATAATTTTGCAGAAACAGTTCGTCGTGAACTTCAAATAGAGTTTGGTATGAATCACCCTACAATTTAAAAATGTTGTAGACAGTCTGAAGAAGACACAAAAAGCTGATGTGGTAAATAAATTAATAGCTGGTAAACTTCCTATACATAAATTAAAGAAGTACCGTAAGGCATATGAGAGAATATTAAGGATTTTTCAGGACTAGCGATATATGGATAAATGTGAATACTAACTGCATGTAATAATTTCGATTTTTTTTTTTAATTACCATATCGCACAAATTCCTACCTTCAGCAATATGATTTTATATTAACCCTACGCTAACTTTCGGCGCGTTAACTTTCGGCTCATATTTAGTTGCGTAGTCTACTAAAGTAGACCATTTCCTTTTTATTAACAATATCTTATCTGTACATTTTTAGGGTAAATGTCTGGACAGATATATTTACGAAACTATGCTTAATCCTGTAGAAGAGATCGTTATACTTATATTTTGATCTATTTTGGAAGAGGTTAGTAAAATGTCATTATATGCATTTTCATTGCTTAATAAGCAAGTTTCAATGATTAGTGGATTGTTTCGAATTTTATTGAGACCAAAATCAACGTATGGAAATTTTAGAACACAATCGCTAATATCACTAATATATCACAATCGTTAACAATAGAAAATAAATTAATAATAAAAAATTATTGAATGCGGTATATTTTTATTCGTTCACATTCACACATTTAATACCCATATTTCTCATGTGTTCTTTACATGCATATTTCTGGAATTTGCACATGATTTAATTGTAGATTTTTTTAAGGCGTCTGGGACAAATATAGCAACGTCCAACATAAAATTGTAGTCTATCGTGTTGTGGAGGTGGTACTTCTCCGTAATTCTTAGTAAGGCTCACTTTATTTCCAATAGTTGTAATAAGTGTAAATCTAAATTAAATTTGTTATAAGTTCCCATGCACATGCATCAAGAAAATCATTCAAGGTTCAAGAGGGTTTCAAGAGCGTTTATACCTGAACTGTTCAGTAGATCGTAGAATATCGCCATTGGCCAACGTATTGGCGTGTATTTCTTGCCACGTCGTACTTCTAGCAAAACTGATCTACCAGATCTACACCCGTTTTTGTGCGTTTATAGTCGGTTGTGATCACTGTTTTCCTGTCATCTACTGTTGTTATGGTGCATAGGAGATACCAATAATAATAATTTTTCGTTGGGCAGAATAACACTTTATAAGTACTTTTGTACTTGTAACTTGTGTAATATTTTGTGGCAGTTTGACACCTGTGTTTAATGTTCAATTTTTTTTGAGAACCAAAAAGGGATGAATTTTCTTCTCGATTTTTATTCGGTAAAAGCTCTGAAGGTACCTTGCGTTTAGTTTTAAGGTACCGAGATATGTTAGCTTTGTCTACTGCAACAAATTATTTCGTAGTGATAGGCTTCTAAACCAATTTTCCTCAGTTATATTATGATCGGTACCTGCAACTAGGTAAACTAATCTGAGAGCAATATTTTCTCCAGGAATGCTGAATTTGTACGGACCCTTCGGTTGAGTTCCATAGTAGGTTTCCAAATTGAGGGTATATGCCGTCTTTGCATCTACCAGTGCAATCACTTTTACATCACCATATTTGGCTGGTTTATTTGGTATATACTGTTTGAAGCCACATCGTCCTCTAAATACTAATAACTGTTCATCTACAATTAGGAACTCACTTGCAAAAAGTTATACAGATAATTGACAAAAAAATCAAATATATCATTTAAAATTTATGAATTTCTTTCCTTCCATTTCTCGTCCCCACATCATCAAACCGAATACATTTTTCAAGAAATCGAAATCTTTTCTCACTCATTGCTAGGTAGCATAGTTCAACTCCGCTTTCTTTAGAATCGTCCCAAATCTTATGTAATTTTTTTCTTAAGCTTCATGAGTTCAAATCAGAAACAGAATTCCAATGATAGCCCTAATTTCTCTCTCAACTGCACATCTGGCGTCTCGATCTCTTTGATATTTGTTAAACTAGTTATGATTCTCACGATGGTCTCATTTACAAATAACTTGAGATACTCAACTTCAGTTGTGGAGTTACGTATTCGGAGCAAATTTTTTATAATGTTTTGGGTACGGACACGCACTTGTTGCTTGGCTATCATCATCATCATCAATCAGCTTATTGAAGTCCACTGCTGGACGTAAGCCTCCCTCAATAGTTTCCACTGACCTCTGTCTTGTGCTGTCTGCACCCAGTTGGTACTGATGCGTTTTAAGTCGTCGGTCCATCTGGTTGGGGAACGCCCTCTATTTCTGAAGGCTTCCGATATAGGCCTCCATTTAAGGATTTGTCTTGTCCATCTGTAATCAGCAGATCTCGCAATGTGTCCCGCCCAGTTCCATTTTAGTACAGTTATTCTCTCTACGGCGTCTGCAACTCTGGATCGTTTGCGGATTTCAGTATTTGGTAAGTGATCCCTGAGAGAGATTCCCAGCATTGATCGTTCAATGTGCATCTTTCCATATGTGCATTTTATCTTTTTTTTTGCACTAAAAATAATCTCCGTTTCGTGCTCTATCTGTTAATATAGTTTTTTTTTGTGTTATTCGAACTAGACACAATTGTAACAAATTCCATATGTATTTTGACCGTTAAGAAAAAATCGTATGAGTAGAAATGCATATAAAGGCGTTGTGTTCCGTCTTTACTCGCTTACCAACCGTGTTAGCTTTGTAAGCGTTGTGGTGTATGAGCCTGCACACCCAAGACTATTAATATCTAATTGTAAGTACCTTAAAGTCAGGAATATGAATGTGTGTGTGTGTGTTAATATTTTTTTGTATGATAGATACCTATATCAGCTATAGGTATATGTATGAGAGGTACCTGTAAATTTACCTACATTCTTTGCCTACCTCTTTGCTTTTACTTTCTTCAGGCGATATGGCTCCGTTTGAAGAATTAAAAGATGTTACATACGAAAACCATCTTGATCGTTTTGTAGATCAATCTCGAAACCGATTGCACCATTCCTGAAATCTTAGATAAAATTGAAAAAAGATATATTCTTGATGAAATCACTGGCCAGTTAAGAGAGGATACTGAATTATTTCAGGAAAACAATAAAGATAACTACTAGCTCGATGAAAAGACAGGTATACTACAGCGAAATAATAATTTGGTTTGCACATACGAAGAGGATAGTATATTTGAATCTGAGTTTTCGAAAATTGATGAGGAAATAAATAAAAAACAAAGGGAGTTTAATAAGTTACAGAGGGTATGTGGCAAAAAATATACAGGCAGAAAGAGGATATGTGATGAAACAGGCGAGAAAGCGAGATATGAATTAGTACCGAAACCTAGAAAACATTTTTAAAAAAATCATGTATTTGCCCATTCTTGTATATCCAAATCTGACAGAATCTATTTGTGCGGTTTGATTTGTGAACAGAAACGGAAAGCATTATTTGATTATTTTTGGGGCTTAACTACATGGGGTGAGAAAAAATCTTATTTAAAAAATCTTGCTCGGTTGCGTCCAGTATTAAGAAGACCTAAAACCACAAGTAACTCGGAAGATATGCCTCAAAGACAATTGGCCTATGACTATTATTTATCCGATGATCAGAATGTTACTATAAAGGTGTGCAAAAGCTTTTTTGTCAGCATCTTTAATATAAATAGTGATACACTGTCAGAATGGATTAAAAAGCTGTAAGATAATATAGAGGAAGGAAAGGAATTAAGATCTAAACATGAAAAACGACAATCAAAAACTATTAATAACCCTGTTTCGAAAACTATTAGATCAACTATTGTTAGAATGGTTGAACTTAGTAAATAAAGTACAAAGTCACTATTGCCGCTCTAGCAGTAACAGAGTTTACATTGAAGACACTTTTGAATCAAAGTCTTACATATTTCGAGTTTTTACCGAGTGGTGCAAGGATAACCAAAAACTAAATATTGGTCGCAAACTGTTTAATGAGATATTAGAAGAGGAAAATATTATATATGTATATGTTATGGTAAAGGTGCGTAGTTAGGCAAATGTGCACATTTGCCGGCATATGTACACATTTGCCTTCTTGGTTGGTAAAAGTGTGTGCAACTTACATTTACCAATTATTTCCGGCAAATGTGCATACATGCATTATGTTGTTGGCAATTGTTAGAGGTTTATATTAACATACACAACGCATGGGCTATCCAACAAGACACACGTGATATTGTAACACACGAAAAGTAAACATTTTCCGGTAAAAGTAGATATATAAAGCTGATCTCAGATTTAAACTCACATTTACCTATCACATTGGTAGATGTGTACATATACCGGTAAATGTTCATTTGCCGATGTTGTACTTTTACCGTAACATATATACAGCAACATCGCAGAAGAGCAGTACACATTACACATTGAAAAGAAAATGAAGCCTACAAACGCTCATTTTGAAGCTCGCACTATGAGCTCATCCGATGTACTCGTCGTGACTGTTGATGTCCAATCTGTTCTCCTTTGTCCAAAGATTTGGGTGTCAGTTCAGTATTATATACAAAAACTTCATGTTCATAATCAGTCCATTTATATTAATAATAACAAAGACATACACCTGTATGTTTGGCACGAAGGAGATAGTGGTGTTACGGCTAATGAATTTACAAGCTGCCAAATACATTTCATTAAGTTTCAATTATACTATAAAAAATAATTATTATCTCAGATGGATGTGCTTACCAAAATAGAAATAAAATTCTGTCATCAGCTATACTAAAGTTAACAAAGGTGACTGGCTTGGAGATCGAACAGATCATTTTAGAAAAAGGACATACTATGATGCAAGTAGGCAGTGTCCACTCAACGTTGAAGAAAAAGTTTCGTCTTCCAATCTAAGCAGCAAGTGATTATATCAGTCGCATGAGGGAAGCAAGACCTAAGCAACCATACCATTCATCATGTTGATTTTACTTTCTTTATGAATTGTGAGGATGATGTTTGCCTTTGTTCCATTCGTCCAGGCAAAAGAGCTGGAGATCCGACTGTAAATGACATACGAGCACTTCTATATAAAAATGGTAGTATCTTCTACAAGTTGAAGTATCTTCTACGACGAATGGAAAATCATACCTCAGCGACTTCGTGCCTACAACCCAACATGTTTTGTTACTCAACTGTAAACGAACCCCAAAAAAATGATAAAATCAAATATGATAGTCTCCAGTCTTCAAAACTCCAGTCTTTTATGCATCGCAAATATCATGAATTTTAAGATAACCTTCATTGCAAAAAGAAACTTTGTAACTCAATTAAGTCCGATAAATTTAGAAAATAAGCGTAAGTTGTTTGATCTGTAACACATGTTTGTTCGACAGGTTTTATAGAAGTTTTTTATTTGTTTTTTTTTAGAGAAGTTTTCATTTCGTTTTCTATGGGTATTTTTAATATTAAATGCTGTGAAATGCTGTTTGTGATGTTCAAATTATAACTAAGAATTAACTGTTGAAACGGGCTACAAAATTACCTCTTTATATTTGATATCATAATTGTTAGGACGACTGATTATTTTATAGTTCTGGTAATTCCTAATAATTTTAATGTATTTTAAAATCTAAGAAAACATATAGATCACACAGTTACAAACCTAATAACAAAAAGTGTCACATTGCCAAATCCTTCATGTGCAATGATGCATATACGTCATTATTTTATAAGGTTCTGAACCAGTTATGTACTTTTTGGTTAAAATCTAGCTCATTAAATAAGAAATATTTATGGCAAACTGTGTATTTCTAATATGTCCCAAATACATGTCTATCATATTGCATTAATAATTTTGCAGTGTTTCCGTTTGTTTATTCAATAACACGTTTTATGTTGTTTCCCTAAACCTAACAAATATCACATATGGAACTTGTCAGGAGTAGCGGCGATATGGTATTCTAACATAAACAAAGCTACCAAAAACCCAAAAGCATGCTTATGACACGCTTATTATGTTTACCAAGGCTGATATATGCTTTATTATCTACCTGCCACTATGTCATTGATACTGCACATTTAAGGGTGAATATTTCGTTTTGCAAGCAGCATATGTTATCCGCACCTATTAAAAAACCCAACAATATTGTTGTGTCTAGGCCAGTAGTGCGCAAACTATTTTCATTTGCGAACCCGTATTTTGTGTAAAATGTTTAATGATATTTTTTGTGTAAACTTTTTATTCAGTTTGTTTGTGATACTTATACACGAAGAGCGTTAATTTGGCGACCCAAGATTATCTATTCCATCTGGGTATTGCAACAAAAAATGCAAATAACTTTTAAAATAGAATTTTTTTAATGGCGGCCCGCGATCCTATTTTTCTCACAATAATTTCTTTAGTAAGCGAGATATTCTAGCGTGTCCTTATAGCAACACATATATTTGCCTATTTCTCGCACAAATTCATGCAATTCGAGAACCTAATAAGATGCAATTGTGGTACAGAGAATGTAATATGATTCCTCATTTAGTTTGAAACGTCACTATATATAAAAGACTATTGAACTAGCATAGCAGACAAGAATAAGGTTTTAGTTGAAGCACCCATTAGCTAAATAATTTACTTTTGAACTATTGCTACATAGATTTTACCACATTTTAGAATATCAGTTTCATTACATTTGAATTTTTAAAGTACATAAGTGCCATATGACAACGGGGCGATTTGGTGAATTATACCTCAATTTAATATTATATATTATCAATATATTGTAAAAAGAATTTACGTGTCTTTAACGTGATTTAATGTGTCAGTGCACAAGATGTAGGTCATACATAAAATAACTGAAGGATTAATATCTAAAAGACAAAGAGTAGGATCTAATGATGCCTAACAATAGTACGGACAATCTTCAGTCACTTTTAGCACATGAGTTCAAGATACTCCATGTGAGCCGTTTCGCTGCGTCAAAGCAAGCGACTATGAAACGGTCAAGACCTATAGTGTCAGGGGCTGAAGGCCTCCAGTCTTACAAAAAACTAAAAAGCGACTAAAAACTGGATGTTAACTTAACTATTGGTAGATTATCCCGGTACGTCCGATTCAATTGAATTGTGTGCCAAAGCTTCTACGCTTGATGATTGGGATATGTTTGTAAATAGAGCGCGAGACAAATCAAACAAATAGTTTCGTGTCAGAATTTTTCAAAGCGTTACTTTTACATTCAGCACTAACCGGATCAATGTTTATTGACAACTCGGACTTATGAAAAAAACCGAAATAAAAAATATCAGGTACGCAAGAAATTGTAACACAATTAAGCAAGCGGTCTACAATCTTATTCCAGTAGCATATATACTTATGACAAATGTATAATACATTATATATTATATTTCTCTTATGTGGAAAGATAAATTAAGATGAATAATTATTTGACTTATTAAGGTGAAATTGATAAAAAATAGACTAGAATGAGAAAATTGAATTGGTATAGCGATAAAAACAATAATGCAGTAAACTTTTCTAAAATGTGAAACTCTGCTAATAACGCTGCTTTAATATAAGGCAAGGAGAGCAAACATTGCGATAGCCTTTGTAGCAGAATTGCTAACCTACTTAAACGGTCCTAAAGTCGGAGTTTTTTCTAACACGGTTGGTGGTTGAATTATAACGCGGTAGGAATTAATCTTATTTATACAGATTCTACTAAGTTTAATTAATAGCATTATAAGAAGGTTGGCTACAAGTTTCTCTCCGATTCTTTTAAGAATTTTCCCAACAAACATCTTTCAATGTTGATCACGATCTGACGAGAAACAAATTAAGTATAAATGCTACCAAAACAAGATATTTTATAAATATAATTAAATAATATTAATGATATTTCTTTGCCCACAAACATTTTAATGCTATCTACTATCTCTTTCGAACAAAAATTATAACTAATAATTATTGGGATAACATAATCTAAATGTACAGAAAATATTGCAAATGAGTTGAACCGGAATGTTTATTTGATTGGACTAACAAATCACAGTATTATATATATATATATATATATATATATATATATATATAAATAAATAAATATATATATATATATATATATATATATATATATATATATATATATATATATATATATATATATAATTATTTCAGTAAGTAAGTATTATTTCAGCAAATCTACTCAAGTTTTTTGTACCATTTATATTTAATTTGTGTCTCCTACTTCTTTAAAGAAAAAAATTAAAAAAATTAAAAATAATTTCTTAACCTCTTTAAAATTAAAAGAATGTCGGTTGTAACGTTGGAGAATGGTTTAATATATAATTCTGGTTTATCTACTGAATTGTTTCCTGTGTGTTCTTTAATGAAGCTTGGAGCGTTTATGTATGTATGTGGAAGAGAAATGAAAAGACATCTCTTCAGGATGCGGTAAATAAACTTTCGCGACGCGGAGACTCCAGAGCCCGGAAGTCGTCTATTCAGATGAACGGTGAGGAAGAAGTTGGCCCCTAAACGCGAGGAGTGAAAAAAATTGAAAGGTTTATATTATAACTCAGCAAATATATATATATATATATATATATATATATATATATATATATATATATATATATATATATATATTATTTTGCGGTTTCTCTTCAAAACAAATAAAAAAACTGAGCCAAGAATGAAAATAAAACTGAATAAGTTGACTATATAGATTATGTGTACGGTTTTAATGGTTGCAGAGATTTATAAAATAAATAGAAAGAGATTGAAATTGTGTGGTTTGGAATGAGAAAATGTGTGCTTGGTTGTGTATCTTTTAATCCAGGAGTGGACGCTGGTAAACCCTCGTAAATTCTAAAATTTGGGTATAAGTAGGTTACACTCATCGTTTGCCACAGCAAATGTATTTCACCTCTATAATATCATAAGCTTAACATTGTATACAATAAAACCTACAGGATTAATCATAAAACGTACAGAGTCAGGGAGCGAGCGGCAGAAATCAACATAAACTCTGAACAATGCAAGTCTGCGGTAGTGAAAGAGTAATCAAGTTTTAATTCATAGCTGCGCCACTTTAATTTACCAAGTAGTTATGTTCTACCCTTGCACGGCATCTTGCCTTGACATGTGTCAAAGAAAGCAAACTTGAATAGAAGTAGCTGTTAAATATCATCAGTCTCTAATGAAGTCCCGCCATTGCGGCGTAAGTAGAGGCATTCAGAATAACTCGAACCACTTGGATGAATTTCCCCCATACCCACACATATTTCAGGGATAATACATCAAAACTACCAGCTCTATTTGTCGACATTTAAATAATTAAATTTTTACATTGTTATTACTAGCAGAATTAATATTAACTTGATATGTTTTTAATTCTTTAGATTATGTAGATCAGCTCTAACTTTTTTTTGAGGATATATGTTTTAAGCTGATTAAAGTTTACAAAAACGAAGGAGACAAAAACAGAATTAATGTACGACAATTCTTGCAATTGCCCGAAGAAATAAACAAAAGGAATTATTGCTATAATATATTCAAAATAAGCGGTATATTTTCTAAGTTTTAAATTAAGAATTGTAAAATTACCGATATTTTTGATATGCGAAAATTAGCAATCGACACGGGGTTGTGTCATGTGCGTTTTGTAAATATTTTTACTCAATTTTTTACAAAAAATATATATTTTTATTGCCAAAACTGCAGAGTTTCTCAACGGAAAAAGAATTTACAACAAGTTTGCCGAATAATCGCAATGACCAACAATACTACTATATGACTAACTATATCTTGCTAACTAGCATTTGTTTCATTTTTATTATAAATTCGATTAATTACTTGGAAAATCTTTAAAATAAAAGAGAAAATCGTTGAGTACTTTCTTTTGGATTTTATTAAAAATTCCGTGAACTTGCTCATTCGACTGTTTTAAATCGTCTGGAAAATATATCGAAATATCAGATCAATGGAAGTTTGTCTTTCTTTTATATCACATGCTAAAAAAAAACTCCTTCTTTGAAGGCGTGTATTTAATTTCGACAAGCATGAATTTCAAATGCATATATGCGCTATACGTGTATACTGTCAACTGATGGCAGATTTTCTCGGTAAACAGGTTTGTCGGGACAGAATCATAATTACATCAATAAGATAATCAAGTTTAAATTATTCATGTTTTATGATGTACCGCAGGATATGGATTATCATACGTACAGACTCTACTTCTAGTTCGCAAACTCCAGAAGGTTAACCTTTACAGGATACAACGTTTTGTCTTTCATATGTTTATCATTAATAATCAACTGAAAATAACAAACATAACACGTGTTTCTTGTGAAGAAGGTGATGTAAGGAATTGATAATACCCGGATTTTTAGGTTTGGACTGGAGCCGCACTTCAACTAGAAAAATTGAAGTTACGAATTTTACGTACTTTAACAGTGATCTTGATTAATGGAGACACGAGGTTTTTAGGAAACTCACAAATAGAGCGAAATTTTATTAATGGACAATTATTATAATACCTAAAACTTAAAGAATTAAAAATATCAATTTTTATTTTATTAACGTAAAAAAAGAAAATGTTTTATTCGATTGTATTAAAACAAAAAAATAATAACCCAACTATACACAAAGACCCAACTTATATTCAGTAAGACTGTTGATGTTAGTTCTTATATAGTAAATATTAAAGAACTAATCGATCTCACATTGTCAATGCCTTGGAAATTAACATCAGGTTCGGATAGAATTCCTCTCTATATGATTAAAAAATCTATTTTTACATTGGTTGAACCCATACGTCGTTGAAACTCACTGTTTAGTGCGTAGTTATACATAGTTATCTTAAACCTATATTTAAGAATGGGTGCCAGAAAAATTTAATGAATTACAAAACACCATGCAATCAGTCTGAACTTCCAAAGATGCTGGGTAACTTGATAACGAAAAAAGTTTCTTGGGACTGCATACACATTAGGTCCAATCAAAAACATGGTTTTAACCAAGGTAAATCTACTTGCACTAATTTATTTTATAATTTTATATCTATATATATATATATATATATATATATATATATATATATATATATATATATATATACAGGGTGCTTCAAAAAAATGTATACACACTTTAAACTATTGTAGTTTTCCCGCTCTACAAGGCTAATGTTATATTTCTTCGCCAGGTGCCAGCATAATCGTCCCTCTATGTTATATTATCAGTTGGAATTTGTAATATCAACATGGGGGACGTACGTTTGAGTTTTTTGGGGCACGTGAAAGTGATGTAAGTGCTAGCAGCGTGCTACGCATTCTGAAGAGAGGCAAGTATCGTGTTTACATTCCAAGGCTGGTGCAACAGCTAAATGACGACGATCCAGATCGAAGGTTGCAATTTTGTGAATGGATTCAGGAGATGGTGATACGTGAACCGGGATTTATGGGTAGCATCATTTGGTCGGATGAAGCCCAATTCAAACTTAATGGAACTGTCAATAGGCACAATTGTGTTTATTGGGGTGAAGAAAATCCTCACATTACAATTGAAAAAGCTGTAAATTTGCCTGGTGTAAATGTGTGGTGCGGTTTGTCTTCAAGGGGACTCATTGGACCTTTTCGATTTGAAGGCACTGTAACTGGTATTAATTACCTAACAATGCTTGCTGATTGCATATTTCCTGCCATTCGTGCATTATACCGTAATGATGATTTTTATTTTCAACAAGATGGTGCTCCGCCGCACTATCACAGGGACGTACGAGCTTACCTGGATCAAAATTTGTCGGGACAGTGGATAGGACGCAGGGGGCCAATCGAGTTTCCAGCACGCTCTCCAGACCTTACACCACTGGATTTCTTCTTGTGGGGCACAGTAAAAGATGAGGTGTACAAACGTAAACCACGTAACCTAGACATTCTTTGGAATGAGATTCAAGCAGTGTGTAGAGAAATCTCATTGGACGTTTTGATACGATGTACAGAATCAGTGGTGACTCGTACTCAGAATTGTATTGATGCTGCAGGTCACCAATTTGAACAGTATTAACATTTGTTATTTATGTTTCATTTACATTGGACTTTCAGCTTTCTATTTTCCTGAAATTTAACTTTGTAGAACGGTAAATAAATTTTCTATGGAAGTTCAAAGTGTGTATACATTTTTTTGAAGCACCCTGTATATATATATATAATATATATATATATATATATATATATATATATATATATATATATATATATATAATATATATATATATATATATACCGCGGACAGGCCAACAAGGACCACGCAAATATAATTTCTTTGTAGGTCTAGTTTCCTTCTTTCTCTTCCATCCTGCTCTTTCATCCTGGTCGACTGCGCAGCTCTTCTTTCAGCTGTCCATTCTCCTCTGTTGAGATTCTTCTTCTCCCCGACAAGAATGTTGGGGCCAAATTTTTTTTGCCTGTACTCTATTCGGTTTATACAATCATCTTCAGTAATTTTGAATTTTTGAAGTTCTTCCTTCATTTGTTTAACATAGTCCCCTTGCCTTTTGTAGTTCCAAATTTTATCAAAAATTTGTTTGTTTAACCTTGAGCAATCCATGCGGACAATATGTCCGTAGAACTGAAGTCGCCGTTTTCTGATCATCACTTCAAGGTTGTCAATTTTACTATAAATTTCTGCATTGGATCTCAGTCTATAACAATAATAAAAAAAAGAAATTACTTTTTTACCACAAAAGCTTTATTTGTTTACACAAACAGTTCACGACTTAAGTTTCGACTTATTAGGGTCATTGTCAAGTGAGTACAAAATATAGAAAAATTGCATTTATACAGACAGATTCTACGGAACAATGAGTGGGAAAATACAGCCAATCATCTATAATTTACAAGGATTTAAAAAGTGTAGATTTGTATTGCGGAAAATCCTTATAATAGTTGAACGATAGGATTACCTTGTGTTTTTTGAATTTCGGCCGCTTCAAACAGATCAAGCTTGGTGCCTTTGGTATAGTTGTGTAACATTTTTAATTTATTAATCTCTGGGAACTTGAGATTACAATTTTTAACATGATTGGCAAATGAACTAGTATCGTAATTTAATCTATACGCTTTAAAATGTTCGTTGTATCGCGTTTCAAAACTTCAACCCGTTTGGCCTATATATACCTACGCTATTGCATTCGGTACAAGAGATTTCATAAACCCCGGATTTCTTTAGGGGATTAATTTTATCTTTAGCGTTAAATAATATATTTGATAATTTGCAACTTGTTCTAAATGCGATTTGTTGATTTTGTTTTCGAAGAATGTGCGCTATGGTTTCTGTGGTTTTTCCAAAATATGTTAATGTTGTGAATGAATCTTTATTTAAATTTGAAACTTTAGGGTAAATGTGAGAAATTGTGTTTTGGTAACGTTTCTTATTGATAATATTTTGTATAAGACTGACTGGGAAGCCATTCTTACTTCCTATGGATATAATTTCATTCAGTTCTGTATTAAGATTTGGTTGTGACAATGGAATTGAAAACGCTCTATGTGCCATAGACTGATAGGCTGCTAGCTTATGTGACAAGTGATTGTTGGATTTGAAGGGAATTGTAGAATTGACGTTGGTCGGTTTTATGAATATATTGAATTCTATTTTGTTATTGATGTGAATAAGGGTTAAGTCTAAGAAATTAATTTGATTATTTTGCTCTGTTTCTAGTGTAAATTTAATTTTGGGGTGTATGCTGTTAATTTTATTTAGGAATTGATCGAGTTGATGTGATGTGCCGTCAAAACATGCAATTACATCATCCACGTATCGATACCAGAATGATATATGTTTTTTGGTAAAGTCTAAATTGAATATTTTTTCTTCGATAATTGACATGAATATATCTGCTAGTACCGGGCTTAAAGGGGAACCCATTGCTAAACCCGCTGTTTGTTGATAAAACTGACTGTTAAATTGAAAATAATTTTTCAAATTGAAAAGAGTTAGACACGTTTCCATGGCACTATAAAGTTCTGAGTGTGAAGTGGGGTCTTTTACTGTTTTATCTAGTATATGCTGAATAATGTTAAGGCATTCATTTGTTGGAATATTTGAAAACATACTCGTGACGTCAAACGATACTAGTTTGGAGTTTTTTGGGGTGGTTATTGATTGTAACTGTTGGGATAGGAGAAGTGAATTTTTTGTTAGTGAATATTGGGATAGGAGAAGTGAGTATTTCGCAGTAAAATTTGTGTATTTTTTAAACAAAAAATTTAATTTTCTTGCTAGAGTTCGTGATGGACTATTAATATATGACTCTACCGGTCTAATAGGGAGATCTGGTTTTGTGAGTTTTAATTAAGCCGTACGCTCTTGGAGCACGGGGGTTCATATTTATAATTTGATATTTCTCGGATTTAGAAAAAAAAATCCTTGTAAATTATAGGTAATTGGCTGTATTTTCCTACTCATTGTTCCGTAGAATCTGTGTGTATAAATGCAATTTTTATTTAGTTTGTACTCACTTGACAATTACCCTAATAAGTCGAAACTTAAGTCGTGAACTGTTTGTAAACAAATAAAGTTTTTGTGGTAAAAAACATAGTAATTTAGTCTTTTTATTATTAATATGGATTACCACATAGTAAAGGTCTCAACCATCTTTTATATCATGCAGTCTATTACCTTCCTGTGTTTTCCTAGGTCCATAAATCCTTAAAATTCTTCTTTCTTGAACAAATTCTCCATTCCGGATATATTTGTAGTTTGTTTCCCTGCCGTACAAGATGACTGGTCTAACAGCTGTATTAAAATGTCGTAATTTTGCATTGATAGGCAGGTTCTTTTTATTATATATATATATTTATATCAATATATTATAACAATTATTATAAATTACAGGTGGATGCCATTTATACAGATTTAACAAATGCATTTGATCGTATAAATCATCATTTATTAATTGCAAAACTTATTGCTATTTGTTTAAGTGGTTTCGGTTTCGGAATGGATTTCAAGTTACCTCAATGGAAGAGTACAATTTATTAAATATGGTATATAACTACATACCAGTACCGGTTTCAATAACTTCAGGGGTGCCTTGAGGATCACATTTAGGGCGATATTTTTCAATTTGTTCATCAATGATGTAGATTGTAGCATCCTTCAGAGCAATTTCTTCTGTTTGCTGACGATCTTAAGATCTCTAAGATCTATTGATAGTTTAAGAGATTCATTGCAATATGACCTAAATAATTTTTCACGCCGGTGCAATATTAATATGTTACAGTTGAACCCAGATACATTTCATAATATCACTTTCAGAAGATTAAAACATTCTATACCGTCTGAATATAAAATCAAAGGAACAGTTCTTATTGGAGCAGAAAATGTCAAGGATCTAGGAATTATATTTGATTCAAAAATGTACTTCAAACAGAACAAAAATGATGTGGATTCACTTCCTTTGAAAATGTTGGGATTCATTCTCAGGAACTCAAAATCATTCAATGTAACCATTGTTAAACTGTATATCTCACTGGTAAGGTCATTTATAGAATACAACTCTACAGTATGGAACCCATACTATAGTGCTGATAGTGACTTGTTTGAGGGCATTCAGAACAAGTTTTTGAGGTACTGTGCACATAGGTTGGGCTACACTAGAATAGAGTATGAATATAAAACATTTATGAAAAATCTGAATTTGAAAACATTAGACCATAGAATGTTGGAAGGAAATTTCATATTGTTACACAAAATCATAAGTGGGAAAATAGATTAAGTGGGAAATCTTAGAACTCGTAAAATTTAAGGATGTGGCTATTTATACATACAGTATGTATACGCAATTGGCTAATTATACATACAGTATGTATACGCAATTGGCTATTTATACATACAGTATGTATACGCAATTGGCTATTTATACATACAGTCTGCATTCAGTTTGTACCAGATATACTGTTGAATTTTTATGGAGGTGAAAATACAAAATGGACACTAATAAAAATGTTACTTAATCATAATCATATTGTATGATTGTACGGTAAAGAAAAATATGGATATTATGGCAAAGCAAAAAAAAACCGGCCAAGTGCGAGTTGTGACTTGCGCACCGAGGGTTCCGTACAAACTTGTAAGTAAGGTATCTTTTTTGTGTGTAGGACATAGCAAGCACATACAGTTAACTTGACAAGTAGCCCTCCTGAAATCACGACCATCTTAGCACCGCTGCAAGCATAACCTCAAGATCTCGCTGTCGTACGATGGAATTCTACCCAATATTTTATTACCATACATCCCCCATTCACTATGAGTGTTTAGGGGTTCTGCAACATCACTATTTGTTTTTACTGCTCAATTTTGCCTGTATACCTATATACCCTGTATAAAGTTATACAGAGTATTTTTTTTAAATAACGCGAATATTTTTAAACTCAAAAATAGAAAACTATATTTTAGTATTACACTTATTCACTAACTTATATTAATATCTAAGTATTTCTAAATCTAATATAAGCTAATATATTAACTATTTCTAGATCTATTTCGATACTCTAAACATTCAGTTGTTCAATTTACAGCTTTTGGGCAATTGACTACCAAAAAATATATGGCGCACATGATTTAAGTATAGGGGGAGGTGAGGTACAATTATACAAGGGGCACCTAGATACACTAGCATTATTTAATAATCTATTGAATGTTTTCAAGTGACGACATCTCTAAAACGGTGCTATAAATGTTTGAACGCATCCATTGCGATTGCGCAGACAGCCAATCAGTGGATCGCATTTTACAAGTCCTAACGTGTTTCGAGTGCGGCCATCTAAAAAAATACTTTAAATGTAAAGCTGTTTCCAATATCTTCTTTGCCATCTTTTTAAGATCTATATATACCAAAGGTAAGTTAGGGCATCAAGTATTAAGGATTTAGTGCATTTTTTGAAATAAATAAATTAGTTTCATCAGTATAATTTGCATTTTGAAAAAAAAGTTTGGGGCACTTAGACACAACAAAGTACGGGGCACAATGATACATATCATTGTGCCCCGTACTCATATTAAAGTGCCCCAATAAATTTTGCACAATATAAATTTGTTCTTAGATAATATAAAATATGTTTAAATTATATGTTCTGTTGTTGCCATCAGAAAATGATGATCAAAAAATAAAAGCGCCGGGAAAGATAGGGCTGCAGGATTTAGAAAAAAAAAATCAGGAGCTCAACCTAGGGAGACCTGAAAACAGAAGCGCCGCAAGAAGTTTTGCGTTTAACTGCGGTTTTGCCACTGCGGTCTTACAGTGGCTGAATTTTTGATCATTTTGAGCGTGTAATGTTACGTTATAAATTCACACCTAACAGTATATACCAACAGGCATTAACACGGTCTTACCAACAGGCATTAACACGGTCTTACCAACGCCTAAAATTTTGGCTGAAAAGACACAGAGGCAAACTCGTAACTTTTTGTGGAATAGTAACAGCAACAAGTGGTGCTCTTCCTCCTGTTTATGTTTTTCCTCGTGTCCATTTCAAAGTCCCATTTTAAATGGGGCTCCCCAAGGCAGTCTTGGTTTAGCAAACAGGAGCGGGTGGGTGACACCTGTGAACTAAAGACAACCCAATTCTTACTATTCGTGACAACCACGAATCACATATTTCTACTAAAGCTGTTAACTATTGTCGTGATAATGGGATTATTTATCTTTTAGTGTTATAATATAACCATTTCATACAATTTCCATTCTGTATTAAAGTGCCAATCGTGATGTATCTAAGTACCCCGTTGGTGGGGCAGAATGATTCAAAATTCATTTTTTACAAAACACGTCATTTTCCTTTTCTATAACAACTTAAACAATTTTGATCCTTGACATTATAATATTTATACATTTAACTAAACGTTGAGTTGAAAATAAATAAAAAATATTACGTTTATACTTATATTATTTGATTTTCAATTTTTATAAATCAATCTGCCCCACCTGCCCCTATGTAGATTATATAGAAAAATTAGACGAGATATATATTATACAGGATGTTACAGGACTTGAGTATGTCGCATGTCGGTTATAAACATGCAAAATTTAGACATAATAAATACCCTGTATATATTATGTATAAGGAGCGTACGCGATGAAATGCATAACGAATATAAACAAAGAAAATTCAGAATAAACAGCTTGGTGCCAACACATACTTTTTAACCTTCAGACCTAACCGGGGAGGACCTAACTGTATGCAACCCAGATGCTTCTGGAGCCTAACAATACCACTACGACAACATTAGTGTATTTTCATAAGTTTCTAATAGTAAATTCGCATTTTTCTTGTAATTAAACTACATATTTACGGTTTTCAGATTTTCCCTTTATATGTGCTGTAAGACACCGCTTCTGGCTAAATTTCATGATTCTAGGTCAACGGGAAGTACCCTATAGCTTTTGATTCTCTTGTGAAATCGCAAAATATGCGACATAAACGGTCATATCTTTTGATCGCGTTGACTTGCAAGTCTGATTTTTTTAGAGCTAAAAGAGACCGTAGACCCGAGTATTTGATTCAAATTTCAACTCGTTACCTCTACGCGTTCCTGAGAAAAATGGTCTTGACAGACAGACAGACGGACAGACAGACAGACAGACAGACAGACGGACAGACAGACAGACAGACGGACAACAAAGTGATCCTATAAGGGTTCCGTTTTCGATATGCAACCCTAAAAATGAATGAAAATGATTATGATACAGCAACACGGCTTTGTTATTATCGAGCGCTAAAGATGGAATGTAGGTATTTTGAATAAGAAAAGTGGAAAAAGTTTATACGAAAGGATATTTAAAATTTAAAAAAAAAACTTTTTACCACAAGCACAGAAATAGGTCAAAGTGAGTTAATGGAATTTTTAACAAAAATAAAGAAAATGGTTTACGCTATAAAAAAGATGCACAAGAAGAACTGGAATCACTATTTATAGCCTCCTAAGAAATCGCTCTAAATTATAATAATTTTTAGAGCCCAGTTATAGAAATAGATGTTCTTTTCAGGTTTAATGTTGGAAATATTAGGATTTTGTTATTACTCTAGTATAACCGACAAATCGGAATTTGCAGCTGTAGCATTTAATGCTAAAGAAACATATTCGTCATTCATATATTGTATGAATGAATTCAAAAAATATGTAAGACTAATCCGTCCGTTTTTTTAATTGAAAGAACAAAGACAACCGAAATAAAAGCAATAAGAAACTTTTTCGTTTGCAAATTCCATATTATTATATGAGCCGTTTATTTTGCAAGTGACCTAACTCCATTTGTGTTCGAATCGAGATATTGAAGGGTTTGCGTTGGATAAAATTTAAAAATATAGGTAACAGATGACATAGTAGAATAATGTTTTGGTGTTTCTAAGGGTGTCAAATTTATCACCCCAATTAGAATATTTAATGTTATTTAAGAAATAATACGTTTTTGATGGCTCTTAATGGACTTGGGCCACTTTCAAAATCAATGAAATCACGTTTCCAATTCTTAAGAAAGCACAAGTCCATTCATACATAAAATAAATTTTCCTTGAAATAAAGATATGAATATGTATATGAAAAATGTATACACTTTTATGTTATAAAATCAAAAATGATAAATAACAGTTGTTAAATAATTTTTACATTAATATTAATATTGTTTTATTGATTATTATTCAGTCTTCTCCAGTTTGTGTATGCGGGAGGGATTTAAAATAATTATTGTGTGCACGTGGTATACAATGTGGTGTGCAAAGGTGGTATACAATAATTCCTTGTATTTGAGGTTTGTGAGTGGTCTCGTATTTTTTTGTATTTTTTTAATTTTTACATTGAAATTCATATTCGAAGATTCATAAGTTTTCTCTTAGGATATTTTGATATATTCATATTCTCACAGTTTTTTTTTGTAATTTAATTTGTTATAAACAAATTATTAACGATTTGCTGAAAATTACAATGGTATATCAGGAGACCCATATGAATCCATTATCAAATCGAAACTTATATTTGAAATTAAAGTATATATAATAAATTGCGCTTTGATAATTCAACTGCTACTTTAATAATTAAATATAAAGCTTACGAGATCACATAAACTTTAATTGCATATTTTCCATATCGGTTTGAAACTCTCACAATGGGACTTACGCCACTTTTAAAATAAATTTTTCATCACTTCATTAACCCAGCAAATTTTGGTGTTACAAAATCTTAATGATTTTAAATATTTTAGTAACAAGTTACTTCATAATCAAAAGATCAAGTAAAAATCTAACTATTAAGGTAACTAACTCAATATTTTTGAAAAATGGACTTAGTCCACTTTCAAAATAAACGGCTCATATATAATCGATTAGTCTCTACTGCGTATAATTGGCAAATTGATGAGAAGCATAAATAATTGGACGAATTCAAGAAATGCTTGTATTCCCAAACATATGAGTAATATGAAGAGCAGAAACGAATTCAAGAAATGCTTGTATTCCCAAGCATATGAGTAATATGAAGAGCAGAAATAAGAATTTATGGAAATTTGTAAATCTGTATATGTTTTTATAGGAACAAAAGATATATATGTAACACTTAAGGAACAATTCCTTAAAAATTGGGATAGTTGTAAAGAAATGTGAGTACATTGTTTAAGAAAATATTTACCATTAATGGAAGACACTACAACATACAGAATTGAACGATCATTTTGGACCCTTAAACAATACATACAATCTAAATATCATAGTTTGCCAATAATTTACGTAGGTATGCAATGCGGAAATTAAAAACTGTATTGATTGAAGAATAAATATAAAATTAGCCAAAAATAAACAAAATGTTTTTAAAATTATGGATAGTGATATCGAAATAAGAAATATACTTGGATGTTCACAAGGATGTTCTGAAGCCATCACAGAGACAGGAATAAATTTTTTTCATGGACAGTTAAAATTATTTCAAACTTTAGAGTCCAAAATGAAAATTCAAAATAATGGCATTGAGGAAAATTTTGAGCAAAATATCAAAATTTTATAATTTATCGGTGGAAACTTCTCGCTAAGGCGTTACAAACAAGGGCAGAAATCAGCTGGACACTAGGGCCAGACAACTAGGGCTAGACAATAAAACCCGCAGACTCATCCTAGGAACTTCGTCCAACACCCATTCCAAGGTTAAATTTAGAGGCCAGATTTCAGAAAGCTTCGAAATAAAAACGGGACTGAGACAAGGAGATGTACTTTCTTTTCCCACTTCTTTTCAACTGTGTACTTGAAAAGGTTATGAGAGAATGACGCAAGGAACTGAACAATTTGGGTGCTCAGAGTGCACCTGGATCTACCTGGGACGTAAGATTGCCTGGTCTTTTCAGATGACATGGCACTGTTTGCTGATTCTCTTGAGATGGCAACAATGCCGGTAAACTCAAAAAACAGGCTGCCAAAGTGGGTCTTCAAGTGTCGCTGGAGAAAAGAGAATTCTTTACCAACATCAGAGAAGCAAACAGAGAGATGTTACTAGAGCAGGGAAACATCAAGAGGACTGAGAAATTTAAGTATCTTGGCGAATGAATTAAACACAAGTTATCAGAAACAGCATCATTATCCAAGAGAGTTAATAAGTTATAACTAGCCTATCGACTGACTAAGAAGTGTCTTTCCTTGAAACGAAGAGGTCTAGTAGAGAAATTGGAAATCAGAGAGAGGAGAATCCTCAGGAAGATCCTAGGCCCGGTGAAGGCAGATGGGGAATTCCGAAGACAGCCTAACTCTGGGATCTACTAATATATTGAGATGCTATCTGATTATACAAGGAACAGAAGGGTAGCTTTCTATGGCAACGTTGCAAGATTTCCTCCAAACCGACTAACCAACCGTCTGTTCACCTTCTGGCAAAACAAGAAGGTTCGTACCACCTGATTGACAGAACCGAGATGGATATTAAAGGACTGGGAATACCAGATCTCCAAAACAGAAAAACTGAGTTTTTCTCAGGAAAAAACCCGTAGGAAAGGTACCCCCTGGACAGAAGAAAGAAATGAGTTACACCGGCAGAAGATGCAACAATATTGGCAAAGGTCAAAGCCCAACAGTTGAACAAGGGTGGTCCAAAGTAGGCGTATTCGAAAAAACATGTTTGTATTCATTTTGGAATTCTTTTAGTGCACCACGTTGTCATATTCTTATGATAATAAAATATGATAATTTGGACATATTTTAAAAAACTTGTTTTCATGCAAGACATATTTCAGCTGAAAATGCACTAAATATGGATACAGATGTTATAAATGTAAACATTGATGATTATATTGAAGATTAACATGTAGAGTAGTGATGAACATGAGAGAGAAGGAGTGAGCTTACAATTAGTGCAATTGAACGAGAAGAACCTGAAGTACAAGTTCGGTCTAATACCGAGCCCTGTCAATCGAGTCCTGCCAGCCCCTCAAATCAATCAAATAAAAACTTACAATTCAAATCTAAAATAAAATCCAAAGGACGCCCAAAGGCAAAGACTTAAGCACACCCCTTTTTGCAAAAAAAATACAGAATAAAAAATGATATACCTCTATTTATTTTACTTTATACTATATTTTACCTACTTTAAATGTAATTTAAACCTATATGTCACCGATTTAGTTATACTTTGAATTTTATTTTTGAGTTTATTGATCGAGCTTCTAAATGAACTTTAATAAATAATATATATATATATATATATATATATATATATATATATATATATATATATATATATATATATATATAGTATAGTTATATTATATTAATATTATAATTGTGTAGTTATAGGCAAAATAGTAACTCCAATATTTGTATATGTTTACAGTCAAAGCGTTAACGCAGTCGGTGTATACGGTCACTGGTTAAAGCATACATTAACTGAATCATCAGACAAAGTATACAGGAATTAATTTATCAATAGTTTCACTAGAAACAATATACACTTGATATTAAAAATTAGTTAATGTATTCATAGGACTATTTTATTATTAAATGTTTTAAGAGGAACTGAGGAAGAACTTAAGAAATGTTGTTGAATGAACATGAAATTGAGAATAGTTTAAAATTCAAGCCAAAATAATGAAGCATATTTTTGATTTATCACGGCCTGAAGCCATCTACAGCGGGAGTGATTGTAAGAGTTAAAGTACCTGATGTTGATCAAGTTAGGGGAAATGCTTAAGCAATTCTAGCATCTGTTTTGTCGAAACCTTCCAAAACGTCTTTATTCTGAATCACAATTTAGTATTTGTCTAGAGAGGATTATTAAAGAAGAAGGAGTTTCTTAGAGAAAATTACCTTTATGGTCAATTGCTAATAATCAAGGATCTGACCATGGTTTTAAGAAATGCTTAATAAACATAAAAATCACCTATACTTATATTAACAGAAACAATTTCTACAAAGAAGTGGTTGAATCTTATTTTAGATAGATTAATTAAAAAACACAATAGCATACATGAATTAATCTAAAAGTATTAGTTTTTCCCTTAATTTCAAGTTTAAAAAATTTAAACCACATTCAAACTTTAACTAATGAAAGCTTGCATTATCTCGGTATTTTATACTTAAACTAGATATAGTATGCATCTTATTTTTCAATCGACAATTTGTCAAAAAATATACGTAGAAGTAAACATTGACTGGTGGATGTATGCATTAACTGAATTTTATACTTCAACTCTAACATATATACAGTCAGAATGTGCAAATAGTCAATTGCGAATGCATACTCTATGTATAAGTAGTTAATCGCGTATACATACTGTATGTATAAATAGCCACATCCAAAATTTAATGTTAATTTAATGTTATTTAATATTTGCTTTGACCACACAAAGTATAGACAAAATGAGTGAATTGTTAAAATGCTGAACCAAGGGAATAAGCACAGATCTAAAATAGATTTCTTCAATATTTCAAACATCTCTATCCAAAGAGTTATGAATACATTTTTAGTTAGTTTTCAATATTATTATTTTGTCATTAATATTTTGTTCATTAGTAATTGTTATTTTATAATTTATAATTGTTAATTTATAATTTTTTTTTTATTTGTTTTATATTTGGTAGCATTAAGTAGTAAATAAGGCAATGTATACTGTGATTATAATGTATGAAGATTTTTTTGAAAATTAAAAATGTCGTGAATAAATAAATAATTAAATTAAAAAATTATATAATACTTTAAAGATGAGGTTTTGTCTGGTCTTGTCTGGTCTTATCTGGTATTGGCTGGTCTTGCCTGGTCTTGTCCGGCCTTGTCTGGTCTTGTCTTGTCTAACCTTGTCTGATCTCCTCTGGTCTCCTCTATTCTAGCCTCGTCTTTTCTCATCTTGTATGTCCATGTCTATTCTCGTGAAGTCTGGTAAAGCTTTGTCATATCTAGTCCAGTGTTCTCCAGTCTAATCCATTCTTATTCAATCTTCTCCAGTCTTGTCTAGTCTTGTTTGGACTTGTTTAGCCTTTTATTGTCTTGTTTTGTCTGATTGTAGAAACTCGTTTGGTCTGCCAGTTTATTGAAAACATGTTAGTCCCCTATTCTCTTCGCAAGCATACTTTCAAAATATATTTTGTGATTAGGTTATCAGAGCGGGAACAAGAGACGTAATCAAGGAGAAATATGGAGTAGCATTTTCTTTCAATTTACAGTGACATCTTGTTTATGTTGAGTATTTACAATTACTTTTCAGTTATTGAGGAATATATAATCCTAAGTAATTATAATTATAAGTAAGTTATTATAATTCTAGGTAAGTTAACATAATTCTAAGTAAAAATATTACCTGGATCATGAAGAATATTCAAACTTTCTTTAAATCATGTATGTGGATGAATCTATTTCAATTAAATTCATTTCAGTTTATTAAAATTGAAACAAGAGACATAATAAACAATAAATATGAAATTGCAAGTTTTATGTAGCAATAAAACTCGTTTACATTTGTTATTTGCTTTTACTTGCATGTTATCAAATGATTGATTAATATTTATAGGTAATTAGTTTTGAAAATCTTACCTTGATCGAGAAAAATCCTCTCGCACTTCACCACACTTCAGCCAAAATACTACTGACCAAATTTTCTCTCCGTCAACAAAAGATTTGAATGCATTTAATTCCACGCGCTTTTTATCATCCCGACGCTTGGATTCCGAGAACCAAAAATGTTTTTTTTGCCGTGTAGACTCACAAAAACTACACAAAAGACCGCCCGAACCACATTTATTTACATAAATCGTTTATTTTACATAATCATAAGACATTTCTCTTACATTTATTCTTAATACGATATTTACAAATATTTATTTATAAATATAAATGTTTTTTAATTTTATTTTCTAATGCCATGGTTTTTGTGTCTACATAAACGTAATTGTATGTTTTAATGTTCCTGCTTGCTGATGATTTGCTATTTGTCCCGTTCCTGTTGGCTAATTAATCCAGAGGATTTGTATTGTTGGCTGTTTCCTTATACAGTCTAGGTCAAGAGTCTAATGAGTTCTATAGGAATTTCGGTTGGTATTGACTTTCGAACGGCATCTGTCAATTTATTGCTTCGGAGATTTTGCCACTTGTCGCATTCCTATTGAATAATTAATCGAGAAGATTTTTATAGCGATTTCTGTATACAATCTAGTTCAAAGATCAGTACCCGCCTAATGAGTTCCATAGGGAGCTGGGGTGGCGGTGACTTTCGGCCGGAGGTGTATATGTTGATCTTGACATAAGCAAACAATATGGCGAATTGTATTGAATTCTGCGAATTGAATACTGCTTCATTTGTTTTCCTCTCGGTCCATGCTATTCTTAACATACGTCGTTATACCCATAGTTCGAACGCTTGGTATCCGTCATTTTATCCGCATCTTGTTTTTTGAGTGTCCATGTCTCCATTCCGTATAGAAGGGTAGTGAATACATAACATCTTACGAGTCTGATTCTGATTCCCATGTTTAGGTCTCTGTTGGTTACAAGATTTTCCATTTTCATGAACGCTGTTCTCGCCATCTCTATTCGGTACCTTGATTTCGGCACCTTGTGTTTGATTGTTATTTGTATCAGAGCTGACTTTTTCTATATTGATGTTGTTTATTGTTAAATTCGCTATAATTGGTCTTTTGGAAACAATTATGAATTCCGTTTTTTTTATGTTAATTAGAAGTTGTAGTTTTGGCTGACAGCTCTGTAAATACGTTTTCGTAAGTACCAGTAAGTAACAGTTTTTAAAACAAGTTTTCTTGATTTGAATTTGCAAAAGGAAAAACACGGGTGCTATATCAAAGAACGAAACAAATATTTGTTTCAGTGATTTAATTCAAGTGGTCAAGAACATCCCAATATTTCTCTGCTTTGTTTCAATTAAGGTAATTGCAAATATGTTTGTAAATTTCTGTTAAATTTTAGGTTTATTTACTCAACCGACAATACTAGACAGACAAAACTAGAAAGAGGGAACTAAACAAACAAGACTAGACAGACAAGTCTATACAAGACTACACAAGACCAGAAAGGACCAGACAAAACCAGGGAAGAACAAACAAGACCAGAGAAGACCAGACAAGGCAAGACAAAAGCAGGCAAGCCCAGACAAGACCAGACAAGATCAAACAAGACCAGACAAGACCATACAAGAGCATACAAGACCAGACAAGACCAGACAAGACCGGACAAGACCGTACAACATCAGACAAGACCAGATAAGACCAGGCAAGACCAGACAACACTAGACCTTACCAGACCAGACCAGACAAGACCAGAAAAGAACAGACAAGACCAGACAAGACCAGACAAGACCAGACAAGACCAGACAAGACCAGACAAGACCAGACAAGACCAGACAAGACCAGACAAGACCAGACAAGACCAGACAAGACCAGACAAGACCAGACAAGACCAGACAAGACCAGACAAGACCAGACAAGACCAGACAAGACCAGACAAGACCAGACAAGACCAGACAAGATCAGACAAGACCAGACAAGACCAGACAAGACCAGACAAGACCAGACAAGACCAAACAGGACCAGACAAGACCAGACTAAACCAGACAAGACCAGATGTGACCAGACAAGACCCGACAAGGCCAGACAAGACCAGACATTACCAGACCAGACCAGACAAGACTAGACTAGACAAGACTAGAAAAGTCCGGACAAGACCAGACAATACCTGACAAGAAACGACAAGACCAGACGAGACCAGACAGGACCACATAAGACCAGACAAGACCAGACAATACCACACAAGGCCAGACAAGATTAGACAAGACCAGACAAGACAAGACAGAACCACACAAGACCAGACAAGACCATACAAGACCAGACAAGACCAGACAAGACGAGGCAAGTCCAGACAAGACCAGGCAAGACCAGACAAGACCAGACAAGACCAGACAAGACCAGACAAGACCAGACAAGACCAGACAAGACCAGACAAGACCAGACAAGACCAGACAAGACCAGACAAGACCAGACAAGACCAGACAAGACCAGACAAGACCAGACAAGACCAGACAAGACCAGACAAGACCAGACAAGACCCGACAAGACCAGACAAGACCAGACAAGACCAGACAAGACCAGACAAGACCAGACAAGACCAGACAATACCAGACAAGACCAGACAAGACCAGACAAGACCAGCCCAGACCAGACAAGACCAGACAAGACCAGACTAAACCAGACAGATGTGACCAGACGAGTCCCGACAAGACCAGACAAGACCAGACAAGACCAGACAGGACCAGACAAGACCAGACTAAACCAGACAATACCAGATGTGACAAGACAAGACCAGACAAGACCAGACAAGACCATACAAGACCAGACAAGACCAGACAAGACCAGACAAGACCAGACAAGACCAGACAAGACCAGACAAGACCAGACAAGACTAGACAAGACCAGATAAGACCAGACAAGACCAGACAAGACCAGACAAGACCAGACACGACCAGACAAGACCGGACAAGACCAGACAGGACCAGGCAAGACCAGACTAAATCAGACAAGGCCAGATGTGACCAGACAAGGCCCGACAAGACCAGACAAGACCAGACAGTACCAGACCAGACCAGACAAGACTAGACTAGACAAGACTAGAAAAGTCCAGACAAGACCAGACAAGACCAGACAAGACCAGACAGGACCAGACAAGACCAGACAAGACCAGACAAGACCAGACAAGACCAGACAAGACCAGACAAGACCAGACAAGACCAGACAAGACCAGACAAGACCAGACAAGACCAGACAAGACCAGACAAGACCAGACAAGACCAGACAAGACCAGACAAGACCAGACAAGACCAGACAAGACCAGACAAGACCAGACAAGACCAGACAAGACCAGACAAGACCAGACAAGACCAGACAAGACCAGACAAGACCAGACAAGACCAGAAAAGACCAGACAAGACCAGACAAGATCAGACAAGACCAGACAAGACCAGACAAGACCAGACAAGACCAGACAAGACCAGACAAGACCAGACAAGACCAGACAAGACCAGACAAGACCAGACAAGACCAGACAAGACCAGACAAGACCAGACAAGACCAGACAAGACCAGACAAGACCAGACAAGACCAGACAAGACCAGACAAGACCAGACAAGACCAGACAAGACCAGACAAGACCAGACAAGACCAGACAAGACCAGACAAGACCAGACAAGACCAGGCAAGACCAGACAAGAGCAGACAAGACCGGACAAGACCAGGCAAGACCAGACAAGACCAGACAAGATCAGGCCAGACCAGACAAGACCAGACAAGACTAGACAAGACCAGACAAGACCAGACAAGACCAGACAAGACCAGACAAGACCAGACAAGACCAGACAAGACCAGACAAGACCAGACAAGACCAGACAAGACCAGACAAGACCAGACAAGACCAGACAAGACCAGACAAGACCAGACAAGACCAGACAAGACCAGACAAGACCAGACAAGACCAGACAAGACCAGACAAGACCAGACAAGACCAGACAAGACCAGACAAGACCAGACAAGACCAGACAAGACCAGACAAGACCAGACAAGACCAGACAAGACCAGACAAGACCAGACAAGACCAGACAAGACCAGAAAAGACCAGACAAGACCAGACAAGACCAGAAAAGACCAGACAAGACCAGACAAGATCAGACAAGACCTAAAAAGACCACACAAGACCAGACAAGACCAGACTAGACCAGACTAAACCAGACAAGACCAGACAAGACCAGACGAGCCAAGACAAGACCAAAAAAATCAGACAAAAGCAGACAAGACCAGACAAAGCCAGACAAGACCAGACATGACCAGACAAAACCAGACAAGACCAGGCACCATTTTGTGCTGCTGAATAACTGTTAGACTGATCTTCGCCAAGGGTTAGATAACCAGATACGGAAGAATCAAGTCATGCACACTGTCATAGTGCAGAGACTGGTGGAGTTACGAGGTTTTCGTAGTCAACATTTTCCATGTTGGAGTAACGATGTTTTCTTGTAATTTCCCAATCTATTGCAGAATTTTTATTGAGTTACGTGTATTTAGAATTGCGAAGATCAGACTATGGGCAATATATGGTATAACGTATAACGATCTCACTTTAGATTTTTAGGGGTTACAAGGTTTTCGTGTGTCGCCTACGATATATATAATAGCTGTTTGGCTAACCCATCAACCTATAGCTGAAAGTACTGAAGCTAGAAACGAGATATTTGGACAGTAGTTTCTTTTTGTGACGTAGAGTCTCACTAAGAAGCAATTTTTCGAATTTCAACTCCAGGGGCAGTAAAGATTGGGAGCAAGGTTGAACGGGGTAACAAAATTTATATGGGAGACATCAACAAATATTCACCTATTAACTAGAAATTTGGCACGAATACTTATCAATGAAAATAAATAAAACTTTTGTAATTCCTATTTCTTATGTATTATTTAAAATATTCTATACAAACACGTTAACTTTATTTGAAAAAGAGTTGCGCCCCCTTCTATATTAGTATTTTAAAAAGTGACATAGACTATACAAAAGAGCAGGTGTTGCCCGTGCCTCGTGACGCCCTCCTGCAATGTGTAGAGTAAAGGCGCCGTGGGGCGCTCCTGTTTACCATTTTCCGGATACTAAACTTAGGTTCAAAATAAACAATTCAAATCGCGCGCGCTGTATGTGTCGCTTGTTCTGAGGGGTTGTCGGTCTGTGATGCGCATATAACAGTTATTTACATTACCACGTTATTAAAAGTTTGACAAATAATATATTTTATTTTGCTCCGACCCTACTCAAGATAGCTTTGATAGCGCAGCTCTATTTGTGGTTTCGTCAAAACGTTTCGCCGAATACAAAATGTACATGTTTTTATTAAATAAGCAATTCGCTAGTTCAAGTAACAGTATGCAAGTATCTACAAGTGGTGAGGCAGCAAAAAAGCGGAAATATTGAAAATATGATGATAGCTCTTTGGACTAAACCATAAAGAAAGACCGCAGTATGTCCTGTGTTTCAAAAATTATATCGGCTGAAAGTGTGCTCCCACGTAAGCTAAAACGGCATCTATTGACTCATCTGCTCTCTACATGGTGAATATTATGGTGGAAGAATCTGAATAAAACTAATTTCCCAGATACCCTTATTTAACAACACAATTATTCGAAGAAGCCATGACATAGCTGAGATCTCAATTACCAATTAATAGAATAAATGAAATGAAAAAAGGAAATAGGGATGAAATGTAAGGAATTTGGTCTGTAACTTGAAGAGACTTCTTCTTCTTCTGTTGGCTTTATAACCCGCGGTGGGTTTTTACCGCTACAACAATCTTCTTCCATTCTGTCCTTTCACCGGCTTTCTCTCTCCAATCACTTACTCCCATCTTTCTAAGACTTTCCTCTACGTCTTCCATCCATCTTTTCCTTGGCCTGCCTCTTTTCCTTCTTCCTACTGGCCGCCAGTTGTACATTTTCTTGGCTGGTCAGCCATGCTATTCTTTGAGCTTTTACATATCTCACTATGTCCGCTTCATTTATTAAGCTGCTTAGTTCATGGTTGATTCGTATCCTCCAAATTCCATCCTCATTTAGGATCGGTCCGTAGATCTTTCTGGGGATCTTTCTTTCAAAGATGCATAGCGCGTCCTCCTCTGCGGTGGTTAGGGTCCAGGCCTCGCATCCGTACGTTACTACTGGTTTTATGAGTGTTAGGTATATTTGAAGTTTGATTTTGTTACTCAATAACTTGGACTTCATCAGTTTTTGGTATCCGTAGTAGCATCGGTTTCCACTAAGTATTCGGGAGCTTGTTTCTTTAGCTATTACGTTTGTTCTGTTGATTTCTGTTCCAAAGTAGACACAACTTTCAACCTGCTCAAAGCGATACTCGCCCAAGTTAAGGTCATTGTTATCGTGATGTTCTCTTCCAACTTGCATGTATTTAGTTTTTACCTCATTTATTTTCAATCCCCTTCTTGCGTTTCATCGTCCAGCATCAATAGTGCTTCCTTTAGCGCGTCTTTGCTTCTACATGTCAAACTGACATCTGCATATGCAGCAACCTGTATTGATCGGTTGCCAATGTATCCCGTTATATTCAGCTTTCTCATGCATGCCTCTATTGTTAGGTTGAATATCATGGCGATCAGGGCATCTCCTTGCTTCACACAGATTTCGATTTTAAAGGCGCATGTAAGTTGGTTTTCTACTCTAACCGAGGCTTTCGAACCGGACAATGTACCTTTTATTAGTTTTACGAATTTACGGGGTATTCCTAGCATCAGTAGTTCGTCAAGGATCGTGTTTCTTTTGACTGTATGGAATGCCTGCTTAAATTCTATGTAGAGGCTGTGCAGCGATATATCAAACTCGTATGCTTTCTCCTGCATTTGCCTTATGGTGTATATGTTGTCTATCGTTGACCTATTGGCACGAAATACGCTCTGATATTGTCCTAATATCTATTCGTAGTAGACAGCGAGTCTGTTATAAAGAACGCCTGTTAGAACTTTGTATGTTACGTTAAGGAGCGTTATCGGCCGGTAGTTGCTACAGATCGTTTTGTCTCCCTTCTTGTGTATTGGATGTATGATACCCAGTGCCCTATTCTCTGGTATTTTCTTTTGCTTCCAGATTTCATTAATCAGGTGTTTTAGTCTTACCTTTAGGTGTTCCTCCATATTTCAGAAGTTCGGCTGTTATACCGTCTGACCCAGGGGCCTTGTTATTTTTCAGCTTTCCAATAACACTTTCTATTTACTTACTCTCTTTACTTGAAGAGACTACTAACAGTAATAAATCACATCTTATTTATTACGTACGCTTTTCGGATGACAATACTATTGTAGACCTTTCTTTCTGTAAAAGCAATATCGAAAACGCGAAGACTCAAGAGACTTATTCGATATTCTTTACAAGATTATAACATAAAATGCTTTAGGAGTATGGGTACAGTAATACAAGCGTTTTTTTTTTAAGCACCACTTTGCATCATCAATAGCGAAGCGCTGGCGTCGCAGTCAATGAGGTCCGAATTGAAGCAGGTATTAGAACGGGTCATTGATGTAGTAAACTACACAAAAAATACATCGTTAAAAGCCAGACGTTTAAAAAAACTTTGCAAGAATATGGGAACTAAACACACGGCTTTGCTATATTACTGCAGTTGACGATGGCTTTCACGTGCAAATGTCTTAATTCGTGTGATTGAATTACATGAAAAAATTCATACTCAAAGAAACTTAAGATACTTTTCCGAACCAGACATTTTGCTAAAACTAGCATATTTTTTGGCGATATGTTTGACAAACCGAATATATTGAATGAGATGCATGAAAATGCATAATTTTAAACTATTAGAGAATATTACGGCGTTTAGGAAAAAACTGCAGTTGTGAATAAAAATGAAGATGAAGCAAGTCAAGATTGTTTCTCGCAATTAGATAAATATTCGGCCTCTAATGAGCATATTGTTTCACAAGACTTAAGGTCCCGTTTTACAGAACACCCTTTGAAGCTAACTGATTGGTTTTCGAAATACTTTGCCGAAGATGATGTCGAAAAATTTGAGTGAATCCAAGATTTTTTTCCATGTACAAACTCCAACAATAGTCACTTTCCAATAGAAGAGCAGACAGCAACAGCATCCTTAAAACAAAATCACATATTGTGATTTGGTGGAGGGTTAATTTTGTTTTAAGGCTGCTGTCGCAAGAGAATTCAATGAGACACTCTTCTTCTTGGAAAGTGAATATTGTTGGAGTTTGTACATGGAAAGGATCTTGGATTCACGCAAATTTTTCGTCATCATCTTCGAGCAAGTAACATTAAAGCGTACGGTCTAAAATGAATATCCAACTAAAAGTTCAAAAGATCTTAGAATTATCATTTTCTTTGAAATACCTTATTTATGTGAAGCCAAATTTTTAGCTGTTTCTTCTTCTCAGTCCTTCTACCCTCTGGAGGGTGTAGTGATACTATTTTCGGTATGTGTTTGAATTTTTTGTTTCCATGCGTTTCTATTTTGTGCTAGATGTATTGCTTCGTGCATTGAATATCCCGTCATTTCTTTTAATCTGTCGGTCTATCTCATTGGAAACCGTCCTCTAGGTCTTTTTCCCTCAACTTTTCCCTCCATCACGAGGTTTTCTATCTCACCTGTTCTTCTTGCTATGTGGCCAAAGTAACTGAGATATGCTCTATTGATTTGGTTTAGTAGACGCTTTTTGATTTTTGGTTCTTCTAGAACATATGCGTTTGTTCTGTGTTCCACCCATGACACTCTTAGGATTCGTCTATACACCCATAATTCGAAGGCTTCAATTGTTTTTCGATCTGTTTTCTTTAGTGTCCATGTCTCAGCGGAGTAAACAGCAATTGGGAAGATCAAGGAATTGGCCAGCATTACTTTCACTGTTTTTGTAATGGTTTGATCTCTCCATACTTTTATGAGTTTAGTTGTTGCTGATCTGGCCATTGCCAATCTTCTCTTTATTTCCTCTGAGCAGCCTCCATCTTTGGTTAACAATGATCCCAGGTATACAAACTTGTCCACCACATCATATTTCGCTACGATTTTGTTATTGGATGTGTCATTGGATCGATCGATGATCATTACTTTGGTATTTGTTTTGTTGATTTTTAAACCATATTCTCTACTGTAGTTCTCTAATTTGATCATTATGTTTATCAGATGTTCTTCGTCTGCTGCAATAATCAAGGTATCGTCCGCATACCTCAGGTTACTTATTTTTCTTCCTCCGATTGATATTCCACCTTCCCAATCGTTAAGGACTTTTCTCATGATCTATTCGCTATATATGTTGTAAAGGAGGGGCGAGAGTATGCATCCCTGTCTGACACCGGCTCTATCTTAACTCTTTAATTCTACTACCTTACCTTACTTTAACTCTATCTTAAAGGCTCGGGACACTGTTTGTCCTGTTCTGAACTTGGCGTTATTGTGTTGGTAGAGTCTCTTAATTAAAAATATCAGATGCGTTGGAACACCCATTTCACCCATCACTTTCCACAGAAGTGACCAGTTCACTGAGTCGAACGCTTTCGTATAGTCCACAAAACACAAATATAATTTTAAGTTGTGTTCCCTCGCTTTTTCAATGATCTGTCGGACATTGAGTAGCTGCTCTCGTGGACCTTTACCTGGTATGAACCCTCTTTGCTCGTCCGATATTTGTGGGAGTTGAAATGTTTTCAAGCGTTCATTAATGATGTGGAGTAATAGTTTGCTTGCGTTTGAAATGAGAGTTACTGTTCTGTAGTTATTACATTCCGTCGGTGATCCTTTTTTATGGATGGGGATGAATATACTCGCACCATTCCATTGGCCATTTGCCCGTTTCCCATATTTTATAGCATAACGCGTGCATTACATCTGTTCCGTAGTGTCCCATGGCTTTAAGTATTTCAGCTGTGATGCCGTCTGCCCCAGTCTTCCTATTTTTGAGTGTTTTTATAGCTTTTTCTACTTCTGATTTTAAGATCCCAGGTTCTCTTTCTTGTGGTGTTACTTGTTCTTCTGATGTTGTCGGGCTAACTGACTTATATAAATCTTTGCAATATTGTCTCCATACTTCCGCTATAATAATTGGATCTACTATAACCTTCTTGTTTTTGTCCTTTATAATTTGTGTTCGTGGTTTAACTTCTCTAGCTAGATATCGTACTTTATCATACAGATCGCGAGACGCTCCGTGCTGGGCGTGGTGTTGTAGTTCCGTGCATATATTTTTTAAATGGTTGTTTTTGGCCCGTCTACATTCCTTTTTGATTCGTTTGTTAAGATGTTTAATTACTTGTCTTTTTTCATCTTCTTGCATTTTTGAGTTGTTAATTTGTCTTCTTTGGTCTATCAATTTTATTATGTCATTGGATATCCAGTGATTTTTTTTATTAATTGGTATATTATCGGATGTGCAAGATTTTACTGCAGCTTTTATCCAGTTCTTCGTGGACATCCATAGAGTGTTGGGGTCTGTAGAGGTGGAATGCCTTTGAGTTGTTCTTAAATGTTCTTTAAAATTTTCTGTCTTGGGAGTTTCTAATTTAGTATTTTTTGTTTCTGATGTTTTAGGTGTTCGTAGTTTGAGGGATATTATATATATATATATATATATATATATATATATATATATATATATATATATTATATTTTTAGCTGTAGCCAGTAATAAACAACAAATATCGCTCAAAGATCAATGTGGAGAAGGTAATAATAGCAGGAGTGTCAAGCCTTATCCCACGCTTTAAAAAAAATGTATAGATAGTACTAAGCTTGCATGTAACATTAACTAAGTTGCCATGATTCTCCTATTTTATTTCCCATTTTTCTTAAATTATAAGTTTATTCTTGTATGTCAATATGAATATTAAAAAACAGATTCATATTGTGAATGTTTAATTTTTGTACCTTTCTACCTTTGTACTCTTCCATCATTGTAGACTATTTCCACCAGTTAGGGCGACTAGACAAAATACTAAATTTGCAAGTGCGTCGCGAACTGAAAAAGTTTGGGAATCCCTGTACTACAGTATACAAAAAGGTTCGATAGAGGCATCAATATAAAATAATGACTTATCATATCGACTAGAAAAATTGATAAGATTACTTTGATAAGAAAACCAGATTCAAATGTTCAAATATAATAAATTTCAAATTAATTCTAAATTTAGAAAAAAAAACATTATTAGAACTATTAATACTAATCAATTCTATTTATGATAATTTAAACCGTACCACAGTTTCCATGATATATAGGAGGTGACGCATTTTTAGGATTAAATCCCACCTATAAAATTATTATTCATTGGATAATTATCGCGGCGTCATGTTTTATATCATTTTTATTGCTATACGGTAGTTCGATCTCTATGTTAAAATGTTTCTGAACGGGCACAAATGTATATATATATATATATATATATATATATATATATATATATATATATATATATATATTTCTATCAATATAAACATTGTCGTCCTCCTCCTCTTCTGTGCAATGTTTGCAATCCTTAGGCTTCGTGTCCCTTCTCGGAGCTTCGCGGATCAACTTAATGACGTCATCAATTTCGACGACATCCGAATATTTATACCGACCGTGTTGGGGTATGAAGATGGGACGAGCGAAAAGCGATCGGTTTTTTTTTTCGTTCGAACGAAATTTTCAACAAAATCATTTTACATGTTTTATCAGAATAGATAATTTTGCACGAAATTGATTCTATTATCGTAATGGTGCAATATCCACCTTAATCGAATTATGAATCATTTTAGTAACATTCACGAACTTCAATTTTGTAGTAGTTATTGGAGTAAAAAAATGTAAGGAATATTTGGTTGGAAGAATATTTAATTTCTCTCTATATATAATGTAAAATCTCGCTATAGTGTAGATTGTTTTATAAGCTGAGTATGTCGCATTAGTAATTAAATATAGGGATAAAGTTAATGTCAGTTTAAGTTTTTTGAGCATTAAGTTGTTAATTGGAATATAGTAGTGATCTTGGCAGATGGTCCTGGCATACATTAACTTAATGAAATTTTCTTTTTCGCATACTGTTCCGAACTCCTTTTTTGCCAGTCAAGGAGAATTATAACAAATTATTTCTATTAAATTTTAATTACAGCTGTCTAGACGGAATAATTGCTTCTAAATTAATTAAATCAACGTTCGAGAAACGACAGTTTTGCACTAATTGTAAAAATTAAAAATTATCTATGGCTTAAATTTGCTTCATTTTTTGTTTTGACGCCATTTCCTAAAAAATGATTCTTAAACAAAGATCTATTAAATTCATGAATGTTAAAGTAGACGCATAAAAAGGAAATTGTTCATTTTTACATGTATACACAAAGCCGTATATAAACCATATTGAAACTGTAAATAAAACATAAAGCACACACGAATAATGCATTTTAAATCTTCGCAATATTGCCAAAAACTTGGCACACTGAATTCCTCGCATTTACAACAAGCGCATTAAGCAACCAACGTTTCACTTTGAAAGAAATAAATCATTTCTATTGCTTTTCCAATCAATAAGACATTTTCTTTTCAAACAGTACACCACCTCATAAATATTCATAACACAATATTATTTCTTTCTATTAAATAAATATAAACTCCTTGTTATTAAAACGTGCTGTCTTTCCAGTATATTAAAAAATACAATATTCTTTACCCGTATATATCAGTCTCAGTATATATCAGTATCAGTTTATATCAGTCAGTAGTTAGAGATTGTAACTAGAGCTTGTCTTGGGTCACGGGTCGGCAAAACACGTCTCGAGAGCCGCATGCGGCTCTTTTATTTTAGTTGTATGACTCATCAAGCCGTCCAAAATATGTATTTAAAGTTTATTGAAACAAATTAAAATTTTATTTATAAAAGAATAAATTCTGCAAATTTTATTATCTGCAAACACAAATCAGGATACACTCAAATGAGAAAGAATGTGACATGACAGCAGTTTTCTGATCTAAAATCCTCGCCTGTATTTTCTTTAGCGTGTTATGTGACGAATGAAGAATTCCTAACTTTGTTCAAGAATTCCCTAACATTTTCCTCAAAAACAGAATCTTTGACAAAAAAGAAAATAAAATTGATGTGAATAAAATAATGCCAATCTGCTGTAAAATCCCGCTTCAAAAGGTTGGTAAAGCTCAATTTGAACTTGAGTAACTAGATTTAGAATCGGAAGATGTGGTCTTCAAAATTTACATTATTTATTATTTTAAACAGATCTAGAAAATTCGAAAAAAAAAAACAGTTGACACGGTTGACGAAAAAAAAAAACAGTAAGTGGATTGATCTTTCAAAATCACAAAAGGAAGATCAACTTACATTTAAATCATGGAATAGCCTTCATTAAACTTACAATCAACTTAAGCTAATGAAATTTGGCAACATATTCTTCTTCTTCTATAGCTCTACAGCCCTGGGTGGTCCTTGGCTTGAGTTGTTAATCCTTCCATTTCTCCTTGCTCTTAACCATCATATTATTATGAGCATTTCTAACAACATGAATATCAGAAATGGTAAAATTAAAGCTCATCTCAACGACGAAAGCCTTGAAAGTTGTTTAAAATTAGATCTCAAATTACGAACCTGGTAAAAACATATCAGTGCAATAATTCACTTAGAAAAAGCTCACTGTTTGTATTCATTTTATTAAATTGCTTGCTTTGCTTATTTTTTAATTTATTGAATATCAGTAAATATATATAATTTGCAAATTGAGATGATCTACATTACTTTTTATACCATCATACATTTTTTAGCTGTGTTGTGTTCAAACTGCAAAGCTTGGTAAATTAAATAAAGAACTTGTGATAGAATTCTTCCAGCTAAAATTGAAATGAAGTTCTTAGAAAGTAAAACTTTACGATATTATTAATAATAATTAATAACCACAATTATCATAATATCATTCTCTCTTTAAAGCATGATAAACAGCTTCGCATGGCTTCGGAATGATTTGTATTTTGAATGGACTTAATTTTGAAAATTTCGAATCATCACAAATTGTATCAAAACTTTCTTTAGGACTGAGAGGTAGCCAACAGGTAGTCAATCAATTCTAAAATAAGTACAATACTTTTACTTACAAAGCAATATTTCTTAATTCGTCAACTTTTACTTGTAATTCCACTTCTAAAAGCATTTATGAAACGGCAGATATAAATGGTTATCATTTATATATCAGTGTAGTTTGTCAATCATTTCTAAAATATGTACAATACTTTTACTTACAAAACAATATTTTTCAATTCGTCAACTTTAATATTATCCATTTTAAATAGTAGCCAGCCATCACATAAAATTAATTCCACCTGTAAAAATATATTCCACCTGTAATTCTACTTCTGAAACCATTTCTGAAGCGGCTGTTATAAATTGTTATTATTTATATATCAATGAAGTTTATCAGTCATTTTTATAATACGTACAATACTTTTACTTACAAAACAATATTTATTAATTTGTCAACTTTTTATATTGTCCCCTTTAAAATAGTCACCAGCCATCGCATAAAATGAACTATATGCCACCTATAATTCCACTTTTAAAAACATTTCTGAGACGCAGATTTTCGATATATGGTTCAGTTCCTGCAACGATTTTATTTTTATTTCTCCAATAGTCGTAAAACATCCTCTCTTCATTGTTTCTTTTTTCGCATGGAGCCAACTCTGACGAATTAAGTGCTTGGGTTATCATTATGGAGCTATTTTTGAACAGAAAATTTCGAATAAGCAATTAGGTATGAGCTGGTGTGTTATCATGGTGCAATTCCGTGTATAAGTTTTAGGTCTCCCAACTCTCCGAAATCGCCAAATATACAGAATCACAATTTCTTTAATTACAATTAAAATACATATCTAACATGGTATTAACCATTAACCATTTAAGATCGTTGTGAAAGGCATGTTAATCAACATGTCGAAAAATGAGGCGTTAATTTTTCACAAAATTTACGATTTTTTATATTTCCTCATATATTCCTACTTGTTCAAATGCTAGTAATTATGGCAAGGTTAGAACTAGGAGCTTAGATTTTTTCAATAAGTTCACATAACTGTAAAAATGACATAACATGGACACCAAAATATGATATTAATAATTTAGCAGAAGAAGCATTTGTAGCGGCAACGAGCAGTTCCATTTATATTTTTGGTTTTATAAGTGCATTACAATAATTACCCATATATTTTCGGACAATTTCCGAAAATATTTGATTAGGGTCGATAATATAATCCTCGAGCAGATCAAGAAATATTTATATTTTTAGTTTTACGAGGACATTACGGTGATTACCCAAATATCTTCGGACGAATTCCCGAAAACATTTTATTTGGGTCAATGGTGTAATCCCCGGGGAAGTTACGGCAAGATGTATTTCCCGAGAATCGGTAATCGACAAAACAACAAATAGCCGTATACCTGGACATTATATAAATACCTGGACCCCGGGATAAACAGGAGAATCAGGCGCAACCCAGCTAGAAGAAGACAGTCAAGCAAGACAGTCAGGCGCAACCAACCAACGAGTCCAGTTCAGTCCAGCCAGTGGACTCAGAGACACCAGTCCAGCCAGTAGACACAGTCAGCAAAATGACACTAGTCCAGCCAGTGGATTTAGTCATACCGGTCCAGCCAGTGGACCCAGTCAACCAGACTCAACTCAACCAGAAGTTCTCACAGTCTGTGAAATGAAACTAGTTCAGTTCAGTCCGGCCAGTGGACCAAGTCAGACGAGCACATCCAGTTCAACCAGACTCAGCCTACAGCCACTTCAACCAGACTCAGTCAGCAGTCAGTCAACCAGACCGGTCGAGTCCAGTTCAGAGAGTCCAGCTCCACTCATTTCACTCCTGTGTTTGTATCTCTTGTATATTTCTATATATCGTCAATGTAAATAATTACCTCTGCAAACCGTAAGCGTAAGCGATATATTTATTCTACCGCATATCACCTACAAATTGGTGACCCCGACGTGATCGACAAGAGGAAACCGATCATCTTAAAATTGGTCGTCGTGATCGAAAATAGAAAGCTACGCACTCAAACATGGAACCAAATGCAGCTGAAATCTGCCTCATCGTTGAACCACACCATGCATCTCTATGCCAAGGAAACTTTCCACTCGAAACTGAACACCGGAGTCAAGGTCCGAACACCGCCTCTCATAGGCCTCCTGATACCGATGGTTTTGCATAAGAAACCGCCTATGAGCAAACGACGCCCACGAAGACGCCTTGCAACAAACTTGCAACAACAAGCTCCACAATGACGCATTCAACCGTCAACCAGGATGCCTGCAACAACAAACAACGTCTATTGTAACGCATTCAACCGTCTATCAGACGTCTACGGAAAAATGCCGCAACAGCGACTGATAGGTGCAAGCTGGTTTTGCATAGGAAACCGCCTATCAGCAAACGACGTCTACGAGGAAGTCTTGCAACAACTAGGTCTACAATGTGGCAAGCAACCGTCTATCAGGATGCCTGCAACAGCAAAATACGTCTACGACAACGACTTCAACGGTCTACCAGACGTCCATGAACAAACAAACAACAACAGCAACAAACTCTACATAACGTTATCACTGGCAAAGGGGTGAAGTCACTAGTGCAGTTCAGTCTAGCCAGTAGACCAAGTCAGACGAGCACATCAAGTTCAACCAGGCTCAGCCAGCAGCCAGTTCAACCAGATTCAGCCAGCAGTCTGCCACCCAGACCAGTCGAGTCCAGTTTAGAGAGTCCAGCTCCACTCAGTCCAGTCTAATGTTTGTATCTTTTGTATATTGGTATATATCGTCAATGTAAATAAATTCCTCTGCAAACCGTGAGTGATATATTTATCCTACGGCGTATCACCCACACATTATTTAAAATATCAGCTATACAAACTTCAATAAACAGCAGAAAAATTAATATTGTAGCTGTTTATCGTCCACCCCATGCTAGTTTTCTACTCTTTCTTAATAAACAGCATCAACTCCTAATTGCTTTAAATGGTAAAAACTTCGATTACATCATTGCGGGCGACTTTCGTTGACATCATAAAAAGGTAAAAAACAAACCAACTTATTTCATGCATTGTGTCATTTGATGGCAGTAATAACTATTAAAGATCCAAGTCGGCCTGCTGCATGCATTGATAATATTATAATTATAATCATAAGAAAACGGCCAGGTGCGTGTCTACTGAAGTCTAACTAAAAATACAACTTTAAAGCTTAATATTTCAGAAACGGATCTATTATTCGGAATATCAGGTTTGTAAAAACTATATTTTTGAACGACCTATCCAACGATATCCTAGACCAGGGGGTCCCAAGGTGCGGCCCGCGGGACAAATGCGGCCCGCAAAGCCCGTGAATTCGGCCTGCAATATCGATACGATAAATTTTTTTTTATTAAAAAATAAATAAGTGAATAGTGAAATAAACTAGTACATGTGGATCGTACTCGTAAATATTTTAATATTTAAAAAAAATCATATCGAGCTATAACCATAAGCGTTTGTATTAATAAAATATTGTTTAGTTTATATTTAAAAAAATATTTTAATATGTCTAGTCTAGTTATTACACATTTGTACAGAAATATAAAATAGTAGTCTCAAATAGATACAGATCTGTTAATCATTTAATTGTAAGACATGTAATTGGAATTGATAGAACTACAGCAAAATATTGATGCTAAGAATTCTTATCCGAAGATCAAAATTGAGTGATAACCATTTACAAGCAGTATTAAGAATACATTCGACAAACATACAAGGTGTCGTCCATTAATCACGTGATGTTTTGAAGCAACTTTTTTTGTTTTAATGAATATATAATTAAAGATTTATATTTATAATAAATTTAGTATACTAAAAAATAAGAAATACTTAAATATATTTAAAACAAATAAAACGTAGTTATTGTTTTGATTTTATTCCGTTTTTTTTTGGCCCGCGAAAAAAAACGGCTATATTAAATTGGCCCGCCTAAGAAAAACTTTGAGAACCCTAGGGCAGGGGTTCTCAAAGTTTTTCTTTCTTTTGACCATGTTTTTTGATTTTGTGAATTGACCATGCGGTAGACGAGAAGAAAAAACGTCCCCACTTCTTTAGGGTAAAGGCCGATTCTTATATGCGGGACACTCAGCTACGCGGCGTCACGCGTCATCGCCTGTCAAATAATGATTACATTGTTTTAAATGAGCACGTTCTCTCTATTGCTACGCGACAGCTACGCGACGTGCCAATTGTTTTAAATATAATCATTATTTGACCGGCGATGTCCGACGACGTCGCGTAGCTGAGTGTCGCGCATATGGGAATCGACCTTTAAGGAGGTACCCTAGTTTACCTGTGTACCTATTTTTTTAAGGATTTAATTTTACCACTTTGTCGGCTTGACTAAGTTTAACATACATGCCAAATTACAGCTTCATATTTCTAATACTCTCTGAGCTAAACTGCGGACAGACGAACGGGCGGACAGACAAATTGAAACTATAAGGGTTCCTTGTCGATAACAACGGAACCCCAAAAACTCAGTTTGATTATGTCACACAGAGAGATGAATTCCATATATCTTACCATCCGACTCAAATAAAAATCCTATTTGAGACAAAACAACAAACAAAGGAATATAAGATTTTCAGAGGAAATTCAAAAGAAAATCTATTTAGATTTAAACATGCGTTAGAAAAAGAATCGTGGATGAAAATCTATGCATTGAGAGTAAGTGAATTAAATAGGCAATGGATTACATTCAAGGATTCGTTCCTTATGGTTTTTAATACTTGCTATCCAAAAATCATAGATAATAAAAAATCAAAAAATAGGCATATCTACAAAGACTTGAAAATAACATCAATGAGAAAACATCTAGAAATTATACAAATAATATCACGCTACCATAAAAATGGTAAGAAACAATATAACAAGATCCGCAGGAATTATGACTTACTACTCAAAAAGATAAAAAGAATCCATTTAGAAAAACAGATAAAAAAATCACAAAACAATATGGCTACAATCTGAAATGTTGTTAAAGAAATAAATAATTTAAAACATAAACAAAAAGTTACAATGTATCCCATTGAAAAGGGTAATATACAACAAAAACCAAATATATTTGATAAATCCAATTGAATTAACAAACAAAACACAAATACCTCAGTTGCATCAGTTGTAGAGAAAATATAAATTTCACTATTCTCCACTATTATTCTTATCTGGTACCCGTATCGGCTGAAGAAATATTCAATGTGATAATGAATTTAAAAGAAAGTATAATAATTCACTCGAATTTGGAATTTTCCCGGATAGTTTAAAGCATTCATTTATTACACCCATTTTGTGTTCTCGTGATAATTCATGAGATAATCAATGCATGTTTATTAAATAAGTTATGATTCTACAAACTATACATTTAATATAACATGGTATATATATATATATATATATATATATATATATATATATATATATATATATATATATACATATATATATATATATATATATATATATATATATATATATATATATATATATATATATATATATAAAGCATCAACAACTGCCTTTATTGGATGTTTTGGTACAGAAGAAACCTGACGGCACATTGAGCCACACTGTGTACCGGAAACCAACCCACACAGACAGATATCTGAACGCTTCTTCGCACCATCATCCCAAACAACTAGCATCTGTAGTCAACACTCTTACCACTCGATCCAAAAGACTAGCCGACCAGCTTAACTTACCGAAAGAATTGAGGAACTTACGAGAAGCTCTTTCTTCAAATGGATATCCAAACAGCTTAACATCCAGAGCTTTCCGTCGTAGAGAGAACAGTAGCCAAAGAACTGAAGAGCGCCAGAAACCCGTTAGCACAGCATACCTACCATATGTTCATGGATCAACTGACAAAATCGCCAGAATACTTAAAAGACACAACATCGACACCATTTTCAAACCTAACCAGAAAATATCCTCCATGCTACGCAGCGTTAAAGACACCATCCCGTTAGAATTCCATGGAATTTACGAAATACCTTGCGGAACATGTGAACAAACCTACATTGGACGTACCAATAGAAAAATATCTGCTAGGATTCAAGAACATGTAGTTTCAACCAGACACAGAGACAAAGTTTCATCGGCACTTGTCCAACACACAAACACCGGTCACTGGATGGACTTTAGAAATTCAAGGACTGTTGCACAGATTAGCCACGAAATGTCACGAGTATACAGAGAAGCCATAGAGATAGAAAAACGAGACTACTGCATGAACACGAGAGACGATTCCTTGAGACTGCCCCCAGCATGGCGACCGATCATATCCACCCTCAAAATGCAATCCCAGACACCCCAGACTCATGTACGACCAACAAGACAAACAAACAACCGAACCGAAGCACCGCACACAACGCGCATGACCCGAAGCCAGACAGCTATAAGTAGTCGCATCGCACGAACGAGCTCTCAGTATGCGTCTAACGGTTGACCCGCACGGACGCATATATCTCTTGAGAATGGCGAATGTTAGTTCGCCGAAACGTCGAGAATCCGGTTCTTTTCAGAGCCAACCCTCAGCATCAACGCGGAATCCCCGAGAAAACAATACAACACAGGTATCTATCCGCGAAAACCTCAAATACAACATATATATATATATATATATATATATATATATATATATATATATATATATATATTTATATATATGCATCGGGTTACAACGTTATCCGTCTTCCGATTCCTAAACTACAACCGTCCAGGGTCTTCCCCTTTCCCCTTTTCCAGTGTCTTCCTCTCTTTCTTCTTCCATGCGGTGTCTAGTGTATTACTTTCTTCGGGAGTCGGGCTTGGTACATTCTCTGTACATGTCTGTACCATCTGAGCTGTCCAGTTCTTATGTCATCCACGATGTCGTGCTTTACTTCCATTATTCCTTTATCACTTCATTTCTGATCCTTTCCAATTTGGACTTTCCTGTCACTCTTCTCCAGTAGTGCATCTCTGTGGCTTTTAGTGATTTCTCTGCTGTATCCTTTATAGGGCACACTTTACTACCGTAGGTTATTATATTTTCAATTATTGTGTTATATATTAAATGTTTGTTTTCCTTTGTAATGTGTTTATCCCATAGTATGCCGTTTAACATGAACACAGCCCTCTTGCCTTGAAGTTTTCTTTCGGCTATTGCTTCACCCAGACTTCCTTCTTTCAATATTTTTACGCCTAGGTATTTGTATGAGCTGCAGTGTTTGATATTTTGTTTGTCTGAGATGGGAAGATCTTGTTGTTTTCCTCCTATACATATGTATTCTGTTTTCTGTATGTTCACGTCTAGACCCCACTTGTCATACACTTCAATTAGGTTGCGTGTCATATATTCAATGTCTTGTGCAATCAACACCTGGTCATCCGCAAATGCCAAAATATAAATTGTTGATGTATCATTCACATGCATCCACATTGCTTCGCATTTTCTCTTCCATCTTGTTAATGCGCCTTCTAGATAGACCTTGAACAGTATTGGCGATATACAATATCCTTGCCTGAGTCCCTTTGTTACTGTGAACCTGGTTGTTACTTTATTTCCTATTGTTATTTGTGTTCTTGCACCATTATACAGTGATTTGATTGCTTTTATTATTCAGCATTTATGTTAGTATGTTGTAGAGCTTCCCATAATTTTACTAGAGGTTTACTCCTGGTTATATGCAATTTTCTTTTCTACGATTTGAGTTTCACACATTGGTGGTCAATGGTGGATCTTCCTGCTCTGAATCCGGCTTGCTCTTTTGCCTTCATTGCACTGTATTCATCTTCTATCTTGTTTTTGAGTATTCTTCCATATATCCTGTTGTTGGTTAAGGATCATTAGTGTTGGTTAAGGATAATCCTCTATAGTTGTCGCATTTATTTTTATCCCCTTTTTTATGAATTACTGATATGTATGACAACTTCCATTCCTTTGGTACTTCTGATTTATTTATACATCTTAGGAATAAATTTATAAGCATTTGGGTTAGTTTTTCTGTCCCATGTTTAATAAGGTCTCCTGGAATATTTCTTGGTACTGCCGCTCTTCCATTTCTTAGTGCCTTAAATGATTTTTTTACTTCTGATACAGATATTCTTACTGGAGATCCTAGGTTATATTTGTGTTATTATCAGTAATTTGGAACTCATTTCTATCTTCTGTCAGTAATTTTTCGAAATACTGATTCTATGATTGCTCTGTTATTGGGGAAATTATGTCATTGTTCCTTTCCCGTCTCGTGTTCTTTAGTATTTTCCAATTTTCTGTGCTTTTTCTTCCAACTAGATATGTGTTGAGCCTAGAGCATGTTCTATCCAATTTTTCGTTCTTTGTTGTATATGTCATTCTTCGAACCCTTGCTTGTACTTGTTTATATGCAAGCTTATCATTTAGCTTTTTGGAGCTTAACATGGTGTTGAATAGTTTTCTTTTGTTCTCTATTTCAGAGTCGATCTCCTGATCCCACCAGTATGGTTTTTGGTGTTTCCCTTCTTTTTCCTGTCATCCTAATGCCTCTCTCGCTGCTGCTTGTATGCATGATTTTATGTGTTCATACTCTCCCTATATACTATCGAGAGATGTTCTTTGTAGTTTATTGGTTAGTCTAGTTTTGTATAGCTCTTTTGTACTTTCCTGTTCCAAACTATTAATGTTGTATCTTATTTCCGTCACTTTCTCTTTTTCGTCATTTTTCTGTTTCTTTTCTTGTTGATATCCTGTTCTAATAGGAAATAGTATTTTTTCCCTAAGTAGGTGATGGTCACTACCACATGAGGCACCACTTTTAACTTTTACATCATTGACCTTTAGCTCACTTTTTTGATTTGTAATTATATAGTCAATAATAGTTTTTTCATTTCTTGTTTCCTGTCTCCATGTGAGCCTATGGACGGCTCTGTGCTGGAAGTATTCATTTAGGACTTTTAGCTGATTTTGTTCGCATGTTTGTATTATTCTCCTTCCATTTAACATAGTGTTAATGATTAATTTAATAGAGTGTATTATTAATTTAATAGAGAGTATACGATATAGAAAACCCAAGAAGAGACAAAAAATTGCTAGAAAAATACCGACCAATACTAAATGCATACTATCTTCATATTCCAAGATCTTTGAAACAGTTATTGCGACTAGAACTCTAGAACTCTGTCGTACTTTCATCCTAATAGTGTTACAGTCGTAGTAGGACCTGGACCTCCTCCCACAGCCTACACTTGGGCTTGGTGTCTTGATGTTAAACACAAGTATAGGGAGCCCTTACAGTTTTTAACGTGGTTGGCGAGCCACTATTCGGGGAGGTTTCGAGGCAGATTTTTACTGTGATGACTGTCATCACTGTGATGACTGTCATCACAGGAGAACGGTGGCTTATTTTTACCATGTCCAGGATTTAAAATCGCGACTTGTGGCTCCAAAGTCTGACACCTTGACTACTGGGCTGACCACCCGTTCTTTAATAAACTTAAATTATTTGCTGAAACCCAGCATAAACCAAGGGCACAACCGTAGGGGAAAGATTAGAAACAGCTTACTTCTATTTCATAGAAAATGTTTTAAAAAGTCTGGATGCCCAAGAAATTCCGTATGGTATATTTATAGACCTTTCAAAGGCGTACGATACAGTCGATCACAACATACTGCGTTAAAAGTTGGAGAAGGATGGGATAAGAGGTGTTGGTCTCAAATTATTTAGATCTCATATATCACATAGAACTCAGTCAATAAAACGTAAATGTAACACAAAATATGGCTCCGCAAAATCTACTACATCTACCGTAACAGTGGGTATACCACAAGGTAGTATACTAGGTCCGATTTTATTTTCAATTTATTTAAATAACCTCCTGAAGGCGATAAATCATAATACTCGGTTAGTAAATTTTGCATTTGTCACATTTAACTGACACTATTGTGACTGGGAATAATATGTAAGAAGTCATTATGCGTGTTAATGCTGCTTTTATACTATTAAAGACTTGGTTTCAGACTAAAAAATTATCGATATATGAGAAAAAGGCAAATTTTATAATTTTCAGAACAAAAAGGTCAAAAAAAACTTATCCAAACCAAATCGCCATAGACGAAAACATAATAGATGTTAGTGGAAACGTAAAACTCCTAGGCATAGATGTAGATATATTTTTGCTGGGATACTGGGATATATATATATATATATATATATATATATATATATATATATATATATATATATATATATATATATATAGGCTCCTCTTACAGTTAATACGTTGTGTTTTTTTTTCCCTCTACAGTCTCTTTACATGATTCCTTGTCTTTAAGTTTAAATAGTATGCAAATTGCCTGTTTTCCTAATCTAAAAATATCGTTGTAATTTTTTCTATTTGAACATAAAGTTATTCCAAACCGTAGATGAGAGTAGAAGTTTGAATAGTAAACCACTTTTAGAACTTCTATGCTTGCATGTTTTTGCAGGATACCCTATAAAAATCTAGCAGGATATATATATATATATATATATATATATATATATATATATATATATATAAATATATTTGAAAGTTATGAAAATATTAATACACTAACATGAAGAAACAAAGCAGAAGACATACTTCTGATGCATAAGTTATCATTAATAGAACACGGATCCACTACACACGTAAGACCGATTGCCTGGCCTTAGCAGATGACATGGCGCTGATTGCTGATTCTTCTTTAGATGGTAATAATGCAAGTAAATTGCCTCTGAAAACAGGCTGCCAAAGTGGGTCTTCATGTGTCGCTGGAGAAAACTGAATTTTTCACAAACGTCAAAGAAGCAAACAGAGAGATGTTACTAGAGCAGGGAAACATCAAGATGACAGAGTAATTTAAGTATCTCGGCGAATTAATTGAACCCAACTTATCTAAAAGAGCATCATTATCCATGAGAATCAAGAAGTTTGAACTAGCCTATTGACTGACTAAGAACACCTATAACAAGGAATGCCTGTCACGCAACCTGAAACTTAAGCACTACACATCAGTCTTACAACCAGAAGCACTGTAGGGCATGCAGTGTATTTCCTTGAATCGAAGAGGTCTGGTAGAGAAATTGGAGAATCCTCACGAAGATCCTAGGCCCGGCAAAGGAAGATGGGGAATTCCGAAGGCGACATAACTCTGGGCTATACGAATATATTGAGACTCTCTCTGACTGTGCAAGGAAAAGAACATATAATTTATACGAAAATATACTTTGGTAACGGGGTAGCTGCGGATAAATAAAACGACAGACTCGGATACGTGTAACTGTTAATTACTCTACTACATATACTGTCAACAGTTCGGCGCTTGTTGTCAGATGTGTACTTTTCAGTTGTCGGAGACGTTCTCACTGGTCGAGCCCTCGGTAAAACGCATCTTACTTCCCGGGAACTTGGTGAGGGAGGCTTTTCGTTGTCCCGATTGGTTATCCGTTTTTCCCTCCACTACTGGGTCCTGACGCCAAGTAACACCAAGCAAAATCCGGCCTCGTTATTCATGGCAAAAAAAACAGCGTTGTTATTCGGGGAAAATTGAACACCTGGGTCCGCTCCATCCCGCTCATAAAACGGTCTGGGATAGATTATAGGAACAATCTTTGAGGAAAGACCGAAAAGATTAGTTTGAGGAAAACCCGAATCTCTGTTGCAGTCTGGGATGACATTGATATTAACATCACATAATAATAATAAATTAATGAGTCCCTACAATACGAACATTCGAACATACTGAGAGGCTCTCTGACTGTGCAAGGAAAAGAAGGGTAGCTTTCTATGGCCACGTTGCAAGATTGCCTCCAAACCGACTAACCAACCATCTGTTCACCTTCTGGCAAAACAAGAAGGTTCGTACCGCTTGGTTGACCGAAACCGAGAAGGATATTAAAGAACTGGAAATAACACATCTCCAAAACAGACAGTCTGTGAGACGCACCCTGAAGTCCGTAGGTTTCAGAAAAAACCCGGATGGAAAGTTACCCCCTGGACAGAGGAGAGAAAGGAGTTAGATCGGCAGAAGATGCTACAATACTGGACAAAGATCAAAGCCCAACAGTTGAACAAGCGTGGTCCAAAGTAGACCTATTCGAAACAAGAAGAAAACAGGGATCCTACTATAATTGTATAAAATTATACAATAACCTGCTACGGCATATCGAAACATTCAAAAACATACAAATATATAAGCATCAAATCTTGAAATATATAGACGATATTGAACGTTAGATGTAGAATAATTTTAAGTTAAAATGTTTTTATATTAAAAATGTTAATAATTTGAAGTAAAATGTATTTCTTTTTGTTGACATATTTCTTTAAGCGATACAATGTATATTTTATAGGTGGATTTTATGGGTTAACTATAGAAATATATTTAATTTTAATTTGATAACTAAATGTATTGCGCTTTAATAACTACCCCTTGCACCATTTCATTATTGTTTTCTAGCTAACGCCGCCACTGACAACAGGCACCTTCCGTTCAGTGGAATAAATTGATTAAACTTTAGTCTATATTATCCCATTTTGTTCATCGTTCTACCTCTTTTAAACCGGTTAACTGTTAAGAAATGCTAAGAAAAAAATAACAATTGGGATCGCATAGCCCTGAATATTTAATTCATAATGGTCTTACCTTGAAGATTCAGGTAAAAGATTTGAGCCCATAAAAATTTAAATTATGAAAAAGAGTAAATTGATTCAATAATATCGCTAAAATGGTTTTGGAAAATGGCAAAGCTTACTTATTTAGCGGACTTACTTCTTATATTACTCACGTATGCAGTAGGTATATGTTTTCAATTATCTACATGTAATCATTTTGCATTTTAGAAGGCAAGCTTGAATCAAAATTTACAGGGAAAGAAATATTAGTTTCGTTGTAATGCCGAGGCCGGGAACAAACATTTGAAAGTTTACTATTAGTAAAAACTCACTAAATTATTGATAATCATATAAACTTATTAAAGTCGGGACACAGCCTGAATATATAAATATATTCAACCTTTTCGTAGGTCTATAATAGATATTATTAACTCTTTATCGAACTACAAAACAAATCGCAGGAGAAATTTGTTAAAAGGTATTTTTCTAGTTCTTGATTAGTACCTTGAAAGTGGACTTGGAACTAGTAAATTACATACAAATTTCACATGAGATTAAGTTTTTAATCCTAAATAGACTTAATATTATTACAGAGCTACGGAAACCTGAATATATTTATATATTTAGGCTGTGTTACGACTTTAATAAGTCTATATGATTATCTATAATGTAGTATGGTTTTACCAATATAAATTATAATTTAAATCGATAGCTTGCTAAGTTCGTGTCACTCTCACGAAATGTCAAAATAAAAATCTTAACTTCCAGTGATCCACGAGGTTTTCAAGAAAGTGTTTTTCAAGTTATAATTCATAAGAGCAAAGCTGCGCTGATGAGAGACAAATCTCGAAAAGCGTCTGCAGATAGCTATTCAATTAAGTTAATAAAAAGATATGATCTTAAAAACAATGTTTTTTTGTTCTTGTTTAGTGCCACGAAAGTAGACTGCGAGCTAGTAAATAACTTATAAATTTCACATGATATTTGTTTTGTAGTCCTAAAAAGACTTACAATTAGTAATATTATAGAGCAGCGGAAAAGTTGAATATATTTATATATTCCAGCTGTGTTCCTACTTTTATAAGTTTATTTGAATTTTATAAATGTTCGAATTATTATCGGCTTTCTATGAAATTATTTCGGCTTCGAATTCACTCTATTAAATTAATAATACACTCTGTAAAATTAATGATAAACACTCTGTTAAATTAAATGCACGGTTTGTGGAATCATAAGTTATTTAATAAACAGGCATTGATTATCTCATGAATTATGCGATATCACGATAACGCGGTATGAAGATTTTCATTCTATCTTAATATTTTGTGTTAGATAAACTATTGTTGTTCTTTAAACCTTGAGACTAACTTTTTTGTATAGAACACAATAAATTACTAACCATGTCGGCCAACGTAAATGTTTTTAGATGGTGGTGTCGGCGAGAAGAAAAGAAGAGAAAAAAATAGTTTTGGGAGCGATATTGTAATATAATATCATAATATCCAGTCTAGCAGTGAGAGTGTTCCCGTAGACCATATTTTAACCAGTAATAAATGACATCCTCTGGTTTTTGATACGCAAAGTTTTCGTGAACAAAAACCGATTTATATATATATGTATATATATATATATATATATATATATATATATATATATATAAATATCTGCATAGTTTTTCATCAGTTCATATCACGCAATCGCAAGCCGTCGTGTTTAGGAAACATATAGTCTAATATTTCTCTCGTACACACATAAAATCATTATATATATATATATATATATATATATATATATATATATATATATATATATATATATATATATATATATATATATATATTAGAAAACCTCATAACATGCATCTTGTCTGTCTGATGGCCTGTGCGAGCTCAGCATTTGCAGCTTTATTATGTGCTTTTGACATAGATCTGTCAGAATAAAAAAACCCTCCGAAAATGTTACTCTGATTTTGATTGTTGCTATGAATATTAAACCATTCGATCTATTCTTACCCGCGCGCCTTGATTTATTACCGTTGCGTATTCGTATTAAAATGTATACATTCCCATCTATAACAAAGTATTCAATACAAATCTTTATTTTAGTTCATACAGTGCTTTAGTCTGTTAAGCCGGGAGTGTTTTACGCACAGTGGCGGATTTAAGTCAGTTGGGGCCCCGGGCGCAGAAGAAATATTGGGCCCCCCAATAAAAGGAGAGAAATAAAGAAAATAAAAATACGTGTTAACCATATATTATTAAATAAATAAAAAATATTAAGTTCAACTAATGTTTTATTTCCAATAATATTTTAATATAATATGTGTATTAATAGCATAATAATATTCAAGTTTTGAACTGATAGTTTTTGAGTTTCTTAGATAATTTTTAACTCTTTTTATTTCTACATTTGGGAAAGTTGCTTTCATATCTAATGCCTTATAATATATTGTCAATTGATTGTTTGTCTTCATCTAAAAATATTACAAACTGTTCCAACTCTTCTTTAAAATTACTTGAATCAATGTCATCTTTGTACATTTTTATTAAATTATAAACGCATTTTTTCCTTTCTTCTATACACAAGTTAAACACGAAAAAAACTCTAAATTACCATTAACATAATAATTAACATTTTCGAAGATTTGTCCACGTCTATTCAGATATGATATTAAATGATCGCATATCACGTAGAATAAATAATGTAAAAAAAATCTTTTCTTGCGACTTCTCCAAATGATTTATCTGTTCTTTTATTATTTATTTATATTTTTACTATTTATTAAGTTCTTTAACTTCCGATTCTAATTCGATAAGATGATGTCTAATTTTGTTATTAATAAAAATTTAAAGACTTTTTAATAATGACGCAGCTTTAACAATTGTGCAGTATAGATTGTAAAGATTTACTTGTTGCATTGATTCTTTGCAAAATTTTATTCAAGTAAAGATTTTGCTTCAATAACAACCATTTTTTTTTTCTTTTGTGGTGTTGCATATTTCATCTAATGCCTCTTTAATATTTTTGTAGCCACATTTTAACGCTGAAACTGCATCAGCCCTGGCAGACCATCTTGTATCTGACACTTTCTTTAATGTACAAGACCCTTTATCTAATTTATTGCATAACATTTTCCATCGAATCGGTGATGCAGAGAAAAAACAAATTTTGCACGAATCAAAAATATCTGGACGCTCATAACTCTCAGCAGCAACATTACCAACTAAATAAAGTGAATGACTAGAGCACGGAATATACGTTGCTGATGGTGCATGTTGTCTTATTCTTGTTTGCAGACCATTGTACTTGCCCTACATATTTGCTGCATTATCGTACGATTGTGCACAACAATATTTTATAGCTACTAGCAAGTTTTACAAGGTAAATAAAACTGTCTCTTCTAGAAACACCGTATCATGTCTTTCTATAGGCAAGAGCTTTAAAAATCTTTCCTTAATATCCCCATTTTCTGATAAATAGCGCACTACGAAGGTAAGTTGATCCGCATGCACAAAACCGGGTGTAGAATCTAAAATAATACTATAATATTATAATATATAAGGGAATCAGCAATTATTTACAAAAGTTCATCACACGTCTGATGCGATATGTAATTTACATGTCTGTTACCTTAATTACCATACTTTTGTAAGTGCAACTTTAAAAAATCGTCATATTCGCTCAAATACTCTAAAGTATTCAAATAATTGCCTTTTCCGGAAGATGTTGCACTCTCATATTGGCCTTTAAACGCATTGCCCAACTTTGCGAGGAATTTTATTGAGGATAGAATTCTTCGCAGAACTTTCCAATAATTTTCTTTTTGTAATGTAATTTGCAGATTTTCAACATCGATGCGATTTAATGAAGAAGAGCCCTTGTATAATGTACACATTGAAGCAACGTGCTCTTTAGACATATGTGTCCAATTTTGGACAATTTTGACCCTGTAATTATCCTAGACTTTAAGTGTAGGATAGAATTAAGACCGAAAACATTTTGCCAGAGTAACAATAAATTGATTTGGAAGTTTCAGAAAAAAATAGCCACTTCATTTCTCCTTTTTCACCATTCAAAATTTTTCTGTAAAAATGATATTTACACAAGCCTTTGTAGTAAATGCGATCACCGTGTTTGTGGACCGATTTGAGTGTAGTTACCTCGATTATAATCATATAGATGAAACGGTAGGCCATACAGCAATCTGGTAATCTTTTAATGTAACTTAGAATGGTATATTTTCTGTTTGCGTTTCAATGTTTTCTAAGCTGTTCACCAGGTTAACTATTGGCTGTTTCTTCATTTTTGTCATCATTGTTGCTTTCTATACCTTGGTTTTGAACTTCAACTAACTCTTTTCGTTGACTAATGGAGACTAATTCGTTGACTAAGTGACCAGGGCCAGTTATAAATTTGTCAAATGCTCCTTTCTGTTGGTTGCCAGTTGGTTGGCTCCTGATAGATGTAGTTTCATTTTCCAAACAACAATGAAGAGCAAATATAAAATTTAGGCCCCCTTTTTTAGATCAGTGATTAATTCAAATATCAAGTACGTAATTAAAATTGCACACTAGAGACCTAAATTGTTGTCATTAAAAAAAAATGTTCTTAACTAAAAAAAGTTCTTGCGGGGCCCCTTAGGGGTAGGGGGCTCCGGGCGCGCGCCCGCTGCGAGAGCCCTTAAATCCGCCTCTGTTTACGCATCTGAATTGTGTGTCATTTCAAGGAAATAATTTTCTTAAACAGGTCGTGGGACATTGTTAAACTTGTTTTGAAAACTCGAAAAGTCTTGAAAAGTCCGAGAGATTCTATAAATATTGAAACTGAGCCCGTAATTTCTTCTATTTGCACATTTGTTGTTTTCTATTCACACATTTTCCCATTTATATTCTGTGATAGTTGCTGACTATAGATGCAATAAATAATATTTGTGACAAATCTGAAATCTTTGAAAATTAATTACAATGCATATATGCAAGACACAGATGAGAAACATGTAATGTCCCATTTTTATGTATTTTGTACTGGTAATAAAATTGTATAGTACAAGGGTGGTAGAACGAGCCGTCAAAACACACATTGCAAGTAGTAATCTTCATTGAAAAATATTAATACAGTGCAAAAACAATAAGCATTGTCCATGGTTATCAGCTTGACGTTTAATAACGTCTTGTTTTTGAGGTTTGTTGTGTGGCGTATAGTTATATTTACATTTTTTTTTTGAAAATGTCGTCAGAAGAAGAAGGTGATGTTAATGTAAAGCAACCTTCCAAAAAAAAAAACATAAAATTTACGGTACATACAAAGGTACATTACGGTTAAAAGAGTAGGCTTTAAAGTCATGAAACTGCTGTCACTAAATTGTAATTGCAAGAGATATATAATTGATAAAGTGTTTTGAAGTTGCTAAAAAGAAACAAAGGGTTAGAATTCTGAAAGATTTCAACCTATTTCCATCTAAGGATGAACAAAACTTTTATTTATGTGTTCTAATTCGTGGTTTGTAAATTCAAAGAAGACCAACTAAAGAAGAAGTCGCTCTAAGTGACATACAGCAACTTACGCCTACATATCCCGACTTTTAGATTAAAACTCGGCAGGTGGATATGCCAGTGTGTGCCTCATCATTTATTGCAATATGAATACAATAATTTTTTTTTGCACGGATTTCTACGTCTGTAGTCGCCTCTCCGTCCCCACAATCTCTTGATAGGAGAATATGGAAATCTCCTATCAAGAGATTGTTTTTCGGTTAGGTTTATTGTTTCCATCGCTTCATCTATGCCATCCTTCCAGCTTCTTCTAGGTGTTCCTCTCTTTCTCCTCTCCGTCTGCTTTCATTCCAACACGTTCCTAGGCCATCTGTTCTTATCCATTCTTTTCGTGTGACCGAACCATGTCAGATGTTTTTTCTCAACTTCGTCTGAAATATTCTTTACCTTTGCCCATTTTATTTCGGATCTCCTGGTTTCTGACTCTATCCCTCCATGACACTCCACTTCTACTTTTCAAAAAATTAATTTCAGTTGCAAGTAGTTTTCTCTTCAGTGTTTCTGCTATATGCCATACTTCTGCTCCATACGTTATCACACTTTGAACAATACTTTCATATAGTCGCTTTGCTGTTGTTTTCCTTATATTCTTTTCGCAATGGATTGCAATTAGGGCTCCTATGATTTTTCTACCCTTATTATTGAATACAGTAATAAGAGTACAATAAAAAAAAAAGTTAGTTACAACAAGCAAAGCTCCAACGGGTCGGCTTTCATGGTCTAGAGTTAGAGCGCTAACTAACAAATCTGGAGGTCCCTAGTTCTATTCCGTGTGTCAGCCGCATTTCAATTCAATTCAATTCATTTATTGACCACAAGATGTACATATATACAGATACATATGGGTACGTCCAAAAGAAACAATGTATACAGAAAACTATATAGAATTGAGAGAATTCACAAACTCATTGTAGTCGTAGGGACACTGTGAAATAAGTAATTCTCTCATTACGCTTCTGAACCTCTTATATGAGGTCTCCTCCGTGAGGCTCGTTGGGACGTTATTGTACATAGTAATGCCTTTAACACTTATGTCAATACCCAGTCGTTACTACGTTGTTCAAGTTTTTCATTCAATAAAATAATTTGAATACCCGGAGACTTATACATTACAACTCGGGATTACCCATAGAGTATTCCACTACCCGTAAAACCCTATTTCTATAAATAAAACCGCCGGATAGGCAAAGTATGGGATCGAAATATGGTGGATAAGCGACGCCAAAAATTTATATCCATTGGAAGGTCAAATTTATACTGGCAAAATAACAACTGGCCGTGAAATAAATCAAGGCGAAAGAGTGGAAGAGAGCAAACGATTTAGCTGCAAAATATAAAGGATCTGGAAGAAATATTACAATGGATAATTGCTTTTCTTCTTTACCTATTTTATTTTATCTATTTGGATTTTATGAAAAAGTTACTATATGCTCTTATGTTCCTAAAAAAAGAAAGTTGTCATAATTCTATCTACGATGCACTCAGATTTGCAGCGAAGACAAAAAAAGAAACCAGAAATTTTTCAGTATTATAATAAACCAACAATTGGTGTGGATATAATGTTGTAGGATCATGTCAACTTTGTTACCAGGATGTCTATAAAAAACGGAGAAAAACGCGAAAATCGTGAAAAGAAGGTAGCAAACCAGTTTGCGATGAACATTCAAAAGCAATTGTAAAATGTGACGCATATTGCTAATAATAAATTGAATATAAAAATATTTTATGTATAATTTATAATAAGTTTTATAATAAAATTAATTAAAAGTTAAATAAATCCGTTTATTTATATATTAAGTAATATTTTTTATCCCTATAAATAAGTTTAATTATTTATTTATATCTGGGTACCTGGGTACCCCGGGTATTGAACAACGGGGTATTTGACTTTAAGTCTTAAAAGTTTATATATAGGTTTTTAACTTCAAATTAAACCTTTTCAATTTCAAATTAAACCTTTTTAAATTCAAATTAAACTTTTTTAAATTCAAATTAACCTTTTTTAAATTCAAATTAAACTTTTTTAAATTCAACTTAAACTTTTTTAAATTCAAATTAAACTTTTATTAAATTTAGTTAAATATTAATTAATATGGAAATAACAAATTTATTATCAAAAATTATAATGAAAACAATTATGAAAAATAATAAAGATTATGTTATTGTAACGGTTGTCCTGCTACAGCCAATGGTAATTTCGACATATCTACATAAGATTTATTACAATCAGCAGAAGTATTAGTGGCCACGGACCAAATTTAGATTATTTTCTGGTTCCGCCAGCAAATTTCTTGCAGCTAATTTAACTTTTGAAAAAACCTTTTCAATGGGATTTAACATGGGTGAATATGCTGGAACAAAAAATAGTCTATCGCTTGTTCCATTTATTTTATCACGAACTTCCTGAGTTTTATGGATTTTGGCGTTGTCCAGAACCAGCCAAGCTTCTACGGTGTTACTTTCAGCCTTTTATTAAATAAACCATCAAGAAATATAAACAAATGGAAACATTTCTGCCTCTTACTGTTGAACTATTACATGGGCTGGAGTATTTTTCTTTGATCGGGCTTTATTTCGCCGGAGATGGTAATTGAAACCGAATTCATCAATGAAAATTATATTCTCCCGTGTTTGTGCAGCATTTTGAGAAAATAAAATTGAATAATTTTTGAAACGTTGAAACGGTCCAGACTAATTTCAGAAGTTTCCAATGTTATTTTAAAAGCTGTTAATGCATTAAATACAGATGCTGTGGGCAAATTTACGTTTTTATTTTCAAATATCTTCAATTTCATATTTTTTAAAGTACTCGTTGGTTTTTCTTCAATAATTTGCTCTACATAATTTAAAATCTCAACAGATAATTTACTATTCCTTTTTCCACCACGATTTCGTCTAACCATCTCATATCCATTCTTCTTATAACGTCTAATTATAGATTTAGCAGTGTTTTTATTAATACCTGCTAATTCTGCTGATTCTGCAATTGTTCTACGTTCTTAAAAACATTTTATAAAAATATTCTTTTTGTGTAAACTTGATTTAGAATAATTACCACTACGGTTTCTTTCACGACTAACAAGTAAATGATCTGCAAAAATCTGCAAAAAAGTTTTTTCAAAAGTTAAATTAGCTGCAAAAAATTTGCTGGCGAAACCAGAAAATAATCTAAATTTGTTTAATATTATTGAGGAATCCCATGGTCACTGTTACTTTTGCTGATTGAAATAAATATTATGCAGAAATGTTGATGAAATTACCATTGGCTTTAGTAGGACAACCGTTACATTAACATTATTTTTATAAGTTTTCAATTTGTTTAATTGTTTTCATTAAAATTTTTGATAATTAATTTGTTGTTTCTATATTAATTAATATTTAAGTAAATTTAATAAAAGTTTAATTGGAATTTAAAAAAGTTTAATTTGAATTTAAAAAAGGTTAATTTGAATTTAAAAAGGTTTAATTTGAATTTAAAAAGATTTAATTTGAAATTAAAAAGGTTTAATTTGAAGTTAAAAACCTATATTTTTTGGCATATTTTATTATTTATGTTAATGAATCGATGTCAATAGACTCAAATAACGAGGATCTGAAAGGATTTGATGATTTTTTCTTAAATAAAAAAGATATTTAAGTAAGAACATGCAAAAGGGTACCCGAGTACCCAGGTACTGACACAAGTGTTAACATCTGGGGCTTTGCCAAAAATATCCAGTCTTACTTTGGTAGTTACAGCTTAAGGTGTACTCGAGTGCAGTAGCCGTGCCTATCACTGTTCCTAGGAATCCTTAGTTTCATTTTGTGGATGTAGCACGTAGCTTCAAGGATATAAAGACCAGTAACTGTTAGCACATGTAGGTGTATAAAGTGCGACCTGCTTGAAGCGTAAGTGGGAATGCCGACTAACGCACGGATGATCCCTTTTTGCGCTTTTAAAACTCGAGATATTTCGGGTGACGATCCCCAAACTACAATGCCATAAGAAAGCACTGACTGGATCTCAGCATAGTAGTAGTTTAGTAATTCGGTTTGATTGAGAATTTTTCTTAGGAACCGAATGCAATATGGTTTCTGATTCAGTACTTTCCATATGCTCTGAGTTGTAGTGTGCCAAGTTAAGTGCTCTTCAATATGTATTACAAGAAATTTTGTACATTTCGTTCGATTTAGTGCCGATTTTGTGCCGATTTGGACATTTTCTAGGTATTTGCTACTGTTGGTTTGGAAATCTATGAATTCAGTTTTTTCCGTGTTAAGAAACAGTTTATTTGAGTGAAACCATTGTGTTACAGATTCCAATGATTGTCTTGATTTTTTAATTAAAGATGCAAATTGTTTTCCGATATTAAAAAGCTGGCGTCATCAGCATATAACGTGGAATCATTCGTGGAGATATGCCACTAAATCCGCCAAAAATACGATAAATAATGTTGGAGAGAGCACACTACCCTGGGGGCCCTTGTTTTCGTCGCAATAGTTGGAGACATACGCAATAGTTGGAGACATACCTTATCCAAAGAGTTTATTTCTACATATTGGGATCGGTTTTGTAGGAAGGAGCATAACCACTTTCCTACTTCTCCTCTTATGCCGTAATAACCTAATTTGTCAAACAATTGGTCGTGGCATACACAGTCGAAGGCTTTACTTAGATCACAGAAAACACCTATTGAGAAATTGCCCTTGTCTACATCAGATAAGATTTTATTATAAAGTTTTAGGATAGCTGTGCTAGTAGATTTCCCGCTTTGAAAGCCATGTTGTTCTTGGGGTATTATTTTATGCTAGGCAATGATAGGGCGAAGTCTCCCCAGGAAACAGTATTCTAATATCTTAGACAGCACTGATATAAAAGCAATTGGTCTGTAGTTATTGAGAACCGTCTTGGCTCCCTTTTTATGAATAGGTAGAATAATGGTCACTTTTAAAATTGCCGGAAATTCTTCGGTATTAAAGGAGCAATTTATTATAGCTTCGTTAGATGTTCTAAATTCTCCTTAATTAATCCACAAGGTAAACCATCCGGCCCATGTTTGTTGTTGGCCCATGAGTTTTTATTTTTTAGATTTTCGTTTTGAAGTTTGAATAATTCTCTTTCACAAAAATCCTCTAAATACATGGGTTCCACGATAAATTGCATGTGGTTGTTTGTTATGCTAGTCGGATTTATGTTTTTAATAATTTGCTCTGGCGCTTTAGCAAAGAAGCTAATAAAAGCCATTGCAATTTTATCAGGATCCCTAATTAGACTATCACCTATTTCTAATTCGACTTTTTCGCATTTTTTCTTTTTATTTGTATTTTGTTTAATCATATTCTATACGGTTTTTTAATTGTGGTCTGAATTAGTGATAATATTTCTAAAATAGAGTTATTTTGTGCGTGTAATTAATCCTACATGAATTTTCTTTTGATTTTGGTAATGCACTCGTAGATAAGGATATCTTTGATGCAGAATGTAGAGATCTTTTAAATTACTGCTAGAGATCTTTGGTTCTTCAATGATCTCCAGTTTTTATTGGAGATATTCGTTCGAGAAGGAGGAAAGCTATTATTAAAGTGAAATTGCAAGATATTTATAAAGGCTAATTCTTTTTCATTACAGTTGTCGTTGTTAAAGACATCGGACCATGCTTCCTCTTCTAGGTATTTCTCGAATATAGATTTATTTTGAGAAGTAATTCTACGCGCCATTACACTTCTTTTCTTGTCTGGTTCGCTTCCCTCATTGCACAGAATTATCATCCTATGATCAGACAAGGTGTAGTGTTCTACACAAGAAGATAGATCGTCTACAAAGTTGGCAAAAATGTTGTCAATTAGTGTAGAAGATGACTTTGTTATACGGGTATGCTGGGATACCAGTCCTACTAAACCATAGGAAGACAACATGTTTGTAAGGTTTATTGTGTGTGAAGATTTAAAATCAAAATTAATATTAAAGTCTCCAACTACAATAATGGATGAGACTTTGTGGAAGGCATTGTCCAATAGATTTTCTAGGGTCCCCATGAATGTTTCTAGACAGCCGGTAGGCGGACGATAGAGATTTATAATTACTGCGGAAAATTCCTTGGTTTTCCATATAACAGCACAGAATTGTATGTGCTTTTCCACAGAACAGCACATTACTTCAAATTTAAGAGCAGCAATTGGAACCATATCGGAAGACGCCCTTGCCCATGCAGCGACCCCCCACCTCTACATTGTGATCTACAAAAAAAATCTACAAAAAAAAACAATTAATTGATAGTTATTAAAGTGAATGGGAGATAGGTTATCAGATGTTAGCCAAGTTTCGGATAAATAAAGAAAATATGGATTCGTTTCTTCTTGATTCGAGATAGTTGCAATTCTGGTATTTTGCACTGGAGCGATTGGATGTTGAGGTATATTAAGATGATATCTCTTCTGGTCTGGCTGGGGGTTGTTATTTTGGTTTTCTTAATTTTCGTAACTACGGTTCTCGAATGTTTTTTTTTTCAGTTTTTGGAAAAAACGATTGATGCACGTATTTTTAGGCAATAAATCTGGTTTCATGATTTCATCTCGGTCTTCCGCTGGTATTGAGGCTTTGAACGAGGAATATTCCTCAGGGTATTTCGAGATTATTTTTCTGCATAGAACCGTTTTAAAGTTCTTTTTTTTCAGATTGTTTATAACATCGATATCTGTGAGAGATGGTTCTAATTTAAAAACATGTACTGAGGCATAATGGGTTGCCGCTTTAATATCGGATTCCTCCGAGTTTGTTCCGAAGATAATATTCGATTTTTTGCTTCTTTTCTTTGGTGTTGTTTCATTATCGCAGCTACGGTGTTTATTTTTATCTCTATTTGATTTTAACTCGGAAATTTCAAGGTTGGAGATTTCACTATCTTTATTTTTGCGAGAGTTTGCTCGTGGATTTAAGTTGATTTCTGTTTTTTCACTTGTCTGTTTTTTCACTTGAGTTGTTTTCGGAAGAGCCAGGGACTGAGACTATCTTATCGGTATCCTTGACATGAATATGTACCGATTCGACACTGTCCGTTGTTTCTGTGAACGTCGTACCTGGATTTGAAGAATTAGTTTTCGTAATGAGTTTAATTGGAGATTCATAATTGCTTTTGAAAATTGCAACTTCTTCGCTAAGATCATTGATTGTGTTTTTAAGGGGCTCAATTTATTTTCTAAATCAGCTGCCCATTTTCTCAATGAAACCAGAAGTACCAGAAGACAAAGCTGTTATTAATTAGCGCAATTTTATAAAAGACATCTAGGTTTCTGGGCTTATAACAGAAAAATGTGGGGCAAAAAATAATAGGCCACTTGGTCGCAGTATATGAAGGGTTTCTAGCCCGGCATCCACATTGTACCAAATTTAAAAAAAAGCCCCAACCTACATGCGAGAAAAACATGGCAACCCTCTATAAAAACTGGGTATAGTGCTTAAATTTAAGGTGATGGATTACATAAGGTCGTTTCGTAGAAGAAAAAGTCAATACAGCTTACATGACAGCTCAAAAATATATCTACGAAAATGTATGATAAGTATGAAGACAAAACTATCCTACGATACATATCGATCTATATTAGAAAATCATTTTATTATAGAATTTGGATATTCAAAAAGTGATACATACAGTACTTGTGATGAATTTCTATCCAAAACGAAGGCTCTCAAAGTAGATCTGAAGAATAAGTTATATAAAATTAATATATCTGCTTTTGACCTCGAAAGAGCGGACTTTGTTAAAACAAGTTAGAAAATGAGAATATGTTACATAAAATGAATGCTAACTTCAAGCGTTATTATAGCGTTGCCAGACATCCTATGTAAGCGAAGGACTATTTCAATGAACTTAAAAAAAATTAAGTAATATTAACAAATATTTCCACAAATGACGTATATCATAAAAGACAATTAATCTTAAATCTTTTACCATCCATGAACTATCTACATTCAAATCATATTTCTTCTGCTACCCAGAAACCATAACAAAAGGGGATCTACTGATGTGTGTTCATTTCTTCATCACTATATATTTAATATGCTTGAAAAAAAATCTCGGGAGCTGGTAATATTTTGCGATTTCTGTGGTGGACAGAATAGGAATTACACTATGTATCATATCATGCAGTATGTTGTACACAATGTAAACCGCTAGCAATTAATCAAAATCATATTTCTCATTCAGATACTCATATTTGGAATATGACAGAAATATGGGATGCATAAACCGGAATTTACCCTAAAATGCCTGATGAGTGGGTAAAAGTGATTCGTGATGTAAGACAGAAAGTGATGTTAGACATAATGTGAATCATGTGATTGAAGTTGATCTGCCGCTTGTAAGAAGGACAACCTTTCTGTCACCAATGTGCAAGAAGTCATGTCTTTTTTATCTTAACCGGTAAGAAAAATCAGATTCGAAAAGAATTATTCAAGATAAACAGATTTTAATTAGATTAGATTAATTATCACAAGATATAGTATAATCCCACTTGGACGTCAACTATTCTCATGGCATCTAAATAAAACTCCAGTAATTTCTCTGATTGTGATAGTGGCTTGTGATAAAAACTCTATTATGGCCAAAACAATTCCATAGTGAAAGCCTTCCAATTCCCATGGATATCCAAATCTTTCATACATTTATGGGCCAAAAGCTAAGCAATACTTCTCATGGAGAAAATATTGTGAAGCTTAGACAAATAATATTTCGTATATTTTTTTCCTCTCTTTTCATTTTTTTTTTTTTCTCCAACTCAATAAATAATATATGTAACAAACGGGTTTTTTATACAACACACGCAAAACAAATATATTTTCTTTTCAAGAATTAAAAGACTAATTTAGCAATTTCTCAGTTCATTGCAATTGTGACATCACATGTATTCTCCCTGTGCCCTTCGTAAGATATACACTGTTGCTCTATACATCAACAATTGACCGGACCGCATTTTATATGGGAAGCTGTACTATATTCATTTGACTAGCTTTGTTAAGTAAAAAACATTTTACAGGTACTCCTCATTTAACAACGCACATGCTTGAACATTAACTCTAATTTTCTGTGGCCATCTCTTCTTGAAATCTTTTTTAATAATAATAATCTGTAATTATACAAGCACTGGCAGGGTAATGCAGGGTATGCTCAGTCTTACTCCCGTGGTCACTATTTACTATACAAAACGTTCGCAATTTGCAGGAGAACGTTAATTATTTTTAAGAACTTATTGTATTTATGATTATATAATATAATATTAAATTAAATTTAGACGAAAAGAAAGAGCATTATTAAAAGCTTTAATTTAAGACAATGATTATAAACGACTATGAAGCTAGATTAAAGCGATGGCATGTAACTTGGTGTTGGTGCATCCGGTTATTTCGTCGATTTTGAAGGATAAAATTACAGTAAATAAAAACAGTGAAAGCATCGGCAGGATAATTTTGTTGATATGTATATATATATATATATATATATATATATATATATATATATATATATATATATATATATATGTGCATCGGGTTACAACGTTATCCGTCTTTCGATTCCTAATCTCCAACCATCTAGGTTTTTTCACGCCTCTTCCTCCAATCCTCTCTCTCGGCCGGATCTCTCTACCCTCTATACCCTCTCTCCAGCTTTTCCGGGGTCTTCCTCTCCTTCTTCTACCCTGCGGTGTCCAGTGTATTACTTTCTTCGGGAGTCGGTCTTGGTCCATTCTCTGTACATGACCGTACCATCTGAGTTATCCAGTTCTTATGTCATCCACGATATCGTGCTTTATTTCCATTATTTCCCTTATCCTTTCATTTCTGATCCTTTCCAATCTAGACTTTCCTGCCGCTCTTCTCCAGTAGTCCATCTCTGTGGCTTTTAGTGATTTCTCCGCTCTATCCTTTATAGGCCACACTTCACTGCCGTAGAGTATTATACTTTTAATTATTGCGTTGTATATTCTGTGTTTGTTTTCCTTTATAATATGTTTATTCCATAGTATGTCGTTTAACATGAACACGGCCCTTCTGCCTTGAAGGTTTCTTTCGGATATTGCTTCGTCCAGACTTCTTTCTTACGATATTTCTACGCCTAGGTATTTGTATGAGCTGCAGTGTTTCATATTCTGTTTGTCTGAGATAGGCAGATCTTGTTGTTTTTCTCCTATACACATGAATTCTGTTTTCTGTATGTTCACATCTGGACCCCACCTGTCAAACTCTGTGTTCATATAGTCATATATTCAATGTCATCAATGTCTTGTGCAATCATCACCTGGTCATCCGCAAATGCCAAATAATAGATTGTTGATGTATCATCCACAGGTCATCCACAGGCCCATTGCCTCGCATTTTCTCTTTCATATTGTTAATGCGCTTTCTAGATAGACTTTGAACAGTGTTTGCGATATACAACATCCCTGTCTGAGTCCCTTTGTTACTGTGAACCCGGTTGTTAAGTTATTTCCTATTTTTATTTGTGTTCTTGCACCATTATACAGTGAGTTGATTGCTTTTATTATTTCAGCATCTATGTTAGTATGTTGTAGAGCTTCCCATAATTTTACTAGAGCAATTCTGTCATAGGCTTTTTTAAGGTCCACAAATAGCAAATGAACTTCCTGGTTATATGCGAATTTCTTTTCTACGATTTGAGTTAACATAAAAAGGTTTTTGCCTACTGCCCACTGCCTCCATTGCACGGTGTTCCGTCGTGTACCTAATAATAGAATTATTCTTAATTATTTTTAAAACCTTTACGTCTTTTATACAGCCATAAACAATCTATTTTTTTGGGTTTAAGTCCTTATGTAGCTTATCCTCATGTCTAGGCCATATTGTTGGGTACTTAAGTTATTTGCTAGTTTTTAATCTACTTATAATTGTAAATGTATTGTGTAGATATTTCCCATAATAATGTTTTTGGGTCTTTTTGCTGATCAGCTTATATATTTCATAAGTTACCTGATGGGATAGTTTTTTGTCTGCATTGTAATCCTATAATTACAAAATAATTTGTGGAAATATTTGTAAATCCCATTTGTAAATTGCCCATCCAGGTAGTAAGTCTTGCACCTTTCTCCCCTTCCCTGCATAGTCTCCGAAGTGCAGGACTTGCTAATTATCCCGCCTTCTAATCACTTTCCTGTTTCACTATTCGTTGCCGAATTTTCCTACCCCTGATTCTCCTACCTTGTAGGTGTAACTCCTAGATTTATTTTAGCATAAAATAGATTGTGTTATCTATTTGAAGGGAGTTATTTGAGTTATTCAAGGTTCATATATTGTAGCGCACAGCCGCATTTTGTTCCAAGGTAAGTTTTGTCAGTTTGAAGTTAAGTTTAAGTTAAGTTTAAGAATAAAATCGACTAAAATTTACAATCGTGTCTCTTTTAATATAAGAATTGCTTATATTCTTAACTCAATTCACCCAATCACTAAATTCTTTCTCCTACATCATACACTTTTTTGGTGCAAATATAATATTAATTTGCACGTTAAAACCTTAACTCGCGGTAAACTAATCGCGAGTCGTCACAGCTGAAAAACAACATTTGCCGGTAAATAGCCGCCATTTCTGCCAAAAGGTTGACTAAAACCATAGAAAATGTTGCAAAAAGTGCTCAAAATGCCGTAGACGCCCAAGGCGGCCATTTACGAGATATCATATGCAAAAAAGATGGAAGAAAATCTCCTTTAATTAAATTAAATAATTTTTAACATGAATAGCAAAAAATGTGTTTTCTTCCATGATTTAAAAAGAAGAACATCTTTTCGTCGTATGTAGGCAACCCTGTATACAGTGGCCAGAGAAATGATACGAATCATCCTGCAGAGGAGCCTAATCTGGGTGCTACCTCAAATATTGTCATCCGGCTATCGCGAATTATATCAAAAATAAAAAATACAGATTATATCTTGATATAATCTAATAATATGAATCATGCCAGCAGAACCTATTTGCAAAATTCTTAAGCACATGGGCATTATATCAGGCATAAATGTATACTTCTATGCTCAGGTAATAAAATGACATTTACTTTGTTATCATGAAAATGGTTAATTTATTAGTCGGGCAACCAAAAATATTCAAATTCCATATATTTTCTCATTCAACTTATAAAAGAATGGACTAGCTAGAAATGTGTTTCTGACTAAACCATGAATTTAGAACCCAATTTTTAAAGGCATATTTATAAGAGCATAAATTGCATATTGGCTATGATGAGACATATTTCGAAAGAACTGCATATTTATAGTCAATACCTGGTCTGTTAGAAAATTTTCCGACCTATAGCCGGTTAAAAAAACTAGCATACCTGGAGCATTGAAAACCTAATCACCCTCAAAGTAGTCTCCTTAGGACTCTACACACTTCTCCCAACGGTGCCGCCATTGTTGGAAGCATTCCGAAAAAGCCCCTTTCGGAACCGACTCTAGCTCGGCTGTCGTTGCAGCCATAATTTCCTCTCTTGTCTGAAATCGCGGTCCTTTCCTTGCATTGAAAAACAGACGATTAGCACTACACACTAACCCACTCGAACACTGCTCGACAGCAACTGACGCTATCTAATGAAAAAAGTTCACACATACGCATGAAGGTTCAAGGTCGGCTGATGCAAGCGCGCTTGATTCAAATCCATTAGGTTATCAAAATAAAAAATAAGGTCGGATACTTTTCTACAGTAAGACTACGTACTACGCCTTTAAACCTCCGCCTGTAGAACGCTGCAGTAGTCTGGCAGGCGTAAGCTAATTCTGAGGTTGAGGTCGTTGGAAAAAACTCCACTGCCCACTTTGTCCTCCCTCCGTGAGCCATCTGTAAAGACCTGCGTGTGTCCTGCTGGTACCTCTTTCTTTTCCATCCCCTCCTCATTAGAGGGTATGTGGTATGAGAAATTGTTGCCAAAAGCAGGTGTTGGGCACCCCTTTAAATCCATTGATTATTCCGGCGTGTCCACGATAGTCCGATGTCAACATTCGCACTTCCTTTAGTCTAAGTGCTGTGGTAATGGCAAATTGCTTGCCCATTAAATCAACCGGGGCTATGTCCAGGATTGTCTCCAAGGCTTTCGTAGGCGTCGTTCTCATGGCTCCCGTTATCATGAGCGCCGCCATTCTCTGCACTTTTGTAAGCGCCATTTGATGGACTCTTTAATTAAGTGCCGGCCACCATATGAAAACGCCGTAGTAGGTATTGGTGTAACTACGGCTCTGTATAGCCAGAAGGTAATCTTGGGGTTGAGGCCCCAAGATTTCCCCACCGCTCTCTTGCAAGAGTACAGCGCCACCGTTGCTTTCCGTACTCTTTCGTTTATGTTGAGCTTCCATGATAACTTTCGGTCTAGTATGAGACCTAAGTACTTGGCGCTCTCCTTGATCGTCAGTTCAGTGCCATTTAGCATTGGGAGCCTGAATTCTGGGATGTTGTGTTTCCTTGTGAAAACGACTAGCTCGGTTTTCGCCGGGTTGACATCTACGCCACACCTTTTGTACCATTGCGCTAGTTTCGATAGGGCCCCTTCAACAAGTTGCGACATTGTATTGAGGTGTTTCCCTGAGGCCGTTATTGCTACGTCATCCGCATAGGCGACGACCCTGCAGCCGGATTTCCTAAGTTGGAGGAGCAGCTCATTTAGCGTGATGTTCCAAAGCAATGTTGAGAGGACGCCTCCTTGTGGGGTTTCCTTACTCACCTTCCTTCTTATGTGGGATTCTCCCATTGTGGCCCTAATGTTCCTTTCACGGGGCATTTTTCCGATCAGATGACATAGAGCGTTGTCCATAGCTAGTCCAGTTAAGGCTGATTCTATGGCTTCAGACTTCACGTTGTTAAATGCCCCTTCTATATCGAGGAAGACAACCATCGTGAACTCCTTATGCCTCATCGAGCTCTCTATCTGGTTTACCAAGGCGTGGAGTGCTGTTTCCACGGATCTCCCCTTTGTGTATGCGTGTTGAGACATTGACAGCATTTCAGGCTGTAATGCCTCCTTCATGTGCAAGTCAATCAGTCTTTCAAGTGTCTTTAGCAGGAACGATGATAAGCTGATTGGTCTCAGGTCTTTGGGGGAGGTATGTGAGGCCTTTCCTCCTTTTGGGATGAAGACCGCTTCGACCTCTCTCCACATTTTTGAGATGTCAGGTCCAGGTGACTTAAAGGGTTCGAAGCTTTTGATGCTCCAGGTTAACTTATCTCCACCTACAATTCTGTAAGCAATTCAGATACCGAGGTGGTGCAGTTATGGTGAAGTCCACTACACTTATTCCATTGTTTGGAAAGTGTGTATCCATGAGTAGCTCCAGCGTCTCTGTATAACATGAGGTTGTCCAGTTTCCATCTTGCTTCTGTGTGAAGCTTTGGACTGCCGGATCCTTAGATAAAATTTTTCGCAGTCGGCCGGCTTCTGAGGTTTCCTCTATTTGCTCGCAGAGCCGAGCAAAGAATGACCTTTTGGCCTTCCTAACCTCCGCTTTGAATTTCCGTAGGCTGTCTTTATAGGCATTCCACTCATTGGTGCTTTTTGCCTCGTTGAACAGCCTCCTGCATTCCTTTCTTAGGGAGCTTATTAACGGCGTCCACCACCGTGGTTTGCTCTTACCTATCCTGCTCACGACTTTGCATGATGTGCGCATGGCCTTGTTACAGGCACCTGTGAACTGTTTTACAGTTCTGTCTAGCTCATTCCCTGTTTTTGGTGTTGGAGGCGGCTCTTCCGATAGAAGACCCGATAGGGTATTTTTGTACTTACCCCAGTCAGTCTTCCGTTTGTCTACAAACTTAGGCTTTGTTTGCATCTGTATGTCTACCTTAAATTCAATATACCTGTGATCAGAAAAGGAGTGTTCTTTTGACACTTTCCAATTGCTTACAAGGTTAGGCGTTTTAGTGGAAACGAGTGTAATATCAAGTACCTCCTCTCTCACGGCTGTGGTGAAGGTGGGAGTGTTACCTATATTACATATTTCTAGGTCGGAGGTTAGTATAAATTCTAGTAAAGACTCACCTCTGTTGTCCGTGTCCGAGCTGACCCATATGGTGTGGTGGGCATTGGCATCGGCTCCAATAATCACGTCCGCCCCCTACTCGGTTGGCTTCTGTGATTATACCATGGAAACCCTCTGGGGGACTTTCCTTCTCATGGGCGAAGTATCCTGAAATCATCCATAACCTACAGTTAAAAAGTCCCATTGATACAGTGACAGTATCGCAACCGCTGTAGTTAGGCATCATAAAGGCGTTGATGCTTTTATCCGCCAGGATGCACGAGCGTGGCTTACCTGCGTTTTTTACGTACAGTAACCTGTACTTGTCAGAGCCCAGTCCACAGATCTTGGTACCCACGACCCAGGGTTCTTGGATTAGGGCGATGTCGACTGCTCTCTTTGACAGTTGGAGGAGCAGAGCAGCCGAGGCTGCTTTGGAGTGGTGGAGGTTACATTGTATTACCCCCACCATCGCTGAGAGAGTTTTCTGGCACCGCGACGATCGTTACGTCGTTGTCGTCTTCGGTGTCAGAGATTAGCGCCAGACTCTCCTCTGCTTCGCTAATCTCATCTAGATGGAGCGGTCCGAACATATTAGTGACCCCATATCTGACATCTCACTGTCTGAATGTGACCGAGGCTCCCCTTCCCTCGAGGGGATTGGGGTTCTCTGGTCACTCTTGTAAACATTCAGGGTAGTGGAGCCGAAGCCGTAGCGGATCACTCCCATACTTTCTGCCAGTGGCGCTAGAGATGCTTCGTTTAAGATGACAATTACTTGCCTTCTCATACCCGCTGCCTCGCTAACTTTGATAACGCTCCAATCCTCAGTTGGAAGCGTGGGGTTGCTGGTCTGAATTATCTTCAGAATTGTCCCCGGGTCAGAGGGTTCCGTCGGGATCCAGGCTCTCGATCTCGGTCTGCTCGGGATCTTGTCCCTTGAGACAGCCTAGATTCGGGCGCCTGGCCAGACTTCCCCCACTTCCCCGATGGCTTGCTTGTACAGGTCCGCTGATCGTTGATCTGCACAAGCCACCAGCTTGATATGTCCTTGATGCCAACCTGCGTCTCTGCAGCAAGGAGCTGGGCCTGGATTCTTCTGGAGAATGTCCAGGTATTTGCCCAAGAGAGCCGCTTCCACCAGTCCCCATTTGGCTGGCGCGATACTCCCATCCCGGTGATCTCTGTCAATGACCGCCCATACCAGATGATCTTTCATGATCTCACTGTATGAGCGCTTCGGGAGTCCCTTTTTGTTGGACTGTGGCGAAGGACCCAGTCGTGCCCTTTTTTTCCCTTTGAGAGGGGATTCATCCATCGATCTGTCCTTTCTTTTGGACGATCCCTGGGTTGCCGCCGACTCATGCTCTTTCGTAACTTTAAGAGCCCACTCGAGTTTCGCCTTGTCTTGATCAGACCACTTTTCCTCCGGGATGCCCTTAAATTTGTCGAGGAGTTTTTAAGCCGCCCTTCTATCCCCGTAGTCTCTGACGGACGGTTTCACCTTTTTTTTGCTAGATGCCGCTTTATTCAGGTCTGCGTCATTACTAGTGCTAGGCCCGGGTTTCGTTAGCCTGTTACTTGTGTTGTCTTTAGAGGACGGGAGTCTCTTTACGGGTGGACTTTTTGGGGAACTCACGTTCCGGGAATGGATTGTTGCCCACACCAGATCCGATTGGGCGGCCTGCTTGCGCAGGGTGGGATTCCGAGCTGTTGCCCGTATCCACCTGGTGGTTGTTACCTCGATTTACACTATCCATTGAGGGAGGGGGGGTGCAATTTATACCTTTTGCCAGGTTTCCTTTCGTTAGGGACCAGACTGACCTCCTTCTGGCCATGCATCCTCTTGGCACGGGTAAGGTCCACCACCGTAGGATTAGGAGTTATAGACTGAAGAAGAAAGAAGTTTAACTCATTAGCCCTCGATACCTACCAGCATCAGGAGTTGAAAGGTGGTCAAGAGTTGATCGAAGAGTTGACCAATGGAGGTCGAAAGATCAAAGAAGGAAAGATAAGAGGAAACTGGTAATCTCGTGCCGAAGCATGGTTACCGTGCAATGGTGTTGGTCCGCGTGTGCAATCCCCTATCCGCCACCCGGGGTGGTAGGGGTTACACCTTCCCCCGCAGGAGTCCCGTTCTAAATCCGATAGAACATTTATGAAGCTAGGCCTTTATCGAGCTGGGCTTGTAGTCTTAATCTCGATCCCTGAACTTATTGTTGCAGTAGAAGGAAAGTAGCTCCACATATCACAAGAAACAATAGTGAACTTGATTAGGTCTATGATTAATTGTATGAGATATGTTATTAGGGCAAGAGGTTATATTCATTATTAAAAATTAAGTGTTTTATTTAGATAATTGCCAATAACTATATTACTTTTAGTAATAACAAAAACGTTAATTTGTTGCATGAGTTAGTTTCACTATGTTAAACACCAGAAACCGAAATAATTTTTAATAAATTTAAAACTGGTATTACAGCATATAAAATTGTCTTTAAAAACGACCTATTTCTTTATTTCATCTCTTAAATAATTTCTAAAAAAAAAAGTTAAAGTCAGAAGATTATAATGACTCAATTTCAATGCACGCAAGTTTATGCTAATTTATAATGGAATGCCACAGCAAATACTTATTTGTTGCATAACATGCGAAAACTCAATATTTCAGTTTAAGTTAAAATCTTTCTTGCGGAGTTTCAAACTAGTGTCAGCTATAGTATTCTGGTTTGGGGGTCTACGCCATAAAAAAAGACACCTTGATAGCTCAATATCGGGCAAATCGTTGTTTAACGGGCATCTCTAAAAATACGTCTGCAAAACAATACTTCATAGATATGGATTTATTAACAGCCTGGTTTCTTTACATATGCGAACTTACATGCCACATCTTCAAAAACAAACACCTATTATATTATTATATTTTATATTATACAAAACCGGAAATACATGATTATCACATACGAGAGGGAAGAAAACCTGTTTGTACCCAGAGTAAAATTAATATTGTGTGGCATATCTCCTGATACTATTGGCATTAAGGTGTACAGAATGTTTTCTGATAATATGAAAAATAAAGCTCATTCAAACTATTCGGCACTAAAAGGCATATTATAGCCAGGAAGATTTCTTCGAAAACCAAACTGTTTGATAATATATACTAAGTTTTGTTTTTGTCTTTCTAATTATTATTTTTCTTGGTCATGACGTGTTCTATATGTACTTAATTGTGTCACAGAATGGATAAATTGATTTAATTTGATTTGATATAACAACGTAGCAAAAAAAGAAATATTAAAAAGGAGCAGCTATGAGCAGTATACGTCAATTATTAAATAAATATTCAATCCAGATAAGACAATTGTACACCTGGTAATCTTACGCGGTACTTTCTTTACAAGATTTATTTACCTATCAAGCAATGGCAGTGATTTTTTCTAGGAATAGAAATACGTATTCGTTATAATACATTAACTATAAGGAATACGTATTCATAATAGTAGATAACAGATTGAGTTCGAAACCAAAATTACCATGGCTAAAGAAAACGCTGTTAGAAAAGCACACCGAATAAACTAAGTCTGTAGTTGTGAAAATCATAGATTTTGAAAATATTACAATTACAGTTGAACTACCAACTACATAGTTTCCTCAAGACTCTAGAGTAATCACGAATAGACTATCGATACACAAAGTTAATTAGTCATATCTACTTCAACGTTACAGGAGGTATAAGTAGACATGAATATTCCAACAAATTGAAAATCGCTAGGAGAATTCGGGGAAATATTCTGGGAAGGGGAAATATCTTCCTAAAACTGTATATTATCGTTCTAGAATTTGCTTTTAAAATGGTATCATGGTAAACCCTAGGAGTCGAAGTGCATGGCAAACCATTGAACTACCGACAACATAAAAGTTGCGAAACTATGGTGAAGGCCTATGGCCGAATGGCCAGAAAATAAGCCAGGAAAAAATCAGCCTAAAGATGAATAAGGGTAAGACAGCGATTATGACCAAACTAGTACTAAACGTGAAATCTTATATATACCTGGTACATCAGATACTCATAGGTCGTGAAATTAGACATGTGAGTTACAGCCATGCATAGTCCTAGGATGGACTACATTTGGGTTGACATTTTTAAGAACATCTTAAGTTTAGTCAGACAAGGGTGCATTCTATCACCGACACTGCTTAATTTAAACTCAGAAGAAATATTCTGGCACGCCCTAGCTAGTGTTTGGGAATACCCGCTCTTTTTATACTCGGCGAGTCCGGGTCGAGTCCGAGTCCGATTTTTCGGGTCCGGTTCCGGGTCCTTGTCTAGCCTGTCTCGCAATTTAAACAAAAACACGAAAGGATTTTTCATGTTCACGCATATGGCAAAGTAAGGGATACTGTACGAACTTGCCGATTAAGTTAAGTGGGACTTAGATAAACAAGGGATTTGGAGAATGTTATGGTAAATAGGTAAATAAAGCAAAACTTCACAAAAGGCTATGAGCGAAAATGCCAAATGGAAGAAATCACTTCTAAATTGTCTAGAGTTAATTCAACTTGTCCGTATTCTTCGACATCATAGACGCTCTAGTCAGAATAATAATTTTCATCTTGCTCGTCATCAATACCATTTAGACCAGGGGTTCCCCAAGTTTTTCTTAGGCGGGCCAATTTAATATTACCGAATTTTTTGGAGGGAAAAAAAACGGAATAAAATCAAAACAATAAATAACCAGGTTTTTTTTAATATGTTTAACTATGTATTTCTTTTTTTTTTATTAGTTTACTAAATTTACTATAAATATAAATTTTTAATTATATATTTATTAAAACAGAAAAAGTTTCTGAAGAACATCACGTGATGATTGGACGACCCCTTGTATGTCAATCTGTATGACTCAATTTCGATCTTAATTTCGACTTATTTATGCTCACAATTCAAAAAGGTTTTTCGCAAATATATGTGCTCCCAAATAATTAAAACATTTGATGTGCATGGTTTCTTATTTTCGGATAATTCACGCATGATAATCCTTTATAAAAATCAATTAAGGAATTGTTCCGACAAGAATTCTCAGCATCGATATTTTCCTGTAATTCTATCAATTAAAATTGCATGTCTTAAATAATTAACAGTTCTGTATCTATTTGAGACTGCTATATTATAATTATGTACAAATGTGTAATAACTAGACGAGACATACAAAAATAATTTTTTAAATATAAACTACTAAACTAAAATATATTAAATAAAACTACTAAACTAATCAATATTTTATTAATACAAACGCTTATGGTTAAAGCTCTGTAGGATTTTTTTTTAAATGTTTTATTGTATCTTATTTGTAATATTTATTATTTATTTTACTATTTCCTTATTTATTTTTTAATAAAAATATATCGTATCGATATCGCGGGCCTAATTCACGGGCTTTGCGGGCCACATTTGGCCCGCGGGCCGCTCTTTGGGAACCCCTGATTTAGACCATGGTCACCTTCAATGTGTAATAACTAGACGAGACATACAAAAATAATTTTTTAAATATAAATTTCTTCTTCTTCTTGTGCATATCCGATTTCGGATGTTTGCGATGAGCATGACTATTTTCACTTTATTGGTTGCTATTCTGAAGAGCTCGTTCGAAGTCTTCCCGTACAACGCCCTGAGATTCTGCAACCATGAAATTCTCCTCCGTCTAGGTCTTCGTTTCCGTGTATCTTGCCTTGAATGATGGCTTGTAATAGGGCGTATCTGTCCTCGTTCCGCATGATGTGGCCTAGATATTGGAGCTTGCGGGTTTTGATGGTGTCCATGATCTCCTTCTCTTTCTTCATCCTGTGGAGGACTTCGATGTTTGTTACCCGGTCTTTCCAAGATATTTGCAGGATACGTCGATATAGCCACATCTCAAAGGCTTCAAGCTGTTTTGGTGTTGCATCATTTAGTGTCCAGGACTCGACTCCGTAAAGTAATATTGGAAAAATGTAGCACCTCAACATGCGTACTTTGGTTTCAAGATGTAGTTTTTGATTTTTGTAGAGGTTATTCATTGTATTGAAGGCAGCTCGGGCTTTTCCAATTCTACATTTTATCTCTTGGCTATTGTCCCAGTTTTCGTTCACAAGTGTACCTAAGTATGTTGTGTGTCTCACTCTCTCTATTTGTTGGTTGTGAACGTAGAGATTTGCATTAGCTATATTGTCTTTGCTAATGACCATGAATTTTGTTTTGTTGTTATTAATGTTAAGTCCATATTTTTCACTAGCCGCTACAATTCTGTTCATTAGTGTTTGGAGTCCTTCAAGAGAGTCAGCGAATACCATTGTGTCGTCGGCATATCGGATGTTATTCAATGTGACTCCGTTCAGTAAAATGCCTTCTTCTATGCCTTCTAGCGCTTCATTAAAGATCTGTTCGGAGTATAGATTGAACAGAATCGGAGAAATAATGCACCCGTGCCTTACCCATCTAGCTATTTCAATGTCTTCTATTTGTTCCTCTTCAATTTTCATGGATGCGGTCTGTTTCCAGTACAAGTTAGTGATGATTTGTAGGTCTTTGGCGTCAATTCCCACTTGTTTAAGGATGTCTATCATTTTGTGATGTTGCACTCGATCAAACGCTTTCTGATAATCGATTAGGCTTACGTAGATATCGCAGTTTACTTCTCTAGATTTTTGAAAGAGCACCTGCACTGAGAAAAGCGCTTCCCTTGTGCCTACGGCGTTGATGAATCCAAATTGATTTGCTGAGATTTGTTCTTCACATTTGTTATAAATTCTCTTGTGTATTATTTTTAGGAATATTTTGAGAAGATGACTCATGAGACTGATTATTCTATATTCCTAGCACCGTTTTGCTCCTACTTTCTTTGGTAATATGATGAATTCCGACTTCAACCACTCTTCTGGTATGCTACGCGAGTTGTATATTTTGTTGAAGATGTTGGTAAGTATTTTGATAAGTTTGTCACTTAGCAGTTTCAGGATTTCAACTTGTATATCATCCGGCCCCGCCGCCTTCCCATCTTTCATTCGTTTTATTGCTACCTCTACTTCCTCTTCCAAGATGTGCGGTCCCGTTTCTCCTGCGATGATTGGTGTTGCTATTCTCTCTTCATCTTCAAATAGTTTGTTGAGATATTCCCTCCACGTTTTCTTTTTGTCTTCTAAGTTTATGATGATTTTTCCCTCGTTGTTCACCAGCTTTCCAAAGTTCTTTTTTCTTGTTTTGTCTGTCAGTTCTCTAATTCTTCGATGCACGTTAAAATCATCATATCTTTTCAGCAGCTGTTCAATCTCTTGACATGCTTCCTCTCTTTCTCTCTCTTTTGCCTTTCTAATTTCTTGTCTAATTGTCTTGTTTATTTTTCTGTATTCTTCATTGTTGTTCTTTTGTTAACGTCTCTGATCCATTAATTTTAGTATCTCGTTTGTCATCCATGATTTCTTCTTTTTATTTGCTCCCTCCTTCATATGTGTCTTCTTGGTATTTTGGCTGATTTTATTTAAAACTGTTATTTGTTGTTCTACTGACGCGGTTTCATTAATTTCTTTATTGATTTTCTCGTTTAGTTCCTTTTCTACCTCTCTTTTGATGTTAGGATCCTTCAGTATTCTCATGTTATATTTGTTATAGCTTTTGGCCTTCGTTTTCTTAATCCGAACTTTAAATTCTCGAACCACTGGTACATGGTCGGAGTTAATATCGGCACCGGGGAATGTTTTAGCACAAGTGCAGCTATTTCGGAATCTTTTATTTATCAGTATAAAATCAATCTGATTTCTGATGAGATGGTCTGGCCTGCTGAGTGGAGATTTCCAAGTATAGAGCTTCCTTGGGGGCATCTTGAATTGAGTGTTTAGTACGACGAATTCATTCTCCTCGACGAAGACTTCCATAGTATCCCCCCGATGGTTTCTCTCTCCTAACCCGTACTGGCCGATGTATTCCGACTTGAATCCTGCTCCAAGTTTTGAATTGAAGTCCCCCATCGTAATGATGATTTCTTGTTTTGGTAAGGCTCGTACTAGTTCTGTGTTGGATCCGTAGAATTCTTCCATCTCTTCGTTTGGTTTATCCGCAGTAGGTGCGTAGACCTGGATAATATTGATGTTTACGGGAGTTGCGTCCAGTTGTATCGGTATAAATCTTTCTGACACCGGTGTGAAGTTCTTCACGCTTCGTGCCATGTTCTCCATGTTCGTGCTTGTTATTAGATGTTCCAGAATAAAAGACTTTGTGTTCATCTATATCTATAACTCCTGTGCCAGGCCACCGCATTTCACTTACCCCCATTATGCCAATATTTAGTCGTTTCATTTCATTTAGTGCGTTGTATATTTTTCCTTCTTGTGCCATTGTTTTAACATTCCACGTACAAATTCTCATTTTACTTTTCTTTGTATCTAGTGATGTAGTTGGTTCGCTCTTCACTGTCTCCCCCGGAGATCCGAATGGGAGACTTGAAACTCCGGATTGAAATTTAGTTCTGAGCATAGTCATGTTCAATTTACTAGGACTTATCTCCTTCGATCTTTAATGAGGTGAGTATCCAAACTTCTTCCTCATCCTTATGCCGTTCACTGCATTGATTTCCTTCTACAGTTCATCCGCCTTTGTGTCGATTTCTCAATCCCTGGACAAAAGAGTGCCCTTCTTCCTCTCAATTCTTCCACCCGAAGCTGTTGATTGACGGGAAGGGGACTACTTATACCGGTAGTCACTCGGTCGACGGAGCCTTGTTAGTTTCTGGCAGGGTGCACCACGTGCAGGTAAGGTTGTCATTTGGGCCAGCGTGTGCTGTCACCCCTTGCACCCCAGTGCAATATAAACTACTAAACTAAAATATATTAAATAAAACTACTAAACTAAACAATATTTTATTAATACAAACGCTTATGGTTAAAGCTCTGTAGGAATTTTTTAAAAATATTTTATTGTATCTTATTTGTAATATTTATTATTTATTTTACTATTTTACTATTTACTAGTAAGGTACTTACTCTTTGCGGATAAATACGGTTCCCGTAGTCTGTAGTAGTTTCAAATTTTTTTATTTTATTTTACTCGTTTCATTTTATTTTCTTAATGGGTAACCAAAATAATACAAAATGCAGTTCTTGGTAGGCTTAGTATACGTCCGGGATTATAAATGAAAGGCTGTGCAATCCTGGTTTTTGCGTTTTTCGAAGGGGCTGCAGTTAAATGATGCAAGCGGATTAATACGATTCCCGTAGTTTGGGCCAAAAAAAATGATTACTCTGAAATCAAGTTTTTATGTCTCTATAACATTTTTAATAGTGTATATGATAATTATAATACAGTGGATAAGTTAATTTCCCATATTAAGTACAAAAAAACGCTTGCGTATTAATCCGGTTCCCGTAAACAGGGCAGGAAAATATTTTACGGCTTTATCCGGTTCCCGTAGCGAAAGGGTTAAGCTCTGGATATATCGACGAATGCTGAAGATCCCGTGGACCGATAAGATAACGAATAAAGCAGTAATCAACCGAATGGGAAAAGAAACAGAACTAACGTTCACAATCACATTGGACACATTATGAGAAGCCAAAAATATGAAACATTGTGGCAGATAATACAGGGGAAAATAAGCGGTAAAAGATCAAATGACAGGAAGAAGACGTATATCCTGACTTAAAACCTATGAGACTGGTTTAAATGTAGCTCAATCGACTTATTGAGAGCCACAACATCCAAAATACGCATTGCCCTGATTATGACCAACCTCCGCAGAGAGAAGAGGAAGAACAATATCTTGAAGCAATATCTTGAATGTATGGGTCAGCTCCGCCGACAAACTACAGGTTACACAGAGGTCAATGGAACAAGCTAAGCTGGGCATCGTCTTACGAGACATGTTAAGAAACAAAGACATTAAATGAAGTACGGGCGTCTACAAAACAACGTTTCCACGTTGTCTGATTTATGGACGGCCTTTGGACCAAGCGGTTTCTGGAATGAAGAAATTGCGACTACAAGCGGAGCAGAGGTAGGCAGACCATTAAGCCGATAGTCCGACGACATTAAAAGAAATGCATAAAATTTAATGCTAGTGGTGTAAACTTGAGTTGCGTGGAAAGACTTAGAGGAGGTTTATGTCCAGCAGTAGGCGCAAATGGCTGAATAATGATGATGATTAGTAAATACTTAGAATCTATAATATGTAGGTTCTGAAAACTTATATTTCTTAACACATTATAGGTATCTTTCATATATGAATAAAATTTTGTCATTAAGTGCTGTTCTACATTTAATTTTTTTCAATATTTTGCTTCAGTTTACTGCTCGTTTCTACCTTGTTACACGATTGTTTCACTACTTTTTTAAATGGAATGAATCCAACGTTCAAGAAAAGTCCCCAGGATATCATATTTTATAATACAATGTTTGTTCAGCTCCAATGTTTGTCACTTTTGTGAGGAAGTTATAAACATTTAGGTACAGATATAAGCTACTTTAGTTCCGTATATTAAACATATTTTTTAATTTTAAACATATTTTAAATATAATTTTTTTAATATATTTTTTTTCTTTAAATATTCTAATATCTATTATTTCTAGTTATATAGAAACATATTTTCATACTCGAAATGAGTTTTATTTTAGAGGTAAATTTGTTTCATCTCTAAATTTTTTTAATATTTTAATTCCTTTAATAATTATGTCTTATTTCAATTACACAAAATGAAATAGGGTTCTTTTAAAAAAAAAATGTTTTGTTTTTATAGAAATTATTTTGTTCGTCCTCCTTTTTTAAATAAACTTGCATTGTTCTGTTTTTCAATTTTTCATGATTAGTGAAATTAAAAAAATATAAGTTTCAAGACTCAACACAGCGATTTTTATTTAATAGAAAAGTTTTGTCGATAGGCCATTATTCACCATTATTTTTAGTGGTGTACTGCGGGACGATATGATGGAAGCTCTAATTAACCAATTAGCGAAGTTATTGAAAGGTTAACATAAGAAGTTGCGATGGCAACCCAGACAATTACGGAATATATTGCATCATAAAATCCCCTAACTTTAGTGCTCGTGACTTATTTCTTTTGAAGTGTCGTCGTGCATCAGTTCTCGTACATAATACACATATTTTATCGTAACTAAATGACAAATCAAAAGTTGTTGCCGATGAATTCTTCAGTTGCTATGGAATTGCTATTTGGATCTTAAAAAATTGAATCTACTTTTAAGAGTATAAACTGAAAATATCTAATAATGAGCGACATAGTATCAGATTCTTGAATCTTTCTTCAAATATTCTTTTTTTATATTTATTTTACTTACGGTCTTTCAAGAACTGCGGAAATTTTCACAATCGAGACATGTGTCCTTAACAAGGAAGACTCTCGATACCTCAAAGACTTTTATTCGAAATGCCTTTGAAAACACAACTACAGTAGACAGAAGGAAAATATCACAAGAAAAGTCAAGCAGACCTATTCTAGTAGACAGTTGACTCCAAGAAGGATGGCTCTGGAACCTGTGGACTGTCTCCTAGGTGCTGCATAACTGTGCCACTGGAGAAGCACATTACGTACTTTTAAGAACTGCGGAAATTGTCACAATCGAGAAAATTTAAGAATGTCATAGAGTAAAATTTAGGACAGAGAGTGTCTTCAAAACTTAAAACGTCCAGCACAACACAACAGCGTTAGGTTGCGCGGGTGCGTAGTCACATAGGTCTGCAGGGAAATGAAAAATCGGACGAACTTGGAAAAAATGGGCGCTGCGGCAGCGCTCCCGATTGCAAGGGAGAAGTTCTACGTCACCAAAACCATGGTCCGTAAGGTAATAATAGAATCGACCAATAAGAGTCTCCAATTACAATGGGTCCGCATAAATACCTAGCAACAAAGCAAATGAATGTTGTATTTCATATCTATCACCATCGCAGCTGAAATCTTGCAACTATCTAGGAAACAGATTGCAACTGAAGATCTCTTAACGGGACAGAGCGTACCTACTCAGAGGGTACGCCTTAAGAATATGGGCATCTGGACCGATGAACCATTATCCAACGAAGATTACGAAACTGCCTTTTATATCACCTGCCATTGCGAGGCAACCGCACGCAGGAAACTTAAACTCAACAGTACTGCATTACTGCTTGATTAAAAATGGTTGCCAAATTGACGTGTCAGAATTTTCACCTACAACAAACCCGAATCTTCGAGTCGTGTAGTGATAAATAGATACGAGAAAGTTTTAAGAAGGAAGCCAAAGGCAAATTAATCAACGGTAAGGCAAATAGTCAAAAAGTGACAAGTCAGACGCCGAGAAACCAGAGGTAAACAAGACCGGTTTCAAGAGAGCTTTACTGATAACAGAGGACAAGTACGCGCAAATTTCTGATCGAAGCACGTACACTGTTTCCGGATCGCCAGAAAAAGAGCCTAACATAAAGAAAAATTACACCTGACACCAAGAAGTGTGTCAGTTTCGAGGGTTCGACCGAGACAAAGGTAGTAGCACCGATGGTGGAGAGAAGAAGAGAGCAGGAGAGGAGGAGGAAGTATTTAAGACATCAAATAGAACAAATAGAACACCAGAAGAGTCAAAATGGGAATTGAAAACCTGAACTTGTGGAAAGAATTGATGGAGAGGATGATGGAAATAATGGAAAACCTCACAAGTGATACAAGGAATATTAAGGAAGAACAAAAAAAGGTAGCGATGATTTGAAAATCATACAAAAAATAGACAAGAACTGCGAAGAAAACAAATCGAACATAAAGAAGAATTAAAGGCAAAAAAGCAATAAACGAAAAAGTAATGCTAGAAATAGATATAATTAACCGACAGCTCAAAAAAAAAAACGAAAATACGTTGGATAACAAAATAAATTCAAGCTTAAAAATAACACAAACGAGAAAGTATCAAGTATTGACATGCCCAAAGAGGAAATGGAGGCACAAAGAGAGATAAGAAAAATTACTAAAGAAGAAATGAAGAAAGGAAAAGAAATGTAAGTAAGACAACAAAAATTAATAAGAGAACGACAAGTATGGAAATTGAATAGGGAAATATAGGCATTAGAAATGCAAAGGCCAAAAAGCTAGAGATAATAAAAACATGAAAAACAAGGAAGCGACCCTGGCAATGAAAAAGGATTATGAAAAGGAAAAGCGGGCAGAGAATGGCAGTGGAAAAAAAGAAAACGTAAAAATAGGGACATGGAACTTCAGAGTAACATAGGAAGAGGGAGCAATAAAACAACTAACTAGAGTAATGAAAATATATAGTTACGGTCTTATAGCAATACTGGAGTTAAAACAAGAATCAAATGAAATCGTTTTTAATAGTGGAGGAAAAAATAGGATGTTAGGTACCTACTGGGTTTCTAGTAAGAGAATAAACTAGACTGTCATAGAATTGAAACCTACATCTGAAAGACTATGCTGGATAAGACTAAAAGGGAAATAACAAAATATAACACTATAACAACAATATGAAGGAACAACATGAAGGAAAAAACTACAAATTTGAAGTAAAACAATTTACTTATCTAGGGACATAATTCTATAGGAAACCGGAAATATATAGAGAGTTCCAAAGAAGAATAATGGCAAGAAATCTATGTGTCTACGCGCTTAAGAAAGTAATACATAACAGAAGTACTTCAAGAAGCCTTAAAATTAGAATATACAAGAACCATATCATTGTTAGAAGAATGGACATTGGGAGCAAAAGCACAAGCATAACTTGGAGTTTGGGAAAGCAAAATATTAAGAAAAATATATAGAGGAAACATAAAACAAGAGGCATGGGAAAGGAGGACTAACCGAGAAATGCAAGATCTATTTAACGATCCAAATATAATCGCAGTAGTCAAAGGACAGAAACTTAGATGGTTAGGCCACATCATGAGGATGAATGTAGAGAGAGTAACATAACGACTAATATCTATGCAATATGACCAAAAACTTGATCATCATGATATGCAAGACAAATCGTAAGTATCATTGTCAATCTAAAAATAATATTTAAAATTTCAAACGTATCTTTCAGATAATATAGCTAAAAAATATTGAATATTAAGTTTCTATAACAATTAAATAAAAGCACTCAAAAAATAAAGTGAGGTTCAATTGCATCTTTCGGTTCTTCAAAATCAGAATCCTCTTTCAGAGGCAGAAGGTTAAAAGACCTAGTTAATGCTATTATCAGTTAGTACCAAAACCAACATCCCATTTATGCGCTTAATTTTGTACATGTTGGAACGAAGTTCCTTTAGAGAGGTCTCGGTAGGAGCGATTCGGCAGAAAACGTTACGTTATGTACGATGTCCTCGTACGCTGTCCCCGTACGGTGTCCCTTACGCGCCCTTTCCCTTTTTCTCAGTGTATATTTCCATACCGCGCTCTCTCTCTCTTTTCCTCTCTTTCTTTCAAAGTATAATTCTACAGTGTTCTTTCTTTCTTTCACAGAGTGACAGACAAGCGTGGTCTGTGTATAACCTTAAAACTAAACAAGAAAATATTGTTATACACAGTGATCTGATCACAGTGATCACAGTGAACACAGTGAATTATGATAAACATAATTTTAATATTTACATAAAAATTGTTCAAACGTATTTTTCTTTTTTGTTGTTTTAATTAATATAAGAGTTATATTGTTTATATTATACTCATTATTTTAATTAGGTTTTGAAAAATAGAAAGTCAAGAAAGGATACAAAATACTGAAATAAGGTAAGTTTATAAAAATAAAACTGTACAATTTGAAGCAAACTGTTTACACATGTTTATCGTACATGTAATTTGAGTGATTGATATATACTATATTTAAATATGTCGTAGTCATATAGTGAAATCAGTCAGATTGTTTGAACTGAGCCAATGCATGATATCTGTCGGCAGTTCGAGTACTTCATCTAATTCCTGTAGCTCATGAAATCTCATGCAAGCTCAGCTCGTGGAATTTTATAAGGAACTAGTTTAACTGGGATTTATACTATCATTCTTACCGATTCGACGTTTCCAGAAATGCCTATGTGCTGTCATCTGATACCATAAAGCTACGTGTCTTAATTATCAGACCTAGAAATAAAGAGATAAATAAAGAAACATTCAATTTAAGATGGTTTTACGAACTATCTAGTCGTATCAAGTATTTCAAATAGAATACACGAACTGTCGGCAGATCATGCAATAACTCGGTTTTACACAATCTAGCAGATTTCACTATATCATTATGATATTTACATTTTAGATAGACAATAGTGAAATCACAAGCTCAGCGTAAAAAAAAGTATCGACAGAGAAAAAAGGAAAAAGAATTATACAAAATACAGATTGAGAAAAGTAGGTTACAATTTTATAATTTCATGCAATTGCTTATTGTTTACATGGGTTTATCGTACATGTGATTCAAGTGTTAGCTAATTTTGTTTACTATATATATATATATATATATATATATATATATATATATATATATATATATATATATATATATATGTTATAGAGAGAGGATAGTGAAGTCACAAACACAGCGCCAAAAAGAGTATCGACAGAGAAAAAAGAAATTTTACAAACTACAGATTTAGAACATGCTGAAGGCGTTCAAATGTACGAAGATAAATTTAAATCAAAGGGGAAATGTGTTGAACCTGAATCATTTCAATCATCGAAAGAAGATTCATTACCGCCTATGTTATTCGAAAATAATGAAGAAACCGAAAAAGTAATATTTAGTCACTTTCTGAAAAATTCAATCATCAGGTAATAATGAAGCTCAGCAAGTAATTCGTCCAAGTTCTCAATCATTCCAAGTCCCTTACGAGGAACATGATCAATGTTCAATGCATCATGACACAAACATTGCTGGCGACGGTAATTGCCATACATCTTTTATAAGAATTTTACAACGTCAAATATCAGCATCGTTTCTTCGACAGCAACTTTATAATTCACCTTACTTAAATGCATGTCAAAATCCAACTAGTGCAAGATAAATACTTTGTACTGGGTTTGAATATGGAGATTTAGATTTTCCAGAATATACAATCAAAATATTTCTGTGCACTTTCATTATTTTAATAATAATTCAAATAGAGAAGTTGCTCGATTCTGTTAAATGCGCGAGGAACTTCGTTCCTGATGGGGGTCCCATGACCCTATAAGTTTTTTTATTCAAGAGACCCAAAAAGTATTCTTTGGTAAAGCATTGTGTTACGTGTAGAAGTAGGAAACATTGCAGCAACAAATAGACAATTTACGTCAAGAAACTGAATAATCTTGTCCCATAATTTCCTCACAAAGCCATGAAAATTTAATTAAAAAAAACCTAATTTGCATCAATTTGTCAAATATTATCGCTAAGACGAAATGGCAAATTTGGATTCGAAAAATGAGAATTTGTTGAAAAATGTTTTCTTTCCTGATGAGGCGATTTATTCAGCATCAACGAGACTCTCTCAAAGTTAATGTTTGATGCGGCTTGATGGAAGATCGTGTGATTGGTCCTTTAATTTTTGTAGAACAAACAATAAATGTGGACAATTATGACGACATATTAACAGATTATGTCTTCCCCCAAATTAATGATATTTAGGCGGAAAAAGGGCGTGTTTTTCCAATAAGATAGCGCCCCACCCCTTTACAATAACCACGTGTGCTTGGCTATATACTTTCCCTTTCCGGGCAGGTGGATAGACAGGACTGACGCAATCTTTTGGCAACCAGGAAGCTCGGACTTAACCCCACTGGAGTTTTTTTTCAAACACATTTTTCTTCCAAACTTAAGTTTAAAAAATAAAACTGAATTTTTACTTCGAATTTGGACACTAGTACGGATTAGCAGATGAAGTCCCCTGAAATTGATTCAGTTAATCATTTAAGGAAGTTCGAGCGTAACTAATGAGTCAAAATAGCGTTTGAATTTTGCCATATTTTCAATTACCCTAGTAGTTATTAAAATTCATTATATGAATAAGGCCGAGGCCGCACTACGGCTAAACGGCCGCGGTTTTCAGCTGCGTGATTTTATGACTTAAGCAAATGAATACAAGCAGTCTCACTTGCGGTTTTTTTCCCGCGACTGATTTTTTCCATAACGTACTGTGTGTTTCTCAACCGGTTTCGTAGATATTGCGGTTACCGCTCGCGGGAAAAAACCGTAGTGCGGCCTCGGTCTTTTTTTTTAAGTTTGGTTCGATGGGATTACCGGGTTTGCCGACCCTTCGAACACTGCGGCCTATTGGTAGCCTATTGTATTCTATGACATGCACTTAGGCCCAGAAAACCTGTTGTTATAGTAAATTGCGCATTGCCATTTTTCACATTTGTCTTTCTGGAACAAATTCGGCCGGACGCTGGGAATAGAACTCGGGCCTCTATACTCGTCAGTTAGCACTCTAACATGAGGCCACGAGCATCACCACTACGCCACTCGCGCCGGCCTCGGTCTTACTGTCGATAAACAAGATTTAAAATAATAACTTTAACTTTAATATTGGTTATTATTATCCCTGTTGTTTATCATTTTTTTATATTTTATTGGTAATGGGAAATATGAATAAAATACCATAAAACCAATTACCAATAAAATATAAAAAAATGTTTAACTTTAATTATTTATATAATTACATCGGTACAACGTCCCATTGCTTTAATGTTATCGTATTTTACAATTATCTAAGCTTATTGTATATAATTTTGTTTTCCTTAAAGTTTCGAAATTAATATCGACAAAAAAATACGTGACTGAAGCTTGCAGCCATAAGAGCCTGACTATAAGAATTGAAAAAACATCAGTTTGGATTTTTTTTCGGATAAACTAAACGGTGGATCACTTTCAAAATTTGAGAGAACATAAATAAAGTATTTATCTGTGCATGTATTACAATTTTCAAAGCTTAAACTTATAAAATATATTTAACATGTTATTCGCTCGAACCTCCTTAAGGAAACAAGCTTAATACAGTCCGAACACAGCCTGAATATATAAATATATTCAACCTCTCAGGATCTCTATAATAATTCAAATCTTTTTAGAACTACCGAAAGAAATATCATGTGAAATTTGTCAGTTATTTAATAGCTTTCAGTCCACATTCGTGGCACTTAACAAAAATCACTTAATTAAGTAGCCATCTGCAGACGCGTTTAGAGATTATATATGAACTCTCATCAGTGCAGCTTTGCTTTTATTAATATCAATTTGTGAAACACTACTTGAAACCCACATGGTGATTAGGGGTTAGATATTTTTAATTTGACACTTCGTGACAGAGAAATGAACTTAGCTGGTTATTGAATAAAATGATAACTTAGAATTGGTAAAAGTATACTACGTTATATATAATACAGTCGGAACACAGCCTGAATATATTTCCGCAAAAGCTGAATATATTTATATATTTAGGCTGTGTTCCGACTGCATTAAGTTTGTATGATTATCTATAACGTGGTATGGTTTTACCAGTTTCTTAAGGAAAATTTGACAAAATAGTTTTCAAAAAGTTTCAGTTTCTACTTTTTTACCGTTTGAAAATATTATAAATTATCTTCATTAGGTTTGCAGCTACAACTTATTTAAATAAAATTTCTGCAGTCATTTAACTTATTTTGCGAAATTATCATAATACATACATAAAGAAATTAAACATTCGTTGCATTATCGCGAAGAGAGACATTGGTGTGATTTCTAAAGAGACAAGTATTTATATATCACGGATTCTCAACATATTATTATATTTTAAAGGTAAATACCGTAATTGTCGCTGTATGCTCTTTCCCACATGATATTAAATTATGAATTTATGCGGAGGGGTGAAACGCTACGTATATTTACACATACGTCAATGCCTCGAAGACGCAATCTATCTGTCTGTGTATATATATATATATACATATATATATATATATATATATATATATATACATATATATATATATACATATATATATATATATATATATATATATATATATATATATATACATATATATATATATATATATATATATATATATATATATATCAGATAGATTGCGTCTTCGAGGCATTGACGTGAAATAATCTCTGCAAAGTTGGTTCTCTCCAAAATTCAAAGCGCCTCGGCTCAGAGCGGTGCTTCCACTAATGGACTAACGATTATCCTGATTTCTGAGATGGGACGATAAGTTTTTTATACTTCAATTCTCTAGTTGCTGATGCCATCATAAGACATTCAAAGTTGGTGCGGAAAGCATTAACACTAAAGTTCCAATTGCAATTTTGAAACAATGAAATTACGGATATGTTAAATTTTAATGCCTTCGTCTCGAGAACAACCGAGTTTTGCGAAACTTTCATCCACTACCACCGTTATGTGACACTTTAATCACTACCATAATTTCTTAAAAAAAAAGTATTACTACCTAATTTTATTCACATGAAAATTAAATCTTCTCATTATATTATTCTAGTACATTAGTACCTACATATTCTAATTTAAATTATATCATGATACTACATTACGTATTCTACCTACCTACTTGTTCTAATTTATATTAAGTATATCATGATTTTAAAACCTTAAAGTTCGGAGCAATATCTAGTAGATACGTCATTTGATCCTATATTAAAACTATATTTTACTATACCATGGAAATTTGTAATTACATAATTAAGAAGTATCCATGTTATTATGGTTTGTCACATCTCTTAGATATTAACGCCAACGGAATATTACAGCAAATTGATTTTTAAATTTGGTGTGACAAGGGGCTGACAGAAGTTTTATAGATTTTAATGGAAATAAATATATATATATATATATATATATATATATATATATATATATATATATATATATATATTAGGGTGGGCCAAAAAAAAACTTTTAATTTTTTTTTAGCTACTACGAAAATATCGTCCAAGATGACGAAAAAAAAATTCTAGTAAAGTTTCAGCCCTTAATATTAATATTAAGAGGTGGCTCATTGAGATTTTTGATTTCCCATTTAAATAACATAAGAAGTTATTTTGTTTTTGTTTGGATTTTTAATGCTCTCGAACGAATAAATGCCTCGTGGAAACAAATACATATTCCTGTAGGAAATTTAACGATCTACAAAAAAAGTCAAATGATTTTTTGCTAAGTTGACTCGTTTAAAAGTTATTCGAGGTTAAAATCCAACCTCAAATAGTTGAGCATAACTTTTACAATTTCCTATACTCTATCACAAAATAATGACTCAAAAACATAAAATATCTTAGTTTTCGTAAATCTTATCGAGTTTTTTTTTGTTAAAACAATAAAATTTTTACAAAACATCGATAATCGTAAGAAAAATCAATATTTTCATACCTAATTAAATAAAAAAACACTCGGAACTGTACTTTACCTGAGAGCATCATTCCCTGAAAAATTAATAAGTGCTTTATTTGCACTTGACTATTAGGTTATGTAAAATATTAAGAATCATGTTTCAATAATTTTTCAGTTGTATTTGTGTGCCATTTTTTTAATCTCAAAATCAAACTAAATTTTTTTTGTTACAATTGGGAAATTTTTGCCTTTGATTTTTAACTACTTGCAATAAATAAGTTGCAATATTTATTGCAAGTAGTTAAAAGTCACAGACAAAAATTTCCTAATTGTAACAAAAAAAATTTAGTTTGATTTTGACTAAGATATTTTATGTTTTTGAGTCATTATTTTGTGATAGAGTATAAGAAATTGTAAAAGATATCCTCAACTATTTGAGGTTGGACTTTAACCGCGAATAACTTTTAAACGAGCCAACTTAGCACAAAATCATATCAGACTTTTTTTGTAGATCGTTAAATTTCCTACAAGAATATGTATTTATTTCCTCGAGACATTTATTCGTTCGAGTGCCTTAAAAATCTAAACAAAAACAAAAAAATTTCTTTTATTTTTTAAATGGGAAATCAAAAATCACAATGAGCCACCTCTTAATAATAATATTAAGGGCTGAAACTTTACCATAATTTTTTTTTCGTCATCATGGACGATATTTTCGTAGTAGCTAAAAAAAAAAAAAGGAAAAGTTTTTTTTGGCCCACCCTAATATATATATATATATATATATATATATATATATATATATATATATATATATATATATATATATTATATATAGATATATATTTATATTTATTTATTTACGCTCTGACAACAAAACTCAGGGTAATAATCAAGATTGTGCAATTTTTTCTATTCATTTCAAGGAAATTATTCTACCTAAAACCAAATAAATATTGTAGATGAAGATTAAGAGGAATAAAGAACCTAAGGCATTTAAGGCAGGAGTTTTCAATATTTCCAATTCCTGACCAACATAATAAGATTTGATTTAGCCCACAAATAAAGTACATTATTTATGTACGATAGCTGTTGAACAAAAAACATTTGTTCATATTTTTTAAGATATTCGGCATCTCAGATAAATATGAAAAATCCTCGCATAATAATCTGGATATAACTTTTAAAAGCTGATATAGAGTTTGTATAAATGTTATCTACTTATTGATTAAAAAATAAAAATGGCCTGAATTAAACCAGTGGGAAATTTGAAGTTATTCTTAAGACAAGTATGCAACAATCCTTTTAATTGAAAAAGAGGAAATAGTATGCGCCTTTTCGTTCGCCCGCGCATGCGAGACTTTTATTCAAAATTAACATTTGCTTTCATAATCTCTTTTCGTTGATTCATTCAAACACGCTAAAATCTGCATCTGGATGTTACCTGGATATGATGAGTACTCATGATGAGTATACCATATTTTTAGTCGCTGCCCAAATAGCTTCGTCTTTAGCATAAGATGCCAAATAAAATTATGCTTAGCGAAGTTGTTAATACTTTCTCAACATGTTTTCCAAGTCACAGAATCTGCAGTGAGCTTAAATCTTCCTATCCAAGCTTCAATGCACACGTCACCGGCTAAAAAATGTATGAAGATATATTTGCAATTTAGTAAAGGTAAAGTCGAAAATGTAGGTCACACATATAGGTTCTACCAAAAGGCAATGTAAAGAATACGTTGTGATTTTAAAGCGAGGAATCATTTGTCTCTGGATTTTTATACATTTTAAAGGTTTTAAATTGTTTTAAACTACGAGCTCAGGCAGCAATTACATCTTATTAATTCTACAGTTCTTAAAGTAAAAGTGCCTATATTCTGTCTAGCATTGCAAATGGGGAAATAAAATTGTATTTCAAAATATCTCGTAAAAATCTCCCAATTTAGTCGATTCTTTTAATTATAACAAGGAAGACAATTTCTTGAGTGATGTAATAATATACGTGTTATAAAAATAGAAAATTGAGCCGATGAATTTGTAGCGAAATTGATTTATTTCTATTCTTAAAAGAAGTAATTGCGTTAAAATCGAAGGATATTTTTTAATTTACATTAGTCATACAGGCCTATTCTGTAACTTGCCTATTCTGTTGCTATATGTTTTTTTTCTCGAAACGTATGTCCAAACCTATTTGTTAGTCTGATTTAGATGTCAAAACACCTATATTATACATAGTGTTGCTAGCTTTTAAAGTATATTGAAGAAAAAATAGTATTTTTTAAATTAACTTTTTGTATTGACTTAGTAAAAGATTTTTGAGTACTTTTAGCACATGATATGAATATTTGTATTAACTGTTTTGACCATTTCATTTGATTTTTCGCATTATTTGTAATATAATTTTCAATTCATAACCAAAGTACTTTTCAGTTTTTCTTTGCTCTAATTCGTTTTTTAAACTTGCCATAGTATTATAGACATCCAGTATAGTTACAGCAACGTTTCCTTCTTTCCTAACAATGATTTAAAGTGTAAATAAATTTCACTTTCCCGATCCTGTTGGACGCTTTAATAATTTTTGTATAATTTTTGGACAACCATCACTTAAACTTAATAAAATAATTACATATTGGCGCCAAATTAGGTAAAAAGTTTATCAACCAGAAAGATGTATTTTTATATTAGATATATTCTTTTCTTCTAAAAGCAGTCATACAAAATTGCCTGTATATCAAAACAATATTTTCTATGCCAGAAATCAAGTAGCCTATACCAAGTTTCACTATATTATGGATGAGGAAAAAAAGTACCTACATAATAGGCGCCTTTTATTAGATTTGGAGCTCCTTTTTGAAATTGTGTATACTATGAGTGTTTAGTTTCAAAATTAGCATTGCAAATTATAAATTATAAAAAGAGATTATAGGTTGTAAGTATCCGTGAACTCCACCATAAAGCTTGAAACACGCCATTGACAGATTCGTTAAAATTTTCGTAAAAATCAACAAAAAACAGTTTAGATTGTATTAAATTATTTTTCGAAAATATTGGATTAAAGAAAATAATTTAATTTTCTTTAAATTTGTTGCATCTGTCTGCAGACATAAACTGTCTGCAGAATATTATAGATATCCAGTCTGCAGCATTTCCTTCCAGACGTTTTATTGTTTAAAGTAATTAAGGACGAAATATAGGTTGAATATATAAATATATTCAACCTGTTCGTTACTCTATAATGTTAATTCTTATTAGGACTATGAACAAATCTCATGTTCAAATAACTACTTCCTGGCTTCCAATATTCCAAAAGATATTGAATTATACAACAGACATTTGCATGTTATTACAAGTCCCAGTACAATTTTCACGTCACTAAACTACTATACAAATAACAATATTTTTAAGATAATTTATTTCGATTTAACTTAAGTTAATAGACATCTGCAGATGTGTTATCACATGAATTCATTATATTGAACACCTTCTTTTATTGTTTTATTAAATATATGCAACATGAAAAGTGTAGATAAATGCCCACAAATTCTTGATTTTGTTGGTCACTTTAATAATTCCTGTATAATTATTGGACAAACACTTAAACTTTTTGGCATTTACATATAAATTTTGGTATTTTGGTAATTACATATTGGCGCCAAATTATGTAAAAGGGTCAAAGGGACCTAATACTTCTGTCACTAAAGCTTCCATTTTCGTTCTTTCCAAGCTAGAATCTCTATTGGTTATCTTGGAATTCGGATATAAAATTTTGATTGTAGTAGAAAGGATGAAAGGGGAAGGCGTAAAGTGTTAAAAATTGATGGGTGAAAGGAATAGGGAGATAGAGCTGCAGATAAGGCAATGCCATATCGACGAAAGTAGGTACAATCGGGAGTACAACAAGGTACAAGTACGGCAGACTCCCTTTGTACCTAAGCAGAGGGTCCAGCGGTAGCCAATATAGGATAGCCAGGTTTCGGTGGGGCAACGAAGAAAAGGGAAGAAGGTACTGGTTGAACGAAAGGGAGACATTGTGTACCATATGCGGAGAGGGTACTGACAGGTGGGCACATTGGATGGAAGAGTGCAAAGGGCTAAAATGGGAAGAAGGGAAGAAAAATAAATGTAAAGTCTGGGAAGCGTGCATGGACGAGTCAGGTAGCGGGTCGCCCATAATGCGGGAAATTATAGAGCGGAAGGGAGTGATTGTAGAAAGAGTTTAGGGAATGATAAAAGTTGCGGGAGAAGAATTATTTTTTTTCTTGTTGCTTTAAAGTGTAGTGTTTTAAGTTTGAGTATTTGGGGTATTTTTGGGTCGGGTTATTTAGTTATGTTCTGTTTTTTGTTTGTTTTTGTTGTATTGTTATAGTAATTGTTGTAAATATACCAATAAAGGTAAATAATAATAATAAAAAATATAAAATTTTGCTCAATTTATTCGTGAAATCCACGATATTATAAGATAGATTCTGTTTCACAGTGTGAAAAGTCAATGTCACCTCCGCAGCGTTGTTATGATCACTAGATCCTGGACACCTTGACTTAGTATTTGTTGTAAGGAAATTTTGAAATGCACCAATTTTTTTTCTTCATTTTAGCTTTCATCTTGAGCTTCTGAGCTGCTTGGGGTTGCTTAATCTGCAGAAAGAGAGAAAAAGAAACTACCACCACCATACCAGAACCATGACCATTTTCAACAGAATGATTAATCATGTATTTTTTTTTAAATTTTTCACCTTAAATAAAAATTGTTAAAATATATAATCATATAACTGAAAATATTTGAAATAATAATTAAAAATTTTAATTTCACTCAAATACTATATGTAAATTGATTGAGAATATAAACATTTTATTTTAATTCAGACAATTAGTATTGAGGGTATCGGTATATTGAGAGTATGCTAAGTAGCGATAAATTCTTCAGTAATTAACCATATGAGTGTTTTGTTTTACACATCATAGTACAGATTGAAAATAAACTATTATCGTATACTTTATTTCTAGGCAAAAGTATAAAATAAGTATATTTAAAAATTAATTAATCAATTAATTAATTTTAATTAATCATTTGGGAGTAGTTTAAATCATTTAGAAACTTACTACTTATCGTTTATCTTGCAATGTAACTAATGTAATTTTAGATTCGTATACATCGAAAATAAAGTGTCCTAGAACTACAAAAAAACAAATTGAAATAATAATAAATTTTGTCCACGATATCCCTATAATGTTAAAATGTAAATTGAGACTGTAAAAGAACCAATGAATAATTCGAAAAAAGTAGGAGGAACTATCTCAAAGTTTAAATAATTGTGGGCAAGGTCCAACTAAAACTATTAGTCAGTGAAAAAAGATAACACACAAGAAATTTCTGGAACTGAAGGGTAATATTAAAGTCATTTCAAGCACTAAGGGGTAATAATAAAAGACGAGTCATTGAAATTAAAAGACCTTACAGATATGGTACAAAAATGGATGGGACTTCTGTCCAAAGTTACTGTGGAAGGATGTGGAAGAATTCCTGAAGCAGATTTAAAAGAGCTCAGTGACTGGCGCGGAGGTTTCGCTCAGGTGACCGTTGCGTTGTCGAGGCGAGCCGATTGATGTGGCGGCTTATTTATACGAGGGTAGATTGAAAACTTTCCGCAATGTGCCTGACTTCGCAAAGTGCCTGACTTGCTTCACAAGATTGCCTAGTAAACAAAAACTGAACGACGAACCTGTCCTTGACCTTGATATCAAGGCCATTCATAGGTTGGCCATGACAACCATCATAACAATCTCATAACTCTCATAACATCTCTTGCCCATTCCGGAAACTTTTCAATCTACCCTCGTATGTTTAGATCAACTGGCGCGTTTTCTGCCAAAGCCGCGATTGTGCAGCGTTGCGCGATAAGATCGCTGCATGCGTGGCTAGTATCGCTGCCGCTGTGTTTTGAAATGGCGATTACAGAGAAGTTTATTGAGAAATTTAAAAATGTCCTATATTATATGACCTGGATGCTGAAAACTGTGAAAACAAAAGGTAACAGGACAAAATTTGTAAGCAGATATGATTACAATTGGAAGAGAATGTTGAAATTGTAGAAAATTAAGTTTTGTTGATTTTATGAACCCTTGTTCTTTTTCCTTTATTTCTTAAACGAGTTTTAGGTGTTTTAGAAATTAAAAACCAATAAAAAATAACAAGCCCAAACATGACCAATTTTCTTCTTCGGTGGTGAATACTAATAATAGCAGAGTTTCTTCCTATCAGGAAATCATGACTACTATACAGGTAAAAATCGCATTTTCATGCGGTCGTGGCCATTTCGATGCCGCACTGCTAGCGATTTTTTCGCTGCGGAAATTCCACGACGCAAACGCTCCGCGCCAAGAAAATAATACCAGAAAATTCAGGAACAATTAGGTTTGACTATGTTGAAGTATAATTTTTGTTGTAGACTCAATTAATAACAGAATAACTTGTTGTGTTAGTGTATTAATGGAATGAATCCCAACCAAGCTCCGTCAGCATCAAAAACACCAAACAGATAAAGGCAATGACGACTGGAGGACACCATCGAAAAACAGCAGCAAATTAGTAATTACCTCACTAAGAAAATTAATAATTTGTCTGCCACCCTGGAGAAGCAAAATGAAATTAATTTAATATTGTTGGAGGCTTGCAAAGTTGGCAGCTGCAGTGGAAGAAAAAATAATTATTATTATATTTTATTTAATATATAAATATATAAGTACAAGAAAAATATTGTTTCAGTACATTTCATATACTAAATAATTGCTCACAATTATACCCTGAACATACCATTGTCCATTTTGAATAAACATTTCACGTAACTACCCCAAATATCTCCGTTACCTTTATAGTAACCAGCCAACATTCTATAGTTCTTTAAGGAAAGTCCAACTTCATTTGTACCAATATTGGGGTGTATCAAGGGAGCGTTCTTGCACCAACACTTTTCTTATTGTACACCGCCGCCTTAATAAGTTATATAAAGGGACAGCATTGTACATTGAATGCAGATGATACCAGCTTTATAATAACTGGAAAGAATTTAATAGAAAATGCAGACGAAGCTAATCTATTACTAGGTTCAATCAGAATTAATTGGTTCTCAGCAAACAACTTTTCTTTAATAAATAAAAAACAGAGTACGTCATTTTGCAGACAGCGAGAAGCACCTATGCTGAGAACATTGATTTGCAAATACAAAACCATTGTTTAAAAAGAGCTAAAGAAGCAAAGTTCCTAGAAATCTACTTGGAAGAGCATCTCCTCTGGACAATCACCATACAAAAATTAGTCGGTTACTATAATACATCAGAAAACATTCCAAATTAAACATCTGCGCAATCTGGTGAACAAGGAAGATATGCTAAGCTGATATTTTCCCGTGGTGCAATCCATGTTAACATATGGCATTATAATATGGGGAGCTACACCACTTATAGAAGAAATACTTCTAGCACAGAAAAGAATTGTCCAGAATATTGTGGGAATACAAATAACAGAATTGTGCAAACCACATTTTAGAAATTTAAATATCTTGATAGTAGTTTATTTATATATACAGAAAACAGCTTCATATATCCATAAAATACGCGATACTCTACAGAAGTACAAAGATATCCATATATATGACACAAGAGGAAATACCATATTTATACCAGGAAAACATATTTAAACTTTTGTTCAAAAAGATTTGAGAATCAAGGAAATAAAATATACAAAAAAATACCAAAAAAAAAAACGAAATATCCCTTAAAAAACTAAAAAAAAAACTAAATCCCTCAAAAAAACTAGAAATAATTTGAAAAAGTTCTATTACTGAACCCGATGCATTGTCTTAAAGGTTCTATATATTTTAACTTTAATTAACCTATTACTATTACTGTATTTTAATTACTTTTTGACATAACCTATAGATATTTTGTATCTCATTTGGTAAATAAATAATTTGAATTTGTAGGTCATCAATGGTTTTTCAAATGGGAACATGTTATTTTCTTATCAAGACATTGTAAGTACTATTCAGACGAATCCAGCACTCAACCAACACTCTATAAAAATTTGCTATATAATGCAAAACTCCATATGCATATCTTCTTCTTCTTTCGAATAGGCCTACATTAGACCACGCTTGTTCAACTGTTGGGCTTTGACCTTTACCCAGTATTGTCGCATCTTCTACCGGTGCAACTCCTTTCTCTCTTCTGTCCAGGAGGTACTTTCCTTCGAGGTTTCTCCTGAAATGCACGGACTTCCTTCAGGGTGCGTCTCACAGACTGTCTGTTTTTGAGATCTGTTATTCCCAGTTCTTCAATATCCTTCTCGGTCTCTGTCAACCAAGTGGTACGAAGCTTCTTGTTTTGCCAGAAGGTGAACAGACGGTTGGTTAGTCGGTTTGGAGGCAATCTTGCAAAGTTGCCCAGTCAGAGAGCATCTCAATATGTTTGTAGAGCTCAGAGAAATGCCGTCTTCGGAATTCCCCATCTTCCTTTGCCGGCCCTAGGATCTTGAAACAGACCTGAGAATTCTGCTCTCTCTGATTTTCAATTTCTCTATTAGACCTCTTCGGTTCAAGGAATGACATTCCATGGCATACAGGGCTGCTGGTCGTAAGACTGATGTGTAGTGCTTAAGTTTCAGGTTGCGTGACAGGAATTTCTTATTGTAAGTGTTCTTAATCAGCCGATAGGCTAGTTTTAACTTGCTGACTCTCTTGGATAATGATGCTCTTTCTAATAAGTTGGCTTCAATTCATTCGCCGAGATACTTAAATTTCTCAGTCCTCTTGATGTTTCCCTGTTCTAGTAACATCTCTCTGTTTGCTTCTTTGGTGTTGGTGAAGAATTCTGTGTTCTCCAGCGACACTTGATGACCCACTTTGGCAGCCCGTTTTCTGAGGCAGTTTACCTGCGTTGTTGCCGTCTCAAGAGAATAAGCAAACAGTGCCATGTCATCTGCAAAGGCCAGGCAATCTACAACCTGTCCATCGTTCTTAGGTCCCAGGTAGATACCACTCTGAGCACCCAAATTCTTCAGCTCCTTGCCCCATTCTCTCATAACCTTTTCAAGGACACAGTTGAAGAGAAGTAGGGAAACTTCATCTCCCTGTCTCACTCCAGTTTTTAATTCGAATCTTTCTGAAATCTCGCCTCTAATTTTAACCTTAGAATGGGTGTTGGTCAAAGTTTCAAAGGATTAGCCTGCGGGTTTTGCTGTCCAGTGCTAGTTCCTGGAGTACTTTGTTAAGTGTTTCTCTATCAACGGAATCGTAGGCCTTCCTAAAATCAACAAAGGTGACGACCACCTTGCGGTTTCTCATCTTGGAGTATGCAAGTACAGTTTCAAGATTGAGGATCTGTTCAACACAGGATCGGGTCTTCCTGTAGTCCCCCTGGAATTCTCCAAGTTTACTATCCAACTGATTTTCTGCCCTAGTTTGTAACGCCTTCGAGAGAATCTTGTATGTTACCAGGACGAGAGAAATTCCACGGTAGTTGTTTAGATCCGTAAAATCCCCATTTTTGTGAAGCGGATGGATTAGAGCAGGTGGTAATTTCTCTGTTTCCCAGATGTCCTGGATGATCTCGGTTAGCTTGCGCACGGAATTGTTTCCAGCACCTTTCCACAGTTCAGCAACGGTATTATTCTTAAGAAGTCGAATGATCTGGCAAACTTCTTCCAATGATGGGGGAAGCGTGTCCGGGTTTCGTGTGGTTTGTTTATAGTCGAAGTCTTCGCTGGGTGGGTCACAGTTTAGTAGATTTTTAAAGTAATGAGCCAAATGGTGGCAGTTGTCCTTGTCGTTATAAGCTAGTTTGCCTTGTGAGCCTCTGAAGTGGAGGCTTGGCGGAGCGTATTTTCTGAGTGCCTGCTTAAAGGTTCCAACGAAATCTCTGGAATTATTCTTAGTAAAGCTCTCTTCGATTTGGGTTACTTGGTTTTGAGTGAAGGTTCGTTTGGTTCCTCGAATTATCTTGGCTGTAACCTTTCTTTGTTCCAAAATATTATGCCAATTTTCCTTGGTCTTTTTAGAATTCCACTTCACCCACGCTATCTGTCCTTTGGCTATTGCACTGTCACAGTCTTCAGTCCACCACGGATGCTTCCTTCTTCTAGCGAGAGGGGCGAGTTCATTGGCCGCCTTCACAAGAATACGCTTCAGTTGGTCCCTGTTGTTTAGGTCTGTGTTGTTCTGTCTCTGACTTAGTTCTTGACTGTTCTTGAGTCGCTCGACGTCAAATCATACCAGGTTGGAGGTTCTGTGTAATCTAGTGTTTCTAGGCTGGAGACTTATTTTGATCTCCATATGCTTATATAATTTGTCCAGTTTTTATAGAATGAAACATCTAATCCTGCTTTTAAAAACTCCATTCTAACGTTCGTTGCAATTTCTTGAAGAACTATGAATTTGATTGTACTGATTTTCTGGCGTACCATTAGCTGCTTCAACCACTAGAGTCATCAGCTATGGTTCATGGGGATACCCTGAATCTCCTAAGTTAGTGTAACAAGTACAAATGCCATTACAAATAATTAGGTATAGTATATATATTTAATATGTATTCTTCATAACATTCCAATGTTGCTGCTGAAGGTGTCTTCTGATGCTAGACGACATCCAAATTGCAGAATCATGTATAGATCAAGGAAATGTGGCACTCATATTAATGATTCTTATATTCGAGTCACATATCTTGTTAAGTTAAAAATTTATATTTTGTTTTCCTATAGGATACAGCTTACCACTTGTGTTTATTTGTTTATTTATACTGGTATAACCTTTTGAAACCTGAGTGCAATCAATTGGTCCTATAATGCCTGGTAAATTACACTTATCTTAATCTTAAATACAAATTTAAAAAAAAATGTTCATGAGTGGTCCATATTAACAACGTTTAATTTCAGTTCGTGTAACATTTTCAGTTGGAAATTTTATCCACTCTACCAGTAAATGAATATTTATTGCAGAGACACTTCACTAATACACCTGTTTATTGAAGGTTGGCTCATTCTGAACAAATGGTTTTCACCAATATTTTGCTGGTAACTGCCGGGTAGTAACCACAAAAATTGAGGGCTCCTAAAAACTGAATTAAAAAAATGTTTTCCAGGGTAACAAAAGCAAAAAGTGCATAATCAAATTGCAACTTTTACCTTCAACATAATTGGTATTCATCTATATACACTGAATCTCATATTTTCTTTCATAACGGGTCGAATTTATCAATGATATATAAGGAAAATTCCTTTGTTAAAACGAAAACACAACAAATTCGACATCTGGCAATTCGAATGGATTGCTGGCATCTCCTAATTGTACCTAATATTTTCTGTTATTTCTACAAAATGAATTATTATACATTATTTCAACTCTAATTTATTGTATAAACCAAATCCATACATTTGTTCTTGTTGTGCAAAAACACAATCATGATGCACGTCATTTTTTTCAACAAAAACCCGCCATTCACAACTTAATACTTGACAACAAACAACATAACAGTACCTAAATCTTAGCCGTAAAAATTCGATGATTTAGGGGTAAGATACACCTACTTTTGTTAATATTTTAATGGTCACAAAGTGGCAGAATGCCATTTAAAAATAACACTAAGCGTTTCTCTTACAGAATCTGCCCGAATATTTGTAATTTTATTATTTTGACAGCTAAATTAGTTTAAAAATAAAGTTATGACATAAGTTTCGATCAAAAACACATATGGCAACAGGGCAACACTTTAAAGGCAACACGTTAAATTTAATACGAGTTAGAGAAAAGGCCTGATAGTTGGTTAACTCTTAGAGATATTCCCTTTCTTGTCACGACAATTACAACTTTTTATGGAAAGCTCTCAATAAACGATTTTGACTCTTTTGCGATTCATTTTATGACCACTTTGCTTTGCTTGTAATAAAATCTGTTTGAGTTGAACAATAAATTGTTGATACGTACCAAATTTGGCAAAACTTTTTCTTGAAACGTGGCACAAATTTCTCTAGAAATTTTGCTTCTAGGAAGCAGCCGCCTTTCCAGTTCATTTAAATAATATTCCTTCATCCGCGATTTTATTCTGATTTTATTGAGCTGTGGCAGTTATAGAAATCAAAGGAATCAGCAGAAACTGGAATTTACTTACTGCCGTATTCTCGATCTTCATTTCAATAGTTAATTTTAATGGGGGCACGAAGGAGCCTCCACGTGTGCATTTCCTCCTGTATATGCTGAACATGCCGGCACCCAATGGTAACACTGTCCCACCATACAGTGGCCAATCCTTCCACCACCGGAAACCAACGGACACGAAAAAGGAAAGTAAAGTAAGTTAATAAAACTTAACAGTAACAGTTTCATCTGCTCCAACTGACATTATATAGCTAGTCGAACACTTCAGCGCCTAACACTTCAGCGCATTAAAACTTAATTACAAAAAAATGTATTAGGCTGCATTCACAATCATCAGTATGAGCTTTAGGATAGTAGTCGTCAACCTGGAACTTTTGTTATTACACATTTTGTTCCTCTTCCATTCATCAATAATGATACGTTATGTTGTTGCACTTTTTATGACCATCCCATTTTTTAAATTTGCTCCTACAAATGACTGTACACAAGCGTTAGCCACCAGACAGGAGTTTGAATGAAAAAAATGAAAAAAGCATAAACAAAGATACCTGAAAAATACGTATTAAAAAGTTGTAAAAGATATAAAAGTGGTTGCAAAAAATTGCTAAAAGAGGCATGAGTATACTGCGGCCGCAGGCCGCATACAGCGCCTGTACTAGCTTCCCCACCGCTATGAAAATTACTCCACTGCTCCAAATTTTAATAAACGTTACAAATGTGCCTGCCCTACGCTATGTAGCCCCTGTAGGCGAAAAAATAATGGTAATTTAGTCCTAGTTACCCTTAGCGCAAAAAAGGCTGCTCATGCCTGGTTTAGAACAAGTATGCTTTTCTTTGTATGAATAATGTAAATATAATATTCCAATAATGCGCTGTTTGATGGCTACATACGTATATGCGCACGAAAAAGAAATTTCGTTGGTAATCGGTATCCTGAAAGATTAATAATTCCAATATTTGAAACATATTTTATTAATTGATTAATTATCATTTACGAGTAACTAAAAAAGGTTTTATCGGAAGAACTAAATAAAATCGTAATGGTATTATATTATATGATTAGTATTCTAAAGAATAGAACATTATTGGTCATAAAATGGAAAAATGTTATATTTCTATCCCTAATAAGTAATTATTTAAAGTTTATTTTACATAACTTATAAAAATAATTATTATGTGGTTAGGATGTGTTTTGGTGTACAAACAGTAAAGTTTTTAATTAAAAAGATTTCTTAGATACACATTTTTTAATTTAAAAATTGTTTCAGTGTCGATCGGTCGACTTTTTCGCCTTTCGAGTGCGCCAGTATGGCATCGTCAGTATTAATTAAAGGCGCGATAATGTAACTTTAACGAGGCTCATTATCTAAGCATAATTAATCAATGTCTGCAGATGACGCCTTCGTTTCGTTTCAGTTTACTTAGTTATTGATATATCGTGTAGGTTCAGAATTTAGATTTATTGCGGTATATATAGTAATAAATTGGCTGCTCATTACGCGAACAGTTATATTTATTGCTTATTCTATAAACATCAAAGCATATATACATACATGCTTAGTATCGTTTTAGTAATTTATATCTGCGGCAGTAGGGGAATATTTTAGATTTATTGTTATTGCTTGCGCAAATCTCAATCGCTGACATATGAATTTATTTAATAATCCCTGAAACTATACCTGACAAAATAAACGCTATAGACCTTGAACTGTATTAACTTCAGTGTAATAAAAAGAACTATTGAATTGAAATTTTAATGAGAGCATTGTTATTCGTTGTTGTCATTTATTATCAGTTGGTTTTGTTGTTCTTGTCGGACTAAAATAATAGTGTAATTGCATAACGTTTATACCCATACAATGGAGTTATTTGTTAATGGAAATGAAATCGTCTGAACACTAAACGAATTAAATTTTGATCGAGTTAATGGGTCTGCGCGAGTTCAGCGTGCGCTGATAAAATGAAGCGTCTCGGCGTTCGTCCGCTAGGAGAGACGGCCGCGTTAACAAATTCGATTAAAAAATTATATGAAGTTAATTTGATAAATTACTCCAAACCTGATATTCTTTATACGTGCGACGGTTTTTCGGTGCGATGATCAACGGAATTTATATTTACCCCGTCGTAAACGCAGTTCTAACCGAGATAATGCCACACAGGATTATGTTTATTTACATATTTTGGACAAACCCAACCAAATTCATTAGGTTTCGTTTATTGTTCGCACAATATTACAATGACTATTACATCTACCATTTGCATATTATAATCCCTGAATTAACCCCTACAAATATACAAAATTTATTTAGCATTGAAAACATTAAATAAATAATATACCGAGAGGCCCATAACTAGGTATACAGCAATACTTTTCTTCTTCTTCCCTCGATTTTAGCCTACTATGGATCACGTGAAATAACTTCTCAAGGTTGATTTTCTCTCTTCTTTCTTCCCTTCCAGCACTCTTTCATTTTTTCTCCATGCTGCTTCTTTCTGTCTTCCATTTGTTTTGAGATTGAGTGTTGGTGTTTCCTGGAGCTTTGTTTGGTTGCAAGTTGTTTAGGGCTCTCCAGAATCTGATGGCCCGATTGCGTTGTTTTTTGTGACGGACGATTCCCTCTCTACGGTACCTCCTGGAGTAATTGTACTTACAATTAGAGAGATTTCCATCATGCGTTATTTAAAAAAAAATGTTAGGGAAAGGATTAGTATCCATTCCAAGGTTGAAACTGAGATTGTAAGTCCCAGAGTTTTATGACATGACGTATCATAATATGACCAATACTTTTATTATTTAATTACAGGTTTAATTACATATTTAATTTAGAAGGTGCTGAAAGTGTCCACCTTCGGCATTGATGCATTTCTGCAACCTTTCTCTGACATTCTCTAGCATAAAGCGACATAAATTCAAGTTAGAATTAATGTCCTCAAACGCATAATCGATGAAATTCTTCAACTGTTTTACTGTCGGAGTTTTACAGACGGGTTTTGTAGAATAAACCTTATGATTTACTACTCCTAGAAAAAAAAATCAATTGGAGTTAAGTTCGGGGAACGTGGTGGCCACTCAATGCTCTCCCGTCTCCCCATCCAATGATGCAGGAATGCCCGATCCAGGTATTGACGGACTGCCAAAGAATAATGCGGTGGGGCCCCGTCCTGTTAAAAGAACAATTTCTCAAAGTCGGTCCGTGCTGGAACTTCGATCAGCATGTTCAGGTACCTGGGGCCATCAACGGTTCCATCAAAAAAGACAGGACGTGGGTCCTGGACAACATCGCATGATATGCCACGCCACACTGTGGTGCCTGGCTGGTTCAATTCCGTACACAAAATGACATGTGAGTTATTTTTAGCCCAGTACACAGAGTTATGTCTGTTGACGTGACTAGACAATATAAAACAGCCTCTCTCCACACGATTTTCGAACGCAGGTCTGGTTGTTTATCTCACAGAACTCTAATCTGCGGTCAGATTGTCATCACGAAAGCCATGCAAAAGTCTGGGGCGGTACGGCTTAAGGTTCAGCTGGTGCATCAGACGTTGTAATGATGTCCTTGAGATACCCAATTCCCGAGACGTTTGTCGCGTGGACTTCTTCGGACTGTTTACGAATGTAAGGGCTACTTTCATCTCATTTTCCAGTGTCAATGTCGCGCGTGGTGGTCCAGACTTCGGTGCATTGGTGAGGGAACTCGTGGTCTCAAACTTGTGTATGATGCGGTAAATCGTTAGACGTGAAAGCGCGGGCAAATGAAACTCATTTTCTCACATGGTACCCACAGTCTCGGCATTTTCGTACCGGTAGTTCTTAAGGATCCACCGTTGATGCTCCTTGCTCAGATTTCCAGCCATGGTTTTCACTAGAAACAAAAGAAATACCTGTATAACCTGTATACCTATTGAATATCTACTTTTGGGACAGTCTGTATTTAAAGTAAACATATTTGCTTTTTATTTCTTGCATAATTACAAGAAGACATTAACATTTTAATGTAGTTGTAGTAAACTGACAAATGAGAATATATTAAGCGATATAAGTAGACAGTTATATAACATATTACAATATTTAAACACTATACATGTTATCGCTATGTCTGTAAACATAAGCATATCAAATATAACCAACTATATTATTAGTAAACTTTGTGTTTTTCTTCAATTAAATATGAACAAATATGAAAAAATATGATCATCTACAAAGATGACAGATTTTAATGACATTTGCTCTTCCACATTGGAGATGGTGATAGGATTTTTCATAGAAACAAGGTGTCCCAGATAACACAATTGTTGAGCAAATACATCATACATGCATACAAGGAATGCAGCTATTATATCAAAGTCTAATGATCTCTATATTGGTTGGTATTACCAGGACAATAATATTAGTCATATGTTAAAGCAAAAATTTTATGCGTAGAAGTTACACATTCTACTGCACTTAACATAGGATGGAGGAGGATGAGTTTGTCATGTCATTTCATATGAGGATGGTATACCAATAAATTAAATGGGATAACTGGTATACCGAAGATTGTGTTCTATTCAGTTAAGGAGCTTTAATTTTCATGGTGAGTTTAATCGATGAGATTATTTAGTTTAATCGATAAGATCTTCGGAACCGTCGCACAGTGGTTCGCGTAGCACTTTCAACTGGAAAGAATTATTTTCGTTCGTTTAGAGAACAAAATGGTGTTAATATGCATCAAAATGACCGTAAATTGCATTAATTTTCATGGTTTTTAATAAAAACAAGTAAGACAGTACTTAAAAAAAATATTTATTTAAATTTTACAGTAACAATAATTAAGCATTTGTAAAAATTCATAAAAAACTAAATGAAAAATGTCAAAAAAAATTCTAATTTTGTAAAGCTACATATTAGTCGTCTTCATCACTTTCTTCAGATGAATCTGCTGCTTAGTAGTCATGATCAGTATCATGATGATTAGTAATTGCTGAACTATTTACATTTACTCCTTCTTTTCCAGTAATACTTCTTCTTCTTCTTCTATTTCTTCTTCTTCTTCTAGTGCCTTATCCTCAGTGGACGTTAGCGATAACTATGGCCCATCAGATCCTATTAGCTGCAGCCCGAATTAGATCCATAGTTGTCTTTCCTATTCATTGTCTTAGATTTCTAAGCCACGATATTCACGATATTCGTCTTCCTGGACCTCTTTTGCCGTTAAGCTTGCCCTGCATAACAAGCTGAAGTAGGCTATATTTCTGGTTTCGCATAACATGTCCGAAGTATGAAAGTTTGCGTTCTTTGATTACGTTTAAAACCTCTTTTTATTTTCTCATACGCTATACGATGGCTTCGTTGGTTACGTGGTAAATCCATGACATTCTAAGCATGCGTCTCTAGCACCACATATCAAATACTTCCGGACGTCTACATGCAGCGTCGGTCAGAGTCCAAGTTTCCAACCCATATGTCAGTATTTAGAAAACGTAGCAGCTAAGCTACGTACCAACTCTGACTCCGAGCTGCAAGCCCATATTTCAATTGCACAGCACGCTTATCAAGCGATTAAAAGCTGTTCTACTCTTCTCAATACGGCTCTTAATTTCATTTATTTGTTCCCATTTGTTGTTAAGGAATGTGTCCAGGTAGTTTATCGATGTAACTATTTCCAGTTGGGAGCCGTTTGCGTAAAAGTGACCATCAATATTTTGTTTGCTTATTATCATTACAACCCTAGTATTATTTTTATAAAGGCGCATGTTGTAGCTTTCGCAAACTTCTGTTACTCTGTCTATAAGCCTCTGGAGACTCTCGACCAGTAATACTAGGAGGTATTAATAAATCTAGAACTTCACAAGAGAATTTTGAAGCCTTTTTTCGCGGGACATCTCTTAAGCTTGTTATTACAGGATCAGATGTTATAAATAACATGTTAAGTAAATCCCTATTTTATTCACAACAATTTGTTTATTCACAACTCGAGGGTGCCCACAGGGAGGTGTACTATCGCCGCTGATGTGGAGCCTGGTAGTTGATGAACTACTGGTTAGGCTAAACAACCTAGACATCAAATATCAAGGTTACGCCGATGACATAGTCATAATGGCCAGAGGAAAATTTGAGGGAACGCTCTGTGAAATTGTTCAGAGAGGCCTCAAAGTAACTAGTAAGTGGTGTCAAACAGTGGGATTGAGGCTCAACCCGAGCAAAACCACGGTGATACCATTTACTAGAAGGAGAAAACTAAACTGCCTGCATCCCATACTCATAGATGGGAAGGCAGTAGAATACCAACAGGAGATAAGGTATCTGGGTATCACACTAGATAGCAAACTCCTCTGGAATAGACACGCTGAGACAGTGGTAGGTAAAGCCAAACGCGCCCTAATGGTGTGCAGAAATTTAGCAGGAAAAACGTGGGGTTGTAACCCCACTATCCTGCGATGGATGTACACCATGATAGTGAGACCTGCAATCACTTATGGGGCGGTTGCGTGGGGAAGTAGAATCAAGCTGGCCTCTATGAGGAAACAGCTAGAGAAGACTCAAAGACTGGCGTGTGTCTGCATCACGGGAGCGATGAGGTCGTGTCCGACAGCAGCATTGGAGCTGCTGCTGGATCTGACTCCGCTACACCTTGTGGTGGAGAGCGCCGCCAGATCGGCGATCGTAAGGTTCAGCAAGGAAGGAATGGGCAGAGGTACAATAATCGGGAGCAGAGACCGAAACAGCCTCGCTGCCAAGATCCCCTGGCTGGAAGTACCAAAGGACGAAATGGTATGCAAATACCACTTCGAGAAAAACTACACAGCAATGTGTAGTAGTAAAGCCGATTGGTGCGACGAATCCTCAGCATACCACATAGAGCAAAATGCCATCAAGTGGTATACAGATGGTTCGAAGACAAAGGAAGGAACTGGTGCAGGAGTGTTTGGACCTCGTACCAGATACTCCGAATCCATGGGAACATCCCCAAGTATCTTCCAAGCGGAGGTACACGCAATCGAAAGATGTGCACAGTTTAACCTCGACAGGAAGTACCGCAAAAAACGAATTGCTATCCTGTCAGATAGCCAAGCAGCCATCAAGGCCATTAGCTCATACACCATCAGATCCAAACTGGTATGGGACTGTGTGGGGAAGCTGAACAAACTTGGCAGGGATAATAAAGTAACGCTATACTGGGTACCAGGACACACTGGTATAGACGGAAACGAAGAAGCCGATGACCTAGCAAACAAGGGATCCAGTAGCCCCTTTATAGGTCCGGAACCCTTTTGCGGTATGAGCATGAACACCATCCGCAAAAGTTTAGATGAAGAAATAAGAGAAAAATGGATGAAAACCTGGGAAGAACTTCCAGGGCTAAGGCAATCCAAAGTGATGCTGGGATCTTTCAACCAGAAGAGAACTAAAGCTTGCCTGAAACTAAGCAGGAACAAGCTCAGAATTCTGACAGGAGCCCTGACGGGACACTGCAGACTTAGGAAACATCTCAAGGCCCTAGGCCTAGAGGAGGATGATGGATGCAGATTCTGTGGCTCAGCAGAGGAAACCCCCATACATCTGCTCAAAGACTGCGGAGCATTACTCCGCAAGAGACAGCTGTACCTTGGGGCTCACTGCTTAAACACAGAGGAGCTGCAGGCCTTGAATCCCACCCAGATCCTGAGATTCCTAAAGGAATCAGGATTAGAGGAGGCGCTCTAAATGGGCAAGCACACCAACACTTGGAGGAGAGGGTGGGGTACAATAGATCTATAAAGGTCGCAGTACAAGTCGTCACCACCATATCTACAATCTACAATCTACAATCTACAAATCCCTATTAGTGCCAATACGTGTCTGCTTGCGAATATTGTGTAGACGAAATATTCTGCAGTCCTTGTGTCGCGATTCTTGAGCTTCCTCGGAAAGCTGGCCGATACGCAACAAAGCAGATGCAATAACTTCTGAACAATGAAGAAGGATTATCTGAACAGTAACAGGCATGTAATACCACGGAGAGAGATTTAATATTCAGACATTTAATATATGTACATTATGTTTCTTTGTTTCTGCTGCAAATGCCTGAAAGTTCTGAATGTTAATATTAATTCCTTAAGATAAAGCCCGTAGTATAATTCAATTTTTTTCATTAATGTAATATCTAATCCTGTAATGTCAGCACTTTGTTCTGGAATTTGTAAAAACTTTCGAGCGGTATTTCTATCATTTGTATTGCCATGCCCTGGTTTTGGCTTATCTACAATTAGCCCCATTTTGCCCTTAAAACAAATTCTTATTTCGTCACCAACTTTTTCACATTCCAATCTAATTTGCCATTTCTTAATATCAAAAGGATAACAAATATAAAGCAAGCATTTAAAACAACTAATCCAGCCATGCAATGTAGATAAACCAAAACCAAGATTGTCTTCGTTGGCTAGAAACTCCCTTGATTCGCCATTCAACGTTTTTGGGGTTGCCCAACAATTGAAGCACTTTTCTGATGAGGAAGTTTCGGTGAACGCTTTAATGAACGCAAATGCGTATACGTAATGCGTAAAATGCATGCATGTCTGACATCTCACTTTCTTTTGTTTACTTTGCACATTGACGGCAATAAATTATTTATTTCTTCCAAAACATTGTTACTTTCTTTTAAAGTAAAGGCTTTAGTTTCTCTGGAAAAGATAAACTTCCTTGGACGACAATACATTGTAGAAGATTCTGCCAGACTATATTGCCAATTTAATCCTTTAATTGAAGGAGAACGAATGAAAAAAACAAACAAAAATTCACCAGTGTCCTCAGTGTTCGTAAATTTTTGTTTGTAAGTGCTGCGATCGGAACTTCCATCATAGCCCCATTTACTCATCACAGTAAATGACGAGTAAGGAGGCAGACTGTTGACAAGCTAGTTTTATCTAAAACTGCTCGAACGTTGATATCAGCTCGCGTTTCAGTCACAACAATCTGCACCTAGGATAACAAGCTAATGTAGCTTTCCTAAGACTATGCACTGACGGGAATACCTTATGCCCAAGTTTAATACTCCACTTCCGAGTCTACTTTTAGGCATGATTTGTTGATTTACTTTCAACATAGTACGTTAATGCTTCGTCACTGACTCTTGTCTCTCTCTCTCTCTCTCTCTCTCTCTCTCTCTCTCTCTCTCTCTCTCTCTCTCTCTCTCTCTCTCTCTCTCTCTCTATATATATATATATATATATATATATATATATACATATATATATATATATATATATATATATATATATATATATATATATATATATAGCTCTTGGCTCATTTAACTGTCTTTTTTTAAGTTCTTACTCTGCATAGGATTGTTCGTCACAATTTTTATCCCTTTTGACATGTCTCTACTACCTTACAGTCGCGTTCAGTAGAGTGGGTTAACTCACAAGAACTTCTGGTCCGGAAAAGATCATCAACCCGTCTTCGTTTTGTTGTAAGCCTTGCTTCGGAGAACTCTTTCATAGGTCCACCAGGGTCTGGTAAGTGTCCTTTAGAAGTAGTTGACAACACTTTGGCAATAGATATTTCAAAAACATAATTGAACCCATTAACCACTCCGAGTTCTTCTGTAGAAACCGCTCCTTGTTCCTTCCACAGCTCCTCCACTTTTCAAGAATTTTGGACGAAAATCGCGAAATGAAGGCCATCATGTTCTTTAAAGATTGTTCATTTGCTTCCCCAATATCTCGTCTTGTACTGATAATCGAAACAAAGCTTCATTTTTTGTTTCCTTTCCATGCTTAAGCGATTCTTCAAATGAATGAATTTTCGGTATGGCGAATACTACATCTGGAAAAAAAATTAAAATTATTAATTTCGCAAATCGTCGCATTTCAGTTTTACATCAATATAAAGTAGATGGCTGCAACTATATTATGCATAAATTCTAGAGCGGGGCGTCGAGGTGACGCCCTATGTGACTTTTTTACTGGTAAAGTTGCAAAATACGCAAAAATTTGTGTACTTTAAGTAACAATGTTAAAAAAGTGGTTTATATTAGATTTAATGAATAAAAATATGCTTAAAATATAATGCTTACCTTCAACTCAAATCTCCATAATTCATAAATAGCACAGAACTTTTTGAAAACATACAATATAATTAACTGGTAAGATGCACAAATGAAACTGAATACTGAATTAATGAAAACAATATCGTTATCTTATATAACCATATTTTTATGGCTGCTCATTAAGAAGTAATAAGGGAAAAAATCTGGAATTGTCGTTACCTAAGTGTTTTTTGTCAATTGTGATAATTATATTCCACCAATTAAAGGGTTGTTTTTGTCTACCTAATGTGGTCTTTTGAACGTCGCATGTAGTGCGTTGCATTGTAAAATATTATGCATTAGTTGAAGCTTTCTAAACAACAACGGGCGTTTAATAATATATCGTGCGTGCTTTATGGTAAGCTCATATGTTGGAATATTGCTGTTTGATGAACACGTGAGATTTACAACACAACTTCTAGAGACTAGTCTTAAAATGAGTGGTTATGTGAGAGGCTCCATGAATGGTTTGGTAGGATGGACTCCTTGCCTATAACGCCACGGTAGTAAGATATTGGCTGATTGACAATTTCTCTAACTGCATTTGAAAATATGTGTATGTCTCCGGCCTCACCAGATCTAGATTTCTTTTTTTTTAAGTATGACGAAATAAAGGTGCACTCCAAAAAAATACATATATGAATCACCTGAAGGAATGCATCATAAATAAGTGTGCTTAAAGAGAAATGGGGTTATAGTTCATGCTGCAAGCAGCTCATGCGAATCCTGCAAAGTGCACGAAACTTTGCATGATAAATAAGGCAAATCACATCGACGGTGTTAGGAAATACGATTGATATACACTGATAAACTACTCCAGGGTAGTGAAATTATTGGGAAGTTTGACAATTATATATGAATCAATATAGAGTATTTTACAGAGTGCATTTATTTAAGACAGTTTAAAATTAAGATTGGATAATAAGTAAGGGCCGATTAGTCATTGAAAATTTTCTATAAATATTATATACTGCAAGGAAAACATATTATAGTTATAAATGGCCACAATAAGGATTAGAGATTTATTGTAGATATTCGAGATAATTTGTCTTTGCAGATTATTCATTGGTCTGTGGTAGGTAGCAATTATACTAGAGCAACCAAGCGCAAGAGGGAAATTTAATTTAGATCTAATCCGTTAATGAAATAATTTTATAACCTCTTACTTCTGTGTTGGCCTAATTAAAAATCTGAAACATTGATATGCTTTTCTAGAAGTTAAATCCGTATGCATATTGAAAATTCAATATGCAACTATACAGCGCAATATAAAAGCTAATCTACTTAATTTGTAACACATCTAATCAAAATAAGAAATATCTATTAATTTAATTAAAGATATTAAGGGTAGTAAAAATAAAGCATTTCGGGACTTGAGTATAAAATACTCTCATGACTGCGTATGCCTATGCCTTAAACACAGAAATGTGTGTAAGAATTAGGATTTAATATTTAAAAATTTATAGCACATACGTTAATATCCTTTATTAGATTTGTACTTTTTACAAAAATTGTAACTTTGATTAAATATGAAATGTGTGAAAATGATGTGTGAGTTTTTTACTTTTTACAAAAATTGTAACTTTGACTAAATATGAAATGTGTGAATGAAATCTGATTTCTGAATTTACAGAAAACCAGGTCTGGTACTATTTTAAGAAAAATTAGCATCAAACAAGCACGAAATTCCACTTCATCACGTTATATACTTCTTACAAATAATTGTACCGCATTATTAAGTGGATGTCTGTACACGAATCAGCGATTAAAACCGTAAATAAATGTGAAATAGTTGAGCGGTGTGTGCAGCAGGTCTATAGTATTTCAAATATACTACATATGAGAACATAAAAATGCGGGCGCCTCGGCGACCATAAATTCAGTGACATATTTTTTTTTAAACAAAAACTTTTTACATATGTATCTCAAATTCCACAATCGGAATAACATTCGGCGATTGCTTTTTATTTTATATGTATAAATTACTCAGCACGTTCTTTAAAATGTGATTATCAGAATTTAGGGAAATTATAGTTTCTAGACGGTTTTAGTTCGGGCAAGATATAACAGTTGCAAAGTTACATTAGAGGCGAGCGCGGTGCCTTTATGTAAATTGTGCACAAACAAACGCTGTGTGGTTGGTCTGAGTAACCAGGAGATCTGAGAATTGCTGGGATCTGCGTAACGAGCCGAGGACTAACTTAATCACATTAAATTAGCCTCGTTTATGTCTGAAGCGAGCAATATTTAGTATCGCCTGAATTGACTCACGTATCCGAAAAACAATAAACAATACGCGAAACAGAAATACAATAAAAAACACACATAAACATTTCTTTTTACAATATATACGCTTTTTGCGCTTCAGTATTTTATACATTTTTATCGTCTTGTCCGCTTATTCTTCTCTACCTCGTTCATAATATATATATATACTTTTTTCCAAATGATCTTATCCTCTTATCCTCAAAAAACCTCCTACATTTTATTAGCATTTACCATTATGTAAAATATCATGAATCTAAAACGATTTTCACCTTTCATAGACACCTTGTTGCAATAAAACAATTGATCTTTGTTCCCACATTATAATTAAATATTTCAAATAATTTAAAAACAAAAAATACTGTTACTACTTGTAGTTAAAATTTACATGCTCTCTGGGCCAAAGGTGCATATGGATTAATTCCCGCCTTCCTGCAAAAGGGAAGTACAGAATTTATGCCGTATTTTCTGAAAATCTTTGGAAGCAATTCATAGCTCGGTTACATACCGGAGCAACATAGAAGGGTGGTATTCATATCGAAGGTGGAGGAAAAAGACACTACTCAAACTAACACATTCAGAACCATTAGTCTAACATCCCTCAGGTTAAAGACAACCGAGAAGGTAATTTTAAATTACCTATGAACAGTGCTGACAGGTACAACACTACACAACTGTTAATAAACATACAGAGCAGCAAACTCCACAGACACTGCCCTGTATCAGCTGAGAAATGAAATAAGAGCAGCAGTAGAAACTAAGAAATGAACGAAATGTGCCTTCTTAGAAATTGAAGGAGCCTTTGACAACACCTCACACGAGGCTGTCAAATCGGCGGAGAATGGCGGAGAAAGGCAGAGAAAGGAGTCTATCCACAGAAGAGAGGGCAATATCGACAGCATTGCCTCGAAGTGGATGGGTGATATACTGAGAACAAGAATGGCGGAGGGTCAGGTGGGAAAAAACACTATCAGGATCTCCACAGCTCGAGGGTGTCCACATGGGGATATGTTATCACCACTGTTAAGTCTGGTAGTTCATGATTTACTGTCTAAGTTGAACTATCTGTACATTAATTGTCAAGGTTACGCCGATAATGTAGTCATAATACGTACCCATAATTCATTTTCTGGAAAAAGAATTTTGTTAAACAATTCGTGCCGGCCTTCAAAGCTTTAAAGTCCTGAACCCCTTCTTATAATCAATCAAACCCTCAGTAAAATCAATTTTCCCAAGGAGGCAGGAAAGCCCAAAGTTGCTTGAAATAATAACTTGGCTAACGCTAAAAAGTATTTTGGGGATGAAAAACGGAATTTTAGGGATGAAAGAAACCGCCATCTCCGGTAGTAATCAGAAGAATCAGTGACACGTCGAACCAAAAGCCGGCCAAAAGAAATACTTTGATAGAACCTGAGAAAGTTGAAGAGAAAAAAGAGGAAGAAAATATTTTAAATTTTGATCCAAAAGATGACGATATCAACGACATTGATGATTGCATTGAGATTTTTTTCAAAACGAAGACAAATTAATGAAATCTATAGATATTAGTAAGTTTACAGAAGCAAAGGAACCATCGGACGTTGAAGAAGAAGCACCAGAAGAAAAGGTATCCAGTAGTATTGAAGATTTATTAAAATCTCTTGCAACTGAAACCAAGACTAATCCCGACGAGGTATTTGACGTGAAGTCAGAAGAAAAAATCGAGGACTTATTATAATGGATGGGCCATTTGGATAACCAACCCGTCCACAAAGTCCACAGATCTTTAAGCGACGTAAAATATAAAAATCTTAAACGAGCTACGAAAAGCCCTCAAACAGCAGATTCTGTAATCAGCAAATTGACCAAAGACAACATCAACTATTTCAAAATGCATTTGTCCGGGAAACAACTACCTCCCAGAATGGACGAAGAAAAGTTTTCGTTTGCACGCTCCAAAACAGAAGTTCATTGCAACCAAGTTAGAAAATCTGTAGATCTAGACGCTGTCAGCAAAGTGGATATAAAAAAAATCCTGAAGAAATTGGAGAGTTTTGACAATGAAAGGTCTAAAAAAGATCCGGTTTTGCCGCAGAGGAAATTCGGAAAACGAAACTCCTTCGGCATGTTCAGCTCCAAGAAGAAACAGAGACCAGGCAGAAAGAAAACTTAAATTTTAACGAGATCAAATGAGTTGTGAAAACGACTATTCTTCCGATATTTTACGAGAAAAACAACAATGACGTGCAGACAGGTTCGACGTCGGATCGGAATTCATTAATATGTTAGACGGCGTGAACACCTTGACCAAAGGCATCAATAAGGAGAATGCCAATTCCTTTTAGGGGAACAATATCAGAAGATTTTTTGTCTGGATGTAACACCAGATAACACACTCTGATGGTGTGCAGAAATATTGAATGGAAAACGTAAGGTTGTAATCCTGCGATGGACGTACACCATGATTATGAGACATTCACAGGCAAGTAGAACCAAGCTGGTCTCTGTGATGAAGCGGCTAGAGAAAAATTTAAAGACTGGCTTGTGTCTGCTTCACAGGGTCGATGGGTCATGCCCGGCAGAAGCAACGAAACTGACAGCATACCAGCAGCAGCATTGGAAATGCTGCTGAATTTGACTCCGTTGCACCTTGTCGTGGAGAGGATCGCCAGATCGGCGATTGTGCGGTTCAGCAAGGAAGGAATAGGCAGAGGTAAAATATTCCGGAGCAGAGACCCGAACAGGCTCGCTGCCAAGATCCCCTGGATTGAAGTTCCAAAAGGCGAAATTGTATGCAAATACTATTTCGATACTAAGCCGATTGGAGCGACGGATTTTCAAATTGCTATCAAGTGGTATACAGATAATTCTAAGACGATGTAAGGTACTGGTGCATTACTACCTAGACCGCGTACCAAGTATTTCGAATACCTAGTATCTTACAAGCAGAGGTACTTGCAATCGAAAGATGCGCAAATTTTAACCTCGACAGGAACTATCGCGAAAAATGAATTGCCATCTTGTGAGATAATCAAGCAGCCATCAAGGCTATTAGCTCATACTCCATCAGATCTAAACTAGTATGGGACTGTGTAGGAAGCTAAACAAGTTTGGCTGAAATGCTACAGTAAAGTTATACTGGGTACCAGGATACGCTGGTGTAGTAGGAAATGAAGAAGCTGATCGCGTAGCAAAGCAGGGATCTACAAGGTGGCGCAAAAGAAGTGTCATCATTTGAATTGGTTGTCATTTTTGCAGATGACGTCAAATGTCACTGTACTTTGACATTTATGATGTAGATATATAGTTTTTTTATTTTTTATTTTACATAACTTACAAGAACCAGTTCTTATGAACTAACGATCTGTTTTTCTTTAACAAATAAATTATTACTGTAATATTATACTGAGTTGCTCCCAGTGGATCCCTCAGTTTTTTGGCAGGTCTATTCTACATAGCTCATGTGGTTTGGTCCGTTTAAGTCGTCTGGTGTCATTCTCTACCTTTAGTAGCATGGATGCTTCCTCGTTGATGTGGTGCTGGAGTCGTGATTCGTGCGAGATAGCATATCTTCTAATGATGTTGTCGACTGTTTCTACACCGAGTTCGCGGTGTAAGTCGCTATTGCGCACATACCATGGCGCATCGGCCATGGTACGTAGCATTTTGGTTTGGTAGCGTTAGATTACATTAATATGTTGTTTTTTAGAAGATCCCCATAATTGGATACCATATGTCCAGATTGGGCGCAACATCTGTTTGTATAGGGTTAGCTTGCTGTGCATTGTTAGTTCGGAACGATGTCCTAGTAGCCAATCATTTTACGTGATTTTAATTGCAGTTCCTCTTGTTTTTTCTTGATGTGCTCCTTCCATCGGAGTTTTGTGTCAAGCGTCATGCCCAGGTACTTTGCTGTGTTGGCAGGCTGGATAGTTATGCCATTAATATTGAGTGGTCTGTTGTCAATCTTTTATTGGTAAAGTTGATGTATATCGACTTTGCTTCGTTAAGTTTGATTCGCCATTTACGAGTCCAGGTGGCCACGTTATTTACTGCTAGTTACAGTATCTCTAATGATTGCTCTACAGTTTTTCCAGTTCAGTGCAGTGTCATCCGCAAAGGTGGCAGTTATCGTGATATCAGTATTAGGTGTATCGTTTGTATAAAGTAGATAGAACACCGGACCCAATACGCTTCCCTGAGGGACACCAGCACCGATGATCCGAAGATCGGAGAACGCGTCCTCGTGTTTAATGCGAAATTTTCTTTCGGATAAGTAAGATTTTAATAGTTTGTAGTATGGGTCAGGTAGAATGGATTTGAGTTTGTGCAATAGGCCTTCATGCTATACCCGATAAAACGCCTGTGCGACGTCGAGGAACACTGTAGAGCAAACATTTTTATCTTCTAACGATTTTTCGATGACGTTGGTAATTCTATGAACTTGATCAATTGTTGAGTGGTTGGCTCGAAATCCAAACTGATGGGCTGATAGGCACCAGCTCATATTTGTCTATAATTAGCTTGAGACGTTTAATAATCAGCTTCTCAAAGAGTTTGGACATGGTCGGAAGTAATGCGATTGGCCGATACGACTCCACATCATTGTGATACTTGCCAAGTTTTGGTAGCATAATTATTTCCGATACCTTCCACGCGGTTGGTATATGCTTTAGGCGAATTGCGGCATGGGTTATATTAGTGAGCTTGCCCAAGGCTTTTCTCTGTATTTTTTTGAGGATTGCACCGGTAATTAGGTCAAACCCGGTGCTTTCTTTGGGTTTAGATTCGTGCGAATCTCTTTGGCTACCCCTTTGGGTGTTACTGGTGAGATTGTGTCTTCGTAGTTGTTTGTTGGGAGTGTTAGAAGTTCATCCGATCCCGGGTTGGGAAGAAATCTGCTTTCCAAATGCTCTGCAAAAGTGATTTATCTCTGCTGTTACGAGCCCACTTGCCGTTTGGTTTGCGAATCGGGGGTATTTGGATGATCGGTCGCTTCAGGTACTTTGTTGCCTTCCACAGAAAATATTCTGTGGTATTGTCAGCGGTTTGTCTCGAGAAGAAGTTGTTGATAGAGTTGTTTTTTTCTGTTTTAATCTCCCTTGTCAATTGTTGCGTTATTCTATTTAGGTTGGTTTTGTCTTGCGGTGCTCGCGTTTAATGCCAACGTCTTCTAAGTCTGCGATTTAAGTTGATCAGGTTTTTTATTTCTTTAGGGAAGTTGAGACCCTTGAGTTTTCGCTTTATAGTAGGCGTACTTTTCCAAGCTGCGTCTTGAATAGCCGTAATGAATTGATGCACTTCGTTTTCTAAATGTTCGATTGTTTTGAGTGGTACATGCAAGTTTGGTACATGGTTCTTTCCAGAAGATGGTTGAAGTAGTCCCAGTCGGTGTGGTTGGTCACATGCACTGGGTTCTGATTTATAGTTATAATGGTGTTGCTGATTGTTAGCACGATTGGAGAGTGGTCTGAGTTGAGATCAAAGCCTTCGTCAACCTTAATGTAGTTTGCTGCGACGTTTTTGATTATGAAAAAATCTATCAGGTCTGGTGTTTTATTATAGTCCGTTGGCCAGTAGGTAGGTTTGCCAGTGGAGGCAAACTCGCATCCGGAGTCCTTAGCAGCCTGGTACAGTTGGCGGCCTTTTGGTGTGATTAGTCGTGATCCCCAGTGCGTGTGCTTCGCATTGAAGTCGCCGCCAATGATAAATCAACCGTGATGTTTTTCGTGATGTTTTAGACTATCTTTGATAAATATCACGCTTCCACCACGTGCCGTGTTTGCAGGATGGACTGTGTGATAGGTTGTATAACTTCGGAATTTGATTTGAGATTCATTTGTTAAGTGGGTTTCTGCTATCAGGCATATGCCGATGTTCTCGGTGCTTAAGATTACTTGCAGTTCGTCCTTCTGTTGCAGCAATCCATTAGCATTCCACAATGCGTATAAAGTTGCAAATTATGATCTTCTTTATTCTAGATTGTCGAGTCGCTGCAATATTTGCTGCAACATCGATTCTATCGAATTCGGCTGCTTTATCGTTTGATTCTTAACTATGCCTTAGCTATAAGTTGGCTGTGGGGATTGATCTTCATCCGTTTCTTGTTCCGTTCGTTTGTTGGTCTGCAAGTTAGTTTGTTGGATTGCTTGCTCTCTATTTACATTTGTTCTTTGTTGAGTTCGAGTCTTTCGTTTATTCTTGGTGAAACGGTTTCTGAGTTTTAATAACTCTTTGTATACGAGACAGCCTCGATAATTTGCAGGATGGTTATCTCCGCAGTGTATGCATTTTGGCGGATCTTTTGGATCTTTTGTGCAGTCTTGTGTGGCGTGTCCTTTGGCGCACTTGACGCACCGTGGCGCTTTATTGCAATAATTATATGTGTGACCATAGTCTTGACAGCGTTTACACTGGGGTATGATTTTGTAGGTTCTCAGTGGTTCTACTTGTACTTTGCAGTTAAGGATAGTATCAATGTTATAAATTTTATCAACCGTCGTTTCTCGGTCAAAGGACACAATAAACATGTCCAGCGGAAATTCAGCTTGTAGTCCTTTTGATAATCGATCTTGCTTCTGTTCTGCCGTGAGCCACTTTCGTTTGTTTGTGGCATTTTTTGTTTTAAAACCTCGTTGGTTTAGGTGATGTATGATATAGATTGGGTTAATAGAATGATGAAGGTCTTTAATCATTACCTTTATGTCTCTTGTCTGTTTATCTTCAAACGAGTGCCACTGAGCGTTTTTTTGGTTCATTATTTCCTAGATTGCGCGGTATGTATCTGAATCGGTTGGATTTACTTTAAAGTTGTTATTTTTTAAAGTCTTAATCTGGTAGCATTCTGTATTAATTCCTGCGTTGGTTAGGGCATTGGTCATTTCCGGCTTCAACAAAGTCTTTAACATTTTCTACTATTATCGGTGGAGGTTTGTGTATAGTTTTACGATGTTCATGTGTTCGTGATGTCATTGGCTCACTTTCGGATGTAGCGCCAGATACCCCAGCTATTTGTGTAGGTCGGGTACTTCCCGAGTGCTTCATCATTTTCTTACTATGTTTCACGCGAATCCATTCTGTTTCTCGGGCGAGTTCTTCCTCGTCTGTTTCGTAATTAATAGCAGCCCATTTATTTCCTGTTTGGAGTACTGGGTTCTGGGTACTTATAGTATTTATCTGTGCTTCTAGGGCAAGAATTTTATTTTTTAGTATGTTAATGGTCTGTTTTTGTTGTTTTTTCAAATCTTCTGATTGTTGCAGTGCATTATACAATGCTTGCTCGTTTGGAGACATCTGAGCAATTTCGGCAAGAGGGTTTTGTAGTATTGGCTGCTGCATTTTTTGTTGTGTTGTTGGCTTTGTTTCAATGTTTAGTTGTTGGTCAGGTTCGCTGTAGTTGGGTTGAGTTAAAGAGTAACTCCTACCTCTCATTGGTGATCTTTCCATCTTTTTACTTTTTGGAATAGCTTCTCCATTATATTGCTGTAGTTTGTGCATGTAGTATGCACTCAGTACGGTCCTGCCTCGTCGAGACAGAGTCGACGAGCGCGACGGCGCGCAGCTCTTATCGTTAACCTATTTCGGTTTGTTTATGCTCTATTTACGCCTGTAGATGTGGTTTTCGAAACGGATCTTCGTGCCACAGTACTTTATTGCACTAGTTTTTACATTGTGTAGTGATGAAATTTAGTAGATTTTAATAAATGTGATTTAATTAATGAATATTACAGGAGCACTGATATGATGACTGGACATACGAACAGTTGTCAACAAGCTGAATTAGTTGTCAACAAGCCATGTAGCAAATTATTGTTACTGCCTATTTGACAAGTTTGCCTTTGTTTTCCCTGTCGTCGTGTTCCATGTGCTCGAACAATTAAGCGTTTGGCTGAGCGCCTCGTACAAACAGGGTCCACTACAGAAGTCGCGAAAAGCGGCCGACTATGTAGTGCTTGTACTAACGAGAACATCGCTGATGTTGCCGACGTTGTCATATAGAATCCACAAACATCAACAAGACGACGAAGCAAACAATTAGGTATTAACAGAAGTTCGTTCGAAGCAACGGATTTTGGTGAAAGATTTGAATATGTTCCCGTACAAAGTGCAAACTGTTCACGAATTGCTGCCTGATGACCGCCGGACAAGGTTAACTTACTGCCAAACTCTGTTGAACTTGGTGCAAGAAGAGAATGACTTCCTATCAAAAACCATAATGAGCGATGAATCCCATTTCCCCTTAAGCTGTTTTGGTGACAAACAAAATTTTCATTTCTGCGCCACAGAAAATCTACATGTAATGCAAAAAGATCCATTGCATCCCCTGAAAGTGACTGTTTGGTGCGTCATTTGCAGTGAAAAAGTGATAGGGTCTTTATTTTTTTGAAGACGCTGATGGCGCCACTGTAACCGTAAATGGCGACCGTTACAGACAAATGCTAAACGAGTTTTTTCTCGCAAGTTGCTGCATTGGGTCTCGGTCATTGTTGGTTTCAACAGCACCGAGCAACCGCTCACACAGCTCGGGTAACTATGGAGATTTTGAGACACCAATTTCCAGGTCGACTGACCTCCCGTTTTTAAGATTTGAACTGGACGTCCAGATCGCCAGATCTAGCAGCACCAGACTTCTTCCTTTGGGGCTTTTAAAATCTCGCGGTTTCCACAATAAACTACGAAACTTGCAAGTCTAGAAAGCTAACATTGAAGAAGAAATCGCCAATTTGGAGCCAGATGTTTTTCAAGCAACAATTCAAAATGCCGTAAAACGAGAGCAATTATGCATCAACTCGGGAGGTGAGCCATATTGGTGATACCATTTGAGCCATATAATTTTTTCCAAGTAATGTCACCAATTTTACACTTTCAAATAAACTTAAACACAATAGTGTCAACTATCTTATTTAATGGCTTACATTTCTTTTGTAAAAGCCATAAATTATTCGTTAATTGAAAGTGGACATAAAAATGATGTTAATTAATAGGCTTTGAAACAGTATATACTTATATGAAGATACTATAATCTATAATAGAGTCGCAGTTCTCTACCGGTTATGCCAGAAACGAGAAATAATAAATGAGATAGCAAAACTTAGTCCGTATATGAACGTATTTTAATTTATAAAAAGCTTTTGCTTACATAAATGAATAGACCAAGGAAAAGTTTCCTTTCATCTGTATATATATATATATATATATATATATATATATATATATATATATGTATATATATATATATATATTTCTATATAAAAGTTAGTTATCTTTTAACTCCGCGCCCTAGCACCGAAGAGAAAACAAACAGATGATACCAAATAGACCAAAAAGTATTTAAAAGCATTCCGAGATTAAACAATTAAGATAAAACATATAGCCGGTCCGAAATCTCCGTCAGTTCTCTGGCCGAGACAATAAGCCGATGCTGCCACGTCTACTGCTACTGCTCTAGCCGCTGCTGCGTCTGCTTTATACGAATTAGCTTAGGCGGGGACGGACGCCGGCTGCATCGGCGACGCACATTACTCAAGGAAGGATGACAGGGACGTGCCTGACGCACCACTTTACACCACCCGCGAACTCTAAACTATCCATTCTTAAAGTTATTTTCATGTCCTTGCCCCTTAAACACTCCAACACACATGCGAGGTACTTATTTCTCAAGAGAATATAAAATACTATAAAATTCAAATCTATACTGGGTAAATAATAATGGTTATATGTCCATGAAATAATAACTTAACAGGTTTTAGCAACAACAAGCTTAATTCATTATACAAGCTTAATTCATTATTAGACTGCGGTACACCTTGCAGAATTATTCCACCGCATTTTTTTTTAATAACGCAAAATAAGCTTTCCAGTTGTCAATATAATTCATGGTATATATGGGTTTAATACTTTGGCTAATTATTTTTTAAAATACGTTAAGATATTCTACCCCAAAATGTAATAATTATAATAACTTTGTTTCTAATTAAATTGTTACTTGATAAATCAGAAACAAGGTATGACACATATTAGCATAAGAATAAAACAGAACATAATAAATCAAAATAATTTGTAGAAGTCCTGTATACTGTGATGCCCGCTCCACATTCTCTGCGGAGTAATTTCGGCGAGGATCCTCGCCGAGGTTGTTCGAGGCGAGTAACTACACGGAGAAGGTATCTACACTCTCGCCTTACTTCGCGAGGACTGAAAACCCTCAAGGAATTGTAGTTGCAGTTCTTCGGACCAATCGCTCATAATTTTTGATATTATTTAAATTACTATTAGTAAAATTTAATAATACTAAATAAAAATATTTTGTTTATAATCGTTCAAGAAACGGTTGTGAACTGAACCATCTGCATACAGTTGACTAAATTAAAGGACAAGTAAACACGATAGTCTAGAAGTGATACTCTCCCTTCCTCGTATTCGCGCCTCGTGTCCCTTTGAATTGGGTACGAAAAACCGCTTCATGAAGCGAAATTAGCCAAGGCGAGGCGAGGAAGCACAAGGCGAGGCGAGTAACCAGACCACACTCTCGATTCTCGCTCAACTCGGTGCTACTTTGCGAGAGTGTGGAGCGGGCATGACAGACAGTTCTGTCATCAGTGCTTTAAGTCTGAATCTGAAGATGTTTTAGGTTTTTATGCCAATAAAATTGAAACATCTCTGAGTTTTGAGAGTCTGTATGTTGGCAGTATTAGTGTTTGTTCACGTTGGAACGCGCGGGCGCGGTAGACATGGCGAGTTCGTGTTCACATTGGCCGCCAGGCGTTTGCGCGGGTGTGACGTCAGAGGTTGAAAACATGGACGACGAACTTTTATTTTTAACCGAAAATTCTTATCTAAAGTGGGAGATAATAAAAATTAGAATTGGTGTGCACGAGATTAATAAAGAAAGAGAACGGTATGATGAATTTCATACTATATATAGTAATTTGAGAGAACATCCTTCAAAAGTTTTTGGATATACCAGGATGACTGTCAACTGTTTTGATTACATACTGGATTCAATAAGGATTGAGATTTCAAAAGAAGACACAAATTTTCATAAAAGCATAAAGCCCGAAGAAAGTCTATTTGTAACTATAAGGTGAGTTTAATTTTTTATGATCAATATTATCGTTATCTATTATACAAAGTTTAATGTTCATAATTTGATGTGTTATATTCACAAGTATGGTAACCGTGGTAAGCCTGGGTGGTGACACTATTCATTTCATCCATCACAACATAATTAACTTAATTACGTACGTAAGTACGTAATTTATGCATAGGAGATAATTCTTTATGGTATGGCAACAAACTTTTAAAAAATAACAGATCTTCGCAATCTTTTTCTCGACTTTCGCTGCTTTGCGACAGTTTAATTTGTAATAAATCCAACTTTTTCTTCTCTAATTCCATAAATTCCTGTCTCATATTTTGTGCACATTTACGTTTGATGCTCGTATATTGTGTACTTATAGATGAACTAGCTATTGACTGGCGAATTGGGGACCGCTCATTGTCATTATCACTACAGTTTCCATCAGTAGTTTCATCTAAATTGCCTTCATTTAATTCTGGGGTAACGTCATTTTTTATAAACAGCATCATTTGAAAATATGGCCACATTGAAGTGTTTTGATCAGATCCAGCATCACCAGAACGAAAAACGCATTTTTTTAAACTCTTTCATAAATTGGTCCCGAATATTTTGCATTTTTTTCTTAAAGTCTTTTCTGTAAATAATAAATATTGTTTAGTGTTGATGCCCTATATAATTTTAGTAGATATATTAAGTAATTAGTGTAGATATATTTAAGTTTTACATCATCATTGTATTTTTTATATGTTTCAGATATCTCTCCACTGGGTTGGTATTTCGATCTTTGGCATATAGCTTTCGTTTGGGTGTTAGTACAGTGTGTGAGATTGTTTATAGTACCTGTGAAGCTATTAAAAAAAAAATGAATGTCCACATGCCACTGCCATCTGAAGACCAGCTTAAGCATATTTTTTTTCAGATTTTGAGAAAATATGGAACTTTCCTAACTGCATTGGCAGTTTGGATAGTAAACATTGTAGAGTTAAACGACCTAAAAGATCAGGATCGGCATTTTTAACTACAAGCAATATTTCTCTATTGTTTTGGAAGCTGTGGCTGATGCGAACAAAAGATTTTTGACTATTGAAGTGGGAGGTAGAGGAAAGCAAAGCGACGGCGGTACATTCAACGCCTCGACCCTGAACCGGTTACTCGAAATGGGCGCATTCAATATTCCAGAACCAAAAACATTACCTAATTCTACCATTACAACTCCATATGTTATAGTAACCGACGAAGCTTATCCTCTTAAAGAGTATCTAATGCGTCCATATCCTCAAAGAATATTGAATCATGAAAGAGAACATTTTAATAATAGATTGTCAAGAGCGAGAAAAACCGTGGAGTGTGTCATTTGGAATTTTATGCAATAAATGGCGAATTTTCTTAAAACCTATTGAAGCTGATGTGAAACATGCACGCCTGATCATAAAACCGCTTGCTTATTGCATAATATTGTAATTGATATAGATGGTTACGATTGCGATGATGTGTTAACAACTCAAACTCGGCACCAAAGACGAGCAACTGGAAGAAACAATAATTCATCAAATCGAGCTAAACAAATTAGGAGTTCATTCACGAAATATTTTTGGGAGAACAATCGTTTAGTATATACGTAGTCGTCTTTGTAATATTTTTGTATCTTTTGTAGCCTATCATAATATTATAATAATAAATAATAAACACTTGGTATAAATTTCACAAATGTATTTATTTAACTCTTTATCGATTTCGGCTTTTTAGGCCTTCTTCAGAAGATTATGTACAATACAAAGATGTTACATGTTTATATACACTTTTTTATCATCTGCGAGAGAGGGATTATTTTAGGAAATTCCTAATTCAAATTTTGCAGACGTTGGAATGGATTAAATCTACCTGGTCGTTTAGGATGTTTGCGCCTTTCATAATCGCTTTTTGAATTTCATAACATTCTAGGAAATCCATTTTCGGGCCTTTATCTACGATATGTAAAATTTGTAGATTTTCTTTATAGCAGGTATGATTAGACTCATTCAAATGTTTGGCTAGATTTGAATCTGATTTTATATTTTTGTAGGATCTCATGTTGCCATTAAAACTAATATTAAATGTCCTGCCTGTTTGACCTATATATGATGTATTGCAATCGTTACATTTTATTCGGTAAATTCCACTTCGTTCATTTTGGTCTATATAATTTAGTTTATTGTTAACTAATATGTTTTTAGTTGTGTAATTGTTATAAAATGCTGTAGTCTCCCTCACAGATAAATAAAATAGTGTATATAAACATGTAACATCTTTGTATTGTACATAATCTTCCGAAGAAGTCCTAAAAAGCCAAAATCGATAAAGAGTTAAATAAATGTTATTACTTTATCCCCAACATTTGTGAAACTTATACCTAGTGTTTATTATTTATTATTATTTTAATAATATTTCAACTAGTGCCTACAGCTGAATCTTTAAATTTTATCATAATATTCCTATATAAAAATAAAAAGTTTTAAATACCTATAAATATGAGTATATTTCATTTACTCACTCTCCATATCAGGAAACAATTCAGCAATTTCCTTCCATAACTTATTAAGAACATTTCTGTCATATGATGCCTGTGTTTACTTTGCCAAATCGGAGCTCTAGCCTTAACAGCACTAATAAACTCTTCTGTATGCAAAGACATGATGAAAATATGCTATCGTTTCAAGCGATAAGTTCGTACTGGTTGAACTTACTGGCGGCGCGAGTGAATCGCCCGTTCCGCTAGTTCGACGTGAACACACACATAAACATCTCACTCGTTTGATATTGCCGCCAGCGCGCCGCGCTCGCCAGTCGTTAGCTTGCCCGCTACTTAGACCGCACGTGCGTTTCCTACGTGAACACTTGTATATTACGCCATATATTTGATATTTCGTGACCGCGTCCGCCACCGCGCCCGCGTGTCAACGTGGATGAGCACTAAAGTGTCTCTTTCCGCGAGTCTGATGATTATGAACTTTCGAGTGTGGTGCATACTTCTTTCTATTTTCCTGGGCATTCATAGACAGGCATGTCTGAAATAAGATGGAATGGTCAGTAGCCTAAACCGATTGAAAAGTTCTCTGCAGCTCTGCCACGCAATTACTCGTATTGCCCTTTTTATTGTGGGAAGATTCTGCTTGTTTCGGGAGTTGAACCCCATAGCATTAACTGTCAATTTGACAACCTCAAATTTGTATTAACTGGTCCACAGTTTCGTTTCAATCAATTAAAATGTATCTTTATGGTTTCAACGTTAGAACATTTTGATTTTTCTCCTTGACCAAAAATTTAACAAAGTACAACTAGTTCCATTAAGCGCATAGTCAGGCTGCGATAAACGCCCTAACATGTCATAGAATAAAATCTTTTTTTTCTCTTGTTTTTTTTTGGTGGCTGGGGGAAGCTCTACTAATCTGAGTGCGGAGCCCTCATCCTCTAAACCCCTAGTCCACTTGGCGATGTTGTTTTTTCTTCCCCGGAATCATTATTATCTTCAGGGTGGATCACCCGGAGGAGATTTCCTCTCTCTCCCTAGGTATTAGGCGTTGGGATCTTCGCGGCAGTTCCTTCTTCCGTTTCAATTATTGTTATTTTGTTCTTTATGAAGTTATGTATGCAAGTTCATATCTCTTAACTATTTAGCATCTTCTCGATAATGTTTTCTATGGTCAGCTCTCCCACCTTGTTATATAGCCGACTTATTTCTGACCTCCATCTTAACGCCCTGTAAAATGTGTGCTCTACTGTCTCCTCCACGTTACAATAGGTGCGGGGGCCATCGTTCTTAATCTTAAAACGTTTAAGTTAAGCCTTGAAGCACCGTGTCTGCTTAGGAATTGACTGAGATAGTCGACATTACCGTGTTTGCTGGTGATCCATTTGCCTAAGCCTCTTATAAGTTTCTTGGTCCAGGCTGGACTCTTGGCTCCTTCGCCATTTCTGGATTATATCCGCTTTGTTGTCTTCTTTTTCTTTCTTTGTTTTCCTGGTTGCCCTGTTCCTTTGTTCGACCATGGGTTCGATGGGCGTGATCGATGCGATAACCATTAGAGCTTCCGCTGATATTGTGCGCCATAAAACATGAAGGAGTGCGCGACTGTGCTTAGAATTTTTCTTTTGAAGAAATATGGCCCCTTAATTCTTGGCATCAATTTTATAAGTGCATTGTCATGCCGCTTGCCAAACATGCTCTCCCATCCTCATACTGTGGTCGAACCACACCCCTAGGTATTTTAGGATCCCTTTAGTTTTGATTGTTGTGTTCCCGGCTTTCAATTTGTAAATACCTGCCCCCGTAAAGTATTACCGCTTCCGCCTTGGTTTCCTTAACCTTTAATTTCATTTATGTGAGAGTATTAATAATGAGTCCAGTAGCACGGTTTGTCAGTGGTATCAGTTTTGCTTTCTTATAGAAATAAAATCTTGGACAGGTAGAATAAAATCTAGGACAGTTTGGGAATACCTTCAGAACTTAAAACGTCTGGCACAGTACAACAGATTTACTCTTGCTTGGGCGCCAGGCCACATAGGTCTGGAGGAAAACGCTCCCGCTTACAAGGGAGAGATCCTACGTCACCAAAACCATGTCCGGTAAAATAGTAACAGTGTAGACCAATAAAAGTCACCAATTACAACGGGTCCGCACAGTGACCAGCAATACAGTAAACGAATGATAGGATCTTCTGAGTAAATCCATTTCTACGGGGTCTATCTTCTTTCTTGCTGATTCCGTCAACTGCCAACTTTCTGACCCGTATGTTAATATTGGCTCTACGATTGCTCTGTAGAGTGTCAGTTTTGTTTTTAAGGGGATTCGATTGGACCAAAGTAAAGGATTCAAAACCCGTACGCCTTTTTGTCCTTGTTGTGCCCTGCGTCGCATATCTTGGACAGATGAGCTTTTGTTTGATATAATACTACCTAGATATTTGTATTCTTCGAATTTTCTCATCTGTCTTAACTGCAGATATGTATCTTCATCTTCTTCACCTACTCTTAAGTACTCTGTTATGGCTACGTTCATTTTCATTCCCCCCAATTCATATTCGTCTTTAAGTTTTCTTAACATGTAGTCTACATCTTCTTCACAGTTCGCAATTATCACCTGATCGTCAGCAAAGAATAATATTGACAGGTAGTTATCGTCAACGTTAATTCCCATACCTGAACATTCTTTTCTCCATTTTTTTTAGCACTTTTTTAATATAAAATTTAAAAAGAGTAGGGGAAAGGCAGCATCCTTGTTTAAGGCCATTTGTTATTCGAAATGATTCTGAAAAAATATTTTGAGTCTTCACTATACTCAGTGTATTTTTGTAGATATTGCGTAGGGCTCTGATATATCCTCTCTTTGTGTCCGTTCTCGTCAATATATTAAATAGCAATTTCAAAGGTACCGTATCGTAGGCTTTTTCAAGATCAATGAAGACAAGATGAGTAGGAAGGTTTCGAGCTACACGCTTCTCTATTATTTGCTGGAGAGTATAAATATTGTCCATACAGGACCTTCCTGTCCGGGAGCTACTCTGCTCTTCTATATCCTGGTACTCCAGTTCAATTCTTTTCTTTATTATCCGACCATACAACCTTCCTACGGAGCTTGTTACACTTATCCCTCTGTAATTCCCACATACTTTTCTATCTCCTTTCTTGTATATGGAACTGATGTATGCTAAATTCCAATCTTTTGGGATCTCCTGTTCTTCAATTAAACATTTAAAAAACATCTACAAGTTTTTCTATTAGTATGTCTGGCCCATATTTAATCCGCTCAATAGGAATGTCTCCAGGTCCAGCAGCCTTACCATTTTTCATTTCTTTAAGATCCTTCTTTACTTCGTTCTTATTTATTGTCTATATTTCAATCTCGTTATTAATAATAACTTCGTCAATTTCTCCTAAAAATTCTTTCCTGCTTTCTGTCAGTAGCGTCCTATAATGTTCATCCCATTTTTTGTTTTGGATCAGGTTTATATTTCCCCTTTCTTTTCTTTCTTTTCGTATATTTTTAAGAAACTTCCATGCTTGTCATACTCTACTGCCTCCCAGATACCTCTCTACGTCTTCACATTTTCTTTCCCAGAGTTCATTTGTCTTTTTTGATACTATTCTCTTTGTTTCTCTGTTTAGTTTTACATACGCTTTTCGGTCTTCTTGATGTTTTGTTCTTAACCAAGTTATATAGACCTTTTTCTTTTCATTTATAATGTCTTTTATGTCGTTCGTCCACCATTCCGGATTTGATTTCTTGCTATGATCATAGTATCCTAAAGCTTTCTTTGCTGCTTGGTGAATACATGCACTGATTATTTGGTACTGTTCTATTGTTCCTATTTCACCCATAATTCTCAGTTTCGCAGCTAGTCTCAATTTGTAGATAAATTGTGTAGACTCGTCCTTTAAGCTGTCAATATTATATTTGGTTACTTTAGGTTTGGATTTCGTTTGGATGTCGTTCTCAAACTTGTTTTGATTTGTATTTCTTCTTTACATTATGGTGATTTTTGCTACAACCATGTAGTAGTCTGAACCACATTCTGCGCTACGGTAGACCCTTACGTCATTTGTTTTTAGTTTTATATTTTGTGGCTAGATCAGATAGTCAATTATTGATTGCAGCTTTTTCTTTGGTTGCATTCATGTAAATTTATGAATTTCTTTATATTGGAAGAACCCATTCATAATCTTAAGATCTAAACTTTGGCATAGGTCCAAGAATCTTTCTCCAATGCTATTCACCCGTTCTTCTCCATATCTCCCCACCACAATATTGTTTTCTTTTCTTCCGACTCTGGCGTTAAAGTCTCCTAGTATACAAATTTCCTTAGCGTGACCAGTTTTTATCAGAACATCTTTTAATTTCTCATAGGAAGCATCTTTTGTGCTGGCATTAGCATCGTCACTTGGGGCATATATTCCTATAAAAGCTATTGTTTCGCCATTTTTATATATGTCCATTGTTTTAATCTGTTCATCTACTTCTTACCAGCTTTTAATGTTCTTCCTGAATTTCTTGTGAATAGCAATAGAAAGTCCTCTTTTTGCTCTTTCGCTTTTGTCTACCCTGCTATACAAATGAATGTAATCCTCTATTGCTTCACTCCCTTTTCCCTTTTTCTTGTTTCAGTGAGGATGCATATATCTATTTTGTGTTGTTTTAGTTCTCGGAAGACCTCAGTTTTTTGGTTCTTATACCTTGAATATTCCATGTGGTTAGCCCCATAGTCCTTTTTCGAAGCTGTCGTCGTCGTTTTATCGAATTTTTTAGCATATATTTTCTTTTACGAAAAATGGGTTGTTAGCCCATTGTTTCAACCCTCTCCTTTTATCCGGGCTTGGGACCGGCAACAGCACCATTGGGCTACTCAATCCACCCAATGAACTGCAGGAGGAGATAATCTTACATTGCGAAGTATTGGCGTGCAGGAGAATCTCAACATTACAGCCGAGGTACTCTCGCGGAACCACAATTCACGTAGACTCCTCGATAATACATAGTCTGGCTCTATTTCTTTAAATGCAACAATGTGGGGGATACAATATGCCTATAACTCCGCAGTGTTTTTAAGGGATGTAGGTCCATGAACCCATATGGGCATAAAAAGAAAATCATATCCAAATAACTCATTGCCGCTTTGCAAATCCTCTGAAGAAGAAGCCGAGAATAGATCTATCGCTGGTTAAAGCTAGAGAGGAACGTAAGAAGAAAATGGGAAAACAAATTATTAGGTTGTAAAGAATGCTAGGCAGTTGAAACCAATCGTGGAACACAACAGTTCAAGAAAAAAGAAAAAAATGTAGGAGAAAAAGAGGAGAAAATACAGGGGGATCAACATTTAAGCTATGTCCAGATGTTGGATAAAATAATACTTGCACAACAGCACGCTTTGGACGAGTTGAGGAAAGCATCAGAATAATTGTATCAAGAAGCTATTCAGATTGATTTGGATGTTTTACTTTTTAAATATGGAAGATCAGTTCATACGGCCAAGATTGATTCATATAAACCTCATGATGGAGATTACTTGGATATCTCAAAGAAATGATAAAACACAATAGCTTAGAGAAAAGAAAATGTTGTGTCTGAGAACATGAAGATCTTCTAAATGTATTGAGAGTTTATGTAGTTTTTATTGTAAATAAAAGGTTGTTGCTGGATGCAAAATCAATTAAAAATTGTTTGTTTAAAACTCTGTAAAATTTGCAATCAAGTGCATATGTGCATATCTATGCTTTTCGGAATGAAATTGACTGTAGACGGGGCCATCATGTAACTTACTAACGAAAATTATTGGTTAGGGAGCCTCATATGTGAAAGTTTCGTTTAATAACTTTTTTTGCGATTCAGAGATCACAGATTATTTCTTCAGCATATTTCTTTAACTGTATCAATGTTTAGGAAGGTGGATGGTTTCACCGAGCTAAAGAACCTGAAATAATCATATTCATTTAAGCTGAAGTGTTTCCTGCAACTGAAGCGACCCGTTAGGATTATCGACTGAATTCTTAGCTTTGATAATTTTCTGGTTTTAATAGTTTCAGTATTGTTTGTATTTTTTGTCCTTGAATATGATTCCTCGTTGCTCTCAATTATTTCTTTATTTGCATTATTTAACAATTTGCATATGGTCTACAGAAAATTATCATTCCGTATCCATCTGGGCTTTTGACTTCTTGATTGTCAAGTGTACAAAGGCGTTTTGGTTCCCATCATAGCTACTTTATTATAATTCTTATTTGGTAAATTTAATAGTATAGCGATCTTTACTGTCGTGCGCATCTCTGTATTGCAGGTGCTTAGAAGTAATGCATCCCATGAGTTTCGAAATATTTGGTCCTCGGTGCAAACGCTTCTGCTCCTGTAGTCCTGCTACCATCTGTATACCATTTAATAATAATTTGCTGTATGAAAGACAATACTGATCTATTGCGTTGTTGACGTCTATACTACTATCACTCAACCATTAAATACTTCTAGCCAAAGGATTGACATCTTTGCAAGATAATCCAGTTCCATTTTCTCGAAAATATTTCATCTATCTATTACTTTCTAAATTAACAATTATCACAGATCTGAGTGTCCTTTCCATTACTATGTACATAGGGGTTCATAAGCGCTATGTTAGTTTAATACTATCTAATATTAGTCTAGTCTATCTACTATTCTAGTCTAACACTATCGCCATATAATTTATCAATGTTCACCTTCTCAAGGTGTTTTCACAAAGAGTTTAGCCCAGTTCTGCTTCCTCACGCTTCTGCTTTAAATGATAGATTTCGGTTCATCCTTCAGACCAATTCTTTTTGACCGTCGTTGACCGTGTTTTGGATCTGTTCTTTCGACTTCCATTTATACAGTTCACTTATACAAGTCTTCAAGTTACTTCAGTAGTTTATGTCAGTGATAGCTTCAGTCTCGTTTTTAACTTTGCTGACGTGAACGGTTTATTCTTCAGTTCTATGTTCTGAATAAATTGGTAAGTAACCGTTTTCTTTTTATTATGTTTGTTAAAATAGTAATTCTGTTTATATAACTTTAGCTTCTCAGACTGTTTTGAATGTATAGTTATTCTCATCTATCTATATACTACTAAAAACTTCGAAATCATTTCACATATATATAAATATATATATATATATATATATATATATATATATATATATATATATAATAAGTATATCTATTGTAAACCAAAGTAAAGGACTAACAAGGAGCTGCAAATCTGACCTGCTAATCACGGATTTTGATGAGTTTAGAATATGTTGTAGAGGAACCTACTCAACCTAAACCGCACACCTAACTTGGGGCGTTTCATTCAATAGCCCTTAGTTTCCAAGAAAATCGATGTTAAAGTTTCGTCCATACCGTTCTAATTTCTAACTCTAGATCTTTTAATTAAGAATTTGTAGTGCAGCGGGCAAGGTGGTGTATCTTCTTTCGTATACCACCTGGCAATAAGGGTTCAAATCTTGACGGTCTTGTGTAATATAATATATTTTTTCTTTCAATTTTATCATAAATTGTCAAATTATCGTCAGTGTAAAATATTCAAATCCTTCCCGACTTGCTAAAGATTAATAGGGAAAGCGCTTCGAAGGAAAATTCCATAAAAATACATTCGTTAATACTGCATCAATTCTGTGCACTTAATTTCTCACTTATTATCGAATACGATTGCAATAAGACTTTTCTGTAATATTTGATTTATAAATAATTGTTAATGATAATAATTATATACGATTTTTAAATAATTTTGTTTAACCTAAATTATTTTTTGATATCCAGTACGATAATAGTGAAGAAACAGAAAATTCCCATTTATCTTCTCAATGAATGTGAAGACTGATTTTCAAGAAAATTTGATACTTGAAAAGGATTTGATCCCCAACGTGTTATCCAAAATGTACGGCAATCAACATTAATCTAAAACTCCTAATTTACAATATTTACAGATAACAAAACACATATACAAAATACAAAGATAGATGCTTTGTATGTATAGATAGATAGATTTTTACCATTATATTATGCTAATTAATTACATATACACAGCAATACCTAGCGATAATCGATACATTTATTTTGATTCATTATTCTTATTTATTCGTTTAGCCCTCTAAGGAGCGCATAGAACCCCTACTTAGCTTCTTTTTCTCTTCCCAAAACTTCCTCATCCTTTCGCTCTGGGCATGTCTTCTTTCTTGCGTCCATGCGTCCATTTTTTAATTACAAACTCTTAGCTGTTGGATTCTTTGATGTGAAGCAATGTGAATTTATTTCCTATATTTAGTTCGTGTAGTTGGCAATGGGTCTATATTGATTACTGAGAGGTCATGTTGGGTGTTTACCAGCCAGCGTACTTTGGACTGTCGGGTTCCATTGAGTATGTGAAATATTTTCTTGTCAATCGAGATTCATCCATTCGTACTATATGACCATAGAATTTCAGACGTCCTTACCGTGCAACTGAGGAGAATCGTTCTGTCAGGGAATACCGTTCTTGTGAGCTTTTACGCATCCAGATACCATCTTGTACCTTGGGTCCAAATATTTTTCCCAGTATCTGACGTTATACTTTCTCAATATCATTGATGCAGATGGTTAATGATGAAGTCTCAATTGCATAGAGTGCTTCTGGAAGAATGACTGTATAGTAGTGACGCAGTTTTGCTTTAGTAGAAAGTGATTTCTTGTTGTACATAATCCAGGTGATTATATAGGCTTTGCGTAACTTTTCTGCACGTGTTTTGTTAGCCTTTTTCCATACCAGTGTTTCCAATTATTTCACCTAGGTACTTGAAGTGCCTAACTTGTATGATGTTGCCATATTTGGTTGCAAGATGTGATTTGAGCTCTTGGAGTCTATGTATTGCGTTTTCTCGTAAGAGATTGGAAGGCCGGTCCTAATGGTGATTTCATGAAGTTCCTCGATGGCGTGTTTGGCTTCTTCAGTAGTCCGGGTGATTATTTCAAGGTCGTCAGCAAAAGCGAGGCACTTCATGTTGATTCGTTTGTCCTTTGTTTCCATATATACTCCAGCTACTTCTTTTTCCCATATTTTGATTATCTTATATAGTACCAGGTTGAAGAGGAGTGGGGACAATCCATCACCCTGTCTTACTCCAGTACTGATTTTAAAAGGCTCGGAGATTTCACCCATGAATTTTACTTTAGATGTTATGCCTGACAAAGTCGGTTCGATTAACATGGTTATTTTACTATACACATCGTATTCATGAAGTATATTGAACAGAGTTATGCGGTCAATTGAGTAATAGACTTTCTTGAAGTCTACGAAAGTGACAACTGTGCGGTTGGGCTAGCGATGTTGCAGTATAATCTTCAGTTTCCAGATTTGTTACGCGCATGATCGGTGCGGTCGGAAACCTGTCTGATATTCACCGTTTAGATGTTCTGTCTGTTCTTCCAGTTTTGTGAGGAGGGCACGTAAGAAAACTTTGTAGGCGGTTGATAGAAGATCAGCCTCGTCGCCCTTTTTGTGTAGTGGGTGGATCAAAGCATTTTTCCAGTCTGCTGGTATGATGCCTCTCTTCCATGTATTTGCAATGATAGGTTGCAGTCTGTCAATCAAAAGTTCACCTCCGATCTTTAGCACTTCAGCGATTAAGCCGTCTTCCCCTGGTGCTTGTTTTTTAGGTGTAAAATGGTGTTTCGTATTTCCTCATGTGTTGGTGGAACAGAGTCCTGGTTTGGGGCGGCTATGTTGCATTAGAGCCTTTCTTCGGGGGGTTCACAGTTGTGTAGCTTCTCGAAGTACTGTTTCAGAATTTCGCAGTTCGCTTTTGTGTTGGTTTCAAGGATACCATCAGGTCGACGGATAGAAGGTCGCTTGGTGTTAGAAGCCTGAGGATTCCTGTGACTTCTTGTTTGATTGGCATAGAATTTCAGAGCGGGTTCATGGATATTTGCCGATTAGTGCGAGTCCGCAATTATCGTGTATCTGTTTTTATTCAACGCCAATTTGAGACATTTGTTTTGGAATATCTGTAGTGGCCTGAAATTTCCCCGAGCAAGTTTAAACCAAACAAGAGATGTGTACGTTATTATTCGTCTTTAGATCATTTTATACAGTAATTTGTTTTCCTGATTCAGTCTACCATTTCTTGCCAGCTGGCTGTAAAAGTTCCGCATGGCCACCTATAGTTTTCCTACAGTATTCTTGACATGCTGCCTATATGTTAGTCGGCTATCTAAAGTCAGAAATTTCACTTTAAATGAGTGTATGTGAAGAATTTTGGATGAGATTGGTAGCCTGATATTAATTTTCCTTCTTTTGAAAGAGTTTCATTTGTTACAGTTTTGTCCGCCTTGATAGTTCTTTTCCATTTTTTGAAAAATTTTGCGAATATTTTTTTTATTTTTATTTTATCTTATCATTTTTATTTCTTATAAATTTTCAAATGCTTTTTATTTATAAGGTAATATTAAGAAATGACTTGCCATAGTAGCGAAGCCGAAGCGTGGCAAGGAGCTCTGAACTTATAAATATTTCCATTTTATTGAATTTACTTAATACTATTATTTAAAATAAAATGTCCTGCTATTAAATGAAAAAACATATAAAATTATTAAAATAAAATTATATTAAATAAATAATAATTATATAATAATAAAATTACATTAAATTAATATATTAAAAATAAGATAAAATTAACTAACACATTTTTATCTAAAAAAAAAATTATATAATCTTCTATTTGTTGACATAAGTTAAAGTGATTTGGGAGTATGCATACAAATTACAGAACTGAAGATTTCATCGGCATCGGTAGGCTCGTACTAAGTTAGACTATTTATCAAAGGTATTGGCAGCACCGATCTCCAGAGGAAGCTCATTTTACATCCTGGGACCGACGTAGGACCAGTGTCCCATGACATGCGAGGTAAATCTCCTGGAGGTGGGCAGGGTGCTCCCCTCCCTCCTGGTTCCACGGCCATGCTCGACCACACTCAATCGACCTAGGGAATTCCACAAACGTCTCATAACTAGGAACTTATACAGCACAGTTAGACAAAGTATCTGCAATTCCCGGTGCATCGCACTTGCCGAATTCGTCTCAAGTTTACCCAGCATAGACCTTAATATATTGAGTGTACTGAACAAAAACATAGTAGAATGTGTCGATTTTCAATATGCGACGTAGCCTGGCGAAAATTTAAGTTAACCTATTTAGACGCCCTGTTAACAATTTAATTTGACTATTCTATCTAATGTGTTGATCAATTTGTATACCAAGGTATTTACTTGAGTTTGCTTTTGAAATTTTATTTAAGATAATTGATTAAATTTTATTATTTAATAAGCATTGTAAATTTATTTAAGTCCATCCATTTTTTAACCCTAATTATGCATTTTTTTCTTGATTTTCTCCTCAAGTGATGTGAGTAAAGAATTCATGAATATCAGGGACAGCACTGGTCCGAGAACAGTTCCTTGAGACCAAAGGTAGAACTTTCTAAGTTTACACGTTGCTCCCTTTCATGCAAATAGCTCACAAACCAGTCCAGCGCCGTGCCAAGTACTCCCACCGGTTTTGATTTATTCATTAGAAGGGCATGGTACACGAACTTAGCAAAGTCTAAAAAGATGAACAGGGACGTGATATGAGTATCTAATGTGGAGTATATCTCCGAGGCAACCGCGTCTAAAGCATCGTGGGTGCCCAGGCCCGTCCGGAACCCGTACTGTCTTCAAGTAATTAAATTATTGTCTTCTAAACCTTTTGTAAATGGTTTTTGAATCACTTTTTCGATTATTTTAGTTATATTAGAAACCATAGTTATTGATCTATAATTTTCTAGTACAGTTGGTTCTTTACTTTTAAAAATAGGTGTGATAATTGAGGATTAAAAACAATTCGGAAATATACCAGTTACAAAGCTTAAATTTACTATATGGACTAAAGGTATGAGTATGAATTATTTAACTTCTTTAATCATTTTTACACTGAGACGGTCCCACCCAGGTACAACTTAAAGAGAGATGACTACAAAAACATACTTAAGCAAGCCGGAGACAGATTTATTGTAGGAGGAGACTATAATTCCAAATATACAGATTGGGTTTCTAGGCTCAGTAATACCAATGGTTAAGAACTAAGAAGTACTATAATAGAATCAGATATCAATCACAGATCTGCTTGCCTTCTATATCTCAAGCAAGATATCACCCAATTTCACTAATATCGAAGAAAATTTTGACCTGAATTCCGATCAGTCAGGAATAATTTTAACCATAAGTGAAAGAATCATTTAAAAAGAAGCAAAGCCCACCCTGACTAACAAGTCAACTCACTAGAAAAGTTTTATAATATACTTGCAAAATCAAATAAACTTAAAGGTTAAATTAAAAACCAAAGAGCACCTTGATTCTGAAGCAGTAAAATTTATAGACATACAAAAAGCAGCATGAAATAATACCAATACCTCCATCAGGAAAACATTGTGATACCGAATACTCCCTATGGAAGGCAGCCAAAAAACCAAATTTGGTTAACCAAGCTCCGCCGTTAAGAAAGAAAATGGTTCCTGGGCACGGGAAAACATGCAAAAAGCAGAAATTTTCGCCAAGTATCAGGAAGAAACTTTTATGCCGAATAAATCACAAGCAGACATTACGCTGCTAGGCATAGCTAACCAAGACGAAGAGAGAATTCCTTTAACCTCTCCGAAAGAAGTTGCGAACGAGATAAAAACAAACCTAAGGGAAGCACCAGGTTTCGACTTAGTCACGGGAGAAATCCTAAAACAGCTCCAACTAAAAGGTATTGTTAAATTAACCTACCCGCTCAATGCAGCGCTTAGGTTAAAACATGTTCCTAATGACTGGAAAATAGCAGAGGTGGTCATGATACAAAAACCTGGCAAGCCACCACATGAAGTCATTTAGCCCCATATCCTTATCAACGATAATCTCCAACCTGTTTGAAAAACTGCTCTTAAAGAGATTAAAACCAATCATTGAGAAGAGAAACCTAATTCCCAAACAACCAATGTATATCGAATTACAGTCATTATCGAAAAGGCTTTAGAAGAAAAAAAACTCTGCGCAACGATCTTCTTGGATGTTGCGCAGGCATTTGACAACTGGGCCCAGGAACTTGTCCACAAATTAAACCAACTGGAGAAAGTTGAAAAAAACAGTATGTTGAACTGCTAAAGTCATACATTACAGATAGAATGTTTCGCATAAAACAGGTAAATGTTTACATTGATCTTAAAGAAATACAAGCAGATGTCCCGCAAGGTAGTGTGCTGGGACCTATACTTTTTAAGATATAGGTATCTCGGTTTTGTTTTGAATGTAAGTTTATTTAATATACTATATACGTTGTAATCACAAATTTTTGAAGTAAAATTATGCCAATAAAGGATTAACTACTACTACTATACTGTATCCTCTCTATACCAGCGATCTACCAGAAATTGAAAGCATCACCACAGCAACATTTGCAGATGATACTGCACTTATGTCAGTTTTGGGCATAATTCAATTAATTTTTTAATTGTAGAATCAAACAATTACAATTTTAATTGCAATTAAATCAATTGCAATTAATTTAATTGAATTAACTGTTTAATTGTGAGATGCAATTGAAATCAATTGCAATTAAATCCATTAATTGTGGTTTTGCAATTAATTTAATTGCAATTAAAATTTTAATTGTTCAACATCAATTGTTTATTATTACAATTAACAATTAATACTATTTGATGAATGTAAAAACTATTCCCTCTTGTCACCGTGTATACCTCCCTTGTGCTTTCCGTGATATCCCGCATTGTGCCAAATAAAATAATTTCAAATATTGTAAATAATCTAAATAGATGGGAAAGATGGTTCGTTCAGGACCCTTCACCTCCACTTCCGGCCCCCACCTCGCTCCCACTTGTTACCCACCACTTCCGGTTCCCACCTCCACTTCGGGTTCACACTCACACTTCCGGTTCCCACTTATACTTCCGGTTCCCACCCCACTTCCAGAACCGGAAGTGAGAACCGGAACTGTGAAAATTTTTGCAACCGGAAATGGGGGTGGGAACCGGAAGTGGTGAAAATTTTGGAACCGGAAGTGGAGGTGGGAACCGGAAGTGGGTGGGAAACAGAAGTTTGGGTGCTAATACATGCTAATACATGAAAAAAATGCAACTCTCTATGGAATGCAGCCGGCCGCCCAAATACAGCTGAAATTATAGAAGACATATTAAAACACACATTAAGCCGACCGGGTGAAACCAGATGGAACAGCCTGTATAACGCACTTCAACAAATTTTGTCGATACAAGAAAAGAATTTGCAGCTGCATAGACTTTTAAATATCGCAAATCCCCTAAAAGATTTCGAATTTGATTACTTAAAAGAATATTTGATGTGTGCTGCACCAGTAGCAGAAGCATTGGATATCATGCAAGGTGAAACCAATACCTATTTTGGTGTTGTACTGCCGTGTCTTTTAGCATTAAAAAGAAAAATACTAAAAATTGAAAGAAGAGGCGATTTAGTTTACTGTGCACCTTTGATTGAGACTTACAGAATAAGCATTGAAAGTAGATTTAAACAATATTTTGATCTTAACACTGCTTAGGCAGAACATGCAGCAATATCTGCTCTTTCTTATCCTCGTTTTAAAAATAAGTGGCTATCTTGCTTAGACTATCAAGACCGAACAAAAGTATTGAATCTTTTTAAAACCCTTATTTCAAATGAACTGAATGGAGAACCCCAAGGAATTATAACAAAAAAAGAAATAAAGAAAATATTTTTTTTGAGTTTGATTCTGATTCTGATTCAAATAATAGTAATTATTTAACACCTAAAACGTCTACTAATACTAACACCCCCCAAACAAAGGCTGAGTTATTAATGTTACACTTCTTTGCTGAAGAAAGTGAAGAACTAAACCTACTGAACAGATATCCTGAAATAAAAAGAGTTTTCATAAAATATGATACTCCTTTACCAGCTTCCGCAGCAGTGAAAAGACTTTTCTCTTTTGCAACTATGACGAATTTGCCAAAAAGTCATAAACTAACAGACCAAATCTTTGAAAAGAGAGTGCAAGTGTTGAAGTGCAACCTCAACTATTCAAAGAATAAATGATTTTTTGCGTGTGTCAATAAATCTGAATTTATTTAAAACATTAATTTAAATAAAGGTTAATTTATAAGAGTTATTTTCTTTGTATTTAAAACGACAATTATCCTTGTTTCCTTTAACAATCCAATCCTGATTATTCTAGTTAAGTACTTGTATAGCCTGTTCCACACCTTCATATATCATATTATCTTAAATTCAGGCTTATTATGTTTTTTGGCCTCCTGAATTGTAAAGCTAGCTTTGAGATCGTGTATATATCAAGCGAAACTAGAATTTTACTCACTATGTTTGCAAAGTCCGGCTACAATGCGGTAAAGTTACTTTCCCGCATTGTATCCGCACTTTCCCGCATTGTGCCAAATAATAGTTATTTACATTAGAGTATGGAAAATTGGATTTTAAGATTTTTAATTTTTAAGTTTGCGACAGCTCGTTTGGGGAACGAGCCCGAAGAGCGTGTTTAACATTAGCTGATGCGCTGTAAAATAATTTCCACACGAAATTTGTATAAATTCTTTTGGCCGACAATTATTATTTATGAAACAAATAGACCCTCCGCCTCAACTTGCGCCACCCATATTTCGGAAAGATGGTTCGTTCTGGACCCTCCACTTCCGGCCCCCAACCTCGCTCCCACTTCCGATTCCCACACCACTTCCGGTTCTCACCCCCACTTCTGGTTCACACGCACACTTCCGGTTCCCACACCACTTCCGGTTCCGGAACTGGAAGTGGGGTGGGGACCGGAAGTTGAGGCGGAAGGTCAATTTGTTTCTTAATAATTGTCGGCCAAAAAAATTATACAAATTTCGTGCGGAAACGATTTTACAGCTCTACATCTAATACATCGTTTCCCAAACGAGCTGCCACGTTGTAAAATCAAACTTTCCACACTCTAATGTAAATAACTATTTCAGTTACGCATTATGGCAAGTGATACATTGGAGTATAATAAACATCTTCTAACCGACATTTATTAATTGTTAATTGTAATTGTAAAAGTGCATCAATCAATTAACAATTAATCAATTGTAATTGCAAAATTTTACAATTAACAATTAATTAATTGTTAATTGTGATATATTGCAATTACAATTAATTATTTTAATTGTTAGTTGCAATTAAATCTCGCAATTTAATTGTTAATTGTTTTCACAATTAATTTTTGCCCAACTATGCTTATAGTCCAGTCATTTAAGCTTAAATTAGGTAAGAATCTCGGAATTCGAGATGCCCAGCTGTAAGTCTGTAAATATTTGTATATTGACATCCTAAAAGTTGTCTCAAAACCTACATATGGTAGGGTGTTGCTAGACAAAAAGCTGTAGACAAAAAGCTACAAATAAGATATCCAGTTGGACGCAAAATTGGAAGATAAAGCTAAATGAAACCAAATCTACTCATACCAACTTTACCAACAAGAAAATCAGGGACCAAACACCTTTAACCAATATATGTACTAATAGGTCGCAACTCAAAATTGTCAATATGCAACAAAGTGTTACTATATAACCAGACTTTAAAACCACTGTGGCATTCAACTCTGGAGGTGTGCCAAATCACTACACATAAGCAAAATTCAGCGATTCCAAAACAAGGTTCTACTAAATATTGTTATTGATATAAACCTCAGGGACTACTATAGTAGCAGAACTTAGAGTCAAGTACGTGCTGTGTGATGTTCCTGGAACGTTTTGTGAAAACTTTTGGACACCAGTGGGCCAGCACTAGATTACGCGCCTTAGTATTGTAGATTAGAGCAAAATTATTGGTTAGTTTAGTTAAGACTAGTTTTAATAATTTCTGTATTTTCTTCATGATGAAACGATTAATAAAAAAAAGTTTTGATTAAATTAGCAAATGCTAATCTACACGAGAAGAATTTTAGAGTGATTTATGTTATATTAAAAAGATCAAGTCAAATATAATTTACATTTTCCCTTTTTTTTATCGCACAGTACGTAAAACCCATACATCCTATGGTAATTATTTATGTTGGTTGTCGACTGTACATGCAAAATTGTTGCTTATATTTGCTTTTAACTGATTTGACTACGCTTAGTGATGCAATATTTACAACATTTTAAACAATAAAGGATGCCCAATAATATGTTGTTTTCCGGCGACTTTTTACTTAAATTATTGAAAATATTGATAATATATCGTATTACCATAGTTTAGTTTATTGGTCAAGTATAAAAAGGGCACAGCTGCAGAGCACAGCTTTATTGTCAATGCATACATTATTTCAATTACAAATTGTGGTTATGAAACTTTATAATCTAATTATTAATGTGATCCTACTTTTGTACAGTTAAAACTTTGTTTAATAATAAAATCTCATGCATAATATTTAATTTAGTTAAAATTTAGTAAATTTTGTGAAGCAGTACGAAATATATTTGTTATGTCGAAGCTATTAATTTGCTTTATTTTCGTTTTAAAGTTTTAATTATTAATTTTGGCATTTTCATGATACGATTTATTTAGATTTTTAAGTACAAGTATTGTTTGCATGGTTTTACTTATTACATTAAAACCAGCCTTTTATGTATAGATTTTTACAATATTTACTACTACTCACTGTACTTACTATAGATTGTGTACTGCATATGTATTGTACAAAAATAATACAAAATGTATTAATATCTTCTTTATTGTATAACATTAAAAGTATCGTGTCAGTTGAACAAAATTAAGGAACAGAATTTTTTATTTTTAACATATGCAGTAAGCTTGTGTCCAAATAAAATAAATCCATTTTTATCATTGTACACAAGCATGTACAGCAGTAGTATTAATTACACACAGTGTATATGTTGGAGGTTGGGCAAAACTAGCGTAATTAAGCCAAATTTAGTTTACTGAATCAAATAATACGTACCATTTGAAATGATGTGAAGGTTAAAATAAAAAAAAATAATATTGAAAAAGTAATAATTGAATTAATTATTTTCGTATAACGCCTTCATTACACTGAACCGTATTTAATTGAACCATTTTATCAAGGTCTTTCTTGGAAATGATGCAGGTCGTTTTAATAACTGTTGGAATAACTGTCACAGAATAACCAAGAAGTAATAATTATGTTCACTAGTAATATCTATTAATAATAGTGACGATCTCATTAATATTAAAATAGACCGACTGAAATGCAGCTGGTCAATGGTCAATGGCCAATTGTTACATTTGTATTTATTTATAACAATTAAGATGTTTTATTATTATTATATAAAAATAATTTTTGTCTTTGATAATGAGTAAATATTTATGGTAACAAATAAATGTTACGAAAGTAATCAATCTTAACGATGACAAGGTATTTCCGTGGGAAGTAATAAAGATAAATCAGGTGATATATAATTTACAAACGAAGTAGGATGAGTTGGTGAATTTATAAGGCGTTACATATTTTATTTCTCTTGGGTATCTACAAGTGAAGAGTCTTGGGTCGCGTTTGATACAAGGAGGATCGAAAATTTGATTGTCTCTTAAATTTTGCAGATAATCTTCAAACGGCAGATAATCTCTCTGAGATATTTGGCATTTTAGTCAGACTCTACGGATAAATATTTGCAGGATTGTGAGCAGGTTATTTGGGAACGATAATTTTAAACTTTTAAACTGTATTTTAAACTGTAACTAGAAGTACATCTAAAATCGGTAAAAACTTCTGGAGAAAGATCGAGCTGCCTTATTATTATATTATTAAGGATGAGATGATTTCCGTATTAATCTTTTTCCTTTGCCTATATTTTGATATACAAATTTTACATTTGGTATCAGGTGATATCATATTCTGTACGTGGTATCTAATAATAATAATAAACTTTATTGCCCAACAGGAAATCTTTATAACAGGACAAATAATATTTACACAAAAATATGAAAAAGATGATCTCAAAGCTAAATCAAAATACAATGAGAATTCAAATATAAATAGGTTAACATACAGAAATAAAGAGTAATAGAATGTGTATGAAAATGAAATAACACGCTACTATAAGTTACACAAAAATATATCTTCGTAGAGCTTATCAGTGTTGTGGCACATGTGGGTAAGAGGTGATTGTTGCTTCGTGAAGTCGGCAGTGCAAAGGTGCCTACATTTCGAGAAGCAACTCTCGGGACGTGGAAATAGAAATTGGACATCAGAAATGGACTGTCAATCTTACCATGTATCGACTCACTGGGTACTAACGAGTCAGCGAACGCGAGTGGTTGTGCGCGAGAGTACCGCAGAGAGAAATATTAATTTTTATTAATTTTATTATTAACGTGATAAACATATTAAAAAAAAAATTTCGAAAAGGGAATTACGATCAAACATCTCAGCAGAAAAATCTTTTGATCCAATCATTGATTACTTGAATAGTGCTGCATTTGAAGAAATCATTAGTCGCATAATAAAGAAGAAAGTTGAACCTCTGAAAAAACAGATTTGTGATCTAACTGAAGAAGTGCAACGGTTTGAATCCAAAAATGAGAAGCTAAATGATATAATAAACAAAACACAATTAAATATCGTAGAGCCGAATGTAGTTATTTTAGAAGAAGAATCTCTACGTGCGGAGAAAGTCGCTAAACACACTGTAGATAATCAATTATCGCGGAGCGATAAGTCAACTCGGACAGAGCATAAAAACCCAAAACAAAACCAAGGACCTTCCGATAATGCCTATCCAATTCAAAACAAAGCAAATGTAGAGAATTGGCAAATTCAAAATAAGTACAAGAGAAGATCAGCACGCAATAACAATATTATAATCGGTTCAAACTCTGAGAACTTAAATATTAGAGCTATAACTAGATATGCACATTTACATGTTTCAAAGTTGGAACCACAAATAACAGAAGATGAATTAAGGGATTATCTACAAAGTAAAAACTTCTCATCTGTTTTTTGTAAGAAATGAAGATCAAATCGGCCGGAGGAGTATGCTTCGTTTAAAATATCTGTCCCAATAGATAAGCTAGAGGAAGTAAAGAATTCCGAATTATGGCCAGAAAATACTTATATAAATCGTTTTTTTTTTCATCTGGAGAAGACCAAAATGAACAAATAAATATTAACCCAGTAACAACGAAAAGAAGAGGCTCGGAAGAACGATCAACCAGGTTCGTTAACATCATGAATTTCAACGTACAAGGCATAAGAGGAAAGGAGATGAATCTACAGCTTTTACAATTTGTGTGTAACAGAGCATTGGCTCAGTGAAAGCGAAGTGAAGACTACATCTATCCCGAAATATAAATTAATAAACAGCTTCTCGCGTAAAAATATCAAACGTGGAGGGGTAGCCGTGTTTGCAAGTGAAAAAAATGCAAACTACACCGGTAACAATCGACGGGTTAAATGCAATCGAAAAGCATTTTGAATTTGCGGCAAGTAAAATTATCTGTGGCAGAGAACTCATATCCGTTGTTGCGGTGTATCGAACACCGGTCAGTGATTTCAACCTTTTTTGTATAATTTAAATATATTGCTCCAAAAAGTGTTTAAACCCAAAGTTGCTCTAGTTGTATGCGGTGATGTGAACGTCAACGTATTGGAGAAAAACTCGGATCAACAGAATCTTCTGAATGCTTTTAATGAATTCGGACTGAAGCCGCACGTGCTGGAACCAACGCCCATAACCAACCATAGCGCAACCTGTATAGACAATGTTTTCTCCAATTACCACCAACCACGGCATGTAATAGTAAAATCCTCATCCATTTCTATCAGACCACTGTTATCAAATATGCAAATTTGACATAGTATGTGTTAGGTCTTCGGATATAAGATATATACAGAAAAGAATCATAAGTAAAAAACATATTGACGTACTGTACGAGAATCTTCAAATGACGGATTGGTCAGCTTTGACAAACCATTGGTTAGATTTAGATATAGATGAAAAATTTCAAATATTTTACGACGTATTTTTAGAACATTACAACACTGCTCTTCCAAAGTGTAATATGAGAATACAAGAGAGTAGGGAAAGATGATATGTTCTGGAACCTCCTCACTCCTCGCCCCGCACCACTACCCCCACTACTACCCCACCACTACCCCCACCCCTAGACCCCGCCCCAGACAACCCCCACCACTAACTCAACCCCTAGACCCCGCCTCAGACCACACACCCCACCCCTAGACCTCGCCCCAGACCACATCATCCAAGCTTGTGTCAGCTATAGAATTGATGGTTCAGGGATTGATGTAGATAGCTTTATTAGTAAATTGAACAGCCGTTGTACGAGAAGCCGCATTCTATCCATACACTTTACGTCCACTTTTCCGTCCTCCGTCCACTTTTTTCGTCCACCAGCCACTTTCCGTCGACCGTCCACTTTTTCCGTCCACCGTCCACTTTCCGTCCACTTTTTCCGTCCACCGTCCACTTTCCGTCCACTTTTTCCGTCCACCGTCCACTTTTTCCGTCCACCGTCCACTTCTTCCGTCCACTTTTCATCCATTTTAATCAGCTTTTAAACAGCTTTTTAACAGCTTTAATCAGCTTTTTAATCAGCTTTTAAACAGCTTTTTAATCAGCTTTTGAACAGCTTTTAAACAGCTTTTTCAAGTGGAAAGTGAATGCAGGTGGATGAAAAGTGGATGGAAAGTGGATGTAAAGTAGATGCAAGTGGATGGAAAGTGGATGTAAAGTGGATGGAAAGTGGATGCAAGTGGATGCAAGTGGATGGAAAGGTTATGTGTAGCGTGGGGTCACATAGACCTCACACCCTGTTTAGCGTGGGGTCACATAGACCTCACACCCTCTTTAGCGTGGAGTAACATAGTTGGGGTAGGTTACAGATGTTAGGAATGAAGCGCCATTAGGGTAGGTTAGCATTAGATTAGTTGGATTAGGTTAGGGTAGGTTGTAGGCTAGTTGAGTTAACATTAGGGTAGGTTAGCATTAGATTAGTTGGGATAGGTTAGGAATGACGCGCGCTTCATTCCTAACCTATCCCAACTAATCTAATGCTAACCTACCCTAATGAACAACGGCTCTTCTTCCCACCATTATTATGTTTTCTCATATGGCGCTATCTTTTCTTGAGAAAATTGAATTGCAAACGGTGTATTTGTAGTACATTTTTTATTGTTATCACATACTTCCTTATGGTCTAGGGGTGGAGGTAGTGGTGGGGTAGTAGTGGGGGTAGTGGTGGGGGCGAGGAGTGAGGAGGTTCCAGAACATATCATCTTTCCCTACTCAAGAGGACTGCAAAAAATGGTACAACGTAGAAATCAGAAATTTACACCACTTTTTATGCGAAATGTCCAAGATAGCGAAAACGACAGAGAATGCCAAATATCGACACCGATATAAACAACTTAGATACGAGTATAAAAATATAGTCAAGAATCACATCATTGGTGTAAACCACAAAAAAAAATTTGAAGTCTCAGAATAAAGTACGAGAAAGTTGGCGCATAATAAATAATCATCAAGGCAAATACAAAAAAAAATATGATATAAAGCTACTTGACGAAAATGACCAGGAAATCTCTAATAAGAAGGAAATTTGTGAGTACTTCTCAAAAATATTTTCAACCGTGTCTGTAAGAACACCAGATCCAAATTACAAAATAAGCCATTTTAATAAAACATTTTTCCTAAATCCAGTAACACCTCAGGAAATCATTGATATAATAGACCGAGTTACTCTAACGCCATCTCAAGGTTTAGACGAAGTAGACGGTAGGGTATTAAAAAGCTTCTCATTTAAAAGGTTCCCTTTGGAACCTCTTCGCAACCTTGTTAATGAATCCTTTACTTCCGGATGTTTCCCGACATGTTTGAAAGAATTAAAGTGCAGCTCGATTTACAAAAACAAAGGGTCAAGGCAGGATCCCCTTAACTACAGACTAATTTGTATTCAAAGCCAATTTTCAAGAATTCTTGAGTCAGCATTTCTTACTCGATTATCAAGTTACTTGGAAACCAATAACATACTGGCAAACAGTCAACACGGCTTCAGGAAGAATAGGTTAACTGATACAACTCTGTTAGATAGTCTTAATTTTATAATTACTTCCCAAAATTGTAAGCAGGAGGTTCTTGCTTTATTTTACGATCTAAGTAAAGCATTTGACACTATCGATCACAAGCTCCTTCTACAAAAAATTGAAAACATCGGAGTTAGAGGCGTCGCTAGCAACTGGGTTAAATGTTACTTACAGGAAGGAGGACAAACAGTGATCGCCAATGGTTATAAGTCGGAAAGCAAAGTAATGAAGTGTGAGGTACCTCAAGGCTCTCTACTTGGACAAACTCTATTTTTAATATTTGTTAATGATCTGGCGGAAACAAATAATGTTCAAAGCAAATATATTGTGTACGCTGACGACACCAACATTATAGAATCTAACCCAGACATACACGATTTAATTAAAAATAGCAATCTAAAATCAGAAACGTTAAGAAGATGGTGTATACAAAATGGACTGACCTTAAACGTAAGCAAAACATACTTCATGAGATTTCATCAAAAAAATGTGTCTAATGACTATTATGTGTCTAATGACGTTTATTTCTAAGACTTGATCAAAAATCAATCAAAGGGGCCGAATCTATAAAATTTCTAGAAGTAACACTTGACAACAAACTTAAATGGGGCGTTCGTATTGAATTAACATGTTCGACATTAAGTAGTGTGTGTTATCTGATCAGAAATCTAAGAGAGTGTGTAACAGTTGATATTCTGATAATGTTTTACCACGCCATCGTTCAGTTTAGGTTGTCATACGGTCTGATATTTTGGGGGTCAGCAGCAAATGTTGATGCGGTATTTAAAATGCAGAAAAAGATATTACGAGCTATGTTCAATGTACATCCTCTTCAATCCTGTCGCTCTTTGTTCATCAAGCACAAAATTTTAAAGCTACCATCCTTATATATATATATATATATATATATATATATATATATATATATATATATATATATATATATATATATATATATATATTTCGATTAGTCATACTTGTAAAACAACGCCATTCCGACTTACCTAAAAATTATGAACTACATAGTCATAACTTACGCAATATTCACAAACAAACTCAGAGTGCCATTTTCAAGATTAGAAAGCGGTAAACGAAACCCCTTACATATTGGTATCGTATGTTACAATAAGATATCCGAATGTATTACTAATACAAATTCATTATCAGTAAGGGAGTTTAAAGCGAAAGCTCGTGAATTATTGATAGCCTGTGCTTTTTATAGCATGGAAGAATTCATGTACTATTCTTTATAGTAGTAATAGATGATTATTATATCATCAACTATTCTTTAACCGTTTATTTCTAGATAAATATTTTTTTTATTTTTTTCCTATTGTTTCCTATTGTATGTAACTTTTGTTCATTTTTCTCTTTTTTTTTGACGATGGTCTATTGTATGAAAATGTACACAGTGCCAAAAATAATAATAATTATTATTATTATATAACTCCTAAGCAAACCCCCACTCTGCTGTTGTCTGCGCGCCAGAAGCTATTTGATATCATGCCGTGCTAAAAGGGATTCATATTCGATGTTTCGGACGGGATAGTGACCATCGATTTTAAACGAAAGATATTTCAGAAAACAAAGCTGTACTCTTTCAATAGGTAGGTCTTGAGAAGCATAATATGGGTACCTACTGAGCTTACTAACAATAAAAGAAATGTACAGTTTTTTAAGCAAAACAGATCCTCTGAAGGATGCTGAAATGTGTAATATAAAGCCTAGCATAGTGCTTATGTGCTGTGAAAACGACAGCTGACTATCAAATAAAATCCCTATCTTTCTTTCCAGTAATTGGCCAGATACTATATAAGAAAAACTTATGGGCTAGTTCTTTCTAGTATCAGCCACAGTACAGAATATGGAAATATTTAGTTACAGCTGAATTTGTTGGGATCAAACAACCAATAAGTCGATGTTGTATTGAAGGGTTATTGCATCAGCATTGCTGTTAACAGAAGAATACAGCTAGCTATACAATATCCGCTAAGGCCAATGCTGGATTTGAATGCATTTTAAGGCAGTTAAAAAATTATCGATACACAGCACAAATAAAAGATGACCCACATTTGAACCATGTGGAGCCCCTGACGAGGATATGAAAGAATTAGATTTAAAACCATTATAGAATACGTAGTTTACTCTGTCAGCAAAGTTCGAAGCAATTAATTTAAAAAAAAGAAGGAGCCTAGGGAACTAAACTTACTTGAGAGTAGCTCATGATTTATAGAATCAAGGGCACTAGAAAAATCAATGTATATAACGTCAACCTGTCCACAATGATCAAGTTTTTCACTTATATATTGAGTGATTATGGCCAGGCCCGAAACAGTTGAGCGTCCGTGTAGATAGCCATGCTGGTACTCAGAAATGTGGTTGCGAGCATTGAGAAATATGTTTTCATAAATAGCTTGTTCAAATACTGTTGCAAAATTTGAAATTATCGCAATAGGCCTGTAATTCTCAAGGTGATTCTTCTTGCCCCTATAGAAGATTGGTATTATCCTAGCATGTTTTCAAGCATTTGCAAACTTTGAAGTTTTTATTGCTAAATTGAATATTGTAACCAGTGGCTTGGCTAGACAATGTCTAGCATCTCGTATTAGAAAACTCAAAATTAAATCATCGCCTACCTTAAATTTGTTGTCGAAGAACGACATTATTGTTAGTAGCTGTTCTTCTGTAATAGACTGCATACTGAGTGATGAATGATTAGAAGCCACTTCGGAAATATTATGGTTTGGTTTGGAATGACGCGCATTAGAAAAGAAGGAGCCAAATGGACTGACGATATCTTGAGGATAGTCATACTTTTTGTGGTTATATGTGAATTTTCCCGGAATACGTATCGAGCCTTGCATAGCATAAACATGTTTCCAAAGGTTATTTGGAGTAGAATAAAGGAAGTTGTATATATTATAGTTAAGTATTATTATACGCAGAAGTAATGTGCTTCTTACAATACGACCGTAGGTTTTTGTATTCGTCAAAGTAAAACTGACTGGTATAAGCTCCCCATTTCTTCCTGTATCGGTATTTTGATTTTATCGTCCCAATTATATGAGAGGTAAACCAGACAGGATACGTATTTTGCTTATCTGAGCAATACTGGGGTACTGAGTTATTTAAAATAGCATAAAGCGTATCATAAAATTTATCAAATTCTCTATTCACAGCATTAAAAGAATCAAAGATCGACCAGTCTGTAGTTACAAGTACTGTATTACTGTAGTTATATCATCCTATAGTTTAACGTAGTTGACTTTGCCGAAGTTGTATCTTTCATTATTCGCCTATAGCAAACTTCGTACATTTCGGAATTTTCTGGAAGATTTCGAAGTTGATAATGCTTCGACTAAAATTGATAATGCAGGATGGTATGGGTCTTCCGGAACTAACGGATTAATATATTGTGCTATATTAAATGTAAATTCATTAATTGACAACACGAGATACAATTTGGATATTGATTATCACGATTTAGAATATAGGTACGTTGAATGAGATCAAGTGCTTTTGACAACACTAAGCGCATTTTAGATCACGGAGAAATGGGCAAAGAAGAGGTAATACTGCTATTACATTTGGGAAGATTGAAGTCTCCAATGAGTATAACAGGGTTGTTCAAAAACAAATCTTTCAGAGCCTCAAGGAACAGTTCAAAGTCATAGACCGATGTATCAGGAGGTGCATAAACTGCACTATATAAAAGTTAAAAAGATTAAGCTGCATAGACAAACAACTAAATCGATTATAGGAACAAGTTTATATAGTTTAATATCAACAACATCATAAATAATTTTGTTAGATAGTGGAACACGATTAGAACACCACCACGAGTCCTGAGATTGACTAAAGAAAATTTTCAGTCGCATCTGATAGCATTATAATGTTTTGAGAAAAGTTGGAAGATATTGAAAAAATCGTTTAACCATGTTTCAGTAATTATGATAACATCAAGAGGAGGGTCGGATAAGAGTAGAAATTATGTGTCTTAGATTTTAAAGCACGCGTGTTTTGATAATATAAGTTTACACTAAGAAGCTTCTTGTCAGGCGATGTTAGTTTTCCGAAGTGACAATTGGTGGTATATTGCTTTTTTATTTGATTTTAAGATGCTTTTCGCCATTTAGTATGCGCTGCTCTAATACTTTTAATGCTCTCTAATGCTCTTAGCATTGCGATATAATTGCATTTGCAATTGGTGTATTGTCGCGAGAAATTGAAACACTTCTCCAAACGGGAAAGTTTTTCAACTGATTTGTGGATCGTAATAATGACAGTACAAAATGCTCAGATGGTAGGGTTACTATAGTAGGTCGAATTTTGGACAGGTCAAATTTACCTGATGATTCAGGTTTACAAATTTACCTAACCTGATGATTTTGAAGAGTCTATAGACTCTAACTCTAGGCAAACGTTTGAACCTCCACCTGAAATGTCAAATAGGTGGAAGTTCAAACGTTTGCTTAGAGATAGAGTCGCCTCAAGCAGATCCAAGTGGTTGGCGGGGATTCGCGGCAGTCACTCACCCTTCTAGCTATGTACCTCTGTATAACCCTGTAAGATCACTCTCAACTATAGAAACCCTATGTATAAATAGCTTATTTAGTTTCATCGATTCCCTTGGTAAGAATCAAAAAATGGTTATTCTTGAGGATACGAAATTAGATATACTTTCCTGAAGTAAAACTCCGGCACTAAGAGACAGATATTTAAATGAGTTAGGCCTCAGAGGGTTTTTTTCGTGTATCAGTACTGTTACTCGTCCATCTCAAACACAAAGTGAGGGGGAAACATGCATAGACCACATATTTGTCCGATCAGTGGTTGTATCCAAATCAGTAACTATTGATATTACAGATCATTATCACATACTTCTAGCTCTAAATGTCAATACCAGTCTCCTGAAATTATACAAAAACATAAGCAATACTAGAACAATAACTTTATTTAAAAACCTCCGCCGTACATGAAAAAATTTTCGTTGCGCGAAAATTTTTCGTTATAAAAATCGAAGGGATGGGGTGATGGCCCATCACCTCATCCCAGGGAAAAGTTTTAAGCATATTTTATAGTTTTTGCCAATCAGTCCTTGTTCTAGTATTGCTTGTGTCCTTTTCAACCTCAGTCGCCCCGACTGAGGTTGAAGAGGAAGTGAAAATTTGTTTCATCATAATTTATACTAACATACAACAATGTACATCCACTACCAAAATGTCAGGGAAAAAACAAAAATCAAACTATGGATAACAACTTCTATTTTACAATCTATTCGTAAACGGGATAAGTTAAAATTAAAATGTCCTAAACAGTCATTAAATCTTAACTTAAAAAAACTATTATTTAAAGTATAGAAATAAGTTGAGCGAAGTCCTTAAACAAGCCAAATCTACCTTTTATAAAAAAACTATTGTTGTAAAGCCCTAGCTTTCTAAACTTTGTATAACTGTACCAATAGTAAGAAATGTAAACCTTCCACCCTTCAGACCCTCATAAAAGCAGGTACTCGGGGGTGTGAAGATATATAAGAAGAAAGGATGTTAAAAGCCAAGAAAAACCACCAAGTAGAAAAATGAATTCATTCATTTCAAAAACCCTCAACGGAACCGCCGCAAATACCGATGCAATTCGACCACGATGTCCTGGACACCGTGGACGACAACATGATTGAGCAACTGCTAAGCTATATCATGAACCGCTAGAAGAAGAACGAAGCCAACAACGAGCAACCGCAGGCCACCGCCACAACCAGAAGAACCACCGCCGAGAGGACAGCCAATGCCGCCCCCCGAAGGACAACCGAAGCAGCCCCCAAGAAACCAATTGAAGCCGCCCCCACAAGATCAACGGATGCCGCCCCCAAGAGAGCAACCGAAGTCGCCCCACGGAGAAGAGCTACGCCGATGGTTACGGACAGCCCCACCGAAGCCGCCCCCAAGCGCAAACTCGAACAGGAGGACGAGGAAAAGTTCAAGTTTCCCAAGAAAACGGCCAAACTGGAGAGACAGAGCATGCCAGGATCGCAGGTAAGTATGAACATGTATGCATGCTTAGACACAGAGGACAGTGACGACGAAGACTATATAGAACCAGAAACCGAAAACCCCACCGAAGAAAAGAACAACACCCCAATCATCCTACGGAACAAAGAAAAATGGACAAAACTTAGCAAAAAACTGGACAGCAAACACATAAAATTCACAAGGGCCACGTCGACAAGAGACGGAATAAAGATCCAACCACAAACGATAACGGATTATCGTGAAATGTACAGCCTAATGAAAGAAGAAAACTACGAGTTCCACACTCACCAACTGAGCTCCGGGAAGAACCTCAAGGTGGTGATCAAGGGAATCCCCACCGAAGTCGGGGAAGAAGAAATACTCAACGACCTAGCCGAAAAAGGTTACCCGGCAACCAAGGTGACAAGAATGAAGGGAAGGAACGCGACCCCTATCCAAATGGTATTAGTGAAAATACCAAAACAGTACAAATCCATCTATCAAATGGAAAGAATACAATACCTCAGCGTAAGAATAGAGCCGCTCAAGCCCAGATGAGACACAGTACAATGCCATAGATGTCAGCTCTATAAGTAAAATCAAAGAAAACATAAAACTAAAACGGACTCTACTAAAAATAACTATTACTAAAAATAACTATTACTGCCAGGTACAGGGTCAGCTGGCAATTACAAGTAAGTCACACTGCTATTTTGTCCTGTGGACTCCAAATGGGATAGCATATGAGAAGGTAATTTAAAAAAAAATACTGAGGGGTTCGCTATGACAGCGAGTTACACTTAGCTGTTGGCCAGTTATTAATATTTTTCTTTCAGATCGTTAGGGACGACGAGTTTTAGTCATCAAAAATTATACCGAAAGTCACAAAAATGTTTATGGAAGTAATGCTTCCAATACTTGCCAGAAACGAAGTAAAGTAATAATAAAAAACCGGGATTGAAATAGTGAAGATTGTGGAAAAGAGTGCAAATATGTCGAATATGACTTTTTCAATTTTTTAAAAAGGTGAAAATTTTTGAAAACTCTTTCGGTGACAGACCTTGATGGTCTAAATTCTATGTTCTGTATTAGGACTAAGTTGTGCTATATATTACCTAAATAAATATTTAATCTGGTAAATTTATATTCATTTATAAATATATTTGTTAATTTTGTATATGAGTTGCTTATTTCCAAAACACGACCTGAAAGTTTTGAATCGTCTGTCAGAACAAGCGAAAAGCTATATTTTCTGTCTCAGCTGTTATTTTCTCAGCTGTTTTCAGGTCGCGTTTTGTAAATAAGCAACTCATACAATAAAGCTCGTCGGCAGCCAATCGAGTCAATGAAGATAGGACTCAATGCTAACCCGCGGTCCGATGTACAGTTTCTCTCTTTCTAAAGTATTGTAACTCCTATTCTTTTTTTCGGAACATATTTCTATCCTCGGTATAATACGGTTAAAACAGTGCCTGGCCCACTTCGCGAGACAGATTGTCCGAACTGAGAATTCCCCCTTAACTAAAAATTTTGATTCAGGTAGCAAAGTTTTGGCTGTGTTTCTGGATCTCGCCAAAGCGTTCGACTCTATTGACAGACGCTTACTAGTACATAAACTCATTCAATGCGGAATAAAGGGAGTTTGGTCGAAATGGCTGTGTGACAATCTCACTGAAAGGTCTCAGTATGTGTCTGTGGACACCCTCCACAGACACATACTGAGACCTTTCAGTGAGATTGTCACACAGCCATTTCGACGCAACTCCCTTTATTCCGAATTCTATTTCTTAGCGTGAAATTGTATACGGTGTAATACAAGGGTGTACTCTTGGCCCGGTACTTTTCTTAATTTGCATTAATGATCTGACTTCTCTCTGCTTCATGTGTCTTTCCTTGATTGGAAAGATTGGAGATTGAATTAAGGATTCACCGCTGCGGCGCAGTGGCTAATGCGGGGCTGGGTCTGGAGGCGGGCTTTCATTGTGATTGCGCAGCTACAGAAAAAGTCAAACAAATTAAATATCTTGGAGTCATTATTAACTACAGTTTGAGATGGCAACCCCACATTGGGGCGATGGTTTCCAGGGTAAGGTCCTTGTTCTATGCCTTTGTCCAGCTCAGGAGGGTGCTCCACCGTGAGGACTTGAGGGTTGTTTACTCGGCCTACGCTGGTTCTTTTCTGGAGTATGGCATTGTTTGTTGGGGCGGTGCTGTTGTACAGAGGTCTCTTTTTAAAATAATCCTGAGAAGAGACCCTCGATCTTCCACAGATGTCATTTATACTCTGATGGGTGTCTTGCCAATAAGAGGTATATATGTACGTAGCTTACTAAGCTTATACTATAAAAACCGGGATCAAAATTTTTTCGTTGATTAGAGTAAATAGTCACACCATAACCTCTCTGATTCGCACTACCCGACAGGCTAACTTTACCCTCAGGCTAACTTTACCCTCATATACATTTTATCCAACATGACACCAGACTTACACCTCATACACTCATCGACTTTAGCCAAATCGTCATATTCAAAACTGGCTATACACTCTGTCTCCCACTCAGTTTGACCACATGGTCGCTTCAATATACTCTTAATTAAACTATATCCATAATTAATGTCATATACACCCGCCAACTTGAAATTCACATAGAAAGGTATTACCGCAAACAAGAAACAATGATATGTTTACGATAAAATTAGAAAAATATGATAAACGCCAGTGCTCTTTTATTTTATATTATAATTTTTATTTATAACAGCCAAATTTTGATAAGGTATCTTTTTTTATTATTTCCTATTATGTTTTCAGTAAACAAAGATTATGTAACAGCAATTGTAAGAACCCCAAGCCAGGGCACAGGTTCAAATCAAATCAAATCAAAAGATATTTATTACAGTATAGATGTACAGAAAACATATATGTAAAAGTCAGAATGAAAGAAAAACAAAATAGAACATATAAAGAATAAAAAATAATAATAAGAAGTAGTTACAGTAATTAAACTGATTATATTTCAGCAAGAATGACAAAAATAATCCTAACATAAGTTAAAGAATTCCTGTAGGCTATAGACTGATTCCCTCAACAAAAATCGTTTCCGTTTTTTTCTAAAAACAATATGGGATTTTTCTTCTGTCATGCTCGGTGGTAGCTTATTGTAAATGAAGACTGGCTTTGTTTTTGTGGATTAGACAGGCCACTTCCAGAATATAAATACTGAAGATTGTTTGGATCCCCAGTTGTCTAAAGTGAGTTCTACATGAAACTGTTCTAGGAATACCGATTATTGCACGGATCACATTTTTTTGAGCCATTAAGTGAGTTTCTGTTTTGGGAGAGGCTCCCCATACTGAAATACCGTAAGATAGTATTGATTGAACTTCAGCGAAGTAATAGATAAGGATGTCAGATCTATCCAATTGCCGACGTAATTTTCTGATTGAGTAAGCCTTATTATGCACTCTTTTACATCTAAAGTTCTCAATCTTCAAATTCCATGTTAAGGATTCCTCGATTTGCAGTCCTAGGAACTTTGTAGTCGGTGCTCGGTTTAATTGAAGGTTATTAGTTCCTATGGAAATGTTATCTGCTCAGGAGCTGAAAAATTACGTATTCTGTTTTGCTACCATTAAGGAACATATTTTTACTGGAGAACCAGTTTACGATTGTACTTAATAGTTTGTTGGCTTCTATTTGAGTCAGATTTCTTGAAATCTCCGATACGAGAAAGCTAGAATCATCTGCATATATTGTACAGTGATTACTATTTATAAAACGTGTTAGGTCTGCTAGATAGAGAAGGAAGAGTGTAGGGGAAAGGACACTTCCTTGCGGAACACCTATGTTTATACTTGCCGCTGCAGATTTAAATGTTTTATTCATGACAGTGATTTCCACAAATTGCCTTCTCTCTTGAAGAAATTTTTTTATCCAATTATGCGATTTACCTCGTATGCCCATTGTATATATTTTATTTAATAATTGTTGTTGAGACACGCAGTCGAAAGCCTTAGAAAGGTCACAAAAAATCCCGACTGGATGTTTTCCTTCATCAACTTCTGTAGAACCTTGGAATAGAATTCTATGATCGCCGTAGTTATTGACTATGCACCTTTGTGAAGTAGGTGTTATTCTGGTGTATTCTCTAACTTGTTCCTCCAAACCATAGGATAACATAAGGTTTTTGAAAAAACTTTTTCTTTTGAATTTCCAGTGAAATTAATGTTGTCTCCAGTAACAACTAGTTTTCTTGATGTATTAAAATACTGGTGAAGTACGCAATCGAGCGTAAGCATAAAGGTTGCTATACAGTTATTTGGTGGCCTATATATCTTAATTATTATGGTCGATTCTCGTTTGGATTTCCAAACGATTCCACAGATTTCTATGTGTTTCTCGATTGATTGAATTGGTATTTCTTCTACGGTGATCGCACCTTCATCCAAAGTATTTCTACTCCAGATTGCGACACCACCTCCGGTAGATATGGATCTGCAAAAGGAACTAATCAGCTTGAAGCTACAGTGCAGATATAGACGTTTCAGGTTTTCGTGACTGACCCAGGTTTCTGTTAGGCAGATAAAGAACGGATTTATTTCTTCAATTAAAATTTCCAAATGTAGGATTTTGTTGTTTGTAGATTGGATATTCATGTACATGACAGTATTTGTAGTTATTCTATTTACAGGAAAATTATTTATTTTGTTAATTTGTTCTTCTCCAGGTTCAGAAAAAAACGATGTATGTGCGAATAACGGGGCCATAGTTCTGGTTTTTTGATATAGGTTTTCCTATTCTGGCTTGTAATTTGTAATAAAATTTAGGTATATTGTTACTATATTTATCTTGTATATACAAAAATGTATAACAATAGGGAAAGATGATTCGTTCTGGAACCACCTCCCGCACCTTATGGGAAATTACATGTAAATCTTGGTCCAAGCTCCTTATGGAAAAATCCTTAAACAGCTTTAAACAGCTTTCAATCAGCATTAAACAACTTTAAACAGCTTTCAATCAGCAATAAACAGCTTTCAATCAGCTTTAAATAGTGAAAGCTGTGTAATGCTGATTGAAAGCTGTTTATTGCTGATTGAAAGCTGTTTAAAGCTGTTTAATGCTAATTGAAAGCTGTTTAAAGCTGTTTAAGGATTTTTCCATAAGATGCTTGGACCAAGATTTACATGTAATTACCCATAAGGTGCGGGAGGTGGTTCCAGAACGAATCATCTTTCCATACTTTTAACAAAAAAATTCCAAGTTCTTGCTGTCGTATATCCCAAGGTTAGTCAACACATCCTTAACAAGATTGTTGTAGATTGTAATATGGTGGTGACGACTTGTACTGCGACCTTTACAATAAGCGCCTTAAGATCATTAATATCGTTTCCCATTTTAGTACAATATTTAAATGACCAGGACAAACCAGATTTCCGATGAATTGTACGGGAATCCGCGTTTGATAAAGCGACACATTCTATTTTAAGAATTTATGCAATTGCAACAACAGACGTTCTTATGTAGTTCTGATGGTTTAGCACAACAAGTGGATGGTAGGTTCATAATACTTACTATCTTTGTTATTACGGTGTAGTACTAGCAATACTAATACCTAGGAAAAATAGCAAGGACACACATTTCACGCTAGTGATGTCTGTCACTGCGACTTTGAAAACAAACACAAACCTTCTTGAATGGAAGGATACGGTTGGAATGGAAAGATACGGTTAGAGAGGGATACGGAGGGATAAGTTTATATTCATCAAAGGGATAACAGGGTGATATGTTTTATTTAAAATTTTTATTTATCATTAATAGCGTCTGATAAATATGGCGATAAACAGGTGTATCGTATATAGAAAGAAATATTTTTGAATTGGTAAAACCATACAACATTATAGATAATCAGATAAACTTAATAAAGACGGAACAAAGCTTGAATATATAAATATACTCAACCTTTCCGGAACTCTATAATACTAATGAGTCTTTTTAGGACTACCAAAAACAAATCTCTTATGAAATTTGTCAGTTATTCTATAGCTTTCAGTCCACCTTCGTGGCACTCAACAAAAACCATAAAAATAACATTGAGTTTCAAGATCATGTCTTTCCGATACCTTGAGTGGATAGCCATCTGTGGACGCGTTTCGAGATCTATCTCTCATCAGCACAGCTCTGCTTCCATGAACAATATTTTGTAAATCACTCACTTGAAAACCCATGTGGTGTTGGGGTTAGATGTTTTTAATTTTGACATTTTGTGAGAGAGACATGAACTTAGCAGGTTATTGATATAAATGATAAATTTTGAATTGGTAAAACCATACAACATTATACCATATAACTGACAAATTTCATAAGAGATTTGTTTTTGGTAGTCCTAAAAAGACTCATTAGTATTATAGAGTTCCGGAAAGGTTGAGTATATTTATATATTCAAGCTTTGTTCCGTCTTTATTAAGTTTATCTGATTATCTATAATGTTGTATGGTTTTACCAATTCAAAATTTATCATTTATATCAATAACCTGCTAAGTTCATGTCTCTCTCACAAAATATCAAAATTAAAAACATCTAACCCCAACACCACATGGGTTTTCAAGTGAGTGATTTACAAAATATTGTTCATGGAAGCAGAGCTGTGCTGATGAGAGATAGATCTCGAAACGCGTCCACAGATGGCTATCCACTCAAGGTATCGGAAAGACATGATCTTGAAACTCAATGTTATTTTTATGGTTTTTGTTGAGTGCCACGAAGGTGGACTGAAAGCTATAGAATAACTGACAAATTTCATAAGAGATTTGTTTTTGGTAGTCCTAAAAAGACTCATTAGTATTATAGAGTTCCGGAAAGGTTGAGTATATTTATATATTCAAGCTTTGTTCCGTCTTTATTAAGTTTAGAAAGAAATATTGTTTCAAAAAAACACTTACGGCTCAATTTCGTATTAGACAAAATTAAAACATATTAATCAATGGACTTACTAAACACAATGATATAATTTAGACAAAACTGACAAGCGTAATGGTTTTAGACAAAATTAAAACATATTAATCAATGGACTTACTAAACACAATGATATAATTTAAACAAAACTGACAAGCGTAATGGTTTTAGACAAAATTAAAACATATTAATCAATGGACTTACTAAACACAATGATATAATTTATTTTTAAAACTGTCAACTGTAACAGGAGTAATGATGAAAAACGAAGACAGTGCTCACAAGGCGTGCATGGCCCGTGGCGGAAAAAGTAAAGTAAATTAGAAGAATTCAGAGATATTCTCTAATTAGAAATAAGGAATTGGCATTTAGAAGGGCTTTCAGAAAGTTTCCAACGTTTGATCCATTATAAAACTCTAAGAACTTGTTTTTCGGCAATCGTTTTTTGTTGAGATATTTATTTTGCGAGATTATTGCGGTATTGTCGCAACATTCTAGAATATATGTATATTCTAGAATGAATAATATATTGGTTTTGTTCTCAGTGGTAAAATTGCAACTATTATAATAAAATATATAACAGTAGTAAAGTAAAGGAGACTAGAGAAAAACCTTATGGATTGACGCGAGAGAAATAAATTCAGGAGAAAATGCAATATGTTATGAAGAATACTTGTGATCGTATGGATACCTACTCTATACGGCCGCAATAAAGACAGGTATTTGGTATACATTACTTGCGCACATAAGTAAGGCACGTCAAGAAAATGCATTTTATAGAGCAAGCTGACATGCATACGCTTTCGAAAGCGTAATGAACTTCGAGAATCTATTTATGAATAAAGAACAGCAAAAGATTTATTTGATATGTGGGAAGTTTGGAAATTGCAGGTCAGGATGAATGAGTAATAATGAAAAAGTTTAAATGAAAAAGTTTAAATTCGACTTGATATTGGGGAATATGTATGATGTTTTTATTTTTTTCAGAATTGGAGATTTCACATGAAAATACCTGATAATATATATCTGTAAATTTTGTATATAAAATATTATTTTTTTATTTATTTATTTGTCCACAAAATTAACAATTATAAGAATCAAGTTTTAAAGACTGAATGAGGTAAATACAACTATACAATATATAAAGAAGTACAAGATGTAGATTGTGTACGGGATTAGCACCTAAGTGACTTAACACCTGTGTTATGTGTTATGTTGCAAAGCAATATTACGTACTTGTAGCGGCAACGGGCCTTTTCGAAGAAGGCTTTTCAAAGAAATTAGTTTTACGCTAGGGTCGTTGCTATAATACCCAAACGAATTCTAAAAATATTTTGTCTCTTTTATTACAGGGTTAATACTGTAATCACCCGAACGGTTTTTCAAAAATATTTTCGTGGAATATTTTACAACAGGGCCAATACAGTAATCGTCGAACAAATGCTAAAAAATTTAATATTTATGTTTTATGGTATGATTGATTATAATCTTCGAGAGATTTCTAAAAGAATAAATATTTGTGTTTTATGATAGGATTAATATTACAATTCTCTAACGAAACAAATCTAAGAAAGATCGTTTGCGACAGCAGAGAAGAAAAGCAATCCCCAAGAACACGTGTGATGAAAATATCTGAAGGACCATATAAATACGCTCACCACCGACACACACTCTTAAATAACTTACTTAAGTCCACGATATTCAGGAACACGGTTCACTGTTCTTTTATACCGCTCACGCCCCGCGAATCCACTGTTTCGAATTCAAACCCCCCTCTGTCCCCCCACTTAATAGTCAGCCAACACACCATTTCCAATTAAGGCGGAGTGCCCACTACCTCATCAGTTTTTTCTAAATTCTGACTTTATTTTTTTAAATATTTAAACAATTTTTTTTAATTCTTACAAAAAAATAAAAGTCATATTATAGTGTTTTCCTATTTTCGAAAACATATGTAAAGAGAAAATAAAACATGTAATTATAAAACTATCGAAAAATTAACGACACTATAATAATATAAAAAATATTCCAACTAGGTCTTTCAACAGTTAACAAAATATTTTCAAAATTAAACCCATGATTTAGAATATAAAATGAATGCTGCAATACTCATTGTTGGAGAAATTTTAAAGTGAAACATGATACAGTTTAGGCCAGGAGGCGGGTTTCCGCCTGCGCATATGAGATTTATCGGTTCCTAAAGCTCTAAAAGAGACACATAGACAAGGGTTTTACGATCCTCATTCATAGTTTAGTGAGTGCATTTTGCTAACAATTATATTTGACAATGTGTGATAAACAAGGAAGACGTTATAAACGAAAAAGTATTCGCCTGAGAATGAAACGGTAAGAATAAATTTTAATAATTATGAAACTATTTAACTATTTTGAATGTTATTGACTTTTTGAATTGTCAAAAGCAGCATTTGCTTATCTTCTTTTATAACGTATTAGATGCGTATTAGAACAGTTTTGTTTATCGGCAATAAAGATTAGACAAAACTTACAGTTTTTAATTTTTAAAATACTGAAAACGTAACTTTCATGTCCAGGGTTAGGAATTCAGAAAAGAAAATAGTGCTGCTAGAAGAAGATGTAAACCAATATCAGATGGAAATTGCGTCTACATCTAAATATTATTCACCGAGTAGGTGAGTTTGGCACAAGTTGTAGGTAATATTGGAGTGGAATAGACAATAAAAGTCGCTTGTTCGCAAATCCGAAAAAAAATAGTGGTTATGAAATTTGTAGCTTAGGAAATTGTCAATAAAAAACATATTATAATTTTTTTTCGTAAGAACAACGGTTTTTGAGAAAATTCTTTTAAAAAAGTAACGTTTATTTTTCTCAGAAGTGCACGCGCTCTTTTACACCCACCTTTGAGGTAGGGTACAAGATGCGTTTTTTAATTCCTGTCCTCAAAAAAAATTTAGAAAAAAAACGCATTTTGTACTCAAAGGTGGTGTGGAAAGGAGTGCACGTATTATGAAAAAATAAACGTTACAACTTTTTGAATCTAATTTTCTAAATAACCGTTAGTCTAACGAAAAAAGCAAAATATGTTTTTTTGTAGGCAATTTCCTAAGTTACAAATTTGATAACCAGTATTTTTTTGATAAAATTTCGGTTAGCGATATTTTTGAGAAAAACCGTTTATCTTGACCTTTGACCCCGCATAACATTTTTAGCGGAGCATGTATCGACGGGGATTTTTGGGATATTGTTTAGAACCATAAATGGAAGCTTCATGCAAAAATTCAGCTTTCCCTTAATTTTTCCAAATGCAATGTCCTTAATCCCAGTATTAGTATTAGATGCGTATTTTTTCCGATTTCGCTCCACTATAAGTAGCATAATTATAATCATATATCAATCATCACATATCGCATTTCAGTTCGTCCACAGAATCATTACATTTTGAAAATCAGAATCCACTAGATGAGAGTTTCGACGAAAGAAACAATGAATTGTCAGGTAGAAGAATATGTAATGTCGAGTATTTTTTCAAGAATTACAAAAAGCAAATAATCATTGTCCATTTTCTTGTAACATATCAGATATGACTCCATTATCTGAAAAACGAAACGGTCTAATTAGTAATTATATTCTCAAGTGCAAAATGTGTGGCATCGTAAAAGAAGTTTCTGCAGATAGCGTAAATGAAAACAGTGATGATCTAAACGTAAATACTGCAGCAGTTTTTGCTATGATTTCTGCCGGCTGCGGTTATTCTCAATTGACCCAACCACATGGTATCATGAATATTCCTCAAATGTCACGAAGGAAATATATGCAAAATTATAATAAAGCTGCAACTTCAATTTTTGAATCTTCTCAGAAAACATTTGAGGAAGCAGCAGCTGAAGAAGCCAGATTGGCACGAGAAGCAGGAGATGTTGACGATGATGGCATCCCTTTATTTACTGTGATAACCGATGGAGCTTGGTGCAAGAGATCGTACAAGACCAATTATGACGCATCGTCAGGAGTGGTAAACAGGGTCAATAAGTATAAATATAAAATTTGATGCTACTTAATTTTTGCAGGCTTGTATTGTTGGAGCTAAATCTGAAAAGTTACTTTTTGTCGCTGTGAGAAACAAGTACTGTCCTATTTGCGAACGTACTGTGGTAAAACAATTAGAACCAAGGGAACACAAATGTTTCAAAAATTTGTCTGGCTCGTCAACAGGTATAGAAGCGGATATAATTCTGGAAGGATTCAAATGTAGTGAAGAAATTCTTGGACTTAAATACGAGAGGATAGTTTGTGATGTTGATAGCAGTGTATTCCGAAAAATTTGTGAGGAAAAGCCATATGGAAACAAAAGTTTGGTTAAAAAAGTTGAATGCACCAATCACCTACTAAGAAATTTTTGTTGTAAAGTTAATGATTTTACTACCAAACTTGTTAGCTCATCCAAAAGGAAAATTGTTAGTCCGCGATTGAGACAGTTATTAAAATCGAACTTATTAAGACTTAGAACAGGAATTAAAAAAGCAGTCGATCGAAGAAAAAAAGAAGCAGGAACAATGACAGAACTAATAGTCCGTTTAAGCAAAGATATTAAAAACTGTCCAAAACATGTTTTTGGTGATCACTTAGAATGTGATAAATACTTTTGCAGTGGCTTAAAAGCAAATGAAGTTAATTTTGTACCTCTGTTGAAAGAGTGTGGATTATTTGAAGATATTTCAACATGCTGTAACAGATTAGTTCAAAATGCTTACAGTTTACTTTTAAATATGAATAATAATGCAGCGGAGGCATATAATTCCATAGTTTCAAAATTTGTAGAAGGAAAAAGAATTAATTTTGCAATGAATGGTGGTTACGAAGTTAGATGTAAATCTGCAATCATATCTTATAATGAAAGCGAGCAATATTACCGGATAATTCATAAAAATATTACCAATAAAAGTCCTGGAAGACACACCCAGTTATTTATAGAAAAATTAAAAAAAAGCGAATCAGTAGGAATACTCGAAAAGTACTCTTCCCATCAAAATTTTCCCGCAAAAGAACATGTAATAACGGTCCCGATAAGGATTATGGACATGTGAGTGATGATGAAGAAATCCCCTTAGAACATGTTGAGGAAAGTAAGTCCAAAATTTTAAGTGCACTTAATAAAACCAAAGAGCAAATTGAAGAAATTGCAAAAATAACAATCGGACAAGATGGAAATCCATTGTGGCACGAAGAGAGACATTTTCGACTTACTGCATCAAATTTCGGAAAAGTATGCAAACAAAGATCGACGACAGACCCCAAAAAGTTGGGAAAAAGAATTGTTGATTCAGCATTTTTTGGAAATGCGTCTACAAAATGGGGAAAGATCATGAACCAATAGCTAAAGAAGCTTTCGAAGAGACGTATTCAAAAAAATTAAAGATTGCGGTTTATATATTTCCGAAACACATCCATTCTTGGCCGCTAGTCCAGATGGAATTATTGAATCGGAAGATGCCATCATTGAAATAAAATGTTTACACAAAGTAGCAGTGTTGGGGTTTACTCCTGCGGAAGCCGTCGGAAACAACAAAATTGATTATTTGTTAAGAGATGGAGAAAACATAAAACTAAAAAGGACTCATAACTATTACTACCAGGTACAGGGTCAGCTGGCAATTACAAGTAAGTCACACTGCTATTTTGTCCTGTGGACTCCAAATGGGATAGCATATGAGAAGGTAATTTAAAAAAAAAAATACTGAGGGGTTCGCTATGACAGCGAGTTACACTCAGCTGTTGGCCAGTTATTAATATTTTTCTTTCAGATCGTTAGGGACTACGAGTTTTGGTCATCAAAAATTTTACCGAAAGTCACAAAAAAGTTTATGGAAGTAATGCTTCCAATACTTGCCAGAAACGAAGTAAAGTAATAATAAAAAATCGGGATTGAAATAGTGAAGATTGTGGAAAAGAGTGCAAATATGTCGAATATGACTTTTCCAATTTTTTAAAACGGTGAAAATTTTTACCTCTTTCGGTGAAAACTCTTTCGGTGACAGACCGTGACGATCTAAATTCTATGTTCTGTATTAGGACTAAGTTGTGCTATATATTACTTAAATAAATATTTAATTTGGTAAATTTATATTCATTTATAAATAAATTTGTTAATTTTGTATATGAGTTGCTTATTTCCAAAACACGAACTGAAAGTTTTGAATCGTCTGTCAGAACACGCGAAAAGCTATATTTTCTGTCTCAGCTGTTATTTTCTCAGCTGTTTTCAGGTCGCGTTTTGGAAATAAGCAACTCATATAATAAAGTTCGTCGGCCGCCTATCGAGTCAATGAAGATAGGACTCAATGCTAACCCGCGGTCCGATGTACAGATTCTCTCTTTCCAAAGTACTGTAACTCCTATTCTTTTCTTCGGAACATATTTATATACTCGGTATAATACGGTTAAAACAGTGCCTCGCCCACTTCGCGAGATAGATTGCCCGGACTGAGAATTCCCCCTTAAGTTAGGTTGGCTTTCTTAGCAACCTTAAACAGCATCGGCTGGAAACATAAAAAGGACCTGATCGAGCATTTAGTTGTCTCCGAAAATGTCCTCATCCTAGCGTTACAAGAAACATATTTCACTCCTAAAACCAAAGCCAGCCTGAGAAACTTCACGATTGTTCGCAAGGACAGACCAACACAAGGTGGTGGCTTAGCCATCGCCCATCACACCGCAATCCCAGCCGGCCCTGTTTCGCTCCCCCTGCATCTACAAGACATCGAAGCCGTTGGCATAACCATAAGCTACCAACAGTCCACTATTAACATTTTCTCTGTATATATCTCTCCTAAATCTGACATTTCAGTAGTCGACCTGTTCGACTATTTCAACTCGCTCTCCAACTGTATAATTTTGGGCGACATGAACGCCCGCAATCAAGTATTTGGAGACACAAGATCCAACAGCAAAGGCCGTCAACTCTTCTCGATCCTAGACTCAAATTCCCTCTTTCGTCTTGAATGTACGGACTACACTTTTTTGGTCCCCAAGGCAATTCTAATATTTACCATATCTTAATACCCGATAACGAAACCGACCTACTGTCCCTCACAGCCTTCATCGGCCCCTCCGTCACAAGCTACCCACAAATCGCAGAGATGCTATTCGTACCGCCACAAATTCCTCCACCACCTACAATAACTTGTCTGTCTTGCAAAAATGCCGACAGGCAAGATTTCGAAACGAATCTTACAGTCGCCTATGCCAACCCCCGACCATAAACACCACCTTCAAGCTATAATCCGCCATCGAAAGGTTTGCCAGTAGACTCCAATTAGAAATACACGCTTGTTTACCAACACGCACCGTATCAATCTGTCCCCCGCGAATTTGTCTCGCTAATCCAACAAAAACGTAAATTGTATAGGATTTACAAAAATACCCACGATCCTCTGATTAAATCATCGTGGAACCGTATAAATGCCCTCATCAAACTAAAACTGCGTGCCTTCCGTGAAAAATCGTGAATAGATGCTACAGTCCCTAAGTCCCTAAACATTCGTACCGGCCGGTCTCGTAGGCCCAACCACCCACTCTCGATAAATGATCTAATACTCACAAATGCCCCAGATAAAGCCCAGACTTTCGCGACCCATCTCGAAAAAGTCCACCAATCAAACTCCCCACACATTACCGAACCATTCTTCAGGAAAACCATAATCGAGAATAGCCGCCTACCTTTAACTCCATATTCAGAGTTCCCCTCGTCTACCCAAATCGAAAATGAACCCCTAGTCCAGCCCATTACCACCGACGACGTTCGCAAAGTAATCTCCATCACTCGAAACGGCTCTGCAGCCGGACTCGACCGTATTCAATGGACTGTCCTTAAATACCTTCCAGACCCAGCAATTGAATACCTAGTCTATATATTCAACGCCTGTCTCTCGTCCGGCACCTTCCCGCGGCCTTGGAAATCCGCTTACATAATAATGATCCCCAAATTCCAAAAAACCGAAACTCGTTGACTCTTATCGCCCAATCTCCCTCGTCAGCACGATAGGTAAAACTTTCGAAAAAAGTATCGCCCAACGTCTTCGCTCCTTCTGCGAAAATCACCACGTCATACCCGACCATCAAAGTGGATTTATGAATCAACGGTCCACCCAACATTCCATTCTCAACGTGACGTCCAAACTCTCTATCACACTAAACTCCGGAGACTCCGCCATAGCCCTCTTCCTTGATATTCACCGTGCCTTCGACACTGTGTGGCACGACGGCTTGATAGCTAAACTCCACACATTACAGGTCCCACTATCACTACTCCGTCTAGTAAAGAGCTTTCTCTCGAACCGCTCGTGCTGCGTCAAAGTGTCCAATTTCCTGTCTTTCCCCTTTACGCCCGTAGCTGTCATCCCACAATGCTCCTCTCTGCCCCCCTGCTATTCAACCTATTTTGTCACGACATTCCGTTACCGACCATTTCTCGCTGCCACATCCAACAATTCGCAGATGACACTATCATCTGGTCCTGCTACCGAAGCCCCTCAACCTCGGCAACCGTCCTAAACAAATTTATTGCCAAAATCGAAAACTGGATGAATCTCTGGCGCATCCAGATTAATCCCCAAAAATCCCAACTGATCCATTTCAGTCACAAAAACCTCTCTAAACGTATTGCCGAAAAGCAATATTCAATAAACCTCTACGGCCAACCCCTGATGCCCCAACCATCAATAACATATCTTGGCACGATCTTCACCCAGACCCTAAGCCCAGTACCCAACATCAGACATTGTCTCCATAAAATTAGGTCTAGGTTAAATCTTCTCTACTGCCTCCGCACCCGAGTATGTGGTTGTTCAACAAACACCCTACTCTACACGTACAAAACTTTTGTTCGCCCAGTCCTCGACTATCAAATGACAGCCTTTGCCCTCTGGAACAAAAAATATATTAAACCCCTCCTTAGTTTTGAAAGAAACTGCCTTCGACGGATATGCCGTCTAAACCACTACTATATTACTCGCCCAACTATATTACTCGAAGAGCTAGTAAATTTCGACCTATGTCATACTCGACTCCACATGCTCCAGAAAAAACTCGCCTCCCGCATCATCTCCAAAGAGCCCCCAATTCTCGACATCTTTAAATCCCCTTTTGTTGAAATACACAAAACAAAGCGCAAAAACAAACTCCCCATCCTCTATCTAGTGCTTCTGTCCCGACTGAAAGACGACCTTTCCCCAAATCTAGAACTAATTCTAGACACAGTCCCTGATATGTTTAAGTAACCCAAGCACTAGAACTAACCAAGACCCTAGACGAAAAGAACCGCCACAACCGCAATCCCACCAACTCACAAACCTAAGTTGTTGCCGCCACCATCCCGACCAACACTGCTCGCTCTTCTGGCGTTTTCTCGCGCCGCCTAGGTGATGTTGACTGACTTGCCGCCCGACTGCTTCAATCCGCTGTTTCCCAGCCATAAAAAAATCTATCCACTTTCTTGGCTGAAAAGGAAACTCCATTTCCTACAACAGCCGTCCCACCCCACCCCGGCGGGGACACTTATTCAACAAGCAACATAGTCAGTAAACCAGCAAAGTTCGATATAGCAGTTCACCGAGTTCAGTTCAACAAGTTCATCAAGTTCAGTTCACCGGAACAGTTCACCCAAGCCGCAGTCACGCCAATAAGTTTATAGTAGGTTGCAGCTCCGCGAATCCATTGTTATATTGTTATAGTGTTATTTTATGTCATTTAATTATTGTAAATATATTTCCTCTTATTACAAAACGTGAGTGGTAAATTTATTCCTAAGACCTATCACCCAATTTTATATTTCTGTACAGAAAGTAATGGTACAAAATTGTGATATAACAGCTGTTACTTTGTAATAATAATAACAATCTATTGTTATTCTAATATTATGATAAATTTAAAATAATTTTCAAAGATGAATTTTTTTGATTCTCGCGAATAATTTTTATGATTTTTGTTATGTTTTGCTTTTAACGGTAGGATATTGCAAATTTTGGGTAAAGTGTAAGTTAAAAAACGATGACAAACATTTTTGTTGAGTCTTGGAGTATTTAGCAATTCTTTTGTTGTGCTCCTAGTAGTAAAAACTATGGGAGCAGAATTTTGTAGTATTTTATTTTTGAATGCGTACATACATACAGTATGAAAATATAATGTTCGGATATTACCAATATGTTCGGTATATTTAAGATTAGTATAAAAAGAACTTTTTTTTTTCAAAAATATTTTCAGTATATAGTTTTGTATTGTTTTCAGTTTTTGCAAGGATTTTTTATACAATGCATCCCACATCAGAATACCGTAACAAAAAAGTGATTCAACTAAAGATTTAAAAATCAATATGAGTAGATGTTTCGTTAAAAACTGTCATAGTTGGTAAAATTTATACATTAATTTCTTCACCTTTTTTGTTAGATAATTAATATGATTGTTCCATCTTAAATTTTGGTCGATAATTATCCCTAAATATTTGACCTCGTTTATTTCTATAATTTCCTCCTTCATACCTGGGACTTAATACTGCAAAAATTAGGTCTGTTTGTTTTTGTTATAGAGAAGGCTGTCTTACTAACGTTAAGTGAAAGACGATATTTACACCTCCATTTATTAATTGATTCCATGGTTGACTGCACACATTTTTTTGCTTCCGACCATGTATTTCCACTGAAGAAATCCACTGTATAATCAGCGGAAGATAAAATTCTCGCCTTTACTTTTAACTCGATTAATGACTTTACATATGCTTGAAAAATATTGGACCTAGTACAGTTCATTGGGGGACCTCAATTTTTATAATTGTAGTGTTGTAGTGTCTTACTGTATCATTTTCTTTCACGCATTGTTCTTGGCCTGTTACGTAAATGCGAAAGACATCTAACACTGCACCACGTATACTATAACGCTCCAATACATTCAGAAGTATTGCATGATCAACATTGTCAAATGCCTTTGCCAAGTCTAGAAATACTGCAATGCATTTTGCAATGCGTTTTCATCAAGTCCCTCTGTAATACTTTTGATGACATTGCAAATTTTACTAACCGATTTTTTAGACATTTTTCAAATATTTTGCAAAAGCTGTTTAAAATAATTATATATCCAATAATATTACTAAATTTATATTATCTACAAGTCAGTTACTTAGTATATATACCTCTGTCATTCACCTTAAAATGCTGTTATTTAATAAAAGTATTACGCAGTTTGGTGTGTATTTGAGATGATATGAAAAATGTGCACATTTGAATAAATAAAACATATTTTATATAAATGTGAAAGATATTAAATATTCTGCCAAATATCATTTGATACATTTAAGTGTGAATAAAATTTAGTAAGTGGGTAGCGCGTCTTTATCAACAATTGAAACGTCGCTTTCCATTTTATACTGGAATTCGAAGGGTGCGGAAAATTCAAAATAAAATATCAGTGTCAATATATAAATGTGCGAAAAAGCGTCGGATGTGAATGTGCACGTGCATTGAACTAAACAAGTCGAGCATAAAAATTTCTACTGCTCTCCCCTTGTGTTGTCGCGGACGTTTTGTATATGCAGGCTGCATAGCTTCTAAATGGGCCGAGCTTTCAATCGCTCTCGGCGGACGCCCAGGACGATTTATTACATACAGGTATCCGTGTCAGGCGTTCTGCGCTTGCAGCTGCCAAACATAAAGTGACAGCCAGCAATTTAATAAGCGAAGTTATCCTGCGATATGCTCAAGCACGTACTGCAGTATAAGCTCTTCCTCCTAAACCTCCTAATACTATTTCCTTATGTAACTTTTGTTAGCACCACATTGTAAAAATAAATTAAAGATTAGCCAATGTTGCAAGAAAACTAAAACTCAAACAATAATAGTTACATGATTGACAATTACATACATTTCTTTGTAAAACAAATGAAATTGTCTGATCGAATAATTGACTCGTTAACAGACACTTAAAACCATTTAACATAGGAATGTTTTATTCGGAAGTTGCGCTAACTTGTAAGGCAGGGACATTGAGAAACGTCTTCGAAAAGTTCGTGTCAAAGGAAAGTGAAAAATGAACTGAACTTAAATGTGAACATATGTTAACATTTTTAAAAGACCAAAGATATTACAAGGATGAAATCTAGTCTGTGTAGTATTCACTGTTTACTCTGGTTTGTCTATTCTTGTCTGTCTAGTCTTGTCTGTTTAGTTTTATCTATCTAGACTTGTATCTTATATCTAAACTAGTTTAAATTAAATTAAATATGAGAATATTTGAAAACACTATTTTTAGGTGTAACTTGTAGGAAGAATCAAGATAAAATTGTGCCATTTATGGGGTTAATGGGAATAGATAATGAGCAATATAAGGGGAAGCTGAACCGTTATCAATGTCAACCGGATGGATGTTCTTGCGTTTTATTAGACATATCAGCGGATTATTCAATAATCGATTACACAAGCAATCTATTCAATAGGCAGACAACAGAAGTTTTATAAGGATGAAATGGAAGCCGCGCTGCGCTGTCTTGTGGATTTAATTTAAATCATAATACATTTAAAAAAAAGAATACTACCATCTCTTCCTCGCAAATTTAATTTGGTTTATTTGGTATCCTACCGAGTTTGTTTATTAATTCTTATACCGAACAATCAAACAAGATGATATAAATAAAGGGTGGGTATAAAAAAATCGGAATTTTCGTTTATTTCATTCACTTAAAATATCTCGTCACATCCTTAAGGCTTGGTTAAGGCTTTTGTGTGGACTACTAAGCCTGGAACACACTTTCAATTTTCAGTTGAGCAACTGTTTGGTTACATATTTGTGTCGCATGGAGTGCTATTGACATGGACTTATTAGTTGCAGTTGCAGTGTACACAGGTCCTTTGCACTCCATATGACACAAATATGCAACCAAACAGTCGCTCAACTGAAAATTGCAAGTGTTTTCCAGGCCTAATAGTCCACACAAAATCGCAAGAATCGTTTATTAAAAGGGAAGTGTTATGTGGTGATGTGATATATAACAAAGTATGATGTGGTATGTAACAATGGTGAAAATGTTTCTTGTAATATAAAACTTTTCTGAAGGCTGATGTTGTTTTGTATCCTAGTTTATAAAATTAAATTGATTTGTTAGATTATAAAATTAATATAAATAAATTAAAGCATCAGCATAAAATAGTTAACTCACAGGACTTTTCTAACCCACAATGAAGTTTTGTAGCGGCAACGAGGCCGTTCCATTTTCATTACAATAATTACCCAAATTTTCCGAAAATTTCCGAAAATATTTTATTAGAGTCGGTAATATAATCCTCGAGCGGAAAAATAAATATATGTACTTTTAGTTTTACGAGTGCATTACGGTTTTATTACCCAATTACCCAAATATTTTTGGACGAAATTCCAAAAATATTTTATTAGGGTCAAAGGTGCAATCCCCGGGGAAAATACGACAAGATGTTATTCCCGAGAATCGGTGATCACCAAAGCGACAAATAGCCGAAAATAGTAAAATAATCACCCCCAGCTGACGGAACAGTATACCTGGAGATAATATAAATACCTGGACCCCCGAATAAACAAAACAGTTCGATCCAGACAGTCCAAGCAAAACATTCAGACGCCAACTGTCAAGCAACCGACAGTCAGGTGCAAACAGTCAGCAATTCGACTCCAGTTCAGTTCAACAGTCAGGCGCAACCAACCAACGAGTCCAGTTCAGTCAAGTCAGTGGACTCATTCACACCGGTCCAGCCAGTGGACCCAGTCAGCGAAGTGACACCAGTCCAGCCAGTGGACTCAGTCACACCGGTCCAGCCAGTGGACCCAGTCAACCAGACTCAGCCAAGTCGAGAAACAAGACCAGTCGAGTCCAGCTCCACTCATTCCCTCAACAGTGTTTGTATCTCTTGAACATTTATATATATATATATATATATATATATATATATATATATATATATATATATATTTATATATATATATATATATATATATATATATATATATATATATATATATATATATATATATATATATATATATATATATCGTTCATGTAAATAAATTCCTCTGCAAACCGTGAGTGATACATTATTCTACTGGATGTGCCACCACAGTTTAAATTCGTATTTTTTATTTAATTGTCATTTCGTTGATAAACCGTACAATCTGTACTTTCGTATATCGTTTCGAAATATGTTTTCAGTTGTAACAAGTTTGTATGTTTGTATGTAACAGTCGTTGGGCTCCTTCGTATGGTTCTCATGCCTGCAAATCATTTGATTTTCTTCTTGTCTTTCCATTGCGGTCTGCTCATTAAAAGGCGAACTATGTTGTTTCCGTTTAGAGATCCGTAAACTTTAGTCTCCACTGGGATTTATATTTACTAGGCGCTCAGGAGTTTTGAATTAATTTATAATTTCATTCGAGCCTTTGCGTTTTACATATTTACTTCATTGGCCAAGCAAAAGTCAATACTTGATACGTGCTCTGTCGTATAATATTTAACAGGACGAACGACAACGCCGGTTACCAAAGGTGAATCTATAAAAGAACATATCTTCATTTATTCTGCTACGGCTTGTGATAAATAAAAAACAAGGAAATAGAAAAGATTGCTAAATGAATTAGAAATGCTAAAATAAGATATTTACTGAATATATTTTCAAACGCTCCTGGTGCGCCACAAAATTTAACCGATTCGTGAAAATAACTCGCAAGCTTCTAAACAACTTATAGGTGTATAAAAGATAGCTTTGGAAGATATTATTATTATTATTATTTGAAAATATATGGCTACTTAAGATTATATTCTTGTTTGTCAATAAAATGTTAAGTTGTGTACTAGGGCATTGTAACACAAATGACCCCGAAATTCTAAACTGGTTTAAGTTTAGTTGCCCACATATGCATTGTCGGTTATAATGTTAATAGGAAATATATTTATTTACTTAAAAAAAAAACTTAAAACAAATTATAATAATATAAATCACATGTATAACTAGTCAATTGAGGATTACTTTAGAAAATTTTGCAAATAAAATTAAAGGTTACTTAGCACAGAATTTCACCTTCAAGAAAAAAGATGGAAAACTTGCACTCACCAAACAAGAAAACTGCGAAGAACTGTCGAACTACTTTTCCGAGCTCCTTAATTGCCCCGAACCATCCGAACTATTCCCAAGCACATCTTCAATAAACACGAAACCCTACGCTGATCCACCGACACTAGAATAAATCCGACACCGTATCACAAAACTGAAGAATGGAAAGAAACAGGAGAAGATGGAATAAACGCAGAACTACAAATCTTATCCGCTTGCCTCTTCAACGCACACAAAAACAACTCGAACCCCGAATTGGGGAATATCAAGAAGGTTTCAGACCACACAAATCATGCGCCCAGCAAATTTTCAACCTGAAATCTATACTAAAAATTCGAGCTACGCGAATTCTCCCAACCACCTACACATTTATTGACTTCAGGAAAGCTTATAACTCCATCGACCGACAATTCCTGTTTAATATACTTGAAGAAAACAATCTGGATCTAGAAAACGCAACGGCTCATCCAAAAAAGACTAACAAACACAACTTCCAAAATCAAATTCAACGGAGAAATCTCAAACACTTTCCCCATCAAGAGTGGTGTCCGGCAGGGCGATAGCCGCTCTCCGTCACTCTTCAACATCGTTTTTAGATATTAGATAAAGTTATCAAAACATGGGAACAAGATTTGGAAAATCGAAAAATTTGAAGACCCATAAGACTAGGTAAACAACTGTGTAACATCAACGTCACATGCCTAGCCTTCGCTGATGTTCTCGCGATCATTTCCGAAAATGAACAAACAGTAATCTATCAGATCGAAGTCCTCAAAGAATGAAACAAATTTCTTTTCCGAAAACCGAATTCGTGGCCACAAAACACATCAAAACAGAAAATTTTATTACAAAATACGGCACTAATAAACAAGGTTAGTCACTTCAAATACTTGGGCGAAATTATTGAACCCACAGGAACAGATTAGCACAAAAAGCGTGGGAACTCAAAATGCGGAAAGCGTATAGAAAAGTTGCAAGCATCTATAATAAAAAATGCATAAATATTAGCACCAAAATCCGACACTACACGGCTGTTATCAAACCCGAAATACTTTACGCCAGCGAGACATTAAACCTTAATTACAAAGGAGACATAGAGAACATCAAGAAGGCTGAAAGAAAAATTATCCGATAAATCCTTGGCCCAAAACTAACAGACAAGGGATATCGCTTACAATCACACACTGTCACAGAAAAATACTCCAACATCGAAAACGATTTCTGCAAAAGACGACTGAAATTATACGGGCACGTTATGAGACTAGATGACAACCGACTAACAGGGAGAGTTTTTAAGTACATACAGAAAATTAAAACGACAACATTCTGGGTAAAACAGGTCCAAATTGATCTAAAAAACACCAGTATCTCACCGACAGACATCGAAAGTCGAAAAATCTTTAGACATAAGGTCTACAGCTGGGAAATTTTATCAGTGGCAAAATCCAAAATAGCAAGAGCAAAATCGACAGATGAACGTCGAGCTAAACATAGCGAGATGATGAAACAATTCTGGAAGAAAAATAAAAATAAAAACAACAGGTCATAATTTGCTTTATGTGATTATTGAACTTATTGACCTGTGGGTCTAAACAATATAAATAAATAAATAAAATAAATCGCAGGGAATTTTCATAATATAAATCACAGGGAATGTACCAACCAAAATTTATTTATAATCTGCAGTTTTTACTCATTGTAAGGTTATTAATTTCTAAGGAAATTGTGTGTCGTACCATTCCACATTGACAATATTTTATTTGTAGAAATATTTCTTGAAATACCTTTTAATTAATTGAAGAAATTTTAATTACTGAAGAAATCTAAATGTACTGCTCTGAATTGAAAAAATCACTATGTTTTAACAATAAATACTATATTACCTGTGAATTAATATAAATCGACGCACTTCACGACTCTATTAATCTTGCCAAAGGCTCCGCAATTATATTCAAATGAAAAATATAGTTCTATTCTTTCGTCCTTCATTCAGCAGAAATCGCAATTTTCTTGAATAAGAATCGCAAACCACCGCGTTGCAAAGTTCCAAACCCAAATTATAATCCTGTTGAAAATATATCAACTTTGTTCCCATAATTTATTAAATTTAAAATTATCAATCAGAATCCCATAGATCCCAGGCTCGACGGTTTTATAAAAACCCGATTCTACCATCAGATCACTTGCCTCTTATATAATTAGTGTTACAAGGGTTTTAGGAATAAAACCAACTTCCTGTTTAAAAAAATACACCAAATTGACTCCAAAATATTCTATGGAATTCACTATCTGAATCGCTATCTGAACTCCTTCAATAAAAAAAACCCTAGTAAACTAATATATTAACTAGTTTTTCAGAACATTTTTGTGCTTTGTGTCTTAGAAAAAATATATCATTTTCTAACCAATATCTAGAATTTAATGTTGGCGAAACCATACTAACTATAGATACAACCATACAAACTTATTAAAGACGACATGCAGCTTGATTATATGAATATATTCAACCTGTTCGTAGCTTGATAACATTAAATCATATAAAGACTACTAGGACACATCTCATGTTGTAACAACTATTTCCCTGGCTATTAGCACCCAGGTATTATGCAACAGATATTTACATTTTTACATGATCTTACTAGTTCCAGTACATTTTCATGTTACTAACAAGTATTAGATATATCTAGATCTTAAAATTAGATCTTAAAAGTAATGTTATTTAACCCTTAACTGCAGTGGTGAAATTTTTTTTTGTGTAGGGGTCGCTTGGCTGCAAAGCCTTTCTGTACTGCGTCCAACTTGATCTATTGTGCTTGACCCTACTACAATTACTCTCCCAGGAATTCAACTTCGTGAACGTAGTCTAAGATATTCCTGAGAGGCTTGCTACTCGGCTCTAGGGTGGTCAATCTTGCGATCCCGAAGTGAGAAATCCTTATGTGTGCTAGCGCTACACATGTGCACATTATGTGTTCAGCGGTTTCTTCATCTGATTCACATAATCTACAGGCAACTCCCTCTGCCTTTCCCATTTTGTATAGGTGATATCTCACCGGCCAATGTCCTGTGAGTATGCCTACCAAAGTTCTGATTTCTCTTCTAGAGGAGCTTAGCATCTGTTGCGTTATTGCGGCAGAATAGTTTATGAGCATTTTAACTTTCCTCTGTCCTGGAGTGTTCTTCCAGTGGGTATTCTTTTGCTCTTCTTCAAATTGGCTCCGGGCCCAAGAAAGGAGTCTCGGCACCGCTTTTGGCGAGTGCGTCGGCCATTTAATTCCCGTATATGCCCTGGTGACCCGGTGACCACATTAGCGTGAGTCTGTTACCTTTCACCAGTTGCTTTGCTGGGTTTGTTTACAGTTCCAGGTTACTTTGGAATTAAAGTTGTGGGCTTTTGAATTCCTTAGAGCTACCTGGCTGTCTGTAAGGATGTAGATTTGCACTCCTTTAAGACGTTTCTTTAGGCATAGTTTTGCGCATCTTTCAATGGCCATAATTTCAGCCTGTAGTACCGTGGGGGCCTGGCCCAATGCCGTCTATTCCCTGTGACTCCGGCTGTATATGCCAATTCCTGTACCCTTAGCAGTTTTTGTTGCGTGGGTGTACCACATGGAAGCTTTGTCTTTCAGGTTTTCGATTCCTTGAACCCTGCTTTGGAGGTCATTGTTGACCACTTCAACGGCTGTGTATTCTACAGAATACGACTTTGACAAAGTCGTATTCTGTAGACATTGCGTCACAGGACTGCTTCAGAAATTTCTCTCCTATTTGTTCCCTTATTTTCATGTGTCTCTGAATAGGCGCTGTACACCTTAGTCTCAGAGCACTGAGAAGCCCTTCTTTTTCTACCTGTTTGTGCAGTGGAAGTAGGTCCAACAAAACTTTCATTGCTGTGCTTGGAGTAGATTGCATCGCTCCTGTTATCCCCAAGCACGCAAGCCGTTGAAGCTTTTGTAGCATGTTTTGGGTCTTTATTTCCTTTGTTCTTTATTTTCCTTTGTTCTTAGTGGTGAAATATAGTAACGCTTCTATATATAAATACAGGTATAGGTTGACCCACCTATATTATAAAGAAAACCAAAATAAAATAATGGTATATTTGACATTTTTTTTATATATAATAAATTTATAAATCAAACATTCCTAAACCTTTTTCTATTCAAAAACAACAGTAGGCATATATTTCTATTTTCTTATATTTCTATTTCTTATTTAACCTAACACAAATCAGTCATTTTATTACAACTAAAATATGGTATTGAATACTAGTATATTTTGTAACTAGGGCGATAAGTTGTCAATTTGACGCGAGAACGAAGTTGGGCAACAAACGAAGTGACATTAGCTATCGATAGGGCTATTGACAACATACAATATTTTACAACAATACAAACAATATTTTTTAATACTCATCGATCTTACAAGTTTGGGATCCAGGGACCATCCAAGAAAATGGAATGAAGAATTTGCTTTTTCAATTGTCTCCGGTGGTGTGGATTCGTCGCAAGAACTCTCCTCAATCTCCAGTATCACCATAGAATTTACACTCATTTTATAACGATTTCTTTAATTTTAATTATTATTTTGTATCGAGAACAAATTCTGACACTATTTCACTTTTTTAATATTCTTGATCTTGGTCTTGATTGGGTTTATTTTATTTATTTTTTTGTATTTTTTAAATGTAACCTAGCGATATTGAAAATTTGCGTGCATTACTCAGCTTATGTGGAAATACAACGAGAAGTGGCATTTCTCGTATTAAAAATTTGCGTCAAGTAGCACTTTTCGCGCATGAGTAATAAAAAAATTATAAAAAAATCTCAAAAGGCACCAAGCAATTAATAAATCTTTTTTTCGGACTTAAAGGTGTGCTTACGTTTACAGTCTAACAAAAATGTTGTTCAAAATGGGGCAAGTCACTGGCATGACTTACACACAGGTTTAGAACAACCCATGCAAATGTGTTGCTTCAACTTAGCACATAAGTGCACCGTCTTTGCTACCTTGTTAGGCGGGCATATTGTGCATCTTTTTCTCTTGTTCCTCTCCAGACACAAGCGCCTTGCAAGTCCGTTAAAAAATGTCAACCTTGTCATTTTCAAAGCGTTTTCATGATTCTGCTTAATAACATAACCTTTCAATGCCCTTATATCTAATAGCCTGTGTAATATAGATATTAGCCAACGACGTGTTCTACGACTGCAGGAGTATACTGAACACATTTTGTCAATAAAATCTACAACGCCTTCAGTGCTGTAATAATAAAGAATAATTTCAGGTTTGTTAGTAAACTCATCAACAGTGTTGTCGTGGCGCATGGAAGACACAAGAATGACAGATTTGTTCTTCTTTGGTAAAAAACTTACAATTTTCGTAACTTTTGGAAACCCAAACAATGATGATTCGATTGACCATTCTTTGTGGGGCAGAAACTCTTTGGAATTTCTTTATTGTTTTTCCTCTAGGTTCCAACAACAGAAAGACCTTTGGATTTAATGACATTGATCGACAAGTTCCATTGATACATACCAGTTGTCGTGAAGTTACGGTTAGAGTTGAAAATGGGCTGACATAACCGCAGACATGCTTGCACCGGCATTGAATGTTTTCTCTCTTCTTCTGTGGAAGTGAGGCCGTAGGTATTTTTTTTTCCAATGTACAAATACGTTTGAGCACATAATGAGTTTTGGAGTCAGCAAGACATTGCATTTTCAAAGCATATTTGTTGTGTTTGTTGGGGATGTACATTTTGAAAGCAAAACGTCCCCGAAATGCAATCAACATCTCATTTATAGTTACATTTGCACCAATTGAGTAATTGTCTTCAAAATTCTTATTGAAGATATCAATTATATCTCTTGTTGTTTAACTTGGGTCAGTTCTTCTCCGTTCTTTTCAATCTGCTGGATTGTCGAAGCGAAGGCATAATAGAAGTATATAAAACCTCAATGATGACATACATAGTTGCAAAATTTCTCGTACAGTTCCCTCTGTAGCAAATGACGACATTACGGCTTCGTGATTAGACTTTAACAGAGACAAGTAAATCAATCGACCTAAAAAGGCATCCAGTTCTTGATGAGTGCATTCTTTCAATTCCGTCCTATCTTGAAACTTGTATTTCAACCTAAACGCAGCTATTTTTTTGTTTGTCCAGAATAATATTTTGTTCTTGACATTCGCATGAAATATCTTCTGGAATGCTGAATTTGGATCAAATGGCTTAATAGGTATTCATTGAGATGTAGTATAAGGTAATCTGATGAGATTATGCTCGCTAACACAAATGTTAGGGTTATTCACAAAAAGGTAGACACAAATGGCCTAAAATGCCACCTTTCATGGTGTTTTAGCCCATTTGTGTATATTTTTCCTATAAAAATAATTAAAAACATTTGCTTCAACTTCAACATGATCTTGGTATTCGTTGGCAGATAACTCAGAGTTTGACTCACGGTTACTCGTTATCACAAAATCTTCGTCATTGAGAAAATTCATTATCTTAATGTGTGGCTGTGGTTTGCCATCTAAAACACCTGTAATAAAAGAGAAATTCTAAAAAGATAATAAATATAAAAAAGTAACGTATCTTTAGTGGTGGGTCAATTGAACACACACGTATATCCTTACTGACCTTAGGAGTAGCGAGCGAAACACGTCCTTCCCACTGCGCGGGCTTCAGCTTACTGCAGGAAGGTACCTAGAAGCAGGGGGTGCTGTGCCGTCTGCGGATATTTTTAAACACATTCAAAGATTGAATGTGGGTCAGATGGACCCTGGACTACAGTTAAGGGTTAACTATTTCTTGTCAGTGACATGAAAATGTATATAATTCAATATCCTGCGTGGTATTAGCCAGGGAAGTAGTTGTTTCAAAAAAGGATTTGTCATAGTAGTCTTAATAAAACTTAATATTATAGAGCTTAGCGAAAAAGTTGAATATAATGAAGCTACATTTCATTATCTAGAATGTAATCATAATTTATCCGAAATAGAAAATCGAAAAATAATTTTATCGAAACTCTAAAGCTTAATCTCCCGGAGTCACTAAAATTTTTCAATCAAAGCCATAATCCATCAATTAATCTCCTTAACAACCAGTCCGTCCTAATTATGCACAACTTTTTCATCTAACGCAATTGTCTCCAGATAACTACCTAACTACGTCCAGTCCCTAACTACGGACATTCATTTCCCTTCCCCTTCATAACTCTTGCTATAAATTTAGTCTCATCAATTTGTAATCCACTTGAGATTGATCTTCAACCGTCTAAACTACAACCGTGCAAAGTGTGTAGATTTATATAACTTTACAAGCTATATAATATTTACACAAAAACTAGTGGTAAAAACCTAGTGAATTTTTCAATTCAGAGTACGAATGGGTTACCACGTAGTAACTGTCGCTCCTATCCTTTTTATTAGAAGTTTTTTTTTAATTTAAAATTCTAAATGTTCTGTCTCTATTTCGCAGAATCTTTTCAAATTAAAATTTCGATAAATTTTACAATAAATTATTATTTGTAGTATGTTGCGTTAGCCCACAAAAATGTTATTGATAATAGGTTGTGTGAAGCGGTTAGCTGTTATTTTTTGGTGTTATTGTTAGCTGTGATATAAAATTGTTGTTTTAATTAAATTATATGGGAGAGTTGCCAGATGCGCACTGCTCACCTAACTCCTAACAGTTACTTGATTCAAAAATGTATGCATTTAGATGTCATTTGGGTGTAAATATATCAAATTTTATTTAAATTAATAAAGTAGGAACAAAATATGAGTCGCTTAAAACATTCATGTGTTTTCTTGTGAATGACAGAAGCAAAGAAGGCAAGTAAATCTGAGATTAACTTTTTACAACTTTAGTCGGCTGGATTTAGAGTTGTATCACACTGTGGTTTTCTATATTATACTGATACGATTTAAGATACTATTACGATATTGGGAATATATTTTTAAAATATTATTTTTTGGGAAAATGGAAAATGCCGGGAAGCCAACTGGTGAACCAAATGGACCACGTACTTATAAGGAGAAGATACGGCTCATCAATAACCAATGTGAAGACCCACAGAGGGCCAAACTGCGATAGTGACCATTTCCTGGTAGTGGGAAAATTACGGCAGAGAATATCAAATGTCGCCAAAACTAAAGGTACAAAAAGGGAGCAGTGGGATACAGACCAGTTGAGCAAAAATGAAGCCCTAAACAAATATCAAAACGCCATCAGCATGGAGTTAGATAGACTCCCAGGCCATAGCAATATTGACGATGAGTGGAAGTCCATAGAGAGGGCAATAATAAAAGTAACCAAAGACGTAGTAGGGACAAAAAGAAAATCAAGAAACATAGATTGGTTCGATATGGAATGTGAAAGGGTTATAACAGAAAAGAATAATGCGCGACAAAAGATGCTGCAAAGAAACACTAGAACTAATAATGCAGTATACCAAGAGAAGCGGAGAGAAACCAACAGGTGCCTAAGGGGGAAAAAAGAGATATGATGCGTAAGAAAATAGAAAGCATAGAAGAGAACTATAATCAACGCAAAGTGAAGGATTTCTATAGAACAATCAGAAATGAAGCGAAAGGGTACCAGCCAAAATTAAACGTATGCAAGGATAAGAACGGAAAAATCCTAACGGAAGAGAAAGATGTCATGGATAGATGGCGCCAGTACTTCGCCGATATACTAAATGTTGATCATATGGAAGACCTAGAAGAGCCAGAAACAGTAATATACACAGCTCAAGAAAATACCGAACCACCTACATTGGATGAAGTCAAAACAGCCATGGAAAAGCTTAAAAATGGTAAGAGCACCCGGAAGTTCTAAATGTCAAATATCTTGGAGTAACTTTCAATAACACAAATAATCTATCACTGAGGGTACAAGACAGAATCCAAGCTGCGAATCGATGCTATTATTCACATCTGAAGCTCTTAAAATCAAAAATCATCTCACGTAAAGCAAAACTGCGAATATATAAAACCCTGATCAGACCCGTGCTAACTTATGGAGCTGAATCCTGGAGTATGTCGGAAGCAGACAAAAACTCTCTTCGTATTTTTGAAAGACGGATTTTACGGAAGATCTTTGGACCAGTGAGAGAGGAAGAAGGATACAGAATTCGCATGAACTACGAACTTCAAGAAATAATAAAAGGTGAAGACATAGTAAGATTCATTAAGCAACAGAGACTTCGATGGGCGGGCCACATGATTAGAATGCCGAGTGCGAGATCACCCAGATCCATCCATAAAGCGCAACCTAACACCTCAAGAAGCAGAGGTAGACCCAGAACCAGGTGGAAAGATAAGGTAGAGGAAGATGTAGAAACTCTACAAGTAGGAAACTGGACACGTGTCGCTGAAGACCGTCAAAGGTGGAAGGGGATTGTTAAGGATGTTACAAAGCTCACCCTGGGCTGTAGAGTCAGAAGAAGAAGAAGAAGATTATTTTTTGGCATGAAATTGCGAAATTATTGTAAATGGAGAGCAGAACAATTGGAAAACAATCGGATGCAACGAATGTTCTAGACGGCTTAAAATTCCAATGCCAATGTTAAGAAGACAAAGGATTGACGAATAGGCCTACCGATAATAGGCCTCTGCATTTAAAAAAGTTCGAACTTTACAAACAATTTCTGCATAAATTGAAGAAGAATTAGTTAACCACATAAGGTAAGAGCAACAACCACAACTTTTGTAAGCTGTGCAAATGCGGCCCGAATGTTTGTCCCACCTAAGTTTATATTTAAAATAAAGAGATTGTCACCTCAGCTGGGCAAGGGAGCTTCGGAAGGTAGATTTTTTAATTTTTTAATTTAATTGTTTTTGAAATGGTTACAATATTTGATTGATTTCGTTTAGGTAACAGTAGATAATAAAGTATGATTCATGACCATATTACATATAATAAGAATTTAGAATAATCCTGTTGCAATTACCAAGTTATTCTACTTATAGGTTGCAACTATGTGATGTGGGAAATGCAGGTTCTTCCTTTAAAGCTAGGCGATGTTGGCCAATAAGTCGGCTTGTTTTTAGCGATGCTGATTCTGCACCTAGCCAATTAGTAAACACTAATATATCAGAAATTGTGCTTGACTTTATACTTGAACCTAAACCTGATGTTGCAGTAGCAGCTAATAAATTAAATATGTGATTAATAGGTTTAACCTATTAATTACATATCTATAAGGGGGTCTAACCCCTTAAAAAGTTTCTCTTGCAAAAATCTGTCCAAACCCACCACCTAAAAGGTCTGGGAAAAAGCGTAGGGCTGCACAATCGGCAACAGTGCTTACCAGTAGTCTCTACAAGAAGGAATTAGTTGCAATCATAGCAATGTAGTGAGGCTGCCACCAATGTTGTGAGGCTGCCACCAATGTTGTGAAGGGGGTTATGGTGTGATACACCGCCGACTTCAATGTTGAGAGGGAAGGACTGCTGGCCAACAATTCTTCGGACTCTGAGATATATCTAAATATCTCGGTATCTTGTAATGTAATGTTCACCGGGATTCGCAAGGCACGTAGTTTGTCGAATAATAGTCGAGTTGGTTTTAACAATTTAATTAAACAATAATACAACGAAATAACAAGACTTAAGAATAATACAAGACTTAAGAACTTATAGCTTACCACTCTTCTCTCTCACTTCTTACTTCTTACTTGTTACTGACAACTGGGGAATGGTATTTATACCATTCCTAGTATAATATATCTGCAAGAGGGGTTAAATCATCTCTCTAATTCAAATAAGGGGGAGATTGAATTTTCTTGGCTCCTCCGATGAACAATCGAGACTTATTCTCTAAATCCCTGAAAATGTGTGGTCCTCTGGTTAATCTCTATAAGAAGGTTTTTATAGGCCTTCGCACGTTTTCTAATATGTTCGGGGGAGGTAGATTTTAGCGTGGTAATAAAACCCTTAGTTTCTGGACAAACTATAAAATTATTGCATTATACTATTATAACATATAGCATTATACTATTATATACATTATAACTATTGCATTATCCTACCAAAACGTAGGACAAAGGGCACGTTTTGGAATGTGCGCTAATGACACAGATGTCCAGTCCTGGTTTTTATTACAAGCCCTACGACCCCTTGACTTTTTCACTTTGTCATTTCCCTACACATAGTTCGATTTTCTCACTTTCTTTATTCGTCAACTTTTCGGTGGTTGATGCTGTTGGTGAATTTCGAATTATCATGTCTGTGCTTTGTGGTGTATACCTCAGAAAAACATCGCTCAAACAATAGGTTTCGTCTTATTTTAACACATACAACAAACGTACTAATAATGATGATTATTATCATAGCATTAGAAAAGTAGCTGAGGTATAATACCTATTCAGTGTGTACTTTTACCACGAGTTTAAATTTGATAATTGCTGATATGTTATGTTTCAGCTTTGTCATTCTAGCGTCACAATTTTTGAAAGTTGAGAAGGTTTAGAAAATAATTCAATTTCACAAATTTAGGCCTGGTTTGACGAGAATATCGGATGCTGTTGTTTAGAATTATATTTATTACTCAGATAGGTTTTGCATAGCTCGATCTCATTTTCTTTTAATACAATATAATAATAATAATAATAAAACATCTTAAATACAAACATTTTAAATACAAATAAATACAACTACAACAATTGGCCCTCGACCCGTGGTCTTTCAGCCGGAAATGAACAGATATATAGAACATAAATAGAAAAAAAAAACTTAATCGAAAAATTGGATGAGAATGAGTGAGTCAGTCGTCTTCTAAGGATTCAAGAAGTGTTTTGGAGGGGTATTGTCTGTTAGAATGTTTAGATGGACGTTTAATGCAAAGTTCGTCAAGGATGTTGTCCGTCATGTTGTTGTTTCTAAGCTTTCTCCTAAGTCTGTCATGTCTGTCAGCTAGAGGAAGGACCCGGGTTTGTCTAAAGAGATCTCCGTTTGAGGGGTCGTGGAGAGGGTTGTTTGGATATATGAGTTTGCTGATGAGACGTAATGCGATTCGCTCTGCGACCACAAGGGTTCGTCTACATTTATTATTGGTGGAGGTAATTACGTGTCCATAATCGAGAATGGGACGACAGATAGATTCGTAGATTTTCGACGCGGTCTTTATGGAAATACCCTGGTTGCCATACGTAAAGGCTCTAAAGTGTTTGCATCGTTTAATTATCTGTGACTTGCGTAATTTGGCGTCGATATTGAATTTGTGTTTACAGTCAATAGTTAGTCCAAGATATTGAACGCTGCCGTACATGGGAGGAGCCTGTGTGGATGCGAGGTGAGTTTGAGGAAATTTTTTCGGTTAGGGATGAGGAGTTGGCATTTGCAAGGATTTGGTGATAATTTCCACTAGTTGAACCAAGTGAGAGTGTTGTTGGTGAGTTTTTGGAGTTGGTAGAAGGTAGATTTGAGGGAGTTGCTATGGGAAATCAGTGCAGTGTCGTCAGCGTATTGTAGTATGTAGGAAGAAAAGTGAATGTGAGATTTGTCCAGTTGATTGTAGTTGTAAATGTCGTGACAGTATATATTGTATAGGAGAGGGGAAAGTGACCAAGGGAGACCTTGCGGAAGGGAAAATGCGGGAGAAGAGATGGAGTTGATTTTCACTTTTGAGGATCTGTTAAAAACGAAACTTTTAATTACGTGGATTAGGTAGGGAGGGACGTTAATTAGCGACATTTTGAACAAAAGTTCAAAAAGTTCAAAAATTGTTTATGTCCAAAAAGAGGGCTGCCCATTTCTTGTTTTGTAGGTGTGACGATTGGATATTGTTGGATAGGATAACCAGAGGATGGATAGTGGAATGGAAGTGCTTGAAACCGAATTGATATTTGGGAATGTGGTCTGCAACGGAATTCTATAATCGGGTTTTAAGGATATGTTCGAGGATTTTGCCAAGAACAGGGAGTAGAGAGATCGGACGGTAACTGCTGGCAATGGATTTATCTTGACCAGGTTTAGGGATTGTGACTATTGTGTTCATTTTCCAGCAGCTTGGAAAGGAACATTTCAAGAGGCAGAAATTCAAAATTTTTGTGATAAAGGAGTGGATGTCTTCGGAGATGAGTCTAAGGAGGTGTTTGGTGACTAAATAGAGCCCAGGGGAGGAATTTTTACAGTGGAAGAGGGCAGAAAGAAATTGTTCCAGGGAAACTTCATCAAAGTTATGGGGGGGGGGGGGGGTGTTGTTTGGGGGGAGTCAGAACTTGAAAATGATTTTGAAAGTCTTCTGCAAAAAGTAGAGCCTTGTCTGAGTCACTGGATTAGGTTAGATTGTTAAATGACAGGTCTGGAATATGAGAGGTCGGTTTATATTTCGATAGCTTTTTAATCTTGGTCCAGTAGGTCTTCCCTGGTCTTTTTCTATTTCCTTTCAAATAGTGAGCCATCTATGAGTGCGGAACAGTCCAATGAGTTGATGGATGTCTTTGTTTAGTCTGTTTATTTCGGTTTTGATGTCGGGATTTTCTGTTTGTCTGTAGTCTCTGTATAATTGTCTTTTAAGTTTGATGAGTTTTAGGATGACGGGGGAAGTTGTTGGCGGTAGAATTTGGATGACAATGGAGGTGAGTGTTTTATTATTGAGGCCGTCACAGTTTTTTGAAATTCGGTAATGATGTCAAAGTTCAGCTCGTCGGAGTTTATAGAGGAAATATAGTTTTGGATATCAAGGTTAACCTTGGGAATGAGGGTTTTCTTTAGGTTGGGTACAGAGACAGGTATTTGAGGTAGTGGGGCATAGTCAAGGAGAATTGAAAAGGATATAGCTAGGTGGTAGGATCCCAGGTCAGGAGTTTTGATGATATCTACGATATTGTTGGTAAGGTTATTGGTATGGAGGATCAGGTCAGGAGTCGAGTTTTTGTTTAAAGGCATGAGGAAAGTAGGATTGTTTTGCCTGCGGATAAAATTGGAGTTATCAAGGAAATAATTGAGGATTCGGATTTTTGATTTGTTGCAATTGAAATCCCCGATGGTGAGCGAATATTCATACAATGCTGCCATTGTTAAGATATTCTGCTCAACAACGGAGTGGGGATGGATATAGAATACTAAAATATGCAATTTGTTATTATGAAAGGGAATGGTGAAGTGGATGCAGTCGTTGAGTGGGTTATTTAAGGAAGGAGGATTGGCTTTGCCGGGATGGAATTTGGGGTTGATATGTGCTAATGCAACGCCCCTGCTCCTTATTGTCAGTAAATGTCCATGTTTTTGTATTGTATTCCTGTTTTGTATGTAGTATTAGTGTTTTGTCTCGCCTTAGTCACAACAAAGAGGTGACAATCTGTATTATTCATTTCCGCAAAGTTTTCAATCAACGAACGTTTGTTGACATAACTATTGATGTTTGCGTAGACAAATCGCATTTTAGGCATCGATATTGATAATGGATTGTGAGAGGTCTTCAGTGGGCAGTGTTAGAGTTTCGGAAGAAGGGCGGGAGAGGTCAAACATAAGGATGTACATGCGGTTACTAGAAAAGAAGGCATGGGTATCGATTAGGAAGTCGGAGGAGAAACGAAGGTTAAGTTTTTTGAGTAGTTCAGCGCGATTATTTTGAATGGGGTCGTTTATTGTGGTCAAGTAAGTATGGATGATATAGTCGTGTGTGGTCATACCTGAGTGTATGCGTGAGTTGTGAGTGATTTCAGGGGGGAGGTCTGCAGATTTTTTGTTTGAGCTTCTAATGGTGACATTAGGAATTCCCTCCATGGGCGCAGTTAGTCGGTTCGGGCACTTATGTGAACAGGCTTCGTGGTCGGTCCGACCACACGAGGTGCATTTAACAGGGAGGATGGTTGTGCATTTATTTGTGTCATGTGGACCACCACATTTCCGACATTTGACGGGGGAATTGCAATGTTCGGTAGCGTGTTCGAACGACTGGCATTTGTTGCAAGGTCGGGGGATGAGCGGCGGTGGTGTACTTGGGGAAATCTGATACAGCCGATTCATAAAAAACAGGCCGCCAGAAGAAATCAGGGCCTCGAACGTATTTATATCAGATGTTATAATTCTTATGAGCCTGGTGGCATTGTTTGTTGCCTTAGATATGATACGCTTGCAGTATCGAAAGTTGTATTTCTAATCCCTCAGGTGGATGGCTAATGATTCGTCACTGATCTCGTATTCAACGTGCTCAATAAATGCAGAGTATGACTCGTTTCTCGTAGAGGACGAGGATCCATATGGGGTTCTGGGAAGGAGTTTGTAAGAAGCTAGAGATTTGTTTGAGGAGATAGTTTGAAGAGCGGTGTTTGCCTCTAAGTCGGTTTTTAGGAGAAAGCCAGAGGAGGTTTTTATTAGAAGGTCTTGATTTTTGGGACGGACTGTTTGCCAGATTGTAGAAAGTTGGATGCGTGTGGTAGACGGATTTGTGGGGGATAATGAGTATATGAAGTTATATTGTTTGAATGCTTTACGAGTGTTTAGTGAAGTGGAAGTTGAAGGTGAGAATTAAGGTGCTGGATTACCAGAAGCGTGTGGTGTTGAAGTGAAGTATTGTTCGGCTGTGGTGGCTGATGTGGTGGCTGAGGTAGAAATCAGTTGTTGCGGCTTTTTGGTCGATGCTGGGTGAGTGAGGTTTTTGTTGCTGAGAGGTACGACTTTTTTGGGCCGTCCTCTCTTTCTCTTCTTCGTCCATTCTTCGTCCTCATCGGAAATAATTGAGGTCTCGTCCGTGAGCATTTATGCCAACGGAGAGTGGGTATAAATATTGTTGAAATATAAATACCAAAGTATTTGTAGCACACACAGTTTAAGAAAATATAGAGAAAAAAAAAAGCGTAAGTGATAGCACTTTATCGAAAGAGATAAAGGACAGGTTTTAGATACGTCTGTGCGCGTTAAAGTCTCGACAACGACTGAAATACAATATAATTTTACAAAAATGTATAATCCTTACTATTTTGTGTCATATTCCCTAAATTTTGATAATATATTCCTGGTGAATGTTGGATTACAATTTATTACTAGTTATTATAAGAATTCTTAATTATTTATAACTACTAAACTTCTGAATTACAAAGTTGACCGGAGAATATTTTTCTATTATTATACAAAGTCCTATCCATTATTTCTCTAATTTTCTCCTTCTACCCGTCCTAACTGATACGTCAAATAACAAAACTTTGTCATTTACTTTGAATTCCACGTTCTCTATTATTCTCCAAAATCTTATTTCTCTGACATGCATCTTTAGTAATTTGCTTCTTCTGTTTCTCCAATTTGCCATCTGCTTCAACCTTTTGTTCCAATTTCTTTTCTTCACCTTTCTTCTTTAGATCTGTACTTCCTCCCTTATCAAATATTATTTGCTTAATTTCCAAACCGTCTTTCTTCTTCTCGTCACTTCTCCTGTTCATATCATGCGGAATTTTCAAATCGCCTTTTTGATAAGTTTTCTTCCGGTCATCCAAATTAGATTTATTTTCAGTTTTAATTTTTCGGTGTTTCTTATTTTCGTCAGTCTGCTTTCTCTGCAATGTTTTCACTTCTTCTTTCTTTCTTTCGCGACTTTTCTCATTCATACCTTCTTTTGTGCTTTCTCTTGTATCTTCTTTTACAACTTCTTCGATATCTTTAACTTTTGGCCTAGACCTGGTCTGCATATCTTTACCTACATCTTCACCATTTTTCCTCTTCCATTTTTACTATCTAAATGCGATTTAATTTCATCAGATTTTTCTCTTTATATTTTACTTTATCATTTTTACAGCTTTTCCTTTTCTCTAACCCTTTAACTTCTTCCTTGCATACATGACTTGTGTTCGTCATATCTTCTTTAACATCCTCACGAACTTTTGACCTGGACCTAGTCTGAATATATTTGACTTTCGCTTCGTTACATATATCTTCAAGAGGTTTCTTCTTCTTATCATCCAAATTAGATTCATCACTTTTCGTTTTTTGCTTCTTATTTTCACAAATTTTCTTTTTTCTCATCTTTCTTACTTTCAAGGCTTTTAATTTTAGGCTCTTCATTTACATACACTTTATTATTGTCACCATTATTTCAACTACACCTGGGTTGCATTTCTTTAACACTCGCATTGCCTACATCTTCATCAGTTTTCTTCTTATCTTCCGAATATGACTTCAATTCACCAGTTTTAATCTTTTTGTCTTTTAAATGGAAGATGTGTTTGTTCTCTACCCACAATTTTGATATTTTATGTTTATCATAAGCATCCAATTGTTCTAAATTTATTAATTCTAATAGATTCTGTGAATGCTCCGTATCATTTTCATAATAATTTAACTCCTCGAAATATTTTATAGGCTGTAAACTAATATTCGGCGTTTTGACAGTTATATTCTCCTCAGAAATATTCAACAAACTTATTGCACATATTTTGTGATTAGCTTCAGTTAAACTGCCTCCCATATATAAGTTCGGTTTCAATATTTGAGGTTCGCATATACCTATAGAACCATCTCTAAGACATGAATAGGCGTTAATAATAATTTCAGACCTCGCGGGGACCTCAATATTTTTTATAAAAAAATCCTGTGATAATATTTCCAAATGATCTAGATCATGATCGAGAATGCATTAATATATTTTTATAATCGATGATAATATTATTTTTTTGAAGGAAATCTATGTCTAGAATTCCATCTAATGCCAATCTAAAATCATCCTGTACAATGTGAAATTCATGTTCGATAACTTTTGATCCCATTTTTACTAAACCTATGGTGGTACCTAATGTCTTTACAGATTCCGCGATTCCAGTTAGTAGTGCTGGATTGTTCTATAATATTACTTCATCTTTAATTCTGCCAAGTTTTAATAACGATATAACTGCTCCTGTGTCAAATAGTAATTTGGTTTTGTTTTCAAAACAAATACCGATATCAGTGCTAACAGATTGATGTTTAAACTCTTCGATAATATAATTGAGTATCGCATTTTCAGGCAATAACTCAGGCGTGACCGGAAAAGAAAGTTTTCGAGATGAATGGATAAAATCAATGGTAGCCATAGAATAAGTTTAATAAACAAAAACGTATTTATTATAAATATTAATTAAAAGTACGTTATTTTACTTAAAATTACATTATGTTAGCTTAATTTAAGTTTCCATAAAATGCAGTAAATTTCAATTATAAAAGGATTACTTTGATGCAGCAATAATCAATTTTAAATTCATGAGTACTTATGAAAAGTGTTATAAACGGTGACAAATTAAGAGTATCCTAATTTTAAACTGCAATTATCAAAAAACGAAATAAGTTGGACACCAAATTTTTTGTTGAACATTGTACAGTAAAATCCAACGTTTATTAACAAGTGGAATGTTTAGCCATAAGCTAACATTTAATACTTAAAAATTACATCCATCCGTTTGCTTTGATGCATGACTGAGATCGATGCAGAATGAACGCAATGTACGCTGGCACATATCTGATGGAATCTTACAGATAGCTGGTCGAATGTTTCGCTTCAAGTTTTCCAGGGTTTCAAGTCGGTTCTTATAAACTTTAAATTTAACACAGGGGTCCCTAATCTTTTTATCCCGTCGATCCCTTCATAGAATATTTGCCATCATATCGATCCCCAGATTAAGTATTAAGAAAAATTTTAACTCATTTTTTGCATTAATGTCATTTTACGACTACTACCTTAATACTACCACCTTAAAAATATTTTGTCAAACCTTTTCATTAAAATAGTTGATATGTGTCTAAAGCGAAGCAGCAATATTATTATTTGGTTCTGTTTCGTAAAAATTGCGTTCGCGTAACTAAAACCAGTTTCCATTTTATATGAAATTGGTAATGCAAGTAAGAAAGGTTCGGCTTCTACTTTGAGTATCGGATATTTAGAGGCAATAAATTTTAAAAAAAAAATTGTTATTGCTCCGAAATTCATTGAAGTTTATATTTTTAAACAACGCTTTAGCTTCGAGATCTACACATAGTTCAATTAGTTCATCTTCTAAGCCAGGTTCATTAGCTTCAATATCATTTTTTGCACCAAATGGAGTAGCACACTATTCCGCAACATGCATATTCTCTAAGTCTTCGAAAAGATCTACACATAGTTCATCTTCTAAGGAAAGTTCACTAGCTTCATTAACAATTTTTGCATCACATGGAGTAGCAAACCATTCGGGAACATGCATATTTTCCAAGTCTTCGAAACGTGCTTTAAAGTCTTCTCCTAATTTATCTAGATGCTTAATACATATCTCCAAATCATGGCCAGAAATCTTTCCATTTCCGTTTAGTACCTACTTAGCAAGTTTAAAAAAATATTTAAAATCGGATCGTGCCAGTCAAGATTTAAATAGCTCCATTTTTACTTGAAAGACCATTCTGACCGTTAGAGCTTTAACAATTGTAACGTTTTTTCCTTGCAAACGCTTCTGTACCATATTAAATTTTGAATTAAGGTTTGAAATTAAGGTGTGAATCTTATCTTTTGTTGTATAACCTCTAGTTTCTTCACTACTATTTCTATTAAAAGTATCTCTATTTGAGTTTCTTTCAAAATTATCTCTATTTGAGTTCCTATTAAAATTATCTCTATTTGAGTTTCTTTCAAGATTGTCTCTATTTGAGTTTCTTTCAAAATTCCTACCTGAACTACTTTGTGAGTTATCCCTAATTTTTTTTTCTGAACCTCTATTCGAATTTCTGTAAAAAGTTTTATCCTGGCTTCTATGTGAATCCGAATAAAAGTTCTTGTTTGGATTTTCGTATGAATTCTCGTGTTTCTGCTGATAAGTATATTTATCATTTTTCCTACTTCTAAAATTTTGTTATTATTACAATTCGCAGATAATTTATTAAAACTACAATTTTCAGTTTTATGGTTACTTTTTTTACATATGTCACAATATATTTTAAACCTACACTTCACTCTGTTGTGGTTATCTCTATTACAAATAGTACAATGTTGTTTAAATTGGATACTCTTGGTAACTATTTTAGAATTTCCACTAAGAAGAGCATCGTCCTGTATTTTTTTTTCTTCAGATTCGGCTAACAAAATTGCTTGCTCTAAAGAATTTGGTCTGTTAAATCTAACAAATTGTTCTATTCCAGGAGACAAACCTCGTACAAAAATATCTAAAGCTTCTACTCTTGTCATTTTATTAGCGAGACTTAATTGTTCGGGATTATAAGTTTCTGAATTGCATATACGATTGCAATTCAGAAACTTATAATCTCGAAAAATTAAGTCTTTTGAATTAAGTTAATTATTTTACTTTTAAAATCTAAAACATTCTCGATTTGATTTTGAAAAGTGTTTCGCATAATTTCTTGAAAATAAGCCCTATTGCCCGATTCACCAAATGTGTTTAACAAAAGAGACCTCAATTCCTGCCAAGATTTAAATTCATGATTCTTAATCGCTTCAAAAGCTTTATCCATTAAATTAGCTTCTATGTATTCTAAAATATAAAAATGATTTACAGGCGACGTTATTGAGAAAGCTCTTGAAATAATGCGTCTATTACAATTTTTTATAAATGCATCCAAATTTTCACTCCCGCTGTACGATGCAAAAACTTTAAATACTAATTCTACACTAACTTGAGAATTTGCGGTAGCCATATTAATATTTGTAAAGTTATCTACCGATATATCTAACGAACTATCCTCGTTTGAAATGTTTAAAGCGTGCAATTTCTTTTTGGACCGTGTAAACATTTAGTTAAACATAAGATATTTGTTGTATTTAATTTAAAAGAAAAAAAATTAAATTTGTTTCACGTGCGATTCGGAATATATCAACCAGCAAACAAGACAAGATAAAAAGATAAACACTTACATAAACATCTCCTTAACCAATAACGAAATCAAGGACGTCTGACGAAAAGGATGCTCAGAGTGAGTACTGGTCTTTGACAACTCGAAGACTGTTCCTCTAGGCTGATGTAGATGTGGGTGTTTGTGATGGTTTTTGGCGAGGGTAGCGTGTAGACGACTTCCAAAAACCTTTTCACTGCCACCAATGTTGTGAGGCTGCCACCAATGTTGTGAAGGGGGTTATGGTGTGATATACCGCCAACTTCAATGTTGAGAGGCAAGGACTGCTGGCCAACAATTCTTCGGACTCTGAGATATATCTAAATATCTCAGGATCTTTTAATGTAATGTTCACCGGGATTCGCAAGGCACGTAGTTTGTCAACTAATAGTCGAGTTGGTTTTAAAAATTTAATTAAACAATAATACAACGAAATAACTTAAGAACTTATAGCTTACCACTCTACTCTCTTTTCTCATACTTCTTACTTCTTACTGACAACTGGGGAATGGTATTTATACCATTCCTAGTATAATATATCTGTAAGAGGGGTTTAATCATCCCTCTAATTCAAATAAGGAGGAAATTGAATTTTCTAGGCTCCTCCCATGAACAATCGAGGCTTAAATTCTCTAAATCCCTGAAAATTTCAGGTTCTCTGGTTAATCTCTATAAGAAGTTTTTTATAGGCCTTCGCACGTGTTCTAATATATTTGGGGGAGGTAGATTTCATCGTGGTAATAAAACCCTTAATTTCTGGACAAACTATAAAACTATTGCATTTATCCAAAACGTAGGACAAAGGGCACTTTTTGGAATGTGCGCAAATGGCACAGATGTCCAGTCCTGGTTTTTATTACAACAGCAAAGTAAACCAAAAGAAGAAATATTCATTTCGTGTCTTCAACAAGCACCGCTGCTACCGTTAGTACAGATATGGAGAATGAAAACCACTGGTTCTGTTTTCTTTGCAATAATGCTTATTTAGAAAATATGATCCAATGCTTAAAGCAACAGAAGTGCTACTACCGGTACATGAAGCTTGTGGCATAGTTTTGAAAAAAAAGACAAAATTTATTATTGTCTTAATTGCTAAGTACTAAAGTTAAATAGTTGTACATTACATTTTCTTTCTTTGTTATATTGTCTGTTAAACTTGTTAAAATAAAATTTGCTTTATGATTTTTGGTATCTAATTTTAATCCAACCCATGAGGTAAGATTTTAGAAGCCGACTGGTACCATTTAGGATACCGGTAGCCTATATCGTACTTTTTGCATGGTCTTAGAAAAGTGCTTATATAACAATTATCTATCAATGAATAATTAAAAAATTATATTAAATTGCAACTTCGATAGTTAATAAATGGAGGTAAATCATAATATTTGCTAAAATTCCTACTACAAAATATTTAAACTGCTTTCGATATTAAGAAGCGCGCATTTGGCAACTCTACCCTATTCCATTTGAAAAAGCGAGTTTCAATTTCATGTTTCCAAAACGTACGGTGTGTCAAAAAGAAAGAGGGCAAACAGAGAATTTGTGACCCAAAGACGTTTGGGAAGTTTCCAGAAAATTTTCACTGACGACCAAGAAGCGGAACTCAATAATTGTGCACAATATTTGACTACAAAGGAAGCGCAATGGTTTGGACTCCGTTACATCGTTGACGAACATGTAGCGTGAAATTATGTTTAAAATTAAAACAATTCGAAACAGAAGTGAAACCGACCTCATCTTCTTACGAAGAGGAATTGGTTGAGTTTCAGAAAAATAAAGAAAATAAGAAAAATTAAAAATCGACTATGGGACAAAATGGAATAAATTCAACTATTAGCCCTAAAAAAACCTATATAGCCATTTTGAAAAACATAGGAATTCTGTAATTCTCGTATTCCTAACTTAGAATAAAATAAAAATAATCCCATTTATTTTGAGACAAATGTATTCAAACTAGTCTCCAGTTCCCCTACTTTGTTATTGTGCTTGCCATGAATAATGAACAGAAATTACAACTCGAATAATTAACTTAATTCGAATTACAACTCGGATGATTATTTTTATTTGTAGTGTACTTAACCAAATTCCTAATGCATTTTCAAAAATTCCATTAATATATGAAAAAAGGCATAATATATTGGCTACAGTAGATTTATACGATTTGAGATCGTATGGACTTTTGAGTGTTACATATCATATTTCTTTTACTTATTCCTCTTAGCCTGATATAATAACAAAGTAATTATAAATCCCTAGTTTAAATTGAAGCTGGAGACCTGGTCGCGCGTAGAATGAAGTACTAGATATAGAATGTAATACACTATGTAGAAGGTTCCTGCACGGTTGGCTCGGTCGAGTAAATAGTCGAGCATCAGTTCAGTCACCCAACAACAAATATATTTTTTTAAATTTACTTTTCACCCGTATCATCGGATTCTTCTATTTACTCAATAAATAAGACCCACCGGCTAGGTTAGAACATATTAAGGAAGCATAAAGTTATTAAATAAATTCAAGGTAAGCAGAAAAATATTAATCCGATCGGGCCAACCGTAGACTTCATTATAACGCATTACATTGTAAATCGGGCACTTCATTCTAAGTCCAACTAGGTCTCCAGCTTCATTTTCTACTAAGGCTTTTTTCTAATCTCTTTACACATCGCCGTGATTTATTTCGATATATATATATATATATATATATATATATATATATATATATATATATATATATACATATATATATATATATATATATATATATATATATATATATATATATATATATATATATGGTAATATTGTTAAATACGAATTGGTCCACCTAAAGATATTGACATAATGTTGGGACATAAAAAATAATATTTATTTATTTATATAAAATAATTATATTGACTGTGTTGTTCAAACACATTTTCGGGGGAAGAGAGTTTGTTTAGCGCGGTGTTGATGTCGTCCAATAAATGAAATGTTTACCCAGCAAACAGACCCCTTTAAACGCACACAGCGTACTTTTTGTATTTTTATTTTGGCGGGGATATAACCGATAAATATTTTAATATTTACCGAAGCGATTTTCCATAGATTCGAATGGACACATTCCTAATTCAATACAAACAAACTGAAAACAATCTCGAATTTTTCGCCGGGAAGTTATTTCCACAGAATTCCGGAAAATTTTAATTTTAAATAAATTGGCATTCCACCATGAAAGAGAGATAAACTTTACGGTCACGTTAAATGATCTAACTAAATCCATATTTAACAACTCATAAGAATTTTGTATTATAGGTATATAGAATAAACAAGATAAACTGAAAATTATGTAACATAAAATTATTACATAAAATTTAAACTAAAAAAGTTTATACCGCTTATTGTGAATAACATGACATACACATAGTGTCTGCTATATATTAGATTTCATACACAAATACTGTTGTTTCCATACTTTTTTGATCTGGTATTCCAAAGACAGATCGCCTATTGACATCCTATAGCAGCCGTCCCTTTTGTGTCTACTCTAAGAATAACCTAGAAATGTTATTTAAAAACGATACCATAAATATATTATAAAATACTAACATTGCAAATATACAAACCTACGGTGGATGTAGTAGACAGATAGTAAATAGAGTGAATTGGGCCGATTGTATAAAGTAGGAAAATATCCCTGCAGTGCCATGTGAATTATAGGGAATGGGGACCCCCCATATAACTCGAGGAAACGGACTCGCATAAACATTATCTGAATAATTTTCTCATAAAAAAGCGATAATGGTTTTCTCAAATATATTGTGCAACATAGGCCATGTTTAATGTCTACAATTTTAAATAAAATAATATTACTACATACTTAGTTTGAATAAATCTAACATTTCTCTATAACTTGATCGTTAATGAAATCACTAATAAATCTATAAAAAATCACTTATTACATTAGATAAAATTAAATAGTCACATTTTGTGGTGTAGGTTCTAGAATATTACATAAGTTCAACTGTAAAGTAGCTAATAAAATTTATAAGCTCCCATATTTATGGGCACTAACATTAGGTCAAGCTTGTAAAACATGACTTATTTTGTTTTTATGTGCATTCACGTCTGAATATTCCGAAATTATTTTTGCATGGCATAAATTGAACCGTTAAGGAGATGGTTAATATGCCGCGCATCAGATTTATGTTCCTAATAAATAGTAATAGACATGGCGAACACTATTTTTTAATATACTGATGCGTTTCTTATTACGAATTAAAACGTGTACTCAGTTCACAAATCATATCTTATCACGCAGATTCGTTCGACTTTTTGCAGATGTGCCGACAGAACAACACCCACTATGCACATGTAGAAGAAAATGGCTCTTTTTCTTCAACACTCCTGAATTGCACAGTGAGAATGTGAAGAAGAAAAAAGAAAAGAAAAAGAATGTCAGAAAGTTAACATAAAGTTATCATAAAAGTCTCTTCGCCAGCACTTATACAAAAAATATTTGGTATATAAATAATATAAAGTATCTATAAAAAATAACTTAAGGTATTATTAATACAACAATAAGAGCTATGCCAAATTGTCCACAATTCGGTACTGAATTTATAGTAGACAGTACTTGATTCTACTGTGGACTTTTAATCCTTCTCAGATCGACTTTCCACCGTTACAGTTAAATCAGCTAATAAGAGCTACAGGCTAGTCAATCGACATGCACCAACCAATATTACTATTAGACAGGACATTGATAAAGTAGACTAATTCAGGAACTTGTTAGACGATGTTCTTCAGAGAATCCCAATAAACAATGTTAAGATCTTAATGGGTGATCTCATTGCCCAAATTGACAAAGAAAATAGCTATAAATACTGTGTTGGTAAATGGTCAGGTCATAAGCAATTTAACAAGAATTGCATGAGACTAATAGAAATATGCAGGAACCATGATTTATTTTTTAAATCAACATTTTCAAGAAAAAATCCTCAAAAACTAAGACACCAAATCCACTGTTGGATGAATTTTACTTGGACAACGTACTGATCTTTCGTTCCAGCACGGCGGAAATCATGAAACTGAAAGTCCTCAAAGGATTAGATCTGGACTCTGACCACTACCTCACAAAATTATCTTTAGACATTATACCTGAAGGGAGGAATTTCTCTCCAAAATTGCCACCCCATCGATATAATGACCATCTTATACAAAATAATATGGAATTATAGATACGCAAGAGACACAAAAGTTAACCCCACGGAATTGCCAACTTTAAGCCGAACTTCTAAAAACGGCTGAAAAAATTGCAGGGTATGGAAACATGCATGGTGGACTGATGAGTGTGACCACCTCATAACCCTAAGACAACAAGCATGGCAGAACTGGATGTGCAACGAGTATCAAAGGACGCTACAATATCTTCAAGACGCTAGGAAAACAGTAACAAAATCGATAAAAGTGATCCGTAAAAAATATAAAAAAACACTAAATTAAAAAATATAGAAGAGGACTTCAAGAAACATCATGTTAGAAAATACTATAGAACATTCAAGCCGTTATTAATAAAATATTCTCCCCTTATCTCTATTTTCAAAACTACCTTGGAAACATCGCCCACTCCAAGTCTGAAAATTGTGCACTTCTTGAGGATTATTTTGGTAAACTACTCAATTTTGAGAAGCCCCAGGAAACATTTCAATTTTGTCTTACACTAGAAAATCCTGACTCGGGACCACCGGACCTACAGGAAATTCGGGAAATAATTAAAATCCATGAAAAACAACAAAACGTCGGGAGCATCAAACTCAAAGAAATTATAGATGAAATTTGGCAAACTGAAAAAAATCCTCCAGATTGGAAGATTGCGATCATCTATCCAGTATACAAGAAAAGTATTAAAACAAATCCAAACAATTACTGAGGGATCTCATTACTCTCGGTAACTTTTTGTTACAAACGTTTTTTATGAACTTTTTATACAACTTTTAAACACCTTTTCCTTAAACAAGTTATTTTTTTAATCAGAATTTTGTTCAAAGCCCGTGTTTAATCGAACTGTTTAATCGAACCGTGTCTATCTTCAACTGGATCCGCAGATTGGTGAATACCAAAGCGGGTTCCGGAAAGGCAGATCGTGTACAGAGGAAATTATCAATTTGAAAAATTCAATGTCTTACTTACGTAAAATGTCACAAAAATGTAAGATGTCATTACTTTTGTTGACTTTGCAAGGGCTTATGACAGCATTGGCCGTGAATCCCTTGTTACTGTACTCTTATAATTTGGATTAGATTGCAAAACAACATCATTCATCAAAGATACTCTCTTAAATATAATCTCAAAGGTCAAATTTATGGGAGGACCGAGCACAGACCTTTTAATTGATACAGAAGGTCGTCAAAGAAATAATAATGATAATGCCTACAATATTTACGCGGTTAATTTATATACGGAAAATTGTTTGTGCACAAATACACAAATAAAATATGATATATTTATGAGACAGTCGAAGTGATAAAATTGAAATGGTAGTCTTCATTGCACTCAGAGGTAACCAGGGTATCCCACATTTTTAGATTTAAGTTGTCCGGGTGAAACCTGTACGTGTGGCAACACTTGGTCCTCAATGTTATATTTAGACCAGACTTTTAATTGTCTATCTAATCCAAGTGTGTAGAATAGACTTGATCTGCAAGGTTTCTTTTAGACTAGATCAGGGGTGTTAAACTCAATTAAAGCACGGCGGATTGGGTGCAACAGGCGAGGTTCACGCGGGCACACATTTTGTTAAATTTATATTTTCAAATGAGGTTTCAGGAATATGAATAGAATAATTAAAGACAATAGAATTACTTTTATTTCAACATTTATTTCATTTAATCGCTTTTGAATTAAAAAAACCAAAATTACCCTTTTTTCGAAAACCTTGCCAGCGCTTTCCTCCTATTAGCTTTCCAATATCTGGATTCAAAGACTCAGAATAGACAATCTTCATTACGGCAAATGGATGTTCCTCATTCAATCTTGATCTGTATGCCGTTTTATTGAATTTTATGAACGAAAATAGTTGCTCACACACGTGCATGTGTCACAAAATAGCATAAAATCTGTGCAGAAAATCTTTTAATATCCGGGTATTTCTCATCTAAATACGAATATATTTTGAGAATTCCTACTTCTCGACACTTCTTTCTATAAACCGAATCGTTGTGGAAATCAATTAATTTTAAATGTATTGAAGTGGGAGCATTTGATACTTTAAATGAAAAAGGGCCAATGGTAAGGGAACATTTTCCTTTCTATTCTTTGGCATCACGTCTATAGAATTCATGTTTGATTTCTTCAGTTTTACCACAGTATTGTGAAAATGAGAAGCTTTGATTTTGTGATGTTACGTTTCTCGTTGAAAACGTTTCTTTGCAGATGATCTTTAAATAAAGTCAGTTTTTGTATAAAACTTGTTAGTGCATCATACATATCCGTTATTAGGTGATCTCTGCCTTGCAATATCGAATTAAGATTGTTCAGATGACCTGTAATACCAGTTAAAAATGCCAGTTCTACAAAGGGTCTTTTATAATCGATAAATTTTGGGTTTTGTCATCTTCCGTTTCTAGAAATATGATTATTTCTTCTAAAAGCAGATAAAAGCTCTTCAGCACCTTGTGGTAGGACAACCAAGAAACTTCTGTCAAATAAGGAAGATATTAGATATCAGATTCCAAATCTTTAAGGAACTAAGCGAAAGTTTAGTGCTCCAGAACGAATAAACTTCAATATTTTTTATTATTTTATAATCAGGCATTTTTAATATTTTATATTCACATATTTTTCAAAGAGATATATTTTCAAAGAGAAAATTTGTTAGTGAATAAGACAATTGAAATTTGTTAGTGAATAAGGCAATGAAAAATCTTAATTTTCGATTTATCAAGATATTCTTGAATTTTTTTTAACAATCTTGAACCAAACCCTTTATTTCCACCCGTCATCGATCTAAGACCGTCAGTTGTTACAGAAACGAGCCTGTAAAGAGGTAGATTTAATTTTACAAAAATGTTCCATATAGCATCAAACATATGTAATCCGTTGTAGTTGCATGAAACGGGGTAAATTTGCAACAATTCTTAGGTGATCCCTATGTTTTTATTGCAACCACAAAAAAAAAACAGCAACTTGCGTAACGTCTGTCGTATGCGTACTTTCAAAAATCGCAATTGAAAAGACCTGGACTTTTTTAGATATTTCCTGTAGTTGTGAACTAATGTTATCTGCTATTTGAGTAATCGTTTTTATTACCCTATTCCTTGATAATGATATATCTCGAAATGACTGTGCGTTTTCTGGACCGACTAATTCTGCAGCTTTTCATGCATTACTTGATTAATAAACCATCGACAAATAATTTTAAATGCTTTGCTAATAGATAGCTTATATCGTAAGTATTACTTATTCATCACTTTTCATTACTTTGACTTTTGTCATTCGTTTTTGTTGATTATGAAGCGAATTCTTCATAGTCTCTTGTTTTTCCTCTCTTATCTTTCCATCGAAGCACGAAAATTGCTTTTCATGGTTAGCAATGTAATGTCCCTCAAGGTTAGGTTAGGTTTTTTTGTGCTTTGGTGACACTAATATATTTTTTGCAAATTAAGAACGTAATTTTATTGTTCACTTCCTCACAAGAAGAGTTCAGCTCCCACTTTTCTTGAAATTTTCTTGCTTGGTTATCAATCTATCGTTTTTAATTAGAAGTTTCGTTTGAAAAGTGCAAGTATTTAAAAATAGAACTACCCACAAATCTTTAACGCCCCTATTGAGAAAAGAACTAGTTCACATGCCTTCCATAAAAAAACATTCTAATATTTAAACTTATTTCACAGTTTCACCTACCTCTTGAGTTGCGACCGGAAAATAAAACAAAATAGCTGTTAACCCCTTGCGGACGGAGCCGCTCGACGAGTGAGCGTCGCTGTGGACGAGAGGTATTGAAGTGCGCAGTAAAGAAAGTAAATACTTTGAAAGTTAAATAAAAAGTAAGCCATTACTTAATACAATAAAAAAAATTCAGAAAATCAAAAAATATTATAAACAAACAAATTCAAAAAAAAACAACAATAAAAGTTTAGTTATATTTATGTATACGTTTTATATTCCGGCATTGTGTGGTACAGTTCAAAACATTCATCTATGTGCAAGGCCTGTATACCGTACAAGTTGCACAATAATACCTCGACTCGCTTCTTCCATGCTTTACTTTTAGAACAAACTATACAGTCTTTACTCCTTCCTGTATCATCTCGCCGAATAATATGTAAAAGACCGTTCAGCCTTGCTGCTGTCTCAGAAGTCGAAGAATTCTTGGGTTCAGAATCCCGAAAATCTGCAACCAATTGACTGACCAAACAACGCACAAATTGTAGATATGTTAACTTTGTTATATCGTTTTTCTTCTGATGTTCCCGATATAATAGATACGAATTTTTGACTTCCAAGACTTCCAAGTCTCAAAAAAATAATTTCCATTTGTGGTACTACGGCATGAAGCGGAATCTGACCCACTGCTACTATCACTGCTAATGTTGAAATGCCTGAGTGGATTCCTTATTGTACAAATTGCACTTCCACTGGATGAAGCAATGTCGTCATCTTACGTCTTGTAAAATTCAAAGTAGTATTCATCAATACTGTCACTATGTAATGTATCATTTCTAAATCTTTTAGCAATCGTGTGAAGAATAAGATATAAAATGTATGCAAAGCCTGCTTGTTTTTCTGGTAGTGACACTGAGAGACTGAATCGAAGAACTGAAATTCGTTCTAACTCTGCAGTTTCTCAATTGTTTGCTGGTATGTGGTGTACACTCTTCATTTCTAAATTTCTTCATTACCCTTTCCCACGATTCAGCTTTTTGTTTCAAATCAACAGCACTTGTTTTTTTTTGCAGTCGATTGCGCTTTCTTCTGATATTGGCTGAGCTAATAACATCCTTTCGCGGTTCGTGTAATGCACACTTTTTACTTCATCAATAATAACAATTTTAAGGTTATATTTATAATCAGCCTTGGTGGTTTGAGTAATTTGAGGTAGTGTTGCAACCATATGCAATCAAATGTCCCTAAATGTCCCTAAACACATAGTAGTTAGAATTAGCTACGAACACGTAGCTCTAAACACATTAGAACTACACATCTTGCGACCCACTTCATAAAACGCCTAGTAGCTAAGAACTAGATTGTGCGCCCAGAACGGTAAAAAGGCTTGGGCGGCTGTACGCCGACTCTAGTCCGCAAAGTATTAATATTGCCAACGCTTGGTCGTGGTGCTTTCGGTTCGATGTCACAATTGTTTTGTTGTGGATTTGTGTAGTTTGAAAGAAACTGAGAATGTTTTCTCGAATATTGGTTGGGATTTAGAAATTTACGTCGGAATTTGATTGGTGCAAGGACTGAACCTTAAGTTAACACTCTTTTCTATTTTCATTTATTCTTAGAACGTCTAAGGCTATAAAAAATTTTCTCGGGGGGCCGCATGAGGCTCACGAGTCAACATTTTGACACCCCTGGAATAGAAATTTGATAATCTACTATAAGTGTTTAGACTATATTCTGAAGACGAAGTATTATTTATTAAACCTTGAATTAGATGTCGAGTTTACACAGTCATACTAGATTTTTAAAAGTTTAGTCTAGATGAAACCTAGAGGGTCAAGTGTAGTGATTAGTGAGTTTTTTACATACTCACTATCAGACTGGATGAAACTTTGGAAACCATGTCTTGTCCAGGCTTGTATAGATGAAGACCATCTCTTATGACCAAGTCTACTCTAAACACTTATACTATATTATTTAGAATCTAGTCTCTATGAAACCTTGAAGACCAAGCCTAGTGTACACACTCAGATTAGATTATTAAATGCTTGTGTAAGTTTCATCAGATTTTTATTAATCAAATCAGAGTGTGTAGACTATACTAGGTCTTATGGTTGCATCTACACTAGACTTTTCATAATTTAATCAGTGCGTGCAAAGTAGACTAACCCCCGTATTCATAGTCGCTCCTTATCTCAAGGAATAAGGACGCCTTGATGTAGGCTTGCTTGAATCTCTGAGGCGTCCTTGTTTCATAGTCACAAAATAAGGCTTCCTTCCAGAAGGAAGTCTTGTTTAGGGGCATTTAGGGACATTTGACTGCTTATGGTGGTAACACTAACTCAAATTACTCAAACCACTAAGGCTGATTGTAAATAAAACCTTAAAATTGTTATTATTGATGAAGTAAAAAGATGAAGTAAAAAGTGTAATGCAGAACCGCGAAAGGATGTTATTAGCTTAGCCAACATCAGAAGAAAGCGAAATCGACTGCAAAAAAAAACAAGTGCTGTTGATTTGTTGAGCTGAATCGTGGGAAAGGGTAATGAAGAAATTTATAAATGAAGAGTGTACACCACATACCAGCAAACAATTGGGAAAGTTCTGGGACAATCTGAAACAAAAGTAAGTGACAACAATTTTGTTCCTCTCTAATCGAATTGTTGCATGATAATTTCTATATCAAAATAAGATTATTTTATCAAAAATAATTTCAGAAAACGAAAGTTGACAGCAAAAATGAAACATCAAGATCTCATGACTGGTGGGGGCCCTGCGCCTGGAGAACTTGTAGAACGTGTTGTAGGGACTCATTATTGACAAGATGAGTTGCACAGGTGCGGGTTTTTCCTAAACCGTTTTATGGCCCAGACCGTTTTAAAAGCGGGCTGGAGCTGATCAAACAAAGCCGATAGGTTCGGGTTTTTCTTAATCGTTTTATGGCCCAGACCGTTTTATGAGCGGGCTGGAGCCGATCAAACAATACCGATTTTTCCTCCCTTTTACTTGGCGTCAGCACCAAGGAGAGGAGGGAAGAACGAACAACCAATCGGGACAACGAAAAACCTCTCCCACCAAAGTTACCAGAGAGAAGATGCGTTTGACCGAGGGATAAAAGGACGGGACGGGAGTGACAAAGCAACCACTTCGAGAGACAACTTCGAAACAACATCCAGACACAACTTCGAGCAGAACATCAGTGAACACAACTTCCAGCAGAACATCAGTGAACACAACTTCCAGCAGAACATCAGAGACAACTTCCACAACTCGCATCAAAACCGGCACGCGTCACGTGACGCGCAATAAAAAGTTACATAGTCTCCGGGTTTGTTATTTTTCTTTTCTCCACACGCTACCCCGTCACCAAAGTGGTGACCCCGACGTGATCTACATATTTTACAAGTGACGGTGGTAGCAACGTGCGCCAAGACACTCGCGACAAGCTATGGCGAATAACCACTCCAACGGGGCGCGAGTGAGACTGCCCGCATTTCTACCAGAGGACCCGGACCTCTGGTTCTAACTAACTGATTGGGCATTGAAAAACGCTGGTGTCACTACCAGTACCGAGAAGTTCGAATACATCGGTACGTCGCTCGAGCCGCGGTACGCTAAGGAGATCCGCGACCTACTTCTCGACCCACCAAAGGAAGCCGACGACCCGTATCAGAAGCTGAAGGACGAACTTATCAGGAGACTCGGAAAAACACAGCAACAACGGACACGGCAGTTGTTGGAGCGCGAGGACATCGGCGACCGAACTCCGTCACAATTTTTGCGACATCTCCAGCTACTTGCCGGCGAACACGGGGCCCAGGACATCACCAAGGCCCTCTGGATGGACCGCCTCAACCCGGTCGTGCGGGCCTGCCTAGCGACGCAGCAAGAAAACACCTCCCTCGACGAGTTGGCTAGGATCGCGGACAACGTTTTGGACTCGATCGGGACCCTACAGCCGCGAAACCAGGTATCCGCAGTGTCATCTTCCCTCGAGTCGAAGATCTTAGAGCAATTGGCCGGCCTCCAACGACAATTGGCGGAGGTGCAGATAGACAACCGACGGGAAATCTCGGCCATTAGGTCAGAGCTCCAGCAAGCGCGCCGCAGCCGTTCAATCAGTCGAGACCGCTCGGATCGGTCACCGTCGAACCGCAACCGCTCAGGTTCTCGCCTTCCGGTCCAGTACGACGGAATGTGCTGGTACCATTACACGTTCGGTGACAGTGCGCGCAAATGCAGGCCTCCGTGCGAGTTAAACGCCGTCTTCACCGCGCGTTCGGGAAACTAAGCGGATCATCGCTTATGGCGGCAAGCGATGACTGCCCAAACGTACGCCGCTTGTTCGTGCCAGATCGCATTAGCGGCACGAAATTTCTGATAGACACTGGTTCGGATCTGTGTATTTTTCCCCGTAAACTTGTGCGTGGTCGCCGGACAAAGACGAACTACGAACTTTCCGCAGCAAACAACACGCCGATTGCGACGTACGGCTCAGTGACAATGACATTGGATTTCGGATTGAGACGCGACTGCACGTGGAACCTTGTGATCGCGGACGTAACACGCGCGATTATTGGCGCCGATTTCCTGGCTCACTACGGCCTGCTGGTAGACATGCGAAACAAACATCTCGTAGATAGCCTGACGCAAGTCAAGACGACCGGAAATAGGCCGAGTTCGGGTAACATCGCAAGTGTCAAAATCTTCATCGGAAATTCTGAATATCACGAGCTTTTGCAGCGCTACCCAGAAATCACGCGACCCGACGGAGCATGCAAGGCACCAACAGTGAAACACAGCACCGTCCACCACATACACACGACGCCCGGACCACCTGAAGCCGCAAGACCGCGTCGACTTGCCCCGGACCGACTGTTGAACGCCAGAAAGGAGTTCGAGTCCATGCTGCGGTTGGGCATTTGCCGCCCATCTAAGAGCAGTTGGGCTTCACCTTTGCACATGGTGCCAAAGAAAGGCGACGAATGGCGTCCCTGTGGTGATTATCGGGCCCTCAACGCACGCACCATCCCGGATCGTTACCCGGTGCGCCACATCGAAGACTTCGCGCAGACGCTCAATGGGAAGAAGATCTTCACCTCGATCGATTTGGTAAGGGCATATCACCAAATTCCAGTCGCGGAAGAAGACGTTCCTAAGACGGCCATTACCACACCATTTGGATTATTCGAGTTTCCATCCATGAGCTTCGGGTTGCGAAACGCCGCGCAAACGTTCCAGCGGTTCATCGACGAAGTCCTCCGCGGTTTGGATTTCTGCTACGCTTACATAGACGACATCTTGGTGGCATCATCGTCCGAAGAGGAGCATCGTGGTCATCTGCAAATCCTGTTCGAACGCTTGCAGCAGTATGGTGTCGTGATCAACCCCAACAAGTGCTGTTTCGGCGCGGCAACCATACAGTTTCTAGGGTACCGCGTCTCCGAGAGAGGAACAGAACCGCTTCCCGAAAAAGTCGCCGCGATCCGAGAATATGAGAAGCCGAAGACTGCCAAAGGACTACGGCAGTTCCTGGGGATGCTCAATTTTTATCGAAGGTTTCTACCCAGGGCTGCTAAAACACAGGCGAACATCAACGACCTTCTCAAAGGTAACATCAAGGGGAGCACGCCGATTCAGTGGAACAACGGAGCCGAGGCAGCCTTCATGCAGTGCAAGGAGGAGCTGGCCACCGCAGCACTCTTGGCGCATCCTCGACCCGGCGCAGACCTGTCTCTGGTGTGCGACGCGTCGGACTACAGCATAGGCGCAGTCCTTCAACAACGAGTCGACGATCACTGGGAGCCGCTTGGATTCTTTTCAAAGAAGCTTAGTAGCTCCGAGAATAAATATAGCGCATACGATCGGGAGCTCCTAGCGATTTACTGTGCAGTTCAGCATTTCAGGCATATGGTCGAGGGCCGTCCGTTTACCATCCTCACGGACCACAAGCCGCTAATTTTCGCCTTCCGCCAGAGATCCGACAAATGCTCGCCACGCCAATTCCGTCACCTGGACTTGATTAGCCAATTTACAACCGACATCAGGCACATCGCGGGGCAAGACAACGTCGTCGCCGACGCTCTATCCAGGGTCGACGAGATCACTGTTCCAATGGACTTCGAGGCTCTGGCGACATCGCAGCAACAAGATCAGGAACTTCAAGGACTCTTGCAAGATGACAGCTCCGAGCTGGACTTGCGACAAATCCGCATTCCGGGTTCAGACGCCGAGATCTTCTGCGACGTCAAAACACACACTGCCAGGCCTTTTCTCACGACGCCGTTCCGCAGGGGAGCCTTCGACGCCATCCACGGGCTGTCTCATCCCGGGATCAGGGCAACAACGAAAATGATGACACAGCGCTACGTTTGGCCCTCCATCAACGTGAACTGTCGCACCTGGGCACGAGCTTGTATCCAGTGTCAGCAATCCAAGGTCACCAGGCATGTATCCGCTCCAGTCGGCTCATTTGCAGTACCTTCCCGCCGGTTCGAGCACGTTCATCTGGACCTGATCATCATGCCGTACTCGCAGGGATACAGGTACTGCCTAACCTGCGTTGATCGTTTCTCGCGATGGCCGTAGGCAATCCCTCTACAGGATCAGGAAGCCGAAACCGTTGTCCGCGCTTTCTACAACAGCTGGGTTGCACGTTTTGGCACACCTCTCCGGATCACCACCGACCAAGGCAGGCAGTTCGAGTCCCACCTGTTCCGCTGCCTCAACCAACTCCTAGGGACGACGCACCTGCACACAACGGCGTACCACCCAGCGGCCAATGGCATGGTCGAACGTTTTCATCGGCAGCTAAAAGGCTCCATCAAGTGCTTGCAGGCTACTCGGTGGACTGAAACGCTCCCAACGGTGCTACTTGGCATACGTGCAGCTTGGAAGGACGACCTACAGGCGACAACAGCCGAGATGGTCTACGGTCAGCCCCTTCGCCTTCCCGGAGAATTCCTGGTATCCCGGGCGATCCGAGAGGTCGACAACTCCGCTGAATTCGTGAAGGAACTTCGTCAACGCTTCGAGACCCTCCGTCCAGTCAGTGGGTCCAGGCACGGTGAGCGCAGAATCTTCGTCTTTAAGGATCTCGTCACTGCTACCCACGTTTTGGTGCGCCACGACGCACCAAACGGACCTCTCCAACTGCCGTATGATGGTCCGTACAAAGTAATTTCTCGCACTGACAAGGTTTTCATTCTCTTGATGCGGGGAAGACACGTACCAGTTACGATCGATAGACTCAAACCTGCGTACATCATCGACGAGAACATCGAAAAACCAGAGCAGGAGAGCGACTCCAATGACGACCCTCCGGACGACGCGGGCGGAACCCAAGCTCCCATGCAACCAGCGCCAGCACCAGCACCATCGCTTGCACCCCAACCTGTGACTCCCAACACCGACCCAGGCCTCCGAACAAGATCAGGACGCCGCGTTAGATTCACCGAATTTTACCAGGCCGGTTTGAGATAAACCCTGTAACTTTGTAAATTATGCACTTGTATCGTTAATCACTAGCAGGGGGGTCCTGTAGGGACTCATTATTGACTAGATGAGTTGCACAGGTGCGGGTTTTTCCTAAACCGTTTATTGGCCCAGACCGTTTTAAAAGCGGGCTGGAGCTGATCAAACAAAGCCGATAGGTTCGGGTTTTTCTTAATCGTTTTATGGCCCAGACCGTTTTATGAGCGGGCTGGAGCCGATCAAACAATACCGATTTTTCCTCCCTCTTACTTGGCGTCAGCACCAAGGAGAGGAGGGAAGAACGAACAACCAATCGGGACAACGAAAAACCTCTCCCACCAAAGTTACCAGAGAGAAGATGCGTTTGACCGAGGGATAAAAGGACGGGACGGGAGTGACTAAGCAACCACTTCGAGAGACAACTTCGAAACAACATCCAGACACAACTTCGAGCAGAACATCAGTGAACACAACTTCCAGCAGAACATCAGTGAACACAACTTCCAGCAGAACATCAGAGACAACTTCCACAACTCGCATCAAAACCGGCACGCGTCACGTGACGCGCAATAAAAAGTTACATCGTCTTCGGGTTTGTTATTTTTCTTTTCTCCACACGCTACCCCGTCACCAAAGTGTCATGGATTTCATCGATGAAACAAGTGTAAATACGGACGTGGAAATTGATTGTCCATTAGATAGCACAGTAGCATATGAAGAACTTGAAGAATTTGAAGAACATTGTAAGTATTATAAAAAGGAAAATTTATTTGCATTCTTTTAACATTTTCTTTTAACTTTTTCAGGTGACATGGATTCGATGTCAGGTCGTCAGGTTTACATCAGTTTTATGCAATTGCTTTTCATAATATTTCCCATGAAATGATACTAAGGCTGATATTACTGCGAGAAGTGATTGAACAGCAGCAAGGGTTTCATTCAATAAAAAAGAAAATTTCCAAAGCAGAAGAGAAGCTAGACTACTAAATATTCTTCAATAAATTATACAAAGAAAAATATTCCCTATCATACAAAAATAAACATATTTGAGAAAAGTATATTTATTTCAAATATTTACATATACACAATAATTAAGCCCACAACTCTCATTTAAGTTGGTAAACTGGGTTTAATGACAACTTTTCAATGAACAATTTTTCAATAAAAAAAATGTCTTTAAACCCGGTTTAACATTCAAAATGAAATGTTATTAGGAGCTGTATCAACAGAGACTCGGGCAGCCCACGATTATTTAATCTCCTTAATTGGGTATTTACCAACGGCAGCAGAACTTCGACCACATCTCCTTTGCTGAACTAATATCTTCTTCGAAAAGGAACATCGTCCTACATTTAACATCGCCGATATGAATTGTGAAAGTCACGAATGTACCCTCTGACGAGCCGCCTTCGAAATCTATTTATATTTCTTATTGGAATTTCCTCAAAGCCATTATCAAACTCACTGTCATGATTATTTAAAAAATCGTCGTTCATTATGTTACTTCTGAGGTTAACCAACATGTCAAAACTACATCGACGACAAGCGCAAGCGTCATCGAAAGGCAACAGCCAATCACAGTGCTGAAGACTTCCTCAAGCCTCAAGGAAACTCGAAACCTTACTTGAGATAAGGAGCCGAATAAGGTTCATAGAGCTGTCAAGGAAGGTCTATGAAATGAGAAATAAGGAATAAGGAATCCTTGTTCCTCAAGGAGCGACTGTATACAGGGGTTAGCTTTCAAGGTTGCTCCTCTTCCATCTAGATTATTCTTTTAATAATCTCACCTATGTATGTAGACTAGGCTACGTTTTCAAAGTTTCATTTCGGACAGACTTTCAAATAATCTAATCTGAGTGTGTAAACTAGACTTGGTCTTCATGGCTTCATTTAGACTAGAATTTTATTAATGTAGCGTAAGTTTTTAGAGTAGACTCGGTATTTAGGATCTTATTGGGACTTATTGGTCTTCTTTTATTTACACTAGCTTTTTAATAATCTAATCTATGTTTGTAGACTAGACATGGTTTTCTTCTAGACTAGGCCCTTAATTATCTAATTTAAGTGGGTCAATTAGACTTTAAAGTGTCGCCTAGACTAAACCTTTAATGATATAGTGTCGTTGTGTAGACTTCAATTGATTTTCAATGTTTTTTTTAGACTAGAGTTTTAATAATCTAGTTTGAATGTGCAGATTAGACTTGGCTCTCAAGACATCTACAATCACATTAGAGTATTTAATGTCTTGAGAGCCAAGTCTAATCTGCACATTCAAACTAGAGTATTAAAACTCTTGTGTAAAAAAAACTCTGTACACTTCAATTGATTTTCAATTCAATTGAAGTGTACACAACGACACTATATCATTAAAGGTTTAGTCTAGGTGACACTTTAAGTCTAATTTACCCACTTAAATTAGATTATTAAGGGTCCAGTCTTCACTTCACTTGCTCTTCAAAATTTCATCTAGTCAAAACTTTTAATAATCTAGTCGATGCGTAGATAAATTTTCTTCAACAATATTGATTTAACTTGCTAGTCTTGCTTTTTGTAAGTCATACAAAAACTCACTGACCTCGATTTTTCGAAAACGCTTACAAAAATCGAGTTTCGAATCCTCGTTTCACTGTAGGAAAGCTTGTTCCGATCTGAGGATGTCATGGCCGGGTGTTTTCATGAAGCCTTATATTCTTATGAAACGTCAACATCCTCGGGCAGTTTATTTTCATATGAATGTTATACAGTAAACATACAAAACTTTATAAGTTTAAAAACGAAAGAAATTTATCAAAGAAAACAATTTAATGCTTAGCATTACTCCATGTACCGTGTTGTATATAGTAAATATATAATTTTACGAGTTGTTTAATATAGCTAAATAACAATTAATTGAACCGAGATTACAAAAATTATCTCTCTCTCATTAGAAATTCGTTTCTTCTTTTGGAGTGCAAAATTTTGGAGTGCTTTATACTGTTTGTATAAAATTAATATCATAATTATACAATATATGCTTGGTCTACATGGATATACCATATCTTAGATAAAAGAAAGGAGATACTAAAACTAAAATACCTATTTTGTTTTAAATCTTATTAAATAAGTGTTCTTTTATAAAAAATAATCAAAGGAATATAAATATATGTTAGAAAACTCAACTACAACATAATATGCCTCTTTTTCACAAAATATCGCATGTTGTCATTAGATGTGATAAAAAAACTATATAAGAATATTGTAATTTAATTACTATTTTGTAAGCAAGGCAAGCCCACAATTCTGGAATAGTCAGGATATAAAAACTTTTTGCATATCTTTCTGGTGCTTCTATTAGGTGCTCTTTAGCAGACATGGCAACGACCAACAAAATTCCTCCATATCGGACCTGGTGTTGATCTTTGGCTTTTTTGTTCTGCAACACCAAGAAAATCTTTTATTTTGAAGGATAGACTTCTTTTCAACGTTTTTTTTATCAGTCTTTGCCGAGCCAGGGATTCCATCCAAGCCGAACAAATTCAAAGTTGTTGTTTCAAAGAGGTCACTTTGTAGAGAGGAAGTTTTTTTGTTAAATCAAAATTACGATTTATTACTCATCAACATTTCACATTTATTAATTCAGGCCTTTAAAGGATGCGACAACGGAACAAGACAACATTTATTTGGTCAATTATAAAATAATACTCTTTCCTATCGTGTGACCAACTAATAGTATATTACGTATTGACAGTTGTAAGAAGCATATTACGTACAAGCGGAACTATTACCGCGAGTACGTAAATGTACGAAATTCCGCGAGTACGTAATTGCCTTATAACTCGAATTATGTACTATACTTTATCTACGATCACAATAATTTATTTCTATTTAATAAGAAAAGTATGTTTGATTTTGTCAGTGTAAAATGAAATAATTTATATTTACTTAATAATTTATATTTTATATGTTTAATTTCATTAATTCCTACTAAATAGATATAAGCCCTAAGGAAGGTCAGAATAAAAAAGACCGAAACGTTGGCAAAATATCGACATCAGTTGTTTAATTAAAATAAATTCCTTTTCCCAAGAATAAACTAACATATAATAAAAATGATAAGATCTTAAGATATATTTATAATTATTTGATTAATTTTTTTGATTATAGTTTATAAAAACTGAACAATTGTTGAATATTAGTGTTGGATTATTATCTACATCATTAGTGATTAGATTGGTTGCATTATGAGTACTTGAAGTCATATTCGTATGATGTAAATCGCATGATGTACTTGCATTTATGGAAGTGAAATTACTGTTTATCGCAGTAGAAATTTTTGTAGCAGTATCATTTTGATTTTTCATGGAGCAGTCTATAGAGCCTTCTGCTACTGCAGACGAACGCCAGCCACCATGCCTTTTTAGTGAAAATAAATCACCAGCGGAATCCACAAGAATGGTGGCTGACGAAAGTCTGAAACAATCTCCTGTATAAAGATTTGCTTCCGGCAAATGAAGATAATTAGCAATTTGTTTAGGAATAGAGCCAATTTTATTTATTCCAACACATTGCTTAGTGCATTTCTCATTTTGATAATTTAGAAAAAAGGCTGATCATTGTCTATTTTTTGTGGGCGTAGGTTAATACATTTAAAGATCTTTGAGTTTTTGTTTTAGAATCAGGAATTTTAACGATCACAGATGTTCCGGTGTCTTCTATATGGCAGGGTTTGATATTACGTAGTTCTTGTTTTCTGCAATCACTACTAATGCCAATCATAAAAATAACCTAAAATTATATAAAAAATATGTCGTTATGCCCATTAGAGAGCATTATAAGAAAAAAAAAGTAATGAACCTTCATCAATCAATAATTTCTTGAATGGTTAAAATTTTTGATTTCTTGCTTTTAAATCCATCAGATTTTCTCTTAAGTAAAGCTATTAACTTTGTATGTTTTGAAATGTCGATGTCGTGCTTTATATTAATTGTTGTCCGAACCATTGAATAAATTGCCCAAGTGAAGATGGTTTCATTGTTTGAGATAAGTCATCAAAGTATAATAATACAACATTTTCTGAAAACGATTTAACTTTATGCTTCATTCTCCAGTCCATAAATTTTCTATATGCATCCTCGTATCGATCCCGAGATTTAATCGGTAGCAAATTATTGTCAGCTTGTTTCGCTTTTTCTACAATTTCGGCGGAGTAGCATTTTCTATTTCGCTATCACTGGACATTATTTTAATTGATTTAATTGAAAAAAAATATAGTGTTTATGTTTCAGTTTGACGTTTAATATTTTTTTGACAAATAACGGAATGCCATTGTGTTGCCTAATGGGTTGCCTATATTGAACGATAGTAGCAGCTCAACCAATCAACGAATCGTAAACCAAACGCACTAGTGTGTTATTGAATCATTAAATAACATTAATCGCGCATTGTTACGTACGTGTGTTGTAAGATGTATTTACATAATCCATGAACTGTACAATATTTGGCAATTATAATAGTGGTCGTAGATAAAATTATTAATAAAATTATAAACATTTTCCGTACAACTGTAATTGAGTTATTTTTAAGCCAAGTGTGAGTTAGCAACACATAATTCATTCCATAATTTTACTTAATTTAGAGAGCGTTATTGTGTATAGGCTGTCCTCCTCGATAGTGTAGTTGATAAAATACCCGCCTTTCAATGCGGGAGACCCGGGTTCGATTCCTGGTCGGGGAGGCGCCTACAAGGGCGGTTTTTCCTAACCGTCCAATCAAGCTGGCCAGCGCCATCTTTAGTGAATGGAAAATGTGCGATACCCGGGTTGCGCATAATAACAGCCGCAGTGAAATAGTGGGTTTAGTGAGAGATTCCCCCAAACCACTTTTAAAATAAATAAAATGTGTATAGGCAGCACACTTTGCTTTACTGAGGAACTCGATTAAGCAAATTAATATAGTTTTAATAATTATTTACTAAGAAATTTAACCAAATGTATTGAGAGCACTGTTCAAAAGTTGATTAGGTCTTAGAAGACAGTAACAGGCCATCTTTTTGAGTTTCTGGAGAGGTTCTAAATTGAGCACATTTTATCTAATAGTTCGACTCCGTTTTAAGAGCCATTGTAATAAGTTATTATTTCTGATTTTTGTTTATCACCTGTATCGGCATCAATTGCTGTCTTGCTGTGCATTTTTGACATAAATATTACAACTTTGTTAGGTTTTGCCTTGTAAGACACCAATGTACTTGGTGGGTAGAAACCAAATTTTGAGGAATATATTGGATACCATCTCGTCTCTAGAAATAGCAGTGGTACTTTTCTTTTATCCTTCCGTACAGTACCAATCATCGTGGTACCATTTTCAAACAGTTGTCTAGCAGCTTTCAGAGAAGAAACAAAGTTATGTTGATGTGTCTGCCAAAAACTGGACGTGCCACTCTCATAACTGCATCGTTTCGTTATTTAATTAAGTGGAACGGTCCTAAGTTGTTGGTGTATATATTTCCAAGTTGAAATTGTAAGGGTAACTCGCGTAAAAACCTTCACACCATATTTTGGCGTTTTGCTTGGAATATAATAAATGAAGAGCACGTGGACAGCGTCCTCTAAAGGCTAAGAGTTGTTCATCCAGAGTCATTTCAGCGCTCAGGGCCAAAAAGTTTTGAATGTTTGGGAGAAACAAATTTGATGGATCGGAACCAGTTTATCAATCTTTGCACAATCTTGATGGTCTCCTGTATCATCAAACTCTATCCTTTCCTCAGATATAGTCAAAATTATGGCGTCAAAAGCCTGTGCAATTTGCAGGGTCTAATATTTGACTTGTGCTCAAAAGGTTAATTTTCAATACGCCAGCCCTAAGTAAAATCCCAATAGAGCCCATCCCTTTTAGTCATGTTGGTTTAGCATCCATTTCTGTTCCATATTTAACCTTCATGTGGTCAATTTTTATATTAGTGTATTTTGTAATGAGATCAGTTATATTATCATCGAAAAAAGTGACGTACAATCTGCAGGACTAGTTTTCTGACGTGCGGTTCCTTTAGGACCGGTTGCATTTTTCCGGTGCGGTTTTCTATATTCCTATATACGTGGTGTATTAGAAAAGTATCCGACCTTTAGCCGGTAAAAAAATAACTGGCATAACTGGAGCGCTGGAAACCTAATCACCCTCAAAGAAGTCTCCTTGGGACTCCAAACACTTGACGCCATTGTTGGAAGCATTCCGAATAAGCCTCTTTCGGAATCGAGTTTAGCTCGGCAGTAGTTGCAGCTATAATGTCCTCTCTTGTCTGAAATCGCGTTCCTTTCAATGGCCTCTTGACTTTGGGGAATAGCCAGAAGTCGCAGGGTGCATATCAGGAGCGTAAGGAGCCTGTCGAACCAGAGGAGTCCGGTTTTTTTGCCAAAAAATTGTGAACCAAGTGCGAAGAATGTGCTGGAGCATTGTCGTGATGAAGTCGCCAATTTCCTGATGACCATAACTCCAGTCCCTTGCGCCGCGCAGCATCACGTAGGCGACGTATGACATCCCTCATTTGACTTGTCGTCATTTTTTTGGCATTGAAAAACCGACGAGAGCATTACACACTACGTCACACGAACACTGCTCGACAGCAACTGACGCTATCTACAGGCGGGAAAAAAATCACGCATGCGCACGAAGGTTCAAGGTCGGCTCGTGCAAGCGCGCTTGATTTAAATCCATCAGGTTTTCAAAATAAAAAATAAGGTCGGATACTTTTCTAACAGACCACGTACAGGAGGTGTTCTTATACAGACAGTTTTATCCACACCAAAGAAAATATCACTGCGTCTTCTGCTCTGAATTGGTTCACTTTCAGTTTCTGAACTGTTAGATTCAGCCTCACCTGGGATGTTTTTTTCTGTTGCTATGTCAGAAAACTGATCATTATCAGAACTTTAATAGTTGTCGTGAACACGGCTATCATTTTCACAAAGCCATGCCACAATCTGAACAACTTGTCTATGCATTTCCTAAATGTTATTAAACAAATTTCCTGCAAAATAATATGCATAATAGAAAAATTTAATATACCTACATAATAGAATAAATAATAAACAAACTGACTAGTTTTACCATAAAATCTGAAAGTAATACTTGCATAACATAGAAGCAACGAGTACAGTAAAAATTCTTACATAAAACCGCCTACTTTGCGATGCTTCTACTTCACAACTTCGCGCAACCAACGCTTGTGCCGCACTCAGCGCGTTCGTCCACCAAAGTATCTGAAGAATAAAATAAGTCGCGCCACCCGATTTTTGTAAATTTGTAATTTAGTAGGAGTGGATTACATATGTGACTACGCGACTATTGTAGGGATAAATGGTTATATCGCAAAAGTATCTTTTTGCTTTTAAAGAATATATCTTAATACTGACACTTGAAAATGACCGTCAAACGTCCAAACTTAAGTCGTGGTATGTGTAGAAACTTATATTACTGTGAATAACAAGTTGTATAACATTTTTACATTGTCTAAGTGTGGTAAAAACATAGTGAATTTTTCAATTCAATGTAAATATATCTTAACTTAATTTGTAGTTGTTACATTGCGAATCATACTGCAAAAAAGATTAAAATCAAAACGATTTAAACGACTCATTTCTGGAGTAAAGGTGCTATCTAGGAATATTTGATACTAAATATATAAATAAAGGAATATTATCCGCCCCGATTCCCTCATATGTTATTCCAATCCCACTGGTGCATTTCCGCATTTATAAATTTAGTCGGGCACTAACAACACACCAGAGTTGCTTTTTGTATGCGCAATTATGTAATGCCCCAGCTAATTCCAGAGCACCATAAAATGATACGTTAAATTATTATACATTAACTGAACTGTGACTAGTGTAACTATCCTGAGATTTTTAATATTATTTTTTAATTATTTGCTCCAGAATATTTGCAAACTAACTTGGCAGTAAGATTCGATACTATTGAATAAATAATTTAAAACTGAAACACTTTCTAAATATCGATATATGCGTGACAGGCACGGCAGAGTATTGTAAATAAGTATAGGATTTTGCTTTAACAGAAAAGCCGCTTCGAGAAAATAATATCATTTGACATTAGAATAATATTCATCCCAGTCCTTTCGGAAAGGTGAAATATTATAGATATTAAATTAGACTTAGCGTTAGTAAACCTTGAGAATATTTAATCCAATTACAAAAATATCGTCAAAACTTGATTAAATTAAATTGAACTGAGCTGTAAATCATCTAGTGAAACTTGCGCCGACTGATGCAGAAATAAAATTAATAAACTTATTACAGATGCAGACATGAAATTATTGAACATACCAAAGGTTCGTTAGTTTGATTAATTGGTCAAGTAATTGCTAGTATTGTCGTTTCCTACAAACTACAATTTGATTAGGGTTTTATATATAGGTACATAGGAAAGAAAATGGTTATAATAGTGTTAATAAAAATATCAGAAATTCGAATCAATCGCAGAAATAGTTAAAAAGCTTGCATGTTATCACAATAAATGTTTTAATTAATTTACTAAAATAAATGTATAGTTTAAGTAAGGTGAATATACACAGTAGACACCAGGGAACGAGAAATTACAAGAGAAAAAGTAGAAAAAGCGATTAATAAGCTGCAAAATAACAAGGCAGTAGGCACAGGTAATATCCCAAACGAACTCTGAAAGGGGGGACTGAGAAATTAACCAACAATCCTACAAATTTGGAGAAATGAAATAATGCCAAAAAAATGGGATTTTTTTTACCTGTTGTCTGCCGGTTGGGCATAAGCCTCCCTCTTGTTCTTCCACGTTGTCCTGTTCTGGACCGCTTGGTATTAGTTAATGCCTTCCGTTTGTTTCAGGTCGTCGTTCCATCGCATCTGTGGTCTGTCTATGCTCCTTCTGTTGTTCCATGGTCTCCATCTTATGATTTTTTCGTTCCATTTGTCTTCATTTTTTGTGACATAGACGGCCCAACTCCATTTCTGCTGTAGTATTTCATTTATTATATCCCTTAGCTTTGTCTCCTCTCTGATCCAATAGTAAACGTCTTTCGATTACTCTTTGATTGACACTTAGCTTTTCCATTATTGTTCTGGTAATTGCCCAGGTTTGCGATCCATGAGTGGTCACCACTAGTATGCACTGATGGTATAAGGCGCTTTTTAACTCGCCAGTATATCTTTTATCCTGCTGTAGTCCGCACAGGTTTATATGATTCTCTCGCTTGCCTCTAGTTCTTGATTTGCCTTGCCTATTGATAGTGTTTGCCCAAGATACTTATATGTTTGTACCTTCTTAATTAAGTAGCCTTCGAAGGGAATTTCTTCTTCATCTTCTCTATCTGACGTCATGTACTTGGTTTTTCCAAAGTTAATTTCCAATCCTATTCGTTTTGTGGCTTTGTAGGTTTCGTGGTTAATTGTGATGAGTTCTTCCTTGTTGCTGGCTATCAGTGCTATATCGTCGGCAAACATTATTTGGCTGAGTTTTTCAGCCGTTATGTTAATACCTCGGTTACTGAAATCAATTGTTTTTAGTGCATCTTCCAAGACCAGAATAAATAGTTTTGGCGATAAAGGAACTCCCTGTCGTATACCTCTCCTGATTCTCAAATTTTCGGATGGTTCGTGCAGTTGGATTTGTAGTGTGGCATTGCGGTAGAGGCTGCTGATCTGAGTTTGGGTGCCTATGGTCAATTATTTTTTTTGGGCTTGCAGGAGTACCCAGATATCCACTGTGTCAAAGACTTTTCGGAAATCTATGAATGCCAGCCATAACAGCATATTGTATTCTGTGGTCTTCTCAATGAGTTTTCTCTTTGTAGGTGCTCGGTTGTACTGAATCCCTTCCGAAATCCTGTGCTCTTTGCAGGGTTGATAGTAGTCCAGTTTTGGGGTAATCCGAGTAGATATTATTTTTGTGAACAGTTTGTAAGTTTTGGACAGTAAGCTGATCGGTCTGTAGTTCTACATGTTTTCTGTGTCTCTCTTTTTGTGAATAAGTACCACGAACGCGTTTGTCAAGTGTTCAGGGACGTTCTCTTCTTATAGGCGTTTGTTGAACAGCAATAGCAGTTGTGTTTCAGCATCTACCTTATTATCCTGTAGTCCCGGGCGCTTTCCTGTTCTTCTCGGTGTATTCTGTTGTTGTTCTTTTTCAGCATAGAATCAAATCCCGTCTACGCTCCAGCATTGCGAGAGTTTGAGCGCTTAGTTTGTTTGTCCTTTTGGATTTCTAACTTTCAGCTGCCCGATGTAGGAAGGGTATGATTTGTTTGTAAAGGTCGTTTATGTCAGATATTGCAGTTGTACGGTTGTTTTTGATGATGCTTCCTAGTTGGGATTGGAATTCCTCTGGGTTTTGTTTTAGTTTTACTCTATCAACCTGCTTTATTGTGGTTTTCTTCATTCTCCTGTTTCTTTCTAGCATTTGGTTAATCTGCATCGTTGCTCTTACAAGGCGGTGGTCGCTTCTGGTGGTAAACCGGTTAAATACCTTGACATTCTGTACTACTTGATTGTCCGTTGTCAGAATGTACTCTATTAGGTTGAAGGTTCTGCCATCCGGGCTTGCCCAAGTGCATTTCCGGTTTTGGTTTTTTTGGGAAAAAAGTTTGGGAAAATATAGCTGGTTTCTTTCTCCTAGTCCATGCTTGCCAACATACGCTTCGTCCTGGCTTGCCTGCTCCCCGATCTTGCAGTTAAAATCTCCAATGATTATATTCGTCTTTTTGATATTTTATTTGCATGCATTCCTTTGGAGATGACCTTGTTGAATTTGTCTATCTCCTCGTCTTCGGCTTTGCTTGTAGGAGCAGTGTTTCCAGTTTATTTGTAATGTACACTACTTTCTCGGAGATGGCTTTTAATGTTCTCATACTGTTAACCCGTCGCTTGTGGACTAATATGCCTACTCCACCTACGATGGAGGTGTTGGATCTCATATAGTAGAGTTTGAGTCCTGATTTTAGTCAAGTATAGCCTTCGACTTTCCTTTTTGTCTCGCTTATACCCACGATGTCCCATTTAATCTTTTCCAATTCTGTTTCAAACAATGGGAAAAAATGGGATGCAGTGATGCACAAAAAGGGAGATAGGACAATATGCGAAAACTACAGGGGAATATCGCTTCTAAATACAGCATACTAAATCCTGCTCAACATTCTACTGAACAGGTTTACGCCATATGCTGAAGAGGCAATAGTAGAGCAGTACGGATTCCGACCCAACAGATCGACGAGAGATCATATTTTCTAAATCAGTACTGGGAGATGTGCCAATGATGTGACAATGATGTGCCATTGTACTAATTGTATATAGATTTCAAACAGGCATTCGATTACTTGGAACGAAACACATTCTGGAAAACCCTACAACACTTTCGTATACCAAAACTCTGGAGAATGATTGAAGTCACCACCCATTATGCAAAGAGATAAGAATTGAAAGGTCAATCTCACAACAAGTAAACATATCAGCAGGACTTCGACAGGGCGGCGGATTATCACCAATCCTTCTCAACCTAGCCTGGAAATATAGAATAAGAAATAGCGAAAGGCAACTTGATCTGAAAATAGGAACAGATCCTTGCATATGCGGATGATATCAGCATACTGGGAAGAAGTAAGCAAGAAACTTCTTTTTTTACATTTTAGAAAGTTAACATGCTAGAAAAAGAAGCAATTAAAATAGGGCTGAGGGTAAACGAGGGAATAACGAAAATATTGATGACAACAAGGGGAAGAGAGAAACGGTGTATAGTGATAGAGGGCAGAAATTTTGAAACACTAGATACTTTCAGATACCTAGGCACTAACATCAATAAGAAAAACAATATAGAAATGGAAATAAGTAGAATCATAGAATCAGCCAGCGCAACAAAACAACAGCCGGCCTCAAATTCCAACTTAAATTCAGCACACTACCATTGATAGCAACCCTTTATATGTCCCTAGTGAGTCCAGAGATAACCTATGGGTGTGAGCACTGGACGCTAAGCCAAGACTAGAAGTAGAAATTACTTCGAACAGAAGGATGTTTCTGACAACAATGTATGGCCCAATACGAGCAGCAGATGGTTATAGAATTAAAATGAATTTCGAGCTGGAAGAGCTGATAAAGACGCAAATGATAGTTGAACACACAAAAACCATGAGAATAAGATGGCTCGGACATATATAGGGCAGGGAGAGTAACAGACCCACAAAGGTGGTTCTACGTGCGGACGAGAAGGGAGAAGAGTGACAGTACGACCAATACTGAATTGGAGACATAACGGGCAGGCAGATTCACGAATGCTGGAAATACAACTGAAAACAACTGAAAAAAAGTCGCAGAGGACAAGAATGGATGGAAAAAATTGTGACGGCGGCTAGGGCATCAAACGAGACTAGATAGTGACTCGCTCTCGTTTGTTGTGTAAAAAATTAGTCTAGTCTCAGTCTCGCTCCCGCTCTAGGAACCGTTAGTCTCGTCTCGCTCTCGCTCTCGTAGCCGTTAGTCTCGCCTCGCTCTCGCTCTCATAACCGTTAGTCTCGTCTCGCTCGCGCTCAAGTAACCGTTTGTCTCGTCTCGCTCTCGTTACCGTTTGTCTCGTCTCGTCTAATCTCGCCAAATATCGGAACAGAAACTTATTGTTAAGATAGTCCAAAACGAGGTAATCATTCATTTTATTGTAAACTAATCACTGTCTCTTTACATAAATTTTCTATTTGGTTACTATTAATATCTACTAATTTCGCTTTGTACCATCCACATGAAAATGTAGCTATAACACACCATAAATGTCTGTTTATATAAACCTTCCATTTTGTTGATGATTTAAAATTAATATTAAAACGAACATAATTTGAAATTGTCTACGACATCTATTTAATATTACGAAATCTACTCTTTTAATTGCTACATAATGAAATGTAAATGCCCGATCCCGGAGTTCAAATTTATGCAAGAAAATATTACGGCTGCCCGTATAAGAATCAAAGATAGAAGAAATATGACCAGGATCAGAAACGAGACTCTCGTGTCTCACGAGAACTAGAACACAAGACATGCGGTTTTTGAGGTCGCCGGAACCGGAAACCGTAAAACCGGAACCAAAAATCCCAAGTTCAAATAGCAAATCCAAATTGGCGGAAGATTTTGCTACAAAATAATAACATTTTGTAGAAATGCAGGATATAGGGGATTAGAGGTCGTTGCTACCGAAACGGAATTTTTTTTCTCAGTATTATACTAATCAATATTAAGGGAATTTCTGAGGTGTTTCTATTAATATTAAATTCACAAACTCACAAAATTATATAAAACACGAGGATGAAAGTTTGATTTCCTCGAAAAAAAACCTTTATGTGGAATTTAGCATTTTTAAATCTTTGATCAGACAGAGTTGTGGTTTCTTTGAGCAGTTTGAGTTTCTTTGATCAGCAAATAGAGCAACTTATTTTTGCGCTCCAATAGTTGCGTTCCGGCAAAATGAAACTGGACTCTAAAGACTATATAGTTAATTAACCATTTGAGTCCTAGAAGCTTCGCACTCGAACCACCTATTTATAAATTATTTCCTAGCGTCCTAAACCGCACAACTTGGAACCACCAGCGTGAGTTATGCGTTAAGACATGTTACAACACGAAAATGATTGAAATTTACGCATATCGGTTATTGTCGTTGCAGCCTCAGGCGTATAAACAAGTGTCGTAGTGGTTCTAGACACTGAATTTTTAATAGCTAACTTTTGTATTTAAATATTGAATTTCAACAATGGGTAAGTAATAAATTGATTACTTATGTTTTTCTTTTACAAGTAAATAAATATAAATCTTAAATTCAACAATTTTCACCTTATTTTCATTTTTTGAAAGAGTGGGTCCATGTGGTACCACTAGTATACTATGCATATTATTCCATTTCAGATAAATTATATGATCTTAACAATCTGACCAGTGAAGATGTGTTTGCTTTATTGGATGAATTTCCAAGTGGTGGATCTGTAATTGCGGAAAACAGTGACGAAGAATTTATTGCAAACGTTGTTTCTGAAGGCGTTATGGAAGTTGAGGAAGAAAATAGTTACTGGGAGAATGATGATTTATTGCCGCTTATAAATTTTATTAAAAATATTACTGACGAACAAACAAAGTGGTCCAGCCATTCCGTAACAAACACAATTGAAGAATTTAGAGAAACAACAGGTCCAAATATATCAGACGAAATTGAGATACCGGCAGGTATTTTCTTGGCATTATTTTCAGAAGATCTTGTAAACACCTTAGTGTTTCAAATAAATTTGTATGAAGTACAAAACAAAGGAACTAATCAGATAACTACTAGTGGCCAAGAAATTAAATGTTTTTTGGCTATAAACATAAGTATGGGCATAAAAAAATTGCCAAGTTACAAGGATTATTGGTCCTCAAAACAAAAAATTAGAGATGAATATATTTCCAATATAATGTCTCCGGATCGATTTGCGTGGCACTTACAAATTTACATATAAACTATAACACATTGATTCCAAAGAAAGGAACTCGGAACTATGATAAATTGTATAAAGTAAGACCCCTTCTAGACAAATTAGAAGAAACTTGTAAAAATTACTATTTACAAAGCTACAGTCTATTGATGAAAGCATGATTAAATTTAAAGGTAGAAGTTCATTACGTCAATATTTACCGCTCAAACCTATAAAAAGAGGATATAAAATATGGGTACGCGCTGATGAAAAAGGATTTATTTCACAATTTCAAATATACACAGGAAAAGTTGAGAGTACAGAAAAGAATTTAGCAAGTAGAGTTGTAAAATACCTCACTAATGATTTGATTGGGAAAGGATATAAGATTTACTGTGTTATTTTTTTAAATTTCGTTTCCTTGATGAAAGATTTGTTGAAATGTAAAATATACGCCTGTGGTACTTTACGAAAATGAAGAAAAGGAATTCCCCAGGATCTAGGAAATGAACGAAACATGAAAAGAGGATATTCTGATTGGCGTGTAAGTGAGGAAGGTCTTTTCATTTTAAAATGGATGGACAAAAAGCCAATATTATTCCTAAGCAACTTCTGACGAATCTATATCGAGGAAAAAGAAATATGGAACCAAAGAAGATTTCCCTTGCTTTACTTTGGTAAAAGACTATAATGCACACATGAGATATGTTGACAAGGCTGACATGTTAAAAGCATGTTATCAAATCGACATAAAGTCTCTAAAATGGTGGCATCGAATCTTCTGGCATTTACTTGATGTCACAATTGTCAACGCATATATTATATTTATTCAGCGAGGCGATGGTCAGCATTTGACACTAAAAGAATTTAAAATTGCCGTATCAAGCGGATTAGTAGGTTCGTCACCTAACAGATCAAAGAAGGGACGACCATCACTAAATGAGAAATCTGTAAACAGATTCAAAGTTACGGTTCCAAAAGAGAAAAGGACAAGTGAAGCTGGACATATGCCGATCCATGCAACGAAGGTGAGATGTACCCATTGTAGTACGAAGATTAATCCTCATCGCACTCGTTGGCATTGTGGAAGGTGCAATGTAGGGTTGTGCCTTGATAACAAACGAAATTGTTTCAGAGAATTCCATAGACATTAGGTACTATTTTTTGTAACTACATTTTACTGGTGGTCCCAATTTAGAACCACCATTTTTTTTTGAAAATTTTGATAAATACATAATTGTGTTCAATAAGACTAGTTTCATATTTCAATACCTAATATAATTTTTCAACGTCAATTATTAACTTTTCTATTTTAAAAAATCAGGACTCAAAGGGTTAAGTTCTTGCTTAATTAAATTACAATATAATTAAATTGTTTTTTAATTATATTATAATTCAATTCATACCAACTTAAATTGAGCATAGCTTGAATATATAAATATATTCAACCGTTCCGTAGCTCCATAATATTATTAAGTATTTGTAAGACTACAAAACAAATTCAATGTTGTAACACAACAGCTATTTGTCTGTTATTTACTAGTCAATCCACGTTCATAGCATAGCAAAAAGTAGATAAATAACATTGTTTATAAGATCTGATCTTTCTATTTTACCCAAGTGAATACCCATCTGCAGACGCGTTTCGTGCTGGGCTGTCGAGGATAGGTTATGATATAACATGTATGTGGAAAGACCTTGGCAGAACTTGGTGCTTGAATATAATTATATAATCAAGCTATGTTCTGCTTTAATAAGTTGGTATGGTTGTATCTATAATTAGTTTAGTTTCACCCCTCTATATATAATTTAATTAATTTGTTAAAGTTTTATAATATTTTGTTTAGCATATCATGAGTTGTAATTTTTTGGAAGCCAAATTGGGTTGTTGAATATAAAAAAATTATCGATTTTTTTAAAACCTTATTATAAATAATTCGGATGTGCCAAGCGAAAAAGTTAAAAAAAAATGTTTTCAATTAATTATAAACCATTTAAAAGTGATACAATTTTGAAAATTATCACATGACTTCAAACGCGCCATTTGTTTGTGACGTCGTAAGGATGAAATTTCATTCTAACATAGAGATTCGTTATAAAATCGTCGTTCTAGGATTTTTTCGGCGCAATGTTTAGAACCATTGGTTTCGACTTTTAACAATGTGGGACATCTAAAAACATTTTTGGAGGAGTTCTTTTGGTAGTACTCATTTTTGACATGTCTACTACAACTACTGTATCAAAAAAGTAATTTTATTAAGTAAATAGTTGAAATTTATCTTCTTACGTCACCGTACGGTACCGAGTTTAAAAATATATTTTCAATTTGTTATAATTTTTTAATTACAACGAAAAAAAGAGTATTGTTACAAAACTTATATATGAGCTTTCGATTTATAAGAAAAAAAATGTTTTCAAATACCCAATTGATACCCAAAAAAAAACTGTTGGCTATAAAATAGACTCCGTGGCATTCAACAAAAACCATAAAAATAACATGTTATTTTAATGGTTTTTGTTGAGTGCCACGAAGGTGGACTGAAGTTATAAAATGAAAAACAAATTTCACTGAGATTTGTTTTGGTAGTCCTAAAAAGACTCAATAATTGTTATACAGCTCCGGAAAGGCTATTATAAGGCTATATTTATATACTCAGTCTGTGTTCTGTTTGTTTTAAGTTTGTTTGCCATAAATTTAAAGTAACTAATTGCATGTATTATATTTGGTTTTGAATACTATTTAGTGTTCAGTGTATTATAAAGTAGTTCCATTTGTTACATCATGAGAAACTCAGTTGTAAAGCAGTGGAAAATGTTTGAATAATAAAAGTAATTTCATCGAGTCTAGAATTCTTATATTAACATATAATATGAATAAAATTTTTATCATTCTAAAAAGAAAGATATACGACCAAGAAACTAGTATGACAAATCCACCCTAATTTTCAAAGATAAATAAATGCATAATATAGTTGGTAATTTATTTGAACATGTAGCTAAGAGGTATGCGTCTCTAGTGGGTTGATATATAATTTGACGGTACTGCATAAAATTACCTTTACACTATTTTGTTGTACATTACGTATTATGCTGATATTATATGCAATAAAATAGTCCTTCTGGTAGCTATTTAATATACTGTTCGACATTTATTGGAGATTTTTGTTTAGAAGTCCGATATATAATTTTCATGTAGCATTTAATTTTTTATTTATATCCATATTGTTGTACCTACATATGGAATAACGCTGGATTTGTTTCATCCTGGCAAACAAATGAAATGTTTAAGCGGAATCCAACTTTCACCCCTTTATGTATAATAGTCGGTCGGATTATTATGCGATTTGGAATCGGTAATTAGATACTTACTGTCTTAGGTTAGCTCTAATTACTACCTACTAATCGAAAGGCTTGCAGTAAAATAGCTATCCACAGTTAATCAATGACAAAATTAGAGAAGCAAGGATATAATTATTAAAATCATTTTGAAAGAACCTACAATATATTAGGCAAGAATGTATTATGCATACCGGAACCTGTGGAAGATTGAGTGTAATATTGAAGAATGAAAGAAAACTGTTCATCTGATTTTGTGTTACATTTTTGTCATATGGCTACTTAGCTTGTGGCCAGTTATGTTCCTTAAGAGCCCCAAATTTGCTCTAAATAACCGTAAAATAACTCTAAATAACACTTGATATGTTAATATATTTATTGGATCCCTTAGCTCCTGATTACAATTATTTAAGTATTTAGAGCCCTTGAATTATTCAATTGTGCATTGTTATTCAAGGCCAATTCTCATAATAATTTGATCTTAACTTGACTGAAAATCAATATTAAAATATGAAGCACATTTTTTGAGAACTCGGGTAGTACCAAGGACTGTAAATTAAGTAATTAATTTTCGATTATTAATTTAGATTTAGCGTTATTTTCCTCAATACGTCCTACCACACACTTCTTCTATTTAATCCCTTCCACAAAGGAACTATGGTGATCAGACGACTAATACTAATTTTATTCAAAGAAAACGTTGAAATGGTAAATACATTTTTTTCTCAGGAAATACTTCAATTTCTTTACGCTTGAGAACATAAAGAGCAAGTAGGGCAAGTACGCGAAGGGCAAGCATATGTACTTAAAACAAACGGAACACAGTCTGAATATATAAATATATTTAACCATTTTCTTTTGAATTTTTTGACAATGTCTATGTATTGGTAGCCCACTTGAAGCTTTTTGGTAGGTATTTTACGTCATTTTTTCCTTTTTTCACCTGAGACTTGGAGACCCATTTTTAACGCTTGCCTATGGAGTTCGAGGATATATTTATTCTTTGGCTTCTTTCCCATGTCTCATCTAGTAAGACCATGGCATCAGCTAAAGCTAAACAATTGTGGGTCTTCACATTCCGCTCTCTGACTACTTTCTCTAGGGCACAGTTAAATAGCAGTGGAGAAAGTCCATCTCCTTGACTTACACCTGTTTTAGTCTCAAAAGGGGTGGAGAGTTCCCCCATGAATTTAACTTTGGTGAATATATTAATTAGTGTTTCTCTGATTAGGTTTCTAGTTTTGTTATCGAGGTCTAGTTCTTTCAGGACCGAGAGTAAAGATTCCCTATCTATAGAGTAGTATACCTTTTGGAAGTCAGCGAAAGTGATAACATACAATTTAACCCGCAATTTTTGGCAGTTCATGATATGTTTGAGGTTGGTAATTTGTTCCGAACAGAATCACTCTTTCCGGAAACCCGCTTGGTATTCCCCAAGTTGATGGACTAGCTGAGATTCTGCCCTGTGTAGTAAGACTATGGAGAATATCTTGTACGTTACGCGAAAGAGAGATATCCCTCTGTAGTTAGGGACTGTTTTGCATCCTTTCTTATGAAGTGGATGTAGAAGGGCTGTTTTCCAGTCATCTGGGAATCTTTCATGTATCCAAATTTCTGTAAAGATATTGCTGAAAGACTGTATAGCATTTTCGTTAATATTCTTCAAAAGTTTCGCTCTGATTTGATTTTCTCCCGAAGCCTTGTCCCGAAGATTCGATGTTATTGAATAGAGTTCTTCAATCGTTGGAGGTACTGAGTAAGCTGGGTTCTGGGTTCCTTACAGTTAAAGAGATTTTCGAAATATTCTGCTAATATTTTGCAGTTGCCTTTGTTGTTATGTTTTTATTTTATTTTTGTTTTTGTTTATATTTTATGTTCCAGGAAAAAGAAGGAAATGTTGCCTCCTTCTTTATCCTGGAGTTGTAGAGTTGGGGGGATTGTACTTATTCAATTTCTTCTTAAAATTCTTATAAAAGTTTCGTAGATTGTTTCTGTGAAATTTCATTTCTTTGCATGTATGTGAACATCTCGAGCATTTTTGATTCTCTTTTAGGATTTTTAGTCCCTAGATTTCTAACATTTTGTCTGTTATGGTCGTTTTTTGTGATTGCCTCTGGTGCCATGCTTTCCATCTTCAATTAGACTACCACAGTCTTCTACTTTTATTTTATTTATTTGATCCCAGCCTTGCTTTTGTAAATCTGCAGTGGCGATTGAAAACTCTTTTGGGTTCATTTTCTTTTCAGGTTCGCATGTTTTTCCTATTGCGGGTAATATTAGAACGTTTTATTTTAGTTTTATTATGGAAATATAGTGATCAGAATTTAAGTTAGCCCCCCTGAGTATTTTTACATTTTTTGTTTCTTTATTATATTTCTATTTTACCGCTGCATGATCTAATTGAAATTCTCCGAAGAGCGGGTTGGGCGAGATTCTTGTTTTCTGTTTCATTGATAATTTCTTGAATTCTCTGTGGATTTTAAGATCATATCATGTGCTTGGCAAAGTTTTATTAGTCTAATACCATTTCATCTTTTTGTGCTGGGGACTTCCCTACAAATTATGTCGGGACTTCTTTGTTGTACTTCTCTTTCCCTACTTGGGCATTAAAGTCCCTCATAAGTATGACATTATTTTTTTCGGAATTTTTTGGATATCATCTCATTGGTCCCGACATATATTCTATTAGCAGATTTAAAAGTAAGGGTTGAAAGTCTTGCAGATTGTGTTTTGCAAGATCTTGCAAAGCTGATTCGAGAAGTTTTTGTCACATATTTCATCCAGTAAAAATACAATCTGCCCAATTTTCCCATTGCATAATCCTCAGCGCTGATACAGATGTTTTCGTCCTGGAAATTTATTTCTGGACTAGCACGTCGAGGTTGTTTAGATCTATGGCTCCACGGTTCTCACAAGAAGAAGTACATTTCAGGATGCCATTTGGCTGCTCAATCTCTTGGCGGAAATATTTGTCTTATTTTGCCAACATTGCACTCCCTAACTGTTTGCGATACGACTAGCAGATTGAGATCGACAAAAAATGTTTAAAAACTGCTGGAAGATTTTGTACAAAAAGCCCTTGCACATTTAGGAAACCCATCCCTAAGTGTCGAACACTTAACCGAATTAGAAACCACTTGAATGATGAAGCTAATTTATGAATTCCGGTATTAATTAATTTCTCAAAATATCGACTTGTGCTTAAATTTATTAAAAGTATGTACATTGAGTTGAAAAATTCACTATGTTCTTACCACACATAAGTGTGATAGAAACTATGTTTTTACCACACTTATGTGTGGTAAAAACATAGTGAATTTTTCAATAAATGTAAGTATGAATTACCACGTATCGTGGTAAACTGCCGCAACCATCCTATTCATATTATTAAAAGTAATCTGCACATCGGATGCTCTATATTTACATTTGTTAAGAGCTTCAGCACAAACATATTTATGGATAAATGCTGACCAAACACTGATAGAGCCTATTGATTATAACTTATTAGGTTATGAAAAAAATATGGTAAATTACCCACGGCAACTAACCAAGCGATTTTTGTCAGAATTCTTGATTCAGTAATTGTAAATGTACATCAAATTGTCAAACGAAGGCTTTTTGTGCTTGCAAAAAATTACAACTAAATTGTATTTTGTTGTGCAAGATGTAAGTTGTGTTAGATGTATTAACAATGACTGTCAAAATAAAGAAGATTGATTATTTTATTTTCTTGTACGCATAATTAAAATTTGCTTTTTCGTATTAAAAAATGTTTTTTTTTTTAAATTATTTATTACTTTTTTTGTATTTCTTTTTAGTTGAAGTTAAGTATCAATAATCATAAGAAATAAATGGATATTGTCACTAAAACAATCAATAAAATGGTTCCAAAACATGTATTCAATCGATTTATTTGATATCTAAGGGAATGGGGTGTACAAATTAAATGTACCAACAAACTTTGCGGCTACATCCGGAATCATAATCTGCAAGCTTGTCAAGCTTGTTCAGCTTAAAACAATGTACATAATGCGGTCATCAAATTTTGCACATTCAACCCCATCCAAAGCCTGTTCTAATAAGGAAAGTCAGTCAAAAAATTTCCATCAAAGCCAAAATTTCATTCTCTATATATTGAGTAGCATACAGATTTTTTTGAGAAGTAATATCAGGAATTACGTTACCCAAAAGCTTTATAACACGTATGCTGGAGTTATCCAATGTAAAAATAAATTTGCTCTCAAGAATCAGCTTGATATTTAGATATGGGAACAGTTGATCTCATGTTTTTGCCAAGTATTTTTTTTGTGTGGGGGTCGTTTGGCTGCAAAGCCTTTCTGTGATCACAAGCACTGTGACCAACTTGTTCTATTGTGCTTGACCCTACTACAATTACTCTTCCAGAAATTCAACTTCGTGAACGAAGTCTAAGATATTCCTGAGGGACTTGCTACTCAGCTCCAAGGTGGTCATTCTTGCGACCCAGAAGTGGGCAATCTATATGTGTGCTAGCGCTACACATTTGCACATTATGTGTTCAGCGGTATCTTCGTCTGATTCACATATTCTACAAGCAGCTTCCTCTCTCTATCCCATTTTGTGTAGGTGATATTTCACCGGATAATGTGCTGTGTGTATGCCTACCAAAATTCTGATTTCTCTTCTAGAGAAAATTAGCATCTGCTGCGTTTTTGCTGCAGAATAGTTTATGAGCATTTTAGCTTGCCTCTGTCCTGGCGTGTTCTTCTAGTAGGTTTGCTTTTGCTCTTCTTTTTATTTCTTAGCCCCCTGCCTTACGTGGGCCTTTGTAAGCCCACAAGTTGGCTCCAGGCCCAAAAAGGGAGCGTCGGCCCCGCTTTTGGCGAGTGCGTCGGTCATTTCATTCCCATATATGCCCTGGTGACCCGGTGACTACATTAGCGTAAGTCTGTTACCTTTCACCAGTTGCTTCAGGTTTTGTTAACAGTTCTAGGTTAACTTGGAATTAAAGTTTTGGGCTTTTCAAGCTCCTTAGAGCTATCTGGCTGTCCGTTAGGATGTAGATTTGCGCGCCTTTAAGACGTTTCTTTAGGCAGATTTGTGCGCATCTTTCAGTGACTATAGTTTCTGTCTTTAGTACCGTGTTAGCTTGGCCCAATGCCGTGGACTCTCTGTGACTCTGGCTATATATGCCAATTCGTGTACCCTTGACAATTTTTGATGCGTCGGTGTACCATATGGACGCTTTGTCTTTCAGATGTTCGATTCTTTTAAAACTGCTTTGGCGGTCATTAATGACCACTTCAACGGCTGTGTCAAAGTCGTATTCTGTAGACATTGTGTCACAGGGATGCTTCAGAAATTCCTCTTCGATTTGTTCCCTTATTTTCATGTGCCTCTGAATAGGCGATGTACATCTTAACGGCAGAGCACCGAAAAAACCTTCTTTTTCTACTTGTTTGTGTAGTGGGAGTCCAACAAAACTTCCATTGCTGTGGTTGGAGAAGATTGTATCGCTCCTGTTATACCCAAGCACGGGTATAACAGGGTTGTAGCATGTTTTTGGTCTTTTGTTCCTCGGTTTTGAACCACCATACGAGTGAACCGTAGGTGATAATCTGTTCAGATGCGAGTTCCAAGTGAGTTTCTTATCCAAGGTTATCCCTAGATATTTCACCTCCTCGGAGAACACTAACGTCTGACCATCAATGCTCGGAGCTTTCAAGTTCAGCTTCCTTTTTCTGACAAAGGGGACCATTTCTGGCAAAGGGGACTGTTTTGCCGGGTTGACACTAAGGCCCTCCTTCTTGCTCCAACAGTTGATGATATTAACTGCACTCTGTTCAAGGTTTAGGCAATTGCTTTGCAGTCCTTTGCTGCTTCCAATGTGGTCGTTATCTCGTGTAGAGCGGTCACTGTAGACTTTCCTGGCTGATAAGCGTATTGGTGCTTATGGAAAGGATTTCTTTTGAGAGGTCCACACCGTATGTGATTGTCCACAATTTTTTTTTTGCCACGTACTTGCAGGCTTCGCTATAATCGGCTCTTCATTTCCGCCTGCTTCAATTTCCTGCGTTGGTTCCACTTCAGCCCCTTTCCGTTCTTCACACAAATCCTTTGGTTCTATCTGTGCTATGTACTTTTTATATCTAATAAAACTAAGTTCATTCCCATCACCATTGCCTGATTCAACGTCTGTCTACAAATTATTATCCACAGGTGATAAATAATTGTCAAATCACTATTTGCAGTAATTCATCGTTCGCAAGTAAATGACACCCTGTTAAAAATTTGGACAAATAATAATATTTGAAAAATAATAAAATAACTACTAAATGTACTTATCAGTTCCATATGGATAAAGATGTATATATTGCTTGAAATTGACTAAACATACAAATAGAGAGAAAATATATGTATCGAATACTTTATACAAAGGGCTATCGACCACAAGGTCCTTCTGCCCGGAAAATCAATTTGATTTAAAAGAAAAAAAAACGTATTTACATATTTGATGTTTAAATGTTTTTAAGTTAATTTTTTTTGTTATGTAGCCTATGTACAGGTATTTACAAATACCTTTGTAGGAATTACAATGTAAATCATATTAATTATCTGGTTTAAATAAATAAATAATTAAAATAATAATGAGTTTAGTAGTTGTAGATGTTGTGATGTCTCGTAAAGTGTCTTAGTTGGGTGTCTGCGTGAGGTGGGTTTTATGTCAGGTTTTATGCATAGCGGGCCTACATGGATCAAGTAGTTGTTGCTGTCTTTGAATTTTGTCCGTAGTTGTTGATGCCTGTCTAGGTGTTTTGAAACTTGGGCAAGTCTATATAGAAGATCGTTGGGAGGATTCAAAAGGATGTTGTTTGGGTGTCTTAACTTAGAAATCAGTAATCAAGTTCGTATTGCCACTTCCAATACATTTAGTGTTCTGTTGTTAGCGTTTGAAAGTAATATGTCTTCATATTCAAGGAGGGGGCGGCAGATGGCTTTCATAAAAATGTTTTTATTTCCATGGGTTAGGCCACAATATTTACTTCTTGCTATTGTCTTTGTATTTCGTTGTGTCGTGTCGTTAGTGAATTTCATCTTGTTGTCGAAGATCATGCCAAAATATTTGATTTTAGGAGTGAGTGTTACATCGATGGTGCCTACGATTGTGTGGGTAGAGCTGAGAGAGATTATGTGGTTAGGTATGAGGAGTTAGCATTTAGATGGATTGGCAGAAAGTCTCCAACGATTGAGCCATGATATATTTTTGGCAGTAAGGGCATGAAGCTCGAAAATCTTTTTTTAGGTTTTTGTTGTGGGAGGTGATAGCGGTGTCGTTGGCATATTGTAGGTTGCCAGAGGTTGATTTTGGAGTCGTCAGAGTGATAATTATATATGTCGTGGCAGTAAAGGTTGTAGAGTAGTGTGGAGAGAGGAGAAGCTTGGGGAAGACCTAGTGGTGGGGTAAATTGAGTAGAAAGGTGGTTGTTTATTTTAATTTTGAGAGACCTCTCTTCCAGGAAATAATTTAAAATCAAACGAACTTACCTCAAGTGAAGTTCGATTGTAATTATATGACAGTCTCGTTGATGATAATTACATTGTAGTACCGCTACTTTCTACTAGATTTAACCACAAGTTCAGAGTTCCAAAATTTCCGGGCTTCCTGCATTACCGGCCACATTTGATAGAGTTTAAAGATTATATTAATACTAAGGAATTTAGCTCGTATACAAAACTCCTTAATCGGGTTGGGAAAACTTTTACGAGAGGCAAAGGAGGGAGGTGTAATCATCTCGAACGAGACTCTTATGTAATTACAATCGCACTTCACTTAAGGTAAGTTCGTTTGATTTTAAATTATATTTCGAGTCTCGTTCTTCGAGATTACATTGTAGATGTTTAGAGCAAATTGTCTCTATAATTCAATGTATTATAACTATTAACGTTTAAATCCTTTTATAACAACGAGGTTAATTAGAACAATTTTTATCCAATACAACATTTTTGCAAAAATCTTTGAATTTTGCGACCAACCTGCAGTGCATTTAATTATGCTTACATCTAGGCCTTTTTGCTGAGTTTTAATAAACTGGTTTAAACCTTTAAGATTCAATATAAATCTTTCAGCTTCATCAGGTCTTGAAACAAGGAAGAATGGTGAAAAACATTGACATACTACAAGTTCACACTCGACATTATTGCTTCTATAGCTAATAATATTTAAAATTCAAACTATAACAATCTTTCATATAGCAGTGAAAATTGTATATCCTTAGTAAAGCTCAGAGAAGAGAATCTCTCACGAAAAGGAATTTTTTACACAATTATGAATTTAGAAATAAATGCATCACTAGTGATCTTTTTCCATTCCTTGCAGTAAGTCTTTCATAGGCTTAGAAGGGACTGCATAAATAAATAACCTTCTAGCTGACGAGATATGATAATGCAATTGCGATACATCTTTTCCTATACCGGCCAGCTTACAGTTTTAAGAGTTCTAAACGATCTTATGGTTGTTCTTCATCATTTAGAACCATTGTAATGCTCTGGCTCAAGGCAGACAAGGCTAAACCAGCTAGATTTTGTTCAGCAACGAACTGTTGATTTCTCTTAATCCCGCTTTTGTTTATAATTGAGATTGATGATATGAAAGAATGAGATTTATGCATTTCACTCAGGTGCTTCGAGATGAATATTACTACAATGTGGATATTTGTCAATTAGACCCATTTTTTTTGTCCCCATTTTGACCCATTAGTTTTGTTTGTCAATATATCTGTTTACTTTTTTATCTAAATATATATATATATATATATATATATATATATATATATATCTATATATATATATATATATATATATATATATATCATCATAGCACTAGTGCTTCCTAAGTGCAAAAGTCACTAGCCTTGTACGCCCATCAAGACTCATACAACTTGAGTACAAGGTGTCATGTAAATTTAAGTGTTATAAAATATCATTTAACCTTTTAAATGAAATGAACATTTTTTCACTGATAATGTGCAAAAGGCACTAGTCTGAAATCTCACTCATCAATACTCACTCAAGCTTAGTACATGATGTCGTGTAATATAAAATTATATGAGATATCATACTACCATTTGATCTTAAATACCTGTAATATTTGTGGATTTATTTATTTTATCGGCTAAACCTTCCACCATTTATTCTAATCTCTGCAGCCTCTTAATAGTTTTTTCCTTTTCCCTGTCTCCCGTTTTTTACTCTTAGCCATTTTCGCAACGAATTTGATGTGTTTGTTTCACTAATCTTAACACAAGTAATTATTTTTGGGTTAACACGTGGTTAAACACTCTCAAAAATATATGGTTTCGACTAGCACAAGGAACGTTATGAAGTGGGACCGATCGGCAATGCAGGGAGCAGGGAGCCAGAAAATTTTGGTACTCTCAACTTGTGATTGAATCTAGCAGAAAGTTGCGGTACTATGTAATCTCGAAGAACGATACTCGAAATATAATTCAAATATATTTCGAATATTTTAATAGGATATTGACTGCTTCACTACGTTTATCCGTCCTTTTGGCCTGTATCGTTTTTCTAGGATGGCGCTTGGCTTAAGAGACGCTCCCTCCACATTTCAACGCATAATGGACCGATTCTGGACTGGCCTCCCTAGTCTAAACCTACTTCCATATCTAGACGACTTAATCTTGTTGTCGGCAGACACCACAGGCCACCTCGCTCAGATCCGCGAAGTGTTTGACAGATTGCGACATTAGAAGCTACGAATGAATCGTGATAAATGCTTGGATGCCCCGAGGTTAAGTACCTAGGACACAGTCCGATCCCGACAAAATAAAAGCGATAGCCGAAATAGGGCCTCCACCAAATCTAAAGCACGCTCACTCTTTTCTACAGACGTGCTCATGGTTTTGCCGATTTATCTCTGGCTTCGCGGACATGGCTAAACCCATCAGCGACCTATTGAAAAAGGACGCCCCCTGGGAATGGGGTCCGGCACAGCAAAACGCCTTCGGAAAGCTAAAAACACGACTGGTGACGGCCCCCATCTTAAGACAGGCCGACCTGACTAAAGCATTTATCCTACTCAACGATGCAAGCGCCCGCGCCACCGGAGCAGAACTACTCCAGGGGAAGGGGACGACGAGCATCGAGGGGACATCGAGTATGCGAGCCGCCTATTGATCGGCACCGAAAGAAACTACACAACTACGAAGCGAGAGGCTCAAGCCATCGTATACGCCGTCAACACGTTTCGCAGTTATATTGAAGAAACCACGGCTGTTGTAATAGATGACCACCGGCCCCAGCGCTGACTGATGTCAATAAAATCGCCTACAGGATGCCTAGCCCGCTGGTCCCTACAGCTGCAGCCATATAACCTAGTGATTCAACACACATCAGGACGCGCCAATGCGCTGGCCTCTTAAAGGCCCTACCAGCATCGAAATAGAGTCCTTGGTGGGAGTTTATCACGTCTCCCAGCTGACTCCATTCGTGTCACTGACAGATGAACCCCCAGCACCTGTGGCCCCCATCCGACGCCGAGGACGCCCCAGAAAGCACCCGAAACAGGCCCAATAGCGAGACGCTACATTGGGCCTGAGGGGGAGACTGTAGCGGAAATAGTACCAGAGCGCCCTGCGAGTACCCTCTCGGAGCGCTGCTCGTCACGCATCAACCCTGTCCCGAGTCGCACCCTGTTGGCCCAGCCCCTCTCGAGTTCCACCACCCTGGCTGTAATCGGCCGTTGTGTAAACAACCCTACGGTATATAAACCGCTACATCGTACAAGGGAGGACACACAAATTCGATCGGTGAGACCCGATCGAGCTACAACTACATGTGTCACGGACTAGTGTACCGCCCAGCCAGTTAAACCCGGTGAAAACCCGGATTAAAAAACATCCACGGGATTCAAAAGCCGGGAAGGCCCAAAATGAAGAAAACCACCACCGCCACCAGGACGACTCGCCAGTCGTCCACCGCCGCCGCCACCGCCTCCGCTGCCACCACCTCCGCCACTACCACCAACAAACTACCTACAACGCCAAAGGGACTCTCAATGCCGCCCCTGTCCCCCATCGCCGGATCCCCAATACAACCACAACAAGTAAGTGCCCCCGCCGCTTTAATGTCCCTGAAACCAAAACCTATCTTGACACCACGTAACTTACAAACTAAAAATGACTACAAACACAAATTTATTTACACCGCCACCGTCCACCAACTCCCCGAACAGTACCAGACATATAAAAACTTTTTCAACATCACCAAGCAGATCCACGGGTTCCAATACGAAACCGTGTCAATTCGCAAGGACACTGCCCTATTCAAATCAACTGACCCGGACATGCCCGAAAAATTAAAAAAAATTAGGCACTTCATCGGGGAACCTGTCCCCATTCTCTTGGCCCACAGCCAGCCCCCGCCTCCCACCGCCCAATAACATCCGGTCCGTCCATGTCTTGCGTTGTCCGCGGTGTTGCCCTAGACATCACCGACAGCGAGGTCCTGGACCACATCAAAAACCTCAATCTCCAGGTTGATAAAGCCTGGCGAATCACGGCCCGAGCCACCAACAAGCTCACATTACTCGTCCGAGTAATTACCCACGACTCGTCAACATTGGACCACCTGATTAAGTTCGGGCTAGTCATCTACGGCCATCGCCACTATGTTGAGCTATCTAACCCCTCCCCTCCTCAACCTCTTCAGTGCCGTAGATGCCTAAAATTCCACGACTCAAAGCAACCCTGCACAGAGACCCTGACCTGTGCTCTCTGCGCCGGTCCCCACCCCACCAGCCAGTGCCCCAACCCCACCCAAATCCGCTGCGCCAATTGCAGCGGCGACCACCACTCGAGCTCCACACTATGCCCCAACCGCCCAGCCGCCCCACTTTCGTCAGAGATGACAGCCCCGCTCCGCTGCACTGTCCCCAATCCCCCGGAACAGTCTGAGAATCCCTCCAACACCATTGTTGTTGAAGACCTAATCAGGTTCTTCACAACAGCTCTTCTCAATATCCTCCCCGACAAGCGCGACGAGATATTGGAAACGGTGACCCCCCTGGCCAGGAATATCTTCGGACTTAAACTTAAGTCCACGATATTCAGGAACACGGTTCACTGTTCCTTTATACCGCTCGCGCACCGTGAATCTACTGTTTCGGACCCAAATCCCCCGCTGTCCCCCTCTGAAAAGTCAACCTCTACAGCATTTCGTATTTATTTAGGATGGCTTTCCTAGCAAGTTTAAACAGCCTCGGCTGGAAACACAAAAAAGACCTCAACGAACATTTAGTTGTCTCCGAAAATGTCCTCATACTAGCGTTACAAGAAACATATTTCACTCCCAAAACCAAAGCCAGCCTGAGAAACTACACAATTGTTCGCAAGGACAGACCAACACAAGGTGGTGGCGTAGCCATCGCCCATCACAACTCAATCCCAGCCCGCCCTGTGACGATCCCCCCACATCTCCAAGACCTTGAAGCTGTTGGCATAACCATAAGCTACCAACAGTCCACTATTAACATCTTCTCCGTATACTTCTCCTCAAAATCTGACATTTCAGTCGACCTGTTCGACAATTTCAACTTGCTCCCCAACTGCATAATTTTGGGCGACCTGAACGCCCGCAATCAAGTATTCGGAGACACAATATGCAACAGCAAAGGCCGTCAACTCGTCTCGATCCTAGACTCGCATTCCCTCTTCCGCCTTGACTGTACGGACTACACCCTGTTTTGGTCCTCAAGGCAATTCTATTATTGACCACATCTTAATATCCGACAACGCAGCCGACCTACTGTCCCCCACAGCCTTCATCGGCCCCCTCGGTCACAAGCGACCATCTCCCATTGATAGCAGAGATGCTATTCGTACCTCCACCAACTCCTCCACCATCTACAATAACTCGTCTGTCATGGAAAAATGCCGACTGGCAAGCATTCGAAACGAATCTTACAGTCGCCTTTGCCAACCCCCCGACCATAAACACCACCTTCAAGCTAGAATCCGCCATCTAAAGATTTACCAGTAGACTTCAATTAGAAATACACGCTTGTGTACCAACACGCACCATATCAACGGTGCGTCCCTCTGTCCCCCCCGAAATTGTCCCGCTAATCCAACAAAAACGTAAATTGTATAGGATTTACAAAAATACACACGATCCTTTGATTAAATCATCGTGGAACCGTCTAAATGCCCTCATCAAACTAAAACTGCGTGCCTTCCGCGAAAAATCGTGGACAGATGGTACATCTAAACTCGATCCCAAGGATGGCAGTAAGTTTTGGAAGTCCCTAAACATTCTTACCGGCCGGTCTCGCCGGCCCAACCACCCACTCTCGGTAAATGATCTAATCCTCACAAATGCCCCAGAAAAAGCCCAGGCTTTCGCGACCCGTCTCGAAAAAGTCCACCAATCAAACTCCCCACACTTTACCGAACCATTCTTCAGGAAAACCACAATCGAGATTAGCCGCCTACCTTTAACTCCGTATTCAGAGTTCCCCCCGTCTACCCAAATCGAAAATGAACCCCTTGTCCAGCCCATTACCACCGAAGAGGTTCGCAATGTCATCTCCACCACTCGAAACGGCTCTGCAGCCGGACCCGACCGTATTCCATGTATTGTCCTCAAACACCTTCCAGACCCAGCAATTGAATACCTAGCCGGTATATTCAACGCCTGCCTCTCGTCCGGCACCTTCCCGCGAAGGTGCCCAAAAAAATCCCCAAAACCCAAAAAAATCCAAAACTCGTTGACTCCTATCGCCCAATCTCCCTCCTCAGCACGATTGGTAAAACTATCGAAAAAATCATCTCCCAACGTCTCCGCTCCTTCTGCGAAAACCACCACGTCATACCCGACCATCAAAGTGGGTTTATGAATCAACGGTCTACCCAACATTCCATTCTCAACCTCACGTCCAACCTCTCTATCACACTAAACTCCGGAGACTCCGCTATAGCCCTCTTCCTTGATATCCACCGGGCCTTCGACACTGTGTGGCACGACGGCCTGATAGCTAAACTCCACAAATTACAGGTCCCACTATCACAAGCTCTTTACTAGACGGACTTAGTAAAGAGCTTTCTCTCCAACCGCTCGTGCTGCGTCAAAGTGTCCAATTCCCTCTCTCTCCCCTTTACGCTCTGTCCCCCCTGCTATTCAACCAATTCTGTCACGACATCCCTTTATCGACCAATTCTCGCTGCCACATCCAACAATTCGCAGATGACACCGTCATCTGGTCCTGCCAGCGAAACCCCTCAATCTCGGCAACCGTCCTAAACAAATTCATTGCCAAAATCGAAATCTGGATGAACCTCTGGCGCATCCAGATTAATCCACAAAAATCCCAACTGATCCATTTCCGTCACAAAAACCTCTCCAAACGTATTGCCGAAAAGCAATATTCATTAAACCTCTACGGCTAACCCCTGATACCCCAACCATCAATAACGTAATTTGGCACGATCTTCACCCAGTCCCTAAGCCCAGTACCCAACATCAGACACTGTCTCCATAAAATGAGGTCCAGGCTAAACCTTCTCTTCTGCCTCCGCACCCGACTAGGGGGTTGTTCATCAAACACCCTACTCTACACGTACAAAACCTTTGTTCGCCCAGTCATCGACTATCAAATGACAGCCCTTGCGCTCTGCAACAAAAATCATATTGAACCCCTCCTCAGTTTTGAAAGAAACTGCTTTCGACGGATATACCGTCTAAACTACAAGTTCCCAACTATATTACTCGAAGAACTAGTAAATTTCAACCTATACCATACTCGACTCCACACCCTCCAGGAAAAACTCGCCTCCCGCATAATCTCCCAAGAACCCCAAATTTTCGACATCTTTAAGTCCCCTCCTGTTGAAATACACAGAAGAAAGCCCAAAAACAAACTCCCCACCCCTATCTAGTGCTTCTGTCCCGACTGAAAGATGACCTTTCTCCAAACCTAGACCTAATTCTAGACACAGTCCCTGATATGTTTAAATAACCCCAAAACACTAGAACACACCAAGACCCTAGACGAAAAGAACCGACCAACACTGCCCCCCTCCTTCTGACGTTTTCTCGCGCCGCCCAGGTGATGTTGACTGACTTGCCGCCCGACTGCTGCTATCCGCTGATTCCCACCCATAAAAAAAAATCTATCCACCTCCTTGGCTGAAAAGGAAATTGCATTTCCTACAACAGACCCCCCCCCCCCCTGGCGGGGACACTTATTCAACATGCAAGGGAGGAGAGTTCGTCTAGGCGCTTGCAGTAACACCTGACAAGAACTCGACTACCCTGGCTTTACTTAGTAGACCATGGTAGATCCTCACATTATAAAAGTAACTGTGGCTTAGCTAATAAATCGTTTTTGTAAATACGTCACCTTTGCGTTTGTATTTCCGAACCCGAACCTCTACGTCCCGACGTTACAACAGCAAATAATATTATTTTTTCAATATAATTGAAAGCGTTTTCTCTTAATATCTAAGCCGACAAATGAATCATAATTAAAGTCAGCGGGGTAAATTTAACAAAAAAAACATACGTTGTTTATACCAAACTTAAAATTATCTTTAGGGTCTCAATGGCGTTTGATTAATAAGAGTGAAATATAGGAGAAATAAAAACAGCGAATTTAAAAGTACCACAACAAAAAATTATCTGGGAGGTGAGGGTTAAAATTATAAGTTTTTATGTAAATAAATGTGCCACTTGAAACAGCATCTTTGATCTACAAAGTTCTCTCATACAGCTATAAATCGCGAAGATATTACGGGTGGAGTTATAACATACCCTGTATCTTAAGATTAACTAAATTCGTTTGCAACAGTTGTAATCTTAAGAAATTCAAGCAAAATATAATAAACGCAAAAATATGTTTCGAATATTCTATCGCGATTTCGGCCAATCACATGGATGCAAATCTTGAATATAATCGAACTTCAGAAAATATTTGTAGAGGTCAGATATGAGAAATCTAAGGGTCCATTTGAACTGTACCATCTTCTAAGAAGGAGAAAAGATATATAGTATATATTTTCTTTATTTCATTAAACACTGTAAGAACTACACATGACGCTTACTTCATGTGTAGTTGCTTATTGAATTTTGTTTATAATTTTCATAAAATTAATGGATTTTCTTTTGCGTAATTACTATCAATAATGTCTTGAAATTAAACGTAAATCTAAATGATGTTGGGTGGTAATTAGAGATCTGCAGCTGTCGTTCCTCCGATATCACAATTCTGCAGCAGAGACGCAGCTTAGGATTTTCTACAGTTTAAATGCATATAAGATTTTAGCTCTACTTAAACCGTTAATTAAATGTACAATTCTTGAGACTTTCGCATTTCCTTTACTCTTTTATTTCTCTTTATTATTAATATAAATTTTAATCTAGTTTTCATATATTTTATATTTATAAGACATGTTAACAACAATAGCAGCATGTCTACTATTGTTGTTAACTCATTTTATTAAACCTATAAATTATTTTTCATTAGTTACTTAGTGGATATAATTGTATTGTTTTGAATTATGTTTTAATTTTAATTAATCAGTTTGACATTGTATGAAAATCCAAACGAGAATCAGAGATGGTCTTTCTAATGAATATAATACAGTTTGAAGAATAATTCGTATTATGTGACATTCATATTCATTTTATAAAATGAATTAATGAAATTTGTGAGGGTATGTCCCGGGGTTTATTTAGAAAGAATATTCAACTGGAGTGTCTGAATCCTAAGAAAACAAAGTAATCTCAAATTGATTGGGCACTGGGGTGCCGTTGTTTGATTGATAACTAGAGTATATTATCCGCCGTCGGTGAGGCGGCGGCGTGCAGCTCTGGGCGCCGCCGGGAGCAGCCCGGACTCCCGACTCGCTAATTCTCCGTCGGGCAACTCAATAACGAGCATCTAGGAGTGAGAGTCAACCTCCCGCGCATAACCCGGAACTTTCCACTAATTACAGTTGTAATTCATCTTGTACTTTGAGGCGAAAGTCGGACCTGGTTGCACGTTGATGCTTCTCTGTTTCTCATAATTTCTATGCGATGAGTTATCCTGCGGAGGAACCTCTAATACTTCGGGAAGCGGCATCAACCCGAAATGTGGGAGTAAACCCATTACTTATTTTTCGAAGGGACGTTTCTAACGTTTCCGAGTAATATTTCCTACCCTATCTAATAATTTAGTATATACGTCAATTTGTTACGCTTTTCAATTCTACATAAATCTATATATTTTTATTATCAAACCTTTAAATTTAGCATAAATCCCACTTCATCTTCCATATCGAAATGATTCTCGTAATTACCAGTTTACCTTAATTATCTCTGCAAGACTCTCCTCGTTATATTCATTATTCTATTAAAGTTAATCATTTAATTCTTTATTGTTTCTCACCTTATTCTTTAACACTTCGAATATTAATATACAATAATATTGACATAACGTTCATTTGTTATTTATCCTGTTATTTTAATTATAGAAAATGGTTAAAATATAACGAGAAGCAGGAATGGGAATTGTGGCTGTTTTGTTTTAATTCACCCACCCCTGAAATATTCAACGAACATCACATAATTTAGTAGGAAGCAGTAAAGTATACACTTTATTTTATATTTACGCTGTTTATTCGCCTCTTCTTTGTTTTAAAAAATATCCAAATATACACAAGAGTTCAGAAAGTTATAACACGTTTAAAAATCAAGCTTTAGTAACAATTTAATATGTTAAGGTATATACGAAATATTTGGACAAAATTGATTTTAAAATATTTTATTATCGAACGGATAGAAATAAATTTATAACTTGTTTTCTATTTAACTGATTAATTATTTAAAAATATTCCATATTCCTCATTTTCCTGTTAATACAGATTGCAATGCATGAATCTATTTTTATACATTTGATATCAGTTTTTTGTATCATTTCGTCAAGAGGAAAGGAAAAGCTCATAAGATCCGTTGACCATTGAGAAAATGCAATATATACGATTTGCCGGCCGTGAATTGAAAGAATATAGGTATATATGGAATGACGGGAAATTATAGCTTCGATAGGATTGGACGATTTTCGGAAGTCGTCTTGTTAGATGACGTCATTAAGTCAGGCTGTGGCGCCATCAGCATCGCGACGCCACCACCAGCATTTGTATTCCCTTCGCGAAACTCATACAAACTTTGAATCTAGAACAACTGCGCTATATATACATATATAGTCGCACAAATATACAGACTCAACAACAACAGCCAGCGCACATAAATTTTTCTTGATAAAACTGCCAATGCTGTACGCTTCAAATTAATGTCACTAATAAATATCTCCCCGAGAAAGTAATTAATTGGATTTTTTTTAAATACTTTACAAACTCAGAATAGAATAACCACGGAATAGCAATACAAAATAGCCTAAATCCTTGAGTCCTTTATCCATTATCGCGAATTTCTTAAATTTCTTTTTTGTTTCTTTGTATTGTACATGTATCATTTTTGTTTCAGAACCGTAATTTCACACAAATTTGGTACAAAAATCCAATTATAGCATTAACACTCTCTTGCAGCAAAAAAGCCGATATTTAAAAGATGAGCATGAGATGAACGACGAACCGTTTAAATTCTAAATGACACATGAAACCTTAGCTTGATATTCCGTTAAGAAATTATATAATCGCTACACCGGAATCATTGCTACCCTAGAATCAAAATCGTAAGGTAAATTATAACTTTAAAAAAAAAAAAATGGATAAGGAATTTATAAGGAAAACTAAATATTATTTACCCTGTAAGTCGTACTAGACCTGAAGGTGTAGGTTCACCGATTACATCAGATATTCACTCTTTTATGAAAACTGGTATGCTGGAAACTGTTTGGCGATACTCAATGTATGGTCTTACTAAAGATTCATACAAGGAAAAACATTATACGACAAAATTAAACGCGAGGACCTTCGACAATAGAGTAAGACACAAAGCATAGGAAGTTGTGTTAGGAAATATTGAAAAAAAAACATCATTGGAATAAGCAGAATAGACAAAACCAGTCTTGCAAGAAAGGAAAAACGCGAAATTGAACTATCCCGTCGAGAAAAGGACTAGGGACAGACCAATAAAATGCTGTAAATAATGCTGAACAGCTTGGTCCGTAGGGGCTTTTAGGGTTTTTTTACTCTTTCTTGGTTTTACACGGTTAAAAATTTAAATTAAGAAATAAATTGTATATAATTTACTTAATAAACTAACATTTATTTTTTAATTTATTTAAAAAATAAACGTCACGTCATTAGGGTTGTTGCTATAATACCCAAACAAATCGTAAAATTATTTTGTCTGTTTTATTATACTGTAATCACGGTTAGTACCACGGAAAGTACTGTTAAAACTGTAATCACCCGAACGGTTTTTCAGAAATATTTTCGTGGAATATTTTACAACAGGGTCATTACAGTAATCGTCGAACAAATGCTAAAATATTTAATATTTAAGTTTTATGGTAGGATTGATTATAATCTTCGAAAGATTTGTAAGATTTAATATTTGTGTTTTATAAAAGGATTAATATTACAATTTTCTAACGATACAAATCTAAGAAAGATTAGTTTGCGACAGCAGAGAAGAAAAACAATCCCCAATAAAACGGCTCCAGATACCTGAAGGACCAAATAAAAACGCTCACCACCGAAACACAGCCAGTCACACTCGTTCCTCCGCTGTCACAAAATGAACACGTTTATTCCGACAACGTCCAACGAAGCCCTCGCGGCAAAGTATCTCGACCCCGACTACCTGGACACCCTGGACGACAGCGTCCTCGTCCAAATGATGAATTATATAACAAAACTGATGAAGAACCAAACTGCCAACGAGAAACCCAGGAAACCGCCGTCGAAAAGACAACTGAAGCCGCCCCCGAGAAGACAAACGACGCCGCCCCCGAGAAGACTAACGAAGCCGCCGCCGAAAAGACAAACGAAGCCACCCCGGAGAAGACAACTGAAGCCGCCGCGGAAAAGACAACCGAAGCCGCCCCCGAGAAGACAACTGAAGCCGCCCCCGAGAAGACAACTGAAGCCGCCCTCCGAGAAGACAAACGAAGCCGCCGCCGAAAAATTAACCGAAGCCGCTCCAAGGAAAACTACCGATGCCGCCCCCAAAAGCACAACTTAAGCCGCCCAAAAGAGAAAAACTGAAATCGCCACCAAGAGAACAACTGAAGCCTCCAAGAGAACAAATGAATCAGACCCCAAAAGAGCATCCGAAGCCGCCCCATGGAAAAGAATCACTCCGATGGACACACACAGCCTCACCGAAGCCGCCCCCAAGCGTAAACCCGACCAAGAAGAAGAGGAACCCATCACCACCAACGAGAAGACCAAGCACATCAGGACCACAGGCCACTGGAGACCAAAACAACCACAGAAGACCAAACACGGAAGAACCAACCAAGAAAACCGACAACCACACCAAGACAACAGAACCCAACTGTAGTCAAGTAAAGAACAACAACAAACGGAAAGACAAACAACAACAGACGACAACAACAGACTTGAAAAAAAACACACAACGACAATCAATCCACAAGAAGGCGGCATAGCTGGGCGAAAGCTCAAGACCGCCAGACCAGCACAGGACACATGACACAGTCAGTCAACCGGCAAAGTTCGATATAGCAGTTCACCGAGTTCAGTTCAGAAAATTGCCCTTTAAGGAGAGCGCTAAAACACAATTAATTAACATGTGTTTTTTTTGCCTTATTTTTCTTCGTTTTATGATTTTTCTCTGTATTTTTTTCTGTCGGTCATGTCTTCTGTGGAGATGTTGAGTTTCTTGAGGTCTTCCAAGGTTTCCTTTATCCAGTTGGTTTTCACTGTATTAGTCATCACTACGTTAAAAATTTTCTTTGGTCAGTCTGTTTTCATTCATCCTATATATGTGTCCATAGACTTTTGTCCTTCTTTCCCTGATGTTGTTTGTAATCGCCTCTGTCTGTTCGTACACGTACGTGTTCTTTTGTTGGCCTCTTTATCCAGATCCCCTCTTTCTGAACCGGCCCATGGATCTTTCTTAGTATTTTCCTCTCTTGTTTTTCTATATTCGTTCGTCCCTTGATTACTGCTTTTTCTGAGACATATCTGAGAAATACTCCTTTTCTTGTAATGGTTCCATGTAAGTCTGTATGCTTGTTGTAGTTTTTTGATCCTTGCTTCATTGGATTTTGTGTTCAGTCCTGTTTTCTGTGTAATCTCTCCCAGGTATTTGAAACTGTCTACTTGTTTTGTCTTTCCATACTTAGCTATAAGTGGGTGTCTGTCTGTGGATTATATATATATATATATATAATATATATATATATATATATATATATATATATATATATATATATATATATATATATATATATATAATATATATATATATATATACATATATATATATATATATATATATATATATATATATATATATATATATATATATATATATATATATATATATATATATATATATATATATATATATATCTATATATGTCTATGTTAATATTTTATATATAGTATAGTTATATATAGATTTTCGAGGGCGTAATATGAATTCTTAGCTTCTCGGGGTTGCATCCGCGTTCTATTTGAAAATTTCTTTTTACAAGCTTTCGGCAATCTCGCTGTTGCCATCTTCAGGTAATATGTGTTGCGCTCTGCTTGACAGTTCAGGCAGTTCTGAGAGTTCACTTTTTGCTGACGACCATGACACTTGATCTTTGTGGGCTGCTCTTGTTATTCCATGCACTGTTGATCTCCATGTGTGTGGTAAACGTTGAGCATCATCTCGTTTGTTCAAGTTGTTAGGTCTTTTCTCTATCTCTATGGCCTCCATGATGATCCATTTATGGTAATCTTTCATTTTACTTATTGTTCTGGTGTTGTCGATATTAATGGTATGTCTAATGGCTGCTACATGTTGGGCAAGAGATGATGTCTTGTCTTGCCGGCTTACTGCTTTTTTGTGCTCGTCTCGTCTAATATTTATTCGCCTATTTGATTGTCCGATATATGAAAGATTGCATGATCCGCATGGTATTTCGCACACTCCTTGTTCTTCTAACGGGATTTTGTCCTTGGGGTTTCGTAAGATTTGTGAAATTTTTCTGTCTGTGTTGTAAACGGTCTTGATATCGTACCTACCTAGTACTCTGCTGATTTTGTCTGTTGTTCCTTTGACGTATGGTAAAAAGGCTCTTTTGGCAGTTTCTAGTTCGTTCTTATTTTTAGCTTTTGGTTGCTTACGTTTTTTCATGATGGCTTTTATTTGTCTTTTTGGGTATCCATTTGATATCAGAGCACTGCGGAGTTTGGATGTTTCTTCATTTTGGTGTTCTGCATCTGCTAATTTAGTGGATCTATGTATAAGTGTTTTTAACACCCCATTGAGTTGTGCTGGGTGATGGTGAGAGTTTGCATTTAGGTATCTGTTGGTATGTGTCATTTTTCTATAAACAGTGTGACCTATAGTTCCATCTTTCTTTTGGATTACTAGCACGTCTAAAAATGGTAACGTGCTATTTTGTTCTATTTCCATTGTCCACTTGATCCTTTGTTGTAAGCTGTTTAAGTGGTTCAAGAACTTTTATAATTCTTCCTATCCATGTTTCCAGATGACGAATGTGTCATCGACGTATCTTAACCAGAGCTTCGGTTTTTAGTGGTTGTTTTCAATGCTCGTGTTTCGAGATCTTCCATGAAAAGATTGGCTAGCACAGGTGATAGAGGTGATCCCATGGGTGCTCAAGGAGATGATGCTCAACGTTTACCACACACATGGAGATCAACAGTGCATGGAATAGCAACAGCAGCCCCACAAAGATCAAGTGGTCGTCAGCAAAAAGTGAACTGTCAGAACTGCCTGAACTGTCAAGCAGAGCCCAACACATATTACCTGAAGATGGCAACAGCGAGATTGCCGAAAGCTTGTAAAAAGAAATTTTCAAATAGAACGCCGATGCAACCCCGAGAACCTAAGAATTCATATATACATATATATATATATATATATATATATATATATATATATATATATATATATATATACGAATATGAATATACGAATATACAATATATAAATATACGAATTCATATATATACGAATGTTAGTTCGCCGAAACGTTGAGAATCCGGTTCTTTTCAGAGCCAACCCTCAGCATCAACGCGGAATCCCCGAGAAAACAATACAACACAGGTATCTATCCGCGAAAACCTCAAATACAACATATATGTATATATATACATATATATATATATATATATATATATATATATATATATATATATATATATATATATTCCCAGCTAAAGTATGGTCCATAGTTTTTGTGCGCCATACCAGTACTTAGGAGTACATTCTTTCCTCAGACGTACGAAGGAAGAACGAACAAGAGGTCATAATTAACAACAACAGTTTTTATGGGATTAAGCGCTTTTCTTAATAGCTCCATGACAAAATATCTTTCATCTGACAGAACTTCTCTAAATACCTTAGTTGCAAAAGCTAGAAAGTTGTTGACAGCAAATATTAAATAATCTCAGGGAGTTATTTCCCACTCAGAATCTAATTCTGCAGAATTCTGGCAAAAATATTCTCTTATATGTAGAGCACCTTTTTACTCCTTTAAAAAGGAGGAAAAAGGAGGAGGCAATGAATAACAACCTTGTTAACAAACCAGGGTTCAGCTGGCACGGCTGATAGCACCCTCTTAAAACACTGAAAACAGTCAAAGGTCCCGAAGGCAGAAGATAACAAGAAAGTCACAATGGCGGAAGAGGTTTGTACTCTTTTGTCCAAAGGTCTACAATAGGCCTCAAAGGCCAATTAAGCACTCAACGGCCAACGGCATAAGAATTCAGAAGGCCAGAGGAAATCAGTGAATTAAAGATCTGCTATGGATCCTTAGTAAAAAACCATCACACAAAAGTAATGACTTTGTTCCATTTAAAATATTTGGGTAGACTGGGTACGGTTGAAACGATTTGGCTTTAATCGTTCATAGTATTGTTGTTTATGAACCAAGCGACGATGACGATAGGTCAAATTCAATAGCACGTTTGTAACTGTGATAGGGCTCTGCAATTTTAGTTCCTGTGCCGCTATTTTTAGAAGTATGCAAAATTAAAAAAAAATCCGATTTGTTTCAATCGTCCCCATGCCAGGGACGGTTGAAACAGTGATTGGGGTCGGTTGAAACGCATGCAAATAAACCAAAATATAATATTAGAACATGTTTTATTTGTCATTAATTCTAATTATAAGCATTACTTAGTTACCGTATGAAAACAATAATCAGTCATTAAGGTTTTAATTTCTAATCAGCCTTAACGTGTAATAAACAATTAACCCAATTAACAGAAACAATAAAATTTCATTCCAAAATCAAGAGAAAAAAAAAATAAAAGGAAACATTTCATCAATAAAAAATTTAGCTTAGGGATCAATATGATTCGCAATTGTGGCAAACAAAGCTAAGACCACCTTTTGTGCACTCTTCGTGAGCCCACTGTTTACAAGTGGTGCATTGAATCCACTTTTCTCCGGATCTACTCTCTGAATATGGTGTCAAACAAACAATACAGTAGCATTTTTCCTATTCTGATAACATTTCCTGCTGTGTATCACCTTTTTTTTCCTTTTGAGGTATTTTGTTTACCTTTTCTTCCATCCAATTTTTTCTTAACTTGCTTAGCTTTGGTCCGTTTCGTTCTTGTTTCATGTTCTTTTCTTATCTCTTTTATCTCTGATCAGTCTATCTCTTATCAGTATAAATTGTAAACTTTCTCGTTTTACGGCCTTTTTTAGATTTCCTCGGGGGAGCTTTGGGTAATGGCCGTACTGCTTCTGGTCTAAAAACAATAGGATCATTAGAAATTGCATGTGCACTCGTAGACGGTCTCGGTGAACTTTCCGGATTTATAGTGCTGTTGTGACGTCCAGGTGGTGCATCCATAGTTTCTCGTCGTTCATCAACGTTTTCTTGCTTAATTGTTGGAACTGGTGAGTTATTGATAGTGGTTATTGAACCGCTGTCTCTAAAGTTGTCTCTTCTTGAAGTTCTACAGTTAAAATAGAAGGCGATAATCGCGGCGTTTCATCTTCAGATGGATTTACATTCAATGTAGAAACAACTGCAGAATCAGTTGTATTTTTAAAGTTAGGTCTATCCGTTACCACAGTTGTATCTTCTAGATTCGGTCTATCCGTCACCAATGCAGGAGCAAAATCAAGCTCAGTAAACAGATGCCGGTTGTATGGGTAAATTCCCGTTTTGCGAAAGCCGGATTGAATGTTGGATAATGACAGAGCAAGGGGCATAGCAGACGCTTCAATCCCCGCAATGTCATAAATTTACATTGTTTTTCATGGATGGCTTCGCATCCACGCATCACAGCTCGAATTTACAGTCTCCTACCATATGCAGATCGATCAAGTGGCTTGAGTTTGTGTGAGCAATCGGGAGGGAAAGACAGTAAAATAATGCCGTTGTTCTTGCAGAAGTCCAGTGCATTGAAATGAATGTGTGAGGAATTGTTATCAAGAACGAGTAACACTTACAACGAGAACATATGTCGGAGATACATTTGTATGTTTCTTGAAGTGTTCCAGGAAATGCATGTATGATTCATCCTGCATCCAACCAGAGGGATTTGCTGTTCCAGCAGACCCTATTGACCCATCCCTAACAAAATGGTCTTAGTAACGCACTCGTGGAAAAACTAGGAATCGAGGAATTACATTACCCATGGCGTTTGCTGTAAAAGTTCTGTCACTAATGTACCCCTTTCCGCTGAAGTTACTGAACCTAATTGACGATAACCACGTCTAGCTACAACTGTATCAAGTTTTTGCACTGTTGTTATGTTTATTTTATCGTATTATATATGTTTTGGGGCTCAAACTTATGCCGGTCCATGTCAATGGTCAAATTGTCATAAAAGCCATCGACGTTAGTTTTATTAAAGCTAGTCGCCCTTGACAGGCTTGTAGCTTGCGCGGCGCAACGGACAGTTGAGGGTTTCTTCTCACAAACATCCGAAACCATTCCTCATCAGCCATCTGATTGTTTTCCCAAGTTTTAGGTGATGATGAATCATACTTATTGGTAAGTTCGTACGCCAATTTTTTCACCTCCTTCTTAGACAGTCCAAAATATATATCTGCACAACGAATCAAATATTTTGATAATTCTCGCCCTTGATCTTCATTAAAAAACTCGGTTGTGTGCTCTATACCCCATAACTTTACCATCTTCAGAAGTATCTCGCTTTCTTATATCTAGGGAGAGAACAGTGGTTTATGCCATGCTTGTCCGCTGCTTTTCGTAGTAAATTTCCAACTTTTACTTCTTCATATGCTTATTTGTAACTCGACATGCTAATCTGCCCTCTGGAAGTCTCTTTCATCTCTTGGCATCTAGAAAACGTGAAAAAATTATATATTTATTGTTTCAACCGTATCCACAAACATTGTTTCAACCGTCCCCAACCCCACCTTTGGTAAAAGACAGTTTGTAGTAATGGTAGTAATGATAACAGATGAAAACTAGTTATTATTCCTTAACCTACAAGCTCCATAAAAATCACAAACTCACACTCAATACTTTGATTAAAATATAATATTGTGTATTAGCATAAATCAAGGAAGAAAAATACTTTGTTTTGGGTACCAAAATACAATATGGTCTTCTGTAAACAAAAACACTGTGCGGGGAACGAGGCAACACTGAGATTCGTGTTTGGATCTGTCGGCCGCTTCGTTCTTTCATTGCACTCCTCGCTCCCCGAGTAGCCATTCTCGAGATATTTGTTTTGTTTCAACCGTCCTTTGTTTTTAACGTACCCAGTGAACTACTCCAGAGCAAACACTACTCCTACGATCGGATCTACGGGGTGGAGGCGATTTAATGGAGTAAACATCAGAGTAACAAGCAGAATTGCGACATAAAATGTAAGAAGCCCATACGCACCTGGAAAGATAAGGTCGTCTTAGAAATGGGAAGGCTTGACATAAATATACTCGGACTAAGCGATGTGCAATGGACGGCGTCTGGCGAACCAGAAACGGCACAATGTACTACGCGCGGAACAACAACACCACCATATATATATATATATATATATATATATATATATATATATATATATATATATATATATATATATATATATATATATATATATATATATATATATATATATATATATATATATGGTGGTGTTGATGTTCCGCGCGTAAAACATTGTGCCGTTTCTGGTTCGCCAGACCCCGTCCATTGCACATCGCTTAGTCCGACTATATTTATGTCAAGCCTTTCCATTTCTAAGACGACCTTATCTATGTTTCCAGGTGCGTATAGGCTTCTTACATTTTATGTATATTATATATATATATATATATATATATATATATATATATATATATATATATATATATATATATATATATATATATGGAGTAGCTATTGTTGTAGACAGGCAAACGCAACAATCAGTAACCAGTTTTGTACCATACTCAGACCATATCATCCAGTTGTGGATGCATTCAGACAAGGTTCCATTAAACGTAAAGGTTCCATAAGACGAAATATAATCGTTCTACCAAAACTTGTTTTAGTTATCAAGCCGATCGCAAAACAGGAAGTATTTGTTGTAATTGGCGACCTAAACGCAAACATAGGAGAGGGAGAGGTAGCTGGAACTGTCGGCAAATTTGGATTAGGAAACCGAAACGACCGTGGATATAGATTGGTTGCATTCTGCCTTTCCATTCTGAACTTCGTGCCGACTTTACGTGTGGAAAGCACCATCAGCACATCAGAATATCGGGCAATGTGAGAAATCAGATCGACTACATAATGATTCGCAGAAGATTCAGGAACACCATCAAGTCAGTCAAAATATTTTCGGGGGAGGATGTAAGATCTGATCATAACCCGCTATTTGCCAAGTTGCATGTATGATTGAAAAGAACCATACCTAGTACTGCCAAGGAAATGGTGGACATTGAAAGGTTGAAAGACAGCGCTGTATGTGAAAAGATTAAGAGAGACATAAACATCAAGATGAAACAACTAAAAGATATAGGAATCAACCAAAGCACTTAGAGCAGCACCATGTATGAACAGTGGCAGAACATAAAGAAGACAATAAAAAAGGTAGAGATTGAAGAACTAAAACCTTCAAGAAAAAGAGAATGAATGTAAACTTCATAAAGTCGGAACACAGCCTGAATATATAAAATTATTAAACCTTTCAGGAGCTCTATAACGGAGATCTATAGGGTAGGAAATATGTAGCACTTTAGCATTCGGTTTATAATCTAAATGAGTCTTTTTAGATCTACCAAAAGCAAAAGGACCGAAAGCTATAAAATAACTGAAAAATTTCACATGAGATAATTTGTCAGTTATTTTACAGCTTTCAGTTCACCTAATCCACTCAAGGTGGACTGAAAGCTAAAAAATAACTGACAAATTTCAATTTGTTTTTGGTAGTCCTAAAAAGATTCAGCAGTGTTATAAAGCTCCGGAAAAGATAAATATATTTATATTTTCCGGCTGAGTTCCGACTTTATGAAGTTTATATGATTATCTATAAAGTAGTATGGTTTTAACAATTCTAATATATATATATATATATATATATATATATATATATATATATATATATATGTTGTATTTGAGGTTTTCGCGGATAGATACCTGTGTTGTATTGTTTTCTCGGGGATTCCGCGTTGATGCTGAGGGTTGGCTCTGAAAAGAACCGGATTCTCGACGTTTCGGCGAACTAACATTCGCCATTCTCAAGAGATATATGCGTCCGTACGGGTCAACCGTTCGACGCAATAAATGCGTCGAACGGTTGACCCGTACGGACGCATATATCTCTTGAGAATGGCGAATGTTAGTTCGCCGAAACGTCGAGAATCCGGTTCTTTTCAGAGCCAACCCTCAGCATCAACGCGGAATCCCCGAGAAAACAATACAACACATATATATATATATATATATATATATATATATATATATATATATATATATATATATATATATATATATATCATTTAAATCAATAACCTGCTAAGTTCATGTCACGAAATGTTTAAAAATATCTAACTATAATCATCCACCTGGGTTTCAAGTAAGTGGTTTACAAATTGTTATTCATAAAAGCAATGCTGTACTGATGAGAGATAAATCTTGAAACGCGTTTACAGATGGCTATCCACCTAAGATATCTGAAAGATCTTAAAAAACAATGTTATTTTTATGGTTTTTCTTGAATGTCACGAAGGTAGACTGAAAGCTTTAAAATAACTGACCAATTTCACATGATATATGCTTTTGGAAGTCCTAAAGAACTCATTAGCGTTATAGAGCTCCGGAAGGGTTGAATATATTTATATATTCAGGCTGTGTTCTGACTTTATCAAGTTTATATGATTATCTGTAATGTGGTATGGTATTGCCGATTCTAAAAATAGACAAAGAATGGATGACACAGGAGATATTGAACATGATGAGTCTGCGCCGGCAATGGAAAGACAATGACATGCGTACCTACAAAAGGAAAAACAACGACATTACACAGAAAATAAGAAGAGCCAAAGAAGATTTGTTGGCAGACAAATATCGAGAAATCTAACGATTCAATCTCATATATGATTTATTCAATATGCACAAAAAGATAAAATAACCGTGTGGAAGGGCTACAACCCACCAACCTGATATACTACTAAACAAAAACGGCAATCTGATCATAGAACCAACAGAAAAATTTGCAAGATGGTGCGAGTATATTCAAGAACTATTCATCGATAATAGAACAACATTGGCACAACCAGACTTTGAAAATACAAGCCCTGAAATTCTAAAGGAAAATCTCGAATCGCAATCAAAAATTCAAAATCAGGAAAAACAACTGGTCCTGGCGAGATACCTGCTGGGTTGATAAAACTTATTAACGAAGATTCCATTGACGTTTTACTGAATCTGTTTAATAACATATACGAGACGGGTGTTTTGCAGAAGAATGGCTAACCTCAACATGACACTTCCAGAAAAGAACGTAGCCAAAGAATGTTCAGACCACAGGACCAAGAAAATATTAGCGACAAGCAGATGGAATTTAGGAAAGGCATGAGAACCAGAGAAGCACTCTTTGGATTGAATGTGTTGCGACAAGGATGTCTAGACATGAACCACGAAATGTATATCTGCTACATAGACTTCCATAAAGCCTATGACAGTGTCCAACATACTAAATTACTTGATACTAAAAGGGGAAAAAACGATAGAAAAGATATAAGAACAATAAAATCTAACCTTTACTGGAACCAAACAACTGAAATAAAAGTCGGAAAATACGGAAGGTTAAGCGAAAAGGTTAAAATATGCCGTGGTGTAAGAAAAGGATGAATATTGTCGTCTGTCTTATTCAATGTAATTAGTGAATGTATCTTCGAAGAGGCATTGTCAGAAGAGATGGGAGGCATCGTCTTAAATGGCGAGACAATTTACAACATGCGATATGCAGATGACAATAACGTTATAATTGACAGCATAGAACACCTACAGAGCCTAGTCGATTCAGTAAACGCCCACTTTAAAAGGTAAGAACTGGACATAAACACAAAGAAGGCAAAAGCGATGAGCAAAAGCTACTACAAAGTACCCAAAAATTAATTATAATAGACTAACTATAGTCATTAACAACGAAACTATAGAATGCGTATCCTCCAAAAGTACCTGGGAACTACAGGTGGGCACAGTTAATCGAAAAGTCAACTTCGTTAATCGTTAAAACGTTAAAATTTCGAAAATTTAAAGCAAGTTAAAGTTAACTGTTAAAATTTAACTATCCAATACGTATACTGCTTTTGGTACCTGTTGGGATCGGATACATTGATAAATAAGACAAAAACAAGTAGATTGATTGATTAATTTTATTATTACAAGCGACAGAAGCGACTTGAAGAAAGATTACGTCAAGTAATCTTTAAAGGTTGAGGTGAAAACGAAAACAAATCGCTTCTACTGCAAATGCTATCTGCACCAATATCAGAAGAATTCAAATTCACAGCACTTAAAGAGGGCTTCAGAACGGTTTTCTTTTTCCCACGAGTTGACGCTGCTTTTACTTTTTCTTCAAACAGCACATATTTGGATGCATGCGTCTTTTTCACATGTTGTTTAAGATTATTAAGTCTAGACTTGCGAGCCTTTATTGCAGAAACTTTAGGCAAAAACAGTTTGCATTCATAAATCATCTTCTGTTCTCTAAGTTTTGATTGGAATATAAAGTAATCACTCAAGCATGACCAAGGATTTAATTCAGTTTCATTTTCAAAGCTTTACGTACTTTGAGTAGAAGTAGTGGTGTTCATGATGTAAACTTGTAAATGTTCCACCATCAACTACTTCCACCTACAACCAACACAAACGAAAAAGATAAATAAATGAAGAATTAAAAAAGTCTGGTTATAATAACTGGTCGTATTCACACGAACAGAGAAAATAATCAAGAGGGTCGCTATATTTTGTTCGCCTCTGTAGTTTCTCGGCTCTGAATTTTTGCTCTTTTGAGTAACAGCGCTGCACCGTGCGGGTGTGCCCGCTTTGCTCTTTTGAGTAACAGCGCTGCGCCGCAAAGGTGTGCCCGCGTGGCGCGTAATTCCAACAAAAAAATGACATGTCATCAAACAACCAATATAACGGACTGAAGTTAACGGAAGTTCAATTTAACGGAAGTTAACAAAAGCGTTAATATTTTTTTTAGTTTACTTAAAAGTTAATACGTTTACCATTTTGTTAACTTCGTTAATTAATTAATTATCACGATTAACGGATTAACGAGTTAATGCCCATCTATGCTGTCAACATGGGTAATAGATAATGCAGAGCAAACCAAGAAAATCAAGGCCAGAATAGAACTCTCCAGTAGTGCCCTTTCTAAAATGACAAAAAATTCTCTGTAACCGCCGCATTAATTTAGAGATTAGAAACCGAATGCTAAAGTGCTACATCTTTCCTACCTTGCTGTATGGAATGTAGAGCTGGACATTAAAGGCGAAAAATATTAAAAAAATTGGAGGAGTTAAAAATATTGGCGAAATGTGATGTTGCAGGAGAGTACTTAAAATTCCATGGACCGACAAAACTACCTACGAAGCAGTACTGCACAGAATTGACAAAACCTGAGAGATTCTAGACATTCTAAGAGGAGAAAGATACAACATTCTCAAACTAGTTATCCAGGGTAAAATTAAAGAAAAAAGAACTGTTGGCAAAAGGAGGATATCGGGGCTTCGCAACCTGAGAGAGTGGTTTGAGTGTACGTTTACCGGGCTTTTTAGGGCGGCTGTCAACAAGATACGTGTCGTTATGATCGTTTCCAATCTCCGAACTAGGAGGGAACTCAATGAAGAAGATGAACGCCGTCTATTATATATTACAATTATATTTCATAGACCTATAACTAAGTGTTGTAAAACATATTCTTAACATATATCTAAATTCCAAAGAAACAAATATACTGTAAGACGTGACTTGGTATGGCATGGTAGTCTTGTGTCACTTGTCGCTATCGTTCCTCTGCGTAAGCAGTTGCCAATAGCAGGAAATCGCATCCAAAACGTCTGCTCATGGTTTTGCTTCTTACAAAATCTGAATCAAATGCTATAATTTTCTAAACGGTTATCGTTACAATTTGCTTCTACAAAATCTCATGCGGCGTTTTTTGAATTAACAATTTTTAAATTAGGTCCTCGTTTTTCTATTTCCTGAAGGTCGATAACTATTGGTCATCGATAACCTTTCATATCATATCCATATCTTCTAGTAAGACCGAGTCTACTAAGTTCAAAATATGACCAACATTAATCTCTTATTGTTGATATTCCTTGGATACTACATCCGGACATGCTTCCGATGGACTTAAATATTGTCAAACCAATTATCAATTAGTAAAGTTATTGTTTATTTTCCGTTTTATAAACAAATTTCGTAAATCAGCCAATAAGATGTACCTTACATTTTCACACCACACGACATAGGTAAACAACTTTAATGGGGAAGGAAGATTCATATCAGTAGCTAGGTCATCTTCTAAAATTTTAAATCCGTAATATATCCTTTTGTTCATTTTTTGTAATTTCAGGATTTAAAAGGTGTTTGTTAATCTAATTTTGCCAAATATTTTTGCAAAAATATTTGGCAAAAATAAATTAGCGTTTTAACATTTCTTAAAAATCATAAAATAAATCGGCTTAAATTTAGTCTTCTTAGGCTTTGTATAGACCGTGTTATACAGAATTAGCATATAGAAGTGCTCTAATATAGAAGTGCTACACAAAATATACGAGTATACTAACCCATTGAAAGAGTATATTCTACACCTAATTCCTTCAGGACTTTCAGGATCTGGACGCGATTTAGAGAATGGAATTCCGCTTCCTTCGAGGTTCCTTCGGCTGAGCTGCTGCATCTACAATTCTCATATTCCTCAAGGTCTTGGGTCCCATAGGTGGTTTCTGCACTACCGCGGCACGACTCCTATTAAATATCTGTGGGTGACAGAATTCCTCTGGTCGATCACGTCGTGGTCACCAGTTTGTGGTGAGAGACGCCGTGGAATAGATATATCACTCACGATTTGCAGAGGAATTTATTTACATAGCTATATATATATATATATATATATATATACATATATATATACATATATATATATATATATATATATATATATATACATATAAATGTTTAAGAGATACGAACACTGTTGAGGGACGGAGCTGAACTCGACTGGCCTGGTTGACTGACTGCTGGTTGAGCCTGGTTGAACTGGCTGGACTGAACTGAACTAGCGTCACTCGCTGACTGCACCAGTGTGTATGAGTCCACTGGCTGGACTGAACTGGACTCGTTGGTTGGACTGGTTGCGCCTGACTGCCTTGCTTGACTGGGTGGATCGAACTGCGTTGATCGTACTGTGTGAGTAGGGAAAGATGTCATGTTCTGGCGCCTCCTCCTCCTCCAACCTCCTATGACCTTGACCGTGGAACTTCCGGTTTCGACTTCCGGTTTCGACTTCCGGTTTTGACTTCCGGTCCAGTTTCGACTTCCGGTTTCGGCTTCCGGCAGCCATTTTCGGAACTTCCAGATGCGCGGGGTAATTCAAAAAATAGACGCGAGGCGGGAAAATTCAAAATTATGTTTAAATAGATCGTATTAATGTTTTTCATTTATATAAATACCAAATGGTTCAATTTTCTGGCATCCACTTTTCATCTGCTTGCATCAACTTTTCATCTGCTTGCATCAACTTTTCATCTACTTGCATCCACTCTTCATCTACTTGCATCCACTTTTCATCAACTTGCATCCACTTTTCATCACGCTAAACAGGGTATGAGGTCTATGTAACCCCACGCTAAACACGGTCTGGGGTCTATGTGACCCCACGCTGAACAGGGTATGAGGTCTATGTGACCCCACGCTAAACAGGGTGTGACGTCTATGTAACCCCACGCTACAAGGGTGTGAGGTCTATGTGACCCCACGCTAATCTGGGTGTGAGATGTATGTAACCCCACGCTAAACAGGGTGTGAGGTCTATGTAACTCCACGCTTAACAGGGTGTAAGGTCTATGATGCCCGACGCTAAAGAGGATGTTAGGTCGGCTTTAATCTCATTGGGTTAATTGTGTTAACATTAGGTTCGGTTACGGGGAGGTTAGGAATGAAACGCGCTTCATTCCTAATCTCCCCGTAACCTAACCTAATGCTAACACAGATAACCCAATGAGATTAAAGCTGATGAAAGCTGACTAAAAATAGACCTTACCTCCTCTTTAGCGTGGGGCACCATAGACCTTACACCCTGTTAAGCGTGGGGTTACATAGACTTCACACCCTGTTTAGCGTGGGGTTACATACAACTCACACCCTGATTAGCGTGGGGTCACATAGACCTCGCACCCTGTTAGCATGAGGTTACATAGACCTCGCACCATGTTTAGCGTGGGGTCACATAGACCTCACAAACTGTTTAGCGTGGGGTCACATAGACCTCACACCCTGTTTAGCGTGATAAAAAGTGGATGCAAGTTGATGAAAAGTGGATGCAAGTAGATGAAGAGTGGATGCAAGTAGATGAAAAGTGGATGCAAGTAGATGAAAAGTTGATGCAAGCAGATGAAAAGTGGATGCAAGTAGATGGAAAGTGGATGCAAGTAGATGAAAAGTGGATGCCAGAAAATTGAACCATTTGGTATTTATATAAATGAAAAACATTAACACGATCTGGGTCACAGACAAGTCTCAGAAATTTCGCTTACTCATAGGATTTTTTTCGGATAAATATGTGGTCTGTATAGTCTTGTCCGTTGTTGTTCGACCTTGTTCGGTCTTGTCCGGCCTAAAACCAATAATTTCAAGAAATTGATTAGACCGCGCTACATAATTTATTATTTTCTTCGCTCGCGCACCGCTGATAAGATAGCATGAGTTGTTATGTTTGACAAACATCCGGTTGCGTCTAATCGCCAAGCCAGGGCAATAGATTGAAATAAAAACGAAAAACAGATACGAAAAACAAATCTAAGAAATTAATTACACTGACGTACACAAACATCCTGCTACGCTTAACTGACTACTGATAAATCTAAATAAAAACCCAGATTATTAAGTTAAACGAATAAACAATCAAAAATATATTTCAGTTGAATTAAACAATCCGTCTATCTAGTATCATGTATCTAGCCATTTCTATCTAGTCTCATGTATCTAGCCCCGTCGATCTAGTCTCATGTATCTAGCCCCGTCTATCTAGTCTCATGTATCTAGCCCCGTCTATCTAGTCTCATGTATCTAGCGGCATCTTTCTAGTCTCGTTGATATAAGCAGCCAACTACACACCTCATTTGCATCGCCAACACATAATTTTGAATTTTCCCGCCTCGCGTCCGGAAAGTTGCGGAAAGTTGCGGCCGGAAGCCGAAACCGGACCGGAAGTCAAAACCGGAAGTCGAAACCGGAAGTTTTAGGGTCAAGGTCAGTGGAGGTGGAGGAGGAGGAGGCGCCAGAACATGTCATCTTTCCCTACTTGTGTTGATCAAACTGTCTTGTTTATTTGGGGTCCAGGCATTTATATTATCTCCAGGTATACTGGTCCTTCATCTGGGGGTGATTATTTTTCTATTTTCGACTATTTGTCGCTTTGGCGATTACCGATTCTCGGGGAAAACATATCGTCGTAATTTCCCCACGGGTTACACCATTGACCCTAATAAAATATTTTCCGAAATTCCTCCGAAAATACCTGGGTAATCTCCGTAATGCCTTCGTAAAACTAAAAATAGAAATATTTCTTAATCAGGTCGAGGATTACATTAACGACCCTAATACAATATTTTCGGAAATTGTCCGAAAATATTTAGGTAATTATTGTAATGCCCTCGTAAACTTAGAAATAAAAATGTAACGCCTTGTTGCCGCTACATATCTAAGCCTGTTACCCTCTAATTTTAGGTAAGCTTTTATTCGTTTCTAGTTAAATAACCCCGGCATTACTTTGCTTACTCTTAGTCCTGGAAGTTATTTCCAGGTTTTCATCTATAGTTTCCTTGTTTATGTACAGTGATTCATAGATTCCTAGCTTATATACAGTGATTACTAGATCCATTGTAAGCTAGGTAGTCTAGTTCATTCGGCTTCTTCATTTCCCTACCATATACCTAACTCTGATTGGAAACTTTTTAGGTGAATTCATATGGATTCAAAGTACTTGCTACGAGGTAACAGTAGCTTCTCTCGTCTTCAAACCATCTATATACCACTTAATGGCACTTTGTTCAATGTGATATCATAAGGATTAATCACTCCATTCCACTTTACTGCTACACAATGCTGTGTAGTTTTCTCAAAATGGTATTGTCATACCATTTCGTCTTTTGTTACTTTCAGCCAAGAGATCTTGACAGCGAGGCAGTTCCGATCTCTGCTCCTGATTATTTTACCTCTGTAAGGCACACACCTTGCTGAACATCATAATCGGCGATCTGGCGGTCCTCTCTACGACAAGGTGCAACGGAGCAGCAGTTCCATTGCTGCTATTAGACATGACCCCATCTCTCCCATGATGTCAATCTTTGAATCTTCTGAAGGTCCTTCATATTGATCAGCTTAGTTGTGGTTCTCTCTGCCACTGCCCGTAAGTGATTGCAGTTCTCATTATAATGATGTGGTTCCATTGTGCGTTAATAATCCCACATTTTTTTGATCAAGATTGCTGCATACCATTAAAGTGCCTTTGACTCTCCGTATCACTTCCTTTCCAGAATTTTATATTCTCTTCCTAGTAATGGGCAGCACCACGGTTTTGGTTGGGTTTAATTTTAATCCCACTGTTCAACACCATCTATTAGTTACTTTGAGGCTTCTCTAACTTTCCTCTGGTTATACTACTACTATATAAACTAACAGGCTTCACGTCAGAGGTGCTGACACAGCTTCCTTTAGGCACCCTCGGGTTATAGAGAACCTTGTGATACTCTTTTCCACTTGTGCCTCCACTGTTGTAGTTCTCCGCAATTGTTCCATTGATGCTGTCGATATCCCTTCTTCCAAGAGCCGATTTGACAGAGTCGTATGAGGTGTTGTTAAATGCCCCTTCAAGGTCTGAGAAGGCACATACCGCTTCCTTTGTACATATTGTAGCTTCTAGTTAATTTGTATCAGCTGATACGGGGCAGTATCTGTGATTTTCCCGGCTGTATGTAAGTGTTGTCCTAAGATAACTGTCAATTACCACTTTCAATCGTTTTTAACATGAAACAATTTTTCTTAATGTGTCTAAATGGCTTCCGTCCAGTGGTATTTTTATCTCCACCTTTGGTGTTTTTTTCAATACCTCATTGGGCTATCTTCATAGCTCTGGTTTGAGTCTAAGCGCTAAAGTACTTCTAAAGACTTTTATCAGATACGGCATAATTCCCTTATTTCTTATTGTAAGGAGGGAATCCGTCCACACATGAGCCTTGAATGGCTGAAAAGTACTGTTTTTTTACATCCCGAAAAATGGGTATCTAGTAATACTAAGTCAAGAGTAAGTATTTTAGTTGAAGGCTGTAAAAGGCTCTAGCGAGTTAATTGGAAGATGGACCTCAGAAATTTCCATGAAATGACCTATATAAGTCGTATCAAGAGCTGAATTCGATATGGTGAAATATATAGAAGTATTGTTGGGCAGAGTGTGGATGTCAAGGGCAATAGTAATTTATTTTAAATATTATTGACTATTCTTCTTTTATTGTAGGAAATATTCAATGGGCCTAATGTACCTAAATTACAACTACGGTTCAAAGGTCGTATTAAAGATTCAATATGTTAACATATAGTTATCATACTTTAACATAGAATCAATTCTCGATCTTACTTCAAATATTATCAACAAACAAATCAATTGAAAAGCTTAATTTTAAAAGCTATAACTATCAATCCAACAAATTAAAATCGTTTTCAAACTTAGATATTATTTCCTCTATTTTATTTTTAATGTTGTGCTAGTTAATACAACTTTAGTTTGATAATAACATTTCATGTTCTTGTCACAAGACTCTTTCAAAAGAGAGAGCCTTGGGTATAAAATGTTTGATGAAGAATAAAATTATTATGAAAACGAAATAATTAAAGTTGCGAGATTGGAGAGGAGAGATTCGCCCGGAGGTGTGCGTCAGGGAGTCGAGTTCAGCTCGGATAACTTGACACACAATTTTACGCTGTAAGATATAAATGATTCTTGTTCAATTTGCCAATGATTTGCACGTCTCGGTTTTATGTGTTGTGTTTCGGTGCCGAATCTGGTCGTTTGCCTCTCAGCTCAGTCACACTAGTCGCGATCGCGCCTTCTTGATAATCTGATAGAGGAAATTATTTAATTTCCGTTTCTTAATGATACCCATTGAGTTAAATCTTAATCTTGCGACAATTCTTGATTCTGTCTTATATATTATTATAATTATTAAAGCGTAAAATTAATACATTTTTCAAACGAATTTCAAATTTTATGTTATGTCTTTGTTAAAGGGTGTTACTAAATATATTTATTAATAAAATAATCTTTGAAATATTAGTAAACCTACAAAAAGTCTTATCGTTACTTATACATTTTAACAAACTAAATATATTTATATACATACACAAATTTAGGAAATGCGAATAAAATAAAGCTTTCATATTCAACCGGTTCTTAACTATTGAAAGGAATTGGAAAGGACTATAAAATATTAAAATATCAACAAATTTGTATAATCTATATCAGAAATGTGCGTCAGCGTCCCATTCCATCTCATCGTCCCATGGGTTGGGATGAGTGGTATGAACATCGCGTGGGATGGAATTGGACGACAATTTTGTATGGGAGTGGGACGAGGTATTATTAAGTTCCTGTATAATTAATTGCTTTAATATAAGTCGCTCTTTTTTCATTTCTTTGTAGACACAAGTAGGCTTCAGAATACAAATCACTATATTTTTTAATTACTCATGCGGGATAAGTATATTTTTAGTGCGATAAATGTCTGTTTGTCATTGTCAGCGCATTGGAAACATTCATTTCTAGAATTTCAAGGATACCTGTCGCAAATAAAGAAAAATCGCATCATTAGTTTCAAAAAAGTTTCATTAGAAAAACAATTGAATAACTAAAATAACAAAGTCTCAATATTAAAGACATTTTTTTCATTACAAAATAAAAATTAAAATCAAAGAAAACGTTTTAAAATGAGTGTAAATTCTATGACGATACAGGAGACTCAGAGTTTTTTGACGAGTTTACACTACCGTAGATAAATGAGAAAAATAATTGAGAAACAAATTCTTTATTTTTTAATCTCTTTTTTTGATTACCCCTGGTCTTCAAACTTGTAAGATACGTCCCGCATGAATACTAAAAAATATTACCTGCCTCTCTAACGATGCTAAATTTCGCTCTCGTGTGCAATTGACAACTCACCGCACTAGTTGCGCAATATACTATTTTGCTATGTATAGATTTTGCTTTCCTGCAGCGAAAATATTTTTTGTGATTACCGGTACGTTTACCGCACACGGTTTACCGGGGAATCCTCACTGTAGGAACGAACGTTCACCGCTGAGCAGTTTCACCTCTGCGAAATTTCACATCCCACGTTTCGTCCTTCGGCAATATCACTGCATCCAATTCATAAAATATATAAACAAAAATGTAGGAAAATAAATTGATACAGGTGAAATTGCTAAGCGGTGAAAATTCCTGCGGAGAAAGTTCCTATGGTGAGAATTCTGCGGTGAACCGTATACGGTGAAAGTTCACTTAACCCCTTTTTATACACCGTTTAGTTAAATTTTTTCAGGACGCACCGCGAACGTGCCTGCGTGTTTGTCGTTACTGAATCGCGCTTGCGCTGTTCAGCAGGTATTTTTCTTTTCTGAGAAAGAAAAGTCCGATTTTAACCTTTGAAATTGTGCAGCCTTGTTTTACAAGATTTTAACGAGTAAATTAAATAGTATTCAAAATAATTTATAAATTCGTCATGATAAAATTGAATAAACAACAATCCAAAATTATCGTTTATCGTGCGAATACGCATATTTTCGATGTAGTTCCTAAAAAATCTTCCGATGCGTTTGCGATGAAAAAGAATTACTCGTTGTCATATAAAGAAATTACGAAATGATTTAATTCGAACAAATTATTGTTAGAAACCCCGAAAAGAAAGTCTGTTTTATAATATAATTTATTAGGAAATATTTCTTTAGGAAACAATTTCCGTAGATTTAAGAGACCGTGAAACTATCATATATAGATCATCTTTTATCTTAGAGCTCCTGACATGTTCTTTTAATTTTACTCCTCTTATTGCTCTCAGGGTCCGCATTTCGGTCGTTCTCAGCGCTTGTTACTGCTGTCTTGTATTTTACCTTCTTGCGATATGTGCGTGTTTCTCCAGATTATGTTGTTTAGTGCGCCAGATATTCGTCGAGCCTTGTTCGTTGCTGCTCGTACCTCTAGCTTGAGGTCTCTTTCGCTTGAGATTTCTACTCCAAGGTAGGTAAAGCATATCACTTGCTCTATCACCTTGTTGTCGAATTCTAATTTGCATATGGTTGCTGCTCTGCTGGCTACCATGCATTTGTTTTTTTGATGGGAGATATCAGGATTGGTTCTCTTTGCTGTTTTGGAGAATGTCTGTAGAAGTCGTTGTAAGTCGTTTACATTGTCAGCTGTTAGTACAGTGTCATCCGCCTAGTACAGTATTGTGAACGACTGGTTTCCCATCCAATATCTTGCTTTGAGGTTTTTCACACTCGTTATTATGTTGTCCATTATTAGGTTGAATAGGGCCGGGCTCATACTGTCGCCTTGTCTAATTCCATCGCTCACGCGTACGCTCTCTGCTGACTAGGTTTTTGTTTTTATTATTGTATAGTTGTTAGTTTTGATGTATTTTATTAAGTTTGTTAGTTTTTCCCCCGCGCCTCGTTTTCCTAGTTCCTCAATCACATCGGCAATTCTGATCTCGTCGAATTTTACTTAGGTCAACAAAGCTACATGTGCTTTGTTGACCTAAGTAAGGCGGGCTTTGCGAACTCAGTTGCTTTTTGCGGATATCTGCCTGGTCGTAAATATTGCGTCTATTGTAGATCTATTCTGTCGAAATCATTGCTGTTCGACGTTAACTGTTATTCGTTTATTTTTGGGGCCAGTATTTTTGTGAATAGTTTTGCCATAGTGTTCATCAATGTGATAAACCTCGGATACTTGAGATGTCTGTTTTCTTGCCTTTTTAAAGATTGTGATGGTAATAATGCTTTTTGATTATTTCGGATTCCACAATTTTTAAATAGGGTGCAGGTCTCAGCCTCGAGTTTTTCGCCGTCGTATTTTAAGAATTCGTTGGGAATGGTGTCTTCGCCTGGCGCCTTCCTTGATTTCAGGTTTTTGATTTCGCGCCTTGTTTCTTCTTGACTAATAAACCAGTGTGAGTCCTCCATTGCTTGTACTTTCGCTGAGATGGTGGTTCCTTTCTGGGCGGTTGTGATTCCTGTTTAGTGTAATCCCTAAAAGTACTTGGCCCATTCTGCAGGTGTGATGCAGTCTGTTTGGTGTTGTTCGTACGATGGTTGTTTGTACTTCCTGAGTAGTTTCCAAATCTTTTTTTGTCCGCTTTTGTCTATATAGGTCGTGTTGTAGTTCGGTGCTAAAGTTTTTCCAGTACTGATCTTTTAGGTGTCGCATCTCTGTTGTGTACCTATTCCTTACAGGTTTGTAGTTGTCGTAGGCTTCCTTGGTTCTTGTGTCCATGTACTTCTTGTAGGCTTCAGATTTGTGTCGCGGTGTGTCTTTAAGTTCCGGATTGTACCAGGGTTTGTAGTAATGTCGTGGAGAATTTTTGACTGCTGTTTTTCCGGCCTCAAGTGCGCTGTTTGTGACGTTGCATGTCAGTTTCTCCCAGGCTTCGTCAATGGTGTCCTGGTCTTGTATGCTGTTGGATGTTATTTTCACTGCCAGCCGGTTCTCATATAGCAACTTTGTGCTTTTGGTTGTTAGTGCCTCTAGATTAAACTTATAGCCTTTTGCCGGCTCTTTGTGCTTTTGTCTTGTCGCTTTGAAGCGGTATTTGCACATAACAAGATGGTGTTCTGTGCCTATGTTAGCTGATGGGAATACCCTTACGTCTGTGATCTTATTTGGGTGGACTTTTCTGTTGGTGATAATGGGGTCTATTATAGACCGGGGCCCTCTCGTCTTTTGATATGTAAATTTTGTTTTGGTCTTTATGTTGGAAGTAGGTGTTAGTAATTCGTCGTTTGTTTTGAACACACATGTCTAGGAGTAGCATACTGTTGTCATAAGTTGTATGTTCCGCAAATCTATTTATTATGTCTGGTATGATATTTTCTCCAATTCTTGCGTTTGTGTCTCCGATGATGAATATTTTGTCATTCGTTTTATTCGGTTTGATGATTCGGATTCGATTTCATTGATGGCCTCGTCTAATTTATTGTAGAATGTTTCTCTTTTATCTTGTAATTTCGAGCTATCCGGTGCGTAAATGCCTATGATGTGTAGTTTTTCTTTTCTAAAATTTAGTGTAATTAGTATTATGTTATGACCTTTGTACTTAGTTGTTTCGATATTATCTTTGTATTTGTTCTGTATTAGGATTTCTACTCCTAATTTTGCTCTTTCGTTAGGTTCCTTGCCACTGTAGCACATGAGGTAGTTATGCATGAATGTGTTGCCGCGTCCCTTTTTCTTCGTATCAGACAGTATGCAGATGTCTATTTTGTGTTTGTGTTAAACATGTTTAGTGCTGCGATGATTTCGTGTGACTTATGGTTCCATGTGTTTATGTTCACCCGGCAATCTCAACCTCACTTTTTCGTAGTTTTTTTTCCATTTTTTCCATTTTTCATTGTTTCTTGCGTGGTCGTCAATGTATATCAGTCATTCCGAGGCTTGAGAATTGCTTCCTTGAGCGTTTGGTGTCTTTTTAAGGGTTTTTCAAGAGGATGAATTTAATGGCCATCAAATGCTGAGGCTTGGTTCATTCAGCCCAATTTATAATGCAATCGAGCATGCATGGTCAGCCTTAAAATCCGATGTTAAAAGAGATTTGAAGAGAATATTCTGGCCGGAGAGGACAGAGCAAATATTACTCAAGACGAATATCGTTCGACCGTCTACAGCTGCTAGATCCTATTATGCTTTGTATCTCGTTTTCATGATTACTATTGATTACTAAGTAGTACCGTATAAGTCCGCTAGGTGTCACCACAATTTTCAGAGTTAAATGTAAAAATGCAACACCTTCGCCATCTTTCCTTCATAACGTTTTTTGTGCGTGAAAGGGAAGCCACGTTTTCAGTTACACAAGAAAAAAAAATAGTTTATGATGGGTAAAAAATCGAAAAAGCGAGACCACTCTGAAGACTGAAGACACTGCCAAAGATAATAATAAAGATGATGCAAGTGATAAAGGTAACAAATATCTATATGGTGTATGTGTATATATATATATATATATATATATATATATAAATATATATATATATATATATATATATACATATATATATATATATATATATATATATATATATATATATATATATATATATATATACATCATTGCATTAGTCTGAGGACTAATGACAAAGTTGGCGGTGATCTCACACGAGATTCGAGACAAATCCGTACATTTGGACTAGGTTGTATACCTACCCATGTATATATGCATGCATGATGAATTCATGTGTGTATGTACATCATTGCATTAGTATAATGACTATGACAAATCTGGCGGTAAGCTCACACGAGAGGTGAGACAAATCCGTATATTTGGACTAGGTTGTATACCTATCCATGTATATATGCATATGTGAGGAATTCATGTGTGTATGTATATCATTGCATTAGTATTATGACTAGTGACAAAACCTGGCGATGAGCTCACACGAGAGCTGAGACAAATTCGTACATTTAGACTAGGTTATATACCTATCCATTATGTATGTATATGTATGTATGCATACATGTGTATGCACGATTCAATATATACAGGTGTATATATTTGCTGTTTTTTTTATATACATAACCTTATGTTGATTAGGGTTTTGTTGTTCTACACTGTGAGATTGTAGCATATTACCTAGATCTTTTTTTGTGTTTCTTGTAGATGTCAACAATCTTGAAGACATGGTTGATGACTCGACAAGTATCCAGAATAAAGAAAATAATCCTAGGTTTGGAAAAAAGTTCTTGTGGAAAGACTAGGAAACGAAAATAAAACAAAACACTTGAAACTATACCCTCGTAAGGGAAATTGCCCAATATTACCTCCAAAATTAAACTCATAGGTTGAGGCTACTGCCAATGAGACCTTGAAAAATCGAGATCAATATCAAGTGGACCAAAAAGACTTGTGCGGAGCCAGCTTGTCATCACTAGGTAAAGCGGTTAGTTTAATATTTAATGAACAAAGAGAAAAAATGACAAGAAGGAGCTGCTAACTGCATTAATTGACGGAAAACTGATGAGCGAGATATTTAAAACTTTATCGATAGCAAGAAAAGCACTTATCTATCCAGGACTAGATAAAAAAGCAAACACGGTTTTAGAACAATCAGAAAGAGGCGAGTTTTTATTTGGTTTAAGCCCGTCAGAGAGAATTAAAACCGCAAAGACAGTGGAAAAGGTCGGAATGTCCTTGAAACCACAAGCACCGGAAAAAAAACCAAATCCTAAACTTCAATCTAGAGGTTTAAACTGGAAGAGCCCGTCTGGGAGAGCTAACAATCAGCAGCAGACAGTCTACAATCGCAGGGCTCATCAGAAACCATTTTACCAGAGCAGGACTCACGAGAAGGGTCGGCCAGACCAATCGCAGACTCGCAGCCGCCAGTTGAATCAGAAATTAAGCAATTCAATTGCGAAATAAATACAGTTAGTAAAATAGGAGGTCGGTTAACACATTTTGCATCAGCTTTATCTCAAATCACATGAGATAAATTTGTATTAAACTGTATCTCTAAGTTCAAATTAGAGTTTAGTTCTATGCCTTGGCAATTAAGACCACTGAAAGACGCTTCTCTTAATGCAAATGACGAACATCACTTAGAAGGGGAAATAAATAACCTCTTGAAGCAGGGTGCAATCGAAAGATGCACTCCTTGTCCGGGACAATTCACTTCTACCTATTTTCTAGTGCCGAAAGCCAGTGGTGGTCACAGGTTTGTGTTGAATCTTAAAGATTTAAACAAATTCATCCCAACAAATCATTTCAAGATGGAGGATATTCGCAAAGCCATCAAATTAATGCATGAAGGCTGTTTCATGGCTACACTAGATTTTCAAGATGCCTATTTGTTAATTCCAGTAGCAAATGATAGCAAAAATATCTAGGTTCATGTGGAGAGAGAAACTTTATGATTGGATTTGTGTCCCATTTGGTTTAAATGTAGCCCGCTGGTTATTTACAAAAATTAACAAGCCAATTGTCAATTATTTATGAAACTTAGGCTTCTTGTCGGTGGTCTACTTGAACGACTGGCTATGTTTTGGCAAACACGCCAGTAATTGCTCCAATAATATTTTAATATTCAATAATATTCTTTGGGATTCATTATAAACGAGCGTAACAGTAACTTACAGCCAAGTAGGAAATGTAAATTTCTCGGATTTATTTTGGACGCATAAAAAATGATTATAGAACTGCCACTGGAAAAGAGACAATCAATTCACGCATCAATTTTGGAATCTAAGAGTCTTAAGAGCTGTACCAAATGTACCTAATTCGCCAATGGGCTCAGTTCGTAGCAGTTATCAGAGCTGCATGTCCAGCAGTAAAATATGGCTGGTTATACTCCAAAGGGCTAGAAAGAGAGAAATATTTTAGAGCACTATTGAAGAGTAAGGGAGACTATGATGCAAAAATGACAGTAACTGCTGATTTAAGACCAGATTTTGACTGGTGGGAGACCAACATACTGATTACTGCCAATCCAATCCGAAAACACAAGTATGAGCTTGAAATATTTTACAGATGCCTCGCTCACTGGTTGGGGAGCTACATGTTATGGTGAGCTAGCTAACAGAGCCTGGTTTGAATCGGAATTATATAGTCACATTAACTATTTAGAACTACTGTCCGCTTACTTTGGCCTCAAATGTTTTGCTAGAGAAAAACATGATTGTGAAATCCTCCTACGAATTGATAACACAACAGCAATTGCCTATATCAATAGCATGGGTGGTATCCAGTATCCAAATCTGAACGGTATCGCTAAAAGCATCTGGCATCAAAGGAGAATACTCAAGCGGATTTTGGATCTAGAATTATCAATCCAGATACGGAGTGGGAACTAGCTGAATGGGCGTTCCAGATGATACAAAATCGATTCGGCATGTCTGATATTGATTTATTTGCGTCCAGAACTAAAAAGCAATGTGATAAATTTTGTTCATGGCACCGAGACCCTGAGGCGTACTGCGTCGATGCTTTTACAATGGTCCGGACAGACCAAAAATTCTATGCGTTTCCTCCTTTTTTCTTGATCTTAAAAACACTAAAGAAAATTCAAGCTGACCAAGCGCAAGGTGTCTTAATCGTTCCTGATTGGAAAGCACAACCTTGGTTTCCATTGTGGAAATCGATGTTGGTCTCGTCACAAATATATTTCAAGCCTAACAAAAATGTTTTATTGTCTCCTTGTAGGGAAAAAACCCATCCGTTATCAGGGAAAATGTAATTAGTGGCGGTAATATTGTCCGGCAGGCATTCTTAAGGAAAAATATTGACAAACAAGCAGCAGAGCTCTTGGTAGGTTCAGTTACCAACGCTACAATGAATCAATATGAAAAACCACTGCGAGACTGGGTCGAATATGCTGCAGAAGCAGAGATCGACATGTATAGGCTGCAGATTAATCAGGTGGTGAACTGGTTAACTGATAAATATCAAGCAGGTGCGTCATACGGTTCATTGAACACAGCTAGTTCAGGCCTCTCATTAATTTGTGGTGATAGAATAGGAAAAGATCCTACTATCGCCAGATTAATGAGAGGAGTCTATATCAAAAGACCAACTAAACCAAAATATGAAAAGATATTCAACCTAGACCCGGTTTTAAAAAACTTGGACGAATTACATCCATTGGAGAAGCTTAACCTACAACAGCTGTCGGACAAACTAGTCATGTTGTTAGCCATAGTAACAGCGCATGGAAAACAAACATTATCCCTGATAAAAATTCAAAATGTTATGAAAACATGTTATGGTTTTGAAATAGAAATTCCAGACAGGATAAAAACAACACGACCAGGAGCATACCAGCCCCTGCTAGTTTTGCCTGCATTTAAAAGCAATCCAAAGCTTTGTGTTGCGTCAGTACTGGATCGATATTGTAAAGTGACAAACGCGATTAGAGGTGAGACTGACGAGCTGTTACTGACCACAAGAAAGTCATTTAGAGCTGCAAGTAAGGATACAATTAGCAGATGGATGGGCTTTCTTAAGCAAAAGTGTGATTGGAGACGAATTTGGAGCACACAGCATTCGTCATGCATCTACGTCGGCGGTTTTTTTTTTAAAAAGGGGGTTGACATCAATGTCATTAAAAGCCTAGCAGGTTGGTCGGTTAACAGTCTAAGACATTCGATAGATTCTATAATCGGCCAATAATTACTGATAAGAGAAAATTTACACAGGCAATCCTGAATCAACATTAAGTTAAGAGATATTCATGTACCTGTTAATTAATACTTAAAGAATATATAATAAAGTTAGTTATTTCGTCACTAAAAACTCTGAACATCTACTTTCTAATCAATAGTGATCATGAGAACGAGATACAAAGCATAATTGACAGATTGAGCGAGCCCGCCGAAGGCGGGCGAAGCTCCAATCGTAATTATGCGAGTATCTCGTTCGAAATGATCACTGCCACCCCGGAAAAATAATTTTAAAAAAAGAATAATAATAATAAAAAATATGGTGGAAAAAATAACATTTTTTCTTGTTCCCACCCATTAGCTCAGTACTTTAAACTATATGAAGGAAAGATGGCGAAGGTGGTAAGTTGGTTGCATTTTTACATTTAACTCTGAAAATTGTGGTGACTCCTAGCGGACTTAGACGGTGCTACTTAGTAATTAATAGTGATCATTTCGAACGAGATACTCACATAATTCCTATTGGAGCTTCGCCCGCCTCCGGCGGGCTCGCTCAAATTAAAACATTGTTTGTTTCCAATTTGAAATTGTTTGTTACAAATTTGAAGTTGAAAAGGTTTAGTTTTGAAAGTGTAAAACACAGTATACATTGTTGCTCATACAGTGGCTCTATCCGACAAAAAGACTATATTAACAGTTGCAGAAGCTAGATTTTGTTAGATTGAATGAAATATTCGTGAGATGGTGATTTTATGGACACCAAGTAACACACACGATGTAGAAAATGTCAAGCTAGTTTTCAGTTTGATAAGAAAAAATAACTCCGTCTTTGATGAAAACGTCTTTGATGTTTTTAAGAAAACTCAAAATTGCTAATTGACACATCAGCAAGATCTAGGGTAGAGATCATTTTTTATTGATGAAATACCAACAAATTCTTGGCCTTTTCTTTCGGTAGATTGATCCTCATACGATTTTTCTTCAGTGCACCAACTTTTATCTTTCTTTCTTGATTTATTTGTCATTACAATTCTTGAACTTATTGTTATATCTACTTGGATTCCAGCATCACAGTGATCACTGTAAATGAATATATTACAAAATAAAGGTTGTTTCCCTTTAATTTAATTCAGAAAACACATTGACTTGACATCCTTTATCGACCACAAGAGGACGAGTTTGATTTAATTTAATTCTTTCTTGATTTGATGTGGTATCTGAGACTTTCATGATTCTTCAATCATTTTACCAGGTATGTAAATCAAGCTGGGACTTGTGAATCACTAAATTCTTCTGTCAATATATTTTAAGGAATATTGCGGGAACAAAACTCGGACTTGCTTAGGCGTCTGATTTTCATTGCCTGCAATAAAATGTTCACAACAAATTGTGTGGTGAGGTTTTGGAGACCACGGCGACTTATCAATACACAAATAAAAAAGGCAGTAATTAATATCACATAAAATACTTTTTCCTTTTTAAAGCAGCTAATCATTTATTCTTTGATTTTTCCAGGCCACTGTAGGAAAATATAGAATTCTGACTAATTTCAAAATATAGACAAATTGACTATCCCAAGTCATTGCGGATTTGTACCACGGCATGTGCTGTGATCGCTTTACTATTTCGCTATGTTATAAGGGCATAAATATTAAATCGGCTTGCAGTTTTTATTGCTGCTTAACCTCTCCGTAACACAGTTTCTCAAAGCGTTCATGAAAAGGCCATTGGATTTCTTCTCAGTTTATAAAAAATTCTTACAAATGTGAAAAAATTAAAATTGATTATATCGCATCATCGGTGGAACAAGGCCAGAACTAACAAAAATCTGAAAGAGTATGTTAATGTGCTTTAAAAATATCCCTTAATCTGGTGGAAAAAAAGGCGCTCATTAAATTCAATCCGATTTCGCCAGAGCCCTACTGTGCTTTTGTTTTATTGGTGCATTTTTTTTTAATATACTCGCGCGACAAAATCTCATTGGGCAGATGCTGCATCGCTCGTTATGTACTTGTGTGCTGGAGCGTCAAAGCCGTTAAGATAAATATATCCCTTTTTTTGTTTGAGGTTGTGGATAGAAAACGTCACGTTTTGGGTACCTGTGCCTAATATACGAACACATATTTGTAGGAGAAAATCGTTCAAGCAGTTGTGCCTTTGAATGTCCATACATATGTTCAAGGTAGCGGGAGGGTGTGTAATAGATAGAGAGAATTAAAAAAATAGCGTTTCTAGATGTATTGGCAATGGTAGCAAAACTCGAAGGGAAAATTAAAAGAAATGATGAATAGTAGTAGGTATGTAAGAAAGAAAGACATAGAGGTGTATGTGGTGAAAACTAAAATGATGGTGTTTAGCAAGAGAAACAGGAAGAGGGATCAGAGAGAATGGAAGTGGGAAGGGGGAGCAATAGACCGGATGAATGTGTTTAAGTATCTAAGCTATATTCTGAAGGAGAACCCAACAGATAAATCGCAGGCGAGAGAGCTATAGGCAATGTGTGACCGACTGAAAGGGTTCGATATGTTGTGCTATCGCCGCCTGCTGCAAATATCATCGGTAGGCAGAGTCCGTAACACCGAGGTGCTTGCCCGTCTCCAGAAGCAACTAGAACACATGTTTACCATCAAAAGTCGCAAGCTGGAATATTTTGGACACGTTATGAGAGGGGAAAAGTACCTTATCTTGCAGAATATCATGCAAAGCAAAATCCAAGGTAATCCAAAATCCTGGCTGCAAAACCTGAGAGAGTGGTATGGTGCCAGTTCTACTAGCGTGTTTCGAGCCGCTGCTGATCAAAATCATTATGATAATTGCCGATGTCCTCGGAGGACATGCTAAGTAAATAAGAAGAAGAGAGAACTAACCAGGGTGTCTCTGAGAGATAGAGGGAGAGAAACTGGGGAAGCGACTTCAGGAGAAGAATAGTGATGTTTGAAAGTTTGACAGAAAGTGTATTAATGTATGGAGTAGATAAATAGAGACGGAAAGAACAGGATGAGGACGAGAGAGAGCAGGAGAAATATCTGAGATGGGTGCTAGTGGTAGACATAGAGATGGAACACATTGTGAGAGAATGTAAGAGAAGCAAACTGAAATTGAAAACTGGGAAGAAAGCTACTAAAATCGAAGATATAATGATATAATTACAAAGCTTCTGACCTAATGCCGGAAAATTGAAAAATAGGATATAAATATGAATAGAAAAGAAGAATATTATCGAGGAAATGGACATGCAAGTAAGGAAATAGATAGGTTAAGAGCTGAATGCAAGTGGATGAATGGAGAAAGGAGTGAAAGAGAAAGGGATATAGACAGGCACGAAAGAAGAGAAAGAGAAAAGGAATCCAGGTGCAATATGAAGTATGAGAGCTGTATGATAGAAGAGATCCCGCTGTCCCTGGGAAGAGAAAGTGTGAGATAAAGGAAGATAATGGCGAGGTTCTGATGTGGAAATGAGAAGATATAAAACATATATTGGATGGAAGAAGAAAAAAGATTGTGTAGAATGTGCATCCAAGAGAGAAAGACAGTGGAATGAATGTGTTGAGATGAAAGAAAGATAGAGAAAGGAAATAGAAGAAATATTGAATGAAGATGGAAGAGAGATGCAGTGAATGAAAGAAGTATGGTAGAGGAGAGAAGCTGGATAGGGAATTGTAAATATAATGTAAATATGATTGTACAGAATATGAACCTTGAAGGAGAAATAAACTATTACATGTTTGAGGTACATACATATGTTCAAGGTTTCAAATATCAACGATGATAAAACATTAAGCGTTTTCTAGCATGAAGGTCTTACAAAACGTGGAGCTAATGAAAGTTTCCGGCAGAAGTTTCTTATAACTAACCCGATAAAGACATCATTTGTTATTCTGATAATTGCTGCGGACAGCAAGAGAATAAGTAAATATATTGCAGCACAAGTTTATCTCTAATTAGGTACTTGCTTATTACGTTGATCGTTACAACTCCAATACTTTTTTTTACATTAATGCCAACTTTAATTTTAGATTCGTTTTCTTTCGGTTCATTCCTTTATTAAAAAGAGCATGAAACGGGTTAATAAAAACACGGCAACAATTTTGTAGGCAAAGAAATGAACTTTGATTCATTCTTTGATTTAAAGCTGTTAGCTGATGAAATCTTGAATCTAGACAGGGATATCGAAAGAAATATTGTAAAATTATTTTAAATGAAAGCCATAGAATTTACAAAAAGGTCAGAGGTCTTCTTTTTTCCGATCAGCAACTTTTCAGTGTACACATTTAATATAATGCCTTTCAACTCTTTTCTATTAACAGTCCGGCCTATTTTGACATTCGCTTCTATCCAGATGATTGATTTATAGCTGTTTCTGAATTGATATGTCCAATTCAGAAACAGCTATAAATCAATCATCTGGATAGAAGCGAATGTCAAAATAGGCCGGACTGTTAATAGAAAACAGTTGAAACGCATTATATTAAATGTGTACACTGAAAAATTGCTGATCAGAAAAAAGAAGATATTCGTGAACTGATTGCTTCAAACATTGCTCCAAAATCCTATGAACAATTTCATATAAGTTTATTATTTGTTACTTATAGATAAGGTAGTTTAAGGGTTAAGAAAATAAGCGACTTTTGCAAAAAGTTTTTAATACATAAATTATTTAAAAAAGAAAAGATCCTGTGTTACTAGAGTCACAATTTCAAAATTATTTAAATATTGGTACAAGAAAGGCATGTGTCATCAAAGGCAAGTGTCATCAAAAATAATATTTCTTAGAATTATAGTAACAATATTCAATACTTTATTCCTGTAAAATACATACTAAAATTTGAAAAAGTGTAAGGGATATATCCAGCAAAAAAATATATCATAAAATCAATATATAGGCAGAAAAACTCGATATTATTCAAACAAAAAACAAAATCTTAAAATGTCTGTATTGAAAAATTACAAAACGTACAGTTGCGCCGTTGTTTTACCGATGATAAGTCTTACAGTTCATTACATTACAGAATATTTTCCGACAATAAATTGTCGGGTATTGGAAACAAAAGAACTTTATAAAAAAAAAGACCGGCCATAACATAAAATATATGCTTGTTGAATGATAAATTTCTTTAACATTTCATTTACCATATGTCATTAAAGCTTTATGAGATATTTTATAACCATGCCTAACTTTCTTCACGTACATAAAGAATAAATCAGGAGCTGCAAAGAATTAAAAAAAAATAATTAAATATTCTTATAAACAATCAAATTAATTCGCAATATCAGAAATCATAGATTTATTGAGCGGCCACAATAAAATTCGGTACGTATTAACGCCACCACCGCTAGATCTGTCCGCTTCGCGGCGGGCAACCTAATCTCACCGGGGTTAAAAAATTAAATTATTTTGAGTTTTAAAATTGTTTGATATTAAATAAAATGTTTTATTTAATGATTTAAGATAATAATTTCAGGTGTAGATTGGCGGTATTTAAAAATGTAGCGGTGGTGGCATTAATACGTAAATACCTTAAATTCTTTGTGAGAAATTTTCTCAAAATATTAATAAAAGTCATTTAACCGAAAATATAGATATTTTAGGTCTATTTGTATCATTCACACGATTATTATCTGGCTAGAAGTACCCATACAAAGACGCCGATATAAAATATTACATAAAATATTACATATTGGCAGTTACATATTACATATTGGAACCTGATAAACCATTTCATTGTCAGATGACTAGAGAACAATTATAGGCCGTTCATTGTCAGATGCCTCGCCGACCATCACCCAGTGATAACAACCAAGCTTCCACCAAACGTCAATTAAAGATGACATCCACGCAGGGGTAGCATCAGCTTAGAATAATAACCAAGCTCCCGTAGATGGTTAGATTTCGCGATATATTCTTCATCGGCTAATTCTTCTTGATATGGCGCTACAGCCCAAATCGGGCCCTAGCCTCCTGTATTTTTCTCCTCCATTCATCCCTGCCCTTTGAAGTTCTTCTCCGCGCTCTTACTCCGAGTAGCTAGTATGCTTCTTCCCAGCTCTCTTTCTCCCACTGTATTCTTAGCCTTCCTACCGGCCTCCTGCCTTTCATTTTTGCGTTCAGTACTCTTAGCTGCAAACGGTTGTCTTCCATCCTGAGCATGTGTTCTGCCCATCTTAGACTTTGCAGACTGATGAATGTAGAAATCGGTGGTTTTTGGTATATCTGCTATAGCGTTATTGTACCTTGGCCTTCTGATGTTTTCTATCGTTACCGCCCCTAGAATCCTACGTTGCACCTTGCGCTGAAATATGTCCATTGCGTTCTTGTTTTTTCAGCCATAGTCCATATTTCGCTACAAGAGGTTGCGATGCTCTGAAATTTTGTCTTGCATATTCTAAGATTGAGGCGTTTGGCGATTTATCGGGGTACACCATGCGTGGCGGTGAGATTCGGAATTGAGTACGAGAGGCTATGCGACGAATATTTACCATCGCTTTATATTTCGCTTCCACTACCCACTTTTGCAACCCGAAGAGTGCGTACCGAGGAAAATATTGCTGCTGTATCGGCCTATGTCAATGAAGATCACATTATGACAATTCGTGGCCGTTGTCAACAATTGGGCTTGTGTTATTCGACCACCTGGAAGATTTTACGTAAGGACCTCGGTAGGAAACTACACAAAATACATCTGCTGCAAGAACTAAAGTCAGGTGACCTACCACAACATCGTTTGTTTCGTGAATGGGCTTTAAGATAGTAGAACGAAGGTCCATTTTTCCATCGAAAAATTGTCATTAGCGCCGTAGCTCATTTCTGGCTCAATCGGTACCTCAACAAAGAGAATTGCCAAATTTAGTCAATAAGAGCAGCCAATGCACCTTGAAAGGTAACACATGCCACACTGCACGCGATACTATGAACCTATTGAGAAGTGAGTTTGGTCAGCAACTAATCTCATGTTTTGGTGCAGTTCATTGGCAGCCAGGATTATGCGATTTGACCCCACTAGACTATTTTTTGTGGGGATACGTGAATTCTCTCGTGTACAGGGACAAGCCTGCCCTGGAAGAATTCCAGCCCTAGAAGACAAGATTACAGCGCCATCGGTGAGATACCGGCGAAATGATGGAAAAGTATGCCAAAATTGGAGCTCAAGGATGAACCACATACGGGGTTGCCGCGGGCATCATTTACATGAAATAATCTTTAAAAATTAAATGGCACACATTCATTTATCGGCACAAATAAGTATTTCATTCACTTTTGCAAATTTCATGTGTTTTTTTTTCAAGTTTCAAAACCCAAACGGTTAAAAAATCACGCACTATTTATTCAAATAAAATATATGATTGAATGGGGTAGACAGGGCCCTTTAGCTGTAGTAAAGGCGACCTGTCTAGCGGTGATAACCCCGAATAATAAACCTCCCAAGCTAACAACTTGGGTAGTATCTTGGACAGTGGCTTGCCACTGTCCCACGAAGAATATTCTTCAACTGAGGAGAGAGCTTACTCCTCTTACTCCGAGTAGCTAGTATGCGTCTTCCCGGGTCTCTTCCTCCCACTGTTTTCTTGGCCTTCCTACCGGCCTCTTGCCTTGCATTTTTGTGTTCAGCGCTCTTAGCTGCATACAGTTGTCTTCCATCCTGAGCATGTGTTCTGCCCATCTTAGGCTTTGCAGTCTGATAAATGTAGAAATCGGTGGTTCCTGGTATATCTGGTATAGCGTTATTGTACCTTGGCCTTCTGATGTTTCCTACCGTTACCGCCACTAGTATCCTACGTAGCACCTTGCGCTGAAATATGTCCATTGCGTTCGTGTTTTTTCGGCCATAGTCCATGTTTCCCTGCAATAGCATGCGATGGGCTGACATTTTGTTTTGTATATACTAAGATTGTTCTTGCGGTGCACACTATTAGATTTTAGTATTTCCCCAAGCTGTTGTAACCAAATTTCGCACCAGCTTCACTTTATTGGACATCCCTAAGCGTCTTCCTCCATTCGTCCTTGTTTTGTGCTAGTCCTCTCCAGCTTCGAAGTCCTCCTTCTTCTTTGCTTGAGGCGGTGCCTTAAAGTCTATCCGATAGATCTGTTTAGGTTTTCCTAACAGATTGGTGTCTTCAGGAATGGGTTGTTGGCCCGCTGCCAACCTCCTTTTCAGGAAGTCATTTCTTCCGTTCTCGTTAGCCGTGCCTCCTCTCTCCATGCGGGCTTCCACCGCATCATGGGAGGCGTTTGGCGGTTTATCGGGGTGCACCATGCGTGACGGTGAGAATCGGAATTGAGTACGAGAGGCTATGCTACATATCTTGACCATCGCTGTGTATTTCGCTTCCACTACCCCCTCTTGCACCCCGAAGAGTGCGTACCGAGAAAAATTTGCTGCTGTATCGGCCTATGTCAATGAAGATCACAATATGACAATTCGTCGCCGTTGTCAACAATTGATCTTGTGTTATAGGACCAAATGGAAGATTTTACGTAAGGACCTCGGTAGGAAACCATACTAAATACATCTGCTGCAAGAACTAAAGCCAGGTGATTTACCGCAACGTCGTTTGTTTCGTGAATGGGCCTTAAGAAAGTTAAATGAAGGTCCATTTTTCCATCGAAAAATTGTCTTTAGCGCCGAAGTTCATTTGGCTCAATGGGTACCTCAACAAAGAGAATTGCTAAATTTGGTGTGAAGAGCAGCCAATGCACCTTGAAAGATGCACTGTTTGGTGCGCTTACGTTTTGGTGCAGTTCATTGACTAGACTATTTTTTTGTGGGGATACGTGAAGTCTCTCATGTACAGGGACAAGCCAGCCCTGGAAGAATTCCAGCCCTAGAAGACAAGATTACAGCGCCATTGCTGAGATAACGGCCGAAACGATGGAAAAAAATGCCAAAATTGGAGCTCAAGGATGGACCACATACGGGGTTGCCGCGGGCATAATTTACATTAAATAATCATTTATCGGCCCAAATAAATATTTCATTCACTTTTGCAAATTTGATATGTTTATTTCATGTTTCAAAACCCCAGCGGTTTAAAAATCACTCCATATTTATTCAAATTAAATATATGCTTGAATGGGATAGACAGGGCCCCTTAGCCGTAGAAAAGGCAACCTGTCTAAGGGTGACAACCCCGAATAATAAACCTCCCAAGCTAACAACTTGGGTAGTATCTTGGACAGTGGATCGCCACTGTCCCACGAAGAATATTCTTCAACTGCGCATGGAGGAAAATTTCGCTGAATGTACTACCCCAGGTGGTAACCAATCTACCGTCACCTATGGCGACGTTAGCAGGCTTTCGGTTTCTGGGCAATCCGCACCAACATGCTTTAAGGATGAGTAGGAGCATCCTGGAATCACTGTACGTAAACTCAGACCAAGACGGCAAAGCTTCTTTGTAACATTTAATGCCAAGTCAGTGCTAAATGTGGGTAAACTGAAACATCTGACTGATTCACTAACACAACAACATAATACTGACAGCAGTACAGGAAGCCAGATTTACGGACGAAGATGCTTTCGAGTCCTAAAGCTACATATTCCTCAAAGGAAAAGTGGGTCAGCGGGTAATGAAAAACTTACCCCACTTAGGTACAGGATTTATAATCAGTCACAAGATACTGGATTCAGTCACCATCCTCTCTCTTAAATGTGCCAACAAGGGCTACAGTATAGTGTTGTAATAAAAACCAGGACTGGACATCTGTGCCATTAGCGCACATTCCAAAACGTGCCTCCAGAAACTAAGAGTTTTTATTACCACGCTAAAATCTACCTCCCCGAAACATATTAGAAAACGTGTGAAGGCCTATAAAAACCTTCTGATAGAGATTAACCAGACGACCAGACATTTTCAGGGATTTAGGGAATTTAGGCCTTGATTCTTCATGGGAGGAGCCTAGAAAAATTCAATCTACCCCTTATTTGAATTAGAGGGATGATTTAATCACTCTTACAGATATATTATATTAGGAATAGTATGAATACCATTCCCCAGTTGTCAGTAACAAGTAAGAAGTAAGAGAAAAGAGAGTAGAGTGGTAAGCTATAACTTCTTAAGTCTTAAGTTTTTCGTTGTATTATTGTTTAATTAAATTGTTAAAAAAACTAGACTATTATTCGACAAACTATGTGCTTTGCGAATCCCGGAGAACATTACATAACAAGGTCCCGAGAATTTAGATATATCTCAGCAGTCCTTCCCTCTCAACAGTGAAGTCGGCGGTGGTTCACACCATAACCCCCTTCACAACATTGGTGACAGCCCCACAACATTGGTGGCAGCCTCACAACAATAGTTAATGTACATGCCACAATCAACCAGGACAACAGACGCTATCCAGACAGAACTGATACATTCTGGGAAGACTTAGGAGATATTATCTCTAAACTTCCAGAGGGGCACACCGTCATACTGCTTGGTGACTTCAATGCTCAATTGGGAAGAGAGACAAAATACGGAAACATAGGGAGCAATTATCCGGCGCATAAGCGAACCAATTGCAACGGAGAACAATTTGTGGATCTGTGTGGCAATTTTCAGTTGCTCGTTAAGTCTACAGCCTTCAAACACTTGCCAAGGAAGAAGAAGACTTGGATTTCGCCTAATACCAACCTGGGTGAATTCCAGGTAGAACATGTGGCCATTTCACGAAAATGTCAAAAAGAAATACAATACGTGAAGGTGCTAAGAAGCGCCAATCTGGACTCTATCTCTAGACCACTACCTTTCGAAGATCAATATACAATACACACTTTTGTTTATTATATCATAAACAATACAAATATATGCAGATGCGACAAACTGGAGGTGAATCTTGTCAAGGCGACCAATGAACTCACCCTCCTCGCTAGCAGAAGGAGCATCTATGGTGGACTGAAGACTGTGATTATGCAATAGCCCAAAGACAGAGAGCTTGGGTGAAGTGGAATTTTAAAATGACCAAGGAAAATTGACATAAATTTGGGAACAAAGAAAGCTTAGCGAGGAGAATTAGAAAGATAATTCGAGGAACCAAACGGATCTTCACACAAAACCAACTAACCCAAATCGAAGAAAGCTTCAAAATAAAAACTGGAGTGAGACGAGGAGATGGCAGGAAATGACAAGGCTTTCCCCATTTCTCTTAAACTGTATAGTTGCAAAAGTTATGAGAGAATGGCGCAGGGAACTGATCAACTTAGATGTTCAGAGTGGTATCTACATGGGACGTACGAACAATGGTCTAGTTGTAGATTGCCTAGCGTTTGCAGATAACATAGCACTGATTGATGGAAACAATGCAGGTAAATTGCCTCAGAAAACAGGCTGCCAATATGGGTCTTCACGTGTCACTGGAGAAAGCAGCATTCTTCACCAACATCAAGGAAGCAAACAGAGAGATCTTACTAGGGCAAAGAAACATCAAGAGGATTGAGAAATGTAAGTATCTCGGCGAATAGATTAAACCCAACTTATCAGAAAGAGTATCATTATCCATGAGGGTGAACAAGTTAGAACTAGCCTATCGACTGACACCTGCAACAAGAAATGTCTGTCACGCAACTTGAAACTTAAGCACTACACATCAGTCTTACAACCAGAAGCCCTGTATGCCACGGTGTATTTCCATGAACCAAAGAGGTCTGATAGATAAATTGGAAGTCAGAGAGAGGAGAATCCTCAAGAATATCCTCGGCCCGGTAAAGGAAGATGCGGAATTCTGTAGGCGACATAACTCTGAGCTCTACAAACATATTGAGAGGCTCTCTGACTGTGTAAACCAAAGAAAGGGTAGCTTTCTATGGCCACGTTGCAAGATTGCCCAAGAACCGACTAACCAAGCGCCTATTTACCTTCTGGGAAAACCAGAAGGTTAGTAAGACTTGGTTGACAGTAACCTAGAAGTATATTAAAGAACTTGCAACAAGGAATGTCTGTCACGCCACCTGAAACTTAAGCACTACACAACAGTCTTACGAACAGAAGTCCTTGAACCAAAGAGGTCTGATAGATAAATTGGAAGTCAGAGACAGGAGAATCCTCAGGAAGATTCTCGACCCAGTAAAGGAAGATGGGGAATTCCGTAGGCGACATAACTCTAAGCTCTACGAACATATTGATAGTCTCTCTGACTGTGTAAACCAAAGAAATGGTAGCTTTCTATGGGCACGTTGCAACATTGCCTCCGAACCGATTAACCAACCGCCTATTCACCTTCTGGCAAAACGAGAAGGTTCGTAACACTTGGTTGACAGAAACCGAGAAGGATATTAAAGAACTAGGAATAACAGATTTCCAAAGCAGGCAGTCTGTGAGACGCAACCCTGAGGGAATTCCGTGGATTTAAGGAAAAACACCGAAGGAAAGGTACCCCCTGTACAGAAGAGAGAAAGCAGTTACACCAGCAGAAGATGCGACAATACTGGGCAAAGAACAAAACCCAATAGTAGAACAAGCGTAAATGCTTGAATGTGTAATAATTTTAGATAGTTCGATGAAATAATATTTTTTACATAATTAAACTAAAACTGCTGAAGTCAAGTTAATGACAAATGTACAATGGATTTCCAAGCTAATATTCAAGTGTAATTTTTGCAAATAGTTGAGAGAGATACTTATGAGATACTAATGAGTTAAATAAATTTGGAGGGGAAGGGGGAAGATGGATCATAGTCAATATTTATCATAATTAGAGGTAACAATGCCATCTTGTAGAGAGACTGGTGTTCTATGATATAGCGAAAACAGAAACACAAAAGAAAAATCATTGTCCTCAGAAAGTCAATATAAAAAAAACTGGGTTCTTTAAAAAAGAGATCATTGTCAATAACATTTTTAGAAAAAAGATCACATTCCATGGTCTATCACCTTTCTTTGCGTTTGGTTGATTTGGTGGTTAGGAACCGTTAGACTACAGCCCCGCTTTTTGTGATTTATTTTTATTAATATAATACTAAATAAATACGTGAACAATGAGTGTATTAAGTGACGATAGTGCGAGTGAAATGACAACGTGTGTGGTAACAGAAAACCCTAAAAAAGACGAAGAGCTATCAGGACAAGAGATGTTATGAAAAAGTTACGAATCTCAAGTCACTGTACAGGTGAAGATTGCCAATGCTCGAGATTGCATTCCTTTGAAGAGGTTACTGAAGAAGGACGCCGTTGGATCATAAGAAATCTCAATGAATTGACTTCTCACGATGAGCAGTCTTCATACCTAGCTGCTCTTGTTACAGTAAAGCCTATTAAGCAGCGTCGAAGTCGGAAAGACCTACAATAAGTATTCTGTTTATGCATACAATGTCATATTTATACAAAGTACGTTTCATGATAAACATTGAAGCATCTATTAAGCGTATGCAAAATATAAAAAGACGCTTATGCGAGCAAGGTACGTACCTACAACGTGTTTCTATTTAAGCTTGGGTTTTTAAATTTTTATGTTTAGAGATTGATTCTAATGTTTTAATTTTTTTTTCAGGAAATTTTAAACCTGACATAAGAGGGAAACATGAAAATCATGCCCATCGCTTGTCTGAAAAAAACAGACCGGCTGTTATGAAACATATAGCTGGGTTTAAAGGTAGAAAGTCACACTATAGCATAAAGGATTCTCAGAGAATATACTTGCCAGAAGAACTTAATGTGAAGAAAATGCACAAAATGTTTGAGGAAGATCATTCTACACTTAAAGTCAGTTATGATACATACCGCCTTATATTCCTAACTAAGTTTAATATTTCCTTTGGTTACCCAAGAACAGACACTTGTTCTTTCTGTGATGATATGAAAGCAAATATTGCAAATCTTGAAGAGGTTCTTTCTCAGACACCAGAAATTTTAGGGAATCAAAATGAATTGAAACAACTTCAAATCCAAATGAAACTCCATCACCTTAAAGCAGATAAATTTTACGATCTTAAAAGAAAAGCAAGAATAAAAGCACAGAATGACCCTGCACATGAAGCCTATGCCTTTGATTTTCAGAAGAATTTGCCTCTTCCTAATGTTAGTACTAACAATGCGTATTATTGTCGATAACTTTCATTCTATCTATTTAATCATCAATTCTCTACAAGATCATCTTATTTCTACACTTATGATGTAACGAGAGGTAAAAAAGGTGCAGATGACGTGGTATCAATGCTGCATAATTTTGTCACCCATTTTATACCTGCTCAAGTAAAGAAAGTTACTTTTTTTGCGATAGTTGCAGTGGGCAAAATAAAAATTTTACTATGTTTCGCTATGTTTATTACTTGGTTCACATAATGAAAAGATTTGATACTGTGTCTATTATATTTCCTGTCAGAGGACACTCCTACATGGAGTGTTGCAAAAATATGGCTTAAAATAAACCAAAAAACTCTATGTGAAATGCCAAGTGACTGGGTGTCTGTAGTTGAAAAATCGCGCACTAATCCAGAACCTTTTCATGTTATTGATTGCCCGTTATTTATGTTTCAAAATTTTTCTAAGTTGTTCAAGAATTTACTTTGATGCTAAGTGTCCCTTTGCATCCCGACCTGTTCGTCAACTGCTGGTAAAAAACACACCTCCCAATCAAATATTGGTAAGATCTTATCATTACACTGCCGGATATGAGTCTTATCTTTGCATTAAAAAGTCTGGGAATCCAGAATTGCCAGACATTAATAATTTAAAAAAATTGTATCCAAAATTACTAAAGGTTCCTAGACCAAAGTTCAATGATCTTCAATGTTTGCAAAGCACAAAATTTTTATACTAATTTGCCAACACAGTAAATTATTACGAGAATCTTTTAAATCTTTTTTTTCAAGCTCAGTTTTTAGGCATTTTTTTATTATACGAGTTTCTAATATATTATTTTAATAATATAATAAATTGATTTTATATTTTTGTTTCTTCTGCAGGAGTACTTACCAATTGATAAAAAAATAAACTTTTAAAAAAGATCATAGTCCACGGACTTTGACAAGATTTGAAGCAATGTTTTGTTCAAGATTTTTTCGATACGATATATAACGATATTTCTTTAAGTTTAAGTAAAAACTAAAATTATTAAAATAGATTTTAATTATTATAGTAGAATGTAAGACTTTATTATTTCGCTTGTTAATGTGTTTAAATTTCATTGAAATAAAAACGTGTTATATAATAAAGATGTTTTTTTTGATTTTCTTCAAACTATCTGTCATTGACTATGACCCTTCTTCCCCCTTACCCACCATTTACAATAAATAAGATAGTTTTCGACATTTATAATTCAAGCATATCAAGCAAATGTATTTAAAAGATATATTTTTCAAATATATATGCTTTTATAAAAAATTCGACACGCTAACTGATTTAAATCAAATCTATTGACTGAAGATTTAACGATAGCTGTGGAATCAATAATAGATGCATTATATTTAGGAGTTTCCCGATTTAAAAATTTCGAGGAAATTTCAAAATAATTTACAAACAACAACGTTCTTTGATTCGTTCGTGATATGCTTTATTTGAAAATTTGTGAATGTTTAAAATTAGAAAATTTGGAAATGAATTTGTTTGTTTTTCAAACTATTTGTTCATTCTAAAGTTTTTTTATTCTTAAACTGCTCACAAAAAAAAATTCTTCCATACATTATAAAACTTACCTGGCATTTCAGCAAAATTTGAAAATTAGCACGTCGTCCAGAATGTCTAAAATTGCTTAAACAACTATTATAAATGTTTGATTAATATACTACCAACACTATGAAATATCTTTCAGTTTATTACTTATTTATTTTTATATAAAAAAAAATTATCAAATTTCACGGACAGATTTCCATATGCTATATAAAAAATGTTAATTCAATCCTTCTCCGATGTTTTATATATCTTCCACATTTGCATGTATTACATCACTCATCTTAATATTTTCGGTGTTGATAATTACCTGTAAATCAGAAGGTTTGATTTTAATTATTTCTTCTGTAAACAAAAAATAATTTATTGTTATAGTTTTTAGTATTGTGATTTATATTTACGACTTTCTTTAGTGGTACTCAAATTATTGCAATAAATATTATTACTTTGTTTTAATTTCTAATTTATACCTGCGCTAGGAGAATTGGTGGGTGTAGTAATAGAAATAGTTTCACTAGTAGTTTTGTTTGTAGTTTCACTTGTAACATCTGTTGTAGTTTCCGTTGTAGATTTTGTTGTAGATTCTGAAGTTACTGTTAAATAAAACAATGGAAATTTTTTATTCTTATACCTGTGCAATTTATACCTGTGCTAGGAGAATTGGTAGGTGTAGTAATAGAAGTAGTTTCACTAGTAGTTTTGTCTGTAGTTTCACTTGAAACATCTGTTGGAGTTTTCGTTGTAGATTTTGTTGTAGATTCTGGAGTTACTGTTAAATAAAACAATGGAAAAATTTTATTTAAATTTTTTATCCAATTTATATTTACCACTTGATGTTATTGGTGGAGCTATAGTAGTAATAGTGGAACCTAAATGATAAAAATAAAGTGGATTAATAAAAATTGTAGCTCTCAGGAAACAAAATCATAATATTTACCATCATCTGTTCTTAAAGCTAACACTAATGATAGGACGAAAATGATTAATCCTAAAATAATGGTTAGTACAATCATTTTCTTCTCTAAATTCGTTAAAGTTCCCCATCCCAAACACCTAAAATATAAAATTATTATCTACCGTTTATTATTATGATGTCAATAATTTATGTTTTCCAGAAATTTTGAGTGTTTCTGGGCATTACCTAGTTCTGCTGAACTCATCTAAAGGTGCGTATCCGGTTTCCGGCATATTTTTTGTTTGTTGGACTCTCTAAGCACTACAACTATTTTTACTTTTTCGTTATAGCACACTGCATAAACGTGGATTTTCAAATCGATACTCAATTTATTCGTGATAAGATTACTTTTATCTGTGCAAATACCAAAATTGATAATGATTTTTTTAAATAAATATTTTACGCTATCTTGAAATGATTGTAAAATTATATTTTTTCATACTAGCTATATCATATTATTTTTTTCTATTTATTGTAAATAACATACTGACATTCAACACAAATTTATTCAGAACACTAAGATTGTTGGCAAAAAGAAAATACCAGAAAATACATCAATAGCACGAGTCAACATTTCTTTTTTAATTCCTAGATTCCTAGAGGAAGCGAAATCATTTGACTTAGATGGTAATAGGATATATATATATATATATATATATATATATATATATATATATATATTACGTCGATAAATCAGGATTTTCAACTGTTCAGAAGAAAACTTCCAAAACAATAGGCAAAAATAAAAAAGAGAATCGCTAGAATTGTTAGTGGGGAACAAACATCACTTTTGTATTTTGTGCAAATTCGGCGGGAATGTTTGTCCCACCAATTTTTATATTTAAAACAAACAATTTTTCATCTCAGCTAGGCAATGTAGTTTCGGAAAGTAGTAGTTGCTGACCTAGAAGTTGCTGACAAAGGCTATATAACAAATACATTTTTTTTGAAATGGTTACAACATTTTGTTGATTGTGTTAAACCAACAGTAGATTAAAAAGTTATTTCAATGCTCGATGGCCATACTACACATACTTAGAATTTAGAAGCATTGGAACTAGCAAGCAAGAATGGAGTAATTATGTTGCATTACTAACTCATACAACTCATAGCTCATGCAAAATTATGACAGACTTGACTAATGGATGACGTGTAATTGACGCCAATGTGTGACTAAATAATAAATAGATGATTTAATAGCAATAGCTTGTTATAAAGCTGCAAATGTCTGAAATACAGTTAATTCTTTTAATGGTTGCGGATGTTGGCCAATAAATCTTAACCAATAAGACTTGTTTTAATAGCGAATTATTAAACACCAGCTTGTTAAAAACCTGAATCCGAGCTTTAGCCTGAGCCTACACTTGAACCAGAACATAAAGTTGTTGTAGCAGCTAATTGAACTAAATATGTGACTAATAGGTCTAACTATGACTAATAGGTCTTTCAGGCCGGGAAGATCCTGCGTAGACCAAATCAATACGTTGCGAATTATAACAGAGCAAGCAGTAGAATGACAAACCACGGTATATCTATTATTCGTAGACTTTCAAAAAGCTTTTGATACTATTAAATGAGAAAGCAGTTGGGCTGCTTTAGACCGGAGAGGCGTCCCACCCAAAATAGTAAACATCATAAAAGCATCGTATGCGGACTACTCTTGCATCGTGGTACACGAAGGGAATCTCTCAGAAGCGGTAAAAGTGTCTGCTGGTGTCCGGCAGGTTAGGTTAACCTAACCTAACCTAATAGTACTAGATAAGGTCATGACTAGCGTTACAATACAGCCTCGAGGAATACGCTGGAGACTATCAAGCAGGCTAGAAGATCTCGACTACGCCGATGATATCTGCCTCATGTCCCGTATACTCACCGACATGATGGACAAAACAGCTAAGCTACAACAAGAAGCTGAAGAGATAGGCCTGCACATAAACACCAAAAAAACAGAGGATATGCGAATTGGCGCTACCACTAGCAGGGATATACAAGTAAACGGCGTAACAGTAAAAAGATGCGAACAGTTCTGCTACCTGGGCAGGATCATAGCAGTGGATGGAGGGGCCGACCTAGACATCGCCAGAAGAATCAACAAAGCGAAGGGAGCGTTCGCCCAACTGAATAACGTTTGGAGCTCTTCAATAGTTTCCCTAAAACGAAACTGAAACTATATAATAGTAACGTCAAAACCAACTTCCAGTAGACGTTTAAATAAGGAGAAGAAAGTGGAATTGGATTGGACACGCCCTACGACGCAATCAACAAAACATTGCAAAACAAGCATTGGACTGGCATCCCCAAGGCAGTAAGCGATAGAGAGGAAGGCAAAAAACAACATGGCGACGCACAATTGAAGCCGAAATCATGACTCGAAATAAAGTCAGATGGCGACAATTGGTAGAAGCCCTATGCTACACTGGGGGAAACAGTAACTAAGAGAGGGGGGGGGGGGGGGAATAGGTCTAAAGCCTATTTTAAAGTTTCTCCCGCAGAAATTAGCCCAAAACTATCGGCGAAATGGTTTGGGTCAAACCAAAAAAGAAATATTGATGGCATAACTACAACAAGAACTGTTGGTCCAGTTATAATAGAAGTGGAGAATGAAAACTGTTGGTTCCGTATTCCTTGCAATAATGCTTATTTAAAAAATAGGATCCAATACTTTAAGGTCCAGCAGTGGGCCAGAAACTTTTAAAGGGACATGAAGCTTGTGGAGGAGTTGTGGAGAGGTAAAATGTATTATTGTCCCATTTGTTAGGTACTTTTTTAAATAGTGTTATATTACAATTTGTTTTTATGTCGTATTGTATGTTAAAAGTTAAGTTCTCAAAATAAACTTTCCTTTCTGTTTTTTTGTATCTAATTAATACGATTATGTCAAATTTTGGAAACTTTTTTTTAAAGGATTCCGGTTGCCTAAATAATACTCTTTTCATGGTCCCAGAAAAGTCTTATTATTATAATGAACTATCAATGAATAGTTTTTATCATAAATCATATTAAATTGCAACTTATATTGTTAATAAATTGATGTTAAGCAGAATATTTGATAAAATTCCTACTAAAGGTTATTTAAACTGCCTTCGGACGTTTGCATTTGTAAACTCTCCCCTGCATATAGTAAACCGTATAAAATATCAAATGTTATGCAGTCTTGTACATTTAAAAACATGCATTTGGTTAAATAAGGTTGAATCCAGTATAATTGGGTATAAGTACGCACTATTTCGTTAAATCTTAGATTTATTAAGCAAAATAAATGCTATATATGTTATATTAATAAAAAATATTGGAAACTGAAAAGTACTAGTTTTGCAGTATCATTGTTGGTCTAATTCTGACGGTTTTATTTGTATGCTATGCTTCTCAGTCTATATAACATAACATTTTGAACTTGGATTATATAGTTAAGTGCTTTAAGATTCTAAAGAATTGTGAAAAATATTTTAATTTCATTTGCACGATATATACAGTGACAGCCGGTGACAAAAGAAACAATTGTGGCAATTGTTTATTTTCTCTATTACAATTTTTCGTCAGAATCTGGATGCACGAGTTTAAACATTTTTTTTAAAGAACACAGTGACTGGACTAACATTACTGGCCCCAAGATAGTCGTTCGGTTCGGTAAATAAATACCATTGCTAAGGTGGTAAACTGTGCTCCTAAATAACTAAGCACATGCCTTAAAAAATTGCTAGCGGTGAGCATTACCAATCACCCTAGATAATATTTTTCTACAACATTGCCGGAAAATATAATGGTATTGATTATTAAATAATAAAAGTGTTGAAAATAAGATAAAAATAATAAGTACGAGAATCACATTACAACTAAATTATTTAAAATAAATAATTATATAAATATTTTATCAAAATAAGATTTTATCAAGTGACCTTTTTAGGCTTAGATAAGGTCATGCGCATCCGACAAGTTTGAATGGTGGGAATATGAAAGTTTCGGACACATCTTTACTTATACGTCAAAAAGTTCGGGCACTTTTTGACGTATATTTGGCGGAAATTAACACATGCGCACAAAAAATTTCAACTATGGGAAGGTTTATTAAAAATGTCCAAAAGTTCTTAATTCCATTTATGGCATATGGTATGTCAAACGCGTTTATTGAAAAAATTTAAATAAAAAATCTGCATGTCTATATACGATTGAGCTATAATCTGGTATCCCTGCAAGCAAAGTCAGAAACCGCTTCCACTACATATATATATATATATATATATATATATATATATATATGTATATATATATATGTATATATATATATATATATATATATATATATATATATATATAGTGTGTCCCCGGATGGGGTTACCCAATAGGAAAAAAATCATGATTTTTTATTTTATGACCAAAAGTCATTCTTTATAAAAAGTTCTGATTGTTGAGAAAATGAATTGTCGATAAGAAAATTTTTGATGAAATGTACAGGGTGTAAATAAGTTAATAAATTTAAAAAGTGTGACAATGCGTCAAAATATATATAAAACAAAGTATTATATTATAAACTAACATAAAGTCTGAATACAAATTTTGAAAAGAAAATTTGAATTTTTTATAATTGTTCTACATAGCTACCTCCGAAGTCGATACACTTTTTCGCTAACTTAATAAATTTACAACTGTACTACGTACACTTTACAAATCATTGCGGGGCACATTCAGATCATGGATTGCTTCTTCTATGCGTTGTTTTGATATTTCTTTATCATGCGGAGATCATCTGAATAAACCTTTTGTTTAAAGGCACCCTACAAAAAGAAATCTAATAATGTAATGAAACGTCCGGGGTAAAATGTGTTGAATTGTCGTCATCGACAATTTTTTTTAATCTTGCCCTTGCATCAATATCGAACTTTATTACAGATTACCCCAATTTACCCCTCGCTAGATAATGGTTTGGACCAAACCTCCATATACACCTTTCCCCAAAATGATCATATAGACATTGTGTGACCAAGGCTGTGCAATATGCAGGGCAGCCGGCCTGTTTCTAAAACAAATTATTATGTACTTCCGTATCATGAACGTATACAAAATGTGTTATCTTGCTTTTTTTTGTAAAATGCAAATAATTAATTATCTCTGTTATTATTCTATTATTAAAAATTCGAATTTTTATTTCTAAATTTATATTCAGGTTTTACTTTAGTTTATAAACAACTATGTTTCATATAATTTTTGTAAAAAATAATAAATAATTGTACTTATCGGGACTTACCTTTGAAGAATTTTCATACTTTCCTAATTAATCACCTAAACACCCTGTACATTTGATCTAAAATTTTCTTATCGTTAATTTATTTTCCCAACAATCATAACTTTTTATAAAGAATAACTTTTTTAACTAACAAAAAATTGGACCACCCAAATATATATATATATATATATATATATATATATATATATATATATATATATATACAGTGCTGAGCATAAAATTGGGGTCACTCTGTAATTTGAAGTTATTTTAGAAATCTTTAGTTTTTTGCGTGTTTTTTCGGTTGTAACAGTTCACTGATTGTTTGAATAAAACAAAATATTTTTGTTCTTCTAAGTTTATTGAAAGTAATTAAAATAAACAATTTTGATTTGATACGCTAAGTAATGATAATGAACAAGTTTAATTTGATATGCTTTTGTTAGAACATAAGAAACTTTAAGGGCAGCATGGCGTTTGTTTGTGTGGTGTCATCTGTCTGTTGTAAATTGTTTGGAAGTGCGAGAAACATTGCTATATGCCTCTCCAGTGTGTAACAAGTATGGCGACGGTGCGAAGAGACTAGTCTGCTAACTCGAAGACCTGGTTCAGGCCGAAGCAAGATTGAAACAGCTAGAGATGACCGCTTACTCGTTTCTAGTGCTTTGAGAAAAAGAACTGTTACGGCAGTTTCCCTTCGAAATCATCTGCAAGAAGTGAGAAATGTAAACTTAAGTGAGTGAGCAGTTAGGAGGCGACTTCATGCAGCTGGATTATCTTCTCGAACTGGAGTACTGGACCGCCTCTATCCCGTGCACAACGGCTTGCGAGGTTGAGTTTTTCACCAGAACACTTGGCTGGGACAATAGGGAATTGGTTTCCAATAAAGCGCGATTCTGTCTTCCGGGCTCAGATAGATATGCAAGAGTGTGGCAACGACAAGGCGAGAGATATGTTTAAGCGTGTATGGCCGAGCCACTTCCATTTGGTGGAGTGTCAGTTATGGCAAGGGGAGGCATATCTTATGATACTCGTACGGAGTTAGTCTTTATTGAGAATGGGACGTTGTTCAGGGTTTTTGTTGGAGACGACGCAACAATTATTCATGACAACGCACGGCCCCACACTGCTCGGGTAGTTACTGAGTATCTTGACGAGTGCGAAATCTCGCGATTTGTTTGGCCAGCTCGCAGTTCAGATTTGAATCCAATTAAGCATATTTGGGATGATGGGAAAACGTTTACGGAGATATATGCCGGCCCCCATGAATTCTAGAGAACGTCGCGAATTGCTGCTGCAAGAATGGGACAATCTTTCGCAGAATGTGATCTAAAATCTGATCCAGAGAATGCCTCGTCGTTAAACTTTGTTTTGTTTTAATAAAAGCATATCAAAGTAAACTTGTTCATTTTCATTACTTAGCAAATCGAATTAAAATTGTTCATTGTCATTACTTTCAATAAACTTTGAACAACAAAAACCTTTATTTTTTATTCAAGCAATTAGTTAGTAAACTGTTACTTCAGACAAGTCTTCTAAAATAAATAAATGGGCAGTAAAATGTTGGAATGGGCAGCAAAATGATGGAATGGGTAGAAGGTAAACAGTTCAGCAGTTCGGATTGAAAACAGCGGCAAACTTCCATTGAATGGGGCGAGAGTAAAAGCGCATGTTGCGTAAGCGGCCAATCACAAGTCTTTTCTTTTTTTTCTCTGAAAAGAAAACGTGTGTATCATTCTTGGGTATTCGTGAAAAAAATTGACAGTGCTAGCCTAGCACAAGAAGTGTTAGATCAACAAAATATTTGGTCTATTCATTATTCGGATGATTCGGAAGAAGGCAAGTAAACGTATTACAGGTGTAATAAAGTAAAAAAAACGTGGACCTCATTGCTCAGCTAAAAGGTATTTCTGATATGATTCTTTGTCAAATGATGTAATTATGTACCGTACTGAAGATATTCATGACCACGAAAGCAATGAGTCCACAGAACGTAGATTATCGGAAGTAGTAAAAGTAATAAATTATTTTATCTTCATTTAAAGCCTAAAGCTATAATGACTGCAACTTACCAAAGATGTCCCGATTGAGAAATTACCTCGCCGGTCGTCGCCGTATATTATATGGAAATCATACGATTAGTTTAGGAGAACTACAGCCGTGGCTTCAAGATAATTCAGCACAACCAGAAAATCCCCACGAGGCATTTGTGACAGCATACGAGATTTCAGAAAAAGATAGAGCTTTTCGTTTTGTTATGTCAAATTAGCAGAGTTAGCTCGACATATAAATATCTTACATGCAGACGCTACCTATAAATTTATTTGGCAAGGGTACCCTGTCCTTATTGTAGGGACCACAGACAAACAAAGAAAGTTCCATGTTTATGCTTAGCTGTTTCTACTACAGAGCAACAGGATGACTTTAAACTGATTCTCAGAAGCATGAAAGAGTGTATCCAGTTACTATTCGAAAGTACTTTCAAGCCAACGATTTTGGTTGCTGACGCGGCAAAAATCATTCAAAATGCTTTTAATGAAGAATTCAAAAATACTAAAGTTCGTATGTGCTGGGCACATGCCAAAAGAAGTATGCACTCTAAAGTAGAAAGCCTCGTAAAGAAAGCTGCCCAGTAACAAATTTTGGCAGATAGATATACAGTCGCGTCCCGAGTGTCGAGTCGAGAGGTTGTGTGCGAGAGTACCGAAGTGACAATTTATTTCGCTAACTAGAAAAATCAATTCAACTAAAAATGCCAAGAGATCTAAGATCATCGACAGAAAAATGTCCTGAAAACGTCATTGATTACATCAGTAGCTCGGCTTTTGCAGATATTATTAGTAAAATAATAAAAAAAGAAGTGGAGCCGCTTAAAAAGCAGATTTCTGACCTGTTAGAAGAAGTACAAAATTTTAAAATGGAAAATATGAAGGTAACTCATATAATTAGCACATCACAGCCAGAAACGGTAGAAAATAATATTGTTTTAAGAAAAGAATCGATTGTCGCAGAAGAAGTCGCTACACCTATCGCCGCAAAACATTTATCGCGGAGCGATAAGCAAACGACGACAGTGCATAAAAACCCGAAACAACACAATAGACCAACTAAAAATGTCGAGCCGATTCAAAATAGCTCAAACAAGGAAAACCGGCAAACAGAAAACACCTACTAGAGAAGAACCCGTAATAACGTTATAATTGGCACAAACGCTGACCACAAAATTAAGGCAGTATCCAGATTCGCCCATCTACACGTATCGAGACTAGAGCCACAAATAACTGCCGACGATATAAGTGAATATCTAAAAACTAAAAATTTCACAACAGTATTTTGTAAAAAACTAATCTCGAATCAGCCGGAAGTATATTCCTCGTTTAAAGTATCGGTACCATTTAATCAATTGGAAGATGTAAAAAATCCTGATCTATGGCCAGTGGATAAAACAGCATTTTGTAAAAAACTAATCTCGAATCAGCCGGAAGTATATTCCTCGTTTAAAGTATCGATACCATTTAATCAATTGGAAGATGTAAAAAATCCTGATCTATGGCCAGTGGATACCTATATTAACCGTTTTTTTCTGCATTTGGAGCAGGCGAAAACAAGAAAATAATTACTAATGAAAACGGAAATTCAAGTATATTACTATTTTTAAATATCCAATCACTACGCAACAAATTATTTGAACTAGAGATATTAACCGAAGAAGAAAATCCTAGTTTCATATGCCTAGCAGAAACTTGGTTATCAGCTGATGATATTACACTAATCCATATAAATAACTACCATCTAGTCAGCCACCTTAGCAGAATAGAGTCAGCAGGAGGTGGGGTGGAAATATTCGCTAGACTCCACGTTTTTAAAAATAGTCAGGTAGAAGAAATTACACTAAACAATTTCGCTATTGAAAAAACTATAGAGATATGCGGATTAGAAACAAACATGTATAATATCCCCACGACATTATTAAATAGATATAGGCCCCCACTAGGATGTTTTGTCACTTTCATGGCGACACTAGACAATGTCTTACATACGGTCTATAAAAATAGTAAACAAATCCTTTTGGTTGGAGATTTTAATATAAATTTTGCAGTTAACACAAAAGAACAACATAGTATCATTAATCTATTAGACGCATATGGTATAGAGGAATATATAAAAGAATATACTAGAATAACTTTAAATTCGAAAACTCGAATAGACAACATCTTTGCTAATAGTGGCCTTGAGCTGAAGATCTCTGTAGAAGATACCCCATTGTCGGACCATAGATTATTAAAATTGAGCTCTAGTAACAAACAGTTACGAGGACAAAATCTGAAATTAATCAAGAATTTCTCACAAGCAAATAAAATCCGTTTCGCCGAAGACCTTTTAAAGGAAACATGGGACGACGTCTTTGAAAAAACAAACAGCAACAGCAAGGCAATCGCCTTCATTAAATGCATCCAATATCATTTTTTCGGCTGCTTTCCAATGGTTAAAGCCAAAGACAAGCTGAAATCTTGGGTCACTAAAGAAGTCAAAATATCGGCTGCTCAACTTAAAGATATGTTTATATTGCAAAAGAAATACCCAGAAATAAGAAAACACTATTCCATTCAGAAATACGAACATCACAAATTAGTTTCATGTACTAAAAAATCTTTTTTTAGCCTCAAAATGCAACAAGCTACAAATGGGTCCAAAGCCTTATGGGAATTCATACAGAAGCAGTCAAATAAAGCCAGATCAACCGGAATCATTGAAATAATGGATATCAACGAAAGAGTCACGATACCACGAGAAATTGCCAATAGTTTCAACAATTACTTTGAACGAGCTCCGAAATTAATAATAGATAGTATTACACCAAGAACTATTTCAAATGCTCACATTGCTGTGAACGCGAATACTATGTATATCGAGGAATTCACGGAAAACGAAGTACTCGGAATAATAATATCTTTAAAATACAAAACGTCGAGAGGGCCAGATGAAATTCCGGGAAATAATTAAGGAGTTCGGTCATTTACTAGTAAAACCTATAACTGATATAATCAACGCCTCTTTTAGTGAGGAGCAGTTCCCAGAAATATTAAAAATTGGAAAAATCATCCCAATATTCAAGAAAGGGGAAAAACAGCAATGCATAAATATAGGCCAATAGTTTTAACGCCAATTCTGTCAAAAATTATCGAATATTGTATGCCAAAAAGAATGACTGGTTTATAGAGAAATATAAGCTAATACCGACACAACAACATGGATTTTGCAAGGGCAAGTCTACCACACCTGCTCTGGTAGAATTTTATAATGTATTATTAGAAGAGGTGGATAAAGGGAAACACCCCATAGGGATTTTCTGTGACCTGACCAAAGCGTTCGACTGTGTCTCGCACAACACCTTGATGAACAAATTATATGATTACGGAATACGAGGGAAAGCTTGGAGATGGATTAGATCCTACCTGACAAACAGGAAACAAACGTTACGGTGTCGAATGGAAATGAATTGGGCCAATCTGACATCATAGAGACAAATATTTGGGTTCCTCAAGGGAGCATTTTAGCACCTACATTATTTCTATTATACATCGCAGATTTGGCAAACTACGTGAAAGGACCGCATTGCACCTTGTATGCTGATGATACGAGTTTTATTTTGTCGCGGAATAATTCGGAAGAGAACACTGAACAGGCCCAGTTACTCTTAAAATCTCTGGATAATTGGTTCTCTGCGAATACTCTGCACCTCAACACAGATAAAACAGAGTACATAATATTTAAAACAGTAAGAAGCTCCCATATTTCAAACCTCGACCTTGAAATACAAAACCAACAAATAAAAAGGACTAACCAGGCAAAACTCCTGGGTATTTATCTGGAGGAGCACCTTCGTTGGGCAACAACAACGCAGAAAATATGTGCAACTCTACATAAAGAAGCCTTTCAATCAAGACAACCGAGGAAACTTTTAAACACAGACGATCTCCGAATCTGGTACTATGGCGAGGTACAATCATTACAGGCTTACGGCATTATATTATGGGGAGCTTCGTCACAACTAGAAACAATACTAATTGCACAAAAAAGAATCATCAGAAACATGCAAGCAATAAAAGTTACACAGTCATGCAGGCCCCATTTTAAAATGCTGGGAATATTTACAGTCGTAAGTCTGTATATACTCGAAACCGCTTCCTACATTCACAAACACCGAAGTAAGTTCCAAAAAAACAAGGCAAGCATAATTATAATACCAGAGGTAAACATCTTTTGGATACCAAGAGAAGACATTTAACCCTATGCAGTCATGGAGTCGAAAACAAAGGAGTTCAGATTTACAATCATGTTCCAACTAATTTGATAAATGAAAAATCCTACAAGAAATTTCGTAAGAAGTTGAAGGAGATTCTACTCACAAATACAATATATTTACTCGGTGATTTTTTTTCTTGTAAATTTAATTATTAATTTGTAAGATTTATGACACATCCTATAGATACTTGTATCTCAATTGGGAAATCAATATTTTGATTTGATTTGATTTTGATTTTGATGTACTACATTTCATAACCAACAAGGATTCTTTTTACAAAGCTATTGAATATTTTTATCAATATGAAAATTGAAAATATATACAATATCATATACAATATCAATATTGAAATTGGTATCTTGGTGCAGCGCCACCTTCGCCTTCGACGAATAATGCTCTTGAGGCTTTTAACAAAGTCATTAAAAACAGCAACACCCTTCGTAAACGTTTACAGCTTTCTCGATTCTTGGTCCTAGCCAAAGAAATGGTGAACGGGTGGTCCATGAAATATATACAGAACCCAGTTGAAAATTTTGTTGCGAAATCGCCGAAGATAAATTTAAAAGAGTGGACAGACTCGTATAATTAATTATAATGAATCGTAAAACTACAAAAAGAGATTACGTCAATTGATAATGAAAATCTTACCTACTATCGAACACCAGCTGCACAAGCTAATAAATGCGCAGTATTTGAAAATCCACCCTAAAATTTTGATGAGATTAAGGAGCAATTTTTCAGTACATGGGAGGTTATATTACATAAAAATAACGAGGAATGGGCTCTAGGAACATGTACTTGTCCAAATTTTTAAAAAATGTATGTGTGTAAACACATAATTGGCCTGTTCATACGCTTAAAGTACGCTGTTCCTCCTGTTGCAGCCAAAACTATTCCTATCGGACAAAAGAGGAAGAGAAGAAGGCCTTCCAAAGGCAAACCTGCTCTTATTATACAATAAGTCTAACAATTTATTTGCTATTCACAAAAATGAAACAGGAAAAATCATACAGCCATGCTTAATTATTTTTCATATTTTACATTACATACTGAAACATAAAATGGATATATTTTACCGTCTCATTGTTTTTGGGACAAGCTTATATGAGCTCGTCTAATTCGTGTAGCTCATGAAATCTCATGCAAGCTCAGCTCATGAAATTTTATGAGGAACTTGTTTAACTGGGATTTACACTATCTTACTTACTGATTCGACGTTTCCAGAATGTGTTGTCATGTGATAGTATAAAGCTACGTGTCTTAATTATCAGACCTATTTATAAAAAGATAAATGAAGAAACATATTTAAGATTGTTTCACAAACAAGCTAGTCGTATCAAGTATTTCAATTAGAATATATGAACTGTCGACAGATCATGCAATAACTCGGTTTTACAGAATCTAACAGATTTCACTATATCACTATGACATTTACATTTAAGAGAGACAATAGTGAAATCACAAGCTCAGCGTCAAAAAGATTATCGACAGAGAAAAAAAGGAAAAAGAAAAAAATGGAATTATACAAAATACAGATTTAGAAAATTAAGTTACAATTTTATAATTTGATGCAATTGCTAACTGTTTACATGGGTTTATTGTACCTGTGATTCAAGTGATAGCTATTTTTTTACTATCTTAATATATAAAACACAGTCGAGTTTGAATTTTGGCATTTAAAAACTCAAGAACGGATTTTTATGGTTTGTTGCATTTGTCTTCACCCCTACTATTATAGTTACGGTTAAAATATTGGAAAAATTCACGAGAAAAGGTAATAATAATGAAAATAATTGAATTTTCTCATTTTTTTATGGAGTGTCACATATATTCTGACAGTCGAAACTACTTAAGCTATAACTTAATAATATAGCAATAGATGACGCTTTTCATTCAACATTCAATAACGTCATTCACGTGTTTTACATTTGGCGGTGCATCTGTAAAATGGTCAACGAGTTTATTTCAGCGCATCAAATGTTGCTCAACGTGCTGCAGCACCACCAGAAGCAATATTGACAAGTTTTTATTCTTTATTTGCCAATGCCATCTATTTGCGCGAACGTTTCTCTACTCTCTAATGTTCGTGGGCCGACATCTTTTGAATCACTGCGAGCTGTCAATGGTGAAGTTTGCCCAACATTTCGTGCTGCATGTCAACAGCTCAATTTTCTTGAAAACGAAACTTATTAGTTCATTACAATAGTTAAATCAGACCTTTCTGCATCTCCAAATCAGGTACGCACATTATTTGCTATCATTATTTCAACATGTATCTGATTGAATCCAATTGAACAGTGGAACAAGTACAAGGATGACATGTCAGAACACATTTTACATCGAATTCTTGTAACTTCAGGGAATCACGATCTCGAGATGAATAAGGAAATACATAACCAGACTTTGCTTTTGATAGAAGACATGTGTTACTTCATGTGCGGCAGTTTTTTAGTAAAGTTAGGAATTCCAACGTCAAATCGTGCTATGAACGACGTTTTCAATCGAGAATTGGAACATGAACGTGAATTTGGCGGTGCATCTGTAAAATGGTCAACGAGTTTATTTCAGCGCATCAAATGTTGCTCAACGTGCTGCAGCACCACCAGAGACAATATTGACAAGTTTTTATTTTTTATTAACCAATGCCATCTATTTGCACGAACGTTTCTCTAAGCCCGTCAGAGATGCATTGAACGAATCAGTTTGAACGAATGTTGAACTCAAAACAGAAGGATGTGTACGATAAGTTAATGATGGCAATTGATAATGGAAATGGTGGCTTATTTTTCCTCGATGCGTCCGTTGGAACTGGGAAGACATTCCGCATGTCATTGATTTTAGCCACTGTTCGTGCGAGACCCGAAATTGCCGTAACAGTTGCTTCTAATGGTATAGAGGCCACGTTGCTAGAAGGATGCAGAACGGCTCATTCAGCGTTTAGTACCGTTAAACCTGCAAACGACTGAAATACCCGCATTAGCAACATTGCTAAAAAATCGGCAATAGCCAAAATGTTAAGTGTTAAAGCAAGGGAAAACATTTTCATATGGGATAAATGCACAATGCCGCACAAACGTACATTGGAAACTCTAATTCGAACTATGAAAGATCTGTGCAATGTCTCAAGATGTTTTGGGGGCGCAATGAATTACTGTCTGGCGATTTAAGGCAAAAACTACCAGTAATTCCAGGATCCACCGCTCCCGATGAAATAAAAGCTTGCCTCAAATCATCTTCTCGGTGGCGCTATATTAAGAAACTTCAGTTGACGACAAACATTCGAGTTGTTCCAATTGTTATCAATCGGTAATGGTCGTCTTCCCGTCGACGTAACGAAAGGATTGATTTCGTGTCCGCATAATGTTAGCAATTTCGTCTCAACTAAAGACGAGCCCATCAACATAGTGTCCCTGAACATCATTCTTAATTACAAAAAATACTATTGGTTGAGTTAACCAGCAATTCTAGCGGCAAAGGACAAAAATGTAAATCTCTTAAACATCATAATTCAAAATCAAATCATTGTTCCACCGCATTCTTTAAAATCTGTCGACACTATTACAAATGAAAACGAGGCAACCAACTATCCAGCAGAATTTTTTAACTCATTGGATCTGCCTGTTTTGCCACCGTACAATTTACAACTGAAGGTTGTAGTCAGGTGGCCCGGTAGTTATCATGCTTCGAAATCTGAACTAACCAAAGCTATGTAACGGAACGCGTTTGATGGTGACAAAACTTATAAGCAATGTGATTCACGCGACGATACTTAAAGGTTACTTCAAAGTCGAGGAAGTTCTCATTCCGAGAATTCCGATGATCCCAACCGATATACCATTCGAGTTTAAACGACTTCTATTCCCAATTCGCTTTCATTTGCCATGAAGATCAACAAATCACAAGGTTCACCAAAAAATAGCATGTTCACCTGTCGGCAAACCATCCGCTTTGTTCATTCTCGCGCTCGACTAGAAAACGAAAAATATCATATATCACAAGGTGCTACGCTGAATGAACTCGATTTTGGATTTTGGGCATTTTGACGTTTGGATTATGGGCTTTTGGATTTTGAAATTTTTGAACGATTTTTTGATTTTGTGCATTTATACTTTGAACTTTTGGATTTTGGGCATTTGAGCCTACTAAACAATTTTGGATTTTCGGATTTTGAGTTTTAATATTTTAAACTTTTGGATTTTGTCCTTTTTGACGGTTGGATTTTGGACTTTTAGTATTTTGTGCTTTTATGTTTTGAATTTTTGACCATTTTGGTCTTTGCACTTTTACAGTTTGAACTTTTGGATTTTGGGCTTTTGAAGTTTTTGATTTCTGGCTTTTGTATTTTGGGCTTTTGGCATTTTGGGCTTTTGGATTTTGAAATTTTGGATTTAGCTTTTTTTTATACATCGTACCTTATGCGAGGGAGAGGACAGACACGATTATATTCCCATCTATTAAATAATCGTATAAAATAATATTACCAGATATCGATAAGCGAAACATTTGACTGACATTAATTCAGCTAATAAGATATTTTTTAATGATTATAGATACTGAGGCGATACGAAGTTCAGATATTGCCGGGTCAGCTAGTATTTATATACATTATAGAGAGAAGATGGTGAAATCACAAGCACAGCGTCAAAAAGAGTATCGACAGAGAAAAAAGAAATTTTACAAACTACAGATATAGAACATGCTGAAGGCGTTCAAATATACAAAGATAAATTTAAATCAAAGAAGAAACGTGTTGAACCTTAATAATTACAATCATCGAAAGAAGATTAATTACCTTGAGTAAGAAAGACTATTTTAATCGAAAATAATGAAGAAACTGAAAAAGTAATATTTAGTCACTTTCTGAATAATTAAATTCAATCATCAGATTATAATGAAGCTCAGCAAGTAATTTGTCCCAGTTCTCAATCATTCCAAGCCCCATACGAGGAACATGATAAATGTTCAATATCAAAAGTCTTATTGCATCATGACACAAACATTGCTGGCGACGGTAATTGCCTATTTTCATCTCTTATAAGAATTTTACTTATAAGAAATTCATTTACTTTTTACTTATAAGAGCTTCAAATATTGGCATCGTTTCTTCGACAGCAACTTTATAATTCCCCTTACTTAAATGCATGTCAACATCCAACTAGTGCAAGAGAAATACTTTGTAGTGGGTTTGAATATGGAGATTTAGATTGTTTATTCATATTTTCCAGAACATACAATCAAAATATTTGTGTGCGCTTTCATTATTTTCTTAATAATTCAAAAAGAGATGTTGTTCGATTCTTTTGAATGCCCGACAAACTTCAAGTTTGACCACCCCGTAAATTTGTAACGCGTATCAATAGCAATATCGTTGTAAAATTTTAGGTGACTTTACTCTCATGCTTTACTGAAAGAAGGTGCCCAAGCGGGTGTTATTTTCTAAACATTTTTGAAAAATAGTATAGTTTCATTTCTTTGTTGTATGTTAGGTTTTCAGTGCTTAATAAATCATATTAATAATGAAATAAAACTCATATAGTGTTTAAGAAACTAAAGTCGAAAAAACGTAATTATTAGACTCTAAATCAGTGCACCAGTGCATTAAAATGAGTTGTTCAACACATAATAAAGATGACGTTCTTCTATTGGATGTTGAGATCTTGAGCCACTACTAAAGCTAAACCAACTTACAATACTTCGCCAAGTTTTATTACATTAGTACCAGATATTACCTGTCCGAAAAAAGTGAAAGGTTCGGCGCATATGCGAACATCCTCATTATAAACTACACAGCCGAGCATAAAATTAGGGTCACTCAATAATTTGAAGTTATTTTAGAAATTTTTACTTTTTTGCTCGTTTTTTCGGTTGTAACAGTTTACTAATTGATTGCTGGAATAGAACAAAAGGTTTTTGTTGTTCAAAGTTTATTGAAAGTAATGAAAATGAACAATTTTAATTTGATATGCTAAGTAATGAAAATGTACAACTTTACATTGATATGCTTTTGTTGAAACAAAAGAATGTTTGAGGACTTCAGTAGTGAGTATGCCCTCCTCTGACAGTGATAACAGCTTGCAAACGACGTGTTATGCTCTGAATCAGATTTTGGATCACGTTCTGCGGAAGATTGTCCCATTCTTGCACCAGTATATCGCGAAGCTCTCTAGAATTTATGGGGGCCGCCACATGTCTCCGTAAATGTTTTCCCATCTCATACCAAATATGGTCAATTGGATTTAAATCTGGACTGCGAGCTGTCCAAACAAATCGCGTGATTTAACACTCGTCAAGATACTCAGTAACTATCCGAGCAGTATGGGACCGTGCGTTATCATGCATAAATGTTGCGTCGTCTCCAAGAATAACCAAGACTAACTCCGTGCGAGTGTCAAAAGATATGCCTCCCTATGCCATAACTGATCCTCCGCCAAATGGTAGTCGCTCGGCATTACACGCTTGAGCATGTCTCTGGCCTTGTCGTCACGACACTCTTACATGTCTATCTGAGCCCGTAAGACAGAATCGCGGTTCATCGAAAAACAATACTCGTCTCCAATGCGCTATTGTCCAAGTCAAGTGTTCTCGTGCAAAATTCAACCTCGCAATCCGGTGTGCACGGGAAAGCGGCGGTCCAGTAGCTCTAGTTCGAGAAGATAATCCAGCAGCATAAAGCCTTCTCCTAACTGCCCACCCACTTATGTTTACATTTCTCACTTCTTGAATATGATTTCGAAGGGAAACTGCCGTGACCGTTCGGTTGTTTCTCGAAGCACTAGAAACGAGAAAGCAATCATCCTTAGTTGTTGGAGTTTTCCCTCGGCCTGGTCAAGGTCCTCGAGTGAGCAGACGTGTCTTTTCGAACCGCCGCAATACTCGTTGCACACTTGAGAGACTTACACCAACGTTTCTCGCAGAGTCGCGCTGACCGCGACCGCCTTCTAAATCCGCCACAATCTGTGACGAAACAACGGAATTTATGCTCATTGCAAAACACTAACAATGACAACTATTTACAACAGACAGACGACACCACAGAAACAAATGCTATGCTGGCCTTCAAGCTTCTTTTGTTTCAACCAAAACATATCAATGTAAACTTGTTCATTTTCATTACTTAGCACATAAAATTAAAATTGTTCATTTTCATTACTTTCAATAATCGTTGAAAAAGAAAATCCTTTTGTTTTATTCAAGCAATCAGGTAGTAAACTGTTTAAAAACCGAAAAAACACGTAAAAAACTAAAAAATTTTAAAATAACTTCAAATTACGAAGTGACCCTAATTTTATGCTCGGCAGTGTATAAGAACAGTCTATAGTTGATTTACTTATTAGTTAAATTAAAGAAAACTGTAACTAACCATCTCTTTTCTTGCTTCGAATTGTAATGTATCTAATTAAAGTGAAAGTTTGAAATATTACAATTCGAACCTAGACAAAACACTGTTGTAAAGCCCAAACATTCTAACCTTGAGACCCTCATAAAGCTGGTACTCGAGGGGTGAGTTGCATAGCCCAGCCATTCCAACCTTGAGACCCTCATAAATGTAGGTACTCGGGGGTGTGATTATATAAGGTTGTGAAGGGGGATTTCAATTCAGTTTAGTTCTACTAAAGTCTTTTATATAGTAATAATAATAAAACATCTTTATTGTTACAAATATAACAATTGGCCATCGACCACCGGACTTTCAGCCAACAGTTCATTATATTTTATAAATAAAATTTTATTTTATTTTATTATAAATACATTCTTAACTAAAGGTAAGTACAAAATTTCCTGTTATTTATCTTATATAACATTTAACAACAATTAAATTCTTTGTATAAAAAAAAACGCTTATATTTTTATATAAGAAGAAAATTCCTAAAGTACAAGCTGGATCGACTGGCTCCATAGTGGGCTCTATGCTGAGTAAGTTTTCTATTATATATATATATATATATATATATATATATATATATATATTTATATATATATATATATATATATATATATATATATATATATATATATATCATTGTTTATGCCTCATCAATGGTTTGTCAAATGAGGATGTTATTTTTTCACCAATTCATTGATATCATGACCTTGCAATGTTTTGACAAGTGGATCCATGGAAAATAAATTTATTCTTTGCCATTTCAATTTTCTTTCTTTCTTCAATAATTCTTTGTCATTAATCATTACAAGGTCATGACATCAATGTATTGATAAAAAAATAACATGTTCCCATTTGAAAAACCATTGATGAGACATAAACAATGACCTTGACAAGAAATAATTTTTAAGCACTGTGTCAACCCTTCGAAATGAATAAAAACTACTTTTACCGTCATTTTATTGTCACGCTGAAATTTTTTGTATACTGCGACTTTTGGTCCAGTAGTATCTGGCAATTTTTAAATAAAAACATTCATCAAGGGCAGTTCATATATGCTCTAATTATATTGCTCTTCGACTATTATAGCCTAGATTAGCAGCGTTCGTATCACAACATGGAGATTTGATTGATCTTGTTAAAAATTGACTCATTAATTTTCTAAATAATTTTGAATGAATCACATGAATGAATGAATAACAATGAATTATTCATATATTCCTATACACACACTTCCAAAAAGTTTTCATTGATATTGAATCTCTTATAAAAGTCTAAAGCATGGTAATTTATAAAGTTATCAATTTCCTGGGTTTGTAAATTGTTAACACAATTGGGTATTTCATTTTTTTTCATAAATCAAAAGATCGTATATGAGTTTTTTAACAAAACAATTTTTGTTTTGTTTTTTTCGTTGTAATTAAAATGTTAAAAGGCCTAAAACAGGCCGAACGCGGTGTGACGTAGCAAAGGTAATTTCTACTCGTTCATTTGTCTCAGCAGTTATTGTAGAAATGTCAAATATGGCAAATATTAAAAATCATCGTGCTTGTTTCGTTCCATGGTGAAGAAGTGCTATAAAAAGAACTCATTTTTTTGTTGTGAAAATTTCTATAGCCGCGCTGAATGATATTTGGGTAGGCGGTAAACTGATACATTTTCGTCATCAATAGATGAGTTTTATAGAAAAAATTTCTATTACTCAAAGATGTGCTCAAAAGAACACATCCATACGCATATGTTTAAAGTCGGCTCTGAACGTCAAACTTAATAGTCAAAGTTTTTGGCAGTGTTGACAGAACGTAGCGTTCATAAGGAAATATCAACCCATACTATTAGTGTGCAGTACAACAGTAAGTACTTTTACCGGATGTAATAGTAGATGTACTAGTGCCGGATTATTGGAAAGTTTTTGGCAGTGTTGACAGAACGCAACGCCTCTAAGGAAATATCAACCCCTATAATCAGTGTGCAGTACAAGAGTAAGTAATTTTGACGAATGTACTAGTAGATATACTAGTGCCGGACTACTGGAATGTTCAGATTGCTGGATTGTATCGAAGAATTTATGGTAAATTACAAATCAGACCCATCGAAGTTTTAGGCAACCAAATGTACTCGCGTGCTCTCCAAAGGAAGGAAACTCCAAAATAAAATTAATAGTCAGCGATATAGAGATAAGAATAAGAAAAAAACTCTTGCAATAATTAATTCAGAAATTTCTAAACTTCGAACAATCACAGCTGAGAAGGAGGAAAAATTAAACTTCGTAAAGAATATTCCAATAATAAATCATGTTCAATCTTCGTTATTTAAATTAGAGTGCGGAAACGTTGATTTTACAATGCAGCAGCTCGTTTTTACAATGCAACAGCCCCATTTGCTGGAGCATTGTAAAATCATTTCCGCACGAAATTTGTATTTGATTTTTTCAGATTTTTTGGCCGACAATTATTATTTAAGAAACAAATAGATTTAGATTTTTTACAATATTGGAAATTATTTAAGTTTGTAATGTTGGTACTCACAAGCTTTGACATTTTTACTAATTCAAATTTATTAAGTACATAATATGTCATTTTTCCACATGTCAGACGAACAGTAAAATTAAAAAAATCAATCTTATTTTCTACATTATTGTGGGAAATATGGTGTAATGTAGCGTTTTCTAAATTATATTTTATTGTCTTATAACTCATTTGTTTTGTAAGTGTCCCTGAAAGGTTAAAATTTACTGGTCACTTTACCGCATCGTAGCCGTACTTTTCAACATTGTGTGTAAAAATCTAGTTTCGCTGGACGTATCCACGATGCTAAAGCTAGCTTTACAATTCAGGAGGCCAAAAAATTAATTTACATACAGATAAATCTTCAAAAGCAGTTATAAGGCATGTTTATAAAAGTCAACATTTGCGGACTCAAATTCATATTATGATGATGACATTAACAATCATTCTCCTTCAGAAGTGAGTTATGTTCCAGATTTACAAAAAATAATACTAACAAACTATGTACCAAATTTGATTAATTAACATACTTAAAAAGTTTTCACATCAGTTGGCAGTGCCTGACTGCCTATATTTTTTTTTATTTGTACCACATAATGTGGAACTTCAAAACCAATGGTTTCAAGCATTGTGCCAAGTAAATCCTAAAACGAAAACACATTTTTTTTCTTTGAGGATCATTTTGATGCAAGTATTTTAAAATTATTAATAATAATTTATATAAACGCATTATTTTCTTGGGAGATTTACTCCAAATCATAACCATCACATTCAGACAATTTCAGTAAATACTTCAAAACAAGTCAATAATAAATTTCTATGCAGTTATCGAATGATCTTGGTTCGATTTAGTAATATTTCTATATCATATATCTATATCATAACGGGTTATTTATTCGACAAAATTCTTGATTGATGATGGTTCTCTTGTTGTTATAATAACATTTAAGTCATTCCACAATTATTAATTTTTATTTAGCTAAAAAAAGATATGGAAAATTATATTTACTATACTACAATGGGTGGAAAAGCAAAAATTAATACAGTAAGCAAAAGTTGATATAGTACCTCACAAAGTTGCTTGTCAATCTAACCGTAAACGATAGGGCAATACAACTTCTAGAAGACGGAAACAACGAAATCGCCGAGGGATTTTAAATGAATCAAAAAATATTGAAGTAAATGTTCCTCAAGAATGTAATATTGCGACTACATCAGCTAATAGTGTTGATCATATTGAAGTAGATTCTTCTCCTTTCAGGACAATATCAACTGAAAAAGCCCGTGTTGATAAACAGACTGTTATTAAAAATTGTAGTATTGTTGTGCAAGTAATTTGTCGTCGTAAACATCGGAGTGTATCCGAGTGTAAACAGGAGTGTATCAGTTCAATCCAAATTTCCTTCAGTTAGAGTTGACAAATCATGCTCAACAATTGAAACTGGCAGCATAAGTACTGCAACATCCCCAATCAAATCATTATATCAAAAATCTATTTTTAATTTAAACGCATCTCAAAAAGGTATTTCATCGGGTAGTTGTACTAATTCTAACAGCTCACAAGATTTTTATGAGCCTTCAGAAAATAGTGGATCAATAGATTCTAGTAACTTTGAATCTCCTGTAAGGAAGACTTCAATATTGAAAGTTACAAACCATTTAATAAACGCAAATTTAAAGGCATATATTGGAGTATCTACCGAATTGTATGGGATTCTAGAACGTATTAGTATCATTACAAATATGAAAATTTCAAATATAAAAATGTCACTAATTAAAATACGACGACAAGATACATTTGAAAGATTGAGTTTGGAACAGTTTGGAATGAGCGTCATCAATGTTAGTAGTGTTTTAATTAAAACTGTTCCTGTATTGGCACATTTATTAAAAACTCTTATTTATATGCCTGAACCGAATAGCATAAAAAATACTCCCTATACCATTTAGTTCCTATTGTCATGTAAATGCATTATTGATGCACTGGAGATACAAATCGAAAAACAGTGTGATCTAAAGTACCAATCTTAGTCAGAATACAAAAAGTGTATTAGTTTAAAGTTTTTAATATCTTGTACGCCGGATATTTTGATTAATTTTATATCAAAAGGATTTGAAGGTCGAAATTCTGATGAACTATTATTGGAAGAAAGTGGATTGTTAGAGCAGTTACCCGAAGAATGTGCTGTCATCGCTGGTCGAGGATTCAGAAATATTTTTTCAATTGAATCTTGATAATAAAAATATAGAATTAATACGACCACCTTCAGTTAGTTCTGGAGTAAAATTTCCACAGTCTAAGGTTTTGGAAGGCAAACGAATTGCTGCTCTACGTATTCACATAGAACGCGTCATTAGAAAAATGCGAGAGTTTGATTTTCTCAAAGCCCACCCGGTTGTTAATCATAATATGTTACCTTTTACGGACTATATTATTGTCATTGCTGCAGCATTAGTGAATTTACAAGCACCTATAATCTGAACATAAATTCATGGATGTTTAATTTATAAAATTAATCACTAAGAATGTTGAAAAAATGAAAAAAATGAATAAAAAAAATTATTTAATATATATTTCAAAGCTAACATCAAAGTATGGTGAATAAAATGTTTTAAACACTTACTGATACTGATGATGTTGACATTATAAAAAGTTGTGTTTTGTTTTTGTCATACTTATTTAATTCAAGAAATGGAATAAAATATATTTATTCCAACCAGTTTCGGCTTTATTAAATGTGAATTAAAAATTAAAAAAAAAACGAAAACTCTCATTATCTTTCATCACCAAGATAATAAAAGTTTGTTTTTATTTTTAAATATTACAGATTTAGGTTTACTAGGGGAGAGTTATTTAGATCTATTTGGTCATTTAAGATGATGCCTTTTTTAAAAAGGATGCCTTTTCCTTTTTCTCAAAATCTGGATCAGCGACACAGAATATTCCTTTCTTTCTACCAGTCAATAACTTTTGTAACTGCATTTGTACAATACACTTTATATACTACTTACTAATTTTACGTACTAATTTTATTTTTCGGTAAAAATGTCTGCAATGTTTTTTTACTGGAAGGACATTATATTTCAACAATACCATCATAATTACTTGTCAATCCATCAGGAAATACTGCAAAAATTGGATACATAGGTAAAAGATACATCCCTGGTCGAGAAATTTGTATTTGTAACTTTTCCTCTAATACTTTAATAACCTCTTTTTCTAATTCTTTTCCCTGTGCCATAGCAGTTTTCTCATGCACTTTGATTGTACCAATAAGTTGTCGTACAAATGAATCACTGTCCGTTTTACAATGGGCAGCTTCATAAATCTTTGATGCAGTAATACGTCCATATCGAAGTTCATGCCATACTGCACATTCACTTTGTTGTCGTGTTTGTTGTTCAGCTTCTTCACTCATTTCAATTTTCATTTCAGCCTCCGCAAATTGATCAACTGGATCAACTTTTATTTGTGAACTTTTATGAAATTCGCAAATGAGACGATGCAATGATAAATTATATGTTCTTTTTATATCTAAATTAATATGTAGTTGTCCAATTTGGCAATTTATTTGTTGATATTTTGCGAATATAAGTAAGTAAGTATAAGAAAGTAAGAAAGTACGGTTATCGGGAAAATCGTCAACTTGAACCAAAGTTGCTTTTTTAGCCAGTTCTTTAGCTGGAATGTGTTTTATAACAGTACTAACCACTAACTGTGGGCAAATTCAGTGGGTGATCTTCACTTCTCCGATGGGTCCACATGAGTAATTCCAATGCATGTTTACAGCCACCTCTCCATTAAATATTTGTATGTTAACGATTATATGCTTAAAATATTAAATGAGTTATGTTTTTATAAATTATTTGTTACCTGCCGAAGCTGCACTATCATAACATTGAACGTCATGAAATTTTCTCAATTTTTCATTAATAATTGAATTAACTGAATAAGATTTACTCCGAACTCTGTGTTCTGGATATACACGCCCTTAAACTATGCAAATGCCATACTTGCGTTGAATTTGAACATAACCTATAGCCTTGTCACCGTAATTTTCACGTGATACCCTATGAATAAATTAATTCTATTTTATAAGGAATATTCAGTTTCATAATTAAATTTACAATATGATCATTTAAGAAACTTACATTGATGCTTTAGCACCTCATACTTCAGCTGAATTAAACCGAATATCATTTTTTAGAAATTCGGTTATCATAAATATATCCACACTAGGTATATTATCTGAACTGGCGTTTATAAATCTTTTATCGCACATTTTTTGCTTTATAAAATCAGTTTTTACTAAAAGTCAATAGAGGCAACAATATAGAAACACCAATCATCGACAGCGGTACACTACTATTTTTGAATTATTTAACCTTATATGCCCGCTCTACACTCTCGCGAAGTAGCACGGAGTTGAGCTAGGAACAAAAATGTGGTCAGGTTACTCGGTCCGCCTTGTGCTTCCTCGCCTCGCCTTAGCTAACTTCGCTTCATGAAGCGGTTTTTCGTACCCGAGTCAAATGGACACGAGGCGCGAGTATCACGTCCACACTCTCGTGTTTACTCGTCCTTTCCTATATATTATACACACAAATACTTGCAGCAGCAGCTACCTGTTCGGTGTCAGTCATGGCACTGAGGTCCTCGCGAAGTAAGGCGAGAGTGTAGATGCCTCCTCCGTCTAGTTCCTCGCCTCGAAGAACTTCGGCGAGGACCCTCGCCGAAGTTACTCCACGAGAGTGTAGAGCGGGCATCAGACGTCACAAAAAAAATATCGAGCGTTTGGAGTCGCGTGATTTTTTTTTATTTTATCACTTTTAAATTGTTTATAATTAATTGAAAAAAACAAATTTCAACTTTTTCGCATTGAACATCAAATGGACACTGACAATGGACCATAAATAGATTATAATTTTTTTTAATACAGCTTCAGACGAACATTCATCATTTCATCATTTTTTTCGCATAAACGGCTACTAAAAATTGTAAACATTGGTTTGGAACGACTACGGCAAGATCTGATATAGGCCAAAATCGCACATATATTAATACCCTAAATAAACAAACGTCTAATAATTTTGTTCCCTCTTCTTTTGCTAATTCAAAAGCATCTCTAAAAATATTAATTTTCAAAGAGTAAATGATTTTGGACACCGAGCGAGCGCGTTGAAAAGCTCCAGGTTTATAAAAATTAACTTCTTGATGGTCAACGGTACCAAGAAAATTTCTAGATCGTTCGAGAAGCTTTTCGTAATCGTCACGAGGTAAAACAGTATCTAATTATTTTTTTATAATTATACCTGTTCCAACGACTTGCCTGATTGATTTCTTGTTAATTTTATTTCCCTTTAATCATTTTTCATATTTATTTTTGTCTATCGTACTCCAACAAATCTCAATTTATTTGTATAGTGCGACTTTTGCTCCAGTAGTATTTGTCAATTTTGAAACAAAAACAATCATGAAAGCTACTTCCTATATGTGACGTCGACAAAATAGCCATAAAAAATCTAGAATATATGCTCTAATTATATTGCTGTTCCACGATTATAGCCCAGATTAAAAACGTTCGTATCACAACATGGTGCTTTGATTGATCTTGTTAAGAATTGATTCATTAATTTTCTGAATAATTATTTAGAGCATATAATAAAAAAATTTACATTAAAAACCGAACCAATATTGAATAAAGAGTTAATTGTACCAGCCTTAACACTTAAAACGATAATGTTAAAACGATATGTTAAATTATTTGAATAAAACAAATTGTCACAATCACATGAAACAAATCACATAGTTTTATTCAAATAATTCAATATTGAATATTAGATAAATAATTTATTGAAAAAAAAAACGTTAAAATGATTTTTGAACTTCAAATAGCTTCAAAACTTTTGACGCCACTATCCAAATTTTTTCATCTAAAGGCATCATAACAATATTTGGTGAGTTATGTAATATAATAAGCAAAACAAAATTATTTTCCAAAAAGTGGAAGAAACATATAAAATAAATACTAAAACTATCGTCATTTAGGCAGTGTCAAACGGCATCGAATTTTTTTTTCTCAAAATTGTTTCTAGGCTATAAACTAATAATTTAAACGATGCGCAAGTGAAAGAAGCAAACTTGGTAAATAACGAGCACCCTACAGTGATGTCATATATTGTAATGTTATGGAAAGCTTTGTTGATGGCGATATTGCTGGTCTCATATTGTTGTCACATTTTTCTCTGAATAGTGCAACTTTTTTTAATAAAGGATCAATGTCCTCAGCAGCTAGGCGAACAAAATTGTGGCAAGAATTCTCAACTTCTGTGCGAAGTTCGTACAATACATTTTTTGTGGTTTCATCGCGACACATTATTCAATGCTTTGTCCAAACATATCTTTTCTTTCTCTCTTCTTCCTTTCGTAATGGATACTTATAATTACAATGGCAGGGGCAACCTATCTTTTCATGTAATTATATATTTCAGAATATTAAAAAAAAAACACAAAACTGAAGGCAGCTATAGCATATCAAACATAACACTCCTACTTTTGCTACCCGTGTGACCACCTCAATAGTAATATTTAAGTATAGCGTATAGTTCCACTATAGGATAGTATACTTTGGCGTATAGTATACTATAACTAGAGCTTATCTGAAGAGATATGCTAGTTTAATACACCTATAGTGAAAACTAGAAGCTAGCTTTCTATACCAAAAATACAAAAATATCTGTAACTGACAAAAAATAAACTCCACTTCCTATATAATACACCTTCTCTGTTACCAGTTTGCTCTTTCCATCTTTTTATCCGTCTCAGCAGTTTCAGACCCTTTCCGCTATCATTCATACATTCCTCCCATTTCTTTCCTTCCCGCCTCTCTCCCTCATTCCATTGACCCCTTGTACACTCTTCCATCCAATGCTCCCAAGTATCCTCTGCTGTCCCACAAACACTACACTTTCTATGCTCCTCACGCATCCAGTATCTTCTTCCACGCTCCTCACATCCACACCTATACCTTGCTCACATGACTTGTGCATCGTCCTCTTGATTTACACTTAAATGGGTTGGTAACCGCCCATGTACCTGTATCTTTACATACCCTTTATGAAAATTACTACTTTCTATTTTGCTTTGCCGCTCCTGTAGGTCCACTTCTTGCAAACGTTCTACCAACTTCTCGGCCCACAGTGCCCTTTCCTGCTTTGGCGTTTTGAGCTCCTCACCAGATATACCACCTCTTTCACACAATTTCCTCTTATTCTTACCCCAGTCACCCCCTTTCATATCGCTTACTCCCACTCGATTTACCATTCTAAAACCCTCTTTTATCAACCTTTCATCTCCAATTTCACTCACCGTATATTCATACCTTATGACTTTACTTGCTGCCAAGACTGCCACCTTGCACGCATTCACCTCCTGGAGGACGATGTAACCAGGTGTCGACGTATCAAGCTTCAGGATTTTTTTGAAAAACTTTAAGTTATACAATAAAATGCTTCCCGCACACAACTTCCACACCGTCTCAGCCGCCCTAAAATTTCCTTCGAATTTATTCCTCCATTCATTCCAGACCCGCCCAGCTGCCACCCACGCCTTCTTCGCTACATACTCCACATGCTCTCTACTGCTACCTCCATTTCCAAATACATACTCCAGATACTTAAACCTATGCACCTCCTCGGTTTCCCTCCTTCTCCATTCAAACCGCTCTATCTTGAACTTCCCACCTCTTTTGAACCGAATCCATTTAGTTTTTTCCACATTCACACTCAAATCTCTCCTTTCAAATAACCCTCTCACCCTTTCAATCACCTCTCTCAATTCCCCAGCTGTCTTGGTAAATACCACTACATCATCAGCATATGCTAAACTCCACACCTTTGTTCTCCCTACCACCACTCCTCCACCTTGCCCGTCTGCCAAAACTCTTTCCAAATCAGCCATATAGAGATTGAAAAGTGTGGGGCTCAGTGGACATCACTGCCTCAGGCCCTTTTTTATCTCGAAATATTCCGTTACACACTCATTCACTCTGATCTTACACGCCGTTTCCCTATACACCAATCTAACATTCCACCCCACCCTCTCCGAAATCTCCCTCTATCTACGGAATCATACGCTGCTTTCAGGTCGATAAAAAGAGCAAAAAGCCTGATCAATTCTAAATCTAAGCGTTATGAGTTGCTCGACTGTGCCTCTTCCCTCTCTGAATCCAGCTTGCACCTGGTATTAATTGTTTTTCCTCTGCCTCTTTTCTCAACCGCCCTTCTAGAATCTTGGCGAACATTTTGTAGACAGAGTTCATCAGCATGATCCCCATGTAATTCTCCACCCTTTCCTTGTCCCTATTTTTATGGATTGGTTGTATTATCCCCTTTTTCCAGCTCTCTGGGATACCCTTTGTCCCTTTCCATATCTTGTTCAACTCCACCGTAAGCTTGTCAATACATTTCTCTGGTAACAACTTCCACGCTTCATTTCCAACTCCGTATGGTCCTGCCGCTTTCCTCTGCTTTAAGGCTGCAATTATCTGGTGTACTTCCCTGGCCGTAATTTCTACTTCACCTACTTCTTCAACAGTCTGCTCCCTTCTAACACTGTCTTTCCCTCGATCCACCCTTATCTACACTCCTTCCAATAGAACCATATAGTGCCTGAACCAGGTTTCCTTAGGTATACTGTCTGGAATTCGCTCTTCCTTCCCGCTCTTCTCCTTTAAATATTTCCACAGCTGTGCTTCAGTTTTAATCTCCAGTATTCGTTGTCGCTCTATTCTCTCCCTCATTTCTTTCCTTCTCCTCTCCAGGTGGTGTAAGTCCGCTCTCGTGCTTAACCACAGTTCCTTGTCACCGGTACGCTCTCTCCACCTTCTCGTCACCTCTCTATATTTTTGTTTCTCCCTTATGAATTCCTTATCCGCCCATAATCTTCCCACTGTTCCCTCTGTGACTTTCCTCCTGACCAATGCTGTTTCCATTTCCTCGGTTTTATATCTATATCTTTTAAATTATCCCAGTCTATTGCCTCCATTCTTAATTTAAACAGCTCCGTCGCGCCGATATCCCACTTGGTAACCCATTTTTCTTTCCCGGACCCCTCTTCTACCTGCCTCTTTAACGAGATCAGTATTGGCATATGGTCAGATTCAGCTTTCACTTCGATCTCCATTTCTGAAATTTCTTTTCTCGCGGAGTCGTTAACAACTGCAATGTCTATCACCGACACACCACCTGAACTCCCAAACGTACACTGCCGCTCCCAGTCCCCTTCCATAAACCCGTTCAAGACATCCCATTGACTTTCCCTTACTTACCCACTCTGCCCATTCCTTCTTAGCACTTTACCAGCTCTATACACCGTGTTGAAATATCTATACCATGAATATGTAGCTTTATAATACACAATTTGTTTGGTTTGTAAAACATTTTTTCTATTCGCAAATCAAAATATAAAGAGCATTAAACGCCGAAAGTACCACTTGTTTTCTCTTTACGGAATAAATTAATATTTTGTGCTATTAATATAATATACTTTTTATTATTATAATATACTAATAATATTATATAATTATTATATACTAATTTAATTTGTAGTTAGTTTAAAGTTTCAAAATGTTTCCTAAACCCTAATTATTCTCTATTCAAATTATAGTAGTCTAAATCTAAAACGCGTTTAAGTAAATTTTTTGTGTCAAGTGAAATCAATCAGAGCAAATATATTTGAATTTTTTCATCTATATCTAAATCTAGCACAGGGTGATAAATACATTGTGATAATACTGTCGGTATTACTGTAACTACTGTATTATATAATTCATCGATATGTTTCTGTAAAAACGAAATCCCTGACATCTTTTATAGTATTTTAAAATATGATCACCGTATTACTAATACAAATACATCGTCAGACAGCGAGTTAAGCCCGTGAATTCTTGTTTTTATAGTACGGAAAAATTCATGAATTCTTTAGCAGTGAGATAGTTACTTTATCATATTTTTAGATTTCTTTATTCCTCATGTATGTAACTTATTTTCATTTCTTCTCTTTGACAATGGTCTATTGTGTGAAAAATGTACACAGCACCAAATAAACATTATTATTTTTATTAATATTGTTATGTAAGAAATGCCGTACAAAGGGCAGATATAGGAGGAAATGCTTAGTGTCGTAAGCTTATTTAAGTCACAGTGTCACAAGCTTGTCCAACATTTATTGTAGCGGCAACACAATTTAGAAATAATGAAATGAGAATGAATAGTATCATGGAAATAATATCGGATTTTGTTCATCTTATGATTCCCACTTGTTTAAGATATTTTAAATACATAATGAATTTTCATATGTCATACAGTCAAGTTACTATTTAGCATGAATATTCGCCTAAATTACTGCATTTCGATTTTGCATTGCCAGTTTAATATCGTGAGGATGAAAATCATTTTTTAATTTTGAACGATTCTACGGATCTCAGGCAAAATAAGTAGATCATGTCAACTATTCTTCTCACGAATGGTGAGACATATAATTGTTACATGAAGTGTTCACAAAAGAACAATCCTTTAGTTAATACCAAACGCTCTCTCAGCATTTATATTTGTCAAGGTATTGTTGCTTATAACAACATAGATATGGTTGCCATTACAGCTTTACATTACAAAGTCCATTTGCTATTAGAAACCCATTAATATTTACCCAAAAATTCATCGAACCTGTACTTGAAGAGTTTAAGACGAAATAAAAATTGTAATTTTTGTTCAGCGAACATTACTTACCAATTATGCATTTTAGTACACTTAACTAAATTTACAATATATTTCATAAATACCTTTTTTAAGATTAATTGATATTGTAAAATTACTACTATAAAATATTTGCAGTTGAAGAGGTTTTATGCGAGAGAAATTTCTTATTTTTACGGGCAGTCATAATTTAGAGAAATTAATTACGTTCCTTTGTAAATTGCAGTAGATTTGAGATATTTAAATTGTTCGTATTTTATGTGCACGTTACGAAGTTAATTGAAATTCATGATATTTTTTCATGATTAAAGCATAAATATTAAAAAAAGTAAATGCAACTTTTACATCTGCGACGAGGTTTATGTAATTCCCAGTATGCACTAAATTTGGATGGATGTCGGGTAATTTATATTTGTTTAAATGCCGTTTACGTAATCCTTCTAGTGTGCAGTGATTTACTTCTTGTATAATGCGCGATGGAATTCGGCATTAAGGGAAGTGTATGTTAATTGAACGGTTTTGTCGGTCGGGGAAGTAAACATATATAAATGTTAGACCGGTGATCCAGCAGTTTACAATGCTATCTGAGTGCATGGATGGATTCTTACATAATACCCTTGCGGCCGTTTGCCATTACCGCGCGTTAGTGGGTTCATAGAGTTCCGCCTGTCAATATTCCCATACAAAATCTTTGATATCCATTGATGAGAATCCTTTAACTAAGTCATATATACTCATCCATATAGAAGCACATATATACATACATATATATATATATATATATATATATATATATATATATATATATTTGTTTTGCAATTTAATTAAAGGACTACACGCTGCAATGCCAATACACAAAGTCCGACAACGAACACGAACAATAAGAGGCACTGTAATTCAACGTAAAATAATAGCGGCCGAGATAAAAGAGCATACAGTTTTAAAGTTTTAAATACAAAAAAAGAAGCCCCGGCGTATTCATAAGTTATCGCCACCCATAAAAATCCGGCAGTATCATGGAGCGATTAATGTTCCTTAACGTTTCCGTGCCACAGCATTAAACATTCGCCCTCTGCCGGCATCGCATTTATCAGCCCAAGATTTCAATTACATCTACCTGGCTATATAAAGTCGCACATCGCGAAAAACCATGCACCGCCCCTCCAACCAAACACAACAATATATATCCCAAACGGATTACGCAAAAGTTTAACTGCATTACAAACAAGCATGAAATCAATTTCTGGCATGCACGACCTCAATTTACCGACCTTTATCACTATATATCTATATCCACACATTTTAAACTATTAATTAAACAACTTATTATATCGGTTTCTACCAATATGTTATTCGTCTAAAAAGCATTCTCAATCTATTATAATTATAGTCTAGTTCTAATATTATTCTATTTCGGAGATATCTTAGATACCACATCTACATCTCGTTGCCAAGAATCAACCGCTACTTCTCCAAAGAAAGGATACACTACTGATTATTTATACTTCATTTTATTTAGATATTTCTAAGGAGGGTTTCTAAAGACTACTAATTATTTATGCTTTATATTATTTAGACATTTCTAAATAAAATAAAGTATAAATAATTAGTTGAGATCCTTTTATACCCAGAAGAAATATCGGTTGATTTTTGGCCACGAGAACAGATGTGAGAAATGTTATATAGCTATTATCTTACATACAACTATAGATATATATATATATATATATATATATATATATATATATATATATATATATATATATCGTCCTATAAGAAGCAACATGACATAGGCAACAACTTAACTGTTCACTGAAATAAGTTTGACATACAGTTGCATTACCAATTTCGTACGGGTTAGATTCTGTCAAGGACGTACTTCAACGGCAAAGCCACTGCAGTCAAGCTGTATAAAAACTGTAACTGTATAAAATAATTTAGCAACAAGACACAAATTCTAAATTAACATTTGGAATAATAATATCTAAAAAAAAGGATTATGTAATGATGCAACGTCGAAACCGAGGTTGGTATATAAGTAAGTATGTGCAAGTAAATTATTTACTTATCTATACTACCATTTTTTATATGGAATGTGTACTGACCAGGTTCACTTTATGGTAATAAAAACGTTTTTACTTTGTGTATCACTACAACTAGCTATTTCTGAATTTGTTTACCTTCCTGGTATTTTTTTTTATTAGATAAATCATGTCTTCTGGTCTTTTACATGAATAATGTAGAAATGCAATCTTTAAAGCAATTGAGATATTCAAGCTTTCGAAAGAAAGGGGATTGGAAGAGGATCTCTATATAGGGTATATACAATAAATTACAAAAAGTTGATACATAAAGTTACCATAAAAAATACAAATCTAAAAATATACATAGGTTGACAATATAATTAGAAATTAAAGCTTAACATTTTTGTAGTCAACACATTTACATCGCCAGGCTTGATTTACCTCAGAAATGGACAATTTTCCTCATATTTGAAAGGAAAATTTCTTGTGTCAATGGGATAGATTAAATCTCCTTCTTTAAGAAACTGCACAAACCAAATGTCTATCTATAAAATTATACCAAGTGGTTTGAAATAATCACGAACGGTCGAATTCATCAGAAATTGGCGTCTTTTTATTCAGCGGATTGCTTCAGCCAATTCCTTTATATTGTGTAAAACATAGCGCTTTTTTATTATCGCAATTGTCTCAAAAATTTGCAACTATTTTTGGCATATGAATTTTTTTAACCTAACATACTTAACAATTATATTTTTGCTTGAATACTGAATCAGTTTTGAAAATTAAGGGGGCCTAACTATTTGTAGATGCATTTAAAAACTAAAATATGAAATATTCAACCTATAAAATATGAAAAATTCAAGTTGTTTCATGACATTTGTCAAAGTCCTAGTAGGACTTAATTAATTTTTAATTAATTAATTTTGTAAATTTACAGGTTGAATATTTCATATTTTAGTTTTTGAATCAGTTTTGTTTATAACATCGAACAATTTATAACATCGGACAATCAATCCAAAAATCAGCAAGAAACAGCAAACAACAGTAGCGAATCGAAGCCCCCCCCCCTATTTATACCGGCAGTGGACTCAATAAACGCTCTAACCGCAACACTAAGCGAAATTGTTCCAAATGACGACTAAACATACAAATCCATAAACAACGATGGCCGCCAACTGAAACTCCTGGCCAAGAGCACAGACGCCTTCAGATCAATTGTACGCAAGTTAGACGAAATAGGTGCCTCTTATCACACCTATCAACTTAAACAACAACGAGCCTTCAGAGTCGTAATACGCTCACTGCAACCCTCCACCTCTCCCAACGATATTAAAGAAGAAATCGAAAAGCATGGCCACCAAGTGAGGAATGTAATGAACATCAGACAAAGCTGAACCAAACTACCGCTCCCGCTATTCTTCCTAGATCTCGAACCGGCCAATAACAATAAAGATATCTATAAACTAGATCTCCTTCTCCACGCAAAAGTACAAATCGAACCCCCCCCAAAAAGATTGGAAATAGTGCAATGCACCATCTGTCAAAGTTACGGGCATACGAAAACCTACTGTCGCATGCAATATAGATGTGTGAAATGCAGAGACGACCATAGTACTGCAAACTGTAGAAAACCGAAAGACACCCCCGCCAGATGCGCACTTTGTGATAAAAATCACACACCTAATTACAAAGGATGCTCTGTATACCGAGAAATGATAGATAAAAGAAATGCAAACTGCCAGAAATCGCACTGCCACCGATCAATAGCCAATAATACCCGAGATCCCGCAAGTCAGCTCCAAAGACCACCGCGCAACAGATCGCCTGACAGAAATAATCACACAAGCTATGCGGAGACTGTAAGGCCAAGGCCAAGCGCTGATACAAATAACAACACAACAAATACAGAAATATCATCGTTCCTTATAAAATCTTTTGACGAATTTAAAGCCGCCTTCAAGCAAAAAAAACGAACTTTTAAACACAATGCTACAACTACTAAAAACAGTACTTTTGAAGTTCGCCAACATAAAATAAATCACTTTTACAGTATAGTTGTATGGAATGCAAATGTCTTGGTGCAACACGGCAAGAAATAACAGCATATTTACACACAAACAAAATAGAAGTTATGCTGATCTCCGAAACTCATTTGACTGCTAGAAGCTATCTTAAAATTCGAGACTACAATATATATGAAACAGAACATACCGATGGCACGGCTCATGGTGGTACAGCAATTATTGTCAAAAAATCGATTAAACATTATGAATCAGTTAAAAGCGACAATGATTATTTACAAGCAACTTCCATAGTCATCGAAGACTGGAAACATGGCCCCATAAATGTAGCAGCCGTGTACTGTCCCCTAAAGCAAGTAATAAAAAAAGAAATGTTCCTGGATTTTTTCGGTACTCTGGGGCCGCGCTTCATCGCAGGAGGCGACTTTAACGCGAAGCACCGGTTCTGGGGCTCGAGGCTAGATACTACAACTTTATAAAAGCCTGTACGAGAAAAACTACGATCAATTGTCACCAAGAGAACCCACATACTGGCCCACAGATGTGAACAAAATACCATATGTTCTAGATTTTTTCGTAACGAAAGGAATAGTCAAAAGTAATAACTAATAAGAGCCGATTTAGATCTCTCATCAGATCATACTCCCGTCACTTTGACCAATAGTACTATAGTTCTTTTCCGGCAACAATTACCCTTCCTATATAACAAGAAAACGGACTGGTAAATGTTCCAAGATATAATACAAAGCGACATCAACCTGAAAATGTCCCTAAACAATGGCGACAATATTAATGCAGCCAGTGACTATCTAACAAAACTAATACAAGATACAGCTCGGCTAGCCACACCCCAAATAGAAACAGAAGCTCGCGAGAACTTCTATCCGAGAGAAATTAGACATTAGACACAAACATTAGATTAGACAAAATAGTTGAAAAAAGAGAGTTGAGAAAAAAATGGCAGTTAACAAAAAAACCATAGATAAAACGAACTTTAATAGAGCTATCCGAGAGCTAAAAAAGTCAATAAGAGAATTTCAGAATTAATCTTTCCAATATAACCTACAGAATCTAACAAACACGGCGGACACAGACTTCTCACTATGGAAGGTGACCAAACGAATAAAGCAGCCTCAGCAACAAAGTCCACCTATAAAAAAACCAGATAACAACTGGACAAGAAGCGACGCAGAAACGGCAGAGGTATTCGCTAATCACCTAGCAAACGTTTTCAAACCGTATCCTGCAGCTCAAAATATACCCGAAATACCTGAATACTTCGAGAGCCCACTCCCAATGCACCTACCGATACAACACACCTCGCCAAACGAAATTCGATACTGTATAGCAAAAGAATTCAAAGCCAGAAAAGCGCCTGGTCATGACCTCGTCGATGGAAAAATTCTCAAAGAATTGGCCAGGAAATCCATTGTCTTTATAGCAACATTACTCAATGCCATAATCCGGCAATCTTATATACCGTCGCGATGGAATTCACAAATTCTTGAGAGTATGAGTATAATTGAGAATGAGTATAATTCACAAATTATACTCATTCTAAAACCAGGCAAACCCCCGAACAAAGTCACATCGTACAGACCAATTAGCCTGGCTACCCACTCTGTTAAAATTGTTCGAAAAAATATTGCTCAATCGAATGAACACAATATTTGACAGCGACAAGCTCATCCCGAAACATCAGTTTGGATTCAGGAACAGATACTCGACAATAGAGCACGTGAATAGAGTCTACAACGCCAAATCAAACTCGATTGAGGAAAATAAATACTGTTCGGCTGTTTTCCTTGACATAAAACAAGCATTCGACAAAGTCTGGCACGATGGACTTCTATACAAAATAAAACAAACCCTACCTCAATACTTTTTAATCATGAAATCATATCTTAACGCGAGAAAATTCCAAGTACGACAAGGACAAGATTTGTCACAACTCTATTCAATAGAATCAGGACCAGAATCCGTATCGCAAGGAAGCGTGCTTGGTCCCGTCCTATACACACTCTTCACGGCCGATCTACCCATCGAAGATAATGCAACGGTCGCAACGTATGCTGACGATACAGCAATCCTAGCAGCTGATATCTATCCAGCCACAGCATCTAATATACTCCAAGTACAGCTAAATAAAATAGATGAATGGTTTGACAAATGGAGACTAAAAGTCTGCGAAACTAAATCCGTCCACATCACGTTTGCAACAAGAAAGGGCAACTGCCCACATGTTAAACTCTATGGTCAGCCACTTCCAATCACAGATGAGGTCAAATACTTGGGAATCTACCTCGACAGGAGACTCACGTGGACTAAGCACATAAAAATAAAAATGAAACAACTCGATCTAACAGTCAGAAAAATGTATTGGCTCATTGGCAAAAAATCTAAGCTATCGATGTATAACAAACTCATCATCTACAAGACGATATTAAAACCGATATGGACATACGGTATACAGCTATGAGGAACAACCAGCAACTAGACAGAAACTAACATCCAACATCGAAATACTCTAGAGGTTCCAGTCAAAAACATTGAAAATCATCACCAATGCCCCCTGGTACGTGACGAATAAACAAATCCACAAGGACCTCAATATAAATCCGATAAAAAAAGAGATACGGCAATTCAGCGATAAATATCAGCAGAGGATCACCGACCACCCCAATCAATTGGCTTCCATCCTTCTAAATGAAGACATAATAACAAGACGGCTTAAAAGATTCAAACCAAAAGACCTCCCGGAGCGATTCCCAGCCTAAACCGAGTACATGCGTGCGAGTGGATGTGCGAGCGCACGAACAATCGTAAACACCAAGGAGAGGTATCACTGGACACCCACCTAGAATTCGCATCAAACCCATCTTAATGTCAACCAAACAGCTGAGTGTTGTAATAACAACAGATTGCCTTAATTGTTTACTTAATAATACAAAAAAAAAATTAAATAAATATCTTTTGTAAAAATATTCTGTGAAATACTGTAAAATGAGAGGTTAAAAATACAACTAAAGACACTCAAGCGTAATATGCAGTAACTAATAATCCAATAAATCAAAATTATGTAAATTTATGTTATAAACTTAAATTTCATAGCTTGTAATATTCAAAAACTTTAAACAAGAACAAAGGGACGTCAACTTATGAAGTCTACCGATAACTAAAACTATTCAGCCTATTGTAACCAGTTGTACTGAAAATTATTGTTTTCACGGAATTCAAATATTTTTTATCAAATCTTCCTAGATAATCAAATTAATGAGAGCAACTCAACGATCTCCCTTAATATACAGATCTTCCTGAAAGTTCCGGGTTGTAAGTTTGAACGAGTGAAGAAAAAAATGAAAATTTGAGAATCATTAAATTGTCATGTTATATAATAAAATTCTGAGATTAGAAATTAGAAGAAGATGAGTTTAGAATTTCCATAAAACGTAGAGTTTCATTAGCCTATGACTACCACAACATTTTTAAATAGCAATCCTTGTCGATTTTCATCTCATTTTAAAGGTAATGAAAAAAGAAACACACCCAATTCTTTATAAAGGTTTGGCTAACAAATGGGAAAATAAAATGTGTTAATGTTTTTTGCACGTTTATTACGATTTTTATAACAAATGTTAAAAATTCCCACCATCTTCGGCCTTGCAATGTGCCAGTAGATCTCTAGCGATATTTGTCGTTTCTTCAAGTATGCTATTTTCATTTATTGATTATGGTTTTACTGAATACTTTTCAAAAACCCCCTAAAGAAAAAATCAAGTGGTGCAAAATGGTTTAATTGGCTAAAAGCTTAAATTGTATCATCTTTTGATTTTGATTTTGATTCAGTTATGTCATGTTCAATATATATATATATATATATATATATATGTATTAATTGTTATATATATATATATATATATATATATATATATATATATATATATATATATATATATATATATATATATATATATAACAATTAAAAAAGAAACACATCCCCATAATCCAAAAACTGATATCTCATCACAAGAAGAATAGGATGGTTGCGACAGTTACTACGTGGTAATTCATACTTACACTTGAAAATGACCGTCAAATGTCGCGATATGTGTAGAAATTTATCTGCGAATAACAAGTTGTATAACGTTTTTACAGAATATAAGTGTGGTAAAAACATAGTGAATCACAAGAAGATATCATTTAGAACATTAGACAAGAAATCCACACCGTCAATACGATGCCGAAGAGCTGGATAGACCTCAACACGCGGATTAATGGTGCCGCAAAGAAGACACTAGGGCTGGCAAAAAGGAATGGAGCAATCTGGTGGAATGAAGGATGCGAGGAAGCACTCGATGAAAGATCTGAGAAATGGAGAATATGGAAATGTTCCAGGAAGATGGTACACTTGAAACAATTCAGAATTCAAAGGAAGGAAACAGCCATAGTATTTCGACGGTCAAAAAGATCAGTTGAGAAGACACAGTTGAAGACCTCGAAACTGATTTCACCAGAAATAACTCTAGACATTTCCATCAGACCTTTAAGAACAAACTCAAAGGATGCCAATCAAAAAGTATGAGCTTCAGAAATGGAAACATCTATGTTGAACAACAAAGAAAACAGCGAAAAATTAAGGAATTTAAAACTACTCTTAAAATGCCCGCCACCGACCCCCAAACTAGAATCTCTGCCCCTACTGGTGGATCAAAGAGAGAACTTACCACCAGCGAGGGAAGAAATCAAGAATGCCTTACGATGTCTGAATCACAACAAGGCTAGTGCCGACGACCCGGTAACTGCAGAAATGTTGAAATGGGCGGAACCGGAATGAACTTTCATGTTACGTTCAGTGAAAGTCTAACGGTATGCAAAAGAATTAAAAAAGAAACACAGCCCCATGAACCACAACCTAAAGTACCTTGATATCTCGATACCTTGATATCTCAATTCGTTCAAGAATTATAAGTGGTTCACTACCAAATATGAAAATAAAATGTTTTAAAATTTTGCGCACAAAGAAAATAATTTTAATATAAAATAATAATACTAAAATAAACATCACAGAAGATATAATTAAGAACATTAGACAAGAAAACCACGCCGTTAATACGAAGAGCTGTCAAGACCTCACCACGAGGATTAATGGTCCTGCAAAGAAGACACTAGGGCTGACAAAAAGAAAACGAGCAATCTTATGCAACGAAGCATGCGAGGAAGCACTCGAAGAAAGATCTGACAAATGGAGAATATGGAAATGGAGAAATGTTCCAGGCAGATGGTACACTTGGAACAATTTAGACGTCAAAGGAAGGAAACCTCCATTGCATTTCGGTGGTCAAAAGGATCAGCTGAGAAATCACAGTTGGAAGACTTCGAAACTAATTTCACCAGAAACAACTCTAGAGATTTCCATCAGAGCTTTAAGAACAAACTCAAAGGATACTAATCACCAAGTATGAGCTTCAGAAATGGAAACATCCATATTGTACAACCAAGAAAACAGCGAATTAATTATGGAATTTAAAACTGCTCTGAAACTGCCCACCACCGACCTCTAAGCTAGAATCTCTGCCGCTACTGGAGGACCAAAGAGAGGACTTACCACCAGCGAGGAAAGAAATTAAGAATGCCTTACGATGTCTGAAACACAACAAGGCTAGTGGCGACAACTCGATAACTGCAGAAATGTTGAAATGGGCGGAACCGGAAATCCTGGACGACTTACACTATAATATTTCAGACAACATGAGAGACAGAGAAGATACCAGAACAATGGAAAACAGCGTTGATTCACGCCCTCTATAACAAAGGGGACAAAAAGGACCTTAATAACTATATAGGCGTCTCCTTACTTTCAGTCGTCTATAAAGAAACTCCTGAAAGGAGGGTTACGTAAAAGTCGCTCCTGCGCAGAGTAGATCTATAACTTGAAATCAATAATCCACCATAGAATGCTGAGCTCCAAAAAAAATTGTAGTATCTTTCATAGACTTCAAGAAGTCTTTTGACTCGGTGGACAATGAAACCCAAAATTTTCAAAACATACATTAACAGGCACAAGATAAAAAGTAAAGTTCATGGGAGAACTGTCCCGGTCGTTTGAAATCAAGACGGGTTTAAGACAAGGCGACGGACTTTCACCCATACTATTCAAGTGAATTCTGGAAAAGATTCTATGAATGTGGAACTCAGAGTTTATAAATCAAGGAATAAACGCAATCTGCTTAGGGAGGAAATCAGGAGGAATTGAAGTCAACTGTTTGTTCTTTGCAGATTACTTCGCGATACTCTCGGTTTGCCCAAGGGAAGCGATCACACAGATTAACCTATTTGGAAAGATCGCTAGTAAGACTCAGGATCTCGATAGAGGAAACAAAATTCATGATACATCACGCATAAGGACCAAAATTCCTTGAAACGGAAATAAGGTGGATTCAGAGAATAAAGAAATTTAAAATCTCGGTGAAACGATACAGGACGATAGAGAAAGCTGCTTGGCGATAGTTGGCGAAAGGATGGCGATAGGATATTGGACCTTCAAAAATGAAGAGAGCGTATGGGCTTACAAAAAACGTCTGTAACAAGAAATGCATTTCCTGGAACGCCAAAATAAAGCACTACGACACTCTAGTCAAAACATAATGCGCCAGTAAAAAATAAATATAATAGAACGGCGGTAAATGCATTTCAATGAAGTTTAGAGGTTCTGTAAAAAGAATCTTCCGAAAAATCATGAGCACATGCTAGACGGAAACCGTATGGAAACTTTGGAGCAACGCCGAAGTCTACCAGAATGTAGAAAAAATCTCTGCGACCATGAGGAAACGGAGGCTAATAATTTTTGTAACATGTAGAGATTAGACAAATCAACATTAACCAAGCAGTTTTTTTACTACTTCTGGAACAAAAAAAACATGGATTCAAGAAACTCAGAAAGACCTTGAAAGATCTAAAATCACAGAGGCGCAAATATTGCAAAGGGACACGTTTCGAAACAGTATACACAATTTGGAAGGATTTCATGACGAAAGACGAACTACAAAGACCGGAAGTACTTTGACAGCAGAGCAACGGCAGCAGCACAAGGATCATATGAAGGAGTACTGGAGGCAGATTAATTTATAACTAAAATAGTGAAATCGTAGCGTGGTCCTATGTAGTTATTTCGTATGTTAAAAAAATAATAATATAAAAACAAATGTTTTTTGCGACTGTGAACTTGTTTTCTAAAATTTGCTTTTCTTAAAAATTATACAAAATAATCGAAAATAAAAAGAATCACTGTTTTAATGAATTATGGCTTATTTTTATTTCAGCTTATATGTTTTCTAGGAAAAAAATGAGAAATATACAAATTTAGAGAGTTTGTAACAATAAAGTACTTGCATACATAGTGATGAATAATCATTCCATACAGCCCAAATTGTTTTAAGAGAGCTCACCATCCATCTAATCCGTAACACGCGACAATTTTTTTTAATTTGTTCCCAAAATCTGCTGCAAATATCTCAAGCTCCCTATAGTTCTCTGGCGATTGGCTGTAAATGCTGCATAATTTATTCATAAAGTTTTAAAAATGATTCACACCATGGACTTCTGAAATAGAATCACCGATTGACAGTTTAAAAAGTTGATTCAAACAGTGCCACTCCACAATATTGTGAAATATTAGCAGCAGTCGTGTTTCAACACCTGCTTTTCTTCCCAACATTACGTTGGCTCTGTCACTAGGGAAACCAACAACAAAAAATTATATTGATCCGAATATGGTTTATCGAATTTTGCAATGTAATACGCTGTTCGAAATATTTTACATGTCCCGGAAACATTAACAGACATTAACTACTTTTGAAATTTTTGAGCTTTGCATTCAGTTAATATTTTGTAAGTTAATATTTGAGCTTTGGAATAAGAATTGGAATTAGAATGAGAACAAGGTCGAGAATTGCTATTGGAATTTTTTCTGAGGCAGTCCACTCTTTCGAAAACGACAATGCTTTCAGTACACCAAGCCCTTTTACATATTTGCAAGTATTGCAACCCAATTTATTATTTTGGGCAGATAGTAAAGGGTGATAGTATACCTTTTTGTCTCCTACATATCTTCGGCCCAAATTATTGGGCGATATAGATTAATGGTAATTTTATTAGTTTTTTAGTCATGATGTTTAACGTCGCCATTTTCAATCGACTTGCAAATCGGCTGTCGTCTTAAAATCTTCTTCTGACTTGCTCTCTGAGCATGAATGAACATTATTATCATTATAGGTTTGTGAGAAGCCTATACATGCAGAGGACGCAGGGACGACTTCCTTTTAATCTTTTTGTATTTTTTGCTCAAAATTCTACTTTGTTCACAGAACTAAGAAGGTATGAAAATGGAGAAATCAATATTTTTTGGAAAAATAGTAGTACCGGATACGAGAAGAAACTACCAATATCACTATGATATGCTACTGATGATTCAAAAATTCCATTTACGAGCGTCTATTGTAAAAAACATTAAAGTTTTATTTTCTTATTTGGTAGTCAACACCTCATAATTCTTGAAAGAATTAATATATCAGGTTTTGGTTTATGGGGGTGTGTTTGTTTTTTAATTTGTTCTAAATCGTCGCTCGCGACACAAACTGTGCAGAGGTACCGCGAGCGAGTACAACTATCTCCTATCGACGATAACGTTATCGCACATTTTCAATTTATTTTCGTGAATCTTTTTATATACAGTGCGTCCAAAATCTAGTTTAATAGTAAAGGGACGCAAGAGTAACAAATGGTGTAAAAGCTGCGGAAATTGGCATGTTAGCTAATAGGCCACCCAATCTAACACCTAATCTAACCCCATCAGTAACAACCATGAGCGATCTACGTGTAACCCTAACAAGAAACCCAACTAAACCCAGCAACGACGATCCACCAACATGGCAAATTGTCCATAACAAAAAAGACGTACGTATTCAAACGCATCTGCGACCAGTGTCGAAGAAAGTACCCCAATCTCGACTAATAACAGATTTTCTCTTCTCGCAAACAATCATCAAGTTAATCAAGGCATGGACGTAGCGGCTAGCGTGAGAATCCCAAAACCGCCGCCAATATTTATACCACATGTGAAATCTATTACTAAGCTGGAGAAATGCTTCGAAAATGTTGTCAACAAAAGCGACTACACACACAAAACTATCAACACCGACGGACAAATCAAAATAATAGCCAGGGACTCTGAAACTTTTAGAAAAATAATACACATATTAGACGATGTAAATGCATCGTACCATACTTATCAACAGAAACAAAACCGTGCCTACAGAGTGGTACTAAGGTCTCTCCATCCCACAACTCCCGTCGAGGATATAAAAAGCGCTATCGAGGACCATGGACATCAAGTGCGAAACGTAATAAATATACGCCATTGAAGAACCAAAGAGCCGCTACCTCTGTTCTTCATAGACCTAGAACCGACGTCAAACAATAAGGATATCTACAAAGTTGATCGCATATTAAACGCCAGAATCGACATTGAACCGCCGAAAAAAAACTCGACGATTGTACAATGTACAAGATGCCAGCGGTACGGACACACCAGGAGTTACTGCCGCAGACAATTTAGTTGTGTTAAATGCAGTCGCGACCACAACTCAATGTCTTGCGTAAAAATCCAGAGATATCCCTGCAAAACATGTCCTCTGCGGGGATAACCACCCAGCCAACTACAAGGGTTGTCGCGTGTATCAAAACATACTCAACAAAAGAGCCTCATCCACACAGAATCCCCACTGGCATAGATCAGGACCACAACGCGCAAATCACGCAGCCTACTGGCATAGATCAGGACCACAACGCGCAAACCACGCAGCCTAATACTACGCCTGCGAGAGATGCACGCAATCTGAGCTATATACAAGCGGATGGAGCAAACACAAGCTCTGACACGAACAACCCCAACGAAAACTCAGAAATTTTAAACATTCTTGACAAATCATTCAACGAATTTAGGACAGCAATTATGCAGCAAAACGAGCTCTTGAAAACTATGTTAAACCTACTAACAGAAATATTGACAAAGTTTGCGGATAAATAATTCACGTCCTACCGATTAGCATTATGGAATGCCAACGGCCAGCCAGGAGCTGGCCGTATTCTTAAACACAAAGAAAATAGACATCCTCCTGGTGGCAGAAACTCACTTCACTGACAGAAGCTATATAAAAATTCACGGGTATAAACTTTATAGCACTGAACACCCGGATGGCACGGCACATGGAGGTGCGGCGATTCTCGTAAAAACAACCATCAAACACCACATGTTACCGCCTTCAGCCAAGGACTACCTACATGCTCCTAGCATAGCCATTGAAGAAGATGCGAAATTCGGATCTATTGTAGTAGCTGCAGTCTACTGTCTTCCACGACATAATATAAAGAACAACAAGTTCACTGAGCTCTTCCACCGCATGGGTCTTCGCGTTTTAGCTGGAGGAGATTACAACGCCAAACATCCCCTACGGGGTTCTAGGTTGAGTACAACTAGAGGCCGACAACTACTAAAATCATTGACTTCCCTAAATTGTAACCAACTTTTAAAAGGAAAACCAACCCACTGGCCAACCGACAGAAACAAAATTCAGGATGTACTCGACTTCTTCGTAACCAAGGGAATAGCTAAACCCTTCACACACACCGAAACAAGTTTCGATCTCTCATCGGACCACACCCCAGTATTGGTTACACTGAGTAGTGGAGTTATAAAAATTTATAATCGACCGATACTTCACAAGAAAAATACATACTGGCTTAAGTTCCGTGACATAATCGATAAACGCATTAAACTAAACGTACCTCTTAAAAGTGAATACGATATAGATGAGGCAACCGAATACTTCATCGAAATAGTTCAAAAGGCTGCATGGGAAGCCACCCCGGATACAAGTTATACCCTTACGACCATAATATATCCTGACGACATAAAACAAAAAATTACCGAAAAAAGGAGAACAAGGCGACAGTGGCAGATGAGCAGAAGCCCGGCTGATAAACGGCGATTAAATAGATTATCCCAACAACTAAAGAAACTAATCATCGATTACAATAACAAAAATGTGGAACAATATCTAATAAACCCAGCAAATAAAATTGCTACGGATTACTCACTTTGGAAAGCAACTAAAAGAATTAACCACCCACAAAACCATATACCACCTATCAGGAAAGCAGGTGGAAAATGAGCTCAAAGTGACGCCGAAAAAAACAAGATATTTGCAGAACATCTCGCGCAGGTATTTACTCCATTTCCAGCCGAACAAAACGATGGAGATATAGAAGATTTCCTAGATAGTCCCCTCCCTCTGGACCTACTTATCAGGCATATTTCTCCTGTGGGAGTAAACAGCATGATACACAAAGAGGTCAATGCGAATAAATCTCCTGGAAACGACATGATCACAGGCACCATCCTCAAGAGGCTACCAAGGATAGGCATAGTATTCCTGACCAATCTATTTAATGCTATAATTCGTACATCACACATACCTAGCAAATGGATAGTCGCCCAAATCATAATGATTCAGAGACCTGGAAAGCGACCAAATGATATTAAATTGTATGGCCCCATAAGCCTCCTGCCCATAACATCAAAGTTATTTGAAAAACTACTGCTTAGAAGAATACAACAATTGATAGACAAGCTTGACATTGTCCCAGCACATTAATTCGGATTTAGATCCAAGCATTCAACGATAGAGGAAGTTAATCGGGTTTTCAACACCATAGCTAACACGCTGGCGAAAAAGGAATACTGCTCTGCAGCATTCCTCGACGTAGAACAGGCCTTTGACAAAGTGTGGCACCCAGGTGTACTCTACAATATCAAAAGGCTTTTACCGCAATACTACTTGCTTCTGAAATACTACCTAAGCAACCGCCAATTCCAAGTACGGTGTGGCACGGAGCTATCACCTCTTTGCCCGTTACGAGCAGAAGTGCCCCAAGGTAGCGTTTTGGGACCAATCCTCGATACACTGTTCACGGCTGACCTGCCTGTAGCCCAAAACACCTTGGTTGCTACATTTGACGACGACACCGCTATCTTGGCAACTCATGAAAATCCAGACGCAGCTTCAAGATCACTGCAAAACGGACTCAACAAGAGACAAAGATGGCTCAAAAGGTGGCGAATGAAGGCTAGTAATACAAAGTCTATCCACATTACCTTCACTATGAAGGTAAAGGACTGCCCAGCGGTTTCACTTAACAACGAACCACTCCCGAAAGTCGAAGAAGTAAAATATCTAGGCATGCTCCTATAACATATTAGGACCATATTAGGAACAAGAGGAAACAACTGGATGTAAGGCTGAAAAAAATGTACTGGCTCATAGGAAGGTGATCTAAGCTATCCCTGCGTAATAAAGTCCTCATATACAAAACCATACTAATGCCAATCTGGACCTACGGTATTCAGCTCTGGGGTACTGGCAGCAACTCCAACATGGAGATCCTACAGCGATTCCAATCCAAAACGCTGAGAACCCTAGAAAATGCTCCATGGTACGTGACCAATGCCACGCTACACAAAGACCTTGGAATTGACACGGTTAAGAATATAGCTCAAACTCTATTCACCAACTACGAGAAGCGACTCGAAGACCACCCAAATCCGCTGCCACAGCGTAAGGAGATTGAAGAAATCCAAGCCGGTGGATCTGCAAGCACGGTTCCGTACAACCTAACTCTCCAAAATTAATAAACCCCAATGGAGAAATATAGAGCAGCGTGTGTAATAGGATGCACTCTCTACTTCCACACTTTCTACCAGTCATCAAAACTAATAAATGTTGCTTAATGTATCAGCTTGTTGATCAATGTACTGTTTTGAAGAAAAAAAAAATGTTTTAAATAAGGTGAAATTCGACAGAGATTGCTATGAAAAAATGCTGCGGTCGTCATCCTGTAAAAAAACTCTACGCCGAATGAATGTTCTAAACTATCCAAAAATGTTTCTTTACGATTTATCTTTAGTTATCCCCAAATAATCCATTTTTTCGTTAGTTCAAAACTTAAAGTCTCGCAAATTTTGGGAAGCCTTGCATAAGAAAATCTCGTGTGTGCTAATTAACTTTTTCGGGGTATATCTATAAAATTCTAGACCAAAATTCCACCCAATAATGAAAATTTTCAATCGCAGTACAACGAGTATTCGGACTTTTACCGGCAATTTTTGTAAGTAATTTAATGAGTAAACTTCTTATGAATGAAGATTTGCACGAGCACATAAGCGCAAGCGAATTAAGTTAATTGACAAAAATAACTATAAGAGTCCGACCACGAGTTGTATTTGGCTAGACAATCCAAAGAATTTCGTATAATTTTTCTTGGTCGCGGTCGGCTGATTATTTTTGCTTCTGGCAGTGTGTGCATATTATGTGTTATAACAGGTTAATTATTACAACCAAACCATATGAGAAGGTAGAAATTTAAGTTTGCAGCCGATATTGAATTTCCAAACCTGCTCATCTTGTATCTTAATTATTATATTAAATCACACTTTTACATCATGTGACATCCCAATCTCGATATTTTTGAGGGAAGGTGTAATAGTTTGCATTATTTAACTGCCTTTTCAGGTCACAATGATTTTCTTCTGACAAAAAGGTACATTTCTTGTGTTAGTAGACTCACATAACGGAATCTGTTCTCAAACAGAACATTGCCAGCCTCGACAATCAGTAAATGGTTTCATAACCTTAGTAAGAGTCCCACCCCATTTTTCCTGCTCAGTCATTGAACAACTCATGATCTGGATCGAAGATGCGAAGCTCGATAATAAACTTGCAATTTTAGATGTACGCAAGTTACTACCAAATTTTTGGAAAAATGATTTATTTAAGTTTAGTATCACAATGAACTGCTCCAGCACGATTTGGCATCGTAAAGCAACATGAATTGGTCCATTCTGACAAAAACTGTCTATTTTCGACTTCCACCTTTCTTTTCTTCGGTTCCATTGTAAAAAAACTCGCAAACGTAAGCAGATAATTAAGCTCGCAAGATAGGCAAAATACTGACAGCGAGCGGCGTCTTGAAGCGCGGTGCTGGTGCGCCGTCCTCGCGCCACCCCGCGCCGCGTGCTTCACCTACGCGACAAATGACGAATTCGTACTCCGCGAACTGCATCTCTCCCTCTCACACGTTACGTTGTCGAATTGACGGCAGCAAAGAAAAAGCGCGCATTTTATTAAGTTACATACTCATTAATACAAGTTACGGTTTACTTAAAGTCCGCACAAAATAGGTCTGCGGACCGTCAATTGGTGACCCCGGCATACGCTATTTGGCTCTCGCCTAAATAATTTTCTAAACAGTATTGTCTCGGTCTCGTCTCGCTTTTACTAGACGAGACGAGGCGAGACGAGAAAAATATCGTTCTCGTGAGAAACCCAATTGCCGATGAGCCTAATGTTTTTTCATTATAATCAGTTATGATTGGTTTTGAATGTGAGATCAAACCTATATTTGATTGGAGTATTTTTAAATGTAATGAGTTGTATTATTAATTAAAGTAAATGTTCGAAAATCATTAAAAATATTCAATCACACTCTTAGCGGAAAAAAAATGTTATAGTTAATGGATCGGTCTGACAGGTAAATTGTCACTGTTGGGGCTATAATTGTAAATGTGTTTGTTAGGATAATCATATTAGACCAACGAACATCGAGTCCTTCAGTCACGTAATAATGTGTGTTGGCATGTATTTAAATGATGAACTTGTCACTTCTGAAATTTACCCCTGAAATTTATAGCGTTAATCACCAAAAGTGACGGGCACAGACCCGTGAGCTTATAAATGACAATTTGCCTTCCAAATACGCAAATGTGACTGTTCTTGTATTCTAAAAGATAATTTTGAAAAATATCGTAACATTATATGGTCTAGAAAATATTTTTTATTACGAAATTATAGGGTTTCCACCCTATGAGATAATAAAAGTAATTAAAACAAATGGTTTTCGATTAATAAATTTCAGGATATAGTCCATACTGGAGCTATTATTCATCAATGGATTAAAGCACTGTGATCTTTTGTTATGCTGAAAGTAGGAAGTTAATTGGAAAATAAAATGAATTCTAAATGCATTTACTGTTCATAAATAGTTTTGCAAGCCAGCTACGCCATTATATAATCCCAGTACAAGCACTTTCTTAATATTTTTACTGCACTTCCTTTTAACAAACTTTTCATAAACTTTTTAACATAAAAATAATTTTGTTTTGTGAAATTTTATTACATGCTGCTTATTATCGTTGTAGTTTTCTTCAAGAATACTATTATAAAACTATTGTTCTTATTATAAATGTAAATATTAACATTGCATTATGTTGTAGATTGTAGTAGGAATTATGTTACTTTATTCTAATGTTAATATGTATATTAATAATAAGAAAACCATTTTTAGTATTCAATTCAGGGCGTATTTTACAGAGCGTTATTCTATACAGGGCGTTATTCAATACAGGGCGTTTTTCTATACAGGCGTTTGCGGTCTTGGGGTTGATTAAACATCTTAAAAGAAAGTAACTCTAAAATGTCTGAACAAAACTCGAATTATAAGAAAAATATTATTATTAAAATTTTTAAATTCAAACCATAAATTATCAGAGAATTGTTCACTAAGTAGGCTGAAGATGATAACCTGCTGTTTCATCAGTTATTACTGCACTGTGATTTGAAATAAATTCTTCCGAATAAATCCTAATACGGAAAGTAAAAATGGTTCATCGCATAAACAGTAAATACGTTGACATGCTGTTAATTTATGGAAAAGTACTCCAGAATTCTGCTACTACAAGTCGTTTGTACGCTGAAGGTTTCCTAACAGGCCTACTTACACCTATTCTAAAAGAAATCACCACTAAGTAACCCGTGCACAAGAAACTGGTGCAAATATGTCAAACAACTACAAATGTGTCAAGGTCGGGATAGAGTACCTGGCCGACACCAACGACTATTGGATGCCGAGGAAGAAATCCTTAATTTTGTCAAAGTCGATCCTTCTAATAGTACCCGAAAAATATCGCGCCAAGTAGTCTGCCGAACATTGCGCGGGACTCAATTTTATTCCCTCTATCTACAAAAGGTACAGGCTTTACAACTTGAAGATCATCTTTTACGTTTACAATTTTGCCGATGGTTTCTACAAAAACATGATGAAATTCATTTCATTTGTTTACAGTCATAATTGTGATTTTCTACTGTCGAAAATCACTATTGAAAGAAGTTCCTTGGAATGAACATCGACAAATATGGACTCTTTAATCGTTCAGTTCGTCAATATTTAGATAAAGAGTTTGAAGATAAGTAATAAGGTCGAGGTCGTTTTGTTCCATGGGCTCTTCGGACGCCCGACCTTAACCCACTTTATTTCTATAAACTTAATATAGTCGGAACACAGCCTGAATATAAGAATACGTTCAACCTTTCCTGAGCTCTATAAAATTATTAAGTCTTTTTAGGACTACCAAAACAAATCTCATGTGAAATTTGTAAGGTTTTCAATAGCCCTCAGTACACTTCCGTGGCACTAAACAAGAACCAGAAAAATAACATTGTTTTTAAAACCATGTCCTTCTATTGGCATAAGCAAATAACCATACCCAGACGCGTTTCAAGATTTATCTCTTATTAGTGTAGTTTTGAATTATAACTAGTAACTAGTAACTAGTGGTTGCCAAGAGGTAAAATATTTCTATTTTGACATTTCGTGAGAGAGACATGAATTTAGCAAGTTACTGATTTAAATGATAAAGTACTATTGGTAAAACCATACTACATGTTCGATAATCATATAAACTCAATAAAATCGGAACACAGCCTGAATATATAAATATATTCAATCTTTCCGGAGCTCTATAATCTTATTGAGTCTTTTTAGGACTACTAAAACAAGCCTTATGTGAAATTTGTACCACTGTCGTGGCACTAAACAAGAACCAGAAAAATAACATTGTTTTTAAGACAATATCTTTCTATAAACTCGAGTGAATAGCCATCTGCAGACGCGTTTCGAGATTTATCTCTCATTAGTGCAGCTTTGCTGTTATGGATTGAAACTTGCAAGACACGCACTTGAAAGGCTCGTGGTTGACTATAGGTTAGATATTTTTAATTTGACATTTCGTGAGAGGGACATGAACTTAGCAGGTTATTGATTTAAAGGGTTTCTATTTATGGGGTGTTATGGATACAACGGCATACACCAACGAAATAATTGATTTAGCTGATCTTCGCAACCAAGTTGAGGCAGCTGCGGCGACAATTCGTCAGCAAGGCCAAGGTCTAGTAAATTATGGCATTTTATTGCTAAGTCCAATGAGACTTGGTTTTCAAGAACGGGGTGGTACTAGTGAAAAGTGGATTTCATGAAAAACTTTTAAATGTTTTATGTAATACGCTTAATGGCCACTTAAAAAAAATTAAAAAAAAATTAAACAGTAATATCTCTCTAATTGTGCAACTTTTGTTAGGATATTTTTACATTAATGACCTACTGTTAAGAGATTTAATCACCCTTTAAAAATAAAATAACAAGACCGCAAACACCCTGTATATTAACCAAAAGAAGGTTAGAAAATTATGGAGTCAAATTGACGATATTTAGAGAAAATGTGCATTATTAGTGATTCGGTAGTTGGTAAATATAAGATTATAAATTGAATGAAATAGTTTCATTTGGAAAATTGTTGTACCTATATATTCAGTATATTCCTTGCATTATATTTTGTTTATCTAAAGGAACTGGTAGTGTTTGAAATAATGAGTTCTAATTTTTTGGTTTTGTATTAATAGTTTGCATGATTTATTATTAATATTGACCGTGCAGTATCCTGTACACAGAAGCAAGTGAAGGCAGATAAATTAGTACAGGAAAAAAGATCAGTACCGACAAAACATGGAAAGATATTCCTCAATAAAATTAGTGCGATTAGATAAGTTTGGATAAGATTAATATTATTAGAAAAATCTAGATAAGATTAATACAATTAGATATGCCTAGATAAGAACAGATCTCACTAAAGAAGACTTAAGAAGACATTGGATAAAAACAAGATTTAATCTAGTCCTGATTCAGCAGGATAATACAAGGTTAATCACGATTAGACCAGTTATGGTTAGTCAAGATTATGCATTTCTATGTATGATTAAGCATAAGTCAAGAGGACTAAATATCCAAATTGATATTGCAGTATTTCGGGAAGCATCTGAGCAGCTACAGTAGAAAAAGAAACAGAGCAAGGATCTCATTTTATGCTTCTAAAAGAACCTCGATTTCATAAAAAAACAACGGCTTATGTTTAGTTGATCAGTAAGGTTGTCGAATTGAAGTTAAAAAATAAACATATTTCAAGTAGAAAATTTAGTTTGACCAGCATGTTTTCCGCAGATAAAAATTAATCTGTGACTTGTAAAAAAATATATAATATGTAGAAATACTATTTGATTATATCTTGTTCGGGAATAAATTCCATTCTGATTCTTAAAAAACTTAAGTTTAATATTACTTTATTATATGTATATTTATTCAATATGATCAGGTATAATTGTGAAATTAAAATGCAAATGATTATTAATCATAAAAATTAAATATCTGAGCGCGGCGCCTACTGATATCATAATAAACCGATAAAGATGTACGGCATATATCACGTGGCTGGTTCTTTAATTTCCTGCACTAATCTCTAAAAGAAGGAATAGTAAATAAATAACGTTATGATAACATCAGTTATGGTATAATTTATTTGAAAATGTAAACGATAATAATATATTTTGTAACTAGGGCGAAAAGATGTCAATTTTTCGCGAGAGGGATAAATTGACATCTCAATTTTCAAGACAATTTTGCCCTTGTTACAAACAATATTTTTTATTACTCAGAAAAGGGGATGTATCTAAAAAGTTTGGAATCCAGGGGCCATACAAACAAAATGGAATCAAAAATAAAAAAATTGCTTTTTCAATTTTCTCCGGTGTTGTGGATTCATAAGAACCCTCCTCAGTGTCCGGTAGAAAATCACCATAGAATTTACAATCATTTTAAAACGTTTTCTTTAATTTTTATTATTATTTTGTATTTGAAAAAAGTTCTGACATTTCACTTCACTTTTTTTTACCCCTTCACATACAATGTTGTCTCTAAGACGTCATGTATATGTGATTTGATCACATGTATATGGACATGTCAACGCACATTTTAATCGTATGTCAAGGGGTTAATATAGCGCGCTCTCGATTTTGATCATTTTATTTTTATTTTATTTATTTGTACTATTACTATATTATTTAACCTAGCGATATTGAATATTTTTGTGCGGAACTGAGGTTTTGTGGTGATACAACGAAATGATGTGACAGTTTTCGTATTAAATAAACTACGTCAAGAAGTACTTTTCGCGCTAGAGTAATAGAAAATAAATATTGAAATAGCTATTTTTAGAATAAGTTCGGAAAAGTGATGTTTTTCCGTAGACGTGAGATTTTTTTTGGAGGCGATATCCGAGAAAAGAATACGTCGTAAACGGAAATAGATGCTTTTCCCAACGTATTGTACACAAGATTTTGTTAAATCCGCTAAAAAATTACACATTATTTAATTACTATTACTATTTTGATTTCCATCTTAAATACGATTTTCAATTTCTTTTTGGTAATGAATGCATTGCTACGGAATTGAGAAGTAAACAAAAGAACAACATTTTTTCAAGTTTGTGCAAATGTGCAATTAATTGCTTTAAAATTGTCTAAAAATGTTTAAAAAAATATCGAAGTGTATGCATTGGCCCTTAACTGAACTGCATTGGAGTTACTACCGGAGAGGTCAAAAGAAAAATTCGAAAAGGCGTTTAAAGAATTCCCAAAGTGGAAACATGAAACGTATAAAAAAATAAAGTATGAATTGATTCTTATTTTCTTATTTTTCCGCGCTAGTTTGTAAAAATTCAACTTTTCCGCATCCAATTGAGTATTGAAAAATAGAAGAATTCCTGACCGTTTAAGAAAAAATATTTTCAAATTCTTAATAGAGTTATAAAAGACACTCATACCCTTCGGGAACGCCTTTCATTGAAACATTTTCTATCCGTTACTCTATTTTGCCACTCTAGTTTTGAAAAAATCAACTATTCCGCATCCAATGGGGTATTGAAAAATAGAAGAATACCTAACCGTTAACAAAAATAATTTTCAAATTCAAAAAGCAGTCCTAAAAACTAAAAATAATGTTTTCTGAAGTAAATATACCGCAAAGTCCTAGCCTATGTATGATTACTACTCCACAATAAGAGCTTTATTTGCTTTAGAACTTTAGACAGACGCTCTCTCCTACGTTTGCCTAGAATACTTATATTTCGTGCTTCTGGTGGTGGTTTAACGTATTTAAGTCTAATGGCAATCCCAATAAATTACAGATTACACATCATATTTAAAATACCCTTTTCTTTAATCCATTTATCCGGAGAAGTTGACATGGTAGTTATCCATGATGAAAATGCCTTATTTTTAAACTTTTCAAATTTGACTGAATTGTTGAAGCAATTTTCATTTGATGCTCCTGACATTTGGGTTAAATTCCCGGCTGTAATTTTGTAACTAATAATTTTGACTCTCCTCTTGGGCAAAAATGAGAACTGGTTCATAATTTTTAGTCCACTGATAAGCAGATGTCCACAGGGTCAATGTAATTGCCTGTATTTTCGATTTTTTTTTTCAACTCAGTTTTGTACTCGTTCGAACATTGTTGAACGCTTTCAAGAGCAACCGATAGAAAATGCTTCAATGAGAAGCATTCCCTAAGAATATGAGTGTCTTTTATTACTATATTAAACGCTTCTAAGGCGTGATGAAACGCTTCTAGGCATAATGAAACATGTACTTGGTACATGTTTCATTACAACGTCGTAACAATTACTATTATCGAACAGCCACTCTCTTTGAAAATAATTCAAAAAAGCTTGCTCCACATTCCATTTTTTTTTCTTGAAAAGTTTAACAACTTTTTCGAATATCTCTAGAGGTAAAGAAGATTGTCAATATCACTCAAAAGTAGGGAACGGTTTTCTTCTCGACATCAGAGCGTGATGTGGATAAAAGAAAAAATGCGCTTTTGAACATTTTTCCTCGTATGCACCCACCAATGATTACTGACTTATCAGCTCCGCAAATCCCTATTGCCTGCTCCACACTCTCGCGGAGTTCGAGGCGAGGAAAAATGATGGATTCGAAAATTTTTATAGGATGTCCCCTTAAGATTTTGAATATCTTTTGTGCTAAATTGCTCCTCTTATTTCTAAGTAACATTTAATTCTAAGTAACGCCATAGCCTTGCGGTTTTTAGCTACCGTTGATTCATATAAAAACTTTCACTTCCTATTTAGAGTTTCCAGCCAATCTATTTCCAAAATTGTACCGGAAGTCTGTTCAGCTATCGACCAGGTTCTTAAGAATGAATGCAAGGTACGTGAAATTGTAATATATCAGAAAATAAGGATATTTCTAAAACAATTGCAATTGTGAGCTATAAAACTCGCATAGAATATTATGATCTAAGAGTTCCTAAATGCATTATGGATTAAATTAGTTGTTGGATTTTGGGGGTGTTGATAATGCAGGTTTTTATAATGAGTGGGTTGTAATTCCAAATAAGAATAGACGGATTCAGATGAGGGCGACATAATCTGCTCTGCAAGTGGAGAGTCGAGTGTTGATGAGGAATTTGAATTTTAGTATGAAACATTTTCTGTATTTCATACATGACGTCCTCTTTATCATCTTCTGACAATCTTTTCAACTTTTTGCAATAAGATAATTGCATTTACATAATTACTTTTACATAATTACTTTTATTTATGACGGTTTTTAGAGTGTTAAATGTATTCTTCATTTGTTTAGCAGCATCCTGTAGCTCTAGTGGTTTTTCTGGACGACGAACTTTTTTTTCTAGTTCACATTGTTCACATTATTCACATTGTCAAAATCTAGATTCTGTTGTAATTTCCCTATTGCGCTTTCATTGACAATTGGTGGGTCTGCAGCGTCTACAGCATCAGAGACTACCTAAAAATAATATTTATAATAATTTATTAATGCAATTTATAGCTATGTTTCAGCTTCTAGTATTGTTCTTGCTGCTTTGGTCGACAGTGACTAGCTCTTTATTTTTGCTAATATTGGTGCATAAGGAAGAATAAGTGACGGTGGTCTTTTCAGAAATTCATTGTTATGGAAAAAAATAATCGCAGAAGATCTTAATTTCCCTTTGTCCATTGTCCTCTGCCAGGTACTAACGGTCCAAATGTTCCTTAAGTTTTTCTAGGCGACGGCGCTTTCGTATTAGGTACAAATTTAATGAAACCTTATCCTGGAAATCATAATAAAGTTACTCCAAACCGTACTTTTAATTACAACTTGTCAAGTGCTAGAGCTTATGTAGAAAATGTATTTGGAATTTTATGCGTTTTACGAGTTTTTCTTAAACTACTTGAAATAGATATTGAATGGGTACCAAATCTGGTCAACACTTGTGTGCTGCTACACATTTTTTTGAAAAATAGTTCTACTTCTATAGTCCATTTTTTTAAGAATGCAGTAACTAGAAATGTGATTTACACTATGACAAATGCTCAATCTAGTTATAAAATTTGGCGCTATATTCAAATATAGTTACTTGAATATAAAATTGGTAGTCTATTAAAGGTTTCATTGAATATCGTATTATTATTGATGAAATACACCAAATGGCCACAATAGTAATAAAATACAAACAAATAAACGGAGAAAAACGCAAAAAATCTATATGATACAAACAGATCAGATGAAAATTGTGAATTGGGGTGTTGAATAACGTGTTGCAATGCGAAAAAGTTAAAAAAAAAATTATTCAATTTATGATAAACAATTTAAAAGTGATAAAATATTGAAAATAATCACGTGACTCCAAACGCGCAAAAATTTGTTTGTGAAGTCGAAAGGTAGAAACTTCATTCTATCATTCAAACATAAACATTCTCTATAAAATCGTTGTTTTAGAATTTTTTCGGCGCACTGTTTAAAAATATTGGTTTCGACGTTTAACAATTTGGGACATTTAAAAACAGTTTTTGAGTTCTTTTTATAGTACCTACTCCTACACGATGGTACGAAACAAGCACGATAACTTTTAATATTTGACTTTTAATATTTTACATATTTGACATGTCTACTACAACTACTGTATCGGCAAAGTCAGGAGCGGGTAGAAATTATATATTCTACGCCACAACGGTACACGATGCGTTTTCGGTACCGAGTTTAAAAATATATTTTCAATTTGTTATAACTTTTGAATTACAACGAAAAGAGAAAACAAAAAAGAGTTTTGTCATAAAACTTATATATGAGCTTTCGATTTATGACAAAAAAAAATTGATTCAAATACCCAATTGACTAACAGCTGCAAATGTGAAAAGAAAGAGAGAAAAGAGGTTTAAATGGTAAATATCATCGGTGTGAATTTCTCGTCGATTTAAGGCAATCAGAGAACAAGGTCAAATAAGCCCTATCTTCCCTCTACTGCATTCTTAAAAAAATGGACTATAGAAATATTTACACCCCCCCTGGTACGACAGACATATACGATGAAAATGGTATGCTGGTCGAAAGTGGCTCGTAGAGACAAGAGGTAGTTGATAGCTTTGTGATAAGAGTTTACCAGGAATAGGACGACGAACAAGTCAGTAGGGAAAAATGTCACGCTCTAGACCCACCGCCACCACAATCATGCGCATGCGCGATGACCTTTAACCCCTAACCTAACCTTGACCTTGACCCCTAACCTTGACCTTGGAACTTCCGGTTCCGACTTCCAGTTTCGACATACGGTTTCCGGTTTCGACTGCGGGGAAATTCAAAATTAGATCCTGTTGAGACAAATGAGGTGTGAAGTTGGTTGCATACATCAACGGGACTAAATACATGAGACTAGACAGACGGGGCTAGATCCATGGGAATAAATACATGAGACTAGATAGACGGAACTAAATACATGAGACTAGATAGACGGGAATAAATACATGAGACTAGATAGACGGGACTAGATACATGAGACTAGATACATGGGGCTAGGTACATGGGGCTAGATAGACGGAGCTAAATACATGAGACTAGATAAGACTGAACTAAAATATATAAGGGATTGTTTAATTTAACTTAATAATCTACGTTTTAATTTTGATTACTGCTCTGACTTGTTGATTAGGTTTGACTGGATGTTTGCTAGCAATAACAACTTCCTGTTATCTTATCAGCGGTAAGCGAGTGTTAGTTTCCAAGAGAATGAAAGGTTGTAAAATAAAGAAAACTCCACATAAAATTTTTGGTTTTATTAAATTCTAATAATAATACATTTAAATTTAAATTAAAACATTTAAATACTTATATAAACATTTCTTGCAATACATATAGAATAGTCGCTAATATGATTCATACATACAATGGTTCATTTTAATTAAATTTTTAAATTAATTTTCGAAATATCCCCGACAAAGGGGTGTATTCAACGGCAGCTTCACATAAAATACGGCAATAGGCTCGAGTGTTTGGTTTGAAAGCTTGCGTAGCTTCAAATTCAATTTTTAAATCAATAGCAGATGATTTAATACTCTCATTTTGTTTAGATACATCAAACACAAAAAGAACATGATCCTTGAATTGAATCATATCTAATATCGGCTCATTTCTGCGTTCATAGTAACTGCTTTGGAAAGTGGCATACATGTTATAAAGTTGTGCATAATCACCACTATCCATATTAAGATTTAAGCTTTCATATGGATATGAATCCGAGTTTAGGTCAATTTGCATATTTCGCAGCGATGCATTATCAAATTCGGACGCGTTTTTTACATGAGCATCTCTTCGCCCCTCTTGCAGTGCAATTATTACGTATCGAGGCTCCAGAGTTGTAGATGTTTTTACAGACCATATATCTCTGTCGGTATTTTTTAAAGCAGGTAGTTCATGCAACTCCTACCTACGAAACGGTATTAATATCGGTTTATCTTCTTCGAGTGTATCCAATACATTCAATCGAGCTTCGCCGTTGAGTTGGATATGGGGAATTCGCTAGTAAATTTGATCAATATTGAATCTTATATTTGCATCTCCTTTGTAGCAGTTCACGTCAGTTCTAGCTCGTAGTAGAATTAATTTCTCCTTTACATTAATTAACATTTTAGTATAATCCTCAGCAAAACCCAATAAATATTTCAATGGAATTAGAGCATAGAACTTTCTGTTATTATCAAAGTATGTAACATTTGTAGCATTTTCAGCCCAGCCGCAAAGGTCGAGTATATGTTGATCTCGCTTGGTGTTGGAGAGTAATCCTTTCATCGTGCTTGTAATTCCTACATCTCTATTCTTAACTAATTCCATTCAATTCATAGCGAATTTCATCAAACAAAAACGCATATGCGTTTTTCACCAGTTCAAAGTTGTGTGTAGTTGCAGGTGAAATGAGCTTCGGAAAATTAACGGTTCCGCTTACATAAATATAACTTTCGCTAGTATAAGTGTAAATATCCTGGTGTTGGATCCTAATACGAATCTCATCATTGTTTCCATAATTTTGAGCTATAGGATAATACGTGTAAAATTCACTCTTTGTAATAGTATCCTCATAGTCAACTTTGGAGAATATATCTATTTTATCCATACTGTCGCTTTAACTTATATCCTAGAGATAATAGTTTATTTTTTAATATAGGTGTTAACTCTTTGAGATGTAAATGTCGAGTGGTAGAATTGTCCGAAACAACCGCTTTTATACGTTTTCCGTGAAAATTAATTCAAATCTCTCTCTCTCTCTCCCTTTCGCTCTCTCCCTCACATAATACTCTGCAGCTCTAATCGGTTATGTGTAGCGTGGGGTCACATAGACCTCACACCCTGTTTAGCGTGGGGTCACATAGACCTCACACCCTGTTTAGCGTGGGGTCACATAGACCTCACACCCTGTTTAGCGTGGGGTCACATAGACCTCACACCCTGTTTAGCGTGGGGTCACATAGACCTCACACCCTGTTTAGCGTGGGGTTACATAGACCTCACACCCTATTTAGCGTGGGGTCACATAGACCTCACACCCTGTTGAGCGTGGGGTCACATAGACCTCACACCCTGTTTAGCGTGGGGTCAAATAGACCTCACACCCTGTTTAATGTGGGGTCACATAGACCTCACACCCTCATTGATGCAAAGAACTCTGCACGATATAAATAGGGTTGGATAGCATTTATAATTTAGTGTTAACGCTGGTGTTTTACTATCAAGATGGGGATTGTATTTGGCGAGAAGCATGCCCGTAATAAAACCATCTATTGGACTCCACTTAGAATATCTCCTAGTTTATCACCATCATATGAGACGCTTCCTAGACGTCAAAAAAATAAAGTTGAGAGTTTTAATGGTGACTATGATAATAATAGAGAAAAATTTGCACATCTTCCTAATTCAATAAACCAATCAGCTGTTTGTTCATCCAACGCTAAAGATAGTGAACATTCCCTCGAGAAAACGGATGTTAAATGTAAAAAGAATAAAGTTGAGAGTTTGAATGCACATGTTCCTGATTCAATAAACCAATCAGCTGTTTGTTCATCCAATGCTAAAGATAGTGAACATTCCCTCGAGAAAGCGGACGTTAAAAGACGGTGTGTTGGATGTTATAAAGAAAACCGAATGATATTTGGAAGAAAAAAGGTCTCAAGTAAAACTAGTTGTGTAAAGTTTCGCTGTAATATGTGTGGAAGTCATTATTGCTTAAGCTGCTTCTTCCGAACGCATAACATATCTAAAGCATGACCACTGTTTGTATTTAAATGTATTGATGTAAATTTAAATGTATTATTATTAGAATTTAATAAAACCTTAAATTTTATGTGGAGTTTTCTTTATTTTACAACCTTTCGTTCTCTTGGAAACTAACACTCGCTCACCGCTGATAAGATAACAGCAAGTTGTTATTGCTAGCAAACATCCAGTCGAACCTAATCAATAAGTCAGAGCAGTAATCAAAATTAAAACGTAGATTATTAAGTTAAATTAAACAACCCCTTACATATTTTAGTTCAGTCTTATCTAGTCTCATGTATTTAGCTCCGTCTATCTTGCCCCATGTACCTAGCCCCATGTATCTAGTCTCATGTATATAGTCCCGTCTATCTAGTCTCATGTATTTAGCCCCGTCTATCTAGTCTCATGTATTTAGTCCCGTCTATCTAGTCTCATGTATTTAGTCCCATGAATCTAGCCCCGTCTGTCTAGTCTCATGTATTTAGTCCCGTTGATGTATGCAACCAACTTCACACCTCATTTGTCTCAACAGAATCTAATTTTGAATTTCCCCGCCTCGCGTCTATATTTTGAATTTTCCTGCGCATCTGGAAGTTCCGAAAATGGCTGCCGGAAGTCAAAACCGGAAACCGGAAGTCGAAACCGGAAACCGTAAGTCGAAACCGGAAGTCGAAATCGGAAGTCGGAACCGGAAGTTCCAAGGTCAAGGTTAGGGTCAAGGTCAAGGTTAGGTTAGGGGTTAAAGGTCATCGCGCATGCGCATGATTGTGGTGGCGGTGGGTCTAGAACGTGACATCTTTCCCTACTCAAGTCCACCATGTGTGAAGATAAGGGACATTTTTCGAGATTATTTTTATTCTAATGAGTATTATATCTTATATAACTAATATAACTAATTATAGCTAATCTTTCATAAAGCACATCTAATTTTATATTATTTTTAATAAAAATAAAATTCATTAAAAAAATATTGATATTTTATTTTTACTTCCTCTGTAAATATTGTGGCTCCACAGTTGTAAACAGAACAAAAAAATTGGTCCTTCACTTTAAAGGCAAACTATATTGGTTTATAAACATCCCCCGACGCTCCAGATTTAATAGTACTTGCTATTTTCTTACGTCCTTGGGATCCAATATAACTGGTTCCCTTTAAAAAGCCTCAAATAATTGTAACTTGAGTTCTTTTGACCAATCGCACATGATTTTTGATATTATTTTATTTAATATTAGATAAAATTTAATAATATTGAATAAAAATATTTTTAGTTGTTAATCGTTCATGAAACGATTGTAAACTGACCCACCTGCATACAGTTGACTAAAGTATAGGACCAGTAAGCACGAGAGTGTGGACGTGATACTCTCCCTTCCTCGTACTCGCGCCTCGTCTCACTTTGACTCGGGTACAAAAAACCGTTTCTGGAGCGAAGTTAGCCAAGGCGAGTCGAGGAAGCACAATGCGGACCGAGTAACCTGACTACACTCTAGTTCCTCGCTCAACTCCGTTCTACTTTGCAAGAGTGTAGAACGGGCACATGAGACTTTCCGAATACTTCTTATACCATCGCATATTAACACAAACAAATTTTTAATAAAATAATTTCTCTGATGTGGGAAATTACATCTAAAGAGATTACAATTAGTCTGTAATTCGTATTGTGCGATGAAACAGATGCAAGATTTCAGGTATAATAGAATTTTTGATTTGCCATGCTTCTAATTCTCCAACGCATATTTGTGATGGGCCATATTTGGATTGTCGTAACTAATGGCATGTAGTTATCTAATTGTTTTTTTTTGTGGGAAGATTCCTGATATAACTATTCTTGGACAATTCTATTAAAATGGCCTTTGGCTTTAAAGTCAGAAAATTTTTGTATTTCCAACTTTAGCGAAGGTGCGCCCAGAAGCTTTAACTTCAATAAAGTCATGATCATGTTCTGATTTTATCTTGAATAAATGCACTTCATACGTGTTGAGTCATACTGAAAATAAATTTTTGTAGAACATTGTTTCCCACGAATTTTAACTCGATTACAAATTGATATGTTATTTAGTTTATGTTAAAAGGATTAATAATAGTATTACACCTCAAGTATTTCTTTATCCCTTCTTCTGTTTTATTTTAGTAATTAAATGAAATGATTGTGTCAGAGGATGATTCCGATGATTCGTATTCCGCGACCAGACAACTATTATTTATTCTGAAAGCCTGAAGAATAAGCCTGCAAAGATTATTTATAAATACATTAACTTACCTTGTAAAATTATATAGTCTATCGCACCGCAACACAATACACTTGCCGGTTATAGCGCTGTTGCTGTTTTTCACAAATGCGAATTCATACAGTTTTAAGAATCAAGTGAGTTGTAATCTAAGTGGTTATATTTTTTACTTCTGCAGTTCAATATTCTGTGCCACAAATAAAATATGCTTAAAATTTATTCATCCAATATTCGATTACAAGTATACAAAATTCAACATACAATAAATGGTTGAAGTTCTACAATAAATAGCTGGACAAATACAAAATAAATTAATCAATCCACAATTCGGATACTTCCTACAAAATAAATTACTTCATCCAAAAAAAGGTTAATTCATCCAAAATAAAATGTAATCATCCAATAATTGGTTTTTTCGTACAAACTATGATTTTTCCTTACAATAATCGAGTGAATAATACAACATGAATTAAATTCACCCAAAGAAAGTTTACGTATACATACAAAGGTTGTTTCATCGAAAACTTCATTGCTCTTTACACAAAAACATTTTTCTTGATATAAAATTTGAACTAGAATCAAATAACTATTAGCTATAATATATTGTATGTAAAATATTGTGTTTTATATTATATCATATGCTATATAATACGTAATAAGAGTAGCACATGACCGGCCAGATATTCTAGTGATATGATATTCTAGTGTATTTTTCTAGTGAATCGAAATGAAGCTATTATCATTGAAATTGGAATACAGGTCAGGACCATCTGCAAACTGTTTAAACAACGAAACTGCATAAGTACGACATGCAGCGAGTGAAATATCAATACTTCACAGGTGTACAACCAAGATTATCCCGTATGTGATAACTTGGGACGGGGTGGTTACAAAAATCCACAGCAGATATATCCAGCAGCTTGTAATAACACCAAACATAAGCTTATATCCAAACTAGAGTGCTGAAGAGGACACTTGAGACTGTGACGTTTGAGACACGCAGGGGCATACTTGATGGATATGGCGGGGGCGAAATACCCGAAGCAGCAGTTGAGAGATTGATGAGAAGAAGCGATACGGTGGCCAATGCGAGTATATAACAATATTAATTCCTAAAAAGTACTTCTTAAATTAATTTATTAAAAATGTAATATGTGTAATTTATAATGTGGTGGTTAATTTTTTATATACAGGGCGGGCCATTTAACATGACCACCACAAATATCTCCGTAACCTTTAGAGTGACGCACAAATGGGCATTTTATTGATTTAGAACGGCTGACACGGTGGTTAAAAATTCGTTCTTGTCAAGGTCACAGTTTATGCGTCCTCAAGGTCATCAATGGTTTTTCAAATGGGAATATGTTATTTTTTTATCAAGACATTGAACCCCATTTTCAGAAGAATCCAGTGACCCATTATATCATGACCTTGAGATGATTTGACAAGTGTATCCATTGAAATAACTTGAATAACCATGTCGAAAATGGTATTGCAGAGTCAAGCAGAGAAAGTGGATATGATTCTTATTCGTGGTGAGACTGGTACGAACTCTGGGCGAGCGCAGAAACTTTCTGCACAACGTTATACTGACAGAAATCATCATTCCGTCGATGTTTCGATCTAATTATTCATTTATTCCGCGAAAGGGGCAGTGTTAATCCATGCAAAAAGAAAAGTTATAGGTCATGATATTATGGATCGCTGGATTCGGGTGAATAGTGGCTACAATTTCTTGAGAAAAAAATAAAATGTTCCCATTTGAAAAACCGTTGATGACCTTGAGCACATAAAACTATGACCATGACAAAAAATAATTTTAACCACTGTGTCAGCCTTTCAAAATCAATAAAATTCCTTTTTTTCACTCCAAAGGTAACGGAAATATTTGGGGTGGTCACATTAAATGACAAACCCTCATTGTTCATTATTTCATTGACGAACTATTACTGGATTAGTTTTTGAAGGTCGTCCACGCTTTCACATTTGTCCCAATGGAATTTGTTCAAGTGTCAAAGGAGCTTTGTAGAGTTTTAAGAGAATTCGCATTCCAATGCTGTGCTTAACTATGCAATTCTTCATAAACCACATACATCAACAGGAAGCTTCTTTCCATTTATTTATTTTTAGAGTCACTTTCCTCATTGAAATTTGATATGATTTGTACTCTTCAAAACTATTCCAGTTTTTCACGTTTCCTTTTGTTTGCTACTCTGAAATATTGATTTCTGATATCTTTTGACTGTTAGGACCGATGTATAAAATTGATTAACCATTCAATTTTTCTTTCACACCGGTTGGTGATTATTTAACCCTATGATAGGCTTTAAGGACAGTCTCGTCATCAAAAATCGGACTCGGTTTAGAATTTCTTTTGATAAACTCTCTGTTCTGACCAATTCATACCAATGATTTTTGCTATTGATAGAAACTCACTCATAGGTAACATTTTTCTAAAGGTATGATTTGTTTTTAATTACATTGTTTGTTGATTCTAAAGCATTATTATGACACGGAACACCATCAACCAGTCCATTGAATTAACCAATTTGGTTTTTAATCCAATAGTCATCCATATAATTGATAAAGTCTAGAACATCTTGAGTAGAATCAATGTATTTTGATTTGGAAAGGATTGAAGCCTTTTCAAAATCTTGCAGTCAGTGATGATGCATAATGGAGTGTATCAATTTCAGCTTCACGAGAATCTCGAACATTTTTTTCTCGAATAGTCAAAAGTCTATTGTCGATTGCTGATTTAGAGTGTGCCCAACACATAACTCTTGAGAATTTATCCCCAAAAACCAGTTTAAAACCATTTGTTATTGCATCAGTATCTGCAAACAACACTGTTGGTTAAAATTCATGTTGACTGAATTTGAACGGACACACTTTCAAACAATTAAATAAAAATTTTAAAGCTTCAGAATTCTCAGTTTAGTTTTTAAAGAAATTGTTTGTAAAGAGCAATTAAATTTTGGATGGATCAACTTTTTTTTACAGTTACGCCTTTTTTGGTGAATTTATTTTATTTTGTTCAATTCCATCAATTATTGTACTAAACTATTCTTATTTGTAAGAATAAATCGATTATTGGGTGTTTATATTTTATTTGGAAGAAGTAACCTTTTTTTGGATGAAAAAATCGCTTTTTGTATGAATAAACCGAATTTTGTGTTTTTCCAGCTATTTTTGTTAAAAAACATCTATTTATTGTACGCCAAAAATCCAAGCCTTGCATTTTGGACGAAGTAACCTTTTTTGGATGAAGTAATCGGTTTTTGTATGAATAAACCGAATTTTGTATTTTTTCAGCTATTTTTTGTAAAAAAATATTTTGTAAATCCAAACCAATAAAATATAATACTTAACAAACGTAAATCCATTGATTCAGATTTAAAATTTCATAGATCAAATGTTTAGCCACTTTTTTAAACAATATTTTACAGATAATCTAGTATTTTAACTTGAAATATATAACTTTTTTTTTCTGTAAATATTTTACTATTAATTCAGTTTTATTGCTTAATTATTTAGTAAATGTACATTCAAGTTGTTACTGATCGAATCGTATTTTTATTGATCAATTAAATTGTTGCGAAAAACAGCTACTAAATAGACATTTAACTGAAACGGGTATTTTGCTTTAGAAGACGTATTGTTGATGTCATATTGACCTTATTGTTTCATTTACCTAAAAATATATATTCCGATATTTACGTCCGTTTTTTAATCGTTTCTATTACCGACTATAAAGAATTAATTATTTTGATGCAATAAATTTTACAACTGTACATTTGAGATCAAGAGAAATTATTAATTTAAATCTATTCATTAAAGTCGGGTGAATAAAAATTTACTAATATTCTGGAAAAGAAAATTCCATAAAATGGTATATAAAACTTTAAATTATAGTGGCTGTATAAATTCAACTTTAACTCGGGTTATGTGAATTCGCGATCGAATCCAAAAACTATCTGATATAAAATAAATAAAACACTGAACGCTGCCATAAAAAATATATTTATATTCTCTCCGCAATATATATGGATTTCGAGATATGAACTTTGTTTAGGCCTGTTTTGGATTAGTTATTTGGCATGGAAAACACAACGAAAAAAAAATTGGATTTTTCGATGAACTTTAAAATAAATGAATGATGTTTTGGGTAGTTATTTGTAACAATTTCACATCGATTTTCTATATATGCGCATTAATAATGGAGAATATAAACAACGTTTCAGTTTAAACAGCCCCTGCTATTGGGTTCACCGCTAATTACGAATTATTTACAAAGTCAATAATATTAATGGAATGTTGATAATTGCAACGTATGAAAAATTGCTATATGTATTAGTTCATCCGGTTTTTATTATTCTAATTTCAATTTTCTAGTTGTTCAAATATAAATAAACATGACAAATTAATTTAAACATATATAGAAATTAATATGGATTCTATGTACCTACTACAACGTAATTATCAATTTTTGTATTATCCAACCGAATATTTAAATTAAAATAAACTAAACGGCTTAAAAGAACTGTCTATCCATGCAGGTGTGCGACAGGACCGTCTGATTTATCTTTTATTTCTGGTTGACGTAACGAGAATAGCGACGTCTGATCTCATGTGTATAAATGTAGTATTCCTTGCAAAATCAGATTAAGAAATCACATACAATTTATAGGGCCTCTCCCACTGCCCAGACGTTCCAAAAATAAATCTATAACCCGCAACAGATAGCTCACAAGTGACTGTATACTCGGACAGGAGCCGAATTTAACAAGTACGTACGTTTTAATCATTCTCTTTCTTCAACTCGGATCGATCCACCCATTGTTGCAAATAGGTTTCCTCCACTTTGCACCAGTATACGGTCTTTCTGTAACTATGGTCTTTCTGTAACTACGGGCTTTCTGTAACTAGTGTTTTCTCACTGACCTGGTGATGTCATCGAACCATATCGCTAAAGCAACCATCTTGTGACCTTAGAATACTAACTTGATTTTAATATACGTGGTTACTAATGTATCGTAAAATGTACGACGACAATAAAAAACTTAAATAAAAAGCAAAGTTGATTTAAAAAATTAAAAAAATGGACTGGTATATTTTCGGTGGTTTATTACAAGTACTAGCAAAATTAGTCGTCATTCGTCTAAATTTACTCGGACAGTAAAACCACAAATTGTACGCATTTTTTCTTGAGGTATCGATTCCTCATTTTCAGAATTAATTTTAAGAATATCGCTTATATCTTTTTGGAGATTTCATCTCAAATTTGGAACAATTAGGCTTTTTTCCATCGTGTACAGGATTCAGGTTTCAATAAAAATATCCCATATTTCTCCCCTGCCTAGTTCCTTTGCTATCAAAACACATGCAATTCACCAAAAAATGAACCGCTCACAGCTTATACAAGATTTATACACCTGACCTGGGGACCTGATATGGTTGAAACGAACATTTGTTATATTTTTTGTATTTTTGGCTTCATTTTTTACGGCAGAGAGGATTATAATTTCGAAGAAAGCAAACAACTTCTTTAGATAAATTTGAAGTAGTACATGAAGTTTTGCGATATTTATTAGATTTTCTTGCAATTTCTTCATCAGTGTGTTGTAGAATTGAATTTATAACTTTGTCAGAAAAAAGACTGTTTGGCTTGTCCTTTGGTTTCTTCTTCTTGGTGCCATATCCACCTAGCGAATTTTGGCGATCATCTCCGCTATAATATCTTTATTGGCAGGACCAATGAACAACTCGACTGATGTACGCGAAAAACCTTTGGCACGCGTGCCACAGCCGGACACGCTGGAAATTTTTATTGGCACGCGGGAGAAGGAGGGTATCGTTAATTTTTGTGCTTAATGAAGCACAAAGAGTGCTCGTAATATCTTTTTAAATACCGCATTAATATTTGCTGCTGATCCCAAAATATCAGTCCTTATGACAAGCTAGATTGAACGATGCCGTAAAATATTTGCAGAATCAACATTTTCACATTCTCTTAGGTTTCGAATCAGATAATACACAGGAATTAATGTCACATGTGTCTTGTTAATGTCAACATGTTACGACGTACGATATTGATTTGATTTGATAGTCTCTTAGCTTTTGCTCAAGTGTTACTCCTAGACACTTTATTGATTCGGCCCCTTTTAAATCTTGGAAGTAATCTATAATCATGAAGTAAGTTTTGCGTATATATAACGTCCATTGAGATTTATACATCATCCCGTAACGTTTTTGATTTTAAATTGCTACTGAAATTGAATCGTGTATGTCTGGATTAGATATTAAAATGTTGCTATCGTCGGCGTACAAAATATAATTGCAACAATATTTGTTTGCCCCAGAACATTAGCAAATTAGAGGGCCTTGGGGTACCACTTGCTTTTTTAATTTTCTTTCCGATTTTGAACCGTTTACGATCACTGTTCGTCTTCTTTGATGTAAGGAAATTTTTCCCAGTTCTTGGTTACGCTTCTAACTCCAATTACTTAATTGTTTGTGGAAGGAACTTGTGATCATAATAAATATCAAAAATAGAGTTAGTCCCATTAGAGTGCTTTGGCGTACCACCTGCTTCTTTAATTTTCTTTCCGGTTTTGGACCGTGTACGATCACTGTTCATCCTCTTTGATGAAAGGAATATTTTACCCAATTCTTGGCCACGCCTCTGACTCCAATAACTTCATTTTTTGTGGAAGGAGCTTGTGATCATAACAAATATCAAGAATAGGGTTTTCCGCATTAGAGAGACTTGAGGTACCACCAGCTTTTTAATTTTCTTTCCGAATTTGAACCGATTACGATCACTGTTCGTCCTCTTTGATGCAAGGAAGATTTTAACCCAGGTCTTGGCGACTCCAATATCTTAATTTTTTGTGGAAGGAGCTTGTCATCAAAAGAGTAAAATGCTTTATTTAGGCCGTAAAATAAAGAACTTGAACTAGAGAAGAACTAGAACTTCCTGATTACAATTTAGAGATTACTTCTCTAAATTGTAGTCAGGAAGATCTTCTTTATAAAATTAACATGTCCAACAGAGCAGTATCTGTTGACCTACTTTTCTAGAAGCCGTTTTGACTGTTTGTCGGCATGTTATTGCTTTCGAAGAAACTTGATAATCGAGGTAGAAATGCTAAAGTTTTTTTAAATTAGATATTTTGAATACAGATTGGTCTGTAGTTAAAGGCATCCCGCTGTGACCTTTAATTTTTGTAAATCGGCATTGAATTTGATTCTTTCAAATATCGTATTCAAGCCGATACGGTATTCATGCTAATATGAGGTTAATTTAACTCGGGTTTATTTCAGGTTAAAAAAAATCAGGTTTCAGGTTAATATAACTCAAGCAAAGTTATTGGGCACATCTGCATTTCATAATGTGTAAACTTAAGAAAAATGACAAGCGGTGATAAAAAGCTTTGCCACCCCCTGGTCTAAGGTTCCCCAACCATGAGGTTCGTCTTCTCCCCGGTCCTCTATTTATATTGATCTTGCCTTGCATGATGAGCTGCAGTAGTCGGTATTTATTATTTTGCATGATGTGTCCCAGGTAAGAGAGCTTCCTTATTTTGATGTTTGACATTACTTTGATATTCTTTCCCATTCTACTCAGAACCTCCTCGTTCGTAATTCTGTTAACCCAACTGATTCGCAGAATTCTTCGATACACCCACATCACGAAGGCTTGGATCTTCCTCCACGATGCTTCTGTTAAGGTCCATGCCTCCATACGGTAAAGAAAGAGCGAAAATACATAGCATTTCTCTATACGTATTTTTAACTTCAGGCTAAGATTGTGACTGCACAACACGGATCTCATACGTATAAAGGCTACCGAGTGATCCCATTTCTCGTTCATTTTGCATCCTAGATATGTGATGCGCTGTACTCTTTCAATGGCTGTGTTGTTTGCGTACAGACCAGTATCTTGTGGATTTGCCACTTTGCTACTTTGCCACTTTTTATTACCATGTACTTCATCTTGCTTGCATTGAGTTTGAGACCATATTCTTCATCAGCTTCAGCTATTCTGCTTAGTAAACTCCGCAGTCCTTCAGGTGTGTCTGCGATCAGCAAGGTGTCGTTTGCGTAACGGATGTTGTTTATTGTTTCGCCGTTTACAATAATGCCTTCTTCTATTTTGTGCAGGGTATCTTTAAATAGTTTTTCTGAATATACGTTAAAAAGAAGTGGTGACATAATACAACCTTGACGTACTACACATAGAATTTCGATTTCGTCATTATGACTATCCTCTACCCTGACAGTCGCTCTCTGCTTCCAGTAAAGGTTACCGATTATTCCGATGTTTTTGTCGTCCATTCCGGTGATTTTAAGTATTTCAAGCATCTTCTGGTGTTTTACTTTGTCAAACGCCTTTTCAAAGTCTATAAAGCATGCATATACGTTCTTATTAAAATCTCTGCATCGCTGAATGAGAACCTGAGCGGCAAAGAGGGCATCTTTGGTTCCAATACCACTTGAAGCCAAGTTGAGTGTGACCTATTTGTTCTTCGAGCTTATGGTATATGCGCTCGTGGATGACCTTGAGAAAGAGTTTAAGTGCATGGCTCATGATACTGATAGTTCGGTATTCTCCACATTTCCTTGAATTCATTTTTGTGGGTAAAGTTATGAATGGAACGGAATATTTCCGGAGTCGTAATTATCGGTAAATAGTCTGACAAGTATACTGAGCCCTTTTTCCTGAAGTAGTTTCAAAACTTCAACCTGAACTTCATCGGGTCCAACTGTCTTCCCTTCATTCATTCTGCCAATTGCTTTCTCCACCTATGAAGTGGTGTTCTTGTGGTCTTATATCGTCAAATATTTCCTGGATGTAGTCTTTCCATGTCTCACACTTATCTTCTAGGCTGTGTATTGCTTTTCCCTGCCTGTCTACCAACGTTTTTGCGTTGAGTCATGTGGCTGCTGTGATAAAATGTATAATATTTCTATTAGCAGTTCTGGTGGATATTTTTGGAAGTGTGACTGACCACTTATGGCGACTTTCTTTCTTGAAGTGTTACTTTATCTGGCATGTTCAAATAATTTTCCATTCGCATACTTTTTGGATCGGGATCATTTGTGGGTTCTTCGAATTGCAAAATATTTGAGGGGACTACAATCACTGTTGAGAAACTATCATGAGTTGTTCCAGTTGCTGTTGAGGAACTTGCATCAGCAGAAATAAACAATTCAACAGTCATCATTATCTGATTCATCTGCCGAGAGTATTTCCTCTGGTTGTAGCCTATTTTCAGCATCTCAGTCACTTCAACTATCTTCACATGGATCTGACTTAGTACCCCCCCCCCCCCCTTCATTAATCGGCTGAATTTCAGCTTCTATTTGTTTTTGAGACAATATGTTTTTGAGACTTGAGTGCCGAATGCAAAAAACGTAAAAACTTACTTATGATTGCGCGACGAAAAATACTATACCCTCATGGAATAAAATGGATACACACGCGTTCACAATTATATGAGGGCTAACGAAGAAGATACTGAAAATAATATGCGCCTACTTCGTCCGGATATCACCGAAAAACTGCGTTAAAAGTCGACCGTCGTAAATTTAACGACATATTAGTATTCTAGGAGATGTGTGATGGTAGCTCAGATAGCTAAGCATGTCACTGGCTCTTGAGTCAGACTGCGTGGATTCGAATCCCAAACAGAACTAAAAGCACCAATTAAAAACGAATGGCTGCAACCCACTGCCTAAAACTTTCTCTGGAAATTTGTCGTTCGGATTCGATGTTAAACCGCTAGGTCCCTCATATTCAAATCTAGTTGGAGTGCTGTGGTTGGATATGTGGCAGAGAAGAGAGCCTGTGCCGAGCAGTGGGCGTAAAAGGTTGATAGAGAGTATTCTAGGGTTAAGCATCACCTGCCGACTGCGTGTCTAGCTCATAGCTACTTTCTATGTGTAATGATGCTTCCTACGTTAGGCTGCTTTGTTCGCTTGCGCATTTCATTATTTTTGCCCATTCCATTTTTATGGATCTTTCCATATTTGTCTGTGCGATTTGCAGATTATTTATGTGTTGCTTGGTTGCAGTCCAGATTTCGGTTGTTAATATCCGGACTGGTAGAACGCATGGTGCTACTTGGAAATGGGCAATTTATAATTAAATAGCTGCAACAATTTTCCGACATTATTCTGAATTTTACACTTTTTTTTATTTTAAAATTAATGTGGCAGTCGATTTCAAAATGATTTTGTTGGTCAAACTTCGGTAAAGAATTCTTTTAAATAGTTGTTTTTATTTGAAAAGTTTTAATAACATCCACTTTGGGACAGCTTTACTAATTAAATCAAGGGAGGGACACGGAAATCTTCTGTTACTCTTTAGCATTGGAGGTAAATATCTCCTATGGCCTTCAGCCCCTGACATATTAGGTCTTGACCTTTCTCGTTACTTGCTTTGACGTAGCGAAAGGCTCACACAATGCATCTAGAGCGCAGTGTGCTAAAGAGTAACAGAAGATTTCCGTGTCCCTCCCTTGATCCCTCCTTAATTAGTAAAGCTGTCCCAAAGTGGATGTTATTAAAACTTTTCAAATTTGAGTAGGCATTGTCTATGAGACTGTTATAAATAGTTGTCAATTAGAATGTTGTTTTTATTGTTAAAACACAAATTCTGAATGTATACTATACCAACAATTAAACAGTAATATCTTTAAATATCCAATAAAATTTGGAAATTTGCTCTCATTTATAGTCGCCCATGTCATCCAGTGTCCTATCTTTAATTTAGTCGTGCACATCGTCAAGGGATGTGCTGAGTTGGTCCTCTTGCCAATTTTATAGCAAACAACTCTTCTATCGTACGGAATCATTGATTTCCTCGAAAATTTGGTGGATCTGGAGAAGTAAATCTACTCAACCCATACGAATATTATATAAAGTGGTAATTTGTGGGAAACTTATCTCCTTTATGTATTTTGACTGCTTATTAAACCTTTTTATATATGGTGTTGTTCCACATAAAGGGGAATGCGTGTCTTTAGCAGTTATTTTGCTGGTGTTCTATTTTGGCGCACTGTTTTAAGACTCGCGAGTAGTAAAAGAAAGATATTTTCTATAATCAAGGGTGACAAATTAATAGTGTCTTGATTTCAAACTGCAATTATCAAAAACCGAAATAAGTTTGACACCAAATTTTTTATTGAACATTGTATAGTAAAATCTAAAGTTTTAAAGATAAATGATTAATCCTCTATTGAAAATTAATACTTAAAAATTAATAATAAAAGGACGAAATTAGTATGTTTTTTTACAAGAGAAACTAGTTTTTGTGGTAAAAAACATAGTGATTTCGTCTTTTTATTATTAATTTTTAAGTATTAATTTTGACGAAGTTTGAATATGGATTACCACATAGTAAATGTCTCAACCATCGTTTACATTAACTTAAAAATCACATCCATTATGACATTCGCAAAATGAGCAATCCGTCACGCTGGCACATTTTTGGCGAAATCTCACCAGTAGCTTGTTGAATGTTTTTTTTTTAAGTCTTCCAGGGTTTCAAATCCGATCTAATAAATTTTAGATTTAACCAGATCCAAAGCCGACAAATCCGGAGAACGAGGAGGCTACAACTCCTACCCACGCTAGTAAATCAGAAGACCAGAAGGGAACTCGCGTAGCACCCCATAGACACGAGGCCTGGCGCTTTCTTGCTGATACAAAATATCGTTTATTGGTAATAGGATTTGACCGATGGCATCCAATAAGAACGTTTGTAGCATTTTACATGACGTTCACTATTGGCAACTAAGGCGTTTTCCATTTCATCTTAAAAAAAAATACGGACGCAATACTCCAACTGAGCATATCATACACCATATAGTTATCTTTTGAGAATGCTCTTCTTCAAATATATTATTATTATAACCATTTATTGGCATATATACAACATATTTTACATAAATACATTAGCATACTATACATTATATATCACAAGCTACATTCTAAAAGAATAGGTTCTTCCTTGGTACTTATTTGCTCTTTCCACTTTTTCATTTTCCTTAACAATTCCAAACCATTTCTCCTTTCATCCATACACTCCTTCCATTCTTATCCTAGCTTTTTCTCCTGTTCCTTCCATTCATTCCTTGTACATTCTTCAATTCAATACTTCCATCTATCCTCTCCTGTCCCACATACTGTGCACTTCCGATATTCTTCACTCATTCAATATTTCCTACCACACTCTTCACTTCCACACCTAAACCTTGCCAATATCCTGCCATGACCTGCTCGGCTGACTCTTTAGTTGAGTCTTAATAGGTAGGTAAACGACCAAGAACCTGAATCTTTGCATAATATTTGAAAAATCTACTAATTTCAATTTAACCTTTGCGTTCCTGCAATTCTACCTCTACTAGTCGTTCACCTATCATTTCCACAAAGATTGCCCCTTCGCTCTTAAGTTTTTCTAGTCCTTCGCCAGATATCCCTCCTCTTTCATATAATTTCCTTTTATTTATTTCCCACGCATTCCATTTCTTCCCTTTTCCACACTTCCGATTCGCTCTTCTAAATACTTCTTTTATTATTCTTTCATCCCCAATTTCACTCACCTTGCATTTATACCATCACCATTTTTGCCGCCAAAACGGCCAACTTGTAGGCATTCACCTCTTGCAGGACTATGTAGCGTAGGTGTCGACTTGTCCAACTTTAGGAATTTCTTGTAGAAGTTTGTTAAACCCTCTCTATCTTCTCTTCCCCTCTAGTCCCCCATACTTCCGAACCATACGCTAAAACACTTCTCACACACACTTTCCATATTACCTCAGCCGCCCTAAAGTTCCCTTCAAATCTAGATTTCCATTCATTCCACATACGTTCTGCAGCCACCCACGCTTTTTTTTGACACATAATCCACATATTCCCTATAACTGCACCCAGTGCCAAACACATATCCTAAATATCTAAATTTTACACCTCCTCAATTTCCATTCCTCTTCTTCGAATATAACTTGAGGGTTTTCGAAAGACCTGTCAAGTAAATTTTGTTTGTTCCTTTCCCCATGCAATTGAAAATGTTCTTGATTGAAAATTATTTTGTTAACAAAATTATTCGCTCTGACTAAAATCCATCGGCTGAATTCAGTACAAAAGTTTCGGTTTATTCGTTTCTTAAGAAGTTTCTGGGCCTTTTGACATTTTTAAGACCTGAAGAGTAAATCTTTCTTTAAAATTGTTCTTACCAACTCACCTAAAATTCGCTTTTCATGCAGCTGTTATAAACTGCCGTGTCGCCAATCCCATTGATTGGATTTTTCTTCAATTATGTTCCTAACTTGCAAAGTATTCACTTCTGTTTTTTTTTCCTTTCTATAAGTTTAGTAACCTGTTAGCCGTTGTTTGTCGACCCATCTTGCAATTGTCGTGCAATATGGCGGTTGTGGAATTAAATTGTTGTCGAAACTAGGTCTGAGTCTAAATAATGGAGTTCGTTCTCCATTTTCAAAAAACTTGAAGGTTCACTCAGTATTATATATCTATCTATCACAGTTAAAATTACATTATATTACTATATTATTATTGTATTACTAAATTATTATTATATTACTATACTAAATAAAGATAAAGATCGACGAGAAACAACGTAATAATGTTCCTGCGCCACTGCTGTTCAATTTGTACTCCAAGAATATCTTCCAGGACGCACTTGTTAACATTGAAGAAGGTATTAAAAGCAATGGAAGATGGATTAACAACATTCGATACGTGTATGACACGGATTGCTGACAATATGTGCGACCTCCAACAGCTTGTCAACGTAGTAGAAGAGCACAGTAAGAGAACGGGTCTAAAAGTAATCGCCAATAAAACAAAATACATGATTGTTACTCATTAACCAGATATTTTAAGAAATGTGGGACAATGTGGATCATAGAATTGAGCGGGTGAAGAAATTTTAATAACTTGGAGTATGGCTTACTGAAGAATGGGCATCTGACCTGGAAATAATATGCCGTATAGACAGCACCCGCAACACATTCATAAAATTCAAATGCTACACAATTCTACACAAATACTGAATTTGACCTAAACACCTAAATGAGATTCATAAAATGTTATAATGTCCAGTGTTGAACCGGTCTCCTCAAACATTTTTACCCATTTCCAAATGAGAGGAATGCTTGGCGCATCATTTAAGTGACGAAACCCTCGAATATTGGAGAAATTTCTTCGCGCTATAGTCGCAGAATTACCTCATTTGTAAAATTCGCGTACGCACAACGCGCGATCCGCTCCCGAGAAACGCTCCATAGCGACTAAATTCCCAAGAGACAGGCTACCGATTGGCATATCACCCGCGCCCTTCCGAATCGTTGCATTCGCACAGTAAGCTAAACAAATATAAAATTTCTTCTGAGACAGCCTTTATTTGGTTGATGCTACGATATGGAATAGGGAGCTGGACATTGAAGGTGGCCATAATCAATAAAATAGAGGCCTTAGAGGCGTGTGGTAAATATCAGAGTGGTAAATATCACATGAACGGCCAGAGTAACCAAGGAAAATGTCCTATGAGGAATAAACAAAGAATGTGAACCATTGCTAATGATCAAAAAAGGAAAAACCCTATACCTACGGCACTTAATGCGAAATAGGAAGTACCAGCTCTTACACCTGATCATCATGGGGAGTATAGAGGGTAGGAGGGGAATGGGAAGGAAGAAAGTGTAGTGGCTGCGTAGGATAAGATAATGGACAGTGGCTTACGAACAGTTGAAAGCCTAATACATACCGCCAGAGACGTAATACAAATGTGTCATTTGGTCGCAATCATTCATTCATTAATGGTGAATATGCATCAGAAGAGGAAGAACATACTAATATAAAGAAATGTTTGGAAATGTGTGAATGAGGAACAAATACTAAATACAGCCTTTTTCTTGCTATTAATCTATAATAATATATTTGCTTCAAATACTTCTTTCAATATGGACTAAGATCTAGTTGGACATCTCATTCTTGTAAATTTAAGTTATATAGTCCATCAGTACTACCGAAAACTTTCTGAGCATGAGTCAGTGTAGAATTTTTGATCTTCCAAGTAATGTTTGCTTTATTCTTCTTGATATAGATTTGGTCACTTAATAAATTTAGTCTTGGTTCGACATATATTTTCAAGAACATTTTTTTCATCTTGGATAATTTCCATATCATCTTCGTATTCTATTTCTAGAAAATATCTAGATTAATTGATTTTCTCTAAAAACTCTGGACCATCGTTACAAATTTCGATATAGTTGTCAATAATGTCCTCCAGTTCCTTTTGGGTAAAATACTTTTTACTTGAATAAATCCAATAAAAAGAAAACTACATTTTTTTCTGTTTAATAAAGCTATATATTGGCAGAAAGACTAATTGTAATATAAATGAAATGACACAAAGGGATACTGACCTCGAAGGTCAGTATCCCTTTGTGTCATTTCATTTATATTACAATTATTATTATTACATAATAATTGTAATAATAATAACATTATATTGTATCTCTACAACATTTCTACAACAGTGTTTCTATGTAACTAAACTTGACTTTTAGTAGTAATGCATATATCTGAAATTGAAAGTAGCAATTTCTTAGGATTTCATTAGACGAATGAGAGCGGAATGAGTTTGTTTGTAACATATGTTTTTCTAAGTGTTTAGAAGTGAGAGAACAGAGTTGTAGAAATACCTTACCTTGCATTATACGTATTCCATTATAAATACTCTTAATATATATATATATACTCTTAATAGGAGGCATAATTCGCAGCGTTAAGTTGTGCATCAGTAGGCATTAAAATCTCTGTACGCAGGCTGAAAGATGCGCATTTTATCCTATTATATGGATCAAAATTCAATTATCTGTATAAAAACCGCGACTTTAACAAGACGAACGGTAGGAAATTGAAGGTTTCCAGCTGCGTTGACTGAAGCGAATTCTACTCATCAGTTTAAGAAACTGCATTCTAAATGACGTCACAAGAGAACGCTGTACCCCAATAGCAATGATAATAATGATTGCAGGATATTAAGATGGTTTGGATATGTTTGCAGCATTCTAATCACAGGAATTCCGCAAAATCTATTGTGGAGTCTATCCAAACAGTGATGAAGAACACAAATACCAGTCAGACAAAGTAGCTATGTAAAACAGCCACGGAAGGATTTACGACACCATAGGCGTAGCAGAGAATTTTAGAAAACCTATAGCTCGCTAAGAGATTAAAGAACGAGAATTCATGTATTAACTATTCAATAACTTTCACTGTAATTAATATAATTTTTGTTTTTTATGTTTTAAATGTTTTGATATATAGCTTCTCACCATATTTAATATTTATTCCTCCCTAAATTTTTTTGGTGAAACTATTCATCATTTTGTAAAATATAATAAATTATTTTGTTAACAATGTTTATTTTAGCGAAAATATTTATACGAAACCAACATTTCGAAATATGATTTATATACATATATATATATATATATATATATATATATATATATATATATATATATATATATATCATGTCCTATTTGTTTAACTAATTGGTAATATTTCATTTCAACTCAATTATCCTGTATTACATACACACATCCTGTAGAATTAAAATAAGTATGAAAAACTTAAGGGTCAATACCTTTTTTGCTTTTTATATGTATTATTATTATTAAGTCGTTTGATGATAATGAATGTAATTTATTTTAATAATTAGTCAATATAAATAAATCACAATCAAATTATAAACCCATTCGTAATTAGAACAATAATTTATTTTATTGATGATGAAATGACTGATTTTTTATTAATGATTTGATTGTGAAGGTGTTTTTTTAAAGCTAGAAAAGATGCAATATTTTGTATTTAATTAGAATTGGAAAAAAAACTGGAACACTATACAGATTCACGGAAATCCAATCACCAACAAAGCCAGGAGGGTGCTCTAGTTCATCTACGGCCTGTTTATAAACCTGGTAATGCCAACGCTCCCTTCCTACAAAATTCACTCAATGACTGCCTTCACTTCACTTTACCCTTCCAAAATACACATATTCTTGGTCTATATTTACCCTCATTCAAGTATTGAGCAAAATATTTTCGTCAAAGCCTCCCTGTATCCCTATTCAATTATTATCGGTGACTTAAACATCAATCCTTCTAAAACTAAACTTCTCAACCATTTTCTCAAAAAATCAAATTTCATCAGAAGACCCACTCCTCCAACATTCATTATGCACAACAATCCCGACTCTACTCCTGACATATTTCTTTACACCTCTCACACTACATAAACGACATCCAACATACACCGGACCTTGGATCTGATCACTTGGCAATAAAATTCTCTATCCTAACCGTTCTTCCTGCAAACAGATCTCCTTATAAACCGAGACCTAACATCAAACAAACAAATATTGACAATATAAATTCAGACATGACATATTACCTAAATTCAATAAACGACAAAGACATTTCGATTCAACATATTGAGGATTTCCAAACACATCTTTCAAACCTTCTTACCCTACACTCACCTCCTCTAGCACCCAAACACCACACAATAAGTCTCCCTCCTTTCATAATCAGACTCATCAAATACAAAAGACAGATATACAGGGAATATCACATATCACACAGACGAACCTTACCTGAAAAAAATTATTCAACAAAGTTAATAAACAAATTAAAGTTCACATATTCCAATGTAGAAGTCATTCCTGGCTTAATGTCTGCAAGGAGATTGAACGGGATTCCGGTAAAACTTATTAGGACAAAATTAAAAAAGTAAGTAAATACTAAAACCAGATTCAATCGCCACAATTCATAGAATCCAAATTTCCTCATTCCACTCCTTCAGACCTCTCCAAAAAGCCTCCCTTTTCGCAAAACACTTCGAAAAAGCGTTCACACCCACTCATATTTCCGACTTTGATAACGAAAATTTTAACTTAGTATCCAACTAGTCCAATACTTTTTTCAAAAACAACAATTTTCAGGCCCCTGTTGAAATCACAGACGAGTATTTTTCAATCACTGCTTTGGGTAAAAACAGCGCTGCTGGTAGGGACAACATCTCGAAACTACTTATCAGACAGCTGAACGACCAAATTCACAAGCATAAAATTAAATTATACAATTTTTGCCTATTACACAGCGTATTTCCCCCTTCTTGCAAATCCGGCACAAGCATCACTCTATTAAAACCAGGCCAGGACAAGACACTTACAAAAAGTTATAGACTAATCACCCTACTTCCCGTTTTAGGTAAAAACTTGGAACAAATTCTAAAAGCTCGTATTTGGACCTGTTTGGAAAATCAGATCCCCTGCTTCCAATTTGGTTTTAAACCTTCACATTCTACTAAACATCCACTATTCATCCTGACGAACAACATATAAACATCTTACCTTCTTAATCAACACTCTGCCGCTCTTTTTCTTGACATAAATAAAGCCATTGACACAGTTTGGCACGACGGACTGCTATTCAAATTATACAATTTAAACATCCCCTCTTATCTTCTTTTTATATTAAAAGACTTCCTTAATGACAGAAACTTATGCATTAAAGTCAACGACACTCACTCTAACTTATTTACCACTAGCCAAGGTGTTCTACAAGAGTCACCATTATCACCCATACTTTACAACACTTTCTGCCACGACATTTTTAATACAGACCTCAAGTGTCCCATAATCTCATCTCATAATGTCAACATATATAATCTCATCTCATATTGTCATCATTTGTCATCATGTCTCATAATCTCATAAACCATCCCTACATTCTCCAATACGCCGACGACACAGCCCTCATATCTCATGCACAATCTCTTCCTAAAGCAATTAAAAAATTACAAATACATACTAATCAAACATTTGATTGGTTCAACAAATGGAGATTAGGCCCAAACCCTTCCAAATGTCAGCTTCTTCTACCCTTTCACCGAAATTCTAATAACTCTCCACACATAAAAGTTGTCCTTACCACAGTTAACCCAACAGCTACTATTAAATATTTGGGCATCACATTCGATGGAGCAACAAAATTTAACATTCACATAAAAGAACGCAAATGTGAAATCATAAAAAGAGCCAAACACTTTCGGTCCCTGACTTTCCGTGATCAGGGGATTTCCGTGAAGGCAGCGAGTACTATTTTCAAAACTTTTTGCAGACCGATCTTGGACTATGGACACATTATTTGGACAAACACAAATAGGACGACTCGACATACATTAGAAATTGCGGAAAGAACCGCACTGAGAACAACAACAAAAATGCGACACCCAGACAATCCTATACACAATCCATCTAACGAACTGCTATACGTCAGAACCAAATTAACACCAATCCTTAAAAGACAGGACATGCTGCGACAAAAATTTAAACACCGAGGTAAAAACATCATGGAACAAGTACGGAAAAAGAGGACCAACAGAACATCTTCAAAACTCATACATCGTTAACTCTTGTGGAAGCTGTTTACGATTAATATGTTAGATTTATCTACTTTGTGCTTATATTTTCGTTAGCGTTTGCGCTTATATTTATGTTTGTTATAAATTTTTTTTCCAACCACTGATGTAATTACCAGGGTCGAAAGACTTACGGTCGATAGCCTTTTATACAAATTGTATAATAAATATATTATTATATTATTATATATAATTAGAAATTTAATAATAATTTTTCTAAATTACTTAAAAGGAACAAATTAGCAATATAAAATGGATTGAATTGCAAATATCTATTTTTAAAATTATGAAAATATGATTAATAATGTGAAACAATTTGTTAAAATTAGGACTAAATTTCCTGCATTTTAGTTCACAAAAAAAACTTGAACAAAAAATTTAACGAATCAGCCTGCAGCTGTAATTAATTATAACAATATTTATTGAATTCACTAGTATATGTCGACCAAACGACTGAAAATCCGGAAAGATAATCGGAAAGCATACGAATAATTAATTGGAAAAGATTTCAAGTATTCATGAATTCTACGGCTGGTGATGTTTCTTCGATATTTGGTTTGATTTTCTTGTAACTGCGCTAATACTTCCAGAAGCTTTTAAACCTTTATACCTTTATTTTCAATTTTCAGAAGCTGCTGCTTTGTATTTCTGTGGCGGATATTCCACGTAAACTTTCAAGTTTAAAATTTCAATTTGCATTTCATTGGATATAGTATAATATCGTATTTCTGTCGTACTTCTGCAAGGGAAACAATTATATCTAACTTTATATTGTTTCATATAATTTAGCAATTGATATCTTTCTCTCCAAAACTGCAAAATTTTTACGAACGATTTTTGCTTGTTTTCATTATAATTAGATCTTTATTAGTTTTTACAAAACAGATAATATAGCTAGATTAATAGGCATATTACTATACATTGTCAAAGTTTCAGATGACCAGATGGTGGGTTCGATATACAGGGCGTTTCAAAAGAATTCGTATTAATATGCAGTCGTATTTCGCATGCACATATTTATTAAACTTTAAGACATACGAATATGAAACTTTACACACATATTTACGAACCTTTCAAGTTTTGAGTACAGATGTACAATATGTCCTGCATCAGTGATACGAACAATATTACATCGTTATTCAAACTCTTCCCTGTAGAGCCCAGATCCAGACTGTGGAGCCAAATTGAAACATGCTAAGTCGTCAGTTCCTTGACGATAAATCCGATGGTTCTCTAGAGTTTCATTCAGATATACACGCACTTGGCGACTGCAATGAGGGGGGTGCCACCTTGTTGAAAAATGAAGTTTTTTTCATGGAGCCTCGGAAATAACGAGTTTTGTAAGATAGCGAGATACTGCTGACCATTAACCGTGTTTCTATCAAAGAAGAATAGGACGTAAACAGATGATAGGGATGTCGCACAAAACATATTGACTTTGGGCAAATCTCGTACATGTTAAATGACTGCATGTGGGTTCTGTAAGCCCCAAATTCGAACTTTATGTTAGTTTACCTGACCACTAACATGGAAAGTTGCTTCGTCACTGAACAAGAAGCGTTTAGCGAAAGTGTTATTATTGTCAATAGCGTCATGAATCAGAGCTCCTAGAGTCTATTAATATAAACTAGACAATGTATTTGTTTCGCCGATAGCCGGGCCAAGGCGCACCGATCGATATTTTGGTAAATATAATACGTTTCTTCTTTTTGAAACATCCTGTACTATTGTTGTGAGTTGGAGATGTTGGCGCACAGCACTAAATGTCCGTGTCAAATTGACACAATGTCCGGTACCTTCTTTCCATGTAGAAGAAAATGTGATATTTTACAGCGGGAGAGTTGTTTCTGCTGCTTTATGATATTGTCGATTGAGAAATAGAAGGTAGTACAAGTCGTGCCAGGCGGTGCAAGTTAAACTCTGTCGGTGTTTTTAATTTACACTCTTCCATCCCTTTGGAATACTGCACAATCGATATATCTCTCAATCTTGTACACCATATTTTTTTCTTGTATGTCATATTTCCTTCCTATATGCGTCTTAGTTGAGTGTGGTACATCTTCGAAACTTTCTTGAACGTTCTCTCCCATTGTCTAAGAACCTGACAGGACAATTGTGAATGTATTTTATGTGTTTTTCAGAAGACCCATTGCATATTAAAGGTACCTTGCTTTTATTTTAGCTAGCTCTCGCAGGTGGTTGGCTGTTAGAAATGGGCTTATAGTTTTGAAGCAATAGGTTATCCCCGGCCAGAGTTTCATGTTACATAATTTTCTTGCTGTAGGTAGACTTAGGGCTCGTATCTCCCGAGCGATCCAATGGTTTGAGCTGCTTTTTTACTTTTTTCTTTAATGTAACGTTATAACGTTAATACTCCTTGGTATTCGTAACAATTGACGAATTTCCGCTGGTGTCCTCCTATATTAACCTTTTCACACTTACGGAGCCCAGCGTCTTTTCTAAATTGCATTGATTTACTTTTCTTATAGTTTATAACCAATCTGTTTCGGAGGCACAATATTTTTCGATGGTCCAAGCTTGCCTGGGTTGCTGTGATGCCCGTGGAATGGATGACCATGTCGTCGGCGTATATTAGGCAGAAAACCTCAGCTACTATGATGTGTGCTGGTAGATCATGGACGTAGATCAGAAATAGGATGGCGCTCAATGTGTAGCCCTGGAACCCCCGTGGCTTAGGGGAACCTGTGTTGATAATTCCTTTCCGTTGTCGATTTTTATAAAATTCTTTAAAGTTCAGTATTATTTTCTTATTTTCTTTCTTTGAATTCTACATTTACATAATGTATAATAATGTTTCGAATAATAATAGGTTTTACTAGATTTACATTTATTAACAATAAACCCATTATACAGTTCTTGGCAATTTTATTCTTGAAATTTACTCATTTCTGTGTGTTGCCAAAAGCAAGTAAAAACCATCCCGTTATCTTTTGTAGTTTTTGAAAAACAAGGAGCATTTATGTTTGTATTTATTTCTCTTCATACATATTCTTTAGTCAGATCGTAAGCCACAATATCATAATGTTTACGTAATTTTCTTTTTATTTTTTGTTTTGGTTTTATAAGTAGAGCTTTCATTCGTTGGTTGTTTTTATTCACAATATGACATAACAACTATGACATAATAAAAAACAATGCTTTCAAAACAAGAAAAGGTTTTTCCATATGGAGCAGAATTGAAAAATATAATTGAATAGAACAGAGATTTCTTCATTTTCACCTGGAGTTTTCTTAAGAGGTTCTTACGGAGCAGTGATGGCTGTAGTTACAAATCGACTTGGACGAACATGTTAACCTCGCCAATTGTAACAAAGATTTGAGGAATTGCTTCTAGTTATAATAAAAATACGTGATTTATGGTGTTTTATTCATAATTTAGTGTGGTATAATAATAAGCAATTTTTTATTCTTTATTACTCATGTGCCAAAAGTACTTCTGCACGTAGATTAATTCATATGGAAAAAGTCACATCTCGTTGCATTTCTACATAACCTGGGTAACGCACGTCATTACATTACAAAATAATAATAAAAATTAAAGAAAATGTTTTAAAGTGAGCATAAATTCTACGGTGATTCCGGATACTGAGGGAGTTTCTTATGACGAATCCACACCACCGGAAACGATTGAAAAAGCTAATTCTTCATTTTTGATTCAATTGTTTTTGGATGGCCCATGGATCCCAAACTTGTAAGATACATCCCCTCGCATGAGTAATAAAAGATATTTTTTGTAACACGAGCGATATTATCAATTTCCCTCTCGAGCGAATGTGCGCACTTAATTCGTCTGTGTGCACAATTTTGCTCTCGCGAAATGATGATAACTTTTCACCCTAGTTACAAAATATACTAATTTCATTTCTTATAAATGCTGCTCTTGACATCAAATAAACCTATTAAAATTAATAATTGATCTGTTTTGTCATAAACTTACATGTATAGACATCGGCGCCCTGTAAACTTTTGAATAATTACTTTTTTTTCAGAAACTATAGATTAGATTAAATAAAGAAATATGCCGCCTTGAAGACAATTTAATATGCTTTAATATGAGGTTCAATCTACAGAGAATGATTATCGTTTATGGGCGTAGCAACCGGTAAACAAAAACGAACGTATTTATGTGGTGGTTCTAGCGATAATAACAATCTTGTGAAAGTTTATTATTATTGCCTCTGCAATTGAAATTTGCACATCAATCGTTTTTCAAAATTTGATTTTAAGAGTGTTATTTGACGCATACTACACAGCAAAAGTCGCACAAATTTTTGTTCTAATCGAAAGTGGACTTATTCGGCGAGCTGTTGCTCGGCAACTATTTTTATTTTTTACAACTTTATTGTGTACAACGCTTTACTGTGTTCAAGCCATTAAGAAATCTTCACCGTCATACTGGGCAATTGCAATAACAGCTCCGTAAAGTAAGAAAAGTGGCTATTAGTCAGTGGACTGTAAGACAGGAATTCCAGGAGAGTAACTTGACGCCTCATACACATACAGTTTGTCAAGATCTTACCATGTCTGCGTTTGACAAGGGCTAATTTATATTAGACATTGGAACAATGGTTGTCTCTTCTGTTCACAGATGAGACCAGAATATGCTTTTATGGTAGCGACCGAGGAAAAAAAGTTTACCGGACACCAAGAGAGCAATTTTCAGAATGCTGAAAAATTGCTAAAAAATTTTCAGAGGGGTGAACTGCTTATGGAGTGCTTCCTGCGTCATCTGTGGTGCAATTTCTATGGGTGTACGAAAAACACCCTGTTTTAATCATCAAGGGCGCCCGTGGTCACCGGGAGGAGGTTTCACGGGTGCAAGGTATATCGAGGAGATGTTTGCAGTTTATGTGGTACCTTAAGTCGACTATATTGGAGAAGAATTTATCTTTATGTATGGCAATGCAAAACTGCAAACCACCTCATGCAGTCCCAACCTAAATCTGATAGAACATTTATGAGACGAGCTTAAACGAAGAATTTCATCTGGGCTTCGTGCCCTAGCCTCGATTCCAGAACATATTTTTGCAGTAGAAAAAAATTGGCTTAACAACCATAAGGAAAAATAGCGAACTTAATTAGTTCTATGCCTAATGATATGAGAGATATCATTAGGGCAAGGGGGGATCATATCCTTTATTATACATTACGTGTTAATTTAAATAATTGTCGATTACCTTATTTCTGCTACCAATAAAAGAAATTAATTTGTTGCATGAGCTAATTTCACCATGTTAAACACAAGAAACCGAAATACATTGTAATAAATTTAAACTCATATTACAGCAGATTTTTAGTTTAAACTCATATTAAATTGTCTTTCAAACGGCATATTTCAATATTTCATCTCATAAGTAGTTTCTGAAAAAGAGTAAAAGTCAAAGTTTACGATGGACCGATATCTATGATCGCAAATGTATGCTATATATATATATATAAATGTATATCTATGATCTTATTAAAATATCACTTTTAAAATTACTACTAAAATATTACTATTATTATTTTTATCTGTACTTTGTACTTCTATTCAATTATAGACGCTTATTGTGATCTCTACTTTTTATTCTATCACATGGGAAATCGACATATGTGCATATGTAATCATATGTGCGAAATTATTCAACGAGTGACCGAATAATTGACAAGAAAACCTATCGTCCTTTAGGCGATAATATAGAGATTATCTAACGATTTAACGTTGCAAACATCCATACATTTAGTCTCAAATTGCGACCAGGTGACATGCACCTATAAATCTTCCGTTTTGTGCATTATAAAAAAAAAAACGATACCGCTTCATAATCTGGTTATGGGAAATCCTCGAGTTGAATTAATCCGAAATAAAAACCGAACAAAATTTATATGGAAATTAAAACTATGTCAGGTCAGGCACCATAAATAGAGTTTATACAATAAGCAAACAAAATCGTTAGTCAACGTATATGTTTGCAATATTCTATCCTAAGTACTATTTACTGTATAATTAATTTATTTTAAAACAAGCGTCTCAACATTTAATTTGAATATAATAAAAGAGTTTTCGTTTACGTAATAAAATACAGGTAAAATGAAATTTGTTAACAAGAGATTAAATTATTTTATTTTCTTATGTACTGCGCTTTGCGTTATAAATCAATGTGTTTGTTTTCTTATCATCCGCTTGCCTGTCTTTATCTTCTTGGTTTTCGATCCCCATTTATCTTCGGTATCAATTTCCATTATTCTCTTCGCCATCTTGTCACCATTCCTTAGTATTACATTTACACACTAACTCACCATTTTCTCTTAAATTAGTTTTGATGATTATAACAATATTTTCATTTGGTTTTGCTTTCGTCAATTTCATGATTTTTTTCTACCTACGCTACTTTTAGTGAACCATATACTTTTAATATTAATTTTACTGACGCTCCATTTGCATTTATTTGGCGGACATTCCAGTGAAATAATTCAAATGTAAAAAAATCAGTTTATATTTAATCGGATATAATATCATTTTCAAAGACTTAATCGAAAAATTCATTATGTTTTAACCACTAATTTTTGTGAATATTTTATATAACTTATGAAATTATATAAATCTAAACATTTTACACGACTCGAGTTTCGACAGTAGTTGGTGATTTTCAAAAGGATTACAAATGGATGAGTTGAAGAGTTTTGGTGGGAAGTGGAAGTATCTGTCTGTAGTTGGCGACTTATCTGGAGATGATAGGTTATAGGCATAGGATGAAAAGGTGTGAAAAGATTAGATCGGTTTGCTCGTTGAGGAGATTAACGGCATTGCATTGGTGGTTTACGGCATTGTTTGAAAATTTTTATTGACTCAAGGAGTTTAGGCTCTTTAATCGCCTTTGTTGCAATTATGCAAGATTTTTAGATTATCTATTTCGGGGAATTTGTGTCTGGGTACATTTTTAACAGTGGTTAGAAAATGAACTTCTGTCTTTTTTGAGAAGAAAGCCATGAAAATATTCTGAAAAACGAGTTGAAATTATTCATTCTGTCTGACCTACGTACAAGCTATTGCATTCCGAACAATGAACCTCGTATATTCCGGATTTTTTGAGTTCGTCGATTTTGTGTTTAGCATTAAATAATAAGTGGGATACTTTTGAAGAAGGTTTAAATGCTACTTTTAAAGGTTTAATTACGAAACTAGTTTTTCTTTTCGCAAAACGTTTACTATTTGTTCGTTTGTTTTGCCGAAAAAAGCGAGAGAAATTAGAGTCTTATCAGAATTTGGCGTTTTCATTTATATTTGAGTTATTGTGATTTGGTTGCTTTTTTTATTTATTTCATTTTGGACGATTTATTTCATTTAATTGGGAAACCATGCTTTGTAGCAATCGACATTAGTGTTTCTCTAGTCCGCGGTAAGACGTTCAAACCGCCACAAAACAAAGGACACCACAGAATTTTTAAAAACGATGGGACTTTCAAAATCTTGTATTCATAATTTTTAATTTTTTACCCATAACCTCGGCAATGAAAACATAAAAAACCCGCAAACGCAATAAAAAAATAAAAAAACCGAGCCCACCGGACTAATCCGGAAGTTAAAATTTTAAAACTAATCTTTTATTTTTTAACCTTCCAAATGTGCTTAGATTAAACCCTCGAATTATTTTTCTTAGAAACACAAATATTAGGTTTTTTTATAAAAAATGTAGCGGTGCGGGGTTTGGCGGAGGGGAGACCTGAAAATTTTCTCAGATGACGAAGTTAGTAATTTAAATAAAGACGTTAACGTGAACGAAGCCGGAAATGTAAACCAAGATGTAGTGAATCCGTGAAAAAAATACCGTTTCATTACATAATATTACAACATAATATTATCGTGTCGAGATATTATTTCGTGGCCCTAGAAATGGCTAATAGTGTTTGCCAAAATGACAGCTGGCCCCAGCTTCTTCGTCGACCAGCAGCACTCACATCTTCTTCGGCGACGCCGCCGCGGCTTACTTCGCAGCGACTGTTTTCGGAACGGCTTTGGTGCGTTTGCATTTGGGGGTTTCAGTTTCTTGGTCGGTATTTTAGTGGTTTTCTTAGCTTTCGACGGGGACTTGGCGGCGGCGGCCGCGGCTTTCGTTTTGAGCAGCGACTTCTTTTCTGCCGCCGCGGCTTTTTTCGACTTTAAGTTCGGTCGTTTAGCCTCCGCGGCCGCGGTTTTCTTAGATTTCAAACCTGCGGTAGCTGTAGCCGCCGCCGCCGCCGCGGCAGCGGCACGACTCTTAGTTTTCGGTTTGGAATCTGAGGACGAAGACTGTTTACCGCCGTTGGTGGCGGTGGCCGCCAACTTGAAGCTGGTGACGCCTTTTCCCTTGATCTGCACGAGGGTGCCGATCGTGACTGCGGACTTAGGTTAGTTAGGTATTTCTTGATGAACGGCGCCATCCTCTTAGAGTCGACCTTGTAATTGGCGGCGAAATATTCCTTGATGGTCTGCAGCAACGAATCGCCGCGTTACTTCAGACTCCTAATCGCGATGTTCACCATCCTGTAGGTGGGCGGGTGCGTCGGCTGGCTTTCGTACTCTTAGCTTTCTTGGTCGCGGCCGCCGACGCTGGCTGGCTGAACGGACGCGGGTGAGGACGCTGCGCTGGCCGCCGCCGCAGTTGCTGGAGCTGCCGCAGTGTCTGTCATGGTAGAGAAAGTTGACGTCGTTGAGACTTCGAGTTTGCGAATTATTGCTAGTATCTGAAATATGCTCGATCGAAACGGCTATCGGGCTATTAAGTGTGTATCGACAATTCCTTAGTTCTCTAGTACACGGTAAGAGCGACGGAAAAAGCTCGAAGCATCAAGGAATTATAAGCAGTCAATTTATGTGATACTATGACTACCTAGTAACGATCGCAACCATTAATTTTCAAAGACCTCTCCGAAATCTGCTATTAGAATGTTGTAAAACAGTGGTGTAACATTTTGTGTAAAATTTTATCCGACCCCTGGATAGAAAGTAGACGTTTTTTAATTTGTTTATATTGACGCTTCAGTATTTTACTGAAAAAATGCGATTTTGGTTTTTAACGAACCTCTCTAATACCACCCATCCCGGAGAAATCATATTCGTCACACTGAAACTAGACGACAAGGCGAGCACACCGCTGTTTAAATTGTTTGGAAAGACTCAATTTTTTTATTACGAAATTCTGAATACAAATTTTCCAGAATTTCGAATTCACTAGTTCGTATCCCGACAACGGTTGCAGATATTTAAAATAGACCTGCCCCATCGTTTCTAGGAGGTCATTTCCCTGCGGATGGATATACTGGTTTGTTACAAAAGTATCGGACTTAATTTTTTATTTTGAAAACCTGATGGATTTGAATCAAGTGCGCTTGCATGAGCCAACCTTGAACCGTGATTTTTTTCCCGCCTGTAGATAGCGTCAGTTGCTGTCGAGCAGTGCGTAGAGTCGAGTGACGTATGTGTAGTGCACTCGTTGGTTTTTCAATGAAAGTAAAAATCACCAAAAAGTATAATAGGGATGTCCTACGTCGCCTACGTGTTGCTGCGCGGCGTAAGCGACTGGATTTGTGGTCATCAGGAAATTGGCGACTCCATCACGACAATGCTCCAGCACATTCTTCGCACTTGGTTCACAATTTTCTGGCGAAAAACTAGACTCCTCTGGTTTGACAGTCTTCTTACTCTCTTGATATGGCCCCCTGCAACTTCTGGCTGTACCCCAAAGTCAACGCCTTTGAAAAGAACGCGATTTCAGACAGGAGTGGACATTATAGCTGCAACGACAGCCGAGCTAAAGACAATTCCGCAATGGGCTGTTTCGGAATGCTTCCAACCATGGCGGCTCCGCTGGGAGAAGTGTGTGGAGTCCGATGGAGACTACTTTGAGAATGATTAGGTTTCCAACGCTCCAAATATGCCAGTTGTTTACCGGCTACAGGTCGTATACTTTTTTAACAGACAACGTATACGAAAAATGTTTAAACGTTATGAGGAGACTGTATTCTTTCATAGACATCGTTTAAACGGTCCCAGATGACAGCTTTATCTTGTCAAAGTCATTATGAAATCGTCACCAGCTTACTGTTCAACTGCAACAACAGCTCTGTGAAGTACGAAGAGTGCCTATTAGTCAGTGAATAGTAACACGAAAACTAGAGATAAGTAACTTGACCCCTCAGAAACGTGCAGTTTGTCAAAAAACCTAATCCAGCTCTTCGTCAAGCATGCCTGCGCTTGGTAAGGAATCATTTAAATTGAACGTTGAAACAATGAAGGTCTGTTCTGTTCTCAGATGAGACCAGAATATACCTTTATGGTAGCGACCGATGAAAAAAGTGCACCGGAGACCAAGAGAGCGATTTGCAGAATGCTGGATTGAAGAGTGGACTGCTTATGGAGGTGCTTATTTCATGATATGTGGTGCAATTCCTTTGGGAGCATGAAACGACCCTGTCTTTATGGGACCCTGATTTATTAGGGGCGCCCGTTGTCACGAGAGAAGAGAGTTAACGGGTGGTAGGTACGTCGAGGAGATTTTAGCAGTTCATGTGGTACCTTACGTCGATCACATTGGAGAGGATTTTATGCATGACAATGCGAAACTGCAAACCACAAGAATCGTTTAAAATTAGGTATATTATGGAAATCGGTTTTCGGGAATACGCAGCATCCGATCCCGAACTAAATCCGAAAGAACATTTATGGGATGAGGTTAAACGAAGAATCTGAGCTAGGCCTCGTACCTCGTGCCCCAAGGTCAATTCCAGAACTTATTTTTGCAGTAGGAGAAGATTGCCTTAATATCCACAAGCAATACTAGCGACCTTAACTAGAAATATTCCTAATCGTATAGCAGATGTTAGAGCAAGAGGTGGTTATATTCATTATTATAAATTTCGTATTAGTTTAGATATTTGACGATAACCTTATTTCTTAGTAATACAAAAAAAAGTTATTTCATGAACTAATTTCACTATGTTAATCACAAGAAACCGAAATACGGTAAATAAATTTAAACTAATATTAGAGCATATTAAATTGTCTTTCAAACGGCATATTTCTTTATTTCATCACATAATAATTTTCTAAAAAGTTAGTCATGAGTTTACAGTGGACCGATATGTATGAACGCAAGTGTATGCTATCTTATTAAAATATCACGTTCAAAATTACTATTAAAATATTATTATTACTACTTTTGTCTGTACTTTCTATTCTATCATAGACACTCATTTTCTTCTCTACTTTTTATGTAAATATGCGAATTGGGAAATTGTTCAACGAGAGACCCAGAATAATTGACCTGAAAACCATCGTCCTTACCCATACATGGAGTATTTTTTGTATACATGGAATTTTTTATCAAATTGCGACCAGGTGACATGTAACTAAAAATCTTCCGTTTCGTGCATTATAAAATTAATACCGCTTCATGATCTGGTTAAGGGAAATCCTCGAGTTGAATTAATCCTAAATAAAAACGAAACAAAATTTATATGGAAACTAAAACTATGTCAGGTCAGGCACCATAAATAGAGTTTATACAATAAGCAAACAAAATCGTTAGTCAACGTATATTTTTACAATATTCTATCCTAAGTACTATTTACTATATTATTAATTTATTTTAATACAAACAATTAATTTAAATAAAATAATAAAATACAGGTAAAATGTAATTTATTAACAAGAGATTAAATTATTTTAATTTTCTTATGTACTGCCATTTGCGTTATAAATCAATGTGTTTGTTTTCTTATCATCGGCTTGCCTGTCTTTATGTTTTTGGTTTTCGATTCTCATTTATCTTCGGCATCAATTTCCATTTTTCTCTTTGCCATCTTGTCACCATTCCATAGTATTACATTTACACACTAACTCACCATTTTCTCTTAAATTAGTCTTGATGATCATAACAATATTTTCATTCGGTTTTGCTTTCGTCAATTTAATGATTTTTTTCTACCTGCGCTACTTCTAGTGAACCATATACTTTTAATATTAATTTTATTGACGCTTCATTTGCATTTCTTTGGTGGACATTCTAGGAAAATAATTCAATTGCAAAAAAAACAGTTTATATTTAATTGGAAATAATATCATTTTCTAAGACTAAATTGAAAATTTCACTATGTTCTTAGCACTAATTTTTGTGAATATTTTATATAACTTATGAAATTATATAAATCTAAACATTTTACACGACTCGAGTTTCGACTGTTGTATGTCATTTCAAAAGGATTACAAATGGATGAGTTGAAGAGTTTTGGTGGGAAGTGGAATTGTCTGTCTATAGTTGGCGACTTATCTGGAGACGATTGCATAAGATTTAAAATGTGTGAAAAGATTAGATCGGCTTGCTCGTTAAGGAGATTAACGGCATTGTATTGATGGTTTACGGCATTCTTTGAAAATTCTTAATGACTAGGAGTTTTTGTTCTTTATTCGCCTTTGTTGCAATTATGCAAGATTTTTAGATTATCTATTTCGGGGAATGTATGTTTGTGTACATTTTACACAGTGGTTAGAACTTGTGTCCTTTTTGAGACGGAAGCCATGAAAATATTCTGAAAAACATGCTATTGCATTCCGAACAATGAACCTCATATAATCCGGATTTTTTGAGTACGTCGATTTTGTCTTTAGCATTAAATAATACGTGGGATACTTTTGAAGAAGGTTTAAATGCTAATAACTAGATTTTCTTTTCTCAAAACGTTTGCTATTTGTTCGTTTGTTTTTCCGAAATATGCGAAATTAGAGTTTTATCTGAATTTGGCATTTTCACATTTTTTGGCAATCGACATAAGTGTTTCTCTTGTCCGCGGTAAGACGTTCAAACCGCCACAAAATAAAGGATAGAATTTTTAAAAACGATGGGACTCTCAAAATCTTGTATTCATAATTTCTAATTTTTTACCCCTAACCTCGGCAATGAAAACATAAAAAAACACCAAACGCAGATCCTCGAATTACTTTTTCTTAGAAACACAAATATTAGGTTTTTTCTAAAAATTGGGGCGGCGAGGGGTTTGACGCAGGGGACATGAAAAATTTCCCAGATGTCGAAGTTGGAAATTTAAATAAAGATGTTAACGTGAACGGAGCCGGAAATGTAAATCTAGATGTAGTGAATTCATGAAAAAAATACCGTTTCAATACAACATGATATTATCGTGTCGAGATAATATTTCGTCCCTTTTCAGGGCCAATTGTGTTCGCCGATATGACAGCTGGCTCCTGTTTCTTCGTCGACCAGCAGCAACTTCTTCTTCGGCGACGCTGCCACGCATTTCTTCGCAGCGACTGTTTTCGCAACGACCTTAGTGCGTTTGGGTTTGGGACTTTTCGGTTTCTTGGTCGGTCCTTGGTGGTTTTCTTAGCTTTCGACATGGACTTGGCGGCGGAGGCGGAAGCTTTCGTTTTGGCCAGCGACTTCTTTTCTGCCGCCGCACACTGGGACGGATTACGGATTTACGGCGCCAAAAATAGATTTTTACAATGTCCTACAATTAAGCAAAACCACTTAAATAATTAAATAACATTAATATTGATAAAAATTGTATTGCTCGATAACCCATCCATAATACTATATAGAAATAAATGCGAAAAACCAATTCCATTGGTTGTGGGAACGTGTTAAACATCGCTCTTGTCCCTTAGGTACCAAAAGGGAATTAGTTGCGCTGGATTTTTAACAAAGTAACTACGTCTGTTTTGTGTTTGTGTTAAAAAATTATGAACTTTTTAAATATGGAGAATGTATCTTCAAGTATATATTTACATGTAATAATATCTAATTTGTAGAAAGTTTTAATCAATACGGCAAAAAAAGTTTTGTTAACGACTATCGTAAATCAAATTTTTTTTGTAATAAACAGCAATAAATTGATTTTTAAAAAAAGTTCCGCATAGTTCCTTTAAATTAAATATTTTGGAACACAAAATGAACAATTGAAAATTCTAGAAAAGCTAAAATCTCTTCCGCATAGTTCCACCTTACTAAGAATTACTCCTTTTTTTTCAGGTAGTCATGATGACCACAATTTGCAAGAGAGAACGTTGGATATAAATGAACTATTTTTTGTATTAAGAGATGAAAGTTTTTATAAGTTTTCTTCGTTAAAGTGTAATGAACGATTAGTACAATACGTGTTGGACAAGTTTTGTGTCAACGATGGTTGTAAATTTGTTAAAAAAATATTGCATATATATAAAAATATATATAATATATATATATATATATATATATATATATATAAATATATATATATATATATATATATATATATATATATATATATAAATATCATATAAATAAAATATTTTTTTTCCAATTAATTTGCATTTTTAATTAATCGTGTACATCTAATATAGATTAATTTTATATTAGAATCATCGGAATATCATCATAAGGTAATATCTGAGACAAAAAAATTGAAATGAACTGGATTTTATTTTTGTCGCCGTAAATTCCTAATCCGTCCCAGTATGCGCCGGCTCTTTTTTCGACTTTAAGTTCGGTCGTTTAGCCTCTGCGGCCGCGGTTTTCTTCGACTTCCAACCTGCGGTAGTTGCAGCCGCCGCCGCCGCGGCAACGACACGACTCGTAGTTTTCGGTTTAGAATCTGCGGACGAAGGCTGTTTACCGCCGCAGGTAGCGTGGCGGTGGACGCCAACTTGAGCCGAACTTGAGACTTCAGGTATTTCTTGATGAACGGCACCATCCTCTCAAAGTCGACCTTGTAATTGGCGGCGAGATATTTCTTGATGGCCTGCATCGACGAACCGCCGCGTTCCTTCAGACTCTTAATCGCGCTGTTCACCATCTCAGGTGGACGGATGCGTCGGCTTTTCTATCGAACTCTTAGCTTTCTTGGTCGCGGCCGCCGCCCACAATTTCTTCGCAGCAGGACTCGACGCGACTCCGCTGGCTAGCAGAACAGACGCGGGTGCGGACGCTGCGCCGGCCGCCGCCGCAGTTGCTGGAGCTGCCGCAGTGTGTGCCATGGTAGAGAAAGTTGTCGTTGTTGAGACTTCGAGTTTGCGAATTATTGGTAAGATTTGAGAGATGCTCGATCGAAACGGCTATCGTGCAATTAAGTGTACATCGACAATTCCTTAGTTCTCTTGTCCGCGGTAAGAGGGATGGAAAGGGCTCGATGCATCAAGAAATGTTAAGCAGTCAATTTTTGTGATACTATGACTACGTAGTAGCGATCGCAACTATTTAATTTTCTAAGACCTCCGAAATCTGCTTATAGAATGTTGTAAAACAGTGGTGTAACATTTTGTGTAAAATTTTATCGCAACCTCTGGCTAGAAAGTAGACGTTTTTTAATTTGTTTACATTGACGCTTCAGTATTTTAGTGGAAAAGTGCGATTTCGGTTTTTAAGGAACCTCTCTAAAACCACCCATCCCGGAGAAATTATATTAGGCACACAGAAACTACGACAACGACAAGGCGAGAAAATCGCTGTATACATTATTTGGAAAGACTCAATTTTTTATTACGAAATTCTGAAGACAAATTTTCCAGAATTTCAAATTCACTATTTCATTCCCTGCGGATGGACATATACGTCCTTTAAATACGAGGGGCGTTTGAAAAGTCCGTTGAAAAATAAAAACTACTAACATATTTGGGGTAAAACTTTTTTATTTTTCAACATAGTCTCCTTTAGTGTTTATTCACTTCGGCCAAAGTTGTTCCAGCTTGTTTATCCGTTCCGAGTAATAGGATTTGTCCATGTCTGCAAAATATCCATTAGTGTCCGCAATCACCTCCTCGTTTGAATGAAATCTTTGTCCCGCCAGCAATTTCTTCAAATTGGGGAACAAATAGTAGTCTGACGGAGCCAAGTCTGGAGAATAGGGGGGATGTGAAACGAGTTGGAATCCTATTTCCATTAATTTTGCGGCCACAACTGCTGAGGTGTGTGCTGGTGCGTTGTCGTGATGGGAAAGGAGTTTCTTGTAGGCCAATCGCGGGCGTTTTTCTTGCAGTTTGGTTTTCAAACGGTCCAATAACGATGAATAATATTTACCAGTAATAGTTTTACCCTTTCCAAATAGTCGATGAGGATTATCCCTTGCGTATCCCAAAAGACAGTCGCCATAAACTTTTCGGCCGAAGGAACGGTCTTCGCCTTTTTGTGCAGATTGTCCCTTAGTAACTCATTTTTAACAAATTTAGATTGTTGTTTGGTCTCCGGTGTATAATAATGTATCCATGTTTCATCCACAGTGACGAAACGACGCTTAAAGTCCTCCGGATTCTTCTGGAACAGCTGCAAACCATAGTGGCAACACTTCACACGATTCCGTTTTTGGTCAAGCGTGAGCAATCGCGGCACCCATCTTGCGGATAGCTTACTCATGTCCAAATGTTTTTCCAAAATATTGTGTACCCGTTCAGTCGAGATGCCCACAGCACTAGCAATCTCGCGCACCTTAACTCTTCTGTAATCCATCACCATATCATGGATTTTATCAATGATTCCTGGAGTCGTAACCTCCACAGGCCGTCCAGAACGTTCCGCGTCACTTGTGCCAATATGGCCAGACCAAAGGTTTTGAAACCACTTATAAACGGTTTTAATCGAAGGTGAAGAGCCACCATAATGCTTTTCAAGCTTCTCTTTAGTCTCCTGAGGCGTTTTGCCTTTCATAAAGTAATGTTTAATTACCACACGAAACTCTTTTTCGTCCATTTCTTAAAAATAACTCGACTTCCTTGATTTACACGAATGCCACGCACAAAGAAATAAACCAATATGGCTGAAACTTGGAATGCGTTCATTCAAGAGATGATACTAACCAAAGATGACCTCGATACGCGCCGGTGGTACCATCTATCGGACTTTGCACGGACTTTTCCAACCACCCTCGTATTAATTAGTTTCACAGTTTTTTGCTCGGGCGACCAAATTTTGCGAAATTTCGATCGATTTTGCCATTTATATCACGTCATATCTCGCAATAGGGAATATGCATCAATTTTTTTATATGCTTAATACTTTTTACTTTGTCTGAACATAGTCAAAAATAAAAATACTGTTAAAAGTTTTGTTGTAAGTTTTTCAATTAATTTTTAAAATAATATATAAAATACGGATTAAATTTGACCTGTTTGAACGGTCCCATTTATCGCGCGCTATGGATGACGTCGCATACCGCTTGACATTCAGTGTTGCATACATAGCCTACTTGCATAGACATTTAAGGATTTTCAAATTGAATTTGCTATTTCGATAATGGAAGAAGCTAAAAAAACATTTTATAGATATTGTATACTATCGGAATGCAGGAACACTATTATAAGTACACCAGATAAAGTGTTTGTCAAAGTGCCAATCGAGGTGTATAGTCCACCCTACGTTCATCGGCGCCAATAAATGTCAACGTGAAATTAACGTCACATACCAATACAACAAATTTTGCCTGCATTTTGTGGATTTTTTATCTATGTTTTATGGCATTAAATACAACATAAAAAAGAAAATAATAGTGTAGGTATAATGTCAAGATTATAAATTTTCGAGGATAACAAAATCAAGCAAATTTAAATCACTTGCATATTCCCTATTGATGTAATGCAATTGATGAAATCCAATTTGTATATTTACAACCAGCAAAGCAAACACTTTCAGACACAGTTTTAAATTTTCCATTCACTTGATATAATGATTTTGAGGAAATACATGTTTTCGTATTTTCCGCAGATTTCACGATGTCATAACTTTGTACAACATATCACAGAGACTTACACTTTTTACCAATTGATTCAGCATCCATAAATTAGTCGGAAAACATATATCTAATTCTTAGGAAGCTTTTAATTAAAGAAAGCTATCGAACCAGACATCAATCCTTTGGAGCATAGGTTCCCAACCTGGTGGTAAATTACGTTGTTGCAGGTGGTACAATAGAAATTTCAAGAAATTTGTATGCAGAGCGTTATTTTTTGAAAATATAAATTAAAACTAAATCACGGCGATACATAGCGGAGGTACGTTTCGTCTTCTGCCCCCATCACTTCTCAATGAGAACATTCAACGCGCTGTCTCCCAATTCGTTTTAATCGGGCGCGATGCACCTAATGTTTTGATTGTTTTTATGAAAATGTGTGATTTTGTATAAATTTTCAATGTCAATAACTTGGTATTGGTAACAATTACGAGGTAAGTTGTAAGTTTCAGTTGATATTTATAAATATATAAATTACAAATAACAGTGGCGAAGCGTGCATGTAAGCAATGCATTTTCTTCCTGAAGTGTGGTGACATAATCACTGAAATATAAGGATTTTTTTTTTTTGAAAACACTTGAAATTATCTAAGATGCAAAAAACTAAAAATTACATAAAATTCTACATAAAATAATCATAATTTTATCAAACAAACGTAAAATTCAACCAAAATAAGCTTTGAATATAAAAATTCATCAAAATTGTGATATATTTTTTAAGAAAGTGCATGTCTAATGCCAAAAACCACGTTTCGCCACTGATACATAAGTAACTATTATAACGGCTTAATCTATTATTACGTCTAAATAACTATTATAACGTCCTAATCTATAATAATGGACAAATGGTTAATAAATACTAAGAGGAAACTAACAGAAAACTCTGACAATCCTAGTAGCAGCAGTACCAACCAAGCCACACCCTCAAGAAAATTCTGAAAAATTAAAACAGAAAACAGAAAAAAAGACTGTATTGTGTGCTATGAAACATTTTCGAACAACTCGATGAAGCCATCCCTTCTTAAACGTCATTTATCCAACAAATACAAGCATTTAAAAGACTAGCCTGTTGATTGTTTTAAAAGACCGCGAAGTGATATATGTGATGTGAATATCTGAACGTCAGTTCAATGTTTTACTACAACTAACAAACAAGCTCTTTAATCATCATATTTAGTTATGTTTCATATTATTTCTGAGAATTGCCCAAACTTTCAAACTTCACTATACTGGTGAAACTTTAATACTACCTGCAGCAAAAATTTAGTAGCAACAACACTGGATGTTTATCTACCAAACAGCACTGTTTCTCGAAGAATTGGTGAAATGGTAGCTCAGTTAAAAGAAAAAATAATTCAGAATATAACAATTTAACCAATTTTGCGCAGTTTGCGCTTATATAAGATTTGAAAAAGAAGAATTTTTGTTCTTCGAACCGCTTCCAAATAATATCACTGCAAATTAAATTTTCAAGAAACTTAATGAATTTATGACACAGCATGATATCAACAGGAGAAACTGCGTGGGAATATGTACTGATGGAGCACGTGCAATGGTATGTTGTTATGAAGGCGTTCGTGATAAAATTAAAGAAGTTGCTCCAGTCGTAAAGTTTACACATTGTAGTATACATCGTGAAGCGCTTGCCACAAAATCAATGCTCGCGGAAATAAAAACTGTGTTGGATCAATCAGTAAAGATAGTTAAATTCCTTAAATCCAGAGCTCTTAATTCAAGACTTTTTACTATTTTGTGTAATGAAATGGGCAGCGACCACAATAAGCTTCTTACACATACAGAAGATGGTTGTCAAGAGGAAAAGTTTATCTCGACTTTTTGAGTTTCGTTCAGAAGTACAGGTCTTCCTATCAGAATACAAAGTGGAATTCTCTCATTGGTTTAGTGATGAACTCTGGTTGGTACGAGTAGCATATTTGGCTGATATTTTTGGACGCTTAAATGATCTGATTTCCTGTTTACAAGGCCAAAATGTAACACATATTACTATATCTGACAAAATAAAAGCAGCTATCACTAAACTAGAATTTATAATCAAGGATATAAGAAAAAGTAAGTTTGCGGCATTACCTACATTGGAAGACCCTAAATGAACTAACAATAAATAAAATACTGATTAAAGACGTTGCAAAACATTGCGCGGGTCTTGGTGAAAATTTCCGATCATACTCTCCAAAGTCAAATTTAGATAGTGAAAGCTGGATAAGAGATCCATTTTCATCAGATTCGGAAATGATTTTGGATCAATTTTTAGTGAAAGAAAGAGACCAATTAATTGAAATTTCAAGTGACAGATGTCTAGAAAATGAATTTTAAAAAGACAGCTTGTGTAATTTTTGGTTAGAGAGAAGAGCTGAATATTAAATTATTTCGGATAAAGCATTAACATTTTTAATGCCCTTTAACACAAGTGCAGGACACTCTTGAAATTAGAGCCTGACTTACGTTTCAAGTTAACGATGGTTAAACCCGATATATCAAAGATTATTTCAAGAAAACAAGCCCAACCATCACATTAGTAGGAGCATTAGTTATTAATAGTACTTTTTTTTGTCTAAACGTACTAAAACTTTTGTTCCCTTACCTATAAAAAAGAGGAGGGGTACTGAAATTTTAGCAGTTTATTTTGGGGGTACAATTTTTTAAAAGGTTGGGAACCACTGCTCTGGAGGACTGTTACATTCAATTCACCTCTCGGGCAATTTTCAACAGTTCCACAGTTCCACAACTTTGGTCTCGAAAGATGCCTAAGGAATTCTATATTATTCTGTAGGAAAAACTTGGAATAATTCAGAGGAAATTTCAGAGGAACACTGAAATATAGCCTACATCTTGGGCATTTTGAGCATTTGAAGGAAATAAACAGGAAAATGGTACCTCTCCATCTTTAAACTCCTTCGGATAAAGTTATAAAAAGACGCAAAAAAAAACCAGAAAAATTCTCTACCCAAATCCATAGTTTTGATCAGGAAATTAATGTGTTTACTGTACTTTGTATTTGTACTTTTTTATGTGTACTTTTTTAGTTTTTTTTACGAATATATCTGAAACTGCAAACAGCAACGAAATCATTTTCGGCATACTGAAACTAGAAGACGGGCAGAGATTTGTGTATATTGTTGGGAAAGACTCAATATTTTATTTCAAAATTCGGAATTCTAATTTTAAGAATTTCGACTTCTGAGGTCTTCGAGAACGGTTGTAGATAATTAGAAACATCGTTTTCAGGAGGTCATTTCCCTTCAGATTCACTTAGAATTTTTCAAAAATATTAATTAGATTTCATATTCTCTTCTCGGCCGACCAAATTGTTTGAAATTTCGGCCGATTTTGACAAGTGTATCAAGACATATCCTGCGAACGGAAGCTCTTAGCAAAATGCAAATAGTATATTTACAACCAGCAGGGTACACTTTCAAACACATTCAGATAGACTATTAAATTTTCCATACACTTGATAAATAATGATTTTAATGAAATACATTATCTTGCATTTTGCGCAGATTTCACGATGTCATAACTTTTGAACAGCTTATCACAGAGACTTTTAGTTTTTAATAAACGATTCAGCATCCTAAAGTTATTCGAAAAACATATATGCTAAGTGTATCAACAATTTGTGTAAAATTTTATCGCGACTCCTAGATAGAAAATAGCCTTTTTTAAATTTGTTTATATTTTTTTATATTGCTGCTACTTTTATACGAAAAGCCTTAAATTCTTTAGGAATTCTACGACCCAAAAAATATATCTGTCGACTCCTCTGGGGGTTCCAACGCACGGTTTTCAACTGTTTTAAAATATAGGGTACCGACATATTCTATTATCAAATTTCTCTTGTGAAAGAATCAATTTTTGGTTTATTGCATTTTCAAAAACAAAAAAAAGAAATCATAACTTTAATTACATATTGCAAAAATACTTACAGCTTCTGTTCAAATATAGTAAGTAATCTAACTTGACTTAGATGTGAAGCTCTATTTGCTTTTATTTATAATTTCATTATTTTATTCCAATATTACGTTATATTAATGGAACATTATCATTTTATAACTATGATTTTGACAATTGACAATTTTATTCTAATATTCAGTTATATTATATTAATGGACAGAGGAAAGATTTTTTTTATGAATTATTGAGTATTATAAGTGTCCAGTCGCTGATAATATTTGCATACACGCCAAACTAAACCGCATCTCATGCGCTGTTTTGGAACAAAAATTTTCACTGATTGTTTTAAACCTGCTGTATTTTTATAAACTGTGATGCGTACATTAACTGTAAAACCAGAACAATGTTTAGGATATCACTATAATGTGAAAAATTTCAAGAGTCTTAAATATATTAAATTTTATTCCGAAAACATTTTCTGTATAAAAGGTTTGAAAGGTTGATTTAATATAAATAAATTTATCCCTAATGCTATTTTTTTGTACTAATTTAGTCCAACCACTAATTCGAAGAGCAAATCGTATAGACCTCGAAAATGGGGAACATATTTATTCTACCGCTGAAATCGTCATACAAGATATTGACTCATTACAAATGTTATCAAACGAGTTAAGATGTTCAAATGTTTTCACTAACACGATTTGCGGTCATTTGGAACAGTTATTATATTGACCAAGAACTCCATGAATTGATTGACATTAGTTTTGATTGTTATTATTATTACCATTAACTCTTTTTGATTGTTATTATTATTAGCTTTAACTCGACAACAACGTCGTATTTACCTGACTCATGCGATTTTAATACCCATGTAACTTTTTGTGTAGAATACTCATACCTACTTTCATTCTAGACATATCTGTAGTTGTTACGGGTCTTTTGATGTACTTTGATGTTTTTACATCTTCTGTCGCAAATTAGTAATTCGTCCTATTGCGCTGTAACTTACAATTTTCACAATCCATAAACTATAAAAAAAAACCGGCCAAGTGCGAGTTGTGACTCGCGCACCGAGGGTTCCGTACAAACTTGTAAGTAAGGTATCTTTTTTTGTGGAGGACGTTACAAGCACATTCAGTTAACTTGACAAGTGGCTCTCATAAAATCACGACCATCTTAGTACCGCTGCAAGCATAACCTCAACATGTCGTTGTCGTACGATGGAATTCTACCCTCTATTTTATTACCATACATCCTCCATTCACTATGAGTGTTTAGGGGTTCTGGAACTTCACTATTTGTTTTTACTGCTCAATTTTGCTTGTATACCTATATACCCTGTATAAAGGTATACAGGGTATTTTTTTTTAATAACGCGAATATTTTTAAACTTATAAAAAGAAAACTTTATTTTAGTATTAGACTTATACACTAACTTATATTAAGATGTAACTATTTCTAGATCTAATATAAACTAATATATTAACTATTTCTAGATCTATTTCGATACTCTTAACATTCAGTTGTTGAATTGACTGCTTTTTGGGCAATTGACTACCAAAAAATATAGGGCGAACGTGATTTAAGTATAATATACTTAAATCATATTATCTACAACATGTTATGTAGATTATGTAGATTATAGTATAGTATTATTATGTAGATTATCAACATATTATGTAGATTATAAAGAAAAATTAGACGAAATATAATATATACAGGATGTTACGGGACTTGAGTATGTCGCATGTCGGTTAGAAACAAGCAAAATTTAGACATAATATATACCCTGTATATATTATGTATATAGAGCAGAGATGTTATGGATATGAAATTTCGGATCTGGATGCGGATACGGATATAGGAATAATGTTATACCGGTTTCGGATACGGTTACGGATAAGAATTTTTTTCGGATAATCCGTTAGTTTCGGATAGTTTCGGTTACGGATATCAGATTTCTAAGGAATAATAAAAGTAGAATGCTAATTTGTAAAAAAATTGATTTTATTTCTATGTTATTATTTGTACTACCTACAATCATATGTCATACAACTAAGTACAACAATATAAGTAGGTACTACAATTATATGTCATATAAGATATATAAGTTATTAATATTTATAAGTTTTATCTACATAAAAATGCAAAATCATAATTATAATAAACAAAAACAACATTATTCCTTTTTGTCTATTATATATTTTCTATTAGATATTGAAATATATTTATAGGAATTATTACAACATATCAGTAAAAATTATCCGAAATTATTCGAAACTTTTATATCGGATTCGGTTACGGTTACGGATCTCCATAACATCCCTGATATAGAGCGTACGTGATGAAATGCATAACAAATATAAACAAATAAATTTCAGTATAAACAGCTTGGTGCCAACACATACTTTTTAACCTTAGGACCTAACTGTATGCAACCCATATGCTTCTGGAGCCTGACAATACCACTACGACAACATTAGTGTATTGTCATAAGTTTCTAATAGTAAATTCGCATTTTTCTTGTAATTAAACTACATATTTACGGTTTTCAGATTTTTACCTTTACATGTGCTGTAAGACACCGCTTCTTGCCAAATTTCATGATTCTAGGTCAACGGGAAGTACCCTATAGGTTTTGATTCCCTTGTGAAATCGCAAAATATGCTACATAAACGGTCATATCTTTTGATCGCGTTGACTTACAAGTTTGATTTTTTCGCAGCCGAAAGAGACCGCAGACCCGAGTATTTGTTGAAAATTTCAACTTGTTACCTCTACGCGTTCCTCAGAAAATGGTCTTGACAGACAGACAGACGGACAGACAGGCAGACAGACAGACAGACAGACAGACAGACAGACGGACAACAAAGTGATCCTATAAGGGTTCCGTTTTCGGTACGGAACCCTAAAAATTAGACGAAATATAATATATACAGGATGTTACGGGACTTGAATATGTCGCATGTCCGTTATAAACAAGCAAAATTTAGACATAATATATACCCTGTATATATTATGTATATAGAGCGTACGTGATGAAATGCATAACGAATATAAACAAAGAAAATTTAGAATAAACAGCTTAGTGCCGACACATACTTTTTACACAAATATATAATGAAAAGTTTTTACCGTTATGAATAAAATATCGGGAAGACTAACTCTTATCACAAATTGAATACATTCTTAAAAACACTGATTTTAAAAATTCGGTATGTTTTTACCACAAATAATAATAAGTGTGATATATAAGTAAAATAAAGTTTTATCATAATTAGGGTTTATACAAAAACCGACTTTTTGAAATTTCGATTTTCGAATTTTGATTTTCCGAAAAAACGGTTTTAGCCGGTTTTCGAATTTTTGTCAAAAAAAAAATAGAATAGGGAAAAATATTTTATATAATTTATATAAAATAACAAAGAACTAAATCAATATCAAAGCCATAATATAAAAAAAATAAGTATTGCATATTACTTACAGAAAATAACGAAAGCTTAAACAAATATTCAAATGGTATTTATATTTATTTCACTAAATTTAATTTCTCCTAAGAAAATAGGATTTTAAAAAACAGAAAATATCCACTGAACGGTCGCAAAGTCTTGTTTTTATTTTGGACACAATATTGCCTGAAATTGAGAATACTCGTTCACTAGCTACTGAGCTTGGTTTTATAGTTTTCAGAGCATCAAATGCCAAATCTAAGTTATTGGTTCTTTTATTCGTTGACAAACTAATAGACACACAAAGACACACTAATACTGAGTTTTAGAAGAACCCTCATCATAGCACTGAAAATATTTACCCTAATGCAAATAAACAATCGGCCGTAAATTTCGAATTTACATTTATTATCGTGTTGCTAGCAAATACCATAAAAGTGTCGGCTGCGGTGGGAGGAAAGAGGAGAGAGAAGAATCATAACATCGTACGGAACATAAACGGACTGCGAAGTAAATTCGCATTTTTCTTGTAATTAAACTACATATTTACGGTTTTCAGATTTTTCCCTTTACATGTGCTGTAAGACACTGCTTCTTGCCAAATTTCATGATTCTAGGTCAACGGGAAGTACCCTATAGGTTTTGATTCCCTTGTGAAATCGCAAAATATGCGACATAAACGGTCATATCTTTTGTTCGCGTTGACTTACAAGTTTGATTTTTTCACAGCCGAAAGAGACCGCAGACCCGAGTATTTTGTACAAATTTCAACTTGTTACCTCTACGCGTTCCTGAGAAAATGGTCTTGACAGACAGACAGACGGACAGACAGACAGACAGACAGACAGACAGACAGACAGACAGACAGACAGACAGACAGACAGACAGACAGACGGACAACAAAGTGATCCTATAAGGGTTCCGTTTTCGGTACGGAACCCTAAAAAAACAATCTGGAGTTAAGTTAGATGGTTTCGGCTCTTGTAAAAGGAATGCCGATAACATGACGATGGCGAAGATGAGACATAAAAAAATTCTTTGTGAGGGAAACAATTCTACCTTACTTTATTTTCTTCCACATAATATACTAACTGTTATAAAGTATTAAGATCAAATAAAAGTTAATAATTGTTCAGTTTTATTTATGGTGTATTATGCAATTATGAAAATGTTACATTTAAAATTACTATTAAAATATAATTATTATTGTTTTTTAGTCTTCTTATTTTTTTATAATTTCATGGTTTCATTATTCTAAGTTCTTGTGAAGTTCAGAGGATTCTAAAAATATCAAATTTAGATCAATTTTAATTCATAAACGAAATGTTCAATGGTTTAAAGAGAGACCAAATAATAACAATATAAATTATTTGTCCGATAAAAGATTATCTAACGATCTAAAGTTGCAAGCATCCATACATTGAATATCACATTGCGACCAGGTGATATGCAAATATTAAATTGTCTTCTGGTGCATTATAAAAAAAAAATATTGTCTTATAAATCTATGGGATTTAAATAGGCGAACATAAGTAGATTTTATACATTAAAAAAATTTAACTTCTTTATAATTATTGTTTACTTTATACATTATTATACAAAGGGCTATCGACGAAAAGATCTTTCTGCCCTTAACTTCTTTATTTATCTGATCCAAAATACTAATGTTATACATGATAGTTATCTTATTTATTTGTTTATTTTATTCATGGATTGGTCTGCTCCGTCAGTTGTGATGTTGATTACTGGCAGGAGTTTTCCATCAGAGGTTTTCATATATGAGTCACAAACTATCTCAGCTACTTAGATGTTGGTGAATATTCTTTAGTTCTAGGTTGAAGCGTTAATTTGTTAATGTGTTAATTTTTTAAATGGTGAATGTGAATTCCTGGGTGGTTGGCATATGTAATTCATAGGGTAGTTGTTTATTTCGAATGAACCGTGGCGGGTTGACAATTGTGTATAAGACTTATTTTGTAGCGTTTGAATTTTTTTTGCTGAGAATTTGAGTTTTGCTTTCGCGGCACCTGGCCATATCGGACACCCATGTGTTATTAGTGGGCGTACGATCGATTTGAATAGAAGCGTCGCGCATTCTACGTGCAGTGACGACTTACGGTTCATAATTGGGTATAATTGTGCGAGTCGGGCATAACATTGGTTTAACTTTTAATTGACCTGGTAATTCCATGACAATCCGGTATCCATGTATATACCTAGATGACTTTCCGGCGCGGTCCTTGGGATTTCATGTAATGTTCTTGCCATTGATATTGACTTAGTTTGCGTCTATATTGTGTTTAGGGGTGAATACTTTGGCTTGCGTTGTAGCTTCGTTGATAATGATGCACCTTTATTATGCATTTTTTGTACCATCTTTCTAGTCGGTTATACGCGTTTCTGTTATCTCCAGATTTGAGTCGTGGCTGGTGATTACTGTGTCGTCTGCAAACATTACAATATCGGCATTGAGAATATCTGGAAAAACATGTGTGGAGATATTATATAGGGTTGGACCGAGAACGCTTCGCTGGGTACCACCAGCGTGGATGGTTTTCGTGTTGGAGGCGGCATTGTTTACTCTAATACCCGCCATAAACGCTACGGTCTACCGGAGAGGTTATATATGCCGGTTTGCCTACACAGGTGTCAACCGTACGCAAGAAACTGCACAGGTCTATTCCCACACACGCTCCGGTCTACCTGCGCAGGCAAACCTGCACAGGTAGACCTATCCGGTGGCCCGTTGCGTGTATGGCAGGCATAAGAGAGGAAGTTTTGTTAACAAGGAATGAGAACATAATTTATGTTAGGTAGTTTGGTAGTAGTTTTGGTAGTTTGTAAGTTTAAATATTTTATATTTTAGTCCGCACAGCCAAACTTTGTCGAAAACTTTGGTGACATCTAGGAAGAGACTGGTGGAATATTTGTTATCTTCATAGCCCTTTTCGATGATTATATTTAGTCTTTGAAGTTGATGTAGGGTTGAGCGGCCTTTTCTGAATCCACAATGCGTGGGCGGTATTATGTTTTTTTTCTGCGATTTGGACATTGAGTCTTGTTTGAATTGTTTTCTCAAACTCAATTGTTTTCTCTTGTTTGAAGACTTTTGAGATTGTTTTTGAGATTGCATGTTTCCAGATTTTGGGGAAGTATTGCTGACTCACTTTCCGTGTCCACCCCATACGACATCTTTAAAAAAAATAGCGGCTGCAATAGCCTTGTCGTTATATAAAATTAAGTCTTCGTGCTTGCATCCTTCTTAAAGTTGTGGGCAGACCAGTATGTGGCTCATATCTTGGGGCTGACCACACGCACACAGCACATCGTTGTTCTCAGACATACCCCACCTCAACAGATTTGTCTTGTACAAATCTAGGGATTTCCATACCGCGAAATGGAGCTGTTTGCCTGGGGCCATTTCTTCTCTTCGGGGTTCCAACTATTAACTGGAGTTGGCTTTAGGCAGTCTGTCACGATTCTTGCTGTCTCGTTGATTGCGACCTCCACACGTTTCGTGTGAGCTGAAGCTGCCCAAACCGGTGCGGCGTATTCCGCAGTGAACACACAGAGCGCCAAAGCCAAGCTTCTGAGCGTTTCTGGTTAAGCTCCCCATGCTCTGCCTGTGAATTTTCGCAACATGTTATTACGCGCACTAACTTTGCCTTTAGTATTGACGCAGTGTTGTCTGAAGGACAGAGTACGGTCCAGGGTCACGCCCAGGTATCTCGGCGTCGGGCAGTGCTCCAATCGTTCGCCTCGCCAATGTATCGAGCTCGAGCTCCCGTCGTGCTTCTTTGTTTTTCAGGTGGAAGGCGCAGACCTGAGTCTTACTGGGATTCGGCTTTAGGTGATTTTTCTGGTAATAGATTGCCAGTTCCTCAAGGGCGACCTCCAACTTCTCCTCCACCTCGGTAAACTCGGTGCCCTGGGCTGCCACAGCTGTATCATCGGCATAGATGAATTGCCTTATACTGTCAGGAATCGGCCGGTCGTTCGTGTACACGTTGTACAATAGTGGGGACAAGACACTGCCTTGCGGCAGTACATTCTTCTGGACCCTCCATCTGATATTCTTGTTTTGGAGTGAAACATAAAATCTTCTGTTCTGGAGGAATAGAGCGATGACCCTAGTGAGCCTATAGTCTTTTGTTCTCTCATAAAGCTTTCTTAACAGCCTCCTGTGGTTGACAGTGTCATAAGCAGCTGTCAAATCGATGAACGCCACTCCAGTAATCTTCCTTCCCTCAAAACCAAACTCTATGTGCTGAGTTAGGTTGAGGATTAGGCCACAGCACGATTTCCCTGGACGAAAGCCGGCCTGCTGTTCGATAATGTTGGCATCGAAAATGCCGCTGTTCGGTTTAGAATCAGTCGTTCCAGCAGTTTGAAAAGTTGGCACAGAAGGGGCACTGGTCTGTAGTTGTTAGGGTCAGTCGGTTCCTTGCCAGGTTTCAGTAACGCAACCACACGAGCCTTCCGCCATTCTTTGGGGATCTTCAGTTGCGTGACACATACGTTGAACATATAAAGGAGCCATTGCAGGGTCTGTGGTCCAAAGTTATTGATCTGTTCTGTCCTCAGATCGTCTACGCCTGCCGCTCGGTTGAGTTTCATCCCTTTAATCCCAGCCACAAGTTCAGTCATGGAAAAAGGGGCATCGAGGGAGTTGTTCTCGTGCTCCAGGTCCCTGCTAATGTGCTATTAGGACTTATTGCCCTTTGTTTGACAATTCAGTAGCAGTTGGTTGGCTACTTGATCTGAAGTGACTGGAATAAAGTTCCGAACTGGTTCTGTGTCATCACTACCAGGTTTTTTAAGGTCTGCCATGCCCGTCTGCTGTTGACCTTCATACCTAGGTTTTCTAGCATGTTGCACCACTTGGCCGTTCGGTCCTCTGTCATTTTTGCCATAAGTATTTCTCCGGCCTCAGATGTTTCCTCGGCAAAGGGGTCTGCGTCGTACAATTCTTGGTAGCATCAAAGAAGGGGTTTCGTTTCTCCAGATAGAGCAGTGATGTACTCGGTGCGACAGCCTGTGGGAATGTTTTTTCTTGAGGCCTTCCCAACCAATTTTATAAATGCTTCATACATCTCTGGCCGAGGAGCGATTATCGCTATCCTTACATCGAGGTCTTTGCTGAACTTGTTCCAATTAGCTTTCCTGAAATTAAAGCGTCTTTTCAAGGGTACATCCTTTGGGTTTACCACGGCGCTGATGGAACATATTAACGACCTATGTTGCGTTCGCGGTATTGGTTCCCCGATGCTCCTTTTTTTAAGTTTGGTTCGATGTGATTACCGGGTTTGCCGACCCTTCGAACACTGCGGCCTATTGGTAGCCTATTGTATTCTATCACATGCACTTAGGTCCAGAAAACCTGTTGTTATAGTAAATTGCGCTAATTGCCATTTTTCACATTTGTCTTTCTGGAGCAAATGCGGCCGGGCGCTGGGAATAGAACTCGGACCTCTATAGTCGTCAGTTAGCGCTCTAACATGAGGCCGCGAGCGTCACCACTACGCCACTCGCGCCGGCCGCCACCCTTGTACTCACGAAGATGTTGTCGGGGTTAAATCCTCGTCTCCAGCGGCCACTGTAGAAGGAGGGTGCGAGTTTGGGATCGTGTATTATCTGCAGCTCGTTGGCTTCGGCCCACTTTTTGGGCTCTGCCCCATTCTCATCCGTTTCACTGTAGCTCCAGGCCAAGCTTTTGCAGTTGAAGTGGCCGATGACAAAGTTGATGTCCTGCTGGCGGAAATCGTTCGGGTTTGAGAACATGAACTTGACATCCGGGGGTTAGTACACTGACGTCATTGAAAAATTTGGAGAACGGATGGTCAGCAGCTCGATATTATCTGAATCCGTCATGGAGGTGGAGATGACGTCAACACCAGGCTTGACAACCGCTCCCATACTGATCATGTGGTCACTCAACAATTATCTTTATGCCAGCCACCCTTGGTATGTTCCGCCTGATGCCTCGGTGGGTCTCCTGTACCAAAAGCACATCGCATTTTGTTTGCTTGCACATGTCCGCCAATAAAACTTCCTTAAGACTAGAAATTCCTTCAATATCATTTGAAATCGCAACCAAGAATGACCTTGAGAAAGGCTTCCTTGGCAGGCCTATTGTAGCGACATTGTTAATTCTCGTTTATCGTAGTTCCGGTGTTGTATAAGAATTAGCCGTTGAACACGTTCAACGTTGCCAGGGTACCCCCGATTGTAGTTCTCATGCGAGACAGCGCAATCTCCGGTGATGTTTCTTCTGTGTGCACCTGTTACAAAGTATTATTATGTATATAATTATGATTCAACAATTCACGAAAGCGGAAAATAAAATCAACACATATGTAGAGGAAATTAGAAATTTTGTAGACCTGCATATATTTTCATGGGTATAATTTGTTTTTACAGACTGAGGATATATTGGACACCTGCCACAAGAATAAAATTGTTAAAATTAGTTGGTAATTGAAGAAAATCTTTTCTCCGATGAATCAATATCTAAAAGAAAAGCCAAATCCGTGGGGAGTAAAATAGATGGATTTATTGGAGTTTACTGTATCAATAGCAGAATGGTTGGTACTTTCTGATACCTTAATTAGTTCGCCAAAACGTGGTATGCCATTACTCGACAGTCCCAGAAATTCACAAGTAGTAATTAAGCGACAACTGGAAAACCAAGTCAGATATTGAAGGTATATCAATTAAAAGGGAGGAAATTATTCATGCAACAAGGTAGCTAAAGAACAAAAAAGCAAACGGGGAAGACGGTATACCAGCTGAGGTTATAAAACTCTTTACTAATTAAATTAAAATATTGACAACATACATAACTTGTTTAATACCATATACAATACAGGAGTAATACCACAGGACTGGTTAACATCTATTTTTATTCAGTTGCCAAAAAAGCCCAACTGAAAAAAAATGCGAGGAATATAGAAACATTAGCTTAATGAGCCACGCTCTTAAACGATTCTTCCGGATAATTCATGGACGAATATATAATCAATTAGAAGAACTTACAGGTGACACTCAATTTGCCTTTAAAAAGGGACTAGGTACAAAAGAAGTTCTGTTCGCTGTACAAGTACTTACTGAAGATGCAGAGATGTCAATACAAATGTATACCTATGTTTCATAGACTTTAGCACAGCGTTTGACCTCGTGAACCACGACAAACTTGTCGAGGTGCTGGCGTATGGGGTTGTAGAAGCTGCTGGTCTTCGACAGTATCAATATAAAGAAAGGAGTAAGACAAGGGTGCATTCTGTCACCTTTACTGTTTAATGAATATTCGGAGGAAATATTTAAAAAGCATTGGAAGACGCAACAGATGGTGTTATTTTCAACTGCGAATGTTTGAATAACCTGCGATACGCGGATGATACGGTAATCATGAGCAACAGCGAAGAAGGATTGCAGCGGCTAATGAACCGAGTAGTTACGTCTGCGAAGAATATGGCATGAAACTTCTTCTTCCGCGTTCTGAGGTGTCATATTTTTGGCACACTGTTTTATGGTGTGAAAACGTAGACACTAACAGAAACAACGCAAAGAAGATTGGAGGCATTTGAAAGGTGGTGCTATCGTAGGATTCTGAGAATTCCTTGAACAAGCCATAATACCAACATCGAGGTCCTAAACAGCATGGAGAAACAAACAGAAATAATGAATACTGTCGAACAGAGAAAAACAAGCTACTTTGGACACATAATGAGAAGCGACAAATACACAGCGCTTCAACTCATAAGTGAAGGAAAAATAGACGGAAAAAGGGGCCAGGCAGAAGAAGGATTTCATGGCTAAAAAACTTGCGACAATGGACGAATATGACTTCAGTTGAACTGTTTCGAGCTGCAGTGGATAAAGTGAGATGGGCTAATGTGATGGCCAACGTCCTTAGAGGATAAGGCACATCGAGAAGAAGTAGTAATTAAGCGCAAAAAGGCACATATCATTACTGTGAATGACATAAGATTTGATAACCTTGGTCACTGGGTGATACATAAGAATAGCAGCGAGCGGCGCTGTAAGTTTCAGTCATGTGGAGGGCGATCACGGATTCAGAGCGAAAAGTGCCAAGTTCCCCACTGCTTATACAAATTTAAAAACTGATTTAAAAAATGTTATTCTCAATAAATTATGTTGATGTGTTTATGTATAAATCTGTTATTTTAATCGAATAAATATACATTTCTACTTTTAGCATATTTTACCTGTAGGACCTGCTGTTGGCGTTCGCCACCACTGAATAATTCCTATACCTATGAAGCAAACTCGTTCAAATTTGGTATTGGCGTACATGATAAGCTTGCAATCAATAATATTTAACAAAAAATATTGGTTTTTCAAAATAAAAAATTGAGGGCCGAAAGGGTTAAGACTATGACAAATCTCATGTTGAAACAACTACTTCCCAGGCTAATACCAAGCAGGATATTGAATTATACAACATACATTTGCATGTTATCACTAGTACCAGTATAGTCGCATGTTGTTAGCAAGTACTAGATGAATATCATTGTTTTTAACACCATTTCTTTGTATCTAAATTAAGTGAATAACCATCTGCAGACGCATTTCGATATAAATAGGACGAAATGATCTTTAAAAGCAATAATATTTATCCAGTGCAGTGGTTCGAAAACTTTCATTGCAGCCGACACCCCAACATTATATATTGAATCTGTCATGTATAAGTATAGATATTTACTTACATATTAAAACAACATGTATTTTTAGAATTGGTAAGACCTTACAACACTATAGATAATCATTTAAAATTAATATATTCGGAGCACAGCCCGAATATATAAATAAATTCAACCTTTCCGTTATAACTCTATAACAGTATTGAGTCTTTTTGGACTCCAAGAAAGACATGACCTTAAAAACAATGTTATTTTTTTCTTCTGGTTTTTGTTGAGTGTCACGAAGTTGAGAGCACTGAAAGCTATAAAATAATTGATATATTTCACATGAGATTAGTTTTGGTTGGCCTAAAGACTCATTAATGTTATAAAATTCCGGAAAGGTTGAATATATTATGCAAAAGATTTTCCAATTTACTTATAATATGCTTAAGCAATTAAATGAAAAACATGCGCCAGTTGTTATTTTTTTTAACTTCAGAGCTAGGCATACTGTTATTACATCACCAATTGCCCTAAGTGTTTTGCTTTATTTAGTTTTGATCTTCACCAAAGCAGAATAGCCAGGCTTGCACAAATATGAAGTTGCTAATTTTAGGAGAATTTTTAGTGCCTTAAGGGCTTTTTTTTGTGGGGGTTGTTTGGCTGCAAATCCTTTCTGCACTGCGACAAATTTGATCTATTGTGCTTGACTCTACTACAATTACTCTCCCAGGAATTCAACTTCGTGAGCGAAGTCTAAGATGTTCCTGATAGGCTTGCTACTCAGCTCCAAGGTGGTCAATCTTGCGACCCCGAAGTGGGCAAGCCTTATGTGTGCTAGCTCAACACATGTGCACATTATGTGTTCAGCGGTATATTTATCTGATTCACATAATCTACAGGTAGTTTCCTCTGCCTTTCCCATTTTGTGTAGGTGATATCTCACCGGACAATGTCTTGTGAGTATGCCTACCTATGTTTCTGATTTCTAGAGACGCTTAGCATCTACTGCGTTATTGCGGCAGAATAGTTTATGAGCATTTTAGCTTGCCTCTGTCCTGGCGTGTTCTTCCAGTGGGTTTGCTTTTGCTCTTCTTCCCATTTCTTAGCTCCCCGCCTTAGGTGGGCATTTGTAAGCCGACAAGTTGGCTCCGGGTCCAAGAAGAAAGCCTCGGCCCCGATTTTGGCGATTGCGTTGGCCATTTCATTCCCACATATGCCCTGGTGACCCGGTGACCACATTAGCATGAGGCTTTGAGGGCTACACCCTATGTTGTTATTGCAATTTAAATCTAATTTTTCGTGTTTTAGTTATTTAGTAAATATTCGATCATTTCGATTATTCATCAATTCTTTCTCTTCTATAAGTTAAAAATCATCTTTTTACATCACTGATGCCACAAATGAATTTCTTATCCAATCACAATTTTGCTGATATCAGAAAAATAATTATCAACTTTTGTCTCTTAATAATAATAATAATAATTTATTAATATTTTATTTATTATTATTATTTTTATTAATACATTTGCCACAGAATTATACATACATATATATACAGACATAATAAATAGCGAAATACATATACATACATACCATGATGTGGATGTGATCAAAGAACAAAATTGATTAAAATAAACACATTAAAATTACATTGTCTTGCTTACAATTTACAGAATATAAATACTTTTAGAGGAATTCATAAATAGAGTAGAACGCTCCCTCAGTCAATAAACTTTTGATTTTACTTTTAAATTGATTTTGTGGCTTACATTTAATGGCATCACTTCATCAGGTGGTTAAATAATTTAGTGCCAATACAAAAAAAAATATTTTTCGAATAATGCTGACTTATGATGTAGAGGTCTTAATTGCGTTCCATGTCTTGTTTGATATGTGTGCGAACTAGATACTGTGCTATTGTTATGTACATTGTTCTTTGTGTAGCACAGACATTTATAGATAAATATCGATGGTAGGGTTATTAAATTATTGGCTTTGAATGAACTTCTGCAGCTCCGCCTAGACTTTTTTTTGTTGTAACATGAAGCACCTTTTACCATTACTTGAGATTTGCCAAAGCAGAACATTAAATGCAAGGTGTGAATATACAATAGAAAGGTATAGATTTAAACTTGTGTGGATATCCATCGATTTTTTCATTTGAGAGATTATGAAATAAGCTCTTGATAGTTTCTTCAATGAGATAAGACCATATAAGTTTGCTATCAATTTGTACTCCAAGAAATTTGGTGGTAGTTGACAGTTTGTAGCGTTGATTATTTATTAGAATTTCAATGTTCCTCTCCATGGTTTTTCTTTTGCTAAAATATAAGCAAAGGGTTTTGTCAATTTCACAATTAGCCACCTGTATTTTCAATTCATCAATGCTGTTTGCAGTACCAGCAATTGATATATCATCAGCAAACATGATGGACTTGGCGTCTATGTAACTCGGTAGATCATTAATAAATAGTAAAATTAAAAATGGTCCCAAGACATATCCCTGTGGCACACCGATTCCGATATCCTTTGTGTTAGAGATGTAGATGTTTAATCTCACAATTAGTTTTCGTACTGTCAAAAATGATCGTAGAAGGTTTGAAAAGGTGCCTCGAAAGCCGTAACACTCCATCTTGTCAACTATAAAATCGATATTGATAGTATCGAATGCTTTGGCTAGATCAAAGGATAGTCCAACAATATGGTTTCCTTCATCCAGATTTTGTATGACAAATTTAACGAAACTGCTGGCAGCAGTTTCAACCGATTTATTTGGTTGAAATCCATGCTGACATTCTGATAACATTTCATATTTATTTAAAAATATCATCATGCGATCAAATATGAGGCGCTCAAATTTTTTTGAGAATTAAGTTATTAACGATACTGGTCTATAGTTGTTTACATTCTGAGGGTTTGCTTTTTTATTTTGTGGCACAACCAAGGCGACTTTTAAAACTGATTGATAGACTCATTCGTCTATGGATTTATTATAAAGATGCACTAGCGGTTGTTCGATAACTGTGAAAATAAGTAATAAGGTGTTAACTGAAAATCCGTCAATGCCTGCTGAGTTCTTGGAAGAGATTTTGTAAATAATATTATGTATATCAGCTACGTCTATAGCCGGCATGAAGAGGGATGTTGATATTGCATTATTTGCTTTAGTGCATTGCCAGGATAGTGATGGATAAACACGTTTAATATATTGGCAACGAATTTCGGAGAAGTAGTTAGCAAATTCTTCTGTGACTTTTTATTTATTTTTAAGGAAATTTGTTTTGGTTGAGAGCATTTACCCAAATTTTGGTTTATTATTTTCCATGCCTCTTTCATTTTATTATTTGCGGAATTTATTGTATTGAAGAAGGACTTTTTTGTAATACAAACATTTATTGCGTGTTGACGCTTTTTTATTTTATATTTATTACGAAGATGCTGATCAAGCACTCTGCAAGAAGCCAGACCTCGCAACTTCTTACCATCCTCTATGATTGCCGTTGTTATCCATTTGTTGTCAGGTTTAATAAGAATTCGTTTTAGTTCCTTTGGCATAATATGGTTGAGTCCAAATGAGATTGTATTTAGGAATTCCTTAAAGCTTTCATCAACATTTTTTTGATGCATACATCCAAAATCCAACATGTCGGAATTTATTGAAATAAAACCAATGTCGGAATTTATTGAAATTTTCTTCAGAATAGATCCTAGAAAGTTTATAAACACACGTATCTCTATTCTTTAATTCAAAAGCTTTCAACTTTAGATGTAAAATTTGATTTAGATGATCAGCAAGAACAGGTTCTACTGAGCTGTTTGTGAAAGTAGTACTGTCTAGGTTTGTGGCTATGTAGTCTATTGCAGTACGTGTACAACAGCCATCTGCTCTACCGCATATACTTGTAGGCCCCATATTAATCACCGTTATATTAAAACACCTTAGAAAATCTAGTAGAGTTTGTCTATCCATAGTATCTTTCATGTAGCCAATGTTAAAATCACCACAGAGAACACATAATTATTGTTTACAAGTGTTTTTGAGTTTATGAAGAAAAATCTCTAAATTACCTTTAGTTGATTTATAACCAGTCACTACCGAAATACGTGTATTTTATACCATTAGATTTATACCACAAGTTTCGAAATCTAGTTCAGTAGAAAACTTTAGAATATTAAGATCAGACGCTTTTAAATTTTGACGTACATAAATCGCAACACCTCAATGTTTATGCAAGCTTCTGCAGAAGCTAGAAACAAGAACGAAGTTGCTTAGCACGATTGAACTTATTTCAATTTGTGAACACCAATGCTCGGATATACATTTATATTTTTACGTAGAATGCATAGATCCACAAGTTCAAATATGTTTTTTATAGATTGAACATTACCATGTGCAATATTAAGCAATTTGATACTTTTCTTCTGAAATTGATCATTTATAGTTTCTTTGTGGACTTCTCTAACCGTATTAAAAAACGATTTACACAGATATTTCTTGGGCATGTTTCAGGTTTCATTATGTTATCCAGGTTTTCTATTGGTACCGAAACCTTGAACGACGAGTAATCGTCTGGGTATTTTGAAGTAAGTTTCTTACACGTTACTTTATTAAATTTTGTATTATTCAGATATTATGTTATATCACTTACATATAAGATTGCGTCAAGCCGGTAGACATGCAGGTGGCAATATCTTGTGGCTGCTTTTATCTGGGTAGTTTCATCATTTGTACGTTGAATAATCTTCGATTTCCTTGTACCCCTTTTCCTATAATGTTGTGTCTCCCATTTATCATTATCTATTTTGTTTTCATTTATATGAAGATTTGGCTCATTTCTTTTCTTAATCGTTCCAGTTCTTGTGTTATTGTTTTTTCCGGTACTGCGCCCATTCTTGACGGGATATGTTTCGGCCTTATCAGGCCGTTCGCTTGAACCACTATCACTGCTTATCAATAGAGTCCGCTCTTTTTGGTTTAATTTCTGCGGAATGATTTATTTTTCCCGCGTAGTAGCACACGCTGAAGGAGATAACATCTCATTTTTCACCATTAATTCGTTAACTTCCTTAGCTAAGTCTGCAATTAGGATATGCAAAGGCTCAATGTGTTTTTTGTAATCCCTGGCATGTTTTCGAAACCTGGACTCTCAAGAAAAGTCGTTAGGAGTTCGAAATGCTTTCCCGAGGGTATATTTGATCTCAATTTTCTCATTTTGAAGATTGAGTTAATATTTTTTATTAGCAATAAACTTGTTTTAAGCTACAACAAACAGTTTTTTTTAACAAATACATTTATGAATTGCTCGAACGTCCTCTCTTGCTGAACGTCACACTCGAACGTAAGCTGTTAAATGCTCAATAATGAGTTATATTTTTCATTTCTTTAGTTCTTGAAAACATTTTAATATTACCCTGGCTTACTTTCTTTATGCACAACTGCAATTTGTCTTTGTATGCCACTGCATTGAAAATAATGCAATTGCAAATATCTGCCAAATAAGTCAGCTTTGCATGCCACGCATCGTCCTCCAAAAATTTGCAATATTCGTTTTTATTTTTATTTTTCTTATAAAAATAGTAGTGAATTTGCTTTCAAATCACAAAAAACGGCAAAAAACAGGCCCTTTAGAAAGCCACTTCCGTATGAAGAATAAGATTTTTAAATTGAGATCCCATTTCTTCACAAAGTTTATTAAATAAACTTCAGAAGTTTCAAGTCAGACTTCAGAAGTTTATTTTATGAAATTGATCATTGTTTTGATACGATATTTTTGTTCTTTTTTTTAGCAAGAAACAAAAAGCCCTTTATGGAAACAATAATAGATTGGTGCACCATCCATACATATACATCAATACCTAACTTGCTTCCCAAGACATACCAACTTATGATAAAAACTGATCGATAGTATTAAAAACATCAGCCCCAGTAGTAGTTCCTTCAATATCTTTGCAGAATAAAAATTGCTCATTTATTTTTTCACCGCTATCAATAAATCGCATGCACACTAATAACTGAGCTTTTCATCCAATTTTAGTACTTTCATCAACTTGCAAAGCGTACAGATAAGCTTCTTTCATTTTCAAAACAACATTCCCTTCTATAAACATAATAAAGTCGGTACGCAGCCTTAATATTTAAATATATTCAACCTTTCCGAAGCTCTATAATATTGTTGAGTCGGTTTAGGACTACGAAAACCAATCTCATGTGAAATTTTCCAGTTAGTTACAATTTTCCAGTCCACCTTCGTGTCACTCAACAAAAACCAGAAAAATAACATTGTTTTATCATGTCTTTCCATTACCTAATTGAATAGCCATCTTCAGACGTGTTTCGAGATTTATCTCTCATCAGTGCAGTTTTTCTTTTATGAATAATAATTTGTAAAACAATTACTTAAAACCCACGTGGATGGCTAGGGGTTAGATAATAGTATGTTATTTTTCTGGTTTTTGTTGAGTGAAAAAAACTAATAAATAACTGGCCAATTCCACACGAGACTTGTTTCAGTAGCCCTAAAATGAATCAACAATATTATAGACCTTCGGAAAGGTTGAATATATTTGTATATTCAGGCTGTGTTCTGACTTTATTAAGTTTATATGATTATCTATAATGTAGTATGGTGTTACCAATTGTAAATTTCCTTCTATGTTATCAGATATTTCATTAATACGTACTGTCGCCGAAATTTTATTGATAGCTTCAGCTGATTCTACGAGCATTACCTTTACAATTGCTAAACAAGATAAAATTAAAACCAAAATTCTAAGAGACCAAATAAACCAAAAAATTATTAAGACCAAAAGAATTGGTAAACCCAAGCTACGTTATAGATAATCATATAAACTTATTAAAATTGGAACACAGTCTGAATATATAAATATATTCAACCTAGCCGGACAAATTTCACCTGATATTTGTTTTGGTAGTCCTAAAAAGACTCAGTAATGTTATAGAGCTCCGGATAGGATGAATATATTTATATATTCAGGCTGTGTTCCAATTTTATTACGTGAAACTAAGCAGTCTCTTAAAATATTCTACATTTTTTTGAGAAATATAAGCTTCTTTCGTAGAAAAATGAGAACACTAAATTTTTTTAGGCACCATAACTTCATTGACGAGTACTTCTCTACATACAACACATTTTGGATTAGGAGATATCTTGTCACCACAACAAGTAAACCCGCATTCCACATAGTTTTCTCGGTAAACGTGTCTTACTCCTACATGCCTTTCTCTTAGTTAGAGCTTTACCTTCATTGGTATTACTGAAATTTGTGTCAATTGTACTGCAATGCAAATAAGATTTTTTGTCCACTTTCTCCACTTTCTTATAAGAAATTTGTTCATTTTTTAGATTACTAAAGGTAAAAAATATTGCAGTATTTAAAAACTCGTATTTTAATGTTATGTTTAATAAAATTGAGAATATTGTATGCACAAAATTTTATTGATAACAAGATAAAGAAATACTTGTCGCACTTTCACTGTGCCGGTAGAACTGCGCTCGACTAATAACTAAGACAAACAGAAACACGAACTGCATGCGGTTTTTATTATCTCCGTGAAAAGTACGTACGTGTCTACGTGTCAAACAATAGTATAATATTTTTGGGTATCAAATGGAATTTATGCATAAAAAGATTATAAACTGTGATTTTTTACGGCACCCCAAAAAATAATTCACGGCGCATTTGGATATCGCTGCACCCAGTTTTTGATCTAGTGCCTGTTAACAATATACAAATTTACTGGTACTAATGATAACATGCAAATGTCTGTTGTTTAATGCAATATCCTGCGTGGTATTAGCCGGGGAAGTAGTTGTTTTACCATAAGATTTCTCATAGGCTTAATAAGACTTAATATTATAGACCTACGAACAGGTTGAATATATTCATATATTCAAGCTAAATTTCGCCTTTAATAAGTTTATATGATTGTATCTATCATTATGGTATGGTATGGTTTCACCAATATTCAATATTTTTGTTTAGTTTTATTTTTAAACTCGATTTTCTTCAAGAAAAGGTAGTAAAAAAACAAAAATTAAAAAAAAACAAAAATATTAAACCTGAAGATGGTCATGTACACAAATAATGTAAATATTCAATTATTCAGGATACTTATTAAAACCAATTTATTTTAAAACGAGCATGTCAATATTTAATTTTAATATCAGGGTTCTCCAATATATAATAATATGTATGTAAATTATAAGTTAATCTCTTGCTAATGAAATTATTTTAATTTTATTGTGTGCTACCCTCTCTGCTTAAATCAATGTGTTTGCTTTCAAATCATCCGCTGCACGGTCTTTCTCTTCTCTTTGGTTTTCGTTTCTCATTGATCTTCGGCATCAATTTCCATTATTCTCTTCGCCAACTTGTCACCATTCCTGCTCATTACATTCATACACTATCTCATCCATTTCTTTTAAATCAGTTTTGATGGTCGTAACAGTGCTTCCTTCATTCGGATTTATTTTCGTCAGTTTTATAATGTAACTTTAATTTTGAACTCAATGCTTTTATACGTCTCTGTAATTATATAATATTTCATATACAATATCAAGTGCTTAGAGAAAGAAGGAAATAAAATAGGAGTAAGAAAAATGGAAATGGCATTCCAGCAAACAAAGAATGTGTACAACAAGAAGTCAGTATCCATTAATGCTAAAATCAGACATTATAACACAGTGATTAAGCCAGAGTGTTTATTCTGAATGTTTGGCGATGAACACTAACAAAGAAATGGAGCTATAGCAAAGAAGGAGCGAAAAAAGCTTTAGAAGAGTGCATTGACCGAGATTTTAAAATGGAATTTGGCAGCTTAGAAGTAATAGAGAAGTTTAATAGCAAATTAAGAAAGTGGGAGTTAGTATGGGGAAGAATAAGCGCCTACGCCCATTTGAAAAGAATGAATTATGCAAGACTGACAAAGAAAATGTTCATGTTTTTTGACAAAAACCCCAGAACCCAAATTAAATGGTTCAAGAAGTGAAAGCAGACTTAGTGCAGTTAGGTATTGGAGAAGAAGACATAACAAAGAGAGACCTGACGAGAGATAAAATTTTCCATTTTGAAGGATTTGAGGCGAAGAAGAGAGAAACTGGAGGAACAGTATGGACAGAAGGCCGAAGGGAGAAGCAAAGAGCGACTATGAAGATATATTGGCAAAAGAGGAAAGAGGATGAACGCAATATGAGAAATGTAGTTTTTCGACTCTGTAACACGAAATATTGTTTACCGCACAAAATAAATCTGGTGGTTGTTGATTCATGCGCAAACATTCCGTTAGCAAAAACTTTGTACATTGGAACCTTTCGCGTTAATTTTTCACAACCCATCCATCATATTAGACTTAAAAAGATACAAGACTATATTGGAATAAAGACCAGTCGCGAAATGGGAAGTCTAAGTACTAAAAGTTGAAGTTACAGCTATGATAACTGCAAACCAGTACTGAACAATTATGAAACTATTAAATTAGCTTCCGACAGATTATAGAATATCGTGACAAACATGCTGTAGAAGCCCTTGGATTGCTAACAACTATGACAAAGATAGAGTTTATCATTGCATACATTTCAATGACTTCTTGCCACGTTTAATGTACCGAACAAAAATTTTCTGACCGTAAATGCAACCCTGTTTCAGGTTTGAGATTTAATAGAAAGTAAAATTAAAAGTCGAGCAGTTTTCTGAAAATCGTAGGCTTTCTCTAGAACCTGGCAGCGTATCAAAAAGGAGGCGTTAACTAAGCAACTATTTGGATTTAACGATGAAAAACATGTTACAACTCAAAAATTGTCAAATGAATGTAGAAAATTTGAGAATCCATAACATTAAAGATTTCTGTCCCAACGTATACAAATTGATCCAGGCAGTAATGTGCTCCCAGTCAACTCCGCCGATTGCGAAAGGAGTTCTCTGCGATGCGGCGGATTAAAACCTGGCCGACTACAACTATGCTCCAAATTTTTTTTTTCGAATATATCTCTGCTACATATATTAAATAGATTAGTGAAGGATACAATAACCCCTGAGATAGTGTTGAACCCATTCAGCGACAAACATAGGGAGCTAAAGCTTATTAAAATATAATAATAAGAAAATGTAAATGTATGTCGCATGTTTAGTCTCTTTTTATTGCCGTTTTTATAACTATCAACTATTCTTATAAAAAAAACCGAAGTATTAAAAGCACTTTAGATATGTTCCCGCGATAAAAAGTGCCTTCCCCAGGATATTATTAGGTATATCGTCTTGACAAACTTTAACAAAATCCCACGTAAGCGTAAAAAGGTAACATATAGGCATATATACTAAAATTCATTTTGTATTTATAATATTAATACAGATCTAGCTATTAGACAGTCAACTTTACTAAAGAGTTAAGAAAGACACCATATGGGAAAAGGGAGCTACTGCATTATTATTAATTACGAGGCGTCATTCCATTAAAGTAACACCCATTAAAGTTCAGCTGATAATCTAAATATATTTTATTTTTCATTTGTAGCTTTAGAATGCCCTCTTAACGAACCGAACACTCGATAAAATGGGATAGCCTCCACCTTTTATTTCTTTTTACTATCATTCGCGACGTACAAGTTCGATCTACATCCAAATCCTTCGTATTCTTCCATCTTACTGTAATCCCATGAGAAGCTACTCATTCACTCCACTTCCAGAGACGACTTACAGTTAAAGGAAATTATTGTTTAGTTTACTACCCAGAATAAACCGTAAACAGAAGTGAAGTATATTTTTTATACTGCATGGTAGTGACTAATGAATAGTCATTTGTATTTTTAATAAATTAAATATTAATTTTCAGAATTCTCGGATTTTAAGAAAGCAACTTCGTTTCAATTATTATAAATGAACGGGATTCTCGACGTTTCGGCAAACTGAAATTTGCCATTTTCTAGAGATATACGCGTCCATACGGGTCAAGCGCTAGACGTATACTGTCTAAGCATAAGGGGACCCGGTCTACAAGGTAAAGGAAGGAGAACCAATTCAGGCTACCATACAAGCCTTAGCAAGGGCACACAACAAGAGATATATTATTGATGAATTGATACAAATACAATCATACAAATAAACCAGTGAAGACTCATCATTTTTATTAGAGTTATGAACTTTGTATTTAGACCATGTCGCATTCAATATTTTAGATTTATAAACTTTTAATGAGAATTTAGAGAATTTAACGATGAAATCAAATATTAGGTTAATAGTATGTAAACTTCTGTTAATATCTAGTAGCCTAGTATTACTTATAAATCATGTGTGGAAGAAGTTCTGCTATAGCTTGTCTTCTCCTTTTCTTGTCGCTTTTTCTCGAAATTTTATTAGCATATACATGTAAAGAATCAAATAAAAACTTTATCCTATCGATCTTAACCAGATTGGTATAGCTTCTGTCTGACGCTTCAACATTATTTAATTTAATTGGCTTGAATTCATTGCAAATAATGTATGATATTGTTGCAGTAATGTTAGGTTTCAAATTAGAGAACTCAAATCTTGTAATATATTTCAATCATAATCAATAACAGTTTTTGTAAGACCTTCCAAAAATGGTCCTAGCGCATGTTCCTGGCGACTTGTAATTTTAATTTAATTTCAACGAACACGAGCTATATATAGAGGTTAAATATAACATTTTTTCTTGAAAATATTTACTTTTATTTTGGGAATCGAATAATTCAATAATATTGCCGGGAATTTTCACTCTTTTTCTTTCTCTGTATGGGTATGGCTCTGCTTCAGAAAGTGTCCCATCAATTAATTTGGCTGATAATTGAATAAGGTTATTAGTTATTACAAATAATTAAAAATTAAGTGTTAATATTTGGTGAAGAAGGTTTTTTTGATTCTGATATCTAAAGATATTTTGAAGTAACTTTTCCAGGAGGGCCCAAATTGGCTTTTCAGCAGTGGGAAACATGGTTACAAAGTTAGTTATAAAGTAAAATAAACACTATTATAGGCAAACGTGTGCTGGACTACCAAATGTATAAGATGAAAGTTAAGAAATTTTTATTACAGGAGAAGGCGCAATAAAAATAAAGGCTCTGTTGAAGCTCTGAGAATGAGAATCTTACAGAACTCCAGAAACTTAAAATGGTACTAATTAATGGTGAATAATAAATGGTGGATATCACATGACGATGTAATGAAAAATATATGAAAAAGTTTTTTGTTTAATCAGGTCAACTGTGGACCGCCAAGAATTTAAGAAATTTTGGTTTTTATTCATTTCTTCTCCCAGAGCCTTTTAATGCATACGCTGCTTTTTTTTTCTCCTTAACAAAAATGATCCGTTTGGGCCTCCTCATTGTTGGTTTCTCCTGAAATGCTTTTATAATATCTACTCTCCATCTAGACTCTCTTCTGATATGTATGTCATATATATGTATATATGACCATTTGTAGTGTAATTCTAACTTCTGCCGCATCTATTTTTACCTCATCTACCCATTTCAATGTGACCTTTATACCCTTAATGTAGTGGAAGATCCTTTTGGTCAGTCTGCATTCATCCATTCTTAGTAAGTGTCCGTAGAACTTCCACCTCAGCTTCCTCATTGTGTCCGTGATCTTCTCAGTATATTTCTAGAGTTCTTCGTTTTTCCTCATCCTCCAAGTCCCATCAGTAGTTTTCTGTGGTCCGAGTATTTTCCGCAGAATTCTCCATTCTCTCTTTTCCAGTTCTTGATACTCCACCTTTTTATAAAAAATAAGACACTCCGAGGCGTACAATCCTTCAGGTTGTACTACCGAATTATAATGTCATTGACGATTTTGTCCTTGTAGGATAATGCACGTTTATTGTACTTCTTCTACGTTAGCTTGAGTTAACATTCCCCTAGGTATTTAACCCTCTAATTCCCAATTTTTTTATCGTCGCGCAAAAACTCTCCTTACACAAATTAATGCCGCTGAAAATAAATCTGTATTCAATTTTTTTGTTATCGGTACAATGTTACTTGGTATATCTGCAAAAGGTATGCCCGTCTTGAGGCGCACCTGGGCAGTTTTGGTAAAAAAGTAAATGTAAACAGTAAAGGAAAGAAAAAGGTTTTATATAATTGTTTATTTAATAATTATAAACAAATATACCTAAGCTTTATTATAATTATTATGAAAATCAGCGAAGCAATTTTTTCCAGCTGTACAACAAATATTTATTTTACATTTAGAACATATACACTGGGTTTCGGATTTGCATCAAGGTAATTTACATTGCCGCTTTCCCTGAAAGATCTAACCAATCCGGATAATGATTGAAATCGTCAAAATGGGTATCGATATTTTTGCACTGCTTTTTGGCAGGTGGTGTTGAGCTTCTTGGACGTCCAATTCTTTTTCTGGTGTCAGCAAAGTTTTCAGGTTTGCATAACATGGCAGCAACTTGTCTTCTAAACATTGGTAGTTGTACGTTGGACTGTCTTCGATTTATTCGTTTATGCAACAAATAAGCATTTACCATTGCCATGTCTAATATGTGATAAAACAATCGACTTGTCCATTTTCTGGTTTTCGTACCGATATGATAGCGACCTAGCAGTTCATCCATTAGGTCGACACCACCCATATGTGCATTATATTTATGAAAAATGTTTGGACAGTCTACCTCGACTCGTTGCTTCTGTGTTCGATTAGAACGTGACGTCTTTGGTGCACTATCTGGTACTACACTACCCATTTTGAATGGTTGAATACCCACATAAGCTTACGCTAATCGTACGCATTTGTTATCTTTCCACAGTGTGGTCGATACATCTACGCCATGTCATGAACCAACATATTCTTCCGAAAATCCACGTTTTTGTTTTTCAGCCTCCTTATCAGTAGATAATTTGCTGTTAGGAAGACGATTCACTCGTATTGTTCCCAAAGAAAACATATAAATAAAAATAAACCATTAAAGGCAATGTCGTATAAAAATTGTCGAAGTAAATAATATGCTTCTTGTGTGTACGAATTATTTGTGACAATCTGGACACCACATTTGCCGCGGCGCCCAAATCTGGTACTCCATCTGGAATAACATTATCTCCTGCACCAGTATATACCTCGAAATCATATGAATTTCAATATGAATCACATAATACAAATAATTTTATGCCCCACTTATTTAGCGGGCATATATTGTCGCAGATGCGAAACCATTTTTGTGGAGCAAATTTGTTCATCCACGCATAGGCGCTGGCTCATAGGTACAGATTGAAAACGTTTGTTGAAGTGATTTATAAGTGGCTGGACCTTGAATGGTAGCATTATATTTTGAATGATTCTTTGCTACTAATTTTGAATTGTCATTGAAATGTAAGTAGCGACGAATTACCTCAAATCTGTCTCTTGGCATTGTTTGTCGCATAGGCTCGAATGAATTTTCACCCCAATATTCTCGGATATTCTGATATCGATAGATCGACATATAAATAAGGATCCCCAGATATTTTCATATCTCCTGTGCCGAAGTTATAAACTTTGTAGAAATATGTTCATTTGATGTGCGTATAAATTTGTTTGGTCGGCAATATGCGTGAATAAATCTTCATCAGCAAAATATGTGAAACATTGGTAAGGCGTAATCAGTTCATAATAACGATCAGGTAACTATTCGTTTCCTATGAATGATATTTGTTTTTTATCAAGTTGGATATGGTCCTTCCGCATTATAATTTTTTTGAATTCTGAACTCTTTGTGTCTATTTCAAGAGCAGAACCAATGAATGCACAGCTCTTGAAATAGACACAAAAAGTCCAGAATTCAAAAAAAATATATGTCGCAAGGACTATATCCAACTTGATAAAAAACAAATATCATTCAAAGGAAGCGAATAGTTAGTTACCTGTTCGTTATTATGAACTGATGTGACGCCTTACCTATGTTTCACATATTTTGCTGATAAAGATTTATTCACGCATATTGCCGACCAAACAAATTTATACGCACATCAAATGAACATATTTCTACAAAGTTTATAACTTCGGCACAGGAGATATGAAAATATCTGGGGATCCTTATTTATATGTCGATCTATCGATATCCGAATATCCGAGAATATAGAGGTGAAAATTCATTCGAGCCTATACGACAAACAATGCCAAGAGACAGATTTGAGGTAATTCGTCGCTACTTACATTTCAATGACAATTCAAAAATAGTAGCAAAGAATCATCCAAATCCAAAATACATTCTTCTTTATGCCGATTTTCGATTTGTTTGACAGGTTGTCTTATAGTGGATAGCGCTTCTACGGTAGATTGATCATTTTATTCAAAATTAGAATCAATAGCAATAGGATAGTATTTCGATCTATTACTTGGCCCAGTTATTAGCTGAGAAATTTCGCCGTCGCTTTCATAACAAAGAGCTTTTTCTATTACCGTTTTACAGATGGGATTAAAAGTAGGGTCTGCATCACTGTCATCCAACCAGAAGTCATCATCAGTAGCATGGTCATCTGGATCCACAGAATCCAATAATGCATATATATATATATATATATATATATATATATATATATATATATATACATATACATATATATATATATATATATATATATATATATATATATTGTGCAAATATCGCAAAGAAAATAAAAACGTGCTGTAGTAAACTCATTTCATTTATAGTACTAACTGCCTCAGTCCGCCTCCAGACGGTATAAATTTTTGGACAGGTATACGTGTTTACCTGAGCGGATTTTCTTTTCAAATAAATTTACTAAAAAGAGAATCAAATTTTTAACTTACCAGTAATTTTTATTTGCAAAAACTATCACTGATACTATTTTATATATTCTTATAATTCCTGAATAATGCGTACGTCCGTGTAGTAGCACGTTTCGCAGCAAACTAACGATAATAACCTGCACATATTTTTGCCGCTTGAGATATTTCTTGCGATGCACGTGTTGTTTATAGTGTATAATCGTCGTTAGTTATCGAACCTATACAATATTTTAATTTAGCATTATATGAGATTTAGTGTTGTCCGCCTTGAGACAGAGTTGGGAATTAGAGGTTTTTAATTTAATTACAACCAACTCTATCAGTCATATATAGAGGTATGAATGTAACATGTTTTCTATGAAATATTTACTTTTCTTTTGGGAACCGAAAAATACAACTTTAATAATATTGCCGGGAATTTTCTCTCTTTGGTATGAGTATGGCTCTGCTACAGAAAGTGTCCTATCAATTAATTTGGCCGATAATTGAATAAGGTTATTACAAATACCCAAAAATATCTAAAAATTAAGTGTTAATATAAGGCGAACAGGGCACTAATATCTAAAGATATTTTGAACTAATTTTGCCAGGAGGGCCCAAATTGGCTTTTCAGCAGCGAGGAACATGGTTACAAAGTTAGTTTTAATAAATACTATTTTATTTTTTTATCTGATGGAAGTTAGGAAAATATTATTACATGAGAAATTGCAATAAAAATAAAAGCTCTCAAACTCTCCTGAGTTGAAGCTCATGCGAACTCGAAAAACTTAATCTTACAGAACTTAGATCTTAGAAACTTAGATCTTAGATCTTACAACTTAATCTTACAGAACTCCAGAAACTTAAAATGACACTAATTAATGGTGCATAACAAATGGTGGATAGCACAAAGCAATATATAAAATTTTTACCCTTTTTTTTAATTTGGCCAACTATGGACCGCCAGAAACTTAAGACTGTTTGGTTTTTCTTCTTTTCCTCTCAGAATCTGCTTATGCATTTGCTGCTTTTCTTTTACTTCTAATTTGGGCCTAATCATTGTTGGTTTTTCCTGAAATTCTTTCATACTGTCTACACTCCATCTAAACTCTCTTCTGTTGTGGGCCATCTGTAGTGTAATTCCAACTTCTGCCGCATCTCTTTTCACCTCATCTACCCATTTCAATGTGACCTTTATCCTTATGGTGTAGTGGAAGATCCTTTTGGTCAGTCTGCCTTCATCCATTCTTATTAAATGTCCGTAGAACTTCCACCGCAGCTTCCTCATTGTGTCCGTGATATTCTCAGTGTATTAGTAGAGTTCTTCGTTTTTCCTCATCCTCCAAGTCCCATCAGTAGTTTTCTGTGGTCCGAGTATTTTCCGCAGAATTCTTCATTCTCTCTTTTCGAGTTCTTGATACTCCTTTTTATTTAAAATAGGACACTCCGAGGCGTACAATCCTTCAGATTGTACTACCGAATTATAGTGTCCTTGATGATTTTGTACTTTGCACGTTTATTGTACTTCTTCTGCGGTGGCTTGAGTTAGCATTCCCCTAGGTATTTAAACTTCTCTCTTCTCTTTATCTTTCCAAGATTAACCTCCATGTACCTCTCACGTTGGTGCTTGTACCCCATATATTCTGTCTTTTCGTACGAGATTTCCTCACCCATTTTTAATGCTATTTCATGAAGAAACTCAAGCATCTTTCGAGCGCCTTATCGGTTATTGGCTAAGATAGCAAGGTCATCGGCAAAAGCTAGGGATTTGATTTCCGTGTATTTTCTTTATCTCTTATTTATCGTATTTCTCTTATTCTTTCCAAATTCTTTTTTCCCATTTTTAACTATATTAAAAATACTGTTATTTTCTATCTTTCTAGGCCGTAAGTTCCGCTTGTACTGTAAGAAATATAGTATATTAAGCTTACATAACATTTTTTTTGTAGAAATAACACCATATGTAAGAACTAATGTCCGGTGAACGAGCCATTCAAGAAGCACTCTTCGTCCAATTGCAATAGTAGGGAATATTTGGTTTAGCGTATTTTGAACATTAATGCAGAACGATATTAACAAATATCGTTTGGTGATTCCCATTCTTCTTGAAGGGTAGGAACAATCTGATTTTGCGAAAGTTCTAAATAACTTTCATCGGCTACGGTACAATTAAAAAAAATGGCGCAATAATACAATTCTTTAAAATGTCAGCCGAAATGTTTAATTCTTGGGGTCTTGAGTATGAGCTTCCAAAATCTAATGTGGATTTTTTCTTGACCAATATCGACAGTTATGACGATAGATGTACCATCTAAAAAAAATGTTTAAAATAGCTGCTGACAGACATCCAAAATTATTCAACAGAATATCAACCTTCAATGATACTCTTCTGGTGCATAATTCTTGAACCAGCTAAAGCGTTTAGCGATAACATCTTTATTGTTGTATCCCATTTATTGTATTGTAACTTACTTCATTTAGTACACTAGGACGTGTAGTCGGTGTGACGGTTGCAATTTTTCTTCCAGCATTATTGCAATATTATGGCTTATGTTTTCATTAGTTGCAGTCTTTGGGCGCCCAGATTTATGTGCATTTTTATGTCAGACTTCTTCAAACTTTAACTAACCGGTTATTGGGTCGCTATTGGGGCGCAAATTATTAGACGTTCAAATCTCTTGTGAGATTCATCGACGGTTAGCAAACCTAATAATCATCATTAAAATTTTATTGCATTCGGTCTCGTTTAATTTCACCATCAATAAAATCATCAAACATCAATAAACTATAATTTTATTATTGATTTCATTATAAATACCTTTACAGGAAAACTAAATGAAATTTGACAAAACCCAAAAGTAGCAAAAGGCAATACACGAAGCAAAAATGCTTGAGTATGAAAATATACAAAATTGTATAAAAATATCAAATATATATTTATTGTTAGATTTACTCGAACACAAAATTCATCTAAGTTGTACGCTTTAATGTCGATTAAGAGGTCAAACAGTGCCTGTTTGAATTTTCTCGTCCATTTTTCTTATAACCCTTGATATGTGGTTCTACAGCTTCATGCTACTCTAGGGAGGATGTGGCTCCGTCATCGTCATATAGCGTCTGGGCTGGAAGATATTTTATAAAATCTGGTAACTCTTTGGTCTGCTTTTGTCTAAAAAGAATTCGCTACACTTGATTTTGCACTCTGAAAACATTTTTTGGATTTTTTGGATCTACATACCGACTAAGAGTTGTAATTGCGTATATCTTAGTATTGAGTTTCATTCTCTGTTAATATTTGATGTTCAGACTAAAGTATTAACGACATCTAGACCCACCAGCCTCACTCTTTGTTCCATTTTAATGGTTTCATCTCCAACTACTATTTCATCCGGGTAGATGGCTGTGGATATTTTCATTTGAAAAATTATCGATATCGTCTTTACTTTATTCAATATTAGTCAACTTTCACCGAACTACGATAGTATAGACGACAGCGCTAGGTTGGCATTGAAATAATTTCTTCGATGGATTTGTGCATTTTATAGTCGGCCTAATTCACCATCATATGTCGGCGTATTTTTGGTGTTTTTGTAAAAAAAACATTTATGAAAAGTGAGAATGATAATGGGCCAAGGGCGCTACTTTGCGAGATCCCCATATTAAGCATGCTTGACATGGGTGAAATCCATGTCAAGAATGCCACTAGGAGGAACTAACTTGGTGACATGGGTTCTGTTAGATAAATAAGATTTCATCCTCTTCAGCAACACTACTCTTAGTCCATAAGTGACCAATTTTGGAAATAGTATACCATGGTCGACCAAGTCGTAATCTTTTGTAAGGTAAACTAACAAAATTGAAAGCATGCGGTATCTATCCTTCTGTTTTTTAGGAAACCATGCTGTTGGCTTATGATTTTGTATTCGTTTGTAAAAGACATTTAGCATAGAAGCGTTGAATATACATTGAAAACCAATAGGCAATGTAAAAAAAAAACTTGTAAAAATTGTAAATCTATACTCGTACCTCGTATAAAGAACCTGCATACTCCAAGATGAGAAACCGCAAGGTTGTCGTTACTTTTGTTGATTTTAGGAAGGCCTACAATTCCATTGATAGAGAAACGCTTAACAAAGTACTCCAGGAACGAGGGCTAGATAACAAAACCCGCAGACTCATCCTAGAAACTTTGACCAACACCCATTCTAAGGTTAAATTTAGAGGCGAGATTTTAAAAAGCTACAAAATAAAAACTGGCGTGATATCAGGAGATGAACTTTCCCCACTTCTCTTCAACTGAGTCCTTGAAAAGGTTATAAGAGAATGGCGCAAGGAACTGATCAATTTGGGTGCTCAGAGTGGTATCTACCTGGGACGCAACAACGATGAACTGGTTGTAGATTGCCTGACTTTTGCAGATGACATGGCACTATTTGCTGATTCTCTTGAGATGGCAACAATGCAGGTAAATTGAGAGAGTCAACATTTTTCAAGAGAGTCAACAAATTAGAACTCGCCTATTGACTGACTAAGAAAACTTATAACGAGAAATGCCTATCACGAAAACTGAAACTTAAGTAATACACATCAGTCTTACGACCAGAAGCCCTGTATGCCATTGAGTGTTTTTCCTTGAACCGAACAGGTCTGGTAGAGAAATTTGAAATCAGGGAGAGGAAAATCCTAAGGAAGATCCTAGGCCCGGTAAAGGAAGATAGGGAATTCCGACGGCGGCATAACTCTGAGCTCTACGAACATATTGAGTTGCTCTCTGACTGTGCAAAGAAAAGAAGGGTAGCTTTCTAGGGTCACTTTGCAAGATTGCCTCGAAACCGACTAACCAACTGTCTATGCACCTTCTGGCAAAACAAAAAGCTTCGTAGCAATTGGTTGACTGAAACCGAGAAGGATATTAAAGAACTGGGAATAACAGATCTCCAAAACAGACAGTCTCTGAGGCGCACCCTGAAGGAAGTCTGTGGATTTCAGGAAAAACCCGGAAGGAACGATACCCGCTGGATAGAAGAGAGAAAGGAGTTACAGCGGCAGAAGATGCGAGGGCAAAGATCAAAGCCCAACAGTTGAACAAGTGTGGTCCAAAGTAGGCCTATTCGATAGAAGAAGAATAGGCAATGTAAATTTCTGGTGATTACGGAACATGGAAAAGCATAACTCAAGTAGGGGCGTGTTAAATAATAAATTTTAACTTAATTTCTTGTTTTTGTAGAAAATAAGGCAGACATGGAAGAGTGCCAATTTATTGTGACAAAAGTATTGCCAGAAGACCCAGAAATGACATTAATAAACTAGCAGAATCCACTGGTTTTATTTGTGGAGCCGTGGAAACTACGTTAAATACAGTCAGTAGTGGTAATTTAAATATATTGAGCACCACGTTTGCGTGAATATGTATAAACTAAACAAAATAAAATCCAAAATCACACAAGAGACAAAAAGATAATCATTGCAGGAGATTTTAATGTGAACGTATTAAAAAGAACAAAAAAGAGCCAAGAACAAGATCACTTGTTGCAAGCTTTTATTAGAAGGTAATCCATCATCAGGAACGTGTATATACAACATAGCAACAAATATTCCATGGAAATACTCAGTAAATACAGCAAACTACCATATATCCGATCACTGTGCTCAGCAAATAACAATTCAAATAGAAAAACCTAAGAACACGGGAATTTTCAAGGGTTTTCTCAGAAGAAAATACGCAATATTTTAAAGAATATGTAAGACATGGGATGTCCTACACAGAAACAAGATGTAAATAACCAATGGAACACTTTCATGGAAATATTTATGACATGATATAACGAGAATTTCGCTCGGACATCAAAACAAGATAAACAAAAGAAAACACTCATTTTTTGGGATCGACTTACTGGGAAATGAAAAAGTGAAGTAGAGCTAACACAGATCTTAGTAAAGTTCCACCCAAACTTAAAACAGCAATTTAACAGAACACAGAAAATAAAACGAATCATTAAAAACCGAAAAAAGAAAATATTATGAAAAAAGGATAAAGAATAGCAAGAACATAATGAGAACTACATAGGATGTTATAAAAGGAATAACAAAAATAAATTATAAGAATTACGTACAACCCATTCACACAAGATAAATCATTGAAAAATATCAACAAATTCTATGCCAAAGGAGCTTCTATATTACTAAAACAACAACCAAACAGAGAATACAAGGTGAATCATATTCTTCTAAATAAATTAAGTAAATACGTAAAGAGAAACAACTTGCCGAACTTATAACATCGTATCTAAGCAATAGATAACAAATCAGATACCTAAATCAGCACAGATCGAATCAAATCGAAACGAATACCACAAGGAAGAATCTTCGGACCGATACTATTTACATTATATGTAAACGACATACCAAACCAAGTACATTCGACACCGCATAAAATGGTAAACTATGCAGACAATACCAGTCTATTGACAATAAAGCCAAGAATGGCGATCATGTACAAATATTAATTCAAATCGCTTGAGAGGTATGCGATGTATTCAGTATATTCCATACTTTTGCCTTGTCGTATAAGTATTGTCGAATACTAGGATAAATTTGTTTCCAAAAAACCTAGATAATTATATATATATATATATATATATATATATATATATATATATATTATATATATATATATATATATATATATATATATATATATATATATATATGTATATATATATATATATATATATATATGTATATACATATATATATATATATATATATATATATATATATATATGTGTGTGTCGTAGTCTTTTTGCAATCCGTGATTGTATGAAATGCCTAGGCACTTCCAGAAACGTCGACGTTTAGTGAAAAATATTAAAATTGCATTTCCCGCCCAGGTAGTTCATGAAATAACCACTCGGCGCCGGCATCTCGTGCTTAACGCTGAGTTTCAAAATCTGACGCACGATATAGGGGTAAATAGTACAGTTGTTGGTCAGTAGGTAGTGATTGGTCATAATTTGAAAACTATATAACTATAAGACAATCTTTTGGTGACATAATTGTTTATTAACTGAAGAAAATTCTATATTCTTTTCTGTATTGGATACAACCCATAACTTTGTTATAACTTAAAGCTTCATGTGTGTATTTAATTAATAAGATGAGCAGTCCGAGATTTACGTCATTTTAGACAGAAATGTACAAAAAGTAACCTTACTATTTCTAGATATTTTCATGATTTAATAATGATTTTTGTGCTGATTTTTGGTATTTGTAAATGAATACAGGTTTAAATTATCGAAATAAAAAGTTTTTTGATAAACAGTTTTTATAGTGATAGGTCATCCGACCAATTAGTATTTTGACGTTAGAGTAACTATGTGACAGTTATTCCTAGAGTGTTTAAACTACAAATAAGAGGGCAAGAAAAATATTCAGTACACAATTTTAAGGCAATTAAAAATGAAAAATCTATATTACTTGAATTTATTTATGTATTTGTTATTGTAGTTAGTGAAAATACTAATTTATTTATTTCTAGGTTAAACACACTAGTGTTAATATACATAAAATGACAAACGTAAGAAAAGGTACAATCTTAAAACAATCGGAACACAGCCTGAATATATAAATAAATCCAACCTTTCCGGAGCTTTATAACAATTAATAAGTCTTTTTAGGAGTACCAAAACAAATCTCGTGTGAAATATGCCAGTTATTTACCAGTTTTATAAAAAAATATATGGATAATCAAATTGGAGATGCTATTAATGCAGTTTAAAATGGTATGTCACAATGCACAGCTTCAAAAAAGTATAGTATTCCCAAACCAACAATTCAATTTAGAATTAGTGATACATTCATCAAATCTACTACAGGTCCGTATCCTGTATTAGTATGCAATGCAGAAGAGGACCTACTACGTTGGATAATTGATTGTCTACGGAGAGGATTTCCTAGAAGAAAGATTAGGACCATCTAATACAAGCTATTGTCAAAGAGTTTTTGAATCAAAGTAAAATAAAAATCCTTTTTGTGACAATGTTCTAGGAAATGTGTGGTATAAAGCCTTTCTTGAAAGGAATCCGATTCTTATTGAAAGATTTTCAGAAAGAGCAACTAAAGCCAGCTCTTGTGTAAGTGAGAGTAATATTAAAAAATAGTTGACTGAAATATATGATTATTTATCAAAAATTAAATATTTACATATTAAAAGATCCGACTCTTGTTTCCAATGGTGATGAAACCTATTTATGGTATGTCCAAAAATGAAAAACATAATAGCCCCTCGTGGGGCACAAAATGTTTATGAAATTGATCACGGCAATTTCAAACTTAATGGAAAGACATCTTAAAAACAATGTTATATTTATGGTTTTTGTAAAGTGTCACGAAGGTGGACTGAAAGCTATTAAATAACTGACAAATTTCACATGAGATTTGTTTTGTTGGTCCTACAAAGACTCGGTAATTGTTATATAGCTCCGGAAAGGTTGAATATATTTATATATTCAGGCTGTGTTCCGATTGTTAGAAAGGATAGACAAAAAGAAAAACAGAAAACTTTAGAAAAAAAAAACTGGCGGAAAAAAATCATAGAGTTGATTGAGGATCAAGAAAATATTGGTGGCAATTAAATGAATAATCATAACATTAATTATAAATTTATGTTTAAATTGTTTTTTTTTAACAATAATTAAATATTTTTCTTTTATTAGATCACTGGAGTGTTCATCACTGGAGTGATCACTAGTTCATAATAGTTTTTCATATTTTCAAATTACTTTTATTTATTATAAAGCGTTGACTAATTACTGTAAATCCACTAGACAATCACTACATTCTTATGATCTATAACTATGTTTTTAGATGAATCAAATATTTATCTTCTTAATTTCTATAAAATTTTAAATTTTTGATTGGAATTATTATTTAAATAGAAAAGTGACGTTTTTACAATTACTAGCACTATAATAATTCGTAAATTCATTTTATACAAGCATGCAATTTATTGTTTTCATTGTTCGATTTCTAAAATGACCGATCACTGTACTGTTTACCCCTAGTTTGATTCTTCCTGTAATGCCTAGCGTATTGTGGGACGTTCCGAAATAAAGACTAATTATTTAATTTACAACAAAATGGAAGAAATAGCTGCAAACAAATAATTATTTTTTGAAAAATATCATGAATATTATGAAAAGCAGCCCAACAAAAGACCGTATACTTCAGCTCGGTTAAAAGAGGTAAATATTAAATAAAATATTTTGAGGTTAAGACAACTTTAAATATCCATTTTTCTATTTATTCACTTTTTTAGATCGCTGACGATATCGTTAAGGCCATAAACAAAAATTCAGTTACAAAAACTCGTCGTGAGTATTATTTACTAAAATAATATGATATCGTTACCGTCGATAATAATATATTTGTGGTAAAAAAATCAGATGATCGTGATAAACTTGTTTATTTAACACGTGAGGAGGAAATATTCGATAAAATATTTGATATTCATATTAATTGCGGTCATGGCTCATGGCATAAGATGATGAGTATTATTAAACAAAGCTGCACTATTCCTCGGCCATGTGTTGAAATGTTTTTAAAGTGTTGTCAAGCATGTCAGATGAAAAAAGTAGAACAGTTGCAAAAATTGCTGAGAAACCAATTCTGACTAAAAGTTTTATGACAAGAGGACAAGTAGACTTGGTTGATTTCCAGTCGATCCCCGACAGAGATTATAAATGGTTATTAAATTATAAAGACCACGCGTCCAAATATCTGTGTTTACGGCCATTGAAAACTAAACTATCAGTAGACGTGGCTAATAAACTTTTAAAAATATTTTTTCAATTTGGTGCTCCAGCTGTATTGTAAAGTGATAATGGACGGGAATTTGTGAATAAAGTTATTGAAGAATTAAAAGTTAATTGGCCACAATTGCATATTGTTCACGGCAGACCTCGTCATCCACAAAGTCAAGGTAGTATTGAAAGAGCAAACTAAGATGTTGAAAATATGATTCGGGCATGGATGCTTGACAATAAATTAACTTTTTGTGCTACAGGTTGCTATTTCGTTCAATGGCAAAAAAATTATTCGGTGCATCGGGTGATAGGTAGAAGCCCCCTTAAGGCAGTTTTTGGTAGTGATCCAAAATTAGGACTTGCTTCAACAAATCTTCCTCAACATATGTTATCTTCAGTGGCTACAGAAGAAGAAGTGGATAGTTTAAAATTTAAAGTTAACTCCAGAGACTCTGTATATGATTTAAATCAGAACAAGTTAAACTGACGAGTCGCTTGACTCAGTTGCAAGTTGCAGAAGCTGTAGCAATCGAGGTGTCGGAAATTTGTATCATTTGTCAAGAAAGTTTATGTAATGACAAGAATTATCGTTGTCAGACGTGTTCTATGCCACTTCATTCGTCTTGTGTAGGAGAAATTGGGCTGTGAAATTTGTGCATTTCAGAGGATACTATTTGCTTTAACCAAGAACAATCACACTATGGTATCAGACTCAAGCTGAAAAAATGTTAACTCTTACAAAAAATATATTACCAGATATTACTGTTGGTGATTGTGTGCTAGTGAATGTAGATATATATTATATAGATATTATCGCCGTAATTACTGACTTTCAAAATGGTGTATATCAAGTTGGTACGGCAACAGGCTTGATAAAATCTTGTTTCAACAAAAGTGATCTCAAGAAAGCATCATCTAATTTTGTAAAAATTGACCAAGTAAAGGCAAATGCATTCATTTCAGTCCGAGAAGCAGTTGCTGCACAGTCCTTGTTTAATGGACAAGGTTTTGTAAAATGTTCGTGTCAGCCATCCAAGGCTCAATGTCAAAGTAATCGATGTGCTTCAAATCAAAAGTTCAATGTAACTCGTGATGTCACAAAAGTGGACCTTGTGCTTATAAGTGAAAATAAATGAAAGTAAAAGAGTTTTTCCAAATCTAAATTTGTGTTGTTTCTTCCAAATCAAATATTTTGTCATCCTCAAATAAGTTTTGTCCAAAAAAGTGTTAGTACAAATTGGATCAAAAATTGAATTTAAATTTCAAAATATACGTATTCCAAATTCAAATTGGTGGAAATATTTACTAAATTGCAATATTACTAATCAAAATTTTATTAAAATTGCAAAATAAAACATTTGTTCTAAATTTATAGAAATAATTGTCGTCGTAATTTTTGACAACAAAAAAATGTTAGAAATTTGATTTCAAATCAAAATGTAATTACAATTCAATCAAATGAAAAATGTAACAAACATGTTTTTGGTCAGATAATTCAATCTGAATATATTTTGTCACAATTCCAAAATAAAACATTTTATAAAAATTCACAGATCAAAAAAGTTGTCCTAAATTGTAAATTAAATATTTTGACAAAATTTTTTTGACAAATTTTGCCTTTGTTAAATATTTCTTGTCTTTCCAAAATAAACAAATAATGTTCAAATTTTCGAATCAAGTCATTTGTAAAAATTTGCAAATTAAATCATTTGTAAAAAAATGATTTTGTTGAATTAACTCTTGCATTCAATTTTTTTTTGTTGTGGATTTTCACCTCATTCCGTCTGTTTCTTCATCTACCTGTGGTTGTTGTTTAAAAATCATTTAAGCAAGCACAAAGCAAAGAGAAATAAAAGTTTAGTTTTTAGGCTCGGAATAGCAAAACCAACTACTTAGAGTAAGATTAAGTTGTAGATAAAAGAAATGGACATTCACCTCTACACACAAGTTGCAGAAATAATTATAAAATGTAATAATATAAATATTGCATTAATTTATTTCAAACTTTTCTGGGAAAAGAGATCTAAAATGTATAATAAATGACAGAATACAGAAAATGTCTAATAATAGCTTTTAATGGCTTATGGCTTTAACGATTTCATCAGCAATCTAGAAAGTAAATAAATTAAAAAATTGTTATTAAAAGTTGTCTTAACCTAAAAATATTTCGTTTATTATTTACCTCTTTTAACTGATTGTGAGCTGAAGTATACGGTCGTTTGATGGGCTGTTTTTCATAACATTCATGATATTTTTCAAAAAAGAATTCCTTGTTTGCAGATATTCGTTTCATTTTGTTGTAAATTAAATAATTAGTCTTCTATCGGAACGTCCCACAACACGCTAAGCATTACAAGAAAAATCAAACTATATTGTGCGTCAGATTGTGAAACTCTGCGTCTGCGTTAAGCACGAGATGCCGGCGCCGAGTGGTCATTTCATGAACTACCTAGGCGGGAAATGCAATTTTGATATTTCGTCGACATTTCTGGAAGTGCCTAGGCATTTCATGAAATGATGGATTTTGCGAGAAGACTACGACATATACATGTTACGGTAAAAGTACAAAATTGGCAAATGTGCAGATTTGCCCTTATATGTGCACAACTACCAATTTGATAGGTAAATGTGAGTTTATATTTGAGATCAACTTCATATATCTACTTTTAACGGTAAAAGTCCACATTTTCCAACGTATTTCGGTTAATGTTAAAAGAATAATAAACATAAACAAAATACACTTGTATATTAAAGTTAAAATATATTTGATATAATTTATATTATTTCATTTAAATACTATTTTATAATAACGATATTTCAAAGGATTATATAAATCGCTCATAAAAATAATTATAGGAAATAAAATAGCAAACTGAAGCTTAAGGAGGTTCGAGCCAATCCTATGTTAAATATTTTTTTCAAGTTTAAGCTTCGAAACTTTTTATACACGCAAATCAATACTTTATTTATGTCCTCTCAAAATTTGAAAAAGATCTACCGTTTGGTTTATCCGGAAAAAAAAAATTTAAAAATGATGTTTTTTCGATTCTTGTACACATGCTCCTATGGCCGACAATCATCCGTCACGTCTTTATTTATTTTTTTCGATATTAATTTCTCAACTTTAAGGAATAAAAACTATATACAATAAACTTTGATAATAATAAAACACGATAACATTAAAACAATGTGATGTTCACGATATAATTATTTAAATAATGAAAGTTGATTTTTTTATTTTGAGTTTTGTTTATTGACAGCAATTCACATGACGGATGATTTGACAACGTCGCGAGAACAACTGACAGAAAATAAAAAGATGGAAACATAGTTATATACCGAAAAAATACACTCGACTCCTTTCAATTACTATTCATTTCTCTCTCTATACTACATACTTTCAAGACACAAGAAAGCGCTGTTGCCAGATCTTTTTATTACACCTAATACATCAAATATAACAAATAATAAAAGTACAAAATTGGCAAATGTGCAGATTTGCCCTTATATGTGCACAACTACCAATTTGATAGGTAAATGTGAGTTTATATTTGAGATCAACTTCATATATCTACTTTTAACGGTAAAAGTCCACATTTTCAACGTATTTCGGTTAATGTTAAAAGAATAATAAACATAAACGAAATACACTTGTATATTAAAGTTAAAATATATTTGATATAATTTATATTATTTCATTTAAATACTATTTTATAATAACGATATTTCAAAGGATTATATAAATCGCTCATTAAAACAATTATAGGAAATAAAATTGCAAACTGAAGCTTAAGGAGGTTCGAGCGAATCCCATGTTAAATATTTTTTTCAAGTTTAAGCTTCGAAACTTTTTATAAATGCAAATCAATACTTTATTTATGTCCTCTCAAAATTTGAAAGTGATCTACCGTTTGGTTTATCTGGAAAACAAAATTTAAAAATGATGTTTTTTCGATTCTTGTACACAGGCTCATATGGCCGACAATCTTCCGTCACGTCTTTATTTATTTTTTTCGATATTAATTTCCCAACTTTAAGGAATAAAAACTACATACAACAAACTTAGATAATAATAAAACACGATAACATTAAAACAATATGATGTTCACGATATAATTATTTAAAAAATTAAAGTTGATTTTTTTATTTTGAGTTTTGTTTATCGACAGCAATTCACATGACGGATGATTTGACAACGACGCGAGAACAACTGACAGAAAATAAAAAGATGGAAACATAGTTATATAGAGAAAAAATACACTCGACTCCTTTCAATTACTATTCATTTCTCTCTCTATACTACATACTTTCAAGACACAAGAAAGCGCTGTTGCCAGATCTTTTTATTACACCTAATACATCAAATATAACGAAGTCATTTTTCTACTTTATTTTATTAAATAATAATATTTTATTAAATAATTATCAATTTTTAAATTTTTTATGTTATTATAAATAAAAATAATTAATTTTAACAGCTATTAGGATAATTGAAAATATAGACAAATTAAAGCACTATTTTGTCTCATTAGTTACGCTCGAACCTTATTAACAAACACAACAATAACCTCGAAAATGCAGTTTTGTCGAACAGCACATGCGACCTGTATGTTAAAGTAAACCTCTATACATTTACCAACAGCATTAGGTATATGTACCCATTTGCCGGAAATAGTTGGTAAATGTAAGTTGAATTCACATTTACTAACCAAGAAGGCAAATGTGCACATATACCGATATATGTGTACATTTACCAACCTACGTACTTTTACCGTAAAATACATATGCTTATTATTAATAATGATTAATAAATATACATATGGTCAATTAGTTTTATTACTGAGAACTATAAAACACTTAAATCTAATTGAACGCTTCCTTTCATTTCTAATAGCGTATGTTAAGCATATATGTGAAAAGCAATGCCGTTTCACATTTTTATTTTTATTTTCGGAAATAGGCCATAAAAAATCATTCCAATGAATGTTTTATTTGGATGAATATAATGCTATTGAAGAGAATTAGTATATCGTGAACTATTTGATAATGTATTTTATTTGTCTTTTGTTTTTGAAGTGGTTGTCACGAACGTGTACATGTTTTATTAAATAGCATGCAGAAAATGCTGCATAATGTATAGATACAACTGCGAGATGCTTTAACTGCTTGCTGTGGAGTATTAGTTTTAATTTGTTTGAGGCGCGATTTTAAATGTAATTAGTGTGTTATGTAAGTGTTTTGTGAGTTGCTACTTTAATAACGTTTGAGGTTACAAAGTCAACAAGTCAAATTAGAGGAAATGTTAAGCCAACACAAAATGTGCGTGTATTAAAATTTGTTACTGTAGTAGTTAAAATATTTAATTTGCTCCGAATTGAAAAATTCACAATGTTTTTACCACTGATTTTGTAAAAATATTATATAACTTGTGAAGTTTATAAATCTAAACATATAATACGACACAAACTTCGACCCTTAAAGGTCATTTTCAAGTGAAGGTGATTTTCTCTTGAAAATGACCTTCAACAGTCGAAACTCGAGTCGTGTCGAGTAGTTAGATTTGGCTTGGATTTTTTGCGTACAATAAATACATGTTTTTTTTACAAAAAATAGCTGTAAAAATACAAAATTCGGTTTATTCATACAAAAAGAGATTACTTCATCTAAAAAAAGTTACTTCGTCCAAAATAAAAGACTTGTTTTTTTTGCGTACAATAAATAGATGCTTTTTTACAAATAATATATGGAAAAATACAAAATATGGTTTATTCATACAAAAAACGATTACTTCATCCAAAAAAGGTTACTTCATCCAAAATAAAATATAAACGCCCAATGATCGATTGAATCTTACAAATAATAATAGTTTAGTACAAAAATTGATATATTTGTACAAAATAAAATCAATTCACCCAAAAAAACTGTTTAACTGTACAAAAAAGTTGATCCATCCAAAATTTGATTGCTCTTCACAAACAATTTTTCTTAAACAAAATACAATTATATCTTCACAATAAACGAATTTTACAAACAAGGACTTGTTTCCTTCAAATTTTATTTCTAACTAACGCGGCGTGTAACGAAAGAGAGAGCGCCAACACATCAGTCTTACGACCAGAAGCACTGTATGCCATGAAGTGTGTTTCCTTGAAACGAAGAGGTCTGGTAGAGAAATTGGAAATCAGAGAGAGGAGAATCATCAGGAAGATCCTAGGCATTCCCGGTAAAGGAAGATGGGGAATTCCGAAGACGACATAACTCTGAGCTCTACGAACATATTGAGAGGCTCTCTGACTGTGCAAGGAAAAGAAGGGTAGCTTAAAGAAGGGTTTCTATGGCCACGTTGCAAGATTGACTCCAAACCGACTAACCAACAGTCTGTTCACATTCTGGTGAAACAAGAAGGTTCGTATCACTTGGTTGACAGAAACCGAGAAGGATATTAAAGAAGTGGGAATAAAAGATCTCCAAAACAGACAGTCTTCTGTGAGATGCATCCTGAAGAAAGTCCGCGGATTTCAGGAAAAACACTAAGGGAAGTCCGTGGATTTCAGGAAAAACCCCGAAGGAAAGTTACCCCCTGGACAGAAGAGGGAAAGAAGCTACACCGGCAGAACATGCGACAATACTGGGCAAAGACCAAAGCCCAATAGTTGAACAAGCGTAGTTCAAAGTAGGGCTATTGGAAACAAGAAGAAGGAGAAGAAGATAGATGCACTATATTTAAGAAGCACTATATATACTATATATAAGCAGATAGAATAATTCAATTTATTTCCGAGCTGATCCACTCATCAATAAGGTGAACAGTTTTTTCCTTTCAGTATTTTTATGCATATAATAAAAGTGTGAAGATTATTAAACGCACTCGTAAATTTGCATTTTGCACTTATTAAGTTAAATAAAAACCTTTTTTGGGTGAATTTCGAATATGTTGATCGATTCAATCGATTATTGTAAAAAAAAAATCATAGTTTGTAAGAAAATCAATTATTGGATGATTACATTTTATTTTGGATGAATTCACCTTTTTTTGGATGAAGTAATTTATTTTGTACCAAGTAACCGAATTTTGGATTGATTAATTTATTTTTGTATTTATCCAGCTATTTATTGTAGAACTTCATCCATTTATTGTATGTTGAGTTTTGTATATTTCTAATCGAATATTGGATGAATAAATTTTATGCGGTTAGATTTATGTAATTCACAAATTATATAATTGTTTTACAAAATAATTTTACAATAGGGCATTTTTCAATTCAGAGTTCAGAGTATGGATTACCACCGTGTAACGGTCACAGCCATCCTTTTTATATTTAATCAAATTTCACTTAACTAAATTAAATTAATTTGTTTTATTTTTAAAATTATTTTTCCCCGTGATTTAAATAAAATTTAGAACTCGTTCTGAAAAATATTTTATTATAAATTTAATTTGTTTACACAAATCTAAGATAATATGTAAAACAGGACTCTCTCCCGATAATATAAAATCTGATATTCTCTAGGTACATCATCCAATAAAAAAATTCACTAAAAGTATTCCTTAGGGCCTAACAAGGAGATCGTATGGTGTGACGTTCATTTTCTGGTTTAGGGATAGCACCAAGAATCTTCCCTGTATTCTTGGTGATAAAAAGCATGTATCAAAATAGTTAGAACGTAAATTTCAAAAAGGAATTATAAAATATGGCTTGCCGTACACTTTTCATGAATAACATAAAATTGTTGAAATTATAAAGAATATTCCATTTAACAAAATAAAAGTAATAACATGGCCAGGTTATAGTCTAAGATTAATCAACACACAACAGTATTCACTAAGAACGGACAACATTTCAAAAATCCTGGATTTTCTACGTCCTAATTTTTCAATGAAAGAAAAAAATTAAAAAGAAAGAAACTATCCTTAAATTTTAATTGTTTCAAACAAAACTCGTACAAATTTGAAAATACTTTAGTATAAAAATAAAGATATATAAATATAAAAGACGCTGTGCTTTAATCTATGATTTGCAAATTTTTTGGATATCATGCAAAATATTAACTAATGAAATTGACATGTCTCTTATAGCTGGACGATTTTGTAGCATTAATACGAAGAAAATGTAAAATTTTTAATAAAACTTTGCTTTGTGCATTAATTTTATAATAAATAAAAATAATGAATCTCACTAATTTTCAAATAATAAAAATAATGTATGTAACTAATATTGACTTTACGAATATTTTCTCTGTAAAGAATTTCCTCTTCGTGGTTTCCTGTAAATCTTAAGGGATATCTGCCCTAATAATATATGTAAAAATTTAACGATTAAGTAAATTAAAGATCTCGTTACTGTGTAACTACGGCAAGATAGGTAGAAAACTAATTTAAACATTTTGAAACTTAATTAAATAAGCTAAAGGGTTATACGTTTCCAAAAGTTAACCTAAATCTAATATTGTGCTTTCTAACTAAATACAAGGCAGAACCTTTGAAAACCAAGACCGGCTGCAATTTTCTTAGCTTCAGTTCCTAACCGTAGACCAGATAAAGGAATGTTTGTATTACTTTCTCGGATAGTTTCAATTTTACAAAAACTTTTCCTTTTAAGTTTAGTATCAGAAAACCAATTTGAAATTATCCCTTGCCTTTATTATATTCGCAGCTTACGATCTCCCAAATTATGGACAATTCAATTATTTCCACATAAACGTTCTAAATACATGCATTCAGAATATTTCGGAGTTTGGTGTACACGAAGTTCTGGTGTGCAATACACATTTCTAACTAGAACCAGGAAATCGTAATATAGCCATACCATATGTACTAAGTTTTAGTCTATTATAGAATATACAGCATATCATAATTATTCCATTTCAATATGTAACAAAGAAATATAAAGTGAGAATTATATATATATATATATATATATATATATATATATATATATATATATATATATATATATATATATATATATATATGTATATATATATATATATCAATATGTATATATATATATATATATATATATATATATGTATTAGGGTGGTTCTTAACAATTTTTTCGACTCAGAAATGCCCTCGCATGGTCAGAAAGTGTTCTGATTCATGAAAAAATATGACGGATAACTTGATCCGATGGTTCAAAACCCACTTCTAGAGCCCAAAAACCGTTTTTCAGCTTAAAAATTAAGAATCTGTAAAACTTAATGAGGGACTGTAAAAATCATCAGTTTTACCATCAGGTGCACATAAATATTGACACTAAATGCTCCTCATTTTTAAGTATACTGAGAAACTAAGCCATATAATCGTGTCAGGTATTTTCAACCTTCCCTATGCACCTCGAACAAAATTTTGAACATTTCTATAAAGTATTCGAAATAAGAAATTTTTCAGATGAAATTTCATCACTTAATGATTACGAAAACATGAGCCATATAAAATATTGAATGTGATTCACTTTTCAACCCAAGCCAACAACCGATTGGGACTTATTCGGATATCTTGGTAGATGAATTATCAACAACTTTACCAACAGCAGAATCTTTCAAATCTACACCTGAAGTAGAACATCGTGCTTAAATCCGATGTATCAATGCAAGAGTTGTTGTAGCTTTGGATAAATGTAATGCAGGTTATCGCAAAGCCATTCATTTACTAGCTGCGCTGGCCGAGGCTCTTGGCCATAATATAGGAGACCTTGTTCTCAAAATATCACCCATCAAACGCTTTCGAAAACAGTTACGCCAAGAGAAATCTGAGTATATTAGATCGTCAAAAGACGCTTTCGACCATACATCACTGAAATCAGTTGTGTTACACTGGAACAGGAAGATGATGACTGATTTGATGAATAAAAAACTGACAGACTTGCAGTTATTATTACTAATGACGGTTTTGAAAAACTTTTGGGAGTACCTGAATTGGAAACTTCTACTGGCGAAGAACAAGCAGAAGCAATTTCTGATCAAAATCAAATCAAAATCAAAATAAATGTATTTCTTTTAAATATACAAATACACAATAACAAATATTTACAGAAAATACTGGCAACAGAGGCAGTGCCCGTGCGTAGCCAGGAGTCTTTTAAAACAAAAAAAATGTATCTTCTTTTATCTTAGAATGAAAATAAAGGCAAAACTTTACTCTGATATAAAATTAAAAATAAAATAATTGAAATAAAATAATTCTTCTCACTGTTATTAATTTTTGGAAAATGTATTTAAATATATATATATATATATATATATATATATATATATATATATATATATATATTCATATACACATATACATATATATATATATATATATATATATATATACACACATATACATATACATACACACACACATACACATACATACATACACACATTAAGAAGTTCTGCTAAATGTATTCGCAACCAGTCGTTCTATTGCACCGCAGTAACGGTTATACCCCATAGACAAGGAGACCTCCTCAGGTAGGCGATTGTAAAGTCTGGGACCCCAACGTGCAACGCGCCTCTCAGCCAAGGAGGTTCGGCTGCAAGGCTCGTACATTGTTGTCTGCGAGTCGCGTGATTGTGGGGCGGGCTTACAGGGAAGTCAGACTGGTGCTTATGAATGTATTTTAGAGAATTTATTATAAACAAATTTTGAATATTTAAAGTCCGAAATTCAGTAAAAAGAAAAGCTGAAGGATAGTCAAGTGGTTTTTTTAGACAAATTTTTATTATTCTTTTATACACCAAATTTAGCGGTTCTAGCACAGTCTGACCACAATTGCCCCAACCCACAATCCCATACTCAACAATAGACTTGACCAACGCCAGGAAAACTATTCTCACCTGCTCCCCAGATAGTACAGATCGCAGTTGGACAAACTTATAAATTGTCTGCCTGAGTCTGCAGCACATGTACGAGATATGACAGTCCCACCGCAGGTGTCGGTCCACCATAATGCCTAAATATTTAACGCTATCGACCAAGCGGATTGAATCACAGGAGCAAAACTGTTTATCACAACATGTTCTGTGAATCAACAGGCAAAAAGTTTTTGCTGGTTGTCCAGCAGCTGTTAAGGAGAACGGAAGTGCCACAGTCTTACTTACATTAAGACTAAGTAAGTTTGAATCAAGCCATTTTTTTATATTTTTCATTCCCGTTGATGCATTACCAAAAGCTGCATTCCAAGAGGAACCTGCAAATATAGCTACTGTGTCATCAGCAAAGGAATATAACTTATAATTTGTAATATTCAAATTTAATAAGTTATTAATATATATTAAAATTAAAACAGGCCCAAGAACTGATCCTTGTGGCACACCCGTTTCCATTGTCAATGCATCACTGTTGGTTTCCCCAATTTTAACTACCTGAGTCCGTCCATTCAAGTAGGATTCGAAAAATTTGTTTGTAATACCTCTTATCCCAATTCTCTCCATTTTCCGTAGTAGCAATTCGTGATCAACTGTGTCAAAGGCTTTCTCCAAATCTAAGAAGACCCCGAGACATTTAGTTCCATCATCTAGATAATCGATAATTGATCGAGTTACATTAAAGATTGCATCTGTTGTATTTTTATCATTTCTAAATCCAAACTGATTCTCAGAAATAATTTTAAATCTATTAAAAAAATCAACCAATCTAGCTTTGACACACTTCTCCACAATCTTAGCCACACTTGAAAGGAGAGAAATGGGACGATAATTACCTAGAATTGACTTGTCATTTGCTTTATAAAGTGGGATTACTGTTGCTTTTTTTAACTCTTGAGGAAAATATCCCTGTTGAAAACAGAGATTTATTATATGTGATATGGGGACCGACAAAGCACCCGAATTAGAAATCAACAATTTAGAGGACAACCCATCCATTCCAGGAGCTACATTTTTCTTCAATTTATTTATTATTTTTATAATTTCATTTTCACATACTGGCCTAAAGAAAAAAGAATTTGAGTTATTGTTCTGGTTACTACAATATTCAAAAGTATGAAGACTATTGCTGTTATTATTTGCTTGTGATAAATTAATTTTATCTGCTATACGATTCCCCACACCAACAAAATGTTTATTAAACTCAAGGGCCATTTCAAATGGCTGATTTGCATCGAAAGAGCGATTATCAGCAGTGATAATCTTTGAGATAGTGGGCCTAGCAGTTGTGGCACAATCAGTCACCTCATTGATTGTCTGCCACAATTGACGTAGATTATTACCACATTCATTAATTTTATTACGATAATAAATTTCTTTCGTTATACGGATTGACATTTTCATAATGTTTCTGTATTTTTTTAATTTTTCCTTTAAAGTTGAATTAAAAGGCTGCTTACGTACTTTATTAGCTAATTTTTCCCTTGCACGAATTGATCTGACAATGCCAGAAGTTATCCACGTTAAATTTATGCCCACACTTTGGTCTCTTTAGATCAAAACTATTATTAAATATGTCTAATAATTTAGTATAAAACAGATCAAAAGCTAACTCTGCATCCGTCTCCTCAAGAACCAATGCCCATGATTCACTTTCAATTCTCCTCTTGAAACATTGTTCATCAAATTTTTTAATTATGTTATTTTGATTCAAAATAGAATTATCAGCGACCCCATGGACATGGGATTCACTAGGACACAGAAAAACTTGTCCCATAGATACGTCACGATCAGTCGTAGACCATGTCAAAATGGCAGTTTCGAGGGAAAAGTGTACACTTTTTAAAAACAAATGATCCAAACAAGATTGTCTGGTTGGAGTAAACCTGGTACACCCGTAGAGCCACTTAACAAAACCATTTTCATGAATTATATCTAAGTATCTATGCCCTATAGGAGTCAAGTTCTCCTCCAGAATATCAATATTAATATCCCCAAGTACTATATGATTATCGTACCTAACCCCCCTGAGATAAGCTTCCATGTTATCAAGGAACCCAACGACATTCGTGTCATTCGGGGACCTATACACCGCAGTGCAATAGAACTCCGACTCACGATTACTTACAACAAAATTTAGCGAATTCATATTTTCCAAATCCAAATCAAAAATTTTATAATTAATACCAGATTTTATGTACAGTACAATTCCATCACATTTATTATATTTACCAGGTTTAATAATTTTCTCAAAATTTGGAAGTTCAAAACCATCGTCAATATAGCATAACCAAGACTCTGTGAGAACAATAATGTCAAAATCAACCTCTAGCTTACATAAAAGTACACATAACTCATTAAATTTTTTTCTAATACTTTTTAAAAATAAATTAAAAATAAAAAAATTATGAACTTTCTCAAAATTTTGAAATACTAATGATTTGTTTGAAATTGGATTTAAATGTTCTAGTAATTCACCTATTTCCATTTAACTTAAAAATATACCTTTGTTTATACTATACATTTGATTAATTCAAAGAAGAATTTACAGTTTATCAAGATCACTAACACACTTAATTTGCATTGAACGGTGACCGTCAGTCTTTTTTACAAATATTTTGCCATTTCGGGCCCATATGTACATGTAGCCCTTATCCAGAGCGAGTCTTCTAGATGGTTTTAATGGTAGTTGAACATCGGGAGCTAGGTGATCATTTGCAAAAACACGGCTTTCAGGTAGATTACCATTAATTAAGTGTGCTGAAATTCCAGGATTATTTTTATTAAGGCTAGAGACCTTTTTAAAGTCTGACAACCAAACGTCCTTATCTTGACGTCTACAGAATTTAGCAACAATTGGTTTGATTCCACCTTGTACTTTAGATGGTAGCCTATGAGCTGTACTTAGACTACGTGAGGTGAGCTTATTGTTTATGGCTGCCGAGATGCAGTTAAAGATTTCAAAAAGACTCATTTGGGGTCTCAGGGATCCCTGTTATGATTACATTGTCAATACGAGTGTAGCTCTGGAGGTTAGATAATTCACATTTTAGGCTGGCATTTTCTTTTTGGTGACTTAGGTTCTCTTTCTTCAAGCTTTGAATTTCCTGTTCATTATTGTCTAATTTCTTCTTAAAAAGATCAAATTCAGCTGATATGAACTCTACAGATTTTTTAAGTTCACCAAAATCTTTTTTGAAATCTGGAGAGATTTCATCACGAATCATGTCCCTGAGGACGGCCCCAATGGCCTTCAGATCACTTTTTGTTAAATTTGACTTATTATTCTGTCCACCTTCAGCCTCTTCTTCATCCTCATCAGAAAATAGATTCTTAGGAATGTTGGCATCAAAAGTAACTAAGCTTTTTCTCCGGTTTGAGATACACTTAAGACACTTCCATTCATTTAACTTATTTGTTTTTTTAAGATACTCTAGATCCTCCTGCTTTGTATATGAGCACTTAGATGCCGCATGTAAAATGTTTTCACATGCTGAACATCGAATTGATTCACTCCTAGAAACTTTTTGATTACACTTAGCACACTTGGCAACCATACTTTATGATAGAATATAAATTTTATTTAAACTGATGTTTTTATAGATTGGGGTTTGGGTGACACAATAAGAGCTTTTTGTTGTGATAGTACGCCATCAAATTTGGGGCATATTATTATTGGAGCGGCACAATTTTTACAAAATGTGGAATTGGATGTGGTTGATAGTTTTGTATATGATATCTTCAATTATAAACACATTGAAATAGATCAATTTATAAGTTCGAAATCAAAGGCATTATTTGAAAGATTTTCAATTGATATAACATTTTTGAAATATAATCCTAAGCACTGGACGAAAAATAAAAATTACATCCAAGCAAGAAATATCGTCAAAAATATCAAAGTTGTTAATGATACTGCTGAAAGGGGCAATAAGTTAGTGCAGGATTACAAAAATAGTTTTACCAAAGACATAGAACAACGACTATTTGCATTACAAGTGAAAGAAGGATATAATGAATTGTATAAAGACTCGTAAAAAAACGCATAATGCGAGAATATCTTCAAAACATTTATGAAGAAACCTTATTTATTATTATTGAAGTTAAATTTCAATAAGAAATAACCAATTATAATATCATGATTGTGTAATTTTAATGAATCTAAACATAGTGTAGTTGTTTATTAAAAAAAAACTACGCACTATGTCATAAAATATTCTATGAATTCATGATGTTCCTGATGAATTCATTCTAGACAGATCGTCAATACTTGATGTCTATCGACTCCAAGGTTCGTAAAATCTTCATGACTCATGTTTTTGTAATCATTAAGTGATGAAATTTCATTTGAAAAATTTCATATTTCGAATATAGAAAAATGTTCAAAACTTTATTCGATGTGCATAGGGAAGGCTGGAAACGCCTGACACGATTATGTGGCTTAGTTTCTCAGTACACCTGATAATAAAGAACATATAGTGTAAATATTTATATGCTCCTGATGGTAAAACTGATTATTTTTACCGTCACTCATTAAGTTGTGACAGATTCTTCATTTTTAAGCGGAAAACGGATTTTGGGCCCTAGAAGTGGGTTTTTGATAAGGGAACAATCGGGTCAAGTTATCCGTAATATTTTTTCATGAACATTTTTAGACTATGGGAGGGCATTTCTGAGACGAAAAAATTGTTAAGAACCACCCTAATATATATATATATATATATATATATATATATATATATATATGTATATATATATACATATATATATATATATATATATATAAATATATATATATATATATATATATATATATATATATATATATATATATATATATATTTATATATATATATATATTGTTAAGGTACAGTAAATGATCATTTTGTACACTCGGCTGTCTAAAATGATCCCTGGGATTGGGGTAATATGATCCCTGGTATCATTTAGCCCGACAGTTAAAGTTATTTAAGATTAAAAATAAAATTTTGGTATAATAAAATGTTTTTAATCGGAACAGTATTGAGACTTGTTTCATCGACATTATAAATGCTATGGGGAGTAAATTAATGTTTCTCGTGAACGCTCTGTAATATGCTATAAAATTGGTCTACAACCGGTTTCTTCTTCCTCTTCTTTCGAATAGGCCTACTTTCGACCACGCTTGTTCAACTGTTGGGCTTTGACCTTTGCCCAGTATTGTTGCATCTTCTGCCGGCGTAACTCCTTTTTCTCTTCTGTCCAGGGTGTACCTTTCCTTCGAGGTTTTTCCTGAAATCCACAGATTTTCTTCAGGGTGCATCCTCAGACTCTCTGTTTTTGAGATCTGTTATTACCAGTTCTTTAATATCCTTCTCGGTCTCTGTCAACCAAGTGGTACAAATCTCCTTGTTTTGCCAGAAGATGAACAGACGGTTGGTTAGTCGGTTTGGAGACAATCTTGCAACATGGCCAAAGAAAGCTACCCTTCTTTTCCATGCACAGTCAGAGAACATCTCAATATGTTCGTGGAGCTCAGAGTTATGCCGCCTTCGGGATTCCCCATCTTCCTTTACCGGGCCTAGGATCTTCCTGAGGATTCTCCTCTCTCTGATTTAAAATTCCTCTACTAGACCCCTTCGTATCAAGGAAAGAAACTCCATGACATGCAGGGCTTCTGGTCATAAAACTGATAAGGTCGTAAGACTTAAGTTTCAGGTTGCACGACAAGCATTTCTTGTTGTAAGTGTTCTTAGTCAGCCGATAGGCTAGTTCCAACTTGTTGACTCTCTTGGATAATGATGATCTATCTGATAAGTTGGGTTCAATCCATTCGCCGAGATACTTAAATTTGTCAATTCTCTTGATGTTTCCCCGTTCTAGTAACAACACTCCGTTTGCTTCTCTGATGTTGGTGAAGAATTCTGTTTCTCTAGCGAGATTTGAAGACCCACTTTGGCAATCTGTTTTCTGAGGCAGTTTACCAGCATTGTTGCCATCTGAAAAAAATCATCAAACAGTGCCATGTCATCTGCAAAGGCCAGCCAATCTACAACCAGTCCATGGTTCTTACGTCCCAGGTAGATGCCACTCTGACAATCCAAATTGTTCACTTCCTTGCGCCATTCTTTCATAACCTTGTCAAGGAAACAGTTGAAAAGAAGTGGGGAAAGTCCATCTCCTTGTCTCACTCCAGTTTTTATTTTGAAGCTTTCTGAAATCTCGCCTCTAAATTTAACCTTCGAATGGGTGTTTGTCAAAGTTTCTAGGAACTAGGATTTCTAGGAGTCTGCGGGTTTTGTTGTTTAGTGCTAGTTTCTGGAGTACTTTGTTAAGCGTTTCTCTATCAATGGAATCGTAGGCCTTCCTAAAATCAACAAGGTGACGACCACCTTGCGGTTTTGTCATCTTGGAGTGTGCAAGTACAGTTTTAAGATTGAAGATCTATTCAACACAGGATCGGGTCTTCCTGAAGCTCCCCTGGTATTCTCCCAGTTGACTATCCAACTGATTTTCTGCCCTTGTTTGTAACGCCTTCGAGAGAATCTTGTATGTTACCGTGACAAGAGAAATTCCACGGTAGTTGTTTAGATCAGAAAAATCTCTAATCTCTAATTGATGTATGGTAGCATTCATTCAATATGATGTTTTTTGTTTAAATTTAAGTAATTATAATGTAATAGGTGTGTTTTCGTTAGTTTCCAATGTTTTTTAACAGTTATGCGGGTAAAATGGTGGGTCATTTGGAAGGTCGTAGGAGGGCAAAATCATCCAAAAGGGATTATTATATGTATTGGTTGTTGTTGCATAATTATTGTCTCTAGATCTATACACAACACACAACAATAGTAAGGAGACGATAAAAAATTAGAGACTAATGATAAGAGAAGTGACGAGCAAGTATACAAAGAAAGCTGAGGAAATGTTAGATGAGACAAGAACTAATAAATATTGTAATGTGGAGGAAGCATGGGAAACATTCTGAAACCCTAATTAGCGCTGCAAAAGAAACATGTGGAACCACGAAAATAAATAGAAACAAAAAAAAGAGAAATGGAAAATATATCTACGTAAAGGAGATAATACCACTTACCAAGATTATAAAAGACAGAGAGACAGAGTCAAAGAGATAGCATTCGAAGCAAAAAGAGAAACCTGGGAGGAGTTTGGACGAAAAATCGAAGCTGAGTTTCATACAAACCAAAAGCTATTTTACAAAACTCAAGATCTTAAACATCTGGGAAGAAGAAAAACTTAAGATCTGGGAAGAGGAATGAAATAATTAAACAAATTAAAGATGAACATGAAGCAATATTAACGGAGGAACAAGACATCATAGAAAGATGGAGAAGATACTTTGAAAATCTGCTGAATAAAGAAAGTGTTGTGGACAGAACCGAAAGAACCTACAACATAGAAGAAACAGAACAACAAAGAGAGCACATACAATTAGAAGAGGTTAAGAATGCGATAAATAGACTCAAAACAGGAAAGGCTGCTGGACATGATAATATAACAGGAGAAATGCTGAAAAATATGGGCGAAGAAGGAGTCAAGCTATTATCAAAAATATGCAGTATGGCTTGGGAGGAAGGCAGAGTACCAAAAGACTGGGAGATAGGGGTCATTGTGGCAATATACAAGAAAGGAGTCAGAAGAGACTGTAACAACTACCGAGAAATCACCCTGCTAAGCATAGCATCGAAAGTGTACGAGAGAATATTAGAAACAAAACTGAGTCGGGGAGCCACTGCTCGAAGAGTCACAAATTGGTTTCAGGAAAGGCAGGAGTATACAGGATCATATATTTACGATTAAACTGATGAACGAAAGAATAAGCAATACAGACGATGAAATATATCAAGCATTCCTTGACCTGGGAAACGCATTAGACAGAATATCAAGATCAATTATAGAAGAAACCCTGATCAAAAGGAAAATTAACATGAAACTAATAAGAGCAATAATGGGCATGTACGAAAATAGTAGAAATATTGTTAAAACAGACAACATGCAATCCCGCGAGTTTACGGTAAACAATGGTGTACGGCGGACACCATTGTGGAGGAGGCGTTTTTTGTCCAACTTTATTCAACCTAGCTATGGACGAAGTAATGAAAGAAACGAGGAAAAGAATGTCTTCATTTAGAGTGGGGTATAGAAACCTAGAACCAATCCGTATAAGGGAATGTGCGTTCGCCGACGACCTTGTTATATTCGCGAGAAATGAAGTTGAACTGATTAGAAACTTGGAGATAGGGAATGAGAAATTAGCAGAGAAGAACCTCAAGATAAAGGAAGAGAAAACCAAAATCGTGGTTAGTGGGAAACCAGATACAAAAGTAAACATTGAGCTAAATGGAAAGGCAATATAACAAGTTGACACCTTTAAATATCTGGGAGTACGTCTAGATAGCAAGGGACACCATGAAATAAAAATTAATGACAGAATAGAGAGTGCAAGACAGCGAGACAGCAAGGGTGTACCACAGCCTCAGAAATAGTTTCTGAGGAAAACTTGGGAAAGAAAGAAGTTTCGCTAAAAGCAAAAATGAGTATATACAGAGCTGTATTCGTTCATATATCAACATTTGGTGGCGAAAGCTGGGTGTTAACGAAGAGATTAAAGAGCAAGATCCAAAGTATAGAGATGAAATACCTAAGAAGAGTGTTAGGAGTCACAGGGCGAGATCGCATAAGAAATGACACCATCAGAGAACAGTTAAAGGTGCAACCAGTAGCAAAGCGAATCGACAAATGCCAACTGAGATGGTATGGACACCTCAAGCGAATGAAGGACAAAAGACCAGTCAAGAGAGTATGGGAAGCAAAAGGTCATAAAAAGAAAAGTAGAGGAAGACCAAAGACACAATGGACTCGAAACATAGAGAAAATAGTAAAGGACACAAGACTCACAATGGTTCAAGCATCAATTATGGCAAAAGGAAAAAGGGAGTGGAAAAAGTTCATATATAGCGAGCGAAATGTGTGAATATAATGTATTGTAAAGATTAAATGTAAGAATTACGATATGAAATGTAACACCTTAGGGTATACAAGGTTACTGATTATATATATATATATATATATATATATATATATATATATATATATATATATATATATATATATATAGATCCATATACAGTTCCTAATATTGCAATGCCGCTGAACTATGTAAGAAAAACTACGCGCCAAAATTGCAGCGAAATCTCCATGGCCAATGCTCTAAATCAGGAGTGGCCAAATAGCGACCTGTGGGCCGCATGTGGCTTCCATTGACATTTTATGCGACCCGTGAAGGATTTTATAAATTACTTTAATTAGGAAAATATCTATTTCTAATAAAAATTTTAAATTGGATTTGTGATTCGCGTTCTAAAAAACACAGTTCTAAACAGCATTTTTTTAAAGCGGGCCTTGGGGCACTTGCAATTGGAAAACCCTGATATATATATATTATTTGCTTCTTTGAGAAAAAACCCAAGAATATTATTTTGTCTATGCTTATATAGATAGAACGAACTAAATAGAAAATTATTAAATGCGGCCCGCGGTAAAATTTTCATTACGTGATGTGGCCCGAGAGCTAAAATATTTGCCCACACCTGCTTTAGATGCAGTGAAACGTGGATGCCGTATAAAACTGCCAGCAAACAATCCATTCTCCGTGCTGATTATGGCCTTCAAAAGAAGAGCAATTCAAAGTATTATTAAGGAGTTACGCAGAAGGAATTAATCTAACTTTACCTCAATTAAATGTAAAATCAAAAGTTTTAAGAGACACATACAGGAACGAAGTGAACAAAATTAAAAAATCAAGCAATAGTGGTGCAGGATCAAGCGATGTCTATAAACCAAAACTTACTTGGTTAGTTTGTTCTGTTTGGAATAGCTTGGCTCATGTGGGTATCCTGTTTGCTTATTAAAGCCGAAACTAATTGTAGGAGCTCTTCAAAACTTTTACGGACATTCTTAATATGTTGAAGAAAGAGCAAGGGTCCCTGGCCCTTAACTTATTCATTGGCCTCGATGAAGCTCCAAGTTTGTTTCTTCTTTCGATCCAATCTCGAACCCATTTGCGTTTTTTTAACATTTAAATTTAATAATACATCCTCACCTACAGCAGCCAATTGCCTTCTTAACACTTCTTTCCTATGTAAATACATTTTTTAGGAAACAGTGACCAAAATATATAAAACTGATTCAAAACATCGCAGCTGCCAGACCAGCCGCTGCTGGCTAGCAGCGATCAGCGGCTGTTAAACCAGCCTCATGTGACCGCAGCTTAAGGGTTAATCGGTTACGCTGGCTTATCTATTAGCTGAAAGGAACAACATAAAACATCCAATTTCTTCAAAGACAGGCAGATCGGGTAAGGATTGGCTAAAGGGGTTCCGAAAAAAGAGATTCCAACATGTCAATGTGCGTACTGGAGTCTACGTCAGGTGCTTGTGCTCGCCCTTTTAAGAAGCCGATTCGACCATTCTCGAGAAACATTAATTTCCTCCCCTTCGCAATTGTAATGTCGATGAAACAAGTCTCAATACTGTTCCGATTAAAAACAAAGAATTTACTTAAAATTTTATTTATAACTTTAACTGGGGGGCTAAATGATCCCAGCGATCATATTACCCCAACCCCAGGTATTATTTTAGGCAACCAGGTGTACAAAATGATTCATTTTGTAACTTGACAAAAATTTACATGTATATAGAACTTGTTAAGGGAATTATATTCTTACTACATTATAGGCCGTATACTAGCCTTACAGAAAACATAAATTTCACAAAATTCACTGTCTGGGTACTTTTTGTATCTCTTTTTCCCTTAGAGGGGTCATTTTGTACCACTTTCCCCATTTTGTGAATAACTGCCATATCCCATGCTACGTCGCAGAGTGTGCAACTATTGATGCAATGTTAATAGCTTTCAGAGATAGCTCTTATATCGTCATGTATATGCCAAACAAACCATCCAAATACGGTTTGAAGATGATGCGTTTGTGCGATGCTAAGACCAATTATTTCTGTAACGACTATATTTACTGTGGAAAAGGATCTGATGGTGAAACTTTGACAAACGAAGAAAATAAGTTTTTGGTTGCATCACAAGCAGTGATTCGCTTCTCGAAATCTATACACCGTAGTATCCGCAATTTAACGTTCGACAAATGGTTGAAATCGATTGAATTGGTAGAGTAATGCAAAAACGAGGTCTGACGATTGTATGTATTCTAAAAGGAAATAAGATAGAAATTCTCAGAGTTCCTGCCATCTAAATCAAGAGATGTGGGATCTACACTCTACGAATTTACCAATCCAAAGTCTTTGATTTCTTACTTGCCAAAGAAAAATGAAACCGTATGTTTAATTTCTTCAATACATTATTGAGAGTCTTTCGATGAAAATACAGGCAAACCTGAAATTATTGCCAATTATACGAGTCTTTGTCTTTTACGAGATACATAAAAAATGTTCTATCTACACCTGCAGTCGCCGAACTCAAAGGTGGCACATGATAATATTTTTTGGAATGTTGGATATAAGTACAGTGAACTCACATTTTTTTTAATTCAAGCTGATGGCGCTAATACTATGGATCGAGGACAGTTAATAAAAATATAATCCAGAAACGCGGTATTACAACACATGCTGTGCCGAGTTTATATAGTTTACTCACATTCCACGAGATATACGAATCAACTTAGCGCGTACTTTAGGTTCTAATTTGTAACCTGAACCCCAAAACTCCGAGAACAGACCAAAACACGGGAAACCTGTGCCAGTTGTCCTCCTAAATTGCAAATTTAATTACCAATGTAATAAACATGTGCGCTTGCAGTGCGCGAAATAATTGTGCCCTGACTACCAATAAAAATAATCAATGTTTGACCATTGCTAGTATTGTAAAATGATACCTGTGATTACATCATTCTTTCTTTTTCTACTGATTAGTAACTTAACTTTATAGAAAAAAAGTACTTTAGTTATATTATTTTTATTTAAAATCTTTTTGTTTGTAATTGTTGATCCCACCTCTTACCTTCATAAAGGAAACTATATGTACCTTGTACTAGCAAGTCATGAACTAAAAATTACATATACTGGTTATTTTTAGGGTTCCGTACCGAAAACGGAACCCTTATAGGATCATTTTGTTGTCCGTCTGTCTGTCTGTCTGTCCGTCTGACTGTTTGTCAAGACCATTTTTCACAGGAACGCGTAGAGGTAACAAGTTGAAATTTGTATCAAATACTCGGATCTGCGGTCTCTTTCAGCTGTAAAAAAATGGGAATCAAAACCTATAGGGTACTTCCCGTTGACCTAGAATCATGAAATTTGGCAAGAAGCGGTGTCTTACAGCACATGTAAAGGGAAAAATCTGAAAACCGTAAATATGTAGTTTAATTACAAGAAAAATGCGAATTTACTATTAGAAACATATGAAAATACACTAATGTGTTGCGTGGTATTGTCAGGCACCAGAAGCATATGGGTTGCAATCAGTTAGGTCCTCCTCGGTTATGTCCTTCTCGGTTAGGTCCCGCCGAGGAGGCATTTTCAACTAGGGAGGCACTAACCGTCCAGGCAGCCCATCCTGAAGGAATTCAAAATACCCGTAACCGGGGTGGCGCGTAATGAAAATCCAAGTGGAAAAGGGGGTTTAGTGAGAGTTTCCACCAAACCATAATAAAAAAGAGTTACTATTGTTAGAGACAAACTAATCCCCATTATTCAACAGCAGGATGCAGAGGCAAAATTGAGCAGCAAAAAAAAGTTCCAGAACCCCTAAGCACTCGTAGTGAATGGGGGATGTATGGTAATAAAATATAGGGTAGAATTCCATCGTATGACAGCGACATCTTGAGGTTATGCTTGCAGCGGTACTAAGATGGTCGTGATTTCAGGAGGGCCACTTGTCAAGTTAACTGAATATGCTTGCTATGTCCTCCACAAAAAAAAGATACCTTACTTACAAGTTTGTACGGAACCCTCGGTGCGCGGGTCACAACTCGCACTTGGCCGTTTTTTTTTAGTTTTATTTTATCGTTGCATGGGTTAGTAAACGGTTTTTAAAGACTGAGGTAACCTACCCTACCTAATTTCTATGCTATAGAGCAGATACAGTAGCCGCCTCTCAGGTAGTGTGTCACCAGTTATTTTACACAAAAAATAGGCCACCACTCAAAAGTTTATCGGCATTTGTAGATCCTTGAGGAAGAATCTGAGTTTTCCAAAAGCTGCCAACGCTTGTCCACTGTCCAGATAGTTCCTCTGGTTTGGTTTTCTTTACCCTGTTTAATGTTATGGCCAAGGTAAACGCAATGGTCTACGACCTCCAACATCTGCTTCTGCACGGAAACCTGGATATCATCTGGGCACAGGAATTTAGGCTTCTGGATTTTCATCTTTATACCAACTCTGTTCAATGCATCGTAAAGTGGGCAAAAATCTCAAACAGCTGGCCATAACCCGTAAACTATTAGATTCCATCAATTCCATCTTAAAAATATATAGCAGGCGGTCCGATTCTATTACAGAAAAATCAATAAATTCATCGCTCCCAAAGTTTGTTAGGTACCCAAAATTATATTATGTTTATACAATTTTATATATAAAAAAGTACGGATAATCCGCTAAAAATATTCTGTATGTTGCTTTATATTTTGTTAATAATAAAACATTTCGTTTATTCAACGCATAGATTTTTATTTTATTTGATTTTCCTAATACCTTCTTCCACCTATTTATCTACCGCATATATATCTTCCGCAAGAGAAGGTGAAAAGCCAACTTTTCCCTCATAATGGGAGATTTTAACATCGGCCCATATGGATTAGGAACCAAAAACTAGTTAGGTCAGATGATGATCGACTATCATAACATTAAGCACCTGTTCACCTGGCATAAATATCCACCCATTTCATAAAAGCACCTAGAAAATTGACATGGGAAAATCTGAAAAAATAGTAGAAAACGAAATCGTCATTACATCATCACGAGTAGCAGACAGGTGTACACAGACGTCACTGTCCTCAATCGATTTCATACCGGAAGTGAGCAACGGTTAGTAAGGCAAAAAATCTTAATCGCCGTCCCACTATAAAGACGCAAATTGATTAAAAGATACCTATATCTAATATCAGCAATACTGGAAGAGAAGCTATTCAAATACCAGGCCAGTATCAGTATCGCAGACCTACGACTCTTGAATGCAGACAGAAACTACTAGAAGGTACAAAGCAGAATTGGTGGGGCTACAAGAAAATATGATCCCGAATTAAACTAAGGAATAACAAACTAAGTGCCACTACTATCGAGTTCCCAGAAGAATGCAGACGGACGAACGGAGACTCGATGGGATTAGATACCGAACTCTAATTAAAATCATCCGTAAAGAGATTATTAAATACATAAGAAATTGTAACACACTTATGGTCCAACAACTATTGAAGTGAATAGAAAGATGCGCGTCCTGCGATCCAAAAAGGCTCGAGGAGAAACACAAATCTGTAGAATGGAAAAAGAACAGAAAGAAATCGTTACTAGCAAAGCGGGCATTATGGTCATTATCCAGAACTTTTACCAGAAACTGTAAAGCGCCTCAGTTGTTAAAGCTGACACCGGTGAGAGGGAGAGTGAGAGAGAAAGGGAGGGTGTGAGAGAGAGAGAGGGAGCCAGCTAGAAACATTGGCTCAAAAGAAATACCATATGTCGAAGAAAATGAGTTTCGAGTAGCGTTGAGATAACTGAAATACACAAAAGCGCCAGGGGAAGACAGTTTATTATAATACAATTACGGCTGAAATGCCGAAGCTGGTGGAAAACTCTCTGGAAAAGGCACAACACTCCTCTTAAACAAATGTCTGCAAGAGCAAGGAGGATTATCATAACGGAAGGATGCTGAAGTTATTCTAATGTTTAAGAGGAGCGATAGTGCAGATATGGTGGAGTACCTATCAGTTTACTGTCCGTTTTCTACAAGCTGACTCGTATTGACTCGTATAGTCACAGACCGCATAACCAGTAAGTTTCACTTTTATCAATCGGTGGAACAACCAGGATTTCGCAAAGGCTATAGCACAACACACTATATCCAGGTGATGCACAAGCTTATACGAAAAGACTACAGAATACAATATCTTACTTTACCTGGCCTTCGTAGACTAGGGCAGCTATGAATAATGCAAGAAGTGATTCTCGCTACACTAGTATTATTAACGATATCTACGCAAATGCTACGCTTTAGGTTAAGATTGATGAGGACACTAAGACGGAGAAAACTAGGGTAGAGAGAGAGAGGTGTACGCCAGGGAGACACAATCTCTCCCAAGATATATAACTTAGCTCTAGAAGACGTTTTCAAAACGTTATATATCAATATAAACTAATAATCCCTTACTACTGCCAAGTTTATAAATACAATATTGATGATAAACTTTATCAATTAATTATTTACCTGATTTAACTTAAGCTAGATTTTCTTAATTAAAGGCAATAACCATAAATAAAATAAATAAAATAACCAGCGGTATTTGTAAAAACCTATTCACACGATATGCCGTTTGTGAACTAATGGATATATACTGAACAAGTCGGTGAAAAGAACATTATCAATCGATGTCAATTATATCGAACAATCGCTCTCAAAGTAACTTAATTGTGAATGACGAGTCTGTAAATAAACGGGATGATCGAATCTATATTAATACTATTCATGGCATTTTTAAATTACCGCCATGCTTTTCAGCAACGACATGAAGGCGAGATGAATTTTCAGGTTTGAGGAAATTTATAAAGATACGAAAATACTAGAGCGTCAAAAATGGTTTTGAAAAAAGGGAAAGAAAACGTTCGAAAGATGAACGGATTACCTCAATGAACGATTTAGTCCTAATCACTAATTCAATATGCATTTGAAACTACATAATAAACGAATAATTCTTAATTTGAATGAATTTTAAATGGTTTGTTCGCTAGAAAGTTACATGATCACTCAATAATGACTGATTTCTTTTCTTATACTCAGACAAGAATAGAACTCGTTACGATTGTCAACTTAACACACACACACATTTTTTTCTCCCTTCTTTTTCAGTTATAATACGCGGTAAAAAACAGACCCTCTACCGATGTGGGTGTAATGTTTGTTCGCGGGGACGACTAAACAACTAGCAATTGCTCCATTTTATCTTCTGGCTACTTCAGATGATACCTGTACCTCAAGAAGAAGTTAATTGTCGTTGAATTCTGTTGCCACGGACTGATTTAAGCACTTTATTCCTCGTTTTTTCCCCTTGCTTTTTTTTCAATTCAGTGCTCTCGCCGCGGGCTGATAAAGAGTTTCTATATAAAAATTATATCAAGATTATTAATTTTCTCTTCAAGAACACTAACTACATTAATCTGTCTTAAGTTTTGTGTTTATAATGATTCCAAATGGTGGTCCTGATAAGACGTTACTTTCTACAAAATGCGCTAAGTGCAAGAAATAGCATCTCTGTCTCTAGTAACGTGAACAGAATGCCCATTAGTATTACACAGAGGGTGTTCCAGATCTAAGTATTCTATTGCAGTTGATTGTGACACTTTCACAGTCATTTTTGTTAAGCATAAAATTGTCAGCGATGTCACTAGTGGTCCCGGTACTGTGATTTTGAATTCCTCCGTTCCGCCGGACCTAACTGGGGAGATAAATGATCAGTAGATTAAAATCAACACGCTTAAGGAAAATATTGGCAAGTCTCTGATTATGATTTTCATGTCCTCAAATTATATTTGGCCACTAGTAACAAAGCTATATTTTGTGAACTTATAGAGCTCAAGAATCTTGTCTTAAGTACGAAACCTGTTGCCAATTCTGCTTGTACGACATCCGCAAGCAACTTATCTGCCGGCGTCCTTCCAGTTTGTTCTTCAGTTTCAGTCAGCATTATTAACAACGTAGGCTATTTCCCTACTTGTCCCACCTTCCAAGATTTTTCTGTTAGTCCCAAACCCAAAAGAAGCTTTGCAAGCAGTCTCAGGCATGATTCTCGCTCATTCTCCCATGAAACCGTTGTTCTGGGAACCGGACATTTAAATGATCTACGTAGTGCAGCTCCTAGTAAACGTGTTTGGTATCATCTAAGCAACTTCGCACCTGAAACCAAGGAATTTCAACTGATAACATATATTAATTCTACCTATAATATCTTGGACTGCAAAAGTGACTCCTCTTTAGTAGCAGATTCTGTACCTTTAATGTCGGTGTCAATGAGAAGGGTAAACGTATATAACTTAATCCAGAATTATCGTCTGTTAATATTTCAATTAGGGTCTTAGTTTTCAACAAGTCAATTGGTTAACAGAGGCTTCCAAATACTGTTCTTATTCGCCCTTCGCCTTATGTTGCTTATAATAGAACATATATAAGCTGTGGTAATCCCCCATTTTATAAAGGACACTTCGTTGACTTTATGACTATATGACGTTATGACTTTACGTTGACGTTCGCTCGTGACTTTATGAAATCGGGACTCTCTAAAGGTGGTGCAGTACTTATAGCATCATCAATACTTTTTTTAATGTAATCCTATTTACAACTCAGTTGTCTCTAATGCTTGTGCTTCTATAGATGTTGTGGTTGGCCTGTTCTTGCTTGATTTGTTATTCTAACTGCCTGGTTGTCTGCCTTTCGACTTTCAATTTTGAAGGTTTTTTTGAGAAACTCGAAATCTTCCTTTTGGCCAGCTCTTATGGCTCAATTATTATTACTGGGGACTTTCTTAGGAAATCATCTGCGCGCGATAATTTCATCTCTCTGTGTGGTCTCAGACAGTCGAATACCATTAGTAATGCGAACAGCAGATTGCTTGATCTAGTACTACGTGACCTATCAATTAATATATTTAAGGAAATCAGTCCAGTTGTCCCCGAAGACGCTTATCCCCGCCCTCTCGGCAATGATTTCAATTCATGTCAAACAAGAGTTACTTTGCTTTAAGAAAAATCATATGACAAATCTAAATCCTACAATTACGGCATGCCGATCTTCCCTTGTTGTATCAGGCTTCCAGCAACTCTGACTACTTCTTCGTGGAAGAACCTAACCTGTCTTGCAGTGATCTCTTAGATGCATTTTACTCCTTACTCTATTCCAATCTTGATAAATTGGTCCCACCTCGCTCCTCCTATCGTTCCATCTTTCCTTCCTGCTTTTAACCTACAATTACCTATTTATGGTGGTCGCAAGAAACGTGCACTCCATCGTGCCTGTAAGGTTTGTAAATCTTTACGTCAGATCGCAATATATCGCAAGTTAAGTTGAAGATAATATTAGCTCTCGCTCAGTTTAACAAGGACTCAGCCATTAACATCTCTGTTGACCTGAAACGCTTCTGGTCTTTTATGCGTTCCAAAAAGCGCCAACGCCGTATTCCGGACCTAAGCCTACGGACCTGTTTTGGAAAGATTCCACCTTCGCCTCTCCTCAAACTATTGTTGAGGGCTTTGCTAATTACTTCAAAAGTGAGTATAAACCCTCATCTCCTTGTACTAGCGTTTTGGATATCTTCGGCTTGAATCTCCCTCTTATTGGACTCGCTAACCAAGGCTAACCAACTTCATCCTTTCCAAGGATGAAGTATTATCAACCCTCAAGCAGTTCAAATGTTCCAGCTGTTCTGACTTGATTACCAGCCTTACTAATTCGTGACTGTTCATATATCTATGCGCCACTACTTGCCAAGATTTTCAACCTGATCCTGCACTAAGGCCGTTCATGGCGTCCTTGACTCTCCTGTAATTGTTAACAATCTTTATTTGGTAGTACTTAGTGTCGTGAGTAGACAAACGGATTATTTTCATAACCCGCCATATAGCGGTCCAATAGCCTTGATTCCGCTTATGTTTAAGATATGCTCCTTCTACAATTTAATTAGCCTAAAGTGAGACAGTCTTGGGACCTTCGCCGCATTTAAAACTAAAGCCCTCAAAAGCCTACCAGACTAACCTTTAATTCTAATTCTGTAACTTCTAACTCTGATCTCTTAGAAGCATTTTACTCCTTCCTCTATTCCAATCTTGATAAATGTGTCCAACTTCGCTCCTCTTATCGTTCTACCTTTCCAGGGAGAAAAGGGAGAAAAAACCAGGGAGTTTTCAGCTACAATTAGCTATTTATCGTCGTCGCAAGAAACGTGCACTCCATCGTGACTGTAAGGTATCTAAATCTTTACAGGACTATTCTAGGTTCAAACTTGTGAGATCGCAAGTCAAGTTGAAGATAAGATCAGCTTTCGCTCACGTTATTCAGAAATCAGCCAATAACATCTCTTTTGATCATAACATCTCTTTTGATCAATAACATCTCTCATGGTCTTTTGTGCGTTCCAAAAAGCGCCAAAGCCGTATTCTGGACCTAATGTTTCGAAAAAAATCCACCTTCGCCTCCCCTCAAACTATTGTTGAGGGCTATGCTAATTACTTTAAAAGTAAGTATAAACCCTCATTTTCTAGTACTAACGCTTCGGATATCTTCGGATTGAATCTCCCTCATATTGGACTCGCTAACGTTTCCGAGGTATTATCAACCCTCAAGCAGTTCAAATGTAACTTGACCAGCTGCACTGACTTGATACCAGCCTTCCAAATTCGTGACTGTGCACATATCTTTGCGCCACTACTTACCAAGATTTTCAACCTGATCCTGCACTAAGGCACCTTTCCAGCTCTTTGGAAATCTACGAAGATCTGCCCTATTCACAAAGCTGGCAAATCTTAAATCGGGAACTGTCGTCTCAAGCCAATTCTTTCCAATTTTTACAAAGTTTTTGAATCCATCATTTATAAATCAATCTTGCCACGTATCAAGCATTTTCTCTCCATTCAGTAACATGGCTTCATGAGGGGTCGCTTAACTCTCAGCAACTTAGTTGTCTTTACCCAATATGCAATACCAGATATTGATAATAAGGGTCAGATTGATTGCATTTACACTGATTTTTCCTAAGCGTTGAACTCCATAGATCACGCAGTCATTATTAAGAAGCTCCACTATAATTGATTATAATTGATTTATTCTCCTCATACCTTGCAAATCGGACGCAGTTGGTTTTTCATTTGTGGATATGCTTATAGATATGCTTGATATGCGTAAGAATTCGTTGCCACCTCCGGTGTTCCGCAGGGTTCCAACTTAGGTCCTTTGCTATTTATTATATTTATTAATTACTTGAGTTCGTCTATATCCGCATCTCATTAACTTTACGCTGACGACCAAAAGATTTTCATGCACATCGATGATTTATGGTTTTCCAAGCAAACCTGAATATTCTGGAAAAATGGTGCGATAGCAATCAGTTCTTAATCTTAGGTAGGTAGATAATCAGGTCTTAATCTTAGTAAATGCAAAATTGTCACTTTTACCCGGCTTCTGCACCCTATCCAATTCAGGTATACCTTGTATAATGTCCAGCTTGAAACACTCAAAGACCTTGCTATTACATTTGACTGTCATCTTTCTTTTGTGCAACATATCTTCTTATCAGTGTTCAAGGCCGCGATAGCTCTCGGATTCATAATTCGCAATTCTCGGGGTTTTAACAATCATTTGGCGCTTAGGGTGCTATACCACACTTACGTAAGATCCATTTCAAAATATGGATCAATTATTTGGGATCCTCACGTCAAATAGTATATCGCCGCCTTGGAAGTTATTTAGAGCAAATTTTAAAAATGTCTCTGTTTTAAGACGTTCGGAGCTTCTCCTCCGCTTGTTCCTCCTCTGTTCGTTGAGTCTACCACTGAAGTCTCCACGTTCTCTGGCAGGTCTTGTTTTTTTTAAGGCCGTTCATGGCGTCCTTGACTCTCCTGAAATTGTTAACAGTCTTTATTTCGAAGTGCTTAGAGTCGTGAGTAGGCAATCGTATTATTTTTATAACCCACCATATAGCGGTCCAATAGCCTTGATTCCGCCCCTGTTTAAGATATGATCCATTTACAATTTAATTAGCCTAAAGTGAGACATTTTTGGGACCTTCGACGCATTTAAAACAAACGCCCTCAAAAGCCTACCAGAGTAATCTTTAATTCTAATTCTGTAACTCAGGATAAATTTATATTTCATCCTATTTTGTTTTGAATTTGTATGGCCTGTTCAATGGATATGTTACCGTGAAAGACCGAAATTTGGGGAATGTCGACTATCAACCTCGAATGATGATAACATTCACATAGTCGCTTGTTGTATGTCCGAAATATTTGCTATCCTTATTATAACTATCCTATTTCTCCTATAACTGGATCCTATATCTATCCTATAACTATCATGTCATGTCATGTCATGTCATCCTATAACTATCCTTATTTCTGACCTACAACGGTGAATATCGTCATTCGCCATGCACTAATGGTGAAGGTTGAACATGAACATGAATTGGTGAATGTCGGAGATTTATATTTTCTTCTCCGTAATTCAGTCGCTATAAACCGTCACAAGGGTGACGTAACTTTCTCGCCGCTCCTTCTGAGAGGAGTGACCGATAATTTAAAATCCGCAGTACATTCTAAATGAGAAACGAAAATAATGGTAATAAAAAATGGTAAAAAAAATTATGTGATTCAAACCTTATCTATTGCAACATAGGACTGATAAAGCTGATTGACTCCCTGCAGAACAAAGGATTTGGCGGTAGAGAGCCAGTCGCTCTCTGTCGTTATCTCTATTTTGGATCTCCACCAGAGCGTATCTGTGATTGTCGACATACACCGGTGAGGGTCCGAATGTACAAAAAAGTAATGAAATATTCGATCTTTTGCGGACGTATTTGGAATGTGTTGACGTTCACCGGTGAAAGTCGATATCCGACGTAAATTAATTATTTACGTCGGATGTCGACGTTATTTTTTTTTTATTCTTCTATTTTTGTTTATGTTTAATTGTTCTATGAGCGCAACCTATGTAACTGTGTTTCTATATTTTTTTACATGTATTATTGTGTAATCTAGTTGCAACTAATCTTATATTTGCTCTTTCATTGGTCCTGTGGACAGTTGAGAATAAATAGTTAAATTAAAAATTAAAATTAAGTTATACGTGGATCATACTCATGCACTATTTTGACAAATTGCTTCCTGAATGTTCTTAATGAAAAAAAATCTGCAACAAAATAATTAATGTCTGGCAGGAACTGAAGGTGCAATGCCAACCTACTGCAATAAAGCAGTAATCAACCAATGCAAAAGAAAAATGGTATTATGGATCTCAACCACAAGATTCTATTAGCTACGAGAGCAAGCACGATTTAGGTCCGATTTCGGGGCAACTCACCATTCACAAGTTGTTAAAAGTCTCAAGAGAAAAACTATTGGGAAAACCTTTCTTATGAGATTTATAGAATATAACAAAACATACGAGACGGTTTTACAAAATTTTTTTGAAAAATTACAACTTACAATTTTTTAGGAAATGAAAACCGTTTAGACAATTTCTGAGTTTGATAAGTTGACGCTTGCCCGAATAGGAAGGTTTTTGAACAGTGTGATCTACCGGTTTTCATTTACGGGGTGAGTATATTAACACTTATAGTATATCTAGATAACAATAGAATGATATAATCGAGGAAATAACTACCCTGACGAGATATGTAGAAAAAAGAGATTATAGTTAGCCGAAAGTCATATCTTACAGGACTTCGAGAAGGGTACTTGTCGGACCTGAAGATGAATAGAGACGACATGAACAGACAACTTCAAATGAGTCCATCGAAATTGGATACGCACATCAAAAGATAGATACGTTTGCAAACTGTTAGGTGGTTAATTGGGATAATTAATTATAATGATATTGACTGAGAAAAAAATATATGTGATTAATGAATATTTTATTTATTAAGAAATTTTTATTAAAAAATGGATTATTTATGCCAACTTCTTTATTTTCTCATTCGTACCTATTTTCTAATTTGTGCATGAGTATTTGAGCATACCATCTTATAATTTCAGATATATTTTTAATGGATGCTACTAAAGCCTTGATTATGCAATACACGAAGCAACTTTATTTATCCAAGACTAAAATGTTTGCTGTGTATGGAATAATCACCGCTTTACCTCAGTAAATTAACAGTATTTCTGAAATTACATATAAAATCGTAATTGTAACCCGCGCACAAACAAAATACAGTACAATTTTCAATTATCAAATATATAACTATTCTTTATTTTAATAATAATTTCCCTTATTACCAAACATCTTACAATCATCTTTTTATTGTCATAATTTATTTAATTCTGTTACGTCCTTATCGTTTATTTTAGGGACACACTTTATATCGTGTCAGTGAACAGAGATGAAAAATTCAATCGTGAAGCTTGTTCTAAACTTTTGTTGAAACATAAATATTAGGTAATAAAGTTTCAAAGATATCCTCTGACAAAGACCGTCCATTTGAATTGATGAAAATTTCATCTCTTTCATTGTCATGGTATTGCATTGTTCATGGTATTGTGATGAAAGTCTTATTTCAGTTGGAATATTGTCCTTAAAGTATGTGGCTTATTCAAGTAAACCTATGTATTCGTTTGCTTCCTATCAGGTCCAAGAAAATATATATAATATATCGAAACTTCATTAAGATAAACTAAAATATTAAAAAACTAAAGGCTCTGCATCAGATTATAACATAAATTTAATTTTGTGTTAAAAAATGTAGAAACGCTTATTATAATACAGTTATAATTAAAATACATTTTATTATCGTTGCTTTAACTTTAGTTGAATAAATAAAAAGATTTAATTTAAGACATTTCAAGTTTGTGTAATGTTATGAAACAAGAAAACAAATTAATCTGCAGATTCACAAACAGTTAATTTTAGTATAATAAGAAATTTATTTGTTAACTAAGGTTTTGTCATTCCCTTGTTTCAGACTAGGGTTTGAGGAGGAATCCTGTTTTAAGGCGAAAGTAATTAAACAACATTCCGGATTTCGTAACGGAATTACCTTTTCATAATTACGCTAAAAGGGGGCGGCTAATTAAAAAAATATGAAAATAGTAAAAGCAGTCCCTTCACAAACGCAGGACGCCGCAACGATAACTTTCCGAATAAAATTTCTGATGGAACAATTTGTAGCTTTAATGTAATTTAGTCGGACGGTCGTGTCCACTCTTTGTGGTCGCCTAATGAATGAGCCTCGGTCTCGGTACCACCGCGCCCCTTAACCACACAACACCACGATATTGAACCTTTCACACATACTACTTCAAAGGTGAAATAATATGTTACAAAATAATTTACTTCAGATTGAACATCACCACACGACGAAAAAATGAAACGTTATTTTATAATAATGGAATAGTTTGGGTTTGTCGGTTTAGCATAAAGGATCTTTGGGAATTGGAGGTATGGGTTTGGCGTTAAAATATGTAAATTTGTGCCTGAAAGGACAATCCATCCCAATTTGACCCTTCCTATATGTAAATTTAATAATAACAAGATAATTTAATACACCAAAGTCTCTGCACTATAACTATGCCCTTAAGACGTACGACCTCAACACAACAGTTTCGTAAGAACAAACCAATTACTTTTCAAAACAAATCACTATCTTTTGATTTATATTAATTTATCAACAAAGAAAATACTCGACCATGACTAGCCATTAATAAATTAATACCATGATTTGTCACCGGAAAATAACAGAGTAACATAATTGTCAAAGTCAATAGTTTGTGATATTAACAAGTGATATCATTTTAATGGCTATCGGATTAAAAGTGACAGATTTTCCTTGTACGTAAGTTATAAAATAGGTTCTTTGTGGCATGTACAACTCTTTACGACTATTTTTATTCAAATTTATAAATCCCACTTTATTTTTATAGCAGTGTTTCTTAGTAAAATAAATATTATCATTTGTAAGAATAATAACGCACGCGCAATTAAATCTCAAAATAAATATCGTATAATTATTTAAGTCACATATAACCCATAGTGTAAATAAATTATTTACAATTTTATTTATATTTTTAATAAATAATTATATAACAGAGTTGCAAACATAAATATTTGTACGTATATTTAAATTTAGAGATAAACATCGTATAATTCTTTAGATCTAATATACCGATAAACGCTATAATATAAATCAATAAATTACATATTTATTTATATTGACATAAGTCAAGAATAAGAGTAGGACAGACCTTTTACAAACAAGCACAGAATTGAACAATAGATTTTATCTACGACCACTATTGTAAATGCCCATTATTGTACAGTTCGTGGATTATGTAAATACATCATACCACACACATATGTAGCAATCCGCGATTAATGTTATGTAATAATTCAAAATCACCCATGAACGTTTGGTTTACGATTCGTTGATTGGTTGAGAGCTGCGCGTTGATACTGTTTTTAACTATAGTAGATAGCCCGTGATTTCCAAACAATCAATAAAATTAACATCATTCACATAGAAGCTGTAATTCATTTCGTTTTTTCACTTTTAAATCTAACGAAAACTACAAATAAGTACTAAATAAAAAGGTATGTAACCATTCTGGATGTATTTCTTTTCATATCTATCAAGTTAAGTAAGGTGTTACATCCAACATATTTTTCTTATTAAACAGAAACAAATTAGTGCTGTCGTAGATAGTACATAATTCGAGTTGTAAGACAATTACGTACTCGCGGAATTACGCGATCTCCGCTACGCGTTTCGCGTGTAACTGTTCCGCTCTTACGTAATATGCTTGTCCTTGTTTAATGGTCCTAATATTAATAGTTTTTGATTTAGGAAGAATAAAATGCAACGATCGTTCTATATCTGTCAGCAACAGACTCGATATATTTGACACACAATCTAATATGTATATATACAGGTGGACTATATATTTATATATACAGGAGGTACAGGAGGAATTTGCGATTATATTTTAACATCCTCCCTTTAAGCGTAAACCCATGGCTCTTAAATATTTTTTTTCTTCATCTGCGAAGTGGGTTTGGTTAGGATGTGAGCCACCATACCCTCAGTACCAATATATTTAACTTCTATCTCATTTGTGGCAATCTTCTCTCGAAGAAAATGATATCTGAAATAAATATGCTTGCTGCGGGCACAGTAGGATTCTGTACCTGCAAATTTAATTGCACTGTGATTACCATAGTATACAACAGTGGGTGAAGTTCCTGTATCACAGTGCAATTCGGACTCCAAATGTCTAAGCCATATTGCTTCTTGTATAGCAGTTGCAAGCGACATATACTCTGCCTCCGTGGTTGAAAAGGCAACAAAAGTACTCTGTCGTTTTTAACACCATGTAATTACTGCACCCTGTAACATTAAAGTTTATGCAGAGCAATACCTTCGACTATTAATATCTGAAGCCCAATCAGAATCACAGTAGCCAAATACGCTTTTATCTTCTTTGTTATGGCCAAATATCAATTTATAATCCTTAGTTCCTTTTATGTAACGTAGTACTCTCTTAAGTGCTAGTCAGTGTTGTTGTTTTGGTTTGTTATTGAAGCTACTTAGTCTATTTACTATGAAACATATGTGTCCGGCCTAGTACCTTGGGATAAATATAATAAGCTTCCAATGGCCTCTTGATATGGTATGTCTGTAAGTATATTCTTTTCCTATTTCTTCGTTATTATAAAATAATAACAGGTCATCAACATATATGAGTATAAATAGAATAATTCCATCATAAGTTTTGTGGTATATACATGGATCCACAAATGTACTTTTCAGTCCCAATTCCATTAACACAGATGTAAGTTTAAGATTCCACTGTATGTTCGCCTGCTTCAGACCATAAATGGATTTATTTAATGTACAAACTTCTTCTCCATATTCATAAGTCGGTGGTTGAAGCATGTAGATTTCTGTGTCATTGTCGCCTTGTAGGAAAGCGGTAACTGCATCCATTTGTTCGATGAATAAATTGTCCTTGACAGCCAACGCTAATAGGTACATAATTGTAGTATGACGAACTACCGGAGCAAATATCTCATTATACTCGATCCACTTCTTCTGGATAAATCCTTTAATGACTAGTCTTGCTTTATATCGTACTACTTTACCATCAGCATTAGTTTTCATTTTGTAGACCCATTTACACGGGATGGCACTCTTGCCTTCTGGTAGAGTAACTTATGTCCATGTATTGTTTTTCAGGAGCGACTCATATTCAATATTTATGGCATTTTTCCACTTTTGCATTCGGGTCTGAGAGAGATTCTTCCATAGTGTCTGGCTATTTAACCAATAAAGCTATTGCTTGTTTTAACTCATTCAAGCATTTTCACAGGTAGGAATTTTGTTAATTATTCCTCGGTCTCAGCTTTATTTTACTAGATGATGCATCACTTATCCTTCTAACTGGTATGTACTCATCATCAGCACTATCAGTGTGGTAACTACCATCGTCATCAGATTTTTCCTCTTTTTGCGTATTCTCATTTAAAGTCATGTTCTCTGAACTCGGAGTCTCGGGTGTATCAGTTGATGACTCGATGCGACTATCATATGTTTGAGAAAATTCTTCAAATGTATTTCCCTGCAAATCAGATAGTGGCACAATGACGCTATTATTTTTATTTATATGCTCGAGAAATATTGCATCTCTACTTTTGTATATTTGTTTCTTATTTCTATCATAAAATCTATACCCTTTTGTGAACTCACAATACCCGACAAATAACATTATGACTGCTTAAGAGTCCCATTTTTGCCTCTTCTCTTTGGGCATATGAACCATTGCATCACAACCGAAAATTCTCATATTCTTAATATTTGGTTTCTTACCCGACAACTTTTCATATGGCGACTTGTAGTCCAGGGCCTTGGTTGGTGACCGGTTAATTATATAAGCACCTGTAGATACAGCTTCAGCCCAAAACTGTTTTGCCAAACTGGAATTTAGAATTAAACATTTAGCTCTTTCTACAAGTGTGCGATTTATTCGCTCCGCTAACCCATTCTGCTCTGGGGTCTACGGTTTAGTTGTTTGATTTTGTATGCCAATTTTTTCTAAAAATAATTTAAATTCTTTATTTATATATTCTTTTCCGTTGTCTGATCTAAATACTTTAATTCTTTTTTCAGTCTCATTTTCCACTAAATTTTTGAATTGTTTAAACTTTTCGAAAGTATCAAATTTATTTTTCATAAAGTAGACATAAACTTTTCTGCTATAAACATATATAAAACTAACAAAATATTTGGTACCTCCTACAGAGCTAGTCCCCATCACGTGGACACATGGACACGTCATACAAGATCTATGCAAAGATACTGGAAAAAAAGTTACAAGAAGAAGCAGAGAAGAGGAATCTAATCCCAGAGGTACAAGCTGGCTTCAGCAAAGGACGCGGAACAACAGAACATATATACATATTGAATTATATACAAAGAGAATTAGCTAAACCTAAGGGGAAATTGTACGCGGTATTTGTTGACTTCATAGCTGCATATGACGCAGTAGTGAGAGAGATAATGTGGGAATATATGAAGGAGAAAGGTATATTGCAACAGATCAGGGAGAGCATTGAGCATCTATATGAGAGAACATGGTGTAGAGTGAAGATAGGTGAAAGGCTATTTGAAAGATTTGAGGTTAGGAAAGGGCTAAAACAAGGGTGCCCGTTAAGTCCACTACTATTTAATCTATATACTGCGGACCTCGAGAGAACGCTAAGCTTGGGTCAAGCGGGAGGGGTGGTAATAGGGACGAAAAATATTTGGAGTCTAGCTTATGCGGACGACGTCGTTGTCTTAGCAAGTTTGAAAGTGGAAATGAAAGAGGTGTTGGTACGAATGGAAAAGTTTTTTAAAAAACGAATGTTAAAGGTAAATGTGCTAAAAACAAAGTGGATGCTGTTTCAGAAGAGAAAGGGATCAAGGAAAGAGAGTTTTGAATGGGAAGCGAGTGAGATACAACAAGTTAGCAGTTTTAAATACCTAGGCTTTATGTTCCAACAAAATGGGTCGTGCGCTGCACATATCAATTATATAATAAAAAAGCGTGGCTGCTAACAGGCTCTGGGATACATGGAGATTATACTTGAGGGAAAATTTTAGGGCGAAAATGATTGTATGGAAGGCGTGTGTACGTAGTATTATGATGTATGGGGCAGAAATTTGGGGTGTGAAAGAGGAAAACGACATAGAGAGAGTGCAGTTACAGTTCATAAAGAGGGCCCTGCTGCTAGAAAAGTCCACCCCCTGGTACATCGTTCAACAAGAAACAAATTCTAACAAGGTGGCAAACACCGCGGTTATGAGAGTGGCTAAATTTGAAAGGAAAGTGTGAAAATAGTGTGGGAGAAGAAAGAATAGCGAAGGACGTTCTGAAAGCGGTAAGAAAGGAGGGAAAAGGGAGTAATAAGGAAACACAATGTATGTGGCTTTCATACAGTGGCGAAAAAGTGGATGAAGGTTATGGATGAGAGTGGCTCCGGTTTTGTGTACATGAAAAAAATATTGAAGTCCAAAGGACAGGGTTAAAGGCTTCCTTTTTTTTTTTTGAACTGTTTATTTTTTGCTGTATTAATTTGGATATTTTTATTTTCCGTTTCATTCTGGTTTCTTTTTTGTTTTCTTTGTTTTATTTTTGTTCTATTCTTGTCACAACACTAATGTACGAACGGTCGTGTATTTACATTTATGCCAATAAACGATTATTATATTAGTCCCCATCGGAACATATAGATCAGTGTGAATTAATTGGAGAGGTTCACAGGCTATAGTACCAAGATTTTTAAAAGGTAGTCTATTCATCTTACCTTCAATACATGTTGTGGAAGTCTTGAAATCTTTTTTTTGATAATTCTACCCCCTCTGCACTGCTCTCTATTTTCTGTAAGTCTGTGAAGTGGAGGTGGCCCATCCTCTTATGTCACAAATTTGAATTATTCTCATCGACTATTGACAATAATGCTGATGTTTCAGAAAAGTAAAATAATAATATGAAATATTGAAACCGCAAGGTGGTCGTCACCTTTTTTGATTTTAGAAAGGCCTACGATTCCATCGATAGAGAAACGCTTAACAAAGTACTCCAGGAACTAGCACTAGACAACAAAAGACTAATCCTAGAAACTTTGACCAACACCCATTCCAAGGTTAAATTTAGAGGCGAGATTTCAGAAAGCTTCAAAATAAAAACTGGCGTGAGACAAGGGGATGGACTTTCCCCACTTCTCTTCAACTGTGTCCTTGAAAAGGTTATGAGAGAATGGCACAAGGAACTGAACAATTTGGGTGCTCAGAGTGGTATCTACCTGGGACGTAAGAACGATGGACTGGTTGTAGATTGTCTGGCCTCTGCAGATGACATGGCACTGTTTGCTGATTCTCTTGAGATGGCAACAATGCAGGTAAACTGCCTCAGAAAACAGGCTGCCAAAGTGGGTCTTCAAGTGTCGCTGGAGAAAACAGGATTCTTTACCAACATTAGAGAAGCAAACAGAGAGATGTTACTAGAACAGGGAAACATCAAGAGGACTGAGAAATTTAAGTATTTCGGCGAATGGATTGAACCCAACTTATCAGAAAGAGCATCATTATCCAAGAGAGTCAGCAAGTTAGAACTAGCCTATCGGCTGACTAAGAACACTTACAATAACAAATGCCTGTCACGCAACTTGAAACTTAAGCACTACATATCAGTCTTACGACCAGAAGCCCTATATGCCATGGAGTGTCTTTCCTTGAACCGAAGAGGTCTTACAGAGACATTGGAAATCAGAGAGAGGAGAATCCTCAGGAAGATCCAAGGTCCGGTAAAGGAAGATCGCGAATTCCGAAGACGGCATAACTCTGAGCTCTACGAACATATTGAGATGCTCTCTAACTGTGCAAGGAAAAGAAGGGTAGCTTTCTATGGCCACATTGCAAGATTACCTCCAAACCGACTAACCAACCATCTGTTCACCTTCTGGCAAAACAAGAAGCTTCGTACCACTTGGTTGACAGAGACCGAGAAGAATATTAAAGAACTGAGAATAACAGATCTCAAAAACAGACAGTCTGTGAGACGCACTCTAAAGGAAGTCCGTTGATTTCAGGAAAAACCTCGAAGAAAAGGTACCCCCTGGACAGAAGAGAGAAAGGAGTTACACCGGCAGAAGATGCGACAATACTGAGCAAAGATCAAAGCCCAACAGTTGAACAAGCGTGGTCCAAAGTAGGCCTATTCGAAAGAAGAAGAAGAAGAATATGAAATATTGCAAAGCGGTCAAAATTAATTTCTTATTTTGATAAATTTTACAGTAGTTGGTTTCAAAATCAACTACACACTCATTTTTGTAGTATCAACTAAACACTCATGTACTCAAGGTACATACACATTTCTCACTTGAATAGTGCGAGGTATGCCTTCGAGGTCTCTTATTTGCAAATTCACTTTACCACATCCTTCTACTGCTACAGTCTTGTTGTCTGCCACTTTTATATTATTTACTGTTGTCGGAGAAACATCGTACATCCATTTTCTCTCTCTACACATATGCTGTGATGCTCCAGGGTCAAGATATCAAAACAAACATTGACTGGATTACCGCAGCGATCCGTCAATTCCAACATTGATCCATGGCCGGACTATCGCAACAGTTCACCAGATCACAATCGTTGACAGGATTACCGCAGCAATCCGTCAGCTTCAACATTGATCCATGGCCGGACTACTGCAGCAGTCCTCCAGAACAAAACATTGATCCATGGACGGACTACCGCAGCAGTCTGCCAGATCACAGCAAACATTGACCAGACTAAAACACATGAAAAGTTTGAACACTGAAACTCCAACATTGATCCATGGCTGGACTGCCGCAGCAGTCCGCCAGATCACAACAAACATTGACCAGACTACCGCGGTGGTCTGTCAATTTCAACATTAATCCATGACCGGACTACCGCAGCAGTCCGCTAGAGTCGAAGATAAAAGGAAAGGTTTTACCATTCTGTAACTTCAATTGACCTTTGGGGAAAGAAAGCTTGCTTTTAACACAAATTAACATGTTTTTCTGCAGATTTAGAACGACTTGAATTTCCCGGATAGCTTGTAGAAATATGACCATCTTTTCCACATAAAAAACAGGTTACTGCGCTGGATCTCTTCTGAATTAATTGGAAATTTCGATTAGCAGACACATGTTGTCGGAATTTGCACTCGTATGACTTGTGTCCAATCTGACCACACTGATGACATCTTCCCTCAGATTCAGTAAAAGCACGTTGCTTCGGACTGATATGATGATCTGGCTGAAATAGCGCCGGCCGCTTATCCAAAGACTTTTCAAGTCTTCTGGCACATCACATTGCAATTTTCTCCTTAAAACTTCATTTCGGTTTCCCATGACATGACACGCGAACAAAATTGCTAATGCCTCGTCACTCTTTCGAGTTATTATCAAATGTAGAGCCAAACGAAGTATATGTAATAAAGCCCTCATCTAATAAAGTACTATTTTGAGGGAAGTGTTGACGTCCATAGACAGCTTCTTGAAACATGTCCATTAAATCAATAGGTTTGGCAAACACCTTTAAAGATTCTTGACGGATCTTTTCCCAGGTTTTACCTAATGGCCTACATTTTATAAACCAATCTGCTGCCTCGCCTTTAAGGGAATTTGTCACACTTGCGATAGTGCAAAACCACTCAACTTATTAGCTTTAATAAATTCATCGACTAATGCCCACCATCGCTATGGGTAGGCTAACTTTGAAGCTGTACTTAGGTTTTACCTAATGGCCTACATTTTATAAACCAATCTGCTGCCTTACCTTTAAGGGAATTTGTCACACTTGCGATAAGTGCAAAACCACTCAACTTATTAGCTTTAATAAATTCATCGACTAATGCCCACCATCGCTATGGGTAGGCTAACTTTGAAGCTGTGTTGATATATGGCAACTGGACTGACGCTTCATGTACAATTCACAATGGACCCGGAGGTAGCTGACGCATAAGCAACAGTTTTTACAACAAATCTTCAATGCGGCTTGTAGAATTGTTTATAGCACCGTTTCTCCGTCGAATTCCACTTCTGATGTCGGAGCGTCAAGATTATCATGGTCGAGCGGGGTGTGAGGAGAATACATTGTTATAGACAGCACTATATTATTGTTTTTATTTTTACACTAAACCTAATTACTAACAAATAAACTACTAAACACAGTACTATGATTCCGTATAATAGGAACAAACACAAAACAACACAATAACAATAATGGTACAGCACAGTCAAGAACTAGTGGTCCAAGCCCAGCGTATTTCGTCACAACCTTTCAGCTTTCGTTTACAACGATAACTGCCCCGTTTCCGCTACCTTGTTTCCCTCACGCCCTTAAAGGTTCGTCACTAGAAAATAAACAAACGCGTGTGTTCTCGCTCATTGCATAGCGTTGATATTCTTCATACTAAGGACACATAAACTTGCTTTTCTTGTCCAACAGCCGGTTCCGACATATATACAAGAGAAGGCAACCAAGTCCACCAATAGTAGTTTTGAGTTATTGAAAGCAGAGGAATTGCAGTCCTTGAATCCCACCCAGATCATAATATTCCTAAAGGAATCAGGACTAGAGGAGGCGCACTAAATGGTTATGTATACCAACGATTAGAGGAAGAGGGTGGGATACAACAGATCTATGAACGTGGCAGTCCGAGTCAACACCGAAATCTACAATCTACAAGACTATGTACATTATTTTTATATTAAGTTGATGTATATTTATAATATTAGATGTCGACGAAAAAAGCATATGTGCACATGTGACATGGAGCTGGTGCACTCGACCATTTCGACGATATTGAAAGATTATTATTACTTTTTTATTACTTCTTTTTTACCGAAAAGTTAAGAATAGTGTTGGCGCAAATAAAAAGTTGAATGTATATATAAATATGTTAATGTATATACAGGGTGATTCGGGAGGAAATGGAAGTATTTTAAAGACCAGGAAGCAAAAAATAAGCAAAATAAGCTCATAGGTTCCGATTTTCATTTGTTTCAGGGATAAATAGGTTTTTATTTTTAAAAAGTTAATTAAGTTAAATTTGACAACGTTGTCCTAAATGCAAATTTGAAATAAAATATTAATTAGGCACATGTCATAAAAATTGACAGTTACGAGATTACGAGGGATCGGTTTGGAACTTGAAGAAGATATTCTGGGTGTTGTAGAAACTAATCCTGGGATAATTACAAGGCGCATTGCAATCCAATTTAAAATTTCACAAGCAATGGTTTGGAAAACATTCAAACGGCAAGGTTTAACACTTTTCATCTGCAGAAAGTACAAAATCTTCAAGAAGGCGATTATCCATTTAGTCTACAATTTTGTCAAAGGACTCGGTCAATGAAAACAGAAGATTACTCAAATGCATTTTATTTACTGATAAAGCTTATTTTACTCGAGATGGAATTAACAATTCCCATAATAATCATCGATGGTCGGACGAAAACCCCCATGCCACGCAAGAACACAATTTCCAACATCGGTTTAGTATTAATGTATGGTGCGGAATTCTAAATGATCAATTGTTTGGTCCTTTTGTATTAGATGGCCGTCTTACTGGGGAAGGTTATTTACATTTTTTTGAAGACCATTTAGAGAAAATATTAGACGAAGTACCTTTAAATGTTCGACGACGAATTATCTTCCAACATTATGGAGCAGCTCCTCATTATGCAAATATTGTGAGAAATTTTGGCAGAGGAGGTTGAATTGGCAGAGGAGGCCCGCACCCTTAGCCACCGAGATCACCGGATCTCACTCCCCCAGATTTTTGTCTTTGGGGATGAATGAAGTCATTTGTTTATTCTATGAAAGTGGACACAAGGGATGCGCTACTAGATCGCATTCATAATGCTGCGGCGTTAATTGGAGCGAATCATCGTTCACTGAAACTCGCTACTAGGTCCATTTATAAACGCGCAAATTAATGTATCGAAATGGGTGGTGGAGTTTTTGAAAATGTATAAGTTCAGTAGTACATTTTCCTTTAATTCTATAAATTACTATTGTTCGAAATATCTATGAAACGAATGAAAATCGGACTTGAACATATGAGCTAATTTTGCTTATTTTTGCTTTCTGGACATGTCTTTCAAATACTTCTATTTCCTCCCGAATCACCCTGTATAAGTATGCAAATATATATTAAATGTAGGAATATCTTGCTAATAAATCAGTAGAGCAATATTGGATTTCCAGACATCATTGTGAAAATTGCGACATTAATGAATACAACACATTCTAGAAGAAGCTGATGAAACAAACCGCCGAATAATAACTCGAGAAATTACCTTAGGAGGATTTAATTTATCGAATTCAACCATTCGGTGTGACTATGTGTGACGGTGTGGCTTTATTTGGGATATATTATTTTTTACTGCCGAAACGTGAAGAAAATCCATTTCTGAAATGAAAACCGATGAAATGTGGATTATTTACAACAATTTTGAACGCAAGCAATTATGGGACAGCTCAGTAGATAAGCCGGATCAAAGCACATTGAAAGTCGATATTCTACTGAAAGGAGTGATGTTATATATTTGATGGGATTTCATAGAGATTGCTTTTTTTCTAGCTTCTATGAGACACATTGCTATTTCACACATAATCCAAAAATATATTTCCAAAAAAATGGACAAATTAAATGATTCCATGAAATAAATTTTGCACCGATCTAGCGGCGTGAATTTATTACTTCTTCATCTCTTTGGCTCGAAAAACATATTATAGCTCAAATGAGGATAGCAGATATCGCTGGTTTTCCGCAAATCATCAAGTTTTTCAAGAGCGAAATCACGTTTCTTCAAGAAAGATGACAAAATGTATTAAGCCAACATCTAGGGCAATTAAAAATATAATCCTAAAGAACTTTAAAAAAAAAAATATGCCTCTATAAAAACATATGCTTGAATCTGAAATTAAATATTTTAAAGGTTATCAAATTCTAGGTATTTGTACTTACATACATAAAAATATGCAATACATAAATTTTGCTATAACTTGTTGAAAACATAAATAGAAAACAGAAATACAGATGAACTCCTAGTTCATAGAGTCTTGGATTAGAATTAATATTGAATAGAATTTATTTTTATTATTGGTTATAATAAATGACAAATAATAACTTATTTCAGTTCTCAAAAGAAATATTAGTTCCACATCAACCGAAGATATATTCAAAAATTGAAATGTCATTGCTGCTATAATACTATATAATCTATTGTTAAAGATCGTCTAGAGAAACTGATCTAAGTTTCCTAATTAGCAAAAGGAAACCCCATGATTTTTTTTAAAAACACTTGCAAGTTTTTTCTTGCACGCAATTAATTACATCATGAGCATGTTCCACACTTGTATTACACCTACAATACTATACCTACAATAAGTTTAACAGGAACCCAGACGTTTCAATCGAATTTATTGATGCACTAACCAATTTTTCATTTCCTAATTTGAGGCAATGCAAATTAAGTCAAATTTTATCGCTTAATTATATTTGCCGCTTAATAGATTTTCTAACCTTATATGATGTGGCTAATTTTTTGTCCAAAGCGTTTAATACTGGCACGATTCTATCAAAGTTGGTTGCACAGTATACTGTGGCATCATCCATGCTCACATGTTCACTGGCTGCGGAGAAAGAGCTCGGCCTTTGATCGGTCGCCATACTGGGGGCAGTCTCAAGGAATCGTCTCTCGTATTCATGCAGTAGTCTCGTTTTTCTATCTCTATGGCTTCTCTTTATACTCGTGACATTTCGTGGCTAATCTGTGCAACAGTCCTTGAATTTCTAAAGTCCATCCAGTGACCGGTGTTTGTGTGTTGGACAAGTGCCGATGAAACTTTGTCTCTGTGTCTGACTGAAACTACATGTTCTTGAATCCTAGCAGATATTTTTCTATTGGTACGTCCAATGTAGGTTCGTTCACATGTTCCGCAAGGTATTTCGTAAATTCCATGGGATTCTAACAGGATGGTGTCTTTAACGTTGCGTAGCATGGAGGATATTTTCTGGTTAGGTTTGAAAATGGTGTCGATGTTGTGTCTTTTAAGGGTTCTGGCGATTTTGTCACTTGATCCATGAACATATGGTGGGTATGCTGTGCTAACGGGTTTCTGGTTTCCGTTTTCCGTTTCTGGTCACAGCTTAACCGAACTTCGAACGAAGCAGACGTTAAACGTAGCAATTATTTGACAAAATAATTAAAAAAACCCAACTGAGAAAACATGAACCCAATCATGCAAACCAGCGCCAACGGAACCGCCGCCTCCATGGAAATCAAGGACTACGATTTCCTGGACTGCATCAGCGACGACGGCCTGAAGAAGCTATTCAACCAAATAGCGAAAAGGATGAAGACCACCGCCACCGAACAACCCCAGGACACCGCCGCGACCAGAAGGACCGCCGCCGAGAAGACCAACGACGCCGAACCCAAGAAACCAACTGAAGCCGCCCCGAGGAGAGCCACCGAAGCCGCCCCGAGGAGGAAAACCCAACCGATGGACACGGACAGCACCACCGAGGCCGCCCCCAAGCGCAAAACTGAGCCGGAGGACGAGGAAACTTTCTGGTTTCCAAAGAAAACTGCAAAGCTTGCGAGCCCAACCACGTCAAGCCTGCGAGGACCGCAGGTGAGTATGAATAGCTATGCATGCTTAAACACAAGGGACAGTGACGACGACGACGACGAAGACGAAGTCACTGAGACCGAAACCCCCACCGAAAACACCAACAACAAAACACCAATAGTTCTACGAAACAAGGACAAATGGGCAGGGCTTTCGGAGAAGCTCAACAGGAACAAAATAAACTACACCAGGGCAAGATCGACCAGGGACGGGATAAGAATCCAGCCCCAAACAATCACGGACTACCGAAACATGTACAAACTAATGAAAGAGGACAATTACGAATTTCACACGCACCAACTGAGCACGGAAAGGAACCTGAAGGTCGTAGTGAAGGGAGTTCCCTGCGACCTGACGGAGGAGCAAATCAATGAGAACCTCAACGACAACGGATACCCGGCCATAAAAGTGACCAGGATGAAAGGGAGAGAAGCCACGCCAATCCAAATGGTCCTGGTAGAAATTGGGAAGGAATACAAATCCATCTACCAAATGGATCGATTCTGCGGACTGAACGTGAAAATGGAACCGCTGAAAACACGAGGAGAAACAGTACAATGTCACCGATGCCAGCTGTTCGGCCACGTGCAGAGGCACTGCAACGCCGAATATAGATGCATGAAATGCGGACAGAACCACAGCACGCACCTGTGTGAGAAACCGCTAACACTGCCGCCGAAATGCGCAAACCGCGGAGGCGAACACACCTCTATATGGAGAAACTGCCCGGCGAGACCGGAAATAGCCAGACAAACGGAACAAAGACAGCAGGAAACGAGACCCCCACCGAGACAAACAACCCAAACACCGAGACAAACAGCCCAAACACAGAGACAAACAGCCCAAACACCGACAACGAGCCAAATACCGAAACCGACAAAAAGAAGCATTAACCCCAACCCGGAGACAAAACCTTCAACCAGCCGAAACAAACGGAATAACAACGAAATAATCAGAGCAGAACTGACGGAAATGATGCTCGATTTTGCCGAAATGGGACACAGCAAAGAGGACACAGAAAAGTTCACCCGAAGAATCACAACCATCATGCTCACACTCAACAATGACCACTAGAAGAACTAGAGACAATCTGATACTTATATTCTGGAACGCAAACAGAATACAAAACAAGAAACAGGAACTGGTAGCACACCTAAACGAACACAGCGTCGACGTGGCACTGATCAACGAGACGCATCTCAGACGTTGCAACCAACTGAACATAGCAAACTACCAAATCTACAGAAAATACAGAGGCGAGAAAGCCGGAGGAGGAGTCGCCATCATCATCAAAAGGAACATAAAACACCACGAACTGCCGGAAGTAGAAACAACCACCGACAAGGAAACGGTAGGAGTAGAAGTACAGACAACCGACGGACCCGTAGCCCTCTACGCACTGTACTCTCCGCCACAGAAACAAATAAACGCCGACGACCTGGACAAAATATTCGACAGAAATATAGGTACCATAGCCGCAGGAGACTACAACGCTAAACACTCGCAATGGAATTGCAGAGTGACAAACACAAAGGGCGGACAATTACTAAGGTACACGGAAAACCGGAAGCTACAAGTAATTGCACCGAGCGAACCGACACACTTTCCAGGAGTTCAGCGAATGCCGGATATTTTGGATATAGCCGTCATGAAAAATGTAACAGCAAACGTGGAAATAGTCTGTATCACAGACTTGAGCTCAGATCACAACCCAGTGCACATAAATCTCCAAGCGAAAACGGCCAGGAAAACAATCGAGAAAATTACCATAAATTGGAATAAATTCAAAGATAATCTGACGAACGTCACTTGTACAGAAATTACAAGCCCCCCGTGCCTAGAAGAAGCAGCACGGACGATAGAAAACGAAATAAAAGCAGCACTCGAGGCCGCCACAAGGAAACGGACAGCCAACACGACAACAACCCTCCCACAGGAAATCAGGAATCTACTAAAAGAAAAGCGCAAAGCTAACAAGGTATTCCAACGGACGCTGGCACCGACGGACAAGAAGGTCTTAAACAGACTGACAAACCAACTGAAATGGGCACTGCGCGAACAGCACAACGCCGAATGGGAAGACAAACTAGAACGCATCAACGAAACAATAGAGGAACCGTGGAAATTAGCCAAGAATCTTAGAAACAAGGAGAGGAGAACAATTCCCCCACTGAAAACAACAAACGACACTGTAGCAAGCACGGACGAGGAGAAAACGGAGGAATTCGCAAAGTCGCTTGCACAGCAGTTTAAACCGAACGCCGACACACACCCACTCCGCAAAAGGCAAGAAATACGCGAAACCGTTCTGAGAGTACTAAATAGTAGCGTAGAAAACACGGAAATAGAGGAAACAACACCGGAAGAAATAAAAGGTATAATTAAAAACCTAAAAACCAAGAAAGTTTTATCTAAATCAGGCATACTATGTCCTAAAAATGTGCAGTTCTTTCGAAAAATGTTTTATTATAGTCAATATCGTCGGAACCGCAAACCGGAATGGCAAAACCATCATCACATTTTTCTACTATTGAGATAGAGAGCAAAGTTCAAAAGATCCCGATAAATCAAATTCTAGGGTTATAATGTCAAAACTTTTTTATGGGATGATCCATTTTGTCATATAATGATTTCTACTGTAAATGAAATGATTGACTATATATTTTAACCAAATTGCAACCAAATCAATCAAATCGGCCAAAAATACCTCCTCGAAAATGGTCGTCCTCTTTTTTTGTCGGGATCCAGCAGAGATAATCTGAATGGTTTTAGATGCATTTTTATTATGAAAATGTTTGCTTTGAAGAATTACCTTCCAATTTTCATCATCATGGGCGTATTTAATCTTGATCAAATCAATGTAAATTTTTTCGAATTTTTTTTTTCGAACATTTTGCTCTCAACTATGACACTGCTTCACCGCCGTTTTCTTTGTCGATTCGACCCATAACACACGATTGAGCATTTTTTAAATCGACGAAATACTGATGATACGTCTGGATCACCTTGTAGGGCATTGTTTTTGACCGATGATCGAGCTTTCGTAACGACGTTGACCCACTCGTGCGGTGTGAAAATTGATGTAGTTTTTGCAGCTGATTCTATAGCGGAATGCATAGAGCCGACATTCATTTGGGTGTGGTCAGTTTCCAAATAATTGTGCTCAATGAAGTCGAATGGCATCGATTTGATCAGGACCATGTGGATACCCTACAAAAACTTATTTTTGTTTTGCCCGGCGCAAATGTCGGACCAAATTTTTACTTTGCGGCGACCTATTATTGCTATTGCTTATTATTAGTTGTCAAGTATGATAGGAAAGTAAGCTTAATACTCATACCTTTTATTACTTGATCTTCTAAGAAGCGTTTCAAACACGACCCTATTTCTGAGCTGCCTCTGCCGCCTTCGACCTCACTTCAAACGTAGCAGTAGCCGGCCTTGTAATTTTAAACATAGAAAGTTAAATTATAGAAACAAAGTTTCCGTTTATAGTAATATTGGCTTTCATCTGCATGAGGAATCTGCGGCACGGACTGCAGATCCATTGTTGCAACTACAAGCGACGATCTTTCTTGGTTTCTTCAATGTCGGTTTGCATCGATTGGCCGCAAGATTAGGATCATAGACATAATTAGGATCAGAAATCAGCGTATTTTTGAATGAAGCACATGTTCTGCATTGATCTTTTCTCAGCATGTGAAAAGACAAATTGTAATGTTCTCCGAAAATTCTTTGATAAAGCTGGAATCTTCAATGTGGGATTGTTCACAAAATAGACTGTGCATTTTTTATGCTCAGCTTTGGAACCATATATTCACGTTTGCTGGTTCTACAACAATAGTGCGATTCAATTTTAAGATATGATTCAATATTGGACTTGGCGGCATTCAAAACGGCCTCCTTGGTTTTGTTTGCAGGATCGTGGGCACCCCTGCGATGTGGCATATGAAACGGTTTTGCTTCATCACAATGATCGTAGGCGTGAGTAGCTCTGTCGAAATTAATGTCCAGCGTTTTGAGGAAAAGCTCTTTACACACTTTCATTTCGTTTCCATCGAAACGAAACATCAAATTCCATCGAAACGAAACAAAAACATCAAAAAAGTGTAGCTGAATTGCTTTCTTGGCGGATTTGATTCTGACTCCTAGACTCTTCGACGGCTGACGGCGGATTTTTTTGTGAAATGCAAGAAATTATTTTTTAGTCTTGAAGTTTTCTCCATTGCTCCAAAAACTTGCGAAAAATTGCCGACGGTTTTCTTTTTTGATCTTGGTGCATTGATAACCACTTTTTTCATTTTTGTGATTAGGCATTTCTTTTAGCTTCTTGGCTTCTTATTTTTTTGGTGTAACTGGTGTAGGCCCTCCCCTGATCCGATTTAATCAATTTACGTTTGTGATGGCTCAGATCGCTTCTTCTCCAGCGAGTACCACGATTTGTACCTGGTCCTTTATCACTCTGGAAAAATTTGTATATTACATCGATCTGGAAAAATTTAGATTTATATATTACAGAAATATAGTTCTATTCTGCTTACAGAATTAGGTTCATCAGCACGACAACATTGGTTTTGGCAACGTTGGCAGTAGCCGGCGTATTATCAGCATCCGACAGTACACAATCCTCATCACTGTCGATTCGAATGCAGCGCTGCTTCCGGACAGGCGAGAATAATAAAGGTTTTCCTGCTATATGTAAGATTGGAACCGATACATCTTCTGAAGATTTGCTTGTGTCCATGTTAGAACTTTAATCAAATATTATCTGTTCGGCTGTTTTTTAGACATCTGTGAGAAATCTGTTGGTAGAGCGACCCGATGTCCGACTCGCACTGTGCCTGGTCATAGTAAACACCACAACGCGCCAACCTAACAAAATTAAAACAACCAAATTGTTAAAGCTAAATTTCACTTAAAAAAACTTAACAAACTCCAACCAAAGGATAAGGGAAATGTGAGCAGTTTTGCAATTTTAAATCGAATGCGCTCAAGTCGAGAAATATAATTTGGATATAGACGGTTTTGCCTTGTGCTATATAACATGACAACATTTCCTAAATTGGGCACAACCAAAAGGGCAAAATCTATGGTAACATAGACGGTTTTGCCATAATACAAAAGGTGACTAGCATTATCTAATATGCAGGAACGTCTTAAATAAATACAACATGATATAGACGGTTTTGCCATCTTATAGTACATCATCGATAACCTATAAAAAACTTATTAACTCGAAAATTTAAAAAATGTGATATAGACGGTTTTGCCGTGGTACCGACGATATGCAATGTATGCCAAATGCCGAACCGAATAAGACTATAAATTCTTAGTCTGGTCAAAAAAAAAATGTATGACTTGTCGATGTCGTTCCTTTATCGGCATAATGATAAAAAAATATGACTCAGCATATTTTTGGTTGCCCTAATTATTATTATAAAAAAAAAAGATCAAAACTAGTTCCCGACTGAACCAAACAAGTTTCTTAATATACGCAATTAAACTGAGCACTTTCTTACTCTACGCTTTTTTGGTAATCAACTCTAATGATTTTACTTTGCCGAAGGATGAAAAAAAGGTTTTGCAAATGTTGCATTAATTCCATAAACAGTATTTAGATAATAGTTGCCATGTATTTTTTTATAAATACAAATGGTTATTAAATATTGGGGTGAAACCATACTAGTTATAGATACAATCGTACAAACTTACTAACAATAAAGCGAAATATAGCTTGAATATATAATTATATTAAACCTGCTTGTAGCTCTATAATATTAAGTCTTTTTAGTACCATGAATAGGATGGTTGCGACAGTTACTACGTAGTAATTCATACTTACATTGAATTGAAAAATTCACTATGTTTTTACCACACTTACATTTAGACTATCAAAAATGTTATACAACTTGTTATTCACAGTAATATAAATTTCTACAAATACCACGACTTAAGTTTCGACGTTTGCCGGTCATTTTCAAGTGACTTAACAAATTGATGATGTTATATATAACCCTATAATTTTGGTGGGGAGGGGGGTTGTTTGTCTTTAGTTGAGGACTTATCTGCCGGGGATTTAGTAAGATTAAAAAGTTGGGAAAAGATTAGGTCCGTTTGCTCGTTAAGGAGATTAACGGAGGGATTACGGGTTGTTTTGAAAATTTCTAATTACTCTAGGAGATTAAGGTTTGGGCCTTTGTTGCAGTTATGCAAGATTTTAAGAATAAATATTTCGGGGAATTTGTGATTATATTCTAGACAATGGTTAAAGAATAAGCTTGTGTCTTTTTTAAGACGAAATGCACGGGAGTGTTCCGAAAAACGAGTTGTTATGCTTCGTCCTGTCTGACCTACGTAGACGCTATTGCATTCCGAACACCGAATCTCATAAATGCCAGATTTTTTGAGTGGGTCGATTCTGTCTTTGGCATTTAATAATGTGTGGGATAATTTGGACGAAGGTTTAATTGCCACTTGTAGATTTTGTTCTCTCAAAACGTTAGCTATTTGTTCACTAGTTTTGCCAAAGTATGTGAGGGAAGCGAAAGTTTTATCTGAAATGGGCGTTCTCGGGTATATTTGGGACTTTGTGAATTGGCTCAATTTTTTATTTATTAACTTTTGGATGAGAGTTATTGGGAAACCATTCTCTGTGGCAATTGATTTGATGGTGTCTAACTCTTTTGTTCGGTTGTCAGCAGTGGGAGGGATGGAGAAGGCTCGATTTATCATGGAATGATACGCAGCTAGTATAATACATTTACGTTTCTTTTTAGTACTATAAACAAATTTCATGTTGAAGCAACTAGAGATTTGTTCATAGCCCTAATAAGACTTAATATTATAGGGCTTCGAACCGGTTGAATATATTTATATTTTCAAGCTATATTTTGCTTTAGTAAGTTTGTGCAAATGGTTATATCTGTCTACGTATAACTTCTATTAGTGCCCAAAGAATATGAATTAATAACCGAGAGAAAGCTGGGCGGTCAGATATCAATGGTAGAGAATTACAACTAGTGGAACTACAGTCCGGCAGAGAGATAGTCCGGCAGAGAGAAATGATGTTTTTGAAATGACGCGCTTGGTTAGTCAAACTGTTTTCGGAATGGTTTATTATGTACTCTTCTACATATGCCATTTCCGTAACAAGAGAACCTTGGTCTGTAGCACCTATCGTGCTTATATACAATACCTTTATTGAAAAGAGTAGTTTTGTGGTGCTCACACAGCGACGATTTTGAAACCATGTTTATTGTTCGTTGTCGTGGTCATGTTCCAAAATGGAATACCGTTATGAAGTGGGTTCAAAGAACATGATCTTTGAGACGAGGGACTGTATGGGGACGTTATCGAACTGTACGGACCCCGTTAAACATTGATAGGGTGCGACAAGTGGTGGAAGGCAGCCCTAGTTGTCTTCGAATCCCTTTGTATAAGAACTACCATCCAATGAATGAATTAGCGAAAATGTGGAAAAATGCAATAGGCCACATAACCGCAGTGTTTGTAGGGCCGTAAAAATTGTCCTGATATCCACATTGGGGGAATAAAGTTAACCCAGGCACGCGCTCTTCAGATGTCAAACAGGTCAGTTTTCAGAATCATACACTTTTGGACCTTCATCTCCATCCGTACAAAATTATGATTGTGCAAAATGTGCTGCAAAACGACTTCATGAAACGACACAGGTTTGCAAATGCGATGTTGGAATTGCTAACCGACGATATCGTACCAACGGTGACTGTTAACGCAGATCACTACGTTACCATATTGCGTGATTATTTCATGCCAGAAGAAAGAAGACGACGCCTCAACCTCCACAGTGTAGTTTCAAAAAGATGACGCAACTTATTTGACCATACATCAAGAATAACATCGGCTTTTTAAGACATTTCCCAGGACGCCTCATTTCATTGCGTGGAGATATGGAGTGGTCACCTCCGTCACCGAACCTGTTATATTGTCACTACTTATTATGGGGCTACATAAAATCACAAGTTTACATTAACAAACCACGTACTCTTGAAGAGCTTTCCTAAAACATAACTAGAGAAATTCGAAAGATACACGTGCCATGCTTGAAAGGAGTATGGATAGTTTCGCCACCCGTTTACAAGAATGCCTCGATAAAAATAAACGCCACCTAACTGATGTGATTTTTCGAAGTTGATTATTTTTGGGAAAATAAATTTATTTTTTGAAAACGGCAATTTACAACTCATGCATAAAAACAATAAATTTTGAAATTGGTTCGAATTTAATTGTGTGAGAATCATTTCAAAAACATCATATTTCTTTGCCTTACACTATAAATGTGAGATTATGGTATGTACGAGTATATGGATACCCCAGTTCTATAGTGTAATAAGTCATTTTTGTGTTAAGAACACCATGCATTCGCACAAAGTATATTTTGTTTAATTCAAAAGAGTAACAAGTGGAATTTTTTATGTTTGTAAGTGGCGTTGATACCATTTACGTGTATGAATGGCACTAGTTACACTATAAAATTGACAGATTTAAAATAAAGTTTCACATCAATACTGTGACAACACAAACAACTCAGATGAAGTGTTATAGAAGTGGAAATTTAAGTGAAAACTGTGCAAGTTCTGTTGTGGTACTTATATAGTACTAATAATAATGTGGTACTAATAATGAGTGGATTAAACGATAACACTGGTCAACACAAGTTTTGTTTCCTTTGTTGATGTTATTGGGTATTTCTATGGCCATGACTATGAAAAAAATACTGCGAGATTGCTAACAGCTTTACTTTTTGAAATATACAGTTTTGTTATTTTGACAAAAAAAATACAGAAAAATAATACATTATGTTAACTAAATTTCTATTGAACACTAGCAAATGATCTTTTATAAGGTTTCCTTGAATGAACAACTTTAGGTAGATCTCTTTGCAAACTCCAGCAGTTGTCTGCTATCATATGTAAGAACCACCGCCGCTGATAACGCTCTTCCATTGTCCGAAGATCCTGATGATATCTTTCACCCTGCTCCTCACTAAAATCACCCAGATTTTGTGGAAATCGATCTATATGCGAGTACAGGAAGTGGATTTTTATGCTCATGTTGATACCTAGCTGATGTAGTATTCTTGTATGTAAAGTTGTGTTACATACAACAAAGAAAAGTAGGTTTTATATATTTTGCAATATATATATATATATATATATATATATATATATATATATATATATATATATATATATATATATATATATATATATATATATATAGATATATAGATATGTGTGTGTGTGTGTTGTATTGTTTTCTCGGGGATTCCGCGTTGATGCTGAGGGTTGGCTCTGAAAAGAACCGGATTCTCGACGTTTCGGCGAACTAACATTCGCCATTCTCAAGAGATAAATAATATATCTCTTGATATATTAGAATATCCGGAATATCCGGAGAATCCGGTTCTTTTCAGAGCCAACCCTCAGCAGCGACGCGGAATCCCCGAGAAAACAATACTACACATGTATCTATCCGCGAAAACCTCAAATACAACATATATACATATACCTGTGTAATAAACCACAGTCCAAAGAAGGGATTCAGACGCGAATCCAATTTTTGAATAGACTAGCTACTAGCGGCAATGGATTCAACGAAAATTCACATATAAGTTTCTTTTAAATAACATAGCTCCTTTTTAATAATGATCTTTACAAAATCAACAATCAATAGCAATATTTTTATTTCCTATTTATTTTGTTTACATCTATCTCTTGCGAATCTAACGATATAAAATCATTGAAAGCAAGATTTCTCCGGGAAAAAGGTGAATGTGTTAAGGACTACCTAATCATTTATGGCTTAACAAATAATGTTTGTGTAATTTAGGCAACAACATCAAAGCAGCCTTCCTTGCAAAAATCTTGTTTGAGTAAGGACTCGAGTAATTCTTCTATACATTTGGAATCCATTCAAGACAAAAACACAGATAACAGCATTGTTCACCTTCAGAATGACTGACAGTGATGACAGTGTTGCGAATAAAAATTATAAACAGAGTTCGTCTAGCAGTGAGGAATCTGGGAAAGATAATTCAGTAAATCATGAAAAAAATAAATCTAAACCATTGACAAGAAAAAGAGCCAAAAATAGTGAAAATTGGAGTAAACATTGGGGAATGAATATGTAACTGTGACGTGAAAACAAGTTCAGAAGAAAGAAATAGGACCACATTGTAAGCATGCCGGCTACAATGTGCAAGAAAATTTACAAACGAAGAAAGAAAAAATTGAAACGTATTGGAAGTTACGTTCTATTGACTGGCGAAGAAATTTTATCAACGCGCACTTATCTGAAGTTTCTCCTGCGTATCGCGATATTAAGCCCGAGGCTAATTGTTCGAAGAATTGGAAATACATGTTGTGAATTGCTGACAAAACCATCCAACTCTGCAAATTATTTTTTAAATAGCCTCTTGCTATTAATAACGGTACAATTTTCACCACAAAGAAGAAAAAAGACAGTTATGGTTTTTTGACGTTAGATAAAAGAGGAAAGCACGGATATCAGAAAAGACTAGAACCTGAACTTATTAATGGCATCAGACAGTACATTAACTTTTTGCAAGAATACCTCTATTATAGTCGGGCCAGGACTACGAAAGAATATTTAGACGGTATATAAAATTTGGCCACTTTATGCCGATTGTACAAAAAAAATTGTATAACTAACGGCAAAAAATATGCGAAACTTACAATGTACCTACACAGAGATATTGTATACAGAAACCAATATAGCATTTCACACCCAAAAAAAAAACCAGTGCTCTATATGCGAGAATTTAAAAAACGCGAATTAGGACAATAAAGAAAAATATGACAACCATATTAAAGAGAAAGAACTGTGCAGAATTGGCAAACGATGTTGAAAATAAAAAAGAAAATGAGAAAGTTGTTTTGATTTACAAGCGGTTTTATCGACACCGTATGGTGATGTAAAATCTTGTTATTATAAAAGACGGTTGGCCACTTACAACTTTACTATATTTGATGTTAAATAAAAACTAGGCTTTTGTTTCCTTTCGCACGAGGGTCTGGCAAAAAGGGAGGCCAATGAGATTGGAAGTTGTATCTATATATTTTTTAGAAAGTGGCGACTGTAGGGCCTAGACCGCACTATGGCTAAACCGCCAAGGTTTTTAATCGCGTGATTTTGTGACTAAAGTAAGCTAATATAAGCGCCTCACTTTCCCGCGACTGATTGTTCCCATAGCATACTGTGTGTTTCTCAGTTACAGCAGTTACCGCTCGCGGGAAAAAAACGTATTGCGGCCTCGGCCTAAAAATGAAAACGTAACTTTTTATTCTGACAACTGCGTCGCGTCGGTCAGAATAAAAATAAATTTTTATTTGCACTTTATCTGTTTTGCGTTTTAAATTTTCAAAAGTTAAAATCATTTACTCACAAGTTTTTGATAGTTGGGCATACCTAAAATGAATGGGACAGCATGCATGCCACCACCGAAAAAGAAAAGAGTTCTTAGTGGACCAATTTACGTCCCGGCACATTGGGAAACAGTGGTGAAAGGAACCAAGTGATGAAGCCCTTACAAAGTCAGCGAAATATGCACCAAAGATATGTTTGACATAAAGAGATTGTCTCGGCAGTTGGGTAATAATTATACTAAAAACCAAGACAACGAAAAGGTGATTTAGAATGATATTAAAACTGTATAAGTTGAAAAAGAGAAACCTTATATTATAGTATATAAGACATCCAACGAACAAAAACTTTCAAATGAATCGACAGTCGAGGTAATTTAAGAAAAAGGACATCACATCAATCTTATGGAATTTACAAAATTACAGCCTGCTTATAAAAGTCCTCCCTGTATCCGCAGACATGAAGAAGAATTTGCTGGATTAGATGAAGATGAGATTATCTCAAAACAACAATTTTTGACATGCTACTCTTTAGAACTGAGGTATCGATGTATTAGATACATTGTAAATAATGCAGGGTTAAACATGTGTCTGGAAGAAATAATATTGTGCACTGTATACAGGGTATTTCATAAATTCCCTGCAGAAAATTGAAATGTAGGTTGGTGTGGGACAGCCATGAGGACTCCTCTAGAACTTGCATTATGGTAAGAAAGGATATAAGTAACTAATGTTACGTTTTAGTAAGTTATTAATGTTATGTTATGTTTTCATATCTTTCAATAGAGGTACCTCACACGAGGCTGTCAGGGCGGCCCTCGAAATAAGGAAAGAAGGACAGCACTATCTCAAGGTCGATGGGAGAAATGCTGAGAATTAGAACAGCGCAGACACAAGTGGGAAGAGACGCCATTAAGATCTACACAATTCGAGGGTTCCACAGGGAGGTGTACTATCACCGCTAATGTGGAGCATGGTAGTTAACGAACTACTGGTTAGGCTAAACGACCTATATATCAAGGTTACGCCGATGATATAGTCATAATGGCCAGAAGCTTGAAGGAACCCTCTGCGAAATTGTTCAGAGAGGCCTCAAAGTAACTAGTAGATGGTGTCAAACAGTGGGACTGAGACTCAACCCGAGCAAAACCACAGTGATACCATTTACTATAAGAGGAAAACTAAACTGCCTACAACCCATACTCTCAGATGGGAAGGCAGTGGAATACAAACAGGAGATAAGGTATCACGCAGGAGATAAGGTATGGGTATCACACTAGATAGCAAACTCCTATGGAATAGACACGCTGAGGCAGCCGCAGGTAAAGCCAAACGCGCCTTAATCTTGTGCAGAAATGTGACAGGAAAAACGTGGGGTTGTAACCCCACAATCCTGCGATGGATAAACATCATGATAGTGAAACTTCAATCATTTATGGGGCAGTTGCGCGGGGAAGTAGAATCATGCTGGCCTCTATGAGGAAACAGCTTGAGAAGATTCAAAGACTGGCAAATGCAAACACATGTATCACGGGGGCGATGCATTTGAGCTGCTGCTGGCTCTGACTCCGTTGCACCTTGTGGTCAGCAAGCAAGGAATGGGCAGAGGTAAAATAATCGGGAGCAGAGACCGAAACAGCCTTGCTGCCAAGATCCCCTGGCTGGACGTACCAAAAGACGAAATGATATGCAAATACTACTTCGAGAAAAACTACACAGCAATGTGTAGTAGTAAAGCCGATTGGAGCGAAGAATTCTCAGCATACCGCATAGAGCAAAATTCCATCAATTGGTATACAGATGGTTCGAAGACGAAGGAAGGTACTGGTACAGGAGTGTTTACCAGTACCTACCAAGTACTTGCCTTGTTTACCAGTACCTTACCAAGTACCAAGTACCTCCTACCAAGTACTTCGAATCAATGTGAAGATCCCCGAATATCTTCCAAGCAGAGGTACACGCAAGTGAAAGATGTGCACAGTTTAACCTTGACAGCAAAAACCTTATCGCCAAAAACGAATTGCTATCCTGTCAGACAGCCAAGCAGCCATTAAGGCCATTAGCTCATACACCATCAGATCCAAACTGGTATGGGACTGTGTGAGGAAGCTAAACATGCTTGGAAAAAATAATAAAGTAACGCTATACTGGGTACCAGGACACACTCGTAAAGACGGAAACGAATAAGCCGATCACCTAGCAAACAAGGGATCCAGTAGCCCCTTTATAGGTCCGGAACCCTTTTGGGGCATGAGTGTGAACACCATTCACAAAAGTTTAGATGAAGAAACGAAAGGAAAATGGATGAAAACCTGGAAAGAACTTCCAGGGCTAAGGCAGTCCAGTAGCAGTGCAGTTAGGCAGTAAGTGATGCTGGGATCTTTTAACCAGAAGAGAACGAAAGCTTGCCTGAAATTAAGCAGGAAGAAGCTTAGAATTCTGACAGGAGTCCTGACGGGACACTGCAGACTTAGGAAACATATCAACGCCCTAGGCCTAGAGGAGGATGACGGATGCAGATTCTCTGGTTCAGCAGAGGAAACCCCCATACATCTGCTCACAGAGTGTGGAGCATTACTCCGTAAGAGACAGATGTAACTTGGGGCTTACTGCTTGAGCATAGCGGAGCTGCAGGACTTGAATCCCACCCAGATCCTGAAATTGCTTAAGGAATCAGGATTAGAGGTGGCGCTCTAAATGGGTAAGTACACTAACTATAAAGCTAGCAGTACAAGTCGTCACCACCATATCTACAATCTACAATCTAGAATCTAAAATAATATTTAAATTTGCACCTGTACTAAAAAAAAAAAAGCAAAGAAGTTAAGAAATAGTAGGGATGTGTTTTATTGATAATATCATTCCGAAAAAATACGTCTTAATTTTTATCTCGAATTTCTAGAGCGATAGAAACAAAGACTACATTTTCAGAGTAGTTTCGATTCCAAACAATTTCATCTAGTCAAGCATTTGATAAATTAGCAGATGGAAAATAAGTACGTGACTTTTTTCTTATTTTAGGCTCCAGAACACGCCCTAGAATTTCTACCGGACATTTATGAAGCACCCTGTATATGAAAGTATATTTTAATAATTTTTTCAATGATCGGCATTGAAAATATCCATAATTGTTCATTTATTTGTTATTTTATCGTGTCCATATATTTGATATATTCCCATGTTCATATTTTTGTTATTTCATGTATTTGTAACTTTATTGTGAATTTTCTTCAACATATTATGCATAGCGGGACCGGAAAAATGATGTCGTTTTTAAGATTAAATTCATTATTACAATGCCAGATCGATAAATATCAATTGGTTCTTGTGCATAATATCAGGAGATAGTATTTTGGACATTCAAATTTTTTGCCACTCATATTGTAGCGATTGGAATAAATGGAAGTCGGATGGCGCAATAACGGGCGAGTATATTGGGTGAGGCAATACCTGCCAACCGAATTCATTAATTTTTTCCAGGGATAGTTTTGCGCAGTTGCGTTATGTTGTGCGATCAACATAACGCCATTCCTGTTAACAATCGCTGGCCACAATTTTCAATTAAAGATTAATTCACTCGATCCAATTGTTCACAGTAAAGTTCTGCATTCATAGTTTATCCAGGTTTCAGTACTTCAAAGTGAACGACCCCGCAATACTCCACTAAACACATTATGCGGGACCCCAACACCTGCTATGATTACTTTTCCAATCTGCTGCAAATGTTCTTGGATGGTCGACAAAGGTTGGTTAAGAGTGTTTGACGGCCCCTCAATTGTCTTACACGCATTTGCATCCACTTGCGCCCTTAACGTGTTATTGTGTAAAGTTCTGGTCTTCCTGATTGATACTAGTCGTAAAGATCAAAATTACCGAATTTGAACATAGAAAATCACCTTTGACATTTACAAACGTCTAATGCATTTGGATAAAAATTACAAATATTTTTAGTATCAACTGTTGCGTTACTACCCTTGTGAAACTCAAAACACAAAATGCATGCAAATAAATTGCAAATATAATTAAATTTAATTATTTACGAGTAAACAAGTCACTCTAACCTTAAAATATCTTTTGCACGATTTTGGCAAGTGCACAGGTAGCTGATAAATGACAAACAAATATCGACATGTGAGGAAGCGACATTACTTTTTGGTCCCGCTATTATATACGAAGAATAAAAAAAAATATAATAACTTTATTATTACTTTTAATTTATTAAATGTTTCGTATATACATAATATATTAAGGAAAATTTGCAATAAAGTTACAAGTTACAAGTATATGAACATGGTCATTGGTAAAATAACAAAAATATGAACATGGTAAAATAACATGTATAAAAACATGAAAAAATATATTTTTTATATCAGAATTTACATAAAATTGTATTTAGATTAAATTTGTGTCCTCCGGCTCATGTTAAAAGGATACAAAATATTATCTAATGAATCGCAACCTGTTGGAATTAAATGTTTAATATGGGTAACATCTCCACGCGTTTTAATTATAGCTTTTTACATATTTAGAGTTTATTGTGGATTTGTTATTTTATACTAAAATAATTATATGTTGTACTACCATTATAATAACCATTGATATAATAAATACATGTCAGAAAATAACTAAAAAACATGTTACAATAACCATTTCTCTTTACTTATAGTATTAATAATATAGTTCGTTTGCCGTTTTTTGGGGATATAAGTCCGTGTAGAATGAATATTTGTTTTGGTTTGAGAAAACATGACAACTGTATTCTCGTCCTTGCTTACCGTGAAACTATCGATTTCTTTTCTCCGCATAATATCTTTATGTTTCTTATATTATTAGAGCAATAAAAAACTTTTTATTTGCCCCAATATTTTTTCCATATTTGAATAAAATATGAATGTTTTGAATGAAATAATGCTTGTTTACTCAAATTTACGTATTCAAAAAAAACTTTGTGATTAGGCATGGATATAGAAAAAATTACTTTCTTACTTTTAAAATGTTCTGAATAAAGTGTAGGGACCTCTATGAAAACTAATAGATAATAATAAAAGTTGTAGATTTAATAATACAATATAAAATTATTACAGCTTATTATTATATTAAACAAAAGGAAATGGTTACATGGCTAAACACAAAATTTTCAAGTAGATAAGCCAATTGTACATGTAAATAAAAAATGTTGAAAGATAAAAGCATAATTGTGGACAAGAGGTTTTTGGATAGTACTGCCGAAACAACTCTGGTCTATTGTAAACGCACGTATAGAAGAGATTGTAAAGGCAAATTGACAATACGGGGAACATTTTATTTTCAGCTTTACATTGTGATTTTTTGGTTGACTTTTACATCTCTAATTTCATTTTATGTTCCATATTTATGTTTCTAACTGAAATAGAAATTACTGTATTTTTTCTTTCTCAGATATTCTTACGACATTTCCATTCACATTTCATGAATTCGTCCATAAATTCTATATAGAAATAGTATCTTAATTTGCTCAAGACTCTCTCACCTTCATCCTTAGTTGTATTGAACCATGTTACAATCACTCCCAAATTAGTTGTGTTAACTGTTAGGTTTCCGATTTCAACGTTCAGGAGATCGCGACACGCAAAGTTGTTATACCAAAATAACCAATTAAAACTTTGTTTAGGATCTTTTTTTCATAAATTAGTTTGATAAGAAACGAAAATATATAATTTTACTTCATCATTTTATTTGTTGTTTAAGTACTTGGACTTTGAAGTTTTAATTTAAAATGCGGAATACCCGAGGAAACATCTGTATTAGTCCACAATAGTCATAAATGCAACATTGTTATGTACAGAGTAAATTACAATATGCAAAAATAACTTGGGAGAGTGAGAGAGGAAGATATAATCAAGCCTTCCCTTTCAGTATTACAAATTGTTTGCCAGCCTACATCAGTTATGATACTTACACTGCGGGGATGGCTATAAAGGCACAACTTAGGGGTAAAAGCCTCCTCGCCTTATTACTTATACATTTGCTCCGAGCCAGCAACGTACTTATTTGCAATGAATATAAATATTTATTATTCAAGGTTATCTTTTAAATTCATCTGCATAATATTGTTTTCGATTATGTTCCTCAAATTATATTAAAAAAAGAACAACACTTAATTATTCTCCTTGTTATAAATAATAATGATCATATTTGCGAGATGCTTTTGTAAACGAAATAGGCTTTTGTGCATTCCAGATTAGCAACATGCAAAACGTAATCCTTATTTTTTTACATTTTGTATATTTATGCGAGGCGCAATTGAATGAATTTGTTTTTAAAATATTTATGGCAGAACATGAAGTCAAATTAATTAAAAATGGTAATGATACAATTAAGATTTTAACATGATTGCGGGCTAATTAGTGTCTTCTGTATTCAAATCGTAGCTTGCATAATACGTAGTGAAAAACATTTTAAATCTAAACTTTCGGTTTTAATTAAGATTTTAGACGGCCATCCAAAAATAACTTTAAAATATTTTCCTTTCAACGAATCTACCAACATTAAAAAACAATATAAAACATAACTGTTTTTTTTTTAATAATTATCTTGTGTTCATGTAAAATTAAAACATAAGTTAATGAAAGTGTAATCGAAAATAAAAACGGTTTAATTCTCATGAAGAATCTGTCTTCTGAGACTTTAATCTTTCATCATCTTCAGCTACATAATTCTTAGTAGACTTCCGATTCTTTTCCAGTCGACTGTAATGTTTGCTGAGAAGATGATGTGTATGGCTGGGATCATTCATACTTGCGTCAACGCTTTAGAAAAACATTATTATTGTAAATTGTTGGTTTTGTCTTTCCAATTCGATAAACATAATCTGCTAGAGTTCTTGTTATTGTCTGATATTGTCGTTATAGGCGATTTTAAGAGTCACCATATTACGTTAGGATATGATCACCACGACTCCAATAGAGATCTTGTGGAGCTAGGCTCAATGGGCTGAGTCAAACGGTCTATCACTGATTCATGACCCCAAACTAGCCTACTCCTTTAATAGCAAGATATCGTAACGAGGCTACAAACCGGACCTTTGTTGCGCATCTGGCAACATTGAGGAACAGTGAACAATGGTTGTGTACAACCCTGTACCAAAGACTCAACATCGACCTATTGGTATAAACTTTTACAATGCAATAAAAACATCAAGAATCCCATTTAAAAGAAGTTTTAACTTTTAAAAAGCAAACTGGAATGGTTTCACAAAAACCCTCGACAATGAAATCCATACAATCGAATTAACTCCAAACAAATACGGAGTTTTTGTGGACCTGGTCAAGCGCATACCTAAAGAATACATCGCTAAAGGTTGTAGATAGCAGTACGTATCCGGAGTATCAAACGACACTAAAAGCCTAATGGAACGATATAGAAAGATATATGAGGAAGATCCTTTTAATGACGATACCATCGAATGCGGCTTAGCACTGCTAACCGGACTGAGCAAAGCAAGACAAACAAATTGGTTGGAAACTCTGAAGAAAGTGGAAATGACACATAGTAGTAAGATGGCCAGAAACACAATGAATAAACTAAGCGGCGACCCCATAGCACCGAAACAACCAGCCAATGTTACACCAAATCAAGTCGCCCAATAGCTACTACTAAATAGGAAAACACAACAAAAAAAAGTAAAGAGAACCAAATCATAGACGCTAGCAACGAACCTAACCTTATGGGTGATTGTTTTACTATAAAAGAACTTAACCAAGCAATAAATAATACGAAGAACGGGATGTCTACAGGGGTAGACGATATGTTTACGGAACAGGTCAAACATTTCGCAGGGAAAACTAAAACCTGGCTACTGGCCTTTGTCAACAACTGTTGGAAATTATACACTAAATGCCCTAAATGTGGCGAAGAGCAAAGGTAATTGCCATACCCAAACCTGCGAAGAATCCCGAACTGCGACCAGCTAACGCCCGATATCACTGCTATGCCATCACTTCAAACTCTACGAACGGCTAATCCTCCAGAGAATTCAGAAACACATAGACCCTCTGTTAATACCCCATCAGGTAGGCTTTTGACCTGGAAAATCATGCACTGGTCAGGTACTAAATCTCACAGAAAGCACAGGGGAGGGATTACAAAATAACAAAATTACAGGAGCTGTGTTGATCGATCTCACAGCCACCTATAAGACAATAAACCTAATGGTTAAAACTTTGCTTATAAAAGTCTACAAAACCACAAAGACTACAAACTAACGAAAGCAGTTCAATCAATACTTCAAAACAGAAGGTTTTATGTGGAACTTTATGTGAAAAAAAATAAAAAAACGCCACTGTAGAATCCAAAGAAACGGTCTCCCACAACGAAGTGTTCTGGCCCACAGTCTATTTAATATATACACCAATAACCAGCCAATAACTGAAGACGCCAAACACTGCGTGTACGCTGACGACCTAGTAATCACAATTCAAGCTAAAACATTCTGGGAGATAGATGTAAGGCTGGAGGACGCAATGGGAACTATGTGCAAGTACTATCGAAAAAACTCCCTAAACCGAACCCATCAAAAAACCAAGTAAGTTTTTCCATTTAGATACCCACAAGGCTCACAACAAACTAAACTTGTCTTGGGAGGACAAAGAACTAGAATATGCCGAAACAACAAAATATCTGGATGTAATCTTGGATAGAACACTAATTTACAAACAGCACTGTCACAAAACCAGAAAAAAAGTAGCTGCTAGAAATAGCCATGTACACAAAGTAGCCGGAAGCAAATGTGTTGTAAAATCTCAAGTCTTAAGAACATCCGCACAAGCCCTCTGTTTTTCAACTGCAGAATATGCCTGCCAAGTCTGGTGCAGATCAAGCCATGCAAAAAAACAGGTCGACATCGCCTTAAACCTAACTTTCACGATTATTACTGGCTGCATGAAAGCAACATGCAGCGGGCTTCGCAGAACCAAGTGTAAGAAGAATTGGTATATAGCACGTACAAAAAATTAAGCAAACCTTCGACGATCGCCATGCTCTATATGGCCAAGAACAGCAACGGAAAAGGCTCAAATCGAGGAAAAAATATCTTCAATATGTCACTATGGAACCGCCCGACAACTTCCCTATCAACGATAGCCCTTGTGCAGGTACAAATTTTGACTGGAAGACAGAGAGCGCCTAAACAGATTACTAACCGACGTTGCACCCGTAAAAATACCACTAAAGTGTAAAATTAAGGAAGACCAACATTGCCTCTGTGAATATGGGGAGGTACAAAACATGGGCCACCGGCTGGAATGCGCATTATGCCCTGCAACGTGCTCTATCGATGAGATGTAGATTGCAAATGAAACTGCCATAGACGTAGCTCGGTACTGGGCAGAAAAACTTTGAATGGAATGGTTTTGGACTCGAAAAAGTAAAAGTATTGTGTCACAATTCTATGGCTACCGTCCATCAACGGATTATAATACATTATATTTTTATAACACACTCTTTAACGTTTCGTTTGTTGAGAAAGACTTTCGTTCATTGGTGAAAGTTAGCTCCGAATTAAAGTCGGGATATATAGTAATCTAGAGAAATATAATTTAAAGTTGTGAATATTGGAAGAAGAAACAAACCTGGAGATTCACAAATTACAGGTAGAAAAGAGTTTTATGCACTATAAATTGGAAATAACATACGATAAACACTGATAAGAGGCACGTTCTCGGCGGGTTGACCGGCAGCGTCCTCTTTCCACGACTAAGATAAATAGTAAACAAACAACAGGACCGTACTCTGAATTGAATTTGAAACTCTGACTGAATTTCCAAAGCGGCTTACACAAAAATAGAAAGGAAAGAAACATATCAAACATTCCAAAAGCCCAACAACAAAGAAACCATGGAATCGAAAAAACAAAATATGGAAGATATAAAGAGAATGTTTGCGCAAATAAGCACAAAACTAACAGTGGTCGAACAGAAGTTAGATAATAGCGTTGAGGCAATTTCCGAGCTGAAGAAGGATAACCAAGATTTAAGAAAGATATCAGGGGTCAAGAAGAAAGATTGGAACAAGTTGCAAGGGAGATAAGGAGAAATAACATCATATTACAAGGTATACTTGACAGAGAGCAGAAAGAACAGACAGAGGTAAAAAAGAAGGTGGTAGGAATACTTAGGAACATTGGCGTATAAATTAATCCAGAGGATTATATAAAGGAAATCACAAATCTAGGAGCTTTTAAGCTAAATAGCAACAAACCAATCCGCGTGAAGCTACAATCATGGAATAAGAAAATGGAAATATACGAACGGACCAACAAGCTAAAAGGATCCGACATCGGCAATAACGACGACTATATGAAAAACTACAAGAGGAAAGAAAACGCTTGCTACTTCACCTAAAGTTGGCGAAACAACAAGGACATAGAGCCGTGTTCAGATACAATCAACTGATCGTAAATGGGTTAGCATACGGTCAAGCAGCCGCGGGAACTAAAGAATGTCACTGGGAGAAGAAACACACGGTGAGGGAAAGATCCCCGGAAAGTCAAGACCATAACCAACATTTGAGGAAAATCTCGAAAACGATTAGAAAAAACTACTAATAGAGGTTAAGGAAATGGAAGAAGAAAACAACTACCATGCAACGGAAACGGAAATGAGAAAAACTGTAAAGAGGTAAAGTAAGAATAAGAAGAAGAAGAAGTCAATAATAAGAATAGGAACTTGGAACATAAAAACAAAGCAAGTTATAGGAAAAATGTTAAATATAAACTAGAATTACGGGCCATGCAGGAACTAAGATGGAAGGGAGAAGGCAGCACCGATAAAGACGAGTAGGTACACGCTACTATACGGAGGCGAGGACAAGCAAGGTTATAATGGAACGGGCTTTATGATACCCAAAAAACTGAGAAAAAACATTTTGGAATTTAAGAGTTTAAACGGAAGGATATCGCATATAAGATTATTATATAAAATAGCCAACATAACGGTCATAAATGCATATGCGCCCACAAAGGTAACTGACGATCAGGATAAGGACGAGTTCTCTGACCAACTAGAACAGATATGCAAGGCGATCCCAAAACACGACGCGCTCATTCTTCTGGGCGATTTCAATGCAAAAGTAGGGTAGAAGGTTACTGGAAGGGATTGGCTGGAAAAGAAATAATTCATGACGAAACAAATAATAATGGAACAAGATTGGGAAATTTAGCAACTGAAATGGATATAGTCAGCACATAGGTACATAGTCAGCACAAAATACAAATATAAAAGGCAATAGAAAGTAACATGACTACTCCCAACAAAGAAAAAATTGAGGAAGAATAAAGTAACATAAAAATAGTCATAGAAGAAGCCGCTGGCAAAGTCCTTGGTATAAAAACTACAGAAAAAGAGAAGGTATGGTTAGACGATGACTGTAACGGGTTACTACAGAAGCTGATATCCGCGAGAATAACATGGTTAAGAACAGGAACCGGGAGGGACTACACGAAATACCAGAAAGAATGCACGAAATTAATGAAAACAAAGAAGACTAGATGGTTGGGGGAAGTAATGAGCATAATCGAGAAGGATAATTAAAATAACACAAAACTATACGAATATACAAAGAAACAAAACATGAAAAGAACGACAACAAACATAAGTGGTATAGAATGAAGAAACCATATTAAGGAGCTCTTATCTGACAAAAATTCAGGAAGTGACAGTGTAAGAGAAAAAAAACTCAGGGAAAAACGCAACAGAGAGGGATACGGCCACGCTCACGCAAGAAGAATTTAATGAAGTAAAGTAATAGCACAGCTCAAAAGGAACACAGCAGGGGGAAGCGATGGTATTGTCAACGAGCTAGTAAAACATGGAGGGGACCAACTAAGGCAAAGAATATTCAAACTACTATCACAAGTCTGGGAAAAAGAAACGATGCCTTCGGATTGGGAAAAAGGGACAACATGATGATATGCTCAAATTATAAGGGAATCGCCCTGCTGAACGCAGTATACAAGATCCTAACCACGTTAGTAAACAAAAAACTAATTAAATATATAGAGACACAAGCGAGAGACTACCAACACGGGTTCAGAAGGGGAAAATCGACCATCAAAGCTGTACACATATGGAGCCAGTTAACTTGAAAGTGCTACGAACATTGCATAGGACTACAAATAACGTATATTGACTATAAACAAGCATTTGACAGCCTAAAGCATGATCAAGTAATAAAAGCCATGGAAGTCAAATATCCCATATAGCTTATTGAGGCTAACAGAAATGAGAATGAGGATTTCAAAAGCAGAGATAATGACACAGGAGGGCACAACCGAAGCGGTCGAAATCAATATAGGCGTACGACAGGGTGATGGGTTATCAACGACATTATTCATTCTAGTATTGGATGATATTCTAGACTGCTGCAATTAGAGAGCGTTTTTACAAAGGAAATTTAATTAATAAAATTATACCGGTTGTTGCCTATGAAGATGATATCACAAAGCTAGCCAGAGACAAGAGAAGCATGGAAGAAGCAATTCGAAAACTAGAACAAGACACAAAGAAAAGAGGCCTAAAAATAAACCAGGCAAAAAGCAAGTTCAAGGAGGTATACAAAGAAAACAAGATCACAACTAACAAACTACTGCATATAGGATATTTCGAGTTCGAAATAGTAGACGACTTCAAATACCTAGGAATAATAATAAACAACAAAAAGACCGAAGGATAGAGATAAACCATTTCTTTTGTGTGGGGGTCGTTTGGCTGCAAAGCCTTTCTCCACTGCGACCAACTTGATCTATTGTGCTTCGAGAATGGCCGTTGCCTTAGAAATAAACCATGGAGTGCAGGCGGGATATAGAGCGTACTACAAATTCAAGCTCATCGTGAACAGCAATAGCTAAAGAACAAATAAAAAATTAAACTTTACAAAACAGAAATTAGACCGGTAGGGATCTGTGGGGTAGAGACGATGAACGTAACAAACGTAGAACTAGTAAAGCTAAGAATCTTCGAAAGAAATATTATTATAAGAATATATGAATTAAAGAAAATCACTGAAGGGGAACACAGAAGACTAATGAACTCCAAAATACAAATCATCCTAAAAGGAGAGTATATTGTTAAGGCGAGAAAAGTACAAAGACTCCGCTGGTATGGCCACATATATCGAATGTAAAACAACAGAGTGGTAAAGATGATTACAATGTGGAGAACAGTGATTAGCAGAGGTAGAGGAAGACCGAAAAGCAGGTGGGAGGCTCAGCTGCTAGAAGACATTAAGAACTTAAAGATAGAATTATAGAGGAGCAAGATTTTAGACCGAGCCACATTGAGGAAATTAACAGGGAGGCAATTTTACGTGGAGGCAAAGACAAGCGACTGGACAGAGTAAGAACAGGACAGAGGTACGTGGAGTAACTCACCACATGAAATTAGTTTCAAGGGCTCGTAGAGGTAACGAGCGGTTGCAACTCCGGGAGGGGTGCATAACCCTATCTTTGTATAATGCTTATGCTCAGTTTAATTCTCATAATTATCTTTACAAGAATATTTGACAAGATCCTGCAATAACTCATAAGAAAAAAAAAATTTATTATAAATAAACGTACTATTTAATTATTTATATTCAAATCATTTAGTTCTCCTATTTTATTATTTAAACTCTTTTCACCTATGTATTGAAAATTACAAACCGTATCACACCACAATTCTTTCAACACGCTTTTTCTGATTTCAATTCATTGCTCTATTGATGAATATAATTGCACCGTATCAGAATTGCATTGCAGCAATTGTTCATGACTTCCAGCAGGCCACTACAATCAACAAAATCTTCAGCTATTGTGTGAATTATATAGAAAACCTGTCCTATGTTTGGCATGTTTTCGAAAACCGTTTGATCAATTAAATTTTCTGTTACTAGTGACACATGATGCCGTGGAGTTACAATTTTTCGATAAATCTTTGAATAATAATCATTCCTTCAAATATCTTTTCACTTGCGGAATAAAACATCAATCATTCTAGTCCTGAAATCATGTCGTAAATAAAACGGCCGTGATCTACACCTTCCGGTTTCTCTTCTAAAAAAACAGTCAATATTTATTTCTGTTTCTTAAAACTTATGTAGAAACTTACATTGACTCAAAATACAAAGAAAGTGAGAATATAGAAGTAGGGGGCCTACTGAACTTTTTATTTATTCGAGCATGTTATCATAATGATCTTTTGAGTCTTCAACTCGTTCACTCTTATTGTTAGATCAATAACCCCTTCAAGATCTTTTAGCGTTTTAGATAAATATGTGTTATACAAAGTACTAATATATTTCAATGTACCAACAATTAGTTTGCATGCACGTTATATAGTATTGACTACCCTGGCAAATATGTATATGCATTTATACTAGATTATCCATATTTAATATTCTCTAAACAAACAACAACGCAAACTGCTTTAGTGAACACTATTTGAATTCAACTTATTAACTATGTTATAAACTAATTATGGTTAATTCTACAGTGGTTTTGCAATTAATTTAAAGAGATGTTCGATGGAATGGATGTAACCCATAATTGAATGCATTATGTGCATTATATTAACGGCAAATACATTATGAAAGCTTACACAGAATTTCTGTTACAACACACCAGATAATCGAACTATGAAGTTTAGTATTTTAAATTGACAATGATTTATACACTCAGATAATTCCTACTCAACTTGAAAAATGATAAGAACATTCACTTTGGGACAGCTTTACTAATTAAATCAAGGTGGGACACGGAAATCTTTCGTTACTCTTCCGAGCACACAGCGCTCAAGATGCATTGTATGGGCCTTTCGCTACCTCAAAGCAAGTATATCGAGGTAATTAGGTCTTGACCGTTCTCGTTACTTGGTTTGACGTAGCGAAAGGCTCACACAATGCATCTTGAGCGCTGTGTGCTAAAGAGTAACAGAAAATTTCCGTGTCTCTCCCTTGATTTAATTAGTAAAGCTGTCCCAAAGTGGATGTTATTATCACTTTTTAATTTAATATTTTAATTTCATATAATTTAAGTCTAATTAAACCAAGTAGGTTACATAAAATACGTGTTACTTTTTAAGTACAACCGGTTCTGCTTACTCGGTCATAAATTAAAATTTTTCAACGAGTTTTCTTTTTTCCATGAGTTTTCTTTTCGACTAATAGACATTTTTTCTTTTACTTCGTTTGGTATGCAGCAAGACACAGAGCTCAAAGGTTGGTATGCCGCTGAATTTGAAATATACTATTCACTACGATTCAGTTTAGCGGCACACTCGGAACTAATCTGTGCGTCGGCTTTCTAGTACAGCCAGAGTTGGCTCTACCTAGTCGCTTGTTATCCAAGTTTTGTGGATTAAGTTGTGTCTGTATATTCTCTGCTCAGAGATGTAATTGAAATAGTTTACGATTGACCTTACACAATGTTATCTACAACAAAAGATAAAAGGAATGCACTACCTTTTGATATTAAAATTCATATCCTAGATCGCCTTGTAACTGGACAAGGAGCAACTGCCCTTGGCAAGCACTTTGAGATAATATAACAGAGAAATTGGAAAAAGTTACGGTAATATGGTTGGAAGATATGTCTCAAAAAAGAGTTCATCTTAGGTAGGAAAAATAAATATTTTTTCTATAAGTACTGGATGTATGTTAGGATTTCTTAAGAGGCACGCTTTTCATAACAAATAACAATATTAATGGTGAAACTGCATCTGCAGATGAATTAGCAGCTACCGAATTCCGCAAAAACTTTCTAAAATTATTGAAACTGGAGGATACACTCTTGATCACATTTTTAATGCGAATGAGAGTAGTCTCTTCTGGTTATAATGCCAAGGTGGCTAAGTACTTGTGACTTTATTAGTTTGCTCCAACGCGTTAGGAGATCGCTTCCTGAAACCACTGCATGTGAATGGGGCATTAAAACCACGGTCAATGAATGGTATAAATTATAATAAATTTCCAGTTAACTGGATGGCAAACAAAAACGCTTGGGTGATCACTAATATATTTACCGAATGGTTTGAAAAATGTTTTGTGACAGAAGTTAGACGGTATACGAATGTCAAGGGTCTCGAATTTAAAATTCTTTTGATTCTGGATAATGCACCTAGGCATCCGGTCTTAGAACATCGGAATGTGCAATTTTGTTTTGTGCCACCTAAAACTACATCCTTGATACAACCCCTTTAGATTGCAATGCTGGTAGGTGCACCACTACACAACTGTCAGCATGCATACATAGCTGGGAAATCTACAGAAACCGCCCTGTATCAGCTGACAAATGAAATAGAAGCAGCGCTAGAGAAAGAGAAAATAGCGATATGTGCCTTCTTGGATATTGAGGGAGCCTTTGACAACAACTTGCACGAGGCTGTTAAAGCGGCACTCGAAACAACGACTACCGACAGCACTAACTCAAATTGGATAGGAGAAATGCTGAGAACTAGAACGGCGGAGGCACACGTAGGAAGAGACACCATCAAGATCTCTACAACTCGAGGGTGCCCACAGGAAGGTGTGCTATCACAACTGATGTGGAGCCTGTTAGTTGATGAATTACGGGATAGGCTGAACGACCTAGACATAAAATGTCAAGGGTACGCCGATGACATAGTAATTATAGCTAGAGGGAACCTGGAGGGAACACAAGTGATAAGTAGATGGTGTCAAACAGTGGGACAGAGACTCAACCCGAGCAAAACCACGGTGATGTCATTTACTAGAAAGAGAAAAATAAACTGCCTACTGCCCATATTGTTAGATGGGAGGGCATTGGAATACAAAAAGGAGATAAGGTATCTGGGTATCACACTAGAAAGCAAACTCCTATGGAATAGATACGCTGAAGCAGCGGTAGTTAAAGCCAAGCGCGCTCTAATGGTGTGCAGAAATCTGGCATGGAAAACATGGGTTTGTAACCCCACAATCCTACGATGGATGTATATCTTGATAGTGAGACCTGCGAACACTTACGGGACAGTTGCGTGGGGAAGTAGAACCAAGCTGGTCCCTATGAGGAAACAGCTTGAGGAGATTAAAAAATTGGCGTGTTTCTGCATCACGGGGGCGATGAGGTCGTGCCCAACAGCAGCAATGGAACTGGTGCTGGATCCGACTCCGTTACACCTTGTCGTGGAGGGGGCGCCAGATCGTAAATTCTAAGGTTCAGCAAGGAAGGAATAGGCAGAGGTAAAATTATCGGGAGCAGAGACCTAAATAGCCTCGTTGCTAAGATCTCCTCGCTGGAAGCACCAAAAGACAAAATGGTATTCAAATACACTTTCGAGAAAAACTACACAGCAATGTGTAGTAGTAAAGCCGATTGAAGCGACGAATCCTCAGCATACCACACATAGCAAAATGTTATTAAGTGGTGTACAGATGGTTTGAAAACAAAGAAAGGTACTGGTGCAGGAGTGTTTGGACCTCGCACCAAATACTTTGAATCCATGGGAACATTCCCAAGTATTTTCCAAGCAGAGTTACATGCAATCGATAAATGTGCACAATTTAACCTCGACAGGAATTATCGCAAAAAACGAATTGCTATCCTGTCAGACAGCCATCAAGGTGATTATCTCATACACCATCAGATCCAAACGGGCACAGAACTGTGTAGAAAAGCTAAACAAGCTTGAGAAAGAAAATAAAATAACGCTATACTGGGTACCGGGATACACTGGTATAGACGGAAACGAAGATGTCGCTTACCTAGCAAGGAAAGAATCCAGTAATCCCTTTATATGTCCGGAACACTTTTGCGGTATGGGTGTGAACACCATCCACAAAAGTTTATATAAAGAAATAAGAGAGCAATAGATGAAAACGTGGAAAGGACTTCCAGGGTGGAGACAATCCAAAATAATGCTAGGATTTTTAACCAGAAAAGAACAAAAGTTGCCTGAAACTAAACAGGAACAGGCATAGAATTCTGACAGGAGTCTTGACGGGACACTGCAAACTTAGCATACACTTCAAAACCATAGACCTAGAGGAAGATGACAGAAGCTGATTCTGTGGTTGGGCAGAGGAAACCCCATACATCTGCTCAAAGACTGCGGAGCGCTGCTCAGCAAGAGACAAATGTACCTTAGGGCCCACTGCTTGAACTCAGTAAAGTCACAGTCCTTGAATCCCTCCCAGATCCTGAAATTCCTAAGGGAATCAGGACTAGAGGAGGCGCTATAAATGGGTAAGTATAACAACGTTTAGAGGAAGAAGGTGGGGTATAATAGATCTATGAAGGTCGCAGTACAAGTTGTAACCACCATATCTGTAATCTACAATCATACAAACGTCACACCAAGGAATAATCTCGACTTTTAAAACATAATGGGTAAAACGATCATTTCAATACGCTGTGAACAAAATGAATGATGAAACATTAACAGTCATTTATGACTGGAAGAAATTTTCAATAATGGATTGTCACAATCAAGTAAGATCAGCTTAAAATGATTTAAAGCCATCAACTTTGTATGCATGCAGAAAAGCGATTTGGCTAGAATGTGTCAAAAACAGAGATTACGTCATCCCTTGTACTACTACCGAATTTCCAAATATAATAGTAATGGCACATACAATTGGAGGACAAGGGTTTCATAATTTACCATTTGTAGACATCGAGGAATAGTTACTTGACAAACCCCTAAGTGAAGATGATATAATAGAGGTTGTCCTTCAACCTCCTGATCCTGATCTGGTTGACTTCTGATCCCAAAGGTCATAATGACAATCACGAAGAGGATCTGGTTCTAACTGCAGATTTGATTGAAGAAAGTCTTCAATTCGCCAGTAAATTAGGTAATCAGTGTGCTAAACATTACCCTAATGAGGAACGAGTTATATAAAGGCCTAGCCACACCGCGAACGAAACAAATGACTGAATTTATAATATAATAACTGAATTTCATAATCCCACTGAAATAGTATTAGCACCACAGGAGAACAACGTTAATTTCGTTTCAGAGATCACATAAAAAGATGACGACGAATATGTTTGTAGTGATAGTGAATGCGTTTATCACCGAATGCGTTTGTTATCAGACAGTGACAATAAATAAAATTTTACATTTTTGTATTTCTTCTTTTTCTTCTTCTTTCGAATAGGCCTACTTTGGACCACGCTTGTTCAACTGTTGGCTTTGACCTTTGCCCATTATTGTCGTATCTTCTGCCGGTGTAACTCTTTTCTCACTTCTGTCCAGGGGGTACCTTTCCTTCGAGGATTTTCCTAAAATCCACGAACTTCCTTCAGGGTGCGTCTCACAGACTGTCTGTGTTTGAGATCTGTTATTCCCAGTTTTTTAATATCCTTCTCGGTCTCTGTCAACCAAGTGGTACGAAGCTTCTTGTTTTGCCAGAAGCTGAACAGACGATTGGTTAGACGGTTTTGCGGCAATCTTCCAACGTGGCCATAGAAAGCTACCCTTTTCTTCCTTGCACAGTCTCAAATTCTATTTTTTTATAAATTTATTTTTTTGTTTGTTATATGAGTTGCATAATACATATTATAGGTACCTTATATTATTTTAAAAACTTTTTGTTTTAATGTCTCTGTCTGCAGGTACTTTAACTCCGGCTATCGGTTGAAACTACTTAATATAACTAACACTAAATAAATAGGTTTTTTTTTTATATGGATTTTTTTAGCAAATCTCAGCAAACTATCAATAAAAAAGATTCCTTTATTTAATTTCATGTAAATTTGCAAACATTTGGCAAAAAAACCTAATTGCTAAGTTACGACAACTTAAATTTCTTGGACAAATTGCTCTGATTCTGCTGAAGTTATTTTTATTTGGCGTTTCAAGAAAAAAATCTTACAATTGCAGATGCAATTAATTAATAATAAAAAATTTTAAACGCAATTTTATTGCACAAATTACAAAACTTTTGTAAAAACTTTTTCAATTTTTTTTTTCAAAAATTAAATTTCAAACTAAAACTAAAACAACTAAAATCTCAAACAACTGAATCAAATTTCAACTAAAAAATACCTTCCACAATCTCAAAATTTGAACATAACTTCTTATCAATTAAGGCTATCGCCAACATTCAACCAGTTGCACTATGCTCTCAAATATCCCCTACAAAATTGTAAATTCTAATTACGAAACCCAAAATAAATATAGATTTTTTTTAAATAAAAGAAACTATAAAAGTTAAATCGTGTGAGTAAAACGAATGTCCTTTACGTTTTATTATTAAACGCGTCGGACATACAGTGTTAGGGTAATAGATATTCCATTAGTCAACCATGATTTGAATATGCAGAATATGGGTGTTAATCTGTTAAGTTATCTAATTTTCGAGTGATCGCGTAGGCGTATTGCAATTGTAAACATTGATTTATGCATGCTAATGCTAATTTACTGAGATATTTATTTAAAAATCATTACTTTTATTAATGAGGAAAATACAAATATTCGTTTTATTTATGAATGAAACAATATAAGTATATTGAAATCGTATGGAGATGCCGACCAGAGAGTATTTATTGAAGCTTATAAATACGTGCTAGACAATAAAGTATAGTAAAACATGATGTAGTGAATGATAAAAAATAATAAAGTTTTAAATTGTTTTAAAGTTTCAAATTTATTGTATAAATACAACATATGTTTCAACAAGACTGCGGCTTCTTCAGGCAATGATATTCAAATGGTTAATAATAAATAAATAAACAAAGTCAACAAATATTTTGTCAAACAAAACATGACATATCTACTTATAGATTACTACCTATTACTACCTATTTAACTTTTAAGAGGCATGCATTATAAGATTAGATTCAGTAAAAGAGAATTATCTCTAATTCATCATTGAAAATATTTTGTTAATTGTTAATGTTACAAACTAATGTTTGAAGTTGTTTATTTATTTATTATTTATTTTGTTTTTGAGAATTTGTATATCATTTGTATATAATTACCTGAAGAAGCCAAAGTGCTATTGAAACATATCCTGTATTTAAACAATAAATTTTAAACTTCAAAACAATTTATGTGGGTGTGTATCTTTAATCCTTTTCTGCAAGTCGTGTCCGCTCTAAAGCACGCCGAGGGTAGTCTGGATTCGTACGGTTCCCACGGTTAGGTACTTACTATTTACATCCAAATATGGTTCCCACAGTTTGTGGTAGTTATAAATGTGCTGTAGTTATAATGGCTGTACTGATATGATGGAGCGGATAATTACGGTTCCCGTAGTTTGGACCAAATATATATATATATATATATATATATATATATATATATATATATATATATATATATATATATATCTAAATATATATATATATATATATATATATATATATATATATATATATATATATATATATATATATATATATATATATATATATATATATATATATATATATATATATATATCCGTATTTATTCGGTTCCAGCACACGAGACACAAAAATATTTTACGGCTCTATACGTTTCCCGCAGTGAAAGGAATACTGATATGAAATTTCAATAAGTAACTCCACAACCAATCAATTAAATAATAGAGTCATGATAATAATTAATCAACATAAATATTGATAATAAATAATGGAATGGTGATAATATAGTAGAACAAAATATACTAAAACAGCAATTTTTGACATTGCATATTAGTTATGGCATAATTTATGTTCCTATCCATTGCATATCTGTACCAATTGTAAATTTTAACGCCTGAAAGTCGCAGGGGCCATAATAAATAGTCTCAAAATCAAGATAAATTCTACCTTAAGGTTTCTGTTGTTCTTTTCGGCAATTGTCAATCGGGAAAACGGAAAGATATGAAAGAATTGTCCTTATAAATATATTATCTCTATATATATATACATATATATATATATATATATATATATATATATATATATATATATATATATATATGTATATATATATATATATATATATATATATACTAAAAAGGTTTTCAAATGGGCGGAAATAGTGATTGATACAGAATGAAACACACACAAACCAGTAGAATAGCCAGATCCAAAGTTTTGTATGCTATCCACATTACAACGATGCAGCAATATGAACTGCGATATTTTTGCTTGCTTATTGATCACCAAAAGGCATTCGATAGAGTGCGATACCAAAAGATGATAGAGATTTTAAAGAAAGTTAAATTAGTTGGGAAAGTCTTAAGAATCATTATAAACTGATACTGGTTCCAGTCAGCAACTGTCACAGGGGAGGGAGAGAGGACAGAAGAGGTTACCATACTGCAAGTAGTAAGGCAAGGCTGCATACTATCACCGATGATATTCCACATCTATTCGGAATACATATTTCGAGAAGCTCTGGAAGACCTGGAAGCTAACATATCACTAAATGATGAAACAATAAATACTATTCTGATATGGTGATATTTGCTAATAGCGTGGAGAAGCTACGACTCCTCATGAATAGAGTAACATCAAGTGGCGAAAGGTATGGCCTTGATATAAACATCAAAAATACAAAATTAAGGATAAATAGTAAATCACACATTTTCACCTCACTTTCGATCAGAACCGCACCGAGAGAGTAAATAAATATTCATACCTTGGTACTACTCTAAACGATCACTGGGGTCTTTCACAAGAAGTGAAGATACGTGAATGCCAGAGCTGTTTTCAACCCTATGGGATCCCAACTAAAGAGTCACGTCCTAGCATAGTTGACGAAACTGAGAATTCTGCGTTCTTCCGTTTTAAGGTTCTTTTTTCGCAGTTGAATCATGGACACTAACCGATGCTATAAGAAAGAAAGAAAGATAGAAAATATAAGCATTCGAGATCCTTCACAGAATGCAGAAGGATAAAGAGTTCCTCAACATCATAAAATGCAGATAGCTCCAATACCTGAGGCACATTATAAGGAATGAAAGCAGATTCCATCTACTGCAAACAATACTGCAAGGGAAAGTCGCTGGAAACATAGCTGTCGGAAGAGGGATATCATGGTTCAAGAATCTAAGAACATGGTTTGCCATGACCTCAACCGAGCTTTTTCGAGCAGCAGTAAACAAAATGATCATTGCCGAAATGGTTACCAACGACCGGAACGGATAAGGAATTTTAAGAAGAAGAAGACTTCGTTTATCTTAACGGTTAAAATAACGTATCGTGGTTTATTATTTTGTTTTTCTTACATACGTAGTCGGTGGTTATTATGGCCTACTAAATTTAATTATACACATTATTATCGTACTTCTTGTATTACATTTTTTTGTTTTTATAATGGATTTTACACCAAATTTTAAGATCTTATGAATGTAATTAAGTAGTGCGCACATTTGATCAAATACCTACTAATTATTATTATTAGTGACTCGATCCCGATGTCTGTGAAATGACTAGGACACGTGGTCAAGTCATGGTTAGAAAACGACACGGTATCAGCTCTCTGAGCAGTCGAAAGAGTAATTTGGAGTTAATACAAAGGTGGAGGTATATACGGGGATTCCAGAAGGACTATTAGAAACTTATACTATACTATTCATTTCAAGAGTGATAGCTTTAAAAAATTGCTGGGTCGACAAGCTTTACTTACTAATAATGATCAGAAAATTGATCTATTGACACGCATAACCAGGTTTACAGAAATAGGGTTGCCTCTGACACTACGGGTACTCCGTCGCTTAGGCTTCAAATTTTGTAAACTTAATAATATTAAGACCGATTTCAATGAAAACAGCAAATTTGCTGGCAAAGGTTGGTTCAAGGCGTTCATGAAAATAAATCCTGATATGTCTCAAATAATCTCAATTTAGGAACCCATCAAGAAGGCACAAAAACTAAATAATGTTTTTGTTAATGATCACTTTGCAAGGATAAATAAAGTCAATAATGAACTGGATCTGAAAAGTCATACTGAAAAAATTTATAACATGGATAATAAAGGTTGCCGGCTAACAATTCATCGCCAGATAATTGTTCTGGCTAGAAAAGGGGTCAATTTACAGCAGTAGATTTACAGAATTGTAAATGACCGATTTACAGAATATGCCGAAAAGGTAACCATCGCGGTATGTATAAATGCAACAGGTACACCGATACTACTAATTATCACAATCAAAGCCCATCGGTCGGTATTATACGTCAATTTTCCACCGAAATCATTGGTACAAACATCATCAAAAGTGTATATATGACCAATGAAACAAAATCCAAGCAAGTAGCTTACTAAAATACGATTTAATATTATTATGTCGAGCGTCTGATCCAAATACACGACTCAAAATTATATTATAAGTGGCTTTAGAGCAACTGAATTATATCCCTTCAATCAGGCTATTCCGGAAGCTACATTTGCACCATCTATGTTGACAAAAGTTCCAGCATTTCTTGCACTTGATACTGTCAATAAAGAAAATATAAAACCCCATAACTCTCATAAGAACTCTCATAAGAAGGGCTTCTTGCTCTTTGTGAAGGCCATGCACCGCTTGCTCAATCAAAAACTGGACATCATCCTCTTATGCTCACGCTGGTTAAAGTCCCTGGAAAAACACCGATTGAATAGAAAAAAGGCATCAATTGCAAAAGAACTGCAGTTACGAAAGATATGTTTGGAAATATAGTGAAAGCAACCACTTATCATTTATAGTTTACAGAAATAATACTTTATGATACAAGTTTGTGAAGTAGGGCTTTTGTGCATGAGTTGCATAGTTCTTGCCTTTGGGTCGTGCTTTAAATGAGTGCACAATGAGTGTGAGTCTCAATGAGTGCCCAAAAGCCCGCACGTGTATCATACATTTTATCTACGAAGCATGTTAAAACAATGTTGCGTTACCGATAATATTGAAAAAATGTAATTTTGACAGGAAGAATACTGCAATACAATTTGGTCGTTGTCAATGTAATCTAGGTTATCCTAGATTTAATCTAGATTATATTATTGTTAGGTTAAGTTATATGAGAGCCAGATAAATCCAGACTGGGAGGCCTAGACCCCTTGATTCAAAATTAGAATAGTTCATTAAATTCTAATATACGTCAGAAAATATATTTTCCTTGAGTCTATATTTTTTGTTTAGTGACGCGAGTTATTTCCCTAAAAAACTCCATTTGATGTACATTGACTTTAACGCACCATTCGGATACTCTTACATACGATTATAATACTTATTAATGAGTTCATATTGGTGTGCGAGTAGATAAATATTTTTAAATAATAATTATCATTAAAGCATGTTGTCAATTGAATATTTATTATTTTATCACAAATATCCCTTAGCAAAGCCTAATTACCCGCAGTTACCTTATATGATATTTCAATATGAGAAGCTGCAAAGTAGAATCCATCCGTTCTACTTGTTTTTCTTAGATCCATTAAAAAAATGCTTTTAAAAAAATTTACCCTCTCAATTCTAAGAATAGCTAAAATGCTAATATCCAATATTCAATATTCCTATTACTTTTTAAGACAATGTAGTATAAGTGATTAAGAATATAAATGTCACCAACGGGTTAAAAGTTCATAAATTGAAAATGTTTTCATATTCATATCAAAACAAGTTGCATTTCTTGCAAAGATACATCCTTTTCATTGTATAAATTGAAATAATTTTAACAGAATTTTCTACTAAATCAATCAGAATTTCTTATTCCCTAAAAAGCTTATTTCTGCAGTATACATTAGTCGTTCCATTGGTTTATTAAAAAAAGGATGATTGAATCTATAGACTTATAAGAAATTTCATCAGTGAACGCCGGTGGAATATTAAATTCTCCTCGCGTCAAAACAACGCTTTTATTTCAATTTATTCCCGTAATTGCAATATAAAAATGAAAAGATGACAGGACTATAAATTATCATAGATTACTATATTGAGAATTGACTGAAAATTCAAATTTTATTTTTTAAACTAGTGTAGATATATATATATATATATATATATATATATATATATATATATATATATATATATATATATATATATATATATATATATATATGTGTGTGTGTGTGTGTGTGTGTGTACTAATTTATTGTAATAAGGAAATAGTTTTCCATTAAAATGTCTAGGGCGGTTTTCATAATTAAATATTTAAAAATTTATTGCTGTTGAAAATAAGTTCGTAAATAATTTATTTCTGTACTTTAGTAAATTATTCAAATCCGCATTCAAAGAAAGTTTTCGTAGTAAGTAAAAGTGGTTCAAATTTGCATGTTATAACTAAAATATATTTCCTGCGTTAGAATAGAGCAGTACACAATAAAAGGAAATACGGTTAGAAATAAATATATTCTTGTAATAACAACTATTCTGCAGAAGTTTTTTTTTTTTAGTTTTTAAATGTTCTAATATGGTATTTCCAAAAGTGTGGTAGGTGTACCACAAGGAGATAGTGTTGGGTGGAGTGTTTCAAAGGGATACGAAGAGATTTTTAAATTAACACTCTAGCTTTAGCCTGAACCAGAAGACAAACGTTGGGACGATAAACATTACATACGCCCAGTACAGGGAGGATATTGTCACCAAACTGAAGCTCATCCTACACAAAAATAGCTACCCAAGTAAATTGGTCATTAATATTATCAGTGAAACGCATAACAAACCGGACATGAATATCGTACTGGACTATATGAATGGCCAGAGACAAATCAAATACTACAGAATGTGTTATGTAGACCAATTCGTTCGTTTGGATGAACAGGGTAGTATCTCATTATGTTCTTGCGTGTAGAATTTCTTTTTTATTTCTTAGTAATAGCAAAATTGACAAAGCCATGAAGTGAACAAAAACGTTATCAATAAACGTTAATCAATAGTTTAAAAGATGTTATAAGTGAGATTAACCAATTATTTACAGAAATGGTAATATATTGATTTGAAAACTTCAAATCGCTCTCCAGGTTTTTTGAGTTAATAGCCTGTTCATCTGAACCAACGAATTGTCCTTTCTGGTTACAGGTATTCTGAAGACATAAGTAAGCAAATTCGCTATTTTGGGCTTGAATACGAATAAACAAGTATTTAACAACCTCGAGGACAAACCAGAGACAGGTAGTCTCAGTGGTGTAGTAAACAGAGTACCTTGAAATAAAAGGTGACAAACAATATATCGGTCCAACGTGACAATTGGTACGGAATAGGATCACACAACATAAAAGAGATTGCCACCCTCAACAAGCCGGTAAAGAGAGAAAAACGAACCTGGCAGATCACAGATTTATTGAAGGACATTTCTTCAATTTTGATGAATACAAGATATTAGATACAGAAGTTAACAACTTCAGAAACATAGGAGAAATGTTCCACATCAAGTATCACAATTACAATTGTGTAAATTAAAGATGCGGCACGAGAACTTAAGTAGTCATTACGCCGGTATAATTAAGAGACATAAGAAATTTAAATACAGAAATATTCCGGTTCAGCACTAGACAATAACTTTAAGTAGCTTATTCCCCACAACTTTGGTAACTTATTCCCACACCTCAAGAGACTTGTATCAGTAATTTAGAAAAAATGCATTTTCTTGTGTGTACACACATACACACGTGTGTGCTATAACAAATATACAAAGAAACATATAATTTTTTTAATCATGTAAGACAGCGCTGTCCAACTGGCGGCCCGCGGGCCACATCCGGCCCGCGAAGCTTTTTTGTACGGCCCGCGAGTTATAGTATTCAAAAATAAAAAAAAATGTATGAAATTATTCAACCATATACAACAAGAATTATAAAAATGCTAATGATGAATAATTTATAAATAAACAGACATTTCCGGCACAAATCAAATGCTTATTTTTATAGAAAGAACCGTAAATGAAAACTATAATTATACAGAAGAATTTAAAATTACGATCATTACATTAACCAAAGGTAAAGGTATTTATAATCAATTAAAATTTACAATACTTCCGTATGCCGGATTTGACAAGTGCACCGTTATTGTAATTGACGGCGCCAGAGCTATGATCGGCAAAAATATTGGGCTAGCAGGACTTACAAAAAGAGGGAATAAATTGTTGAATGTTCCATTCTATAGTGCATCAGCAGGCATTATGTGGTCTTTAACTAAAACTAAAAGATGTAATGGACATTGTTTGCAAAATTATAAATATAAATCGTGGCTGAAATCGTTCTCTTACACATCGAAAATTTAAAACTTTTTCCGAAGAACTGCAAGCTGAGTATGGTGATTTGCTTTTACATAGTAATAGTCGCTGGTTAAAAGCGGGAAAATACCTCAAAAGACTTCGAAAAGAAATTCATCTTTTTTTAAAGGAAGTCAATGAAGATTTGACATCAAATTTAGGTGATACAAATTTTCTTTGTTTAGTTGCTTTCTTAACAGACACTATAAATTATTTAAATATTTTGAATAAATACTTGCAATGAAAAGATCAAGATGTGTCTTGTCTTTATAAACATGTAACAGAATTCAGAAATAAATTAAAATTGTGAAAGTTAAATTTGCAGGAAAGTAATTTTGTTCACATTGAATGTTGCAAAGAGATGTATGAAGAAACGAGGGACTGTAACATAGAGGTGAATTTTGTCATTCTTTACCTAAATTAGATATGCGATATATTAGATATTAGATATATTGAAGATTTTAAGAGAAGATTTTCTCATGTTGATGATTTATAGATGAGTATTAATTTATTCAGTGAATCATTCAATATCAATATTACCTCCGTTGAACCTAATTATGAAATGGAATTATGCGACCTACAGTCTGACCTATTCATTACTTCTAGTGGAGCAACTGGAATACAAGTGTTCAAACATTTGGATAGAAGAAAATATCCAAAAAATGAGAGATTTTGCGAGCGAGATACATCTGCGAGCGTGCATTCTCTGACATGAAATATATAAAATCAAAATTTATAAACAGCTTGAAAGACAACACTCTTGAAAATATAATTAGATTTGCCACAACAAATATTGATATGGACATAAAAGAAATTGTTGCTCAACAAGTACGGCCACAATGCTCCCATTAAATAGCTTAGGCTTAATATTATTCTAATTTTATTGTGATTTTATTATCTCTTGAATTATTTTTAAGAATAACATTGTTTTGTCCGTTACTATGTGATATTTCATTTTAAAAATAAATATAACGCAATATTTATTATGGAAAAATATAAACTTTATTGTTGAAAAAATGTTATCTTTGACTTTATTTTTTTCGTATAAATAAAATAACTTTTGAGTTGACATTAACTGACTTTTCATTTACCTACCCTTTTCGGCCCGTGAAAAATTTGCTAAAGAAAAAATGGCCCGCTGGCTAAGAAAAGTTGGAAAGCGCTGATGTAAGAGATAATGCAGCAAATATTAATAGTTATAAAATGTTTGAATCAATAAGCGTATATACAGGTACTACCCACCTAACAATCGAGTTTCGTTCCTTAGACAAGGTAGTAAAGTGAATTGGTCGATAAGCGAAAACTCCTAATTTTTGGTCATTTTGAATTTGGCAATATAAAACAAATTATATTTCAAGTCTCGTTCTTCGAGATTACATTGTAGTACCGATACTTTCTACTAGATTCAACCACAAGTTCAGAGTTCCAAAATTTTCGGGCTCCTTGCTCCCTACATTACCGACCGGTAACACTTCATAACGTTTTTTGTGCTATTTGTTTTAATGATATGAATAAAATTATTATTAATTAGTGAGACAAACAAATCAAATTCGTAGCGTAAATGGCCAGAGTAAAAATCGGGGGAGGGCAGAGAAAAAATTACACGATGTCATGTACTCAGCTTGTATGAGTCTTGATGGGCGTATAAGACTAGTGCCTTTTGCATGTAGGAGGCAATAATTACTAGTGCTGTAAATCTTCATTTGGCATTATCAAGGAAAAAGTCATTTTTATTTAAAAGATTAAATGATATTTTATATCATTTAAATTTGCAGGACATCTTACACTCAATTTGTATGAGTCTTGATGGGTGTACAACGCTAGTGACTTTTGCTCGTAGGAAGCAATAACTACTAGTGCTATGCCTTGTATGTATTTAAAAATCATTGTAAGGCTCTGAGCGCAGGCTCAGTGCTCAAGGCAGACGAGGCTGAACCAGCTAGATTTTGTTCAGCAACGAACTGTCGATTTCGACGAACTGTTGATCCTTCATCTAGCATTATCACGGAAAAATTTCCTTTTTATTAGTAGATGATTCTTCATTCAAAGTTCAAAACTGCCACAAAGTAAACATAGATATTGACAAACAAAACAATCCTACGCTCTATAAAGAAAATAACCTGGAGCCACGCACTTCAGAGGCCAGTTTTCATTCTACAAGAGGGGCAGGACAAAGAAGGTGCAAAAAAAGAGAAAACCAATTTTAACAAATTATATGATCATGTAGAATCAGTTCTGGGACATGATCCTGCTCTAGCAAATAAAGAATCGGTCAATTTACACCAAAGTCTCGTGTCAAGATGGACTTGGTTGCCAATTGGTTTTTCCAGGGAGATAAAAACATCTACATGGTGGTAATATTCATCTCGAAGCACCTGAGTCAAATGCAAAAATCTCATCAACTCTAAACGAAAGGGGGAATAAGAAAAATCAACAGTTCGTTGCTGAACAAAATCTAGCTGGTTCAGCCTCGTCTGCTTTGAGTCAGAGCATTACAATGGTTCTATATGATGAAGAACAACCATTAGTTAGTTTAGATCTCTTAGAAAGCTGGCCGATGCAGAAAAACTTGTATCACAATTGGATTATCAGATCTCTTCAGCTTGAAGGGCATTTATTTCTTCAGTCCTTTTTAAGCCTATGGAAGACTTACTGCAAGGAATGGAAAAAGATCACTACTGACGCATTTATTTTAAATTGCATAATGGTCTTTAAAATTCCTTTTCACACCTATCCTCCTCAATCTCTAAGCTTTACTATTATTTTCATTGGTAGATGAAAGATTGTTAGAGTTTGAATTTGAAAAAATATTAGCTATGGAAGCAATAATGTCGAATGTTAACTTGCAGTATGTCAATGTTTATCACCATACTACCTTGTTTCAAAACCTGATGGAGCTAAAAATTTATATTGACTCTTAAAGGCTAAAACAAGTTCATTGAAACTCACCAAAAAGGCCTAGATGTCAGCAAAATTCAAAGATTTATCAAGAATGTATTGGTATTGGATAAAAATTGTTGAATTAAGCTCCTTGTTAAAAAGGATTTAAATTTTACTAATTATAATACATTGAATTATAGAGACAATTGCTTTAAACATCAAAATCTAATCTCGAAGAACGATACTCGAAATATAATTTAAAATCAAACGAACTTATCTTAAGTGACGTTCGATTGTAATTATATGAGAGTCTCCTTCGAGATGATTAGAACCCTCCATCCTCTTTCTCTCATATAAGTTGTCACAACCCGATTAAGGAGTCTTGTGTATACGAGCTAAATTCCTTAATATTAAAATAAGCTTTGAACTATATGAAGTGTGACCGGTCGGTAATGTAGGGAGCAGGGAGCCTGAAAATTTTGGAACTCTGAACATAATCATCTAAGGAACTCTGAACGTAATCATCTAGGAATCGACTTTCATATAATTACAATCGAACTTCACTTAAGGTACGTTTGTTTGATTTTAAATTATACAATAGAAAAATACAATTATAAAAATTATCCTGTCCAACCAACTATCAATACCTCTTTTAATTTTGTCATGAAACAAATGAAAAAGAAATTATTTTAAATGACAAAGAAAAAAATTCCGTTGTGCATTAAAGGAGCTAGGCTGCCGCAGGCATTGATTGCACGACACAGGTGCGGGTCCGAGGAAAACGGCAGGAGGTATTGGGCTTTAAGCTGTGGGCACTCGCTTTAAGCTGTGTGGCAGATGTGGGGAAGTTAATGACATGTGGGCACAAAACTGTGAGGGATGTCAGTGGAGCAGTGAGGAGAGACCCGTGGTGGAAGACTGGGGTTGGTGCATGAGGCAAAACGTAGCCGGCTGGCCCTTGATGGAAAGGGTGAAACAGTTTAAAAAAGGTAAATAAATCGAGAGGAGAATTTTCTTTTTCGTTGTGAATTGAGTTCGAGGAATTGCTATTTTTGGTTGAACTATTTTTTTGTTTTTGTGGGTTTTGTATGTTATCTCTCTTAACTCTCTTATCTCTCTTAATATTTAACTGGGTATTGGAATGGATTAATTGTTTGCTTAACACTGAATGTAGCACTTTTTTTCTTTGTTTGGTAAAAAAGAATGTATGTAATTTTGTATGCCAAGTGCAGGACCTCGTACCAAGTACGTATGGAAAAAAACGAATTGCCTGTCAAACAGCCAAGCAGCCATTAAGGCCATTAGCTCATACACCATCAGAACCAAACTGGTATGGGACTGTGTGTGGTATCTAAACAACCTTGGCAAAGATAATAAAGTAACGCTAGTACCAGGACACACTGGTATAGACGGAAATGAAGAAGTCGATCACCTAGCAAACAAGGGATCCAGTAGCCCCTTTATAGGTCCGGACCGATTTTAGCGGCATGAGTGTGAACACTAGCCACAAAAGTTTAGATGAAAAAACAAGAGAACAATGGATGAAAACCTGGAAAGAACTTCCAGGGGTAAGGCAGTCTAAAGAGTGATTCTGGGATCTTTTAACCAGAAAATAACAATATCTAGCCTTAAATTAGGCAGGAACAAGCTTAGAATTCTGACAGGAGTCCTGATGGGACACTGCAGACTTCTCTAGGCCCTAGGACTAGAGGAGGAAGATGGATGCAGATTCTGTGGTTCAGCAGAGGAAACTCCCATACATCTGCTCAAAGATTGCGGAGCATTACTTCGCAAGAGACAGATGTACCTCTGGGCTCACTGCTTGAACACAGAGGAGCTGTAGGCCTTGAATTCCACCCAGATCCAATTCCTAAAGGAATCAGGATTAGAGGAGGTGCTTTAAATGGGTAAGTACATCAACGCTTGGATGAGGAGGGTGGGATACAATAGATCTATAAAGATCGCAGTACAGGTCGTCACCACCATATCTACAATCTAATCTACAATCTAACATATGCCAATAAAAGGATATTACTACTACTAATAAAATTTAATGATTTGCAAGCGTTGTTCGTCTGTTAGTATATTCACGGTGAAATGGCAAATATTACTGAGCATTTTTGACATTTCCACATATCACGAATCTTTTTTTTGCACTGAAAAACCAAACAGCAAAAAAATCACTCGTTATATATAGTTACGATGAGATTTCTTGCTCTTGAGGTATTGTAAGACTTGGTGAGGATATTACTTATGTAGACTATAAAGATCTCTAAACTTTTGGCGTGCTAATTCCGCATCTTGCGTGATCCAACTGTTTTTACATAATGCACTTTCTTTATGAGGAATGCTACCTGTCACTTCAAACATTTGAACGCTCAATAAAATTTACAAATTTATCATTTACATGGCTGGCAGTGTAAACCTTTGACCAGGATTCTTGACTGAGTATTTCACAAAATTTTGCTTTCTTGTCATTTGTGTAATTTATTTTGGGCTGTGTTCTAGGTTGATTTAGCTTCAGCTTCAGGTTACCGATCATAATTAATAATCTATGATCTGAGAGTGGAGTATCATAAACGGTGACTGTAACTGTGAGCCCATAATTTACAAATATGTTTTCGATTTCACTCTTTGCGAGAGATGTAATTCTTGTGAAGGTTTTTAACCTGGTATTTACCTGTTCAGTCGTGGGTTATAGTCATAGGATATACATAGACAGTCATAGGATAATATGAAGTTACGTAGATTTTTTTTGAGGGTGGAATTTCCGGCAAAATTTATGTTGAAGTCGCCAATCGCTACAAAATATGTGAATTTCTTGAAATAGTAGGCAAGGATGTTATCAAGAGTTTCCATAAATGTCTTTATTTGGAGGTCGATATATGTTACTAAAATAGTTGTAAACGTTTTGCAACGCTAAATGGTTCCACACAATTCCACGTGTTTTTCAATGGAGCTGTATCGATTGGGATTGGGTCCATGTACATGGTATTTCTTGCAAATTTCGAACGTTTTGTACACTTTGTTTCAGTCTAAACTTTGTTTCTAAACATAATCAACTCAAGATATAGCTACAAATTTTTTTACAAGAGAATTTGTCGTTAGTCCAGCCGTTCGTTAAGCATTTAGGTCGTTAAATGAAGAGTTGCTGTATTGCTAAATATCTATCAATTTCTATTAATTAGCTGTGAATCTGCGGCAGTTGAATCATATTTGACGTTTAATTAATACAATACAGATCAAAACAAACTTTAGCTCTGTTCTTAAAGTATTTAGTAGTTATTAGTTTCTCAAGTATATCGCTATTTTTTCTTTAATAATTTTTTAATAACCAATAGTTTATTTAAAACTGCTAATGATGAAATGATTTTGAGATTGTTTTTATGTATTTAAAGACACCAAAAACTACCTAAAGAGAACTGATATAAAGAATAACATTTTTCCAAAAATTATTAAAAAGAAATGTTCCAATATTTTAATCCCCAATCCGGGGACTGTATATTACTTAAAATAGTTTTAATTTTTAATAGTATATCCCATCAGAAACTTTCTACAACAGGGCACAAAGTGTAAAAGATGTCTGAAAGGGGTACACATGGATTGAAAGATTGGGAAACACTGTCCTAAGATACAAAATTTAGTAGTAAGTCTTAAAAATTCGAACATAAAATGTTACAACAATTTAAATAAAATTTATACAAATTATGCAAATTATCGGAAGTATTACTAAAGGTAAACATATAGTCGTCTAACTACTCCAGATTTAATATAATTTACAAGCATTTATTTAAATTTTATAAAAAAAAAATATTTTCCGGATTATTTGGGTTAAATGTATACGAAGTTTGTGCAAAAACCAATATCTCTAGAGTAGAATACTTATTGTTTTTTTTTTGTAAACGGTAACCTATTCTCTAGAGGTGGAAGTGTTTTCTATAAAGCAACATGTTGCATTCAGTAATGTTTCTATTAGTCGCTGCCCTCGCATGGTGCATTTTAATTGTGCAAAATAAAATTCGAAAACAATGGGACAGCAAACAGGGGAAAACTCAAACAATCAACGTACCTACCCCCACGCGCAGAACATACAAGAGGCGACTCTAATCAGCCCGGCTTTGTCGGATCAAAGCTCATTGTAACGCGCGACGGCTGTTCGCACACGGAATACTCTTTACCTTCCGCTATTCTCTGCACGTACACACATTCCAATCCCCCAAAGGCGACCACATTATATGAACAAAAAGTTGACCAGGTGACAAACCGACTATTGCCTACCTACAAAATCTATTAAGGATAATTGGACACAACACCTTAAACGAATCTACTTTCTCTAATACAATTTGTAATTGATTTTTTTAACTGTTTTTAACATCATTTGTAACTACAAAGATTCTGGTTTTATGCTACATTTATTTCAATAAACCAATGTTTCACAAAACAGTCACTCATGCCCCGCTCCACATCGCAGCGGAACAATTAGTCGGTGATACTTCGGAGGCATCAATATTCTGTGATTTTTCCTGCTATCTAAGTAAAATTTGAGTTTGTTACTTAAATAATTCAAGAAAAAAATGAGAAAAACTACAAAAAATTGTCGATATGAAAGGTGAAATAAATATTAGATATTAGACTAGAAAAGTTGAGATTGTCCGTGAAGAAAACGGTGCTGAGGCAAACTAGACTGTTTTTTTGTACGAATGTTTATACTAGTGGTGCCCAGCCTTTTATAAACGCAATCCTTTTTAGTTTTCTAGAATTGTTTGCGACTCCCATTTTACATCGGTCATATTTATTTTTATTTATTTATATTAACGTACAAAGCCCTCTTTACAAAATATAGAACAATGAACAACAGTATAACATAAAATAAAGACAAGTACATCTACTCTTTTCAGGATATCACAGAGTAGCTACTCCATTAAGAGATTTTTTGAAGTATACAAGCTCACCCCAGTTATGCATACACCATTTGCATTAAGTGGATTACCCAGTCTTATAATGCGAGATATGCTACTAGTGTAGCCGTAATTAGTATGGTGTAAGGGAATGCTAAAAAGTTCACAATTACGAGTTGGTATTAACCTGTATAATAAAATTAAGTGCGCTCTAGTACTAGTTTGTAAGGTAAACATTCGAATATAGTATAAGATTTGAGAATAATTATATTTACCCTGACGTAAGCCCATTTTATAAGCAATACATCTCAAAAACGTATTTTGTATACACCAAGACCTACTACAATGGAAACTTTTGAATGATCTTATTATCAATATGATAGTCATTTTAGATTATAGCGTTTGCTCTACTGAAGGTGATGCATTAGCATTTATCCGGATTTAACAACATTCCGTTTTATGCAGACCATTTTACCAGGGAATTTAGATCTTACTGAAGTTTGTTACCATCAGTTGAATTTTAGATGTCCATATATAATTTCAAATCGTCTGCAAAAGGGAGATATTTACAATTTTTAAAAATGGTACATATGTCATTGATAAAAATTTTAAAGAACAGATTTGATCAATAAAATAAATAGTTTGAGTTTGATAAGGTTTGACAATTGTATGTTAAAGAACGAGTTCAATAAGCGCGATTTTTCTGCACGCGTCCGTGGTTAGAATACGTCTATCGTTGCGAAGAATTTTCTAATGGACAAGTGCGAAAAACTTTGTTTTGTATCTTGCGCCCTTTCATGCTATTTATAAATAAAAACATCACCGATACATATTGAGAAAATTGTATCGCTAACGACGAGCCATTAACGAACCCATATGCCTGCTATAATGACTACATTATAGACGCAAAATAGAAAAAAATATATATTAGCACTAGCATCTGCTTAACAAGCGTAATAATTCTTGATTAAGTTTTTGTCCAGGCCAATCTCAGGTCATCTTGAATATCCAGCTTATTCCTGGCTCTTATATTGGTCTGCAGAAGAGTTAAAAATCCACGTTCGCAAAGGAAAGTAGAAGAAAATGGCACTAATATTCGAGGAGAAAGCATGAAAACTTTAGGATACGAATGACGCATAGCACACGAAAATTGGTGTAACGATTTTTACGCAAAGATATTACGTTCTTAAGAGTGATTTCGTAGCTCCAAGAATTTATCCTGAACTTCATCCGGAATGTTGGTAACGTTAAAAAATATAGGAAACGGGTTTCGAACTTAATAAGTTCGGAGGAAGGTGGTATTTTTCACCTCGCATGATATCTCCGAAGTATTACAATTTTCGGTACTTCACGTTTGTAGGTATTCCAGTTGTCCACCGATTCGTTGCAGTACCGTGTCGTTTGGCACGTGGTGTATCCATGGGATTCTGAGTATGCGGCGATAGCACCACATCTCAAATGCATCTATGCGCATACAAAAGTTGTCGGCAAGGATCCACGCTTCTGTCCCTTCATGGTCAGCAATTTGATCTGTTCTGGGTCCAGTAGTTTGAGGACTTCTCCATGAATCTAGTCTGGTCCAGGGGCTTTGTTGTTTTTTAGTCGTTTGATAGCTGATTCTACTTCCTCCTGTGTGATGATAGGCGCTTCCTAACCGACCTCTGCGGGCATACAATCGATGTTTTCGTCTCCGAAAAGTATACATGATATGTAGTTTCTTGTTCAGAGAACTCCGGGAAATACCGTTGAATTTCAAATTCAGGGGCTTCAAGGTGCGTATTAATCTTATATTTTCTATAATTTCCGTTTTCATTTCTTCAGTCTTGCTGCAAAGATGTTCAATCATATCAAAGTTTCCATGATTTACTTTAGGGCGCCGGTCTTGCAACTTTAATATGAACGCCTGGATAGTATCTTTGAATTGAATAATGTGCGTTTCTTTACCCTGCTGTTTCAAATTTTTCTTCTTGCAATCTCCTAATAGATCTTCTAAGAATAGTTTTATTTCGTTTTCCAATTCAAACATTTCTTCCAAAATTATTTCTGATGACCCATGGACAGCATTGAAGGAAAGAACATCTTGGTGTTCAGAGTTCATATTTTTGCATAGTTCCTTGAAGAGGCGAGTATTGAGACCAGTAAGGTTTTATGTAATTGATAATTTTCACCAATGAGTCGAGTACTTCTTGCAAAGATTTTGAAAGCGTCTTGTTAACACGGGTGTATGTTAGGGTTAGCAAATCGGTGTATGTGCATGCAGTGTAATCCTTTCACTTTGGGTGCAAGAATGCCCTTTGAAAAAGACTGGTATTTAATTTTTGGCTGAAAGCACGACCGCGATCCAAGCTTGGCTGGTGCTGGATCGGTACATAATCAACACAAATTTTTCCATTGTTAGCCATTACTTTCAAAGAATGAACTTATCATCTCCATGACGTCTTCACCTTTCATAGTGGTTTCAAGTGCTCTACAAAACAGAAACTCTTATTTGATGTCCAACGACACAATTCATAGACGCATTTCAAACATGTCCTTAGAAGAGATGGAAGAAATTCTATCTGAAATAATGGCATCACTTGTCTCTTCCTTTCAACTTGATCTTCCAAGTGAATATATCTCACGAAAACGAGTAATTGGGACTACCATCTGAATGAACTAACATCGGTTGATTCGTCAAGTTGAAAGGAAGAGACAGGTGATGCCTTTATTTCAGATAGAATTTGTTCCATCTCTTCTAAGGACATGTCTAAAATACGTTTATGAATTGTGTCGCTGGACAAGAATATACTACGCATTTTAATATCACTCGCACCTCCAAGAACTAGCTTAACCGACTTTAATAACCATGGTAGGATGACGGTTTCTGAAAATGTATGGCTTTATATTTATTGCAACTTCCAAAGCAATTTCATGTAATGCCTTGACTAAAAAATAAAATAGCTGTAAAAATAGAATTAAATTACTTTAAATTTCTTACTTAAAAAACGGTAAATAATAGAAGAGTCTATGTTTCTAAAACGAATTGTGACGGGCTGTATTGTACCGGATCAAACAAGACACAAATTAGCAACAAACTATTCATATGAAATTATATAACCCGCCAAAAGGATACTGCAACAACACTATGTAATAAATTTTCCGAGCTCGACAATTTATCTCTACACGTTCTGTTCGTTGCTTGGTATACAGAAGAGGGATTTTAAGTCCCTCAACTTGATAGTACTTTTTCAATTATTCTGGAGAGGCTACGGAGTGTCGCGATCGCTTCGTATTATACCCGGGTAGTTCAGCACAGTAGAATTTAACCAAGCATAAGGAGAGGTGCATCAATTATTAACATTTTATTACTTTCCAAACAGCCTGGAAAGAACTTCCAGAGCTAAGTCAATCCAAAGTACTGCTGGGATCTTTAACCAGAAAAGAACAACAGCTTGCCTAAAACTAGACAGGAACAAGCTTAGAATTCTGACAGGAGTCCGGACGGTGCATTGCAGACTTATAAAATACCTCAAGGACTTAGGTTTGGAGGAGGATGATAGATGCAGATTCAGGCTGTTCAGCAGGAGAAACCCCTATACATCTGTTCAAAGAGTGCGGAGCACTGCTCCGAAAGAGACATGTGAACCTTGGGGCCTACTGCTTGAACGCAGAGGAGTTGCAGGCCTTGAATCCCACCCAGAAAATCTAAAATTCTAAAAGCAATGAGAACTAGAGGAGGCGCTATGAAGGTTGCAATATAAGTTAGCAACGAAATCTTTAAATCTACAATCTACCCCCAAAAAAATCCAATGCGACTTTGGGCAGTGGCAGAAAGCTAAGACGGCACCCTTGTCGGTCGCGACCAATCAGAAGCCACCTGCTCACCTAAAACAAATGTGGGAAGTACGGGTGGCGATAAAATTAATTATCATTTTATTTCAAATATACAAACATTGAATTTAATATTAAAAATAATATTAATATACATTTACTTTGGTGGAACTTGCTTTCTATCTCAGAACCAAGTTTTAGTTCATAGGAACAATTCTTACTAGATGCTTATCCGTTAGTTGTGACCGATATTTCATGTTGACGGTGAAATGGAGGAAAATGCAGTATATACAAACAAGATTCCCAAAAACTCTTCAGATGGTTATATAGGTACTTCAATATTATATTAATTTCTGCGTATTAATATTCGGAAGTTCAAGTCAAATTGGAGGACTCTAATTTTAGGAATATATTACACTTTATATTATTATTTCTGCTTCGTTTATGTATTTTCACGACAATATCTTCCACATTAGTGTTATCATTATATGGATAAGACATAAAACTAGCGACGCCTGCGAGTTATCAAATCCACGAACCTTACCAATAACGCATTCATCAATATTATGTTATAATATTATATCTATTCGGTCAGTCCTTCTCGACACGCCAACCAGAGCACAAGTCTGCGAATATTCGCTTATCTACGATAACGCTAGATCCATTTCTTGCAGTAATTTCTACCTGCTTAAATTTATTTGCGAAAAATTGTATTTAAATCCATCGAAATATAATTCATAATATATAACTTTTAACATCTAACCACGCATTGTCGGTATGAATACCGATGATGCTGGCTCATCCTACATTTCGAACAAGTAGGATGAAGACGAAGCCGCTGGGTTCCTAAAAAAAGAAGAAGAGGCCGCCCCCCAAAAAAAGTCTCAATCGTTAATTCCAGCCAAAAAACAACTACATCACAAACTAGCACCTCAACTTCGCTCATATCGACACCTTCATCAAACAACAACACCAAGACTACCGCAAATGTACAACCTACACCACACACACGTAAGCCACTCAAAACATTTAAATACAATTACTCCATCACAACTACCAATCCTTCCATATCCCGCATCCAATTCTCTACAATATGGCAATTCTTTCGTCCAAGAAACACGGATATAATCATTAAAACCGCAAACAAATATCCTCCTTAAAACAGATACTGATCCGATAATTCTTCTATAATCCTTTAGTACCGAAAAAACCATCAATTCTTTCAAACTCCAATCCCAGTACTCTGACAGTTCAGTACTCTCCCAGAAACACTACCCTCCCAAGACCCGAATCATATTCAGCGGTAATTGAAAAAGTGGAGTATGAAATCGAAGATGCAACAATTGCAGAACACCTCCGCTCACTCAACTACAATTTCCGATATTGTAAACGAATAATATCCAGAGCAACAAACAATCCTACACGTTTAATCCGCATAATAACCCCAGATATCAAGACGTTCGACTCGCTACTAGCCTCCAGGGGCCTATTTTTTATGAATAGGCACTACCCCGTATCTTCCAGCACCCCACCTCCTCCCATCCCTAGCCCCTGCACAAAGTGCCAGTTATTCGACCACGCAAGTGAAAATTGCACCACTCCTATCAAATGTCAAAAATGCAGCGGTCCTCATGACACCGACAAATGCCCGTCTTCTCTGCCTGCGAAATGCACATCATGTGGATCTCCAGACCATGCAGCGTGGTCACCGAAATGCCCAAACCGACCCAAAATTCCCAACAATGGAGTCCCAAATGTCAAAATAAGAAGCACGAACAAAAAATCTGCCGAACTATCTACCGAAGTCACCCAAAACTCGAGAATCCACTCAGCACTCACCATTCACGACTACATAATTTATACATACACAATGGAAATGAATCTACCTGGCAACACAAACCGCGAGGATCTAAATAAGAAGCTGAACAAGCGCTTCATATCAGAATACCAAATTGATACTCATGCCTTTTTTTCAGGAAATAGAATTTACATACTTATGTTTGACCTAACCTCCCCTGACTCCGACACCCCCACCCTTCCGACCGATGAAACATCCCAATCAGTTGTAAATATCCATGGATAAGTTAAGATTAACTTACGCCAACATTAATTCCTACAACAATAAAAGACTTTTAATAGACAGCTTTACAGAGACAAATAACATTGACGGACATTTATTTGTAGAGACAAAGACGGGACCCGACAGTATCCTCACCTTTAGAGAGTGGTCTACTTTGGCAAAACACGGAAATGCAATTACTAACAAGGCAAGGGGGGGGAGCTTTAATCCACCTCAAACCTAAATTCAAATTTGGCAAAGCCAATCCCCCATCCCTTAACAACCCCCTCAATGATTGTCTCCATTTCACTATCCCCTACCACAATAAAAAGAAAATCCACATATTCCTGGTATACATCCATCATCACTCCGCGATTGAGCTGAACAATGGCGCCTAACAATGGCGTCATTGTTTGAATATTCACTCATCGTCGGCGATTTTAATATCAACAAAATTAAAATCCGTCAGATCCAATCGTTCTTAAGCAACTCCCTCTTTGTTCGCCATCACACCAACCCCACATTCATTTTGCCCCAAAATAAGGATACTGCTCCCGACTCATTACTCCACACCTCTAACCTCGTCAATTCTATAAGCGATATTACCCTGTCCCCCGACCTTGGCTCAGATCATTTGGCTATCACGTTCTCTATCAACCTCAACCACATCCCTCCCCTGGTTAGTCATCCTACTAAAATATATCTCAACCTTACAAACATCCCTAGAGTCAGCTCCAAAACCCTATCCTATATAAACACCACAGACTTCAACAACCTTTCCCTAAACGACGTTGACGAATACCAGACCCTCCTGACAAATTTAATCGTAAAACACTCCCCCAAATCCAAAACCAATTTTCACAAACCAACTCTGCCTCCCTTCATCTTGTCGCTAATTAAACAAAAGCGATCACTATACCGAATATACTGCAGAACAGAAGACAGTTCTTTAAAATCTAAAATGAATAGACTAAATAAAGACATACATAGACTTATCTTCCAGTTTCGAACCAACAAGTGGTTGTCAGTCTGTCAAGAAATAGAAAACGACGCAGGACGAACATACTGGGATAAAATTAAAAAGATCACCAAATACCGCCCATCATTCTATATCCCCGACATCTCCTATAATAACCAACAGTACTCCTCTGACTCCGAAAAAGCGTCCCTTTTTTCCAAACACTTTAAAGATTCATTTAGCCCCTCTAAATCTCCCTCATTTGATAAACATAACTACGACAGAGTAAACACATGGTACAACGACTTCTTTAAAAATGACAACACAGACCTGGATGAAATAACCTACGACGAATGCCTTCCTGCTCTCTTCCATGGCAAAAATAGTGCACCCGGCCCCGGCCTAGTTAAAAAATCCTTACTTAGAAACCTTACCGATGATATCCATCTCCACATTATTAAATTGTTCAACGTCTGCCTCTATAAAAGATCCTTTCCCAAATGTTGGAAAAAAAGGTATAATTATCACCATTCCAAAACCTCATCAAAATCATTCCTTGCTAAATAGTTACCGCCCAATTACCCTCCTTCCAGTCCTAGGCAAAATCCTAGAGCAAATCCTCAAAAATAGATTATGGAATCTGCTCAAAAACTCTATTCCATCATATCAATTTGGATTCAAGCCTTCCCACTCCACCATCCACCCCCTATATATCCTCACCAATAACCTACAAACTGCATACCTGCGTAAAGATTATTCTGCTGCCCTATTCCTAGATATAAACAAAGCGTTTGACAGTGTGTGGCATGCCGGCCTCCTGTTCAAAATACACAAACTAAATGTCCCTCAGTATCTCATTTATATCCTTAAACATTTCCTCCATGACAGATTCCTCCAAATTAAAATAAATAACGCCCTCTCCTCTGAATTTTCCCCTCTCCAAGGTCTTCCCCAAGGTTCCCCCTTTCTCCCTTACTTTATAACATCTACTGCCACGACATTTACAACCATAACCTTGTAGACAAATCCAAAATCAACCTCTCCGCCTATATCCTACAATAGGCCGACGACACCGCCCTCATATCCCATAATAAAACCATCAAAAATACGACGTACGAACTACAAACCCTCACGGATAGAACCCTAATTTGGTTTAACCTATGGAGACTCACTGCAAATCCTTCCAAATGCCAACTACTCATCCCGAATCACAGAATCTCCCCCAATTCTCCTCATATCCACCTAGACAATATTGACGTAACACAGACTCCACAAATTAAATACCTTGGTATAACATTCGACAATAAACTGAAATTCAACATCGACGCAAAAATACGTAAGGCCAAAACTATACAACGAAGCAAACATTTCCGCTCCTTGACCCAAGGAAACCAAGGTATCTCCATCTCAACAGCCTCCAAGATTTACAAATCCATATGCAGACCTATCCTCGACTACGGACACATAATAATGACTATTACCAACAAAAAAACCTACTACATACTGGAAACAGCCGAACGAACAGCATTACGTACTATCTCCAAATTACGACATCCTAATAACATCCTCCATAACCCCTCCAATGAACTCCTTTACAGATTCACCCAAATTCCGAGACTCTGCGATAGACACAAACGACTACTGACCAAATACAAAGAAACCAACATTCACTGGACCATCACAAACCACCTATGCTTCAGACGTGACCCTACTAAACCCTCCCGCAGACACCCACTCCTGACACACCACGAATCACTATACGACTGAACTCATAACCTGTTGATCCCGGTTTTTTTTTAATCTTGTTTTGTATCCTTTATAACTGTATTTTTTTTTGTATATATTAAATCATTTATTTTATCTGTGTACAATTACTGGGCGGAGAGACCTAGTGGTCAATAGCCTTTTGTTTTCAATAAATATGTCTTCTTCTTCTTCTATTCGGTGTGGCAGAAAATAAAGTTCTTTTATCTCTGCGTCTTTCGGTCATGTTTTAAAATGTTTTAAATTTCCCTGTCTTCATTCTACATTTTTGTCTAAAATTCTTTCTGTCTACTACCGTTTTACGTTTTCCCGTTTCATTATACACATTCCCATTTTCAGTTTAACATGTTTTTGTTAAATTCAAAAATAAACAACATTTTGTATATTATTTTCCTAACTGAAATTGAAAATTTATTTGTGGTAGACGATTTTATTAATATGCTCTTTACCTTTAACCTTATTTTAAACAAATGCGCGGGTTAATCACCTAACATCTGTATTTAATAACAGATCAGTATGTTCACGCACACATTCCATTAGCAAAGCTGTAAACTGACGACGAGGCAAACCTCTCGATCTTATTGAATTAATAATTTTCAAGACAACATGATTGAAATTCAGTATCTTTGAACAGAAGGCATGCTGATGTATAATGCGATATATTATAAAATTTAGTATATTTGCAAGAGTAACGATACGACTTTGTCAGTCACTATAGCAGCTCAACAAACTTTTTGAGCTCATATCAATTTTAATCTCTTTTCGTAAGTTCGTCATTACAATAAAATAATGGCCAATAATTCTTTGGTGACCGACATGTAATAATTAAATGCATTTGGAGCCGTATGATAAGTTACCAATCCTACCATGTCCCGCATTCAGTTTTCCATTGCAATTCCATGGCAATCGCACCGTTATTAAAACAGCAAGCCATCTTTTCCTTAAAACCCGACAAGTCCAACAAAACGACAAGTCATAACCAACAAAACCATAAATTCCTTCACACTCCAATCAAAGTTTACACCCAAAACCCCTCCCTCCAAAAACCCCAGTCCTATTCAGCGGTTATTGAAAAAGTCGATGAAATCGATATAATAATATCAAAATAATATAAAAATCATATCAAAATCGAACAAAAATCTTAAGAAAACCACGGACAAGCACTCGCAGACCACACCCTAATTTTTTTAACCTTCGACGACTGCAAATCCTTTCAAATGCCAACTCGTCATCCCTAATAACAGAATTTCCCCCAAGTCACTACATATCCGCCTAGATACCATTGATGTGACCCCAACAACTTGACACCAACACCGAAATACTTACGCATGACATTCGACAATAATTTAAAACTCCACACCGATGTCCAAAAACTGTCCAAAGAAGTAAACTTTTCCGCTGGTTGACACAAGTAGACCAAGGACTATTGCAACGGCTGTCAAGATTTACAAATCCATCGGCAGACCTATCCTCAACTACAGACACATACTACTGACCACTACTAACAGAAAAACATACAGCATACTAGAAACAGTAGAACGAACATCCCTACGAATTACTTCTATACTCAGACCCTCCACAACTGTCATCTTCCACAATCTGCATCTGTCATCTTCCACTAGGCCTAGAGCCTTGAGGTGTTTTTCAAATCAAATCAAATCAAACTATTTATTTTATTATATAACTTTTTTGACATTGTAATTGTGTGAACAGGAATATTGTAGTTCAGTTTGTTGGTTCTTGTGTTTCTAGTGATACATGCTATAAAATCGTTAGAAAATAAAAAGAAGCCTGACCAGATAAAGTACCAGCAGAACTACTCAAGCTGATACAAAGAGACCAGGTACATCTACTAGTCAATTTGTTGTTTTTGTATGCTTTGTTGACCACAACAAATCATTTGATAAGGTCAGAGACGAAAAACTTGTCGACTTATTAGATTGTAGATTTTGTGGTGACTTGTACTGCGACCTTCACATATTGTATTATTCTAGTCCTGATTACTGTATGAATTTCAGGATTTTGGTCTTATTCAAGGACTGCAACTTTCCTGTGTTGAGGCAGTGGGCGCCATAGTATATTAGTCTCTTGAGGAGCAATGTTTGCAGTCTTTGAGCAGATGTATATGGTTTTTCTCTGCTGAACCAAAGAATTTGCATCTGTCATCTTCCTCTAGGCCTAGAGCCTTTAGGTGTTTTTCAAATCAAATCAAATCAAACTATTTATTTCATTATATAACTTTTTTGACATTGCAATTGTGTGAACAGGAATATTGTAGTTCAATTTGTTGGTTCTTGTGTTCGTAACACTACGAAGTGTGTACTACGTCAGTACAGTATTGGTCAAACAAACTTTTATTTTTGATAGAAATAATAACGCTTGGTATATATATATATATATATATATATATATATATATATATATATATATATATATATATATATATATATATGTGTGTGTGTGTGTGTGTGTGCAAGTGCCGACAGTCGATAATACATCGCCATTTCTGAATTTCTCTGTGCACGATTCCGTCAATTTATATCGTAAATGGTTCTTATTGAATCATTAACGGCCCCAGAACATTATGCCGAATGTGAGATGACTGTTAAAGTTGGAAAAATACAGAATTTTTAAGGTATCCCTATTTAGGTACCTTTTAAGTATTCTTATAGCATACACCGCTCTGTTCAGATGTTTTGTTAAGTTCATTATGTGTGCTGTCCAGTCCAGGTTTTCGTCTATGTATAGTCGAAGTAGTCTAAGGAATTGCTGAACTTTTAATGTATTGTTCTCAAAGATAAATTCATTATCGTAACTATTAGTGACTCTTTTTGTTTTAAAGTAAATCACGTTGGTTTTCGATTTATTTAAAGCTATTTGTTAACGTTAAACCATGTGGTCGTAGTTATCATCGCAGATTTGAAATTCGTTATAGAGTCCTCTATAGATTTAGTCGCTATTAATATATCTACTAGTATCATCGGCATAATTTATTAATGTACTGTTTGTGTTTTTTAAACTTAATTCTGGCAGGTAATTTATGTACAGTGTGAAACACATATAGTACACATACAATACAGTCTCCTAAGGTAAGCTCTTTCCTGGCTAAAAGATCACAGCATAACTTTGGATTGTTTTAGCCCTGGAAGTTCTTTCCAGGTTCTCATCCATTGTTCTCTTATTTCTTCATCTAAACTTTTGAGAATAATAGTCATACTCATACTGCAGAAGGGTTCCGGACCTTTAAACGCATTACTAGATCCCTTGTTTGCTAGTTGATCGGCTTCTTCATTTCCGTCTACACCAGTTTGTCACTGGTACATGGTACCCTGGTATCCTGGTCGAGCTTGTTTAGCTTTCTCACACTTTCTCCATACTAGTTTCGATCTGATGGTGTATGAGTAAAATTTAAAGAGGAGTTAGGCAAGGATGTATGTTGCCACTATTAGTGTTTAACATAACTCTGAAGAGATCATGAAAAAGCGCCAGAAGAAAAAGTTATTGGGATAAAGATCCATTGCAAGCCTATCAATAACATACGGTACGACATTGACACGATACTAGCGGCGGAAACGTTAGTAGATCTACAACGCATTCTAAACACAGTAATAACAGCCAGAGAAGAGAAAGGTCTGATATTTAAGAAAAGAAAACGCAATTCATGATTTTCTCAAAGACACACGAGGTTTTGGGGAATGTCTACCCATTGTATGTCAAATATAAATACGTAGGAACTAATGTAAACAGCAACAAAGATTTTATTCAAGAAATAAGAATAAGGATCGAAGAAGCCCGCGCTGCTTTCATAAGTATGAAGCGCGTTTTATGTACTCGTGACTCGTCAATCAACTTTAAAATGCGATTAGTTAGATGCTATGTTTCTCCATATTGCTCTATGGTGGGGAGACAAGGACATTAGAAAAATAAAAACACTATTAAACTAGAAGCCTGCGAGTTGTGGAGTTATCGAAGGATACTTGCGGATCTACCAAATTTTTCAGAACAGCTATTTTATAAATAAAAATAGCATTAATGATTGCCAAACTTGTAACACTTGAAGAAAAATAAGTTTCTAATATGCTTAAATTATAATCAGAACTACAAACATTGATTAATGTTATAATTACAATTTTAATTATAACACAATGTTATAATTGCAATTATGCCAATATGTATAAACAATCATAAGATATAATTGTAGTATATAATACATTATAAAGGTAAACGGGTACTAATTCTATGAAAAATTGATTAATACTCTGTGTCTAAATTCAATATAATATATTGAATAATATACCTTAATATTATTAAGATTATTTGTTTCATTTTCCATTTGGTTTTGTAAAGCTTAATTTATATTAAACAATTTATTTGTCTACAATTGTTTGCTGCTAAATATGATAAGTTCTGTTACTTACGTTGTGAGATACATATTTTCATAGTTATCCGTAGACCAACAATTTTAATGTTAAATACAATGAAAAAAAAATCAAGAAAAATCTGATGTTAGACTTAAATGTTCACATGACGAGAAACGCGTTAAGACAAGCGGAATAGGTATTAATACTAACCATTTTTTTTCTATTACTTGAACATGTTTCTATTTATATCGTCTTGAAATTAAAAGTTTGTTTCTTTAAAATACCTGCACAAATTGGGTTAGCACATCCAGCAATTTGAATTCATCAACAAACAATCTCCATTTTCAAAAAAACGCATTTTATATTCACAAATTAGTCGAGTATAATCCACAATGGAGTTTGAAGATTGTGGAAGTTGCTCTGCGGTGGCCTGCAAAGGAGAAAACAGGGTTACTTATTGTCTCAATGGGAAATGCACACTTAAAAAAATTTACAGTTGCGCAATTGAACCAGGCATATCATACGGCGCCTCGATTTGGTATAAGTCCTGCGGCGTACAAGAAGAGCAAAGTTGGGGACGCAGCGACGCTGCACCCTACGAGTCACCAAAGCTTACCGAACTATATCAACTAAGGCCGCCTGCGTCATATCGGGACTTCTCCCAATCGACCTACGCCACAAAGAAGTACCTTGCAGTACTTAAATAGCAGAGCAGGTTACGAAATAGACGTATTCCCTGAACTAATGGAAATGAAAAAAACATCTAGAGCAAATAAGTCACCCCGCCACAATTCTCGATAACTCGATAACATACCATTTATGTATAACTCGATAACATACCATTTATATATAACTCGATAACATACCATTTGACATCCAACAACACACATCGCTTCCCTCTTTACACAGATGGCTCAAAAGCTGAATCGGGTGTAGGAGCAGCTTTTGTCGTGTATGACATCGAGGAGAGGTACACCACGAAACCTTCAGATTAGCAGAAACTTGCTTTATTTTTCAAGCCGAAGTAGTTGCAATTAATCGAGCCCTTCATTACATTTGTCAAAGAACTTCTGGTTTGGAGGAATGTTCCGTTCTCTCGGACAGTCGATCTGCTCTCGATGCTCTGCGATACATGAAACCTCCAAGAGAGTTTCTAGTTGACACATGGCTGACTCAAGGAAGTTTACGGTAAAATTATATTGCAATTGCATTGGGTCAAGGACAGCCTAGCTAAGGAAGCCTTTTGGAATGAAGATATCAATATATGATTCAATAAAGTGAATGAGAATGCAATAAAACACGAAATTTCCGAAAATATACAGAAATAATGGCAATCACCATAAAACATCGCCCAAACCGCGAAATGTAAAAAAAATTATTAAACGTATCAGCAGATGAATTGATATGGACAACAACATCTTATACCATGCAGTTCAGCTCATTATAGAGCATGGTATCTTCCAGGCTCACCTCCACCGATTTTGACCTCTATGAGCATGTGGCGAGGAAGACACTGACACTCACGTCCTATTCAAATGCCCAATCACTGTTGAATGGAGGAGGCAAACAAAACTAAGATTCGCCAGAGTAGAATGCTCCTGGTCGCTCAACGGAGAGCAACTTAATGAAATTAATAAAGATATTAGTGGTGGAATACCTTCGACAGATGTGCAATTAAATAAAAGAAAATAGGCAACGATTCGGAAAAAATAATTAGAAATTGCAATAAATGGACAGAGAAAATAATAATCTAGCCAAAGAAAATAATAACATAATTACAAAGATTAGTAATAGACCGCCAGCATAGTGTCCACAAGGCGGAGTGCTGGCCACATAAGCTACGTATGTAAACTTTTGTAAACCAATAAATAAGCTGTCTCAATGAAGTGTGTTGTAGTTTTATGCATTTCCAATTGACGTCGGTTCCGTAATTTAAGTCAAATGTTTGCCAGTTTTCCTATGTGGTCTGTAATTCGAGATCTTTATGTAGTTGGTTGTTAGCTATGTACCGTGGTGGGTCTGTGATTTGTAGCAGTTTTTTTTTAGTATGATTTGTAGTCTGTATTTTTCGTGTTTGCCAGTTATGTCAGCAGGAGTACGTCATTCATTTTCCTGTTAATGAGCGGGATAAGAATAAAATAATGTTATTAGTTTTCTTTACAATGTAATCCACATAGGTCAGTTTTTTGTTCAGAATATCAGCTAGATATTTTACCTGGTAATCCCATTTTATAATTGTATTACTAATGTTAGAGAGATGAATAAAAATGGAGTTTGAATCATATACAAAATTCTCAGAGCAAAACCAAATAGACGAGCAATGAAAATTGATGAATGTTGCTTCAGTATGGAAATCGGAAATAGAAAACGCTAGTTGCGATTAAAATAAGAAAATTTAAAAGAAGGCAACACCAAAGTGTAAGAAGTCACAAACATAGAATAGCAAGTGGAAATCAAAGTTGGACCGGCTAAGAAAATCAATATAGAAACACGTTTGGAAAGGGTTCTGACTGATTGTGAGATTAATACTATGAAAAGAAACAGGAGATAATAAAAATCAGGGGCGTGTCGAAAAATATAAAATGCGCATTAATAATAACCAACCTATAAAGGCGAAAGAAATACTTGGCGGAATCGGGAACATTGCAAGATGAGGAATAAGGACGTGTAACAGATGTCGGGTGTCAATAAATATTGTAACAAAGGAGAATAGCGGCTAAATGCGAGCAAGATTGAGGACAAAAAGTAGACAGACGTTGATTTATCATGTAACAACAAATATACATGTGACAACAAATATACATGTCACAACATAAGCATATAAAAACGACGTATATTGTATATAAAGAATAGCAACTGTTACAAGTAAAACTAAAGTCTACAAGAAACTCGGGAAACATTAAGTTCTTGACCCAAACATTGTACTTGAGAAATTTTAATGTCGATACTTTTATGTTTCTTTTGAATTTTTAATTCATTGTCTGTCTACATTATAAAATTTTCAAAACTCCATTTGCTAGACCAGGGGTCCTCAAATTTGCATTCGTCAGTAGATTTCTTGGGTCCACAAAGTATGAGGTTCACAAAGTGTATACTAAATATATTGTAATATCAATAAATATTCAATTTTAGAAAAAATGCATTAATTTTATAAAATTCATGAATTATTTCACTACAAAGTCGCGATTGACTTGTGAATAAAGGTTTTTTGAAAGAAGGTTTTTAATGAAATAAGATATTTTGTTTTGTGTTTTGTAGAATTAAAAAGACTTAATAATAATATAGAGCTACGGAAAGGTTGAATATATTTACATATTCAATCTATATTCCGCTTTTATAAGTTGGTATGCTTGTAACTAGAATTAGTTTAGTTTCACCTCAATAAACAATTATCATTTAAATCAATAACTGAAACACAGTTCAAGTCGTGCTACACACATTTCACACAAAACCTAACCTCGACAAGCCCGGATGGTTTTCAAACTAATGTAAGTGTATTCCATTTTATAATTCAAAAGAGCAAAGCTGCACTGATGAGAGAGAGATCTCAAAACTCGTCTGCACATGGCTATTTACTTGGGTTAAATAGAAGGATGTGATCTTAAAAACAATATTATTTATCTAGTTCTTGTTTAGTGCCACAAAAGCGGACTGATGGCTAGTAAATGTCATACAAATATCTGTTGTGTTTCAACAAGAGAGTTGTCTTAAAAAGACTTAAAAACATTAAAGAGCTTTGGAAAGAAATATATTTATATTTTCAAGCTATATTCCCCTTTAGTAAGTTGGTAAATCAGAAATAAATTAACCTACATAATTTTTCCCATTTTTTGTATTTACGTAAATGCGAGTAAAATGGAATTTGTAAATTTTTAAATTGTATCAAGTTATTGGCTTATTTGCGGCTGCCATAGATAATCTTATGTGCCAGCATTACATGGATACAGGGAAATATTATTGCAGAAATTAGAATATTATGGCATAAGGGGCTTCATCTACAAAATCTTAAAGCCATACATACAAGATAGGTTCCAACTCACGAAGTGGAAGGGTAAAATATCGAAGCAAGAAAATTTTGTATCCCACAAGGGTCGATACTGGGTCCTATTTTATTTATCCTGTATATAAGGGACCTATCTTTGAACATCATCTATCTCTTCTCTTCGTAGCGCTACAGTCCCATTTGGACCTGGGCCACCTCCCACTGCCTACAATTGTGTTGCCTATACGGTGTCTTGATCTTACAGAAGTGTAGATAGCCCTTACAGTTTTTAAGATGGTTGATGAGGAACTAGAGGTCAGAGCCATCTATCACCATTAAAATTATTCTGAAATTACCATAAAACTGCTCGCATTCACAACTTATAGCCCTTTGACATCCTGGATGAACTATATAAACATCATGTAAAAGAAGCTTTCGTCTGCCGTATATATTACACGTCGAATTAAATAGTCTTTTAAAAAATTAAGCAACTTATGCGATTTGTTTCACTTGATCTTTTATTGATTACTATAGTTTCACCAACACAGTGGCATCTTCAGATCTAATACAAACATTAAACAATTACATATATTTAAATGATTTTAACATGGGGTTTGCCATATTTTTAAGAGTGGTGATTGGTGGAGAAATTCGGTCTGTTCACTGAAACAGTTATTAGAACTGTTGTTGATGGTTTTTCCGATTTCTAAAGATTCTAGTAGGTCCATTTTTATTCCTTTTCCATGAGGTGTAATATTATCGGCTGGTTGTTTGCCGAAATTTGGTGTCCTGTTGTTATTAGGTGATTAGCGAAGGTAGATTTGTTATTTTTCAATCGTAGAAATCGTGTTGATTAAACCGGGTTTCGAAACTTCTTCCGGTTTGTCCTATGTAGGTGCCGCTGCATTCATCGCAATTAAGTTGATATATGCCTGATTTCTTTAACGGATTTATTTTTGATTTCTGGTTGCATAATACATTTTTTAGCATATTGTTATTTCTGTAGCCTATAACGGTGTTATTTTCTTTAATTAGATTTCTTATCTTTGTCGAAATCTGTCCCAGATATGGGATGCAGTTGAAAGTTCGTTTTTCTTTATTTTCTGAGTTACTATTAAAAACTGATTTTAAGGATTGCTGTCTTGATTTTTTCTTTAGAATTTGTGTGACGATGTCTTGTTTATAGTTGTTGTTTTTTGCTTTTTGTTTTATTGTAATTAATTCGACATTGAAGTTCAGGCCTCATTCAGTGGGATAGTGAGTAGTAGCCTATATATCATGGAATGGAACACCGCGAGTTTGTGTTGTGTGGGGCGTGAGGAAGTGTTATGTATTATTGTGTCTGTGTATTTAGGTTTTCGGTATATTTTAAAGGAATGTTTATTATTTTCCCGGCTGATGTTTAAATCTAAGAAATTTATTAATTTGTTTTGTTCTAATTCCATTGTAAATTTTATTGAGGTGTGCAGTCTATTCATGAAATTGAATAGTTGGCTTAGTTGTCTGTTGGTTCCTGACCAACAGACTAGGATGTCATCAGTAAAAGATCAAGTGAATCAAATCACATAAGTTGTTTAATTTAAAAAAAAAACTATTTAAAACGTCGTTTCATATAGTAAAGGCTAAAACAATTAATGATTTAACGTCGAATTAAGTTCATAGGAAATGAAGAAGCAGCACACTTGCTCACTTACTATGCGCATTTCCTCACTTAAAAACCTAAGTATGGAATTATCTTGTGGGGTTCAGCTTCTAAAGCAAACAGCATCTTCTCTCAACAAAAAAGGGCAACACGGTTAATTAGTGGGGTAGCACAGCTATAAAGCTGGAAAGAACTTCAAGCGATTTATGCTACTAATTATTCGATCTTATTTTATACTTGCCTGTCTATGCCATTTCGGGGAAAACAGTTATAAATATACACCACACTCGAAGGTTCATATTCATCAAAGTTGCGGAAAGGAGCACTTTATCCTGCCAAAATAGAGACTCTCAAAGACGGAGAGATATTAAAACTTTATTAGTGTCAAAGCATTCAACGTGCTACCGGCCGAATTCAAGATAGACAACTCGAAATTATTCAAAAGAAGACTGAAAGCACCCCTGAGAGAATATACAGGACGTATATAGGACTTCAAGGATTCCACAAATTATTTTCATTGAATATGTTCTGTTTTGTTCATATATTCATATGCGCTTGTCGTGTAACAATTCGATGATAAATAAGCTTATAAATTCATTATTAAAATAAATTATTTTTTTCTACCGATATATGTGAAAATGGCATTTTTTCCACGGCTTACCCTACACGAAAGTGACATTTTTTCATTCTAGGGATGAAAATATTTTCATGTCTAGAGACGAAAATGAGCATTTTAAATTTATGATTTTCTCGATTAAAACACTAAACTAACCAAATTTGCATGGACTTTCTTATTAATTACATAAATTTCAATGAAATATTTTATGTACAAACGTAAAACGAGCCTGAAACTATTTAAAAAACCGAAATAAAATTAGGACATTTGACTTGAAAAGTATCACCTTCTATGAGAATGCAATATGTCAACGTTGTAAATGTCCAAACTAACAATTAAATTTGTTTTGACAGTTCTGACAGTTCGCTTCGAATTGGATTTATTAAAGTCGAATAGATGAAGATTCTACAACCGAAATCAGTAGAAAAAATTGCATTTACTACTCGAGATGAAAGTGTTTTTTTTCTGGTTCGGTGTGATTGCTAACTCGCTGGCGCTCGTGAGAAAACTCCCACCTCACCAGAAAAACGCCACTTTCATCTCTTGCTGTAAAATATACTATAATTTATCAATGTCATATCATTAATAAAATAATAATTATAACCGAGTTTTACGGATAGTTACATTCTATTTCTGTAACATTAAACTGTTACAGAATATTTAAGGTTGTTAACTCACCAATAATTATCTAATCATGTCTTAGTTTCGACAAAAATTATTATATTTTAAGCACTTGCTATCAAAATATAACTATAAATATTACAATTTTAAACTATTTCCTTTATTTATTTACATAGTTTATGCCTACATTGGAGCACTTAAATCAAACCCAAATATTGTTAATCTATGTTAACAAAGAATTAACTGAAGATTTAGCTTGCATCATCTTCTTCCTTTCCCAAAACCTCTTCATTCTGGCTGATTTGGCTGCCCTTCATTAGATATGACATATTGTTTCCTAGTACAGTTTTAATGAAAATCTTATTTGTTAATTCTTGAGAATCCGATTTTCTTCTCTATTTTCAATTTGTTTCATTGTAATATTCAACTCTTCTAAATCACTCTGAACTTCTTTCAAATAATTCATATTAGTTTTATTTTGCCAAAAGTAATTAAATAGTTTTTTTATTGTCCTGTTATCATTTAATCTAGATAGATGACTCTAGATATTTGACGCAATTCTTCTTGTTCTCATCGTATCTATTATAGATTCACTTTCCCTGAAGACCATTGCATTAGACAACAATCTCCATTGTCCATCTACCTGATCGTTTTTATATATGATTGTTCGGAGTATCCTTCTGTGAACCTTTTGCAGTGTATCAGTTGTGGCTTTGGTGTTCAATTTAAATAGTGTTTTACAAGCGTATGTTGCTTCAGTTTTAATGACGGAACAGTAATGTTGAAGTTTAGCATTTATCGAAAGAGATTGTTTCTTGTACGTTGGCCATGTAATTCGTTGTGCTCTCTTTAACTTAAATGTTCTGCTTTTCATTGATGATTTTTCATTGGAGTTCCAAGTTAAAATTTCACCCTGATGTTTAAACTTATTTACAATTTTAATTTGTCTAGTATTGGATAGGGAAATGGTTGGTGCTGTAGCAGGGAAGGTTGGCATTATTTCTGTTTTTTTCATATGAAATTTGCAATCCAGCTTTTTTTGCTATATTATCAAGTTGTTCTATTTGCAATTTAGCTTCTTCTATATATAAAAAAAAATGTAAACTATTTTCTTTATTAGAATGAATAAATAATGTCAATATCAAAGAAAGGAAATGTTTTGCTGGCTTGACTTTCTGTTTATAATGCACGCGTTGTTGTCCATCGTCGATTTTAGTTTGTTGAATAATTAATGACGAACTTGCTCTCAATTAAGATATGAAACTATTTTTAGATTAAGAATTTTCGCAATTAATTAAAAATCCATTTTAAAATATTTAACTATAAATAAGTCAATTAATTTTATTATACTTAATTGTTTTAAGGCTATTGTTCAATCTCAATCCGTAAACTAAAGTTATATTGCTGCAGCACGACTTGCACTTTTACCACTAAGTATTTCTACTAATTTCTCTAAATGAGAACGGAAAATGGGAGGTTGGAGGAAAATCTGGAAAGGGTGGTGAAGATACAGAATAATGAACCTGAAGTGGAAAAGGGCTGGAGAAAGGAATTGTTAGGGGAATTGAAGTCAATAAGAATAAGGAAATGGAGAGTAGGATTTTGCAGTTGAGCTGCGAAGCGAAGTCATTTAAGGAAGTGAATGAAAGAAACGCTCTGAGAAAAGAAATGAGTAGCTTAATACAGACCGAAAAGAAGAGATTAAGGGGAGAAATAAGTAATAATATCGTATTTTTTGGAATTTAAGGAGAGGCAAGGCGAAATAGGACAAAGAAAATCTTTGAAGAAATATTGGGAATTGAGGAGGATTTCGTGAATGCTCTCAAAATTTGCACCAATGGAGGCAACAAAGGACCAATTGCTGCAAAGTTACAAGCTTGGAGAAAGAGAGAGAGATTATGGGTAGTAAATACAAACTGAAAGGAACCATAGTTTTTATACAGGATCATTACACCCCAAAAGAGCAGCACATTCAAAAGGAATTGCGCAAAGACGGCACCAGATTGAAGGTGGTTTTCAAAAAAAATAATTGGACGGGAAATGGTGACCGTGGTCCGAAAGAGCAAAAAACTAGTAAGAGAAAACCTAATGAGGTGGGGAAGAGAAATGGAAAATATTATAATGTTGTTTTGGAATGAGCGGGTTTGAAGAAAAAAAGTGGCAATAAGAGACGGAGCGTTCACAAGGGTCTTACAGAAGTTCCAGTTCATCGCAGTGGAGGAAACGTGGTTACAGAAATAGGAATGGGAGACATGAAGGTGCAATCGTTCAATTGATAACCCAAGGAGGGTGCAGCCGGCGGAGAAATGTAGTAGATTTGGTAACGACTGCTAAAAGTTTCAATTAAAAATGGAATCAGCTCGTGACCGGAGGAGGACAAGACTGTATAGAAGTAGTGTTTAAGTTGAAGTTTATCTGTAGTTACTTTTATTTATGTTTTTAAGCCAGTAAAGCTTGTATAAATACTAATTCCTATTGGTTGGCATAATTCCTTGAGTAACTATTTGAAAATACTCAAACGGCATTATAGTTATTTTAAAATTTTGTAGGGTGTAAAATTTTTCAAACATGACCAAATATATAAGTATGAATTGTGTGAATTTTGTATGCATTTTCTCAATGCCCGTAGAATAAAAGAGTGTAACTAGTAAATGCTTAATTGATCATAGTTATTTTAGTTTATTTTTGATAATATTCTGTTTGTAAAATTTTTGCAATTTCTGTTTTTTATTGAAATACATTTTTTATCAGAGAATACCTGTTGGGTCAATATTAAATTTTAAAATAGCTGATTAATATTAGAATCTTTAATATAATAAAAATGCAATGTTACATAACCTTTAATAATTAGTGGACTATATGTTTTACTTAATATGACCAAAATGTGAATGATTGAATAGATAAAATAGTTTCTCGAAGAAACTTAAGCAGACTTAGGGTTCCACCCCTACATGATGCATTTAAGGGGTGGCGCACGCGCAACAATTACTGAACTAATAAAAAAAAAACTAACTGAACTGAATTAACAATACTGAACAATAGCTTCAAAATGCGGTACCTACTTGTACGTGTATGGTGTATTGCAGTATTATGAGGGACAAAAAGGATAAATACAAGCCAATGCGATACCTCATTTCTTTAATCAATTCACCTGATCATTATGTCAAACGGTTCAATGTAAAAGTTGAATAATACACTGCAAACACACTTCGCTAATCAGAAACGTTAATTTTTAGACATTGTTATTGTACAACTCCAGGTATTTGACTGTAAGCTGCTGGAATAGTTATTTACATTAAAGTGTGGAAACATTGATTTTACAATGCAACAGCTCCTTTGGGGAACGAGCCCGAAGGGGTGAACATTGTAAAATCTTTTCCGCACGATATTTGTATAAGATTTTTTTGCCGACAATTATTATTTGAGAAACAAATTTTTGTTTGGATCATTTATAATATTGGTAATTATTTATTTTGTTAATGTTGGTACTCACAAACTTTGACATTTTTACTAAATCAAATTTATTAGGTACATCATATGTCATTTCCACATGTCAGACGCACAGTAAAATTAAAAAAATCACTCTTATTTTTACATGATAGTGACAAATATGGTGTAAAGTAGCGTTTTATAAATTAGATTTTATAGTTTTATACTTAATTTATCTTGTAAGCATCCCTGAAAGGTTAAAATTTACTGTTCACTTTACCGCATCGTGGCCGTACTTTTCAACATTGTGTGTAAAAATTTAGTTTCACTGGACGTATACCTGATGTCAATGCTTTATAACTCAGCTTTATAATTCAGGAGGTCAAAAAGTAAATTTTTGCGCAATGCTCAATGAACAAATGAAATATAGGCTACTTATCATTGACGATTTTACTAGCACATAAATCCACTGTGATTTTGCAATTTTTAGCATCTAAATGGCCTGCGTATTGGTCAGAATATTTCTCTTAGCTTTCCTAGTTCTTAGTTTTCTCATGACTAACTACTAAAACTGCAATGATCTCAGTGATTGGAAATAATCCCGTTGTACATTGCAGACCTTTTAATGGGTTTATAGCCCTCGAAGTATTTATATTTTATAGCCGCTGAAGCTTCTTCCATTCAGTTCCCTGGCTGTGTATCTTTTGCAGCATTAGTTCGGGTTCCATAGGTTGAGAATTGTTGAGAATAAATAAGTTATAAATCAAAAATAATATAGTCCGGTTTAAAAATTTCAAAACAACCTAAATGTTAATTGAGAGGAATGAAACTAAATTAGAACACTAAATTCTTGCATAATATCTAGATAAATGACATTTTTTTTTCCTTTTAACCAAAAGAACGATAAAATGCCTATTCTAGATTTTAATTCTTAGTCGAGGAATTAAATGAAATCAAAGCAGAAATGGCATGCTACAAAAGTGAACAAATATTCCATGTCGATGAAATGGATTTATTCTGAAAAAAGTGGCCATCACGAACCTTTAAAACAGGCAATGAAAAGTCAATTATTAAGTGGAAATGAAGCAGACGATTCAAAACTAAAACTCGTGCCTCAATACCGCGCAGAAAATTCTAGAGCTCATAAAAATGTATCCAACTCGCAGTCTTGTGGCGTCTATATAATAAAGCATGGTTCGCAATAAACTTATTTGCAGCTTGCTTCCAACTATGTTTGCTTTTTAACAAAACGATATTGCAGAGAACTTTCATTCCACCATACAATTCAACATACAATGGATCAGGCTTCATTGCCACATTTAAGACATATTATTTAATGCTATAACAGGAAAAAACGTGCTTACATTTTGAATTTGTAAAAAGCTATGATGATCAGAACTTTAAACGAAAGATAGTATGTATGAACAAAAAGCAATATGTGGTCACTATCTTCACATATATCATATTATGGGAATGATTTTAAGAATTTTAATAGTCATTTTGAAGCTACTAATAATATAATGTAAATTTTCCAGCTACTAGTTTTGAAAGAGTTTGATTCTGTTAAAGTAATTGAGCGCACCAAATGGAAATATAATTATGAAAAAGTTATTTACATTAGAGTGCGGAAAAGTTGATTTTAAGCGACAGCTCGCTTTGGAGAACGAGCTCGAAGGGCGAGTTCCCCATTAGCTGGAGCGTTCTAAAATCATTTACGCACGAAATTTGTATAACATTTTTTGTCCGACAATAATTATTTACGAAACAAATAGATTTTGATTATTTACAATATTGGGGATTATTTACAGGCAACTTCCTCTGCCTTTCCCATTTTGTGTAGGTGGTATCTGGTGCCTACCAAAGCCTACCAAAGTTCTGATTTCTTCTAGAGAAGCTTAGCATCTGCTGCGTTATTACGGCAGAATAGTTTATGAGCATTTTAGCTTGCCTCTATCCTGGCGTGTTCTTCCAGTAGGTTTGCTCTTGCTCTTCTTCCCATTTTTTAGCCCCCTGCCTTCAGTGGGCCTTTGTAAGCCCACAAGTTGTCTCCGGGCCCAAAAAGTTAGCCTCTGCCCCGCTTTTGGCGAGTATGTCGGCCATTTCATTCTAATATATGCCCTGGTGACCCGGTGACCACATTAGCGTGAGTCTGTTACCTTTCACCAGTTGCTTTAGGGTTTGCTTACAGTTCCAGGCTAACCTGGAATTAAAGTTGTGGGCTTTTAAATTCCTTAGAGCTACCTGGCTGTCCGTTAGGATATACAAACTTGTAAAAAACGGAACACAGCCTGAATATATAAATATATTCAGCCTTTCTGGAGCTCTATCACAATTATTGAGTCTTTTTAGGTCTACCAAAACAAATCTCAAATGAAATTTGTAAATTATGTTATAGCTTTCAGTCCACCTTCGTGGCACTTAACAAAAACCATAGAAATAAAATTTACATTTTTACATAGTTTTTCTACCAATTCTATCGTTATCGTTCTAACTAATTCTATCGTTAGGATGTAGATTTGCACTCCTTTAAGACGTTTCTTCGCATCTTTCAATGGATATAATTTAAGCCTGTAGTACCGTGGGAGCCTGGCCCAATGCCGTGGACTCCCTATGACTCCGGCTGTATATGCCAATTCCTGTACCCTTAGCAGTTATTGATGCATCGGTGTACCATATCGACGCTTTGCCTTTCAGATGTTCGATTATTTTAACACTTGATTTGGCGTTCATTAATGACCACTTCAACGGCTGTGTCAAAGTATTATTCTGTAGACATTGTGTCCCAATGATGCTTTAGAAATTCCTCTTGGATTTGTTCCCTTATTTTGAGGTGTATCTGAATAGGCGATGTAGACCTTAGTCTCAGAGCACTGAGAAGACCTTCTTTTTCTACCTCTTTGTGCAGTGTGAGTTGGTCCAACAAAACTCCCATTGCTGTGGTTGGAGCAGATTTCATCGCTCGTGTTATAACCAAGCACGCGAGCCGTTGAAGCTTTTGTTGCATGCTTTGGGTCTTTTTTTCCTTTGTTTTGTACCACTATACAAGTGACCTGTAGGTGATAATCGGTCTTACCAATGCTGTGTAACACCATAGGACCATTTTGGGATTTAGTTCTTATGTTTTCCCAAAAAGCTTACGGTAGATCCAAAAGGCCACTGTGGCTTTTGAAAGCGTCATGTTCAGATGCCAGTTCCAAGTGAGTTTCTTATCCAAGGTTATCCCTAGATATTTCACCTCCTCGGAGATCTCTAACGTGTGACCATCAATGCTCGGAGCTTTCAAGTTCAGCCTCCCCTTTCTGGTAAAGGGGAGCATTACTGTTTAGCTTGGGTTGACACTAAGGCCCTCCTTCTTTCTCCAGTTGATGATATTAAGTGCCCTCTGTGCAAGGTTCATGATTGTATTACCAAACTTACCACTTTATATGGTGGCAACATCGTCTGCATAACCAACCGCCTTAGACCCATTCTTTGTTAACACATCTAGGAGATCATCAACGACCAGGCACCACAGCAGAGGCGATAATACCCTCCCTCCCCCCCCCCTTGTGGAGCCTCTCTATGTGGTTACTGTCCTCGTTGATGCCCCCAGTGCGGCGGTAATTTTACGATTGGTCAGCATGTCTTAAATCCACTCAATGATAGGGTCTTCGATCGCTTTGTTGGTGGCTGCATTCTTTATTGATAAACCTATATCTAGAAAGATGCCTACTGCAATTCCTTTGCAGTCCAGTGCTGCTTCTGTGGTCGATATCCTGTGTAGAGCGTCCATTGTAGATTTGCCTGGTTGATAACCGTATTGGTGCTTATGGAGAGGACTTCTTTTGAGAGGTTCGCACCGTATGTGATTATCCACAATTTTGTCCATTGTCTTCAGGAGGAAGAAAGTAAGGCTAATTTGATCGGTAGGACTTTGCCAGGTCATGGTTTCGATCCCCTTCTGCAGCATTGCCGGGAAAATGCCATCCGGTCCAGCAGACGTAAAACTGTTCACAGCCCATGCGACTTTTTGAACAGTAAACATGGTTGTTGCCATGCTTCTGTAGATTTTGTTGAGCGTTTCATCCGCGTTATCCCTTTACCAGTTATAGTTGATTTAGAGCTGGGAAAGTGCGTCTGCAGTAAAACGCTTAGACTTTCCTCTAAATCTTTGGTATGCTTAACACTCGGTATCTTAATAAGCCCCATTTCATTTAAGTGGTCCTTTGCCAAAAACCTTTTGCAGCCTTGCCGTTGGGGCGGATTGTACAATGTCCTCACAGAAGTCACACCTGGTTTTCCTTTTCGACCTTCTCAATTCTTTATTGTAATCAGTAAGTGCTACTCTGTAGGCTAGCCAGTTGCCTGTTCTTTTCGCACCGTTTAAAGCTTTCCTGGCCGTCTTTCTCAAACGTCCTAGCGCTTTGTTCCACCAAGGAACAGCCCTTGATTTCTGCATCTTTTTGAGAGGACTGCTAGTCTCATAGGCGTGTGTTAGGCTGCCTTTAGATGAGACGATGCTGCTTCCAGCTCGTCTGTTCTGTTTATTATGAGGCCGAGACCTTCGGTTTCCTGTCTGAGGATCTCCTTATAGAGTTCCCAATCGGTACACCTAGGGCTCCTGCGCTCTATTACCACATTGTTTACCTCACCTAAGTGGAACTCAATCTTTTGGTGGTCTGACATTGACGTCTCGTCGAGTACTCGCCAATCTTTGATAAACTCTGTTGTAAAAGCATCAGCTACAGTTAAATCTAAAAGCTCATGTGTGATTGCATTTACAAAGGTGCGTTTACAACCGTTATTAACGATCTCCACATCGTTAGTAGATAAGTATTCGAGAAATTGCTTACCGCATAGACTTTACCGCACAGTAGCGGTATTTAGCAACATTGTATGTAAAAATCTAGTTTTGCTTGACGTATACACGATGTCAAAGCTAGCTTTACCATTCAGGAGGCCAAACTACTTATTTATATATAACAAGAACAGACTATAAAATACATGTTTACCTAGATGATCAACGGAGCTATACAAAGCGGGAGGACAAGTTAGATAAGGACGAATATGTTTAACACCTAACTACCTGACATACGTCTCTCAGACCCAAAGTAGCAGTAATTTTCTCACTCGAGATGTGTGGCAGGTGGTTAAGGGTTAAGGGCCTGGTTTAGAATGAACCTATCTAGAATATTTTGAATAGTTGAACCTTCATCGGAACAAATTATGGAAGTTGATCATTATGTGATGGGTACAAGGGAAACGCGGTGGGTACACGACTAGCATGAACTGCGATATTTTTTATTGTTTTATTGATTACCAAAAGGCATTCGATATAGTGCGAAATCAAAAGGTGTATTTGCTAATAGCATGGAGAAACAACAACACCTAATGAATAGAGTAATAGTAAGTAGCGAAAAGTATGGACTTGATATAAACATCGAAAAGACAAAATTAATGGTTATTAGTAAATCACAAATTGGAAATTTTTATCTCATATTCCCATCAGAAACCCATCTATAGAGTAAATAAATATTCATATATTTGCACTAATCTATACAAACAGTGGGATCCTTCTCAAGAAGTGAAGATCCATATAGAGAAAGCGAGAGCTGTTTCCATGGGTACTAAAGAGTCAGGACCTCACAATGTTAATGAAACTTAGTTTTCGGTTTTTTTACGGAGTGGAATCGCGAACATAGATGCTATAGTCAAGTAGTAGCAAGTATATAATAACCGATGCTATAATCAAGAAACTGGAAGCATTAATGATGTCGTTATATCGAAGGATGTCGAGAGTTTCGTTGTAAGATCACATGAACAACGCAGAAATCCTGCATAAAATGCTAACAGATAAAGAGCTTCTTAACACCATAAAATAGAGAAAACTCCAATACATAAGGCATATTATGAGAAATGAAAGTAGATTACATATACTGCAAACAATTTTGCAAGGAAAAGTAGCGGGAAACAGAGCTGTCAGAAGAAGAAGGATATCATGATTGGGTATAATAAGAACATATAATTTTGGTTTGCAATGACCACAACCGAGCAGCAACAAACAAAGTGATGATTTCCAAAACGGTTACCAACTTGCGGAACGGATAAGAAGCTTTAAGAAGAAAAAGATTCCGATGCTAAACGTAGCCTAACAATTCACCAAATGGAAAACAATGTAATTGGTTGCTACAAGGAAATGTATGAAGGGGAAAGACCAATGAAAAACAATATGCAAAATATCGAATCCAGAGAAAAATATTTCATTTAAATTACTTCTTATAGACATTTCAATTTAATAATTGTCTCTTCTGTATTAAACAACGGAGAGAATTTTTTTTAAGAACCAATTATCAGTTTCTGAATATATTTGGTTCCTCGTTTAGTTAGGTTTCTGATAACAGTTTGGGGTATTTTTGGAACTGATTTTCCTGCAGAGCGCCAAGTATTGCTATATTAAATTATAATTTGGAGCATTTTTATATTTGTTCCTTTTAAAAGAAAACAAATCTCTGTGACTTTTTTTATAGGAATCTTAAAATATAACTTCAACACACTGTTGGAAGTTTCAGGGGTGCTATAAACAAACTACAATATGAAATGCACAAAAATAGAAAGATTGTTTAAGAAGGCAATTCGAGGATAAAACGGATGACTCACTAACAATAAGTCAAAGTTAATCTATTTCAATAGGTAGTTAAAACGATTGTTATTTTGGCTATTTTAAGTCTGTACAAAAATGTCTAATATATAAACTTCTCAATTTTTCTACCTTTATTCAAATAATATATCATTACTGCGATTAATTATAAAGAAGAATAATGGCAGGAAATCGATTTGTTTGCGCCCTCAAGAAAGTAATGCATAACAGAAGTATTTTAAGAAATCCTCAAATTGAAATATGCAAGACAATTATCAGGCATATATTTGCATGTGCAATATATACATTGGGAGCGAAAGAACAAGCATTAGTTGTAGTTTGGGAGAGGAATATATTACAAAAATTTTTAGAGGAGAAATAACAAAAGAAGGATGGGAAAGAGTACTAAAAGATCGAGAAATACAAGATCTATTTAACGAACCAAATATAATCGCAGCAGTGAAAGGGCAGAGACTTAGATGGTTAGGCCAAATCATGAGGATGAATGTAGATAGAGTACCCATTTTTATTTTGAAAGGGATATTGGTGGAAAAAAGAGGACAGGCAGACCGAAAGCAAGATGATCATGGACGCAGAATAGAGCAATATCAAAAAAATGGGAGAGAAATGACAAGAGATAGAAAAGTCTGGAAGAAAGCCACAAAACTACTCATGGGGCAACAGGGCCTTCAGTACTAAGCTATATATAGATAAATATGGATTATTAATTAATATTAAGAATGGTCAAAACTGGACAAACGTTTAATCCAACATCGTTTCACTATCGAAATTATGGCGTGGAATTTTGTCGCAATAATACATGATATTGCAATAAAATTATTTGCTATAATTACGCTAGTGCAGCGATGTTCGACGAAACATTTATTCAAGTCTCTATAATCAGGTTCTTAATTTTAGGTTCTTTCCAAACTCAATAACTAAAAAAAAATATCTAGAATAATTGAAAATTCATAGTAAAATGAACGTCTTTCAATTTAAATTTTCAGTAATATGTTGTACTTTGTTATATATGAGTAGAAATCCAACTTTAAGGTCGCAAAAACTATACGTAAAAAGGTAAGAAGGTAAAGGCAAATAAATTAGTAACAAAAGGCTTTAATTTTAATTCGATTTTCGGTCCTTAAAAGTGCCATTATTTACTCTTTTTTTAATATATTTTACTTTAATATTCCATTTATAAATTTTAATTTTCAACAATTGTAACTTTGATCTGCATAGCACACTATCAGTTTTTCTAAATTATTTTCAGTCATCCGTTGACGACGATCAAATAATATGCTCTTGTGGTTGAACAATGACCTCTCCACATGACACGATGTTAGGGGTGCAATCTCTGAAGTTTGGGATGTCTGATATGGTCAATTAACAAAAAGAATTAAAACCAAACCGGCTGGAATCTTTAGAAATCGGGAAAACATTAAGAACAATTCGGGTAATAGTCTTACTGAACAAATCGAATTTATCCACAAATCACGGCTCTTAAAAATATGGCAAACCCCTTCTTAAAATTCTATAAATATCGATAATTTAAAAATGTTTGTAGAAGATCTGAAAATGCCACTGTACTCGTGAAACTAGTTATTAATAAACCATCTCATAAAACAAGTCATATGTTGTTTTATGGTAAAAATGTAATGTCGTTTCATATAGTTAAAGCTAAACCAATTAATCCTTAAAAAAGGGATATTTGCGGCTACTGAATCTGTACATAAATCTAAATAAAACTCATTTTTCACCTGAGTGTGTTCATTTAAGGAACTTCGAATTAATAGTGACTGCTTCAAATCTTTGTTTTTATTTTATTTGTGAGGGATGTTTTTAAATGTTGCTCAACATGGCTTCTCTTCTTAGATACTACCTACAATTATACATTTAATATCAGTGATGTTTCAGTTTGTGTTTAATGGTGAAAAATTGCAGAACTTGCTATTTGACTGCAAAGAATTCAATCCAATTTCAGTTCGGATATACCAGATTGTATATTCTTTTATTTTACTATTAAGGGGTTTCTTTTGTTTTGGCAGTTTGATAAAAAAAAAGCGTTCAAATTCACTTTGTCCAAGTACAACATAAGACTACAAGGGCCAAACAACCAAGAGAAACATCTGACATAAAGGCAATAATTGTAGTGAGAATATATCCATTATTCCTAGCAATGCTAACACGTGTTCGGGCGACTTAGACTGCAAGATGAAATCCTTTTAAATAAATAAACAGGTCGGCGCTTAAGAAAGAAGCTGAAGACAATAAGAAAATAATATGGCATCCCCAAATTTATTATTTGAAGCAGATAGTTGCATCAGCATTTTTAATTAAATTGCCTAACAAAATTTAAAATAGTAGAAACATAAAAATGAGTTAATGTATGTAAAAATATTAATTTGCAAGATATTACTCTGTGAATTTTCCATATTACAAGAATTAAGAAATTTGTAGCAACCCAAATGGTCTCTCGTGGCACGAAATTGCAAGAAACCAAATCGTTCTTGTAATTATATTTATTTATATTATAAATCAGGAGTGAATTAGAGAACATAATTTTTTAATTATTTTCTTGTTATAAGTAAAAATATACGAAAACAGACAAATACCTGTTAAAATAGGCGGTTAAAAGAAATAGTTTCTTGCCAATAAAATCCAATCTCTATATATGAGTTGATTTTTAAGTCTTCATTTTTAGTCTTCATTTTCTCTTCTTGTGCCATGCTATCTAAACAAGTCTAGATGATTGAATTAAACTTGGGTACTATTACAGTAATTTATTGATAAGAGTAAAATAAGTAAAAATCTAGAATACAAAATCAAATAAAGAATAATCTATTTATAAATGAAGAATTTAAAAATCGGTGCTAGTTGAAGTGACAAATAATCTGTAGGATTTGTATGTCTGAAAAAAATAAAATAAAAAAATGGGAATCGTATTCGATGTTTGTTGATGGTATAGTTTTGTTTCATCGTAAAATTTTATTGAAAATTTACAGTCTGTAACTGCAGAAAAGTAATATCCATAACAATATCGATACGTTATCTTTATATGTGCTTGTGGGAGGCCCTGTGGGGGTCGCCGGATAGAACAGAAAAATATGAATCACCGAAAGTATATCTGCAACAAATGTTTATACACAGTTCGAACCACAAATCAAACATTATTTGCCTATTGGGAATTCTTTAGTTTTAGCAAAAAAAATATAAAATCTGATGTGAAGATTCAACGAGACTTTAAATATGGCTGCGGTTTTCACGTCGAACACGTACATTACATTTGCAAATTCTCTCGAATGATTGATTGTAGATGAATGTATATTGTGACTTCATAATGGATACGTCTGTATAATAAAAATAGCCATTATCTTCCCGTTGCCGAAAAGCCAACCGACATAATAAATCATTCTACTTTAGACGTTCATGAAGATCCGACGCACTCCTTCAAAACTAATGTTTTATTCGCTAATATCGAAGTCTAGACTATCTGAAATCCATAGGGATTTATTTACTTTAGAATTCCACCCAGAATTCATATTCATAATCATTTTTTTACGAAGAATCATTAATCGATTTGTGCGTTCATCTCATTCTCCACAAAATTTATATTTTTAACATACATCAATCAACATAATAAACTTGCGAGCATAGACATCGGCCCACTGTAAACTTTTGACTTTAACTATTTTTTTATGAATATAATTATATTATATATTATAAAACTGTATGAGAGATAACATAAAGAAATATACCGTTTGAAAGACAATATAATAGGCGTAGCAATCGGTAAACAAAAAAACGGAGGTCTATTTGTGGTGGTTATAACGAGAATAACAAACTAGTGAAAGATTGTAATTTTTGCCTTTGCAATTGAAATTTACACTTCATTCGTTTTTCATAATTTGATGAGTTTGACTGTTAGTTTAAGAGTGTTAGTTTAATGCATACTGCACCGCAAAAAGCCTCCCATGTTTTTGTGCTAATGGAAAATGGAATTAGTCAGCGATTGCTCGACAACTGGATACGACACGCGTCGCGTTTCGAAGAGTGTTCCAGCGTTGTGGTGAGACTATAACGACTATAACTGTGTTCCACCACCGGAAAACCATCCACAAAACACTCACCAAATAGTTTGTCAGAAAGGCTCTTTTCAAAGTCAACTTTGCTGACTACTTCAATAAATATTGAAGGCTTATCCGCAAATGAGCAAAACCTCCTGCCCAACTTGTGCAGGGAGAACGGCACCGATATCCTGCTACTCCAAGAAACACATAGAAGCCGCAGAGGAGATTCGAGCCGCAGACTGAAAATAAATGGTATGAAGTAAATACTGTAGCGCCCTTACGACCATTATGGCAGTGCTGTTTTCGTCAAACCTGACACCGAAATATCCATGTCCTAAACTTACTAGAATAAGATAGATATCCTCACAGTTGAGCTTGGATCATGCACGAAAACATCTTCATGCAAACCACCAGCCGTAGTCTTTGCTTTTTTCAGGAACTAGCAATTTCTAGCCTAAACCGCTTAAGTTTGTGATCACAGTTCACAGTCACAGTTCTGCATGGGGATATGCACAAATAGATGCGAATGTCGAGGCGCTGAAATACTGGGCGGAAAGAATGAACCTGAAGCTGATACACGACACAAACAAACTAAGTCCTTTAATAGTGGAATATGGCGCATTGGATATAACCCAGATAATATCTTTTTAAGCGACAGGATCAGCCACTAAGTGACAAAATCTATGTAGGACCCCTACCTAAAACCCAACACTGACCTATCACATGCTAATATCTGCTATCAAATGCACCGTAACTGCGGCAATAAAACCGGAATACGTTCCCCACATAAGCAGATTTAACTTCAAGAAGTTCGATTGAAATGAATGGACCTAAGAACTAGACCAGGAAGTCATGCGCCTAGAACCATGCCCCAAATTGCATGACCAGTTTGCCATGCTGTTAAAGAGAATATCGAGAAAGCACATACCAAGAAGCTGCAGAACAGAATATATCGCAGCTCTTGACGATGGGGCTAAAACCGCCGTCCGTAACTATAGAAATATGTACAATCAAAAGCCATTCTCTGAGGAAACTATCCAGGCAGGAGAAGATGTCCTCCAAGCTATAACAGCGACTAGAACGGAAAGATGGTGCTAGCTCATAACATGTCTGGATATGAAACAACGTGCATGGAAGTTAATAAAGAATATGAACAACGACCCCTGCGCTCTAGCACCCGATTTTTCTGGAGTCACACCAGGCCAGATAGCTCATCGCCTCTTTCTTAATGGTAAACGGTCAACTGAGGTGGGAAAAATAACACTCCAACGTGACAGTAACAACGAAAACGATGTCCTTAACGACGCTTTCAGCACCGATGAAATAAAACGAACAATCCATCAATTGAAAGAAAATATCGCAGCTGGCCTGGATGAAAGGTTAGAGCAAATTAGGCATTTTGGGGCTCTAACCATAAGCTGGCTCAGTCAAATGATGCAAATTCTAAAATTTGGAGGAAGGCGAACGTGTTGCACTTCTGAAACCACGGAAAGAGCCAACATATCCTGGGAATTTTAGTCCCATCTCCTTGCTGTGTCCTTTTCAAAGTTCTTGAAAGAATGGTACTTGAATGGCCGAATATCTGACATTATCGAGTAGGAGACCATACCAGAACAGGCAGGTTTCAGACCAGGCAAATCGTGTTGCAGGCAAACCCTCAATCTCACTCACTCTATCGAAGATGGGTTTAAGCGTAAGCAGATAATGGAAGTCGCTTTCAAAGATCTCTCTGCTGCCTATGATACCGTGAACCATCAGAGGACGGTATTGAAGTTCACCAAGGACTTTCGTCTGACTAGGTTAGTGGAATGCTTCTTACAAAATCGACGGTTTTTGTAACACTACAGTCCAGGAATAGTCGGTGGAGGACTCAGAAAAACATCCTACCTCAGGCAGCGTCCTGGCGCCAATCCTCTATACTATCTACACCAATGATCAACCAATAAATGGAGAGACAATGTTTCATATATGCCGATGATACGGCTATATCAGCTCAAGGCAGAACTTTCAACGACCTAGAAAATAAATTAACTTACGTTCTGGAGGATCTAGCAGCCTACTATAAAAATAACCACATCAAAGCATTTCCCACTAATACACAAGTGTGTGCTTTGCATCTTAGAAACAAGGAAGCACAAATCAAGCTTGGCTTGGCAGAGCCAACAAATGGAGCATAACAACACACCGAAATACCTAGACATACGTCTGAACCGAACTCTGAGTTTTGGAAAACATTGTCAAGAGATCTAAGGGAAAGTATGCGCAAGAGACTATATCTTTTAAAAACTAACAAACACAAAATGGGGAGCACAACCTCAAACACACCGGACTTCGGCTCTTGCTTTATGCTTTTCTACAGCGGAATATGCTTCGCCGGTATGGTTCAATTCCGCTCATTCCAAGCACGTTGACGTGGCACTGAACGAGACGGTGCGCATGGTGTCTGGCTGCCTGATCCCGAAACTGACTGTGTTGCCGCCGGGGCTGAACGAAAAAACAAGAAACCGACCAGAGGCATCCCGTTTATGGGAACCAAATGCAACCGCATAGACTAAAGTCCCGGAAGAGCTTTATGCGGTCAACAACACCCCTGGAGATTACGCCTAAAGCACACCGAACAAACCTATTATAAGTGGCTGCCATGCGCATACGGAGCGAGGCAATTGAAGAGCTGGCCCCTGGACACCATCTACTTTTCCCCACATGGAGGACGCTGAACAGGCTCAGAACGGGAGTCGCAAGATGTAACAGCAACCTAAAAAATGGGGCGACAAAGAAGATGACAATTGTGAATGCGACGTAACTCAAGACAACCAACATCAGGCTGTGTGCCCAAACGTGAGTGAGACTTGCATAGAGGAGGACCTGATACTCGCCAGTGACAAAGCCACATATGTAGCTGATTTTTGGAAACTGCAAATTTGATTTGATATGGTGATCCGGACCCGGAAATTAAGAAGTATGATGAGACTGGATAGTAATTTTATAGACGACTTGGTACAGTAAAAAGGAGATTTAAAACAACTTGGGATGTCTGATTTATTTTGTCAACATCACTAAAAAAGCGTCACTTTAATACTGTTCAACTCTAACAACAGCTTCGTGAAGTACGAGGAGTGGTAATATTATTATTTTTATTATTACTATAATATTATTATTACTAATTCTATTAGTAATTTGACCGCTAAGACAGTTGCAGTTTGTCAATATCACACCGCAGCTCATCGTCGAGCACGCCTGCGTTTTCCAAGGAATCATTTTGTAGGGACTCATTATTGACAAGATGAGTTGCACAGGTGCGGGTTTTTCCTAAACCGTTTTATGGCCCAGACCGTTTTAAAAGCGGGCTGGAGCTGATCAAACAAAGCCGATAGGTTCGGGTTTTTCTTAATCGTTTTATGGCCCAGACCGTTTTATGAGCGGGCTGGAGCCGATCAAACAATACCGATTTTTCCTCCCTCTTACTTGGCGTCAGCACCAAGGAGAGGAGGGAAGAACGAACAACCAATCGGGACAACGAAAAACCTCTCCCACCAAAGTTACCAGAGAGAAGATGCGTTTGACCGAGGGATAAAAGGACGGGACGGGAGTGACAAGGGGACCAATTCGAGAGACAACTTCGAAACAACATCCAGACACAACTTGGAGCAGAACATCAGTGAACACAACTTCCAGCAGAACATCAGTGAACATAACTTCCAGCAGAACATCAGAGACAACTTCCACAACTCGCATCAAAACCGGCACGCGTCACGTGACGCGCAATAAAAAGTTACATCGTCTCCGGGTTTGTTATTTTTCTTTTCTCCACACACTACCCCGTCATCAAAGTGGTGACCCCGACGTGATCTACATATTTTACAAGTGACGGTGGTAGCAACGTGCGCCAAGACACTCGCGACAAGCTATGGCGAATAACCACTCCAACGGGGCGCGAGTGAGACTGCCCGCATTTCTACCAGAGGACCCGGACCTCTGGTTCCAACTAACTGATTGGGCATTGAAAAACGCTGGTGTCACTACCAGTACCGAGAAGTTCGAATACATCGGTACGTCGCTCGAGCCGCGGTACGCTAAGGAGATCCGCGACCTACTTCTCGACCCATCAAAGGAAGCCGACGACCCGTATCAGAAGCTGAAGGACGAACTTATCAGGAGACTCGGAAAAACACAGCAACAACGGACACGGCAGTTGTTGGAGCGCGAGGACATCGGCGACCGAACTCCGTCACAATTTTTGCGACATCTGCAGCTACTTGCCGGCGAACACGGGGCCCAGGACATCACCAAGGCCCTCTGGATGGACCGCCTCAACCCGGTCGTGCGGGCCTGCCTAGCGACGCAGCAAGAAAACACCTCCCTCGACGAGTTGGCCAGGATCGCGGACAACGTTTTGGACTCGATCGGGACCCTACAGCCGCGAAACCAGGTATCCGCAGCGTCATCTTCCCTCGAGTCGAAGATCTTTGAGCAATTGGCCGGCCTCCAACGACAATTGGCGGAGGTGCAGATAGACAACCGACGGGAAATCTCGGCCATTAGGTCAGAGCTCCAGCAAGCGCGCCGCAGCCGTTCAATCAGTCGAGACCGCTCGGATCGGTCACCGTCGAACCGCAACCGCTCAGGTTCTCGCCTTCCGGTCCAGTACGACGGAATGTGCTGGTACCATTACACGTTCGGTGACAGTGCGCGCAAATGCAGGCCTCCGTGCGAGTTAAAAGCCGTCTTCACCGCGCGTTCGGGAAACTAAGCGGATCATCGCTTATGGCGGCAAGCGATGACTGCCCAAACGTACGCCGCTTGTTCGTGCCAGATCGCATTAGCGGCACGAAATTTCTGATAGACACTGGTTCGGATCTGTGTATTTTTCCCCGTAAACTTGTGCGTGGTCGCCGGACAAAGACGAACTACGAACTTTCCGCAGCAAACAACACGCCGATTGCGACGTACGGCTCAGTGACAATGACATTGGATTTCGGATTGAGACGCGACTTCACGTGGAACCTTGTGATCGCGGACGTAACACGCGTGATTATTGGCGCCGATTTCCTGGCTCACTACGGCCTGCTGGTAGACATGCGAAACAAACATCTCGTAGATAGCCTGACGCAAGTCAAGACGACCGGAAATAGGCCGAGTTCGGGTAACATCGCAAGTGTCAAAATCGTCATCGGAAATTCTGAATATCACGAGCTTTTGCAGCGCTACCCAGAAATCACGCGACCCGACGGAGCATGCAAGGCACCAACAGTGAAACACAGCACCGTCCACCACATACACACGACGCCCGGACCACCTGAAGCCGCAAGACCGCGTCGACTTGCCCCGGACCGACTGTTGAACGCCAGAAAGGAGTTCGAGTCCATGCTGCGGTTGGGCATTTGCCGCCCATCTAAGAGCAGTTGGGCTTCACCTTTGCACATGGTGCCAAAGAAAGGCGACGAATGGCGTCCCTGTGGTGATTATCGGGCCCTCAACGCACGCACCATCCCGGATCGTTACCCGGTGCGCCACATCGAAGACTTCGGGCAGACGCTCAATGGGAAGAAGATCTTCACCTCGATCCATTTGGTAAGGGCATATCACCAAATTCCAGTCGCGGAAGAAGACGTTCCTAAGACGGCCATTACCACACCATTTGGATTATTCGAGTTTCCATCCATGAGCTTCGGGTTGCGAAACGCCGCGCAAACGTTCCAGCGGTTCATCGACGAAGTCCTCCGCGGTTTGGATTTCTGCTACGCTTACATAGACGACATCTTGGTGACATCATCGTCCGAAGAGGAGCATCGTTCGAACGCTTGCAGCAGTTTGGTGTCGTGATCAACCCCAACAAGTGCTGTTTCGGCGCGGCAACCATACAGTTTCTAGGGTACCGCGTCTCCGAGAGAGGAACAGAACCGCTTCCCGAAAAAGTCGCCGCGATCCGAGAATATGAGAAGCCGAAGACTGCCAAAGGACTACGGCAGTTCCTGGGGATGCTCAAATTTTATCGAAGGTTTCTACCCAGGGCTGCTAAAACACAGGCGAACATCAACGACCTTCTCAAAGGTAACATCAAGGGGAGCACGCCGATTCAGTGGAACAACGGAGCCGAGGCAGCCTTCATGCAGTGCAAGGAGGAGCTGGCCACCGCAGCACTCTTGGCGCATCCTCGACCCGGCGCAGACCTGTCTCTGGTGTGCGACGCGTCGGACTACAGCATAGGCGCAGTCCTTCAACAACGAGTCGACGATCACTGGGAGCCGCTTGGATTCTTTTCAAAGAAGCTTAGTAGCTCTGAGAATAAATATAGCGCATACGATCGGGAGCTCCTAGCGATTTACTGTGCAGTTCAGCATTTCAGGCATATGGTCGAGGGCCGTCCGTTTACCATCCTCACGGACCACAAGCCGCTAATTTTCGCCTTCCGCCAGAGATCCGACAAATGCTCGCCACGCCAATTCCGTCACCTGGACTTGATTAGCCAATTTACAACCGACATCAGGCACATCGCGGGGCAAGACAACGTCGTCGCCGACGCTCTATCCAGGGTCGACGAGATCACTGTTCCAATGGACTTCGAGGCTCTGACGACATCGCAGCAACAAGATCAGGAACTTCAAGGACTCTTGCAAGATGACAGCTCCGAGCTGGACTTGCGACAAATCCGCATTCCGGGTTCAGACGCCGCGATCTTCTGCGACGTCAAAACACACACTGCCAGGCCTTTTCTCACGACGCCGTTCCGCAGGGGAGCCTTCGACGCCATCCACGGGCTGTCTCATCCTGAGATCAGGGCAACAACGAAAATGATGACACAGCGCTACGTTTGGCCCTCCATCAACGTGAACTGTCGCACCTGGGCACGAGCTTGTATCCAGTGTCAGCAATCCAAGGTCACCAGGCATGTATCCGCTCCAGTCGGCTCATTTGCAGCACCTTCCCGCCGGTTCGAGCACGTTCATCTGGACCTGATCATCATGCCGTACTCGCAGGGATACAGGTACTGCCTAACCTGCGTTGATCGTTTCTCGCGATGGCCGGAGGCAATCCCTCTACAGGACCAGGAAGCCGAAACCGTTGCCCGCGCTTTCTACAACAGCTGGGTTGCACGTTTTGGCACACCTCTCCGGATCACCACCGACCCAGGCAGGCAGTTCGAGTCCCACCTGTTCCGCTGCCTCAACCAACTCCTAGGGACGACGCACCTGCACACAACGGCGTACCACCCAGCGGCCAATGGCATGGTCGAAAGTTTTCATCGGCAGCTAAAAGGCTCCATCAAGTGCTTGCAGGCTACTCGGTGGACTGAAACGCTCCCAACGGTGCTACTTGGCATACGTGCAGCTTGGAAGGACGACCTACAGGCGACAACAGCCGAGATGGTCTACGGTCAGCCCCTTCACCTTCCCGGAGAATTCCTGGTATCCCGGGCGATCCGAGAGGTCGACAACTCCGCTGAATTCGTGAAGGAACTTCGTCAACGCTTCGAGACCCTCCGTCCGTTTTAAAAGCGGGCTGGAGCTGATCAAACAAAGCCGATAGGTTCGGGTTTTTCTTAATCGTTTTATGGCCCAGACCGTTTTATGAGCGGGCTGGAGCCGATCAAATAATACCGATTTTTCCTCCCTCTTACTTGGCGTCAGCACCAAGGAGAGGAGGGAAGAACGAACAACCAATCGGGACAACGAAAAACCTCTCCCACCAAAGTTACCAGAGAGAAGATGCGTTTGACCGAGGGATAAAAGGACGGGACGGGAGTGACAAAGGGACCACTTCGAGAGACAACTTCGAAACAACATCCAGACACAACTTCGAGCAGAACATCAGTGAACACAACTTCCAGCAGAACATCAGTGAACACAACTTCCAGCAGAACATCAGAGACAACTTCCACAACTCGCATCAAAACCGTCACGCGTCACGTGACGCGCAATAAAAAGTTACATCGTCTCCGGGTTTGTTATTTTTCTTTTCTCCACACACTACCCCGTCACCAAAATTTAAACTGGACGTTGGACGTTGGAACAATAGGGTCTCTTCAGTCCTCAGACGAGAAAAGAATATGACTCTATGGCAGCGACCGAAGAAGAAAAGTGTATCGGGTACTGAGAAATCGATTTACAGAATGATGCAGTGAAATGCGGACTGTTATGGAGGTGGTTCCTGCATGATCTGGGGTGCAATTGCTGTGCGAGCACGAACTTACCCTACTTTCATCATTAGGGGCGACCCTAGTATCGTGAGATGAAGCTTCATGGGTGCTAGGTATATCGAGGCGATTTTAGCAGTTTATGTGTTAACTTACGTCAAATACCATGGAGAAAAATTTATCATTACGCATGACAATGGGAAGCCGCAGACCGCAAGAATCGTGCAAGTTTGTGTTTCCTACGTGCAATTGCGTCGCAATGCGAGATTATTCGCTATGTGCGAAGTGCAAGGTATGGTAAAGCGATCACAGCGAATGCCGTGGCAGAAATGTGCAATGATTTAGGATTGTCAATTTGGTTATATTTTGAAATGGGTCACAAAATTGTTGATGTGTTGTGAACTTAAAAAGCAACGGCTCAAATAGTTGGTGTAAATTCTATAGTAGCCTGCAAATTAGATCAAATAAATAGATGGATAGCTGCAGCAATAAAGAGAAAGTAAGCGATAAAACCTTAAAGAACCACAAGAGTCTCAAAGACCACATCAAACCAAGTTAGAATTCAAGAAACTAAAATCAAAATCGACCTCTTGTGGTCGATCAAGGATATCAATTCAATGTGTTTTCTGAATCAAAGGTAAGGGAAACAACCGTCAATTGTAATAGATTCATTTACTGTGATCACTGTGAAGGTGAAATCCAAGTGAATATAATAACAATTCAAGAATTGTTATGACAAATAATTGTAGAAAGAAAGATAAAAACTGTTGCACTCAAGAAAAATAAAAAAAAAAGGATTAATTTACCAAAGTAAAAGGCCAAAATTTGCAGGTATTAAAAAATTAGGATTAAATTGAATATTAAAAGGTTTACAGTTCCGTTTAAAGACCGACGGCTAATTTTTTTTAATGAAAATGAAAACTGGCTTGACATTTTCAGCATTGATCTTATTTGGTGTTTCAAGTGTATTTCATTCAATCTTATAAAATACAGCTTCTGCAACTGTTAATGTAGTCTTTTGGCCGGATAGAGATACTGTACGAGCAATAATTTACATTGTATTTTACACTTTCAAAACCAGTTTTTACAATATAAAATATCAAAATCTATTTATTTCATTATTTAAGACAGTCTACAGACTGCTAAACGAAATATGTCCAAACAGAAAGAAAAACTAATACATGAAGCAACAAGGCTTATAAATCAAAGTTAACAAAACATATAAAATACATATACATTTAAATATCCTTTATTTGAGCATAAAACTCATTTAAATTGTAAGCTTCAATTTCGATTAGGAGATCAAATAGTGCCTGCTTAAACCTGTTTATGTTGTCCATTTTTTTATGGCCCTTAGTAAGTGGTTAAATAATTTCAAGTTGCTGTAGTATCGCGCGGTCATTATCAAATTATGTTATTGGCATTGGCAACTCATAAGATTTTTGATTGAATCTTGTCTCCCGTGAGCTAGGCATTGCGTACTTCTTAAACAAAGATCTATTTTTAACCAAAAAAAATATGGTCACATACATATACAGGCCAGTAGTCGTTAAAATGTTTGCTTTTTTAAATAGACCACGGCATGATTCCCTGAAGTGTAGATGAAGAGGAATCCATAAGGCTTGCTTTTGGAATCTGAAGACATTATTTGCGTACATTCCATCCCCCAGAAAATTATTCCAAATCCTAAGCGCGGCTGAAAATTCGCAAAGTACACCATACCCAAGAAATTTGTATCTAAATACCTACTCAGGATTCTAAGCGCATAAACCGTTTTACTAATATTCATTTTGAGTATGTTGATATGTGTGGTCCCATCAATAATTCTAATAAAAAATATCTAAATTGTTGTCGAGGAAGATTCCCAGGAGCCGTGCGGTCTTATGAACTAAGTTAGGCTCATTTTCAAATTGAAACTCCGTTGACTATACATCTTTTTGTTTGAAATATCATTGCGTTGGTTTTGCCTTTGTTCACTATTAGCTCATTTTTGGCGAACCACACTGACAAAGGACTTAAGACCAAATTTACATTATTAGTTATGCCATCTTATGGTTTATTTACTTCACGTTTATTAGAATCGTAATGGCATCTGCATAATTTTTAATGGCATGACGAAGGGCTATATGCATCTGGTACAAATCATTGATAAAAAGGAAAAATAATAATGGGCTCAAAGTACTTCCTTGTGGAATACCAACGTTTATTAGCCTAGAAGGTAATTTAATTACTCCAGCAGGAGTTATTAATTTAGATATTAGTACTCTGTTACCCAAAAATGAAAAAAAAAGTTTGGGAGATAAATAACTTACTCCGTTGATTGTTGATGATTCAAGTTTTTTTTTACAATGAAAATGATTATGTGAAAAATTGATTTATGTGAAAATTATTTTGTGAAAATTATTTTTTGTCAATGACAGTGACAGCTGGTTGGTTTTGGGACTTTAAGTGGCTTCAGTTGTTGAGTCAGGTATCTCAACAGGTAGCGCACATATTTTTAAAAAGGAACGCTGCACTTCTCCGGTGGATGTTCGGATGGTGGCAACTCGTGGAACTCCATCCCTTCCGGTGTGAATTCGCATGACTCACCCTAGGCGCCATTTTGATGGTGGCACGTTGTCATCCTTTATGAGGACGAGTTATTAGTTGATTACTTCGCTCATGTTGGATTTCCATTTTGTTCTGGTCTGGAGCTCGCTGACATACTCTTTTGACCAACGCTGCCAAAAATGTTGACGCATTTGCTCGACGCGGTCGTAGCCAGGTAAACGGTTTACAGATTCGTTGCTGACATCGTTGCAGGCTGGTGCGTTGAGCGGACGCACGATCAAAAAATGCTTCGGTGTCAATGTTTGAAGGTCATTCGGGTCTGAAGAGAGAGCTGTTATCGGGCGAGAGTTCAGGATAGCCTTAACTTGTATCAAAATCGTGTTAAACTCTTCAAAGGTGATATTAGAGTTCCCTATGACGCCTCTCAAGTGATACTTGGAGCACCTCACTTCGGCCTCCCACAAGCCACCAAAATGAGGAGAATATGGGGGAATGAATTTAAATTTAATATATTCCATAGCGACTTCTCGATGATTTCGTTAGTAAATTTAGTTAAAAAATTATGTAATTCGTTAGCTGCTCCAACATAATTTTTTACATTATCCGAATATATCTCCAAAGGCTTTCCCCTTCGAGATATAAACCTTTTTAAACAAAGAAGATAACCGTTCGTGGAGAGATCTGTGACCAACTCAAGATGCACTGCTCCAGTCGCAAAGCAAATAAATATACAAATATAACATTTTATTAACCTTGAACCTCTCCCTTGACGGCTCAAAATGAAAACTATACCACCGCAGTCAATACCAGTACGTAGAAACGGAAAATCTGGTACTAATCCTTCAGTTGGTAAGTTGCCCATTATTGGGCTAAATGTTTGTCCACTCAACCTTACCCATCTAACACACTTGTGAACGACTGAGCGCGCTAAATTTCTACCACCACGTGGCCATCATTCATCACGAATGATTGAGAGCAATAATTGTGAGCCAGAATCACATAATTGTATATGTTTGTGCTGGAATAAGGGAAAAGTAAATCTGTGTTTACTGAAAAGCAATATATGATGTTTTTTGTTATAGCTGAAATCAATACAATTATCTAACCTGCCTCCTACTCTTATCAAAGACTGCCTACAAAAGAATAAGTTGAGGCCTGACATCATGCGTGAATATTTTATGTTTGAGGATTGTTTTGATAAAGAATTATATTCAAGAGGAAATGATTCTTTTTGAGACAACCGTGCGAGTAAAATAGTTGACTCGTGTAATTAATTTACGTTGTGTTTTATGTCGAATGTTTTGAATAAATCGCCTAACTTAAGCAGCGCTTCTTGTCATTCTGTTGAATGATGAAATTCGTTCAAACAGAAACACGTTACATGACGAATCTGACATAACATGTGATCTAAATTCGGGTAAAACAGACAGTACGTCAGCTGGATTGCTTTCGATATCAGATGACTCACTAATGAACCTAGGCCCAACCCACCACAATTCGTTGTGAAGAAGCTTGGGTAGGTTAACACCACCCGATAACAAATCAACTGGTTTGTTGACGTAAAATGTTGACGTAAAAAGTTAATATTATTTGAGATATTTGCTCATTAGGACAATCTAACGCTAATTTCCGTAAACATCTCATAGCTAGGTACGTGGCTGAATCAGTACCATTAGTTACTGTGTTCAGTTGGTAAACTTGTAATGGGTCACGTTTATTTCCCCGCCATAAAATTAATTGTAATGTACGGTGATCAGGCTGTACTAGAACTTGTCGGTACATTTTTTCTACATCCGAACAAGCAACGAATGCGAATTGTCTAAAACGTAAAAGTATATCGTTTAAATCATTTAATAGATGAGGACCGATCAACTGTATATCATTAAACGATTTACCTATAGTTGTTTTAGTACCCGCATCAAACACAATTCGCAACTTAGTTGTTGTACTACTTACGCTGTACACAATGATTGGGTAAAAATAATACATACGTTTTATTTCAAGAGAACGATTCAGTCTTCTTTCTAATGATAAGAATATATTTTTTGCTAGCTCGTATGAATCGCCGAGCGAATCAGCTGATTCACACATAGGTATTGGCACCGCAAATCTACCGTCACTTTCGCGAGTGGTGGTTGAAGTGAAAAGTTCCTCACAAACCTTTTCATCAGCAGTGCGAATGTTTTGTGTTGATTTGCCGTTATCGACCTCCTCTAGTTCCCAGAAACGCCTTACCTAATTGGTCATCTAGTGAGTTTGTGACTGTACAACAAACCATGTCACTTACCCTTGTTGGAATATTACAGGTTAACGTACCCGATATAATCCACCCTAAGTGAGTATTTTGTAGGTAAGGCCCATTGAATAAACGCATCCGACCTTCCTGTAGCAAGCTCCAAAACACATGAGCACCAATGAGTAAATCTATCTTTGCTGGAATGTGATAGTTCGGATTTGCAAGTGTAACGTTTTGAGGTGTTTGTAACCAATGAACATCTATGATTGTGTTCGGGAGACAATAAGTAATGTTAGGTAAAACGGGACAATTTAAACGAGTACAAAAATTACTAATCTTCGATCGCATGAGGAGGTCACAAGACTGCTGTGAACGTGTAACAGTGTTACCTATTCCAGTGATGGTGAGTGTGGACTGTATTGGCATTAAACGTAATTGTTTACAAAGTGATTCGGTAACGAAGCATCGCTGGCTGCCGCTATCGAGAAGGGCGCGCGCAACGATGTGTGTGATGTTGTGACACACTTCTACAACTACAGTTGAAAGCAAAACCTGTTCTAATGGGATAGAATGCATGGCTTGATTCAAGTCATTTGTATGTGTGTTTAATGAATGTGAATCTGCGCAAGCACCGTCCAACGCGCTATTCACACTAGCGGCCGCGTCAGAGTGCATATGAGCAGGAACAGAAGTAATAGAATTACAACTTGCATTGCTATCTAAGTGAATCAGACTGTTATGTTTTTGTAAAAATTGTTTACGTGGACCGTACTGACATTCCTCAATGGTATGACTGGAACGTAAACAGTTACTATATGAAAAAACCTATGTCTTTTTTAGAAACGAATTTGTACCTATCTTGGACAGATAAGTTAATAAAACGAAAGCACGAGTATAACGCATGATTAGATTGGCACATAAGGCACTTATAATTGCTGGCTGGCTTGACTGCAGATTTACCTGACCGAGATTTTTGTTTGTTGTTTGAAACAAAAGAACGTAGTTGCGTGGAAGATTGTGAATTGTTATTATTTGTTGAGCTTTTTGATAATTCACTAGTCTGTTTGTGACCGCTTTGTATCATATCTAGTACATCAGAAGGGTCTCTTAAACACTGGATTAAGACATCTAACTTTGCTTTCCTAGAACCCTTACAAATGGAACTTTTTATATTTTCCCATTATTTATTTGTAACTGGATCAAGCTTGGTAACTAATAAATAAATTACTAAAGTATCCCAATGTTCAGTGGACTCATCCATAATTTGTAATGATCTCAAGTTTTCTAACACTGACTCAACTAACTTTCTTATTTAAGTGGGTGATTCCTTTGTAATGGCTGGCATAGAAAACAAAGCTTTAACATGATTGCTTATTAGTAACCTATTACTGTCAAATCTATTAGTCAACAGATCCCATGCAACTTGATAATTGTCGGAGGTAAATTCTAATGATTTTATTACTTGTAACGATGTACCTTTTAATGACGAACGTAGATAATGGAATTTATGAATTGGATTAATATCTGGTGCATTATGGATCAACGATATGTATGTGTCCTGATAATCTAGCCAGTTCTCATATGACCCGTCAAAAGATGGTAACGATATGGTTGGCAGTTTAACTATATTATTATTTGTATTGCCACTATGGGAACATCATTTGCTGGTCACAAATCTCTCGTGTTTGTTTGAAAACATTTAGCTAGAGAAATTGTTTTGAAATACTGTGTTTCAACCAATTCTCTAATCTCCAATTGTGGATCCAGTTCATCTTTACCGATAGTTTTCTCGATTTTGGTTTGAACAATTTGAAACACATAGAAAATTGGTTCGGTGTTAGAGATACATAACTGTATCTCAACAGTTTGTTGATCACTTATTGAAATGTTTTCTAACGAACTAATGTATTTACTAAAGAGTGAGTCTACCGCGTAAAGTACCCCGTTTTTTTTTTAAATCACGAATATCGAGATCGCCGTTATTTTAAAAAGTATGAGGGGATTTAGTTCCTAAACTGATTGTGATGGCTGTGTGGGAAACGAAAGAGAGTACCTATAAGTAGCACCGAGTCTGAAGTAGCTCACGACGAATGTGTACGGTAGCTCAATACGGACACTCGATCAATCGTTGATTCCTATTGTTGAAAGTCTCAATTTCAAGATGTTTTCCTCAGCATGAAATTTCTTGGTAACGACGGTTTCGGTTATAATTTGATTTTGTTTGTTGGAACGATACTTTTTGCTGACGATAATCCGGTTCGAAGGACCAATGTTTGGGAGATAAATAACGTACTCCCTTGATGGTTGATAATAGAAGCTTTAATGATTACTTTACAATGAAAATTATGTGATTATGTGTAAAATAATGATTATGTGTAAATTATTTTGTAAAAATTAGTTTTTGTATATGACAGTGACAGTTACAGCGTCTATGATTGTTTTATAAAGACGCGCAGTAGCGCCACCACAGTCTATCGAGACGCCTCGTATACCTTAATTCAATAATTTGTCAAATAATATGCCATGGTCCACCAGGTCATATGCTTTGGAGAGATCCAGGAGCAAATCGAGAGGTATGTTTTTTTCTTCTAGGTTTTCACTTGCCTCACATAAAAACTGGAAACATGCAGTATCAGTAAATTTCCCTTCAAGAAAACCATGCTGATTTTGGTTAATTAGTTGAAATTCATTTCTTAATGCAATCACCATCGAACATACAAGCTTCTCGAAGATCTTAGAGAATGCTGAAAAGATTCTGGCCTATCAGTATCTTGTCTTGTAGTTTCCAATATATGTTTTATCGCCTGATTTAAAAGTAGGCGAAATTAACGACACTTTCAAAGCTTCTGGAAGTATTCCATACAAAGACGAATTGTTAATTAAATATTCTAGCGGGGTTATTATGCTAAAAATAGAATATATTCTGTTAAAAATTGAGTTTCTTGAAACAATGTTCCGTATTTAATAACATCCATTTTCTATACATTGTTTTTAACAAAATCCCCTCAAAATACAATTTGCTAGCTTTCTTTTGATGATACTTTATTTATTATAAAATAATAAAGCATTTGTATGTCATTATTTGTTATAGTCCAGCATAGTTACGCATGCTATATTTTGCAATTTCTTGCAAACATCATCCTCATACCATAGTCTGTATAATGTTTCCAGATACCCATTTTGTAAGTGAGAGCTCCTCGTGGAGGGCAGTGTCCTGTGAGTAGGCCTGTTACAAATGTAATCTGCTTCCATGACAGTTACCGGATTTTAGCATTGAAAGCATCAGATAAATTATCTATCATTCGTTTACTGTGTTGCTGACCATTCATTTTGACTTACTCTACCAGGTGTATATTTTGTTTGGAATCATGGTTTTAGCAATGTAGGAGTCCCTGTTAGCAGTGATGTTTGCTTTTTGAACTCCATCTTTTGCTCTGCATTATTTCATACTAGTTCCCTTATTGTTTAATACTTTTTTATTGCACATGCGTTAGATGTATTATCTGGCGCACGTTTTTTAGTACGAAAAATGCCACTTTTAGTTGTATTTCCACGTAACCTGGGTAACACACGCAAATATTCAATTTCCCTAGGTTACATTAAAAAAAACAATTAAATAAATAAAATATACACAATCAAGACATCAATATTAAAAAAGTGTCGTGAAAGTGACAGAAATTTTGTTACAAATTACAAAATTTATATTAAAAATTTAAAATGAGTGTAAATTCTATGGTGATACCGGAGACTGAGGAGAGTTCTAATTTCGCTCTGGTGTCAAATTAACAACCTAGCGCCCTAGTTACAAGATATACTATTTTAATAATACAATATTTAAAACTTTTTGTGTAATTTTGAAATCTCATCTGTATAATCCTATTAAACTACGAATGCGTTTTCACCACGATTTTTTTAATTTCGAGTATTTTCTCTCGTGCGAAAAAAGAATATCTACACAAGCATATGTACATATGTACACAAATATTCAAAATTATACAATTACATATAATATTTATAATATCAATAAATTTTTAATGTCTTAGGATAAGGATTTAATAATAAATAGGATAAGGATTTATTAATAAACTTTAGAACGTTTGAAACTTTAGAACAGGCTGAAAATTCACAAATCGAACAGCTATGGTGCATCGTGACCATCAATCCCACATATAAACTTGGCCTAGGTGTCATCTACCGACCGCCGGACATAAGTTACAAAATCCTAAGGACAATTGAGGAACAGCTATTAAGTTTTTCGGCGGAAGTCAATGGAATAATGGTAACAGGTGACTTCAATATTGATCTCCTGCAAGGACCGTCTCCGGAGTCAGAATATTTATACAAAATGGTAGAACCTTTTGACTTAACTCAAATCATTACCACACCCACCAGGATATGCCACACCAGTGCCAGTCTGATAGACCATCTATATATTAGCAATAATGACCTTCTGATTGATTCTACCGTTGAGCGGATGAATGAAATTACTATCGACGACACCAAAACTCTGACCGACCATCGCCTCATTACATGTAAATTTAACATTGACGTACCGAAATATATTCCCCAAAGTAAACTTTGCAGAAATTGATATGGATTGTTGATATGGACTGTTTACTCTATGATGCAGCTTTAATGCCGTGGAATGCAATCTATAATATCGACGAAGATTCCAAAAAAGTTGAAGAACTAAGCACACTGATAACACAACTATTTAATAAGCACGCCCCGCTCAAAGCTGTAAAAATAGTAAATCTGGTTCCCGAATGGTTCACCTACAACCTTAAAGAAATGGTAAAGTCAAAAACCAAAGCTTTGAGAAATTAAAAAAAAAAAGTCAGGGCGCATGGAAACATAACGTAGAAATAAGAAATTACCTCACGAAGGCCATTAGACAAGAAAAGATAGCATATGCAGCGTACACACAACGAACTGCCAAAGGGGACTCGCAGAAGATATGGAACGGGATAAACGCGCTGGGAATAAACAACAAACAAAAAACTGTGATTCCAGATGCCCTAATCAGACCAAACGAAATAAATGATTTTTTTTTCGTCACGTCGGCAACGCTCCATCCAACCAACGAAGCAGATGTCCTGCAGTATTATAACCATCACTGCTACAAACAACTTGAAGCGAGATTTTCCTTTGCACACGTGCCTCGGGACACAGTAGAAAACGCCTTAAAAGCTATCAAAACGAATGCGGTAGGCGCTGATAACATCTCAGTTGCGATGATCAATATGATCTCAGAACATATAGTGGATGTATTGGTAGACATCATCAACTCTTCCATTGATCAGTGCACATTCCCGGAGAAATGGAAAAAAGGCAGCGTAATTCCTCGGCCAAAAGTCCCTAGCCCTAACGACATCAAGGACCTCAGACCAATATGCTTGCTACCAGCACTATAAAAAATCTTAGAGAAAGTAAATTAATTATTAACAGTTATTTGTAAACAAATTTTATAGTATTTGAACAAAGAAAACATATTACCCGAATTTCAATCAGGGTTTAGAACAAACCACAGTAGCTCGACAGCAATATGGAATGTAACAGACGACATCCTGAGGCACTATGACAACGGTCAGGGAACCATTTTAGTTCTGCTCGATCTATCCAGGGCGTTTGATACCATTAGCCATCGCATACTGGCCTCAAAGTTGGGTTACTTCGGCTTTTCCACCAATGCCACCAACTGGATCAACAGCTACATAACCGGACGACAGCAAAGAGTGCAAATAAGCAGTGATCAAGGTACTTGCGTCTCTAACTTTCGGGAATTAATACTAGGATTCATATGCAGTAAGCTCCATACTAGGACCCATCTTGTTTCTAATTTATACTAGTGACATATCAACGTGCCTCACGAATATCGCCACGCACTGCTATGCTGACGACATACAACTATATGTGCCAGTGGATAAAAATAATGTTGAAACCCAAGTGCAGTTGTTAAACGCTTATCTAAGTTCTCTTTCACTATGGGGCCAGAATCAGCGACTACGACTAAATGCAGCTAAGTCAGCGGTTCGACTACGACTAAATGCAGCTAAGTCAGCGGTACTATTATGTGGACCCAAGAAAACCTGTAAAGAAATAATGGTAACTGTAAAAAACATTAACATTAGTGGTAATAAATTAGAAGTAAAACAATCAGTTAAGAACTTAGGTGTAACAATGGATACCGAGCTGTCTTTTTCCAAATATGTATCACTTATATGTCAAAAATGTTACTTTAGTCTAAGATATATCTACCCGCAAAAAAATCTTCTACCAACAGCCTTAAAACTTAAGTTATGTGAAGCACTAGTCTTATCATTAATCAACTACTGCATCTCAGCATATGGATCTTGTATAAATAAAGGAGATGTGTATAAGTTACAAAAGATACAAAACTGTTGTATTAGATATTGTTACAACCTAGGTAGAAGAGAACATGTTTCCCTGTATGTAGCTAAGTCTGAATGGTTAAATATAAGTAGTAGAATACAGTTTGCAATACTTTCAGATGTGCATAAGATCTTACACTATCATTCACCGGCCTACCTGCATAATAAATTCAGATTTCGCCATTGTATACATAATTTGCAGACAAGACATACAAATCAGATAGAAATTCCCAAGCATTGCAGGGAAAAATTTAAGAGTTCATTCACGTATAAATGCACAGCATATAATCATTTACCACCTAGGTTTAAGACCATGTCCGTTATTAATTTAAAAAAAGAATTGAAGATTTACTTAGTTAATAGACAGCAGGCTAAAGGGTATGAATGAAAAACAGCTGTACAGCTGACATCACTCCTTTTTTGCAGCATATGTATGTTTGTATTTTTGTAATCACTCACTAATCTGTACACTTTACTGTTTTGTCCTGTTTCATCTTTTGTGTGTACTGCTAACAATACTACAGCAAATAAATTTTATTATTATTATTATTATTATTACTAATAAAGTATCTAATAATATAAGTTTCATAAAATCTGATTTTCACATTTTTTCAAGATTAAAATAATACGCTTGATAGAGGCACTCGGTTCATGACATTATTATCACAAATATGTTTTTGTAGAAAACCAATTTTTCACGGAGGTAGCAGTTTTGTATGCGCGGCGCTAATTTCCGGGCAGGAAAATCGTTGTTAAAGCGAACATCGAGGAAATCCAATAGCTTTGATTTTATTTTATTTGCGAATTACTATAATCTAA